>AP028918.1:9229263-11629263 GCA_036186465.1 Nesidiocoris tenuis | reverse complement strand
GATGTTCCTATCCTCTTCCTTCAACTTGGATTCCAAAATAAAGACGCGACCCAAATCAAGCTATAGAAGCATGATGGATTGTTGGCAACATCATGATGAAATTTTGCTTTTTGATCAAGTGAGGAAGCGCTAAAGCTTTTCACTCTCCATCAGGGCTCGAACCAAGCACCTACTGCTCGCTAGGTCACGACTAAGCTCTTCGGCAAGTTGAGAGCCTATGTCTAGCATACTGGGAGGTGCACTGAGGTGACACATTGTCTCTGAGAAACCAACATGGTATTCCCCAAAACTATATCCTTCCGAATGATCTGAAGGTACTGTCTACTTTTGCTGGTTCAAGACCAAGCCTGGGCTCTCCGTAGTCGAAGGGCGAAGGCGTCTTCCCAGTATGGAGTTGCAATGCTCGAGTCCTGCCGAAGAGTGAAAACAAAATATTTTTTCTCATTCGATCTAATTTAAGTACGCTTGACAGGGGGCTTGGTATCTGATCAAAAGGAAGGAGTTTGGAAGTCAGATGCTACCTTGATTGTAGCAATGAAATTGAAGCTCGAGATGTAACAAAGGTGACGATTTGGTTCAGATGCCCAGGAGGAATGGAGGGCTCTGCTGGACCACCAATAATAAATTGTGCTCTCAGATCATTAATTATTAGATATAGCAGATTTGCTTTCCGAAGGCAATGCGTCACCTGCACCTTCCATAGACTTTCTGTTGTCCCAGGCTCTCTGTTACCGAAATGTTAATAAAGGCGTCTGGAGGTGCCAGGTACGAGTCTTGCCGGAGGGTGAAAAAAGTTGTCATTTCCCACTTGATCTCATTCATTATTAGTGTCCAACCCATAAGCTTCCTTGAGGCAACATCTTCCTCGTTCAAAGAGTTCTCCAAAAACATTAACTAGATCTCTCCTACAAATTCAAATTTCGGGATCTTTAGATTTTGAAACCATTAAAACCTATCCCGATCTGTGAATTGCAGCGACCAAAAGAAAAAATACTGATATTCGAGCTAAAAGTCGAAAAGGGCGGATTTCCCAGAAGGAGATTCCGATTTGAGGTACAAGGACGAGGCTGAGTGCGGAATTCTATTGATTTCACCTCCTGCAGACCCAGCACGCGACGACCCTCACCCCAGCCATCTGATATAGTTTATAATAATTTCCTGGCCCAATCGTAGAATTTCTCCGTGACCTAGCTAGGAAACAGCACTTTATGTAGAATATTTTGTACCATTTTACACAAGCAGGCTATCTACGTTTATTCTTCTTCGATTTTAATAGGTGACAACCCCTGAAATTAGCTTTTTGATATCAGTTAGGCAACTCTTTTATTTAACCAAATGCTATTTTTTGTGCATCAAGTATTTCTAGAAATAATGTGCCTATGCAATCTGGCAGGGAAAATTATATTTCTTAATTTTTTGCGTAAATGGATTGAACCATGATTTCCCAACTTCATATCATTGTTTCGAATACACGCTACATGGATCGTACAAATTGTGCAAATTTCGTAGTATTAAGTTGTTAGCATGAGCGTAACTAATGCGAACAAAATCAAATCCGACCTTTTCGTATACTGTTGTACAGGAGCTGGTAATTTTCATAGCATTTCTTGATTTTCCACAATTTTACAATTTCGTACTCCAAAGAGGCAAAAAGTACAAAGTGTCCCAAAACTTCCTATTATTCTTTACCATCATGACGAAACATTTCTCGTACGGTTTAGCCATGGAGCTTTCAAACAAACGTACCACGGATAGGAAATCTTGTGATCTCTGAATTTACTTTGTTTTTACCCCGTTGAAAGCCTCAGTTTGTGTTGATTCCACTTTCAAAGAACCGCGGATTCCACAGGTCGGCGAACTCTCAATCGACAGCCCCGGGTTTCCGTCTCTTTCTCTCACCAAAGCTTAGCGTTCTGCGGGTGTCGACGAGGCAAAAGGCCTGTCTAGCTGTCTGGCTTTGAAAGCGTCGGCGTTGGTAAGCGAGAGGTAGTACAAGGGCTGGCAAGGACAGCGATAGTCGACCCTGTCCCTGTTCCTAACCCTGGCCCTTCCGTTCAAGGCCTCTCAAGGCCCGGACCTGTCCCTGCCCTCGTTCATCCTCGACTTACGTTTCTCTCTGAGCGCCCTTTTTATCGAGGGTCTCCACCAACGCGTACTACGAATGGGATGTGCTTACGGACTAGGTCAAGGTCCTGCCGGAGTTCAAGGTCTTTTCACGAATGCCCATTAAAAAATAACTCTTGATAAGAAAAAAGAAGATCGTTTTCATCCAAGGGAAAAGAGGGGGAACACCCGAGAAATTTCCCTCGAGTCACGGGTATACTGGCAAGAAAAGAACCGCTATTCCGCAAACGGCCTTAATTTTACTTACTTATCCAGCAATAGGAACATTAATACACTCCCTCCAGGAGTTGTACCCAACTGCCACCCCATTTCCGTTATTCCACCCAACTGACACCCGAGGTCCTGCCAAGCCGTTGGCATTGCCACCCGAACCCCAACCAGCCTGTTAACAATTTTCACTCAACCAAGGTTTGGAGTTTCGCATGCACACTTTGAAATCAGTTCAGTTCGGCAATTCCTAGTTTATGGCAACAACAGCTACCGTATTCAGTTTCTGGTTCAAAAATGTTGCATAAATTTGAATTGATGTTGCCCAAACTAATTTCTCGGTCGCTCGTTTCTCTCTCGCTGAATTTATCTTCAAACTATCATAATTAATCCCGGTTAATAGACAGCGGAAGACACAAAATTCCATCGATAACCACGATCGATGTCGTGCAATGTTTTGATATGGAGAATTCGAGGTCAGGCAGTTAAAGCATCTGGTGACTCCTGCAGCGCTGGCTGCAATGCGTTGGGGGAGTTTTAAAAATAAACAAGCCCTCAGTGGGTGAAAAGAGGAGGCAAGAGAAGCGACATCAAGTCGCAAAATCCTCGGACTTTAATTATTCTTTAGGGATATTTTCCTCTCTCATAGAACTCGACTATCAGCCTCAAAATGGTTTCCAACAGTTTTCATTCATTGCCATACCATAAGGCACCTGCTCTGGTTATTTTTTTAGAGTTTAACGAAAATTTTATCTTTTGGTAGCTAGTGGGCTAGAGACTGAATAAGGCATCTTTTTCTCTGAGTTTTGGCTCCTTTCCATCAATTGAAGCCTGGTAAGCAAACAATTTCGAGTGCGATTTGAATTTAAAAACGAAGGGCAAACGAATTTAAAGAGAGCTGTCGAAAGTGCGGAAAATTAATCAGCAGGATAGCTAGTCAACGACATGACAGCGAATCGGTAGGATCTGATAAAGGGAATACTTGGGAGGATGAGTCCATAACTCCAGCAGCACCAGACTAGCCCCTCGAGCGAGTTCCACCTCCTGCCTTATTGATTGGGGTTTTTACATCTTCTGAGTATGCGCCAGCTCTCCCGGGTGGACAATGATTCTTTCGTCATTTTTGGAAGAGAATGCGTCAGAAAAATAGTAAAGTGAATTTTGGCATTCGCTGAATAAAGGACCTCAAGCGCATAAAAATACGTCAGCCTCATAAGGATTCTGAAGCACCGAAGGACCTCTTTCTTTGACGAAGGATGTCCCCTTCGCAGGTTTGCATGCGCTGCCAGCAAGCGTAAAACGGTCCTTTGCTCTAGGATGGATGTGTACTGCAATCCTAATGCAAAAGACTCAAACGGAGTGCTCCTGAGAGCCTTGAAGTAACGTGCAGTCTGATTGTGGGCAATTTGTGATATTTTTTAGACATTTCAAACAGGAATTCGAATTTCATTCGGCTGGATCACAGTTGTGATTCCTGGACGTTCACTTTTACAGTATCAGTTCACTGATTTCGGTGCGTTGGGGGTTAGTTCACCCTCATAGATCCCAATCGTAGCCTTAAACATGCTGATGCAGGTCAATGCACTGAGAACGGCTTTAATGTCGTAGGTACGGGGAAACAAATTTACACTATTTATCATTTCCCATTCAAAGGAGTCATTCAAATGTGCCATAATTGAAAAATTTCATTGGATATAGAATTTTCCTCAAGTTTGACAGGCACCCTTGGAAATAGTCATGGTAATAATGATCGTGTAAGGAGTTGTTTTACCAGTACACCTCAGAACATCGTTTTCCCAAAAAAACTTAACCTACGAGGCCTGGATGTATGAAGGCGTTTTTCTGGGATAGTCAGACTGAAAGGATGTGCTGCAAGGGTTACACATATTCCAGGGCAGGGAGGAGGATTCGAACCCCCGGAACTCGTCGGTTGTCCTTTATAGCGTGCAAAATTTGAGCGATACCTTCACGAGACATATCTTTTTCGTTTCATCCCCCGTTTCAAACAGACGATTCTCCTGCTACCTTGTGGTAAAATGACCGCCTCAACTCTCCAATAGCAAAAGAGTGGATTCGGAAACCTCTAACTTCGGTCGGCAGTCGTTAAGGGGTTGGAGCCAGTTGTGATGGCTCGAAGGCAACTAGCAGCCAGACCGCCTTCTCCAGCCGAATAACACGGCCATGACATCTAGCGGTGGCAGTCGGAGTTGAATGGGATGCTCGAGGGTTCGGCCAGGCGCCAAAAGGGAGCGCGGTAGTCGCCAAACTGACGTTGCTCACTTGCTTCGCACCGGCCGGCTCGTGCGCAAAACTAACAGTTTATTGCTGCAATAAACAAGATCTGCAGCAGGTCTCCTAGTTTTCGCCCACGCCCAATGTATGTTTACAGGGTTGCAATACTTAATACGCCTAAACCTCACCGTACTTTTCGATCTGGAGTATTTTTTTTGTATCTAGCCCACTCCATTCCATTTTTACCCAAGTGGGTAGACAAGTCTGACCATCTGTGTGGTGGCACAAACAAATTTCGAAATCCTAAGGGCTGGTTTATCAATTTATTTAAAGCTAGATTTATCCCAGTACGCTTGCACTGCATTTCCACCTAGGACTCATTTTCATTGACTAGGTACTGAACATTTTTTGGGAAATTTGAGCCCTTGCACAAAATTGGAATTTTATAGCATGCATAAACCTAGCTTCAAGAAAATTAATAAACCGCCAATAAGCATTCCTCTGATTAAACGTTTGCCCAAGTAAAGTAATGAAATTGTCGGTCAAAATTATTACTCACCGCTCTGCCCGATCCTCGGCCTTTGCCTCGCCCTCGACCCCGCTCCCCTCGCGGGTAGTCGTGGTTCAGGTACAAAAGATGCTGCAACAGAGAAAAAACAGGCATGAGAATTGCAGCAGGTAATTGCATAGTTATGAAAATAGAAATTTTGTTCGACAATCGATATTTCTGGAATGCAGGCGTTCTTCGTAAGGATGGAGAATACGGTAAAACCAATCAGGGCTAGTTTATCAGTTACCCTAAATCTAGTTACAAAGTACGAGTACCTACAACTAATATTGACAACATTTACAGGGACGCACATATAAAAAAAGTTATATTAGGTGGGAAAATATTTTTTTAAAGTAGCTTCAAGTGCATTGATAAATCGGCCCTCAGACATTCACACAAATTTTCACTTCATTCGCTATAGAATTGTTGAAATCCCTTCAACCGTAAGCTGCTGTATCATCAATTCCACGTCAATATTCCAAAAAAACGGCCACAAAATCCAGGCCACAATCAGGTTTTTTAGATTCATGGACAACCCCCAAAATTTAGACAGTGGTCATTATGTGACTGAATAGACCTATCTCTAAGCCCTGATGAAGAAAATATAATTTTTCGAAAGCTCGGCGAAGGAGACAGAGTTTTATCCGAAGACCCTACCACTGATAGTTGACTTCATATGGCCACAAAATCCGGTTGTTTTTTCCGGCATTTCCCTCTTGGAGTATTCGGATTCAATGCGCATCCCCTCTCTTTGTATTCGTGCCCGTATGAAAGTGAAGGTGAGAAAGATTTCCTTGAGGAGGAGCAAGGCCGAGGGCCGGTCAATAATTTTCCAAGGAGGGGCTGCATTTTCTCGCCCCACCAGCCCCCGGCTGCACTCGGCTCCCAGATCCTTCAGTTGCCGCCCGTCAACAGCAACAACAAACGAGTTCACGGTCAGCGCAGCCGGCGAACTTGACCCACCCACTGGAAGCTCGCGTTGCCGCCTCCTACTGCCGAGTCTCCTAACTTGAAATGAATCCAATGGGGGAAGTTTGTGGATTTGAGGGTTTTGTATCGTTTTGTAGAGTGATTTTTCAATCGCCACCAAAAATCGATCACACACAAGATAGTTTTTTTGGTCTTTGAGCGATTTTGTAGGGGGGAAATGAAATTTTTGGTATTTTTGATGACCGAATGGCAAGTTGTCGGATCGCATTTGTAGTTGTTTGATTGGTTCACTGGCGAGATATATCTATATATATATATATTATAAGAATTACCCAATGCCAGGTGCCAGTGGGATCTTGAAAAATTATCATTATTCATAGATACCCTTCTCGAAATCTGCCGTTGAAGTTCAATATGTGGAAATCGTTTTTGAGTTACCACGAATGATTTCGAGAGACCAAAATGATGTTAAGGCACCAGCTCGAAAAATATGATAATCAAATTCACGTATCGTTAGTTGCTGTTGGTTACTTATAATCTAGCAATCAAAGTTAACATCATTAATTAACCAACAAGTTCGCTTTTGAGAAAACGAGACGTCAAAAGTTTGGTAAAATTAATCCTTAAGAACTTCTTGGCGTTTAATCATAGGTGAAAAATGTTTAACCATAGTTTACATTACATCACATCGTTTGTTACCTCTTTCATCGCCCAATCCGCCGGAATTTAATAACCCGCGAGGTGAAACTTCTGCGAAAATTCGCCCATTACTCGTCGGAAAATTTATGGAGTTTTTCCAGAATTTAATAACGATCGCCCGGTTGGCGATTCAGAACGTCGTCCATTTTTCCTCGTTGGAAAAACTATGCACGCGGAAAAAAAGGAATGCAAGTTTTGATTACTGGAAGCGGAGAAATATACGGCCGATTTCTAATTGTTGAAAAATGCAAAACAGGCGACTCTCTGAGGTAAAAAAGTAGGAGGAATGAAAACGTACGATGAAGGTGTGCGGGGAAGGTTCAAAGTCGTAAATCACGACCTGGGAATGAGGAGGTAGAAAAGGGGAAGTCGTATTTTCCCGTAGCTGACCCGACATTTTTTCCTTTAATTAAAATGTCAAAAAATTTTAGTCGCGCCCGTCACGGAAGGGCCGTGTCAGCCCAACTCTCGTTAGAGCGAAAACCGTGCCAAAATTATGAGGTCAATATCCTTATGTGTGATGATTATGATTTGGGATGGGTTTATTATGAAATAATAATCAGCTTCGTATGTCGGTAGGTAGGTATTGAGGTTAGTAAGGTATGCTATTATCAAAATGTACGGTTAAACCGCCCTTTTTTCATCGACCGATTTAATTTACGAATTTTCCGATTTATCATATTTCCCAGAGCTCCTGGGGAAAATATTTTTTCCCTGTTTAGGTGAAGTTTGGAAGAATGTTTTTACAGTCTCGAAGTACGGGAGGAAAAGGTTAGAATGGATTGGTTGGAACAAAGTTCCTAGCAATAAACTGCAGTCATTTTAGAAAGCGCAGTCAAATATACCTGTTCACCCCTTGCAGTAAAGTTACAGACTGAGTGAATTGCCTACGTGCAATGGGAAAACTCCATTGCGACGAGGGAGTGCTTATATTTCAAGTTAGTAAAGTCGATTCGGATAACCCTACTACTCGATCGGAAAACATTTTTCCAATTTCTCCCAGAAAAAAGTAATTGAAGAAAAAACTGAACGTAGGAAAACTTTTAAAAGTGAATTTTATCAATACAATCGCTGGAGATTATTACCAATAGGTCTGCCCTTGGAATTAAACACAATACCTGCCTAACTATAGCCGTTACAACGATTTTAGTTTGGAAAAATAAATAATTTTAGACAAGTGAAAGTAGGGATTGCGAATGAAAAAAAAATAGGTCCTTGGAATTTTGTTAATTTTTCTTGTTGAGCAGATTGGTACGCCTGTCGTTGGAGAAGAAGATGGTGAAATCAATTGCACAGAAAGTGGGAATTTTCAACAAAACGTTTTCCCATGTTTCAGCCCATCCCATCAGCCTTAGTTCATTGTGGAAGGTTCCCATCATCTTCATTTTCCGTCCAGCCGCAATTTTATTTTCCACCTACCCTCCCATTGCCCATCTCGCACTCCTGCGAAGACTTTAATTACTGAACGAATAGAAAACCGAACCTCCCCAAGCCAAGCCAGGATATACCTACTACCCATTGCAAGTTGTCGAGTCGAAAATAATCAATACTTTCAGCACCCGCCATTTTCCCCGGACAGCAAACAATCTTCCTTCCAGCCTCCTTTGCAACAGCTCTCATTCTCATCCTGATATTGATTGGTGCTGCTGATGATTGATAAAGCTGAATGGGCTAATAAACTTTTCCAGGTATGGTTAAAACGTACCTACCTATAATTAATTTTAAAATAGCAAAAAATGAAAACCAACTCCAGAAAGACGCATGGATAAGGTAAAAAAAAAGAATAAGAATACAAATGAAATAAGATCCTGACAGTGATTTCTAAATGACAAGGAAACTGTCGGAGTTTATCGGAACCTATCGTCGGCTTCTTTCTACTCAGGACAACTCCTCACTTAAATATTACACTTTGAAGTCGATGAATTTATTTCAACTGTAGCTTGTAAACAATAAAATTGAAGAAAGCACCGACTTCAAAGTGGAATGTTCAAGTGAAGACCTTGGTACTGAAATATTCAATGAAAGCTGCCTACTATATGGTATCCTTACCATTTGAAAAAATTTCTGTTAGAATATTATTCTATTTAAATTTTATTTATTCTATTCTATTTATTGTATTATATTTGTTCTATTCTATTTATTCTGTTCTATTTATTCTTCACTGTTTAAGCAGTTCTCGATGAGTTTTTATATGGTTTTATTTTTTGTTAGGTAAGTATAGAAATTTTTCTCATTTTTCACCCTTTAGTCAATGAAGAACAGGCTGTCAAACCCAGAATTTCAAGGTTCCAAAAGAAGAATTATTTTTTCGAAAATGTTAGATTTTTGGCTGTAAGTTGCGCCGCCAATATTACTTAATCCTAAAAAAGGATAATGGTACCAAATGGCAGACTTTCCCGACATTTCAGTGAAATGAATATTCGAAGAGCTCAATTTCAAAACAAAGTAAATACATTTTTGACAATTCTGAGCTTTTTTCATTTTCTGTGTCTCGAGGCTGGGCCAAATAGATCATACCTTATTTTCGCAAAAAAAGATGCCATCGTATTTTAAATCTGTTTTGAAATGCCGCTCAACTTGGCAAGCATAAAACCAAAAAGAAATAATGTCAATGTCTAAATCGGCTATGTATTTGATCGCATTGAATTTCTTTTCCGCTGATCTGTAACCGTTGGTGTCAGGCGGAAAGACGAGCCGGGAGGTTGGAACCGCGTAGATCAGCCGATAAACAACGGAATGTGACAGAAAAATCAATATGATTCCCTTTCGGGTTGAAAAGTCACTTCTGTCGTGCTTCATCTGGCCATAATTTCGAGTCCTTCTGATGAGACAAAATCATATACCCTCTGGTTTTTATAGTCCGGCATTCTAATAATCATAAATCAGGTAACACATATTTTCTCCTTCTTGCTGATAATCCAAAGTAGGTATAACACAGTTGCTTATTAGTTTTTCTTTTCCGATCCAACTTTTTTAATTTGTCCACCAACCCGTAGGTTTAGGTTTGGCCCTTTTCGCGAGATAATTTCTTTTTTGTTGCCTTGTTATAACTTTTGCTCCCAAATGAGATGGGAATGGAAAAGTCATGATCCCAGGAAACTTCCACGATCTCATTATCTGTTAAGAGAGAAAGGCATGGAGAAATGGGATGTTAAGGACTCTATGTTGCATAAAATTTGAGATAAAGCCGGCATTTCGAGCGAGGTAGTATGAATTCATGGCGGGTACAAATCGTCTCTTAACAGATAAGCCTAATTATAGTGAAATTTACCAGGATGGTCCAGATAGGTGGACATTACTAAAGATTTGGTGGTTACAAGGATAAATTGACAGTCAATAGAAACTCAGGAGACCAAAAGATCGAATTGTGTACTATGGCACTCATCAAACGTTAATCGTAAGTATTCAACTCAAGACCACAAAATACAAAAATTCAATATTTCGAATGCTCATTCTGATAAATTGGCCTTTCAACTTTTTAGAATCGTGTCCGACAGGACTTTAACATTGGACTATAATATTCTTCCGTGATTCGCCATCACGTATTTCGGTAGCTCTTTTCCTCGCGACAGCTCTCCTCACGTGCTATGTTTCTCCGTTTTCGTAAAGTTCGTTCGTGATTTCCTGTCCCCGTGCCAAGCGAAGAAAGCAATCACGATGTTACAGGTTGGCGAGAAAAAAGCAAAGGGGAAAAAATTGGGAGAAATAAGTCGGTAGCTCTTTGATTACGTGACTACAATTCCACAATAGGTGCGTCACATGAGAAAGTGGCAGCGATCGAGGGAAAAACCTTGGAATTCAGAGTTAGCAGTTCCGCAAAGCTGAGATTTTCCTGTTCGAGGAAATAGAGCATTGCGTATTCGTTGGGACGAAACAAAAAATTTTGGATCGTGCGGAAGCTGTGTTGAAAAATTTACGGTCCTGTTTTTCAAAACAGATTCTGTCGGCATCGATTCTGGCGCCACTGCATTGCATTCAAACTATGAAAATCGATTTTTACCGCCATTCTGTGTTAGTGGACTAGGGAGAAATGCGACGTTGGTAGCACTGAGTTTATTTCATCTCACAATGATTCTCCCCCCGACGATTCCTCGCCGTCTCTTCTTCCCTCCATTCATATTGTCATCATTGCTATTGTACATCCCGTCCCTCAACTGCATAGTTCAATAGGTGGAGAGAAGATACGATGTACAGTTGTCTGCCCTGATCGCACTTCTCCTACCCTGATCACTACATACGACCCCTCCCGTTCCCCTCCCTTTCCACCACCCCATCCAAGTTTGCAGACTATCCCTATCAACCCCGGCCAATCACGCAGCCACCTCTCTTTTCTCGTCGTGGAACTGCGTAGATGCTCCGCTACACGCTCTGAATAAGCATGAGCTCCACAGCGCGCTGAAGAAGATATGCGCATACGCGGGGAAAACTGGAATTCACAATCGTTTTAGCATAGCAGTACCTACCTAATGAATGTATTTTTATTGTTTTGACTATCATACAATTCATCCTTAACCCTAGGTAATGAACTTTTTTTTTCTTCAAAAAGTTGTGGATAGTTTGTTACCAACTGTGTACATGGAGTCCATTTGGACACCTTGGTCCGAAAAGGGTTAAGGACAATTTCAAGGGAGTGGTAGAATCAGGGGTAGAAAATCTTCTGGGATCCATGGAGTAAAGCGAATCTTGACTTATCTACCTATATAACACAAGTGTTAATTTGAATATTTAAAAAAAAACAGCGAAATTATTCCCAGAAAATTGTGTTATAATATAAGTGTTAATATTATAAGTTTATAATATTAACACTTATATTATAACACAATTTTCTGGGAATAATTTCGCTGTTTTTTTTTAAATATTCAAATTTAATTTCTCAATTAACTGATAATTCCAACATAATAAATACAATTGATTTTTTCAAAACCCAAGCTCCCGAGTGGTTCATCTGTATGGAGCGTTCCTTTGATATGCATCCTTTAATATGCATCCTTTGATGATACATCCTTTGAGCGTTCCTTTGATATGCATCCTCTGCTGTGGGGATGATGAAAAATCAGTAGATATCGGAAAGTCTATTGCTGAAGGATAACTTTTTGAAATTCTTTGGCCACCTTCGGAGTTCACCAAGGATCTCATATGGGGCCGCGAGTCTTGCGTTTCTTTTTTTGATCAACTCGCTAAGCTGATCGTTGATGACTTTTATCATCTGAGCTGGTCGTGCATTGTGGCTCCAGTTACCACTAGGAAGGGACTTATATCCATATTATTACTATTGCAATAGGTAGATATGCAGAGAGTGTTCACTCCTAGGATTGTCTTCCTCAAGGATCCCCATGAAAGATGTCACACCTTTAGCTCATTTGCTGCAATTTATGTTCCACACATTTTTTCGTGAGCCCAAGAAAAATTACACTTTTCTGCTGAAGTTTTTTCGCAACTGTTTCAGTTAAATTGCCAAAAATCGCTGAAATATAGAAGTAATCTCAAAAATGAGATTGCCGTTGGAAAGAGCGTCAAATTTTCGATGAACTTAAGGTATTTGCATCTTTCTAAATTCTAAAATTTCAAAGCAAAAAACTGGTACTTTTCGTAGGGACAAAACATGTATAGAAGAAATCGCAGCAAATGAGCTGAAGAAGGCACCCCCCAAGGAAGACAATTTCAAGTATGAACACCTGGTAAAAGCACTATACAAAAAATGCATCGAGGATAATTAATTCGTTACATTTTATTGCGCGATTGGTATTATCAGTTGAATCTTGAAAGCCCAATGGGAAGTACGCGAGATCTTCAAGTCCATATTGTGCATACATCAGCCGTTCGTTGTAAGGATAATGCGATAACTTCTAGCTGGGATTATCCTTTTTTCCACATCACTGTATCGGAGGTAGGCCAAGGTCACGAGTAAGAGCGCATCATAATCTCTCAAGATCGGGTCCTACACGTCTGTCCTGACCTGAGCTGAGTTTGCTTTTCCCTTCCAACAATAAGGACATCGACACAGCTGTCCGCTCCTGTCCCTTCTGTACCTGAGATGCCGTTCCAGAACAAACTTGCTCTGTTTTCTGGCCCTTATCCAAACTGGATGAATGCTGAGGACGAAATTTTGAGGCTGACGAGTCCTTTTCGAAAATTAACGCTTTAAAAATTGTCACGATTTGGTTATAAATAATAGATAAATTTGGGTACTTCAACCTGAAAATTCTAATAAAAATAAAATAAATGTGGAATGACTACATTTTCGACAACTTGCATCATCTTCAAGATTGTACAACAGTTTCCACGTAATCTGCCAGTTAAAAAAATGTTCTTTTTTAGACGAAGAAAATCGTCACTTTTGCCGGATTTCATCGACCTCTTTATCGCCGGTTTCACTGCGGTGGCTGTGATGGACGTTTGCCTTCTCACCACTAAACAATTGGTCAGAGTTACACTCTCTTGACTTCTTGGAAAACGGAGTCGATTTTCGATTATCTTCGGTCCCTGGCGATTTTTTATGGTCCCCTTTTCTCTGGTTGGCGTTAATTCGAGATTTATTGTTATTTCCCAATTGGTGGGAATATTTCGCAATCCGCAGTTCGACTCAGTATATTACGGAACAATGTATTTTCGAAGATTGTTGCCATGCTGATTTCTGGCGTTGAAGGGGAAAATCCATCAGAAGACTAAGTACAGGTTTCCTTAAGCTTTAAACGCTAAAAATACTAACCATGAAGAGATCGAAAGAGGAAGAATGAAATATTACTTAGACAAAATGATAGGCCTGAAATGATAACGTGGGTAATTCTAAGAGAAACTCAATTTTCACCACCCAAAAATCCAAAAAAGGTTCTCTTTATAAGAATTGCCGACAAAATCACAGGGCTACGGCTATGCTGAAGTATTTGGGTCTAAATTTTATATTTTAATTATTATATAATAAATATTAAATATAATATTATAATTGCAAGAAAATGGTCAGGAATGATTTCAAAAGGATTCTTCTCGTCAGGTTTGACAAATCTATCGGTATAGGAATTCACAGAAAAGCTTTCAGACGAATATTTTCGACGAGATTACCGTTTCTTCAAATTCGAGGGGAACAGACGGACTTTCGGCAATCCATTCTCGTTAAACCCGAGCCCATAAATGGTCTGCAAAATATAATTCCTTTCCCAAATGTGGGAGAACCGAAGCGGAGAACCGTTCACGACAAGAACGAACACCGGGATCCGTGTGTGTTTTCTCACTGATGTGTAACTCAATCTATCAGACTGCGAGACGTTCGAACAGACGAACGGGCCCGTGAACATCTGGCGACCAATAAAAAAAAAACTGTTGAGTTTAGTGCACTTTGAGAATGAAAGTTTACACTGGAAGGAGAGAAAGGACTTTTTGGGAGCGGCTTCACTGTGCTGAAAAAATTGATCATTATAATTATTCAAGCATAAGTACGTACGGCTTCTGTATCGCGTGATAGAGGCCGGATGAATCGTGGTAGAAAAATAGGTATTTCAGAGAGTTCCGTAAGTGGAAAATAGTTTTAATTTTTTTTGGTCTCAATCTTTTTATGCAGTTCAAAGTGGATATACCTATATCAGCACTCAAACAAGCGAGATAATGATTCATTTTAATGAAGCGGTCGTTAACCGGGCTTAATTACCTACTTTAGTGCGGATTTAAGCTACTTCTCAGTAAAACAGTGGATTGACGACTTCCGGGAACATTAAAACTTTCACGTAGGTATCGTCGTGTGTTAGCAAGTAAATGTTGAAATAGTCAGAACAAACAAAGATCAGTATTAAACGTAATGCATTAGGGCTCGGGTTTATGCCTGTGATAAAAATCCTCAAATATAAACATTACATAATGTATGTTTTTTTCCGAAACATGTCTTTATTTCTCAAAATATGTATTTTTATTCCTCCTTCATTGTGTAAAATAAAAAACCACCAAAATACTTCCAAAAATTATTCAAAACAGTGCGCTAACATTATATTTTCCATTGATTGCATTTTTTTAAAGGTGTAGACCTACAATCTACCTGTAGATCGATCAAAAGTTTGCTTTTTCCCCTTGAATGTCGAATATGTTATCAACTATCCATGTAAAAATGGATGAAATCGTAAGTACGGGTAAATACGAGAAAATGTGGGAAACGAGTACCTATAGCTCAAAAAACTCCTTATTATTATTGCACCGACTTGAATCATTCAATTATCATCAACCCTGCCCAACATGTAAATAAATAAAAACCCTAGCCGTAATAATGATGATGGAAATCTATATTGAAGATTCTCGAAACAAGAGATGATCTTCTCGAGGATCGTCATGCTGAGACCATCCTCCGAACAAACGAACACCGGTAAGTGAACGCTTTCTACTTTTTTTTGGGGTAATCCCGTTTTGCTCTATTTGTCGAGAGGCACCTTTCCTCAAATGCCAACAAGACCGGCTAAGATACGCCCAAAAGCACATCTTAACATAGGAAATTGTGAAAAAAATGCCAACTAACCTAGCACTCTTCAGCCGTTAAAATTTCAAAATGACGGAATTTCAGAATGTTCGACGTCAATAATAAGGTAGGAAATAGTTTTAGCAAATACGGGCTAAAATCTTGACACTTTACTAACGCCCATTCAGCCGATTGCATTGAGCTGAACAGCTGCTTCCTTTCAGACCGGACCAACACAGTCTTTTTGCAGCGAGAGCCAAAAAGCAGCTGAATTCCATACAAAAGTAACCAACTACTGGCGCGACGGAAGCTGTAATTTGGCGAGTCTTCTACATTGTGTTGTAGAGTATACAGCTGTATGGTATAATATCACGTTTAAATTATTAAACTGTAGCCGTAAATATGAGGTTCTTATTTCATAGGAATCATTCAGGGCGATTTATTATGAATCATGCTTTTGTTAGTTCTTTCGGTACACAGGGTGTTCACACTCGAGATGATAGTCTCAATTTGCCTCGATTTTCATTGTACAAAATTTTTCGTAATCCCAAGAGATAGAGCAATATCACTTTAAAGATTTTTCACTTGGTTTCGACTACTAAAATGGCCATAACCCCTGCAAATTTTGGAGTAATTGAAAAAATGAGGATACCGTTGAAAAGCTCGTTGAATTCCTATAATTCAATGGTATCTTCAGCTTTCTAGCATTAAGCTAAATAACCAGAAAATTGGGAAGAATTCGAAAAAATTTCAATTTTTATAGATTACCATTTTTCTAACGCGCTTGGGAGTAGAAAAAATTGAAAAATATTCTCCACAGGCTCCGTTAAAAACTGCCTCAAAATGCCAGCTTTCTAACGGCATAGCCATTTTGTGGTTTTGTTTGCTTATTAGAGGAAATATCGAAGATAGAATGAGGAAATTTTAATTTTTCGTTCAAATCTCGGTTTTTGAGCATTGTTTGAAGGTCTCGAGATTTTCGCCGAAAGCGCTCGAACAACTTGAAATACCAGGAATTCAACCGTAAGGCATTCAACAAAGTTGAATTCTTTTTTGCTGACTCTTGTCTGCATCAATAGTCCGAAATTTCTTGGAAAAACTATCTGGGAAAATAGGCAGACATGTGGAAAACGATTTACCTAATAACACTATTCCCAAAAACCTTGGTTTCTCCCGGCATCAAACTTCGAGTCCATCGTTTGGTAGCCGACCTTACAGCTTCTCCAGACGGTTCCAGTTCTAAATTTACATCGAGCCTCACCGATGGACCAACGGGACAGTTTCGTGTGCAGACAGCACGAAAAACATTGGGGCAGACAAGTGAAGCTGGAACATGGAAGCCAAATGTGATCGCTTCGGTCCTTTTCAACTCTTTTGGCAACGTTTCGTCATAAAAACTAGAAATAGAAAGACTCTCTCAGGAAGTCATTATGAACCCAAGGCTACAGCATACAAGACACATTACTAGTCATTATTTAAAACTGAAAACTCGAACTGAAACTGAACCTCAAACTGAAACTGATACTCAAACTCTCCGTTCGAAAGAAAGGTGAAGCTTCAACAGAAGAACTTCAAAGTGAAACTTCAACAGAAGAACTTCAAAGTGAAACTTCAACAGAAGAACTTCAAAGTGAAACTTCAACAGAAGTTCCAACTAAAACTCAAACTGATACTGAACTTTAAAGTGAAACTGATACTCGAACTCAAATTGAACTGACACTCAAACTCAAGGGTCGACAAAAGGTACATTCATACTGAAACTCAAACTAAAAATGAAACTGACACTCAAACTCAAACTGATACTGAGAACTGACAATCAAATCCAAACTGAAATTGAACCTCGAAGTGAAAGTGATATACGGACTGATACACGAAATCAAACTGAAATCGAACCTCGAACTCAAATTGAAACTGACACTAAACTGAAAGGTCGAAAGAAATTTAATCTGAAATTGAAACTGATATAGACACTCAAACATAATTAAACTGAATAACCGAACTTTCGACAAAGGTCGAAAAAAATCAAACTCTAACTGAAATTCGTGGTGAAGGTAAAACTCAAACTGATACTGAAACTCGAATCCAACCTCAAACTAAAACTGATGCAAACTAATGCTGACACACGAAATCAAACTGAAAGTTCGAAGAAAGGTAAACTGAAACTGTAACTCGACTTGAAATTCAAATGAATTCTGAAACAAAATTCAGACTGATGTTCAAACGCACGTTTGAGTTTGAGCATCCGTATGAGTTTGAGTTTGAGTTCGAGTCACAGTTTGACTTTGGGTCTCAGTTTGAGTTTGAGTTCGAATATCAGCATCAGTATCAGTTTGAGTTTTAGTTGCAGTTTGAGTTTCAGTTCGAGGTTCAGTTCCAAGTTGAGTTAGGGTTCACCTTTCTTTGGTCCTTTGAGTTTGAGTATCAGTTCGTCTATGTGATTCAGTTCGAGGATGCGTATCAATTTGAGTATGAGTTTCAGTTTAAGTTTTAGCTTCAGTTTGGGTTGTAGTTTCAGTTTGAGAGTGGGTTATGTTTGAGTTTCAGTTTGAGCTTCTTTCGACCTTTGAGTTTTAGTTTGAGTACAAGTGTCAGTGTCAATTTTCGTTTGAGTGTGGTTTCAATTTTATTTTCTGTTTGAGTTTAAGTTTGAGTCTCAGTTTGAGTATCAGTCCCAGCTCGAGCTTGTGCATCAGTATGACTATGAAGTTTGATTTGAGTTAGAGTTTATTGCCAGTTTCATTTTGAGTGTGACAATCAGTTTAAGTTTGACTTTCGGTTCATGCGTTTGAGTTTACCGTTCTTTTGACCTTTGAGTACCTATCAGTTTAGTTTGTGTATCGGTACTTTTTTAATTTGGTCTCAGTTTGATGTTCAGCTTGGGTTTGAGTACCGCTTTCAGTTTGAGCTTTTGTACCGTCATGATTTTGACGATTTGAGACTGAGTTTTAGTCTTATTGTCAGTTTCAGTTGGAGTTGAGTTTTTCTGCATTGATATCGAATCAAAATCAGCCCCACGAAAGCGAGACAACCTTAACCAAAAACGCTACGAAAACAAGTCAACTTGAGTAACATTCTCGTTTTTGAAGAACAATTAAAAATGTAGGTTGTGAAAAGCCGACATTGTGACACCATGATTGGCTGGCAGGCCCTTAAGATTTCCGGATCACCGAATTTTACCAACATTAATCGACTGTATGTTTTTCTTGAGCAATGCAGTCAGCATTTCTGGATCGCGGTTCGCGTTGTTATCCGTGTTGAATCAGAATCGCCCGTGCGCTCCCGATTCTCTTCATCGAGCCCAGCGCCGAGTTTCGTGACTCGGTATTATTTCGGTAACGCAATCTCTTCCTCCATTCTGACACAGAAAGTTCCATTTTCCTTCGAAATTGGCCGATTACTCGGACCGGGACAATCGGTCGCAATCACGTTGCTGTTGCCGCTGCACCGCTACGTACGGGAGTTGGATCGATTTTTACCTTCCGAATCTTCAGTAAGAGTATTTTTTTCGGCTGTTTAACTCCAGTTATGGCAAATGGGGAATTTTCAAAAAGAGCATGTCTTCAACTTTGAAGCCTTTCGGCCATCCCAAGTACAGAGCCTATTCTCTAATTGGCTGATCCTACGGATATGTTCACTTTGGCGCACCTGCAAGTATGTTTGTCATTATTTATCTATGGAACGTTGTTTCTAGGAAACAATATTGATGAATTTGCAGGTCAAAATTACCAAATAATCGGTCTGTGGGATGGGGTAAGGGTCTGTAATGTTATACGGCCATAAGTACCTATCTATATCAACATTGATATTGGCCCTTGGGAAATTTACGAATTTCTTGATAATTTGATATTTGCCACAGAAATTCTCAGAGTTAAAATGTAGGTACGTGTTTGAACTAATTTTACGATTGATTTGATCGAATTATCATATTTTAGACTTTTGTTATTACTGATTTGATACAATTATTATTTTTTGGGACTCATGTTATGGCTGATTTGATCGAGTTATAATATAGTGAATAATTTTCATAATCGAGTTATTATGATTGGGCTGGTTTTTTTTTTTTTTTTTTGATTGATTTGCTGTAGTTATTATTTTTAGGACTTATTTTATTGCTGATTAGATCGAGTTATCAGTTTTGGACTAATTTTGTGATTGATTCGATCAAATTATAATATTTAGACTAATTTTTTGACTAATTTGATACAATAATTACTTTTTTGGACCAATTTTATAGCTGATTTAATCGATATTTGGACAAATTTTATGAATGATTTTATCGAATTATCATATTTAGACTTACTTCATGGCTGATGTGATTGTATTATGTGGACTAATGTCATGATAAATTTTATCAAATTATATCAGTTAGACTAATTTTATGGCAGATTTGATATAATTACTACTTATTGGGACTTATTTAATGGCTGATCAGATCGAGTTATCATTTTCGGATTAATTTTATGATTGATTTCATCAAATGATCATAATTAGAATAATTTTTTGACTGATGTGATATAGTTATTTATCTAAAACTACTTTTATTGACGGCTGATCATATTCTGGACTAATTTTATGACGGATTTGATCGAATTTTCATATTTGGATTAATTTTATGGCTGAATTGATCGACGTATCATAATATGATCAAATCAGCCACGAAATTAGTTAATATTTCGTTAATATCACTAATTTCGTGGCTGATTCGAAAAATCTGCCTTTCCACGTATGCTTTCCAACGTTTCGAATTGTTTCATCCTACGTTTCTGGTACCGACGGGCCCAAAGCGAATCCTCCACTAGCGCGGAACAGAAGCCGTCCAATGAGGAGATGCAGATCGCTCGATTGACAAGACCCGGGACTGACTATAGCCCCTTGAGGAGCTCGTTAGCAAAAAACGGTCGACTTTTCCGCCGCTCTCGACTCGAAAAGAGTCCTTGGCAGGTCCCGGTGGTCCAACGACAGGCCAGCCGACTCAGACGGACTGAGGACCCGGGACTGACCTCCGCGGTCTTCGGCTGCTGAAAAGACAAGCTATAAATCTGGTCCTTGTCTCATCATCGGCCTTGCCTCGGAACCTGCCCAGGCTTGTCTGCGGGGCAACCTCGGAGCTGGAATCGCTTTATTTCGAGAAGTATTTTACACTATGCCTCGAATTTTCGAATTGAGCAAATTTAGTTATTCGCAGGTTTATTAATTTACCATCAAGTGAACGATGCCCCATTAATTTGAGCAACAATAGGTTGGTACAAAATCGAAAAATTTTCCATAAACAAAATGTGGCCGTCATAAATATGAAATTCGTAGACGAGTAATCCACCGTGGGATTTGAACGTGACCGTGTATAATTGGAGAAATATTGCCAACCGTGAGTCGCCGGTTAAACGTCATATGGTAGCAATGCGTTCCTGCCGGCACCTGGCACATACGGCAAGAAGCGCATTATCGTTCTCTCTTTCCCCATCGCCATATCCCCGTCTCTTTCTCACTTCTCGAGCTACAGACAGGACTTCCTCTTCCAGCACCCGCACAGTCTGGCTCAGTCGGTCACGTGATGAAAGGCTATGAATAGTAGCTCGCTGCTCCGCGAGGGGGCGTCTGTTTATTATAGCGTGGCGCGTTGTCAAGGTCAGGGATGCCTTGTAATTGAAGGCCTCCGAGCCGCGAGGGGGTTAATCACTTTGGGACACTGGGGTTGACTTTATATAGCGACCGATTTAATGATGACGCTTTTTCCCGATTTCGGAGCTGGTTATCACATTTTTGTGACTCTTGATATCGTCTTCTTGGCATAAAAACCGAGTCCAAAAACTTTGGAATCATTTTGATTTTACTCGGGACTTAACTGCATAGTTCGAAAATTTCGTTTTCTAGTTCATTGGCAAACAACTGGTGCAGCCGGTGACCATTGATGTAAAATCTGAAAAACAAGCAACTCAGCTCTTCTCAGATGACATGGTAAATTGCAGGCTGCGTTGCATACCCACCTTCGAGTGTTCCCTTCTTTGGCGAATTTTTTTTGTCTGTACACCTGTCCTGTACCTATAACCATAAAACTTGCATTTCCCTCAACATCGAATCACTGAAATTTTCTTGACTAATTGTATTTTTTGGCTGAAGAAAGCCAAAAGCTCTGATTTCCTGAATTCCCAATCACACGTCTTTCAAAAAGTATACTTATAGCATACCTACAATTTGTAATCTGCGAAATATGGGATCTTCAAAATTCACGTTTTGGCAAAAGTATACACTTTTACACTTAAGATTGCCTTCTTCAAGGTACCTAGTTGATTTTTAGCTCATTAGCTACAATTTTTGTTCCATAAAATTTTTTGTGATCCCAAGAAAAAATACAATTTTTTTGCTTAAAAGATTTTTTCCGTGTTTTCGATTTTGCCTCAGTAAAATGACCATAACACCGCTAAATTATAAAGTAATTATAAAAGTAAGGATACCGTTGGAAAGCCCGTTAAATTTCCTATAAACTTGAGGTATTTGCAGTTTCCTAACTCAGAGTTAAATGAGTAGAGAATTTGGCCAAAGTCGAGAGTCGTAAAACGTTTGAATATAATAATTTCCGGAAAAACGTCGTTCTTTTCCGAAACCCGGTTTTTGAGCAGAGTTTTTCGAGTTAGTGAAAATGTTCACTCTAGAATTTAGAGTGAACATTTCAATTGACACATTGAATTTGATTCAATGTTGATCCTCTCCATCGTCTACGGACTTATCGTATGTTTTTGAGGGTTTGAACTTTGATTTCATTTTGAAAGGTCCTCAAGCAATCCTGGTTATTCAATGAAGTTCACTTTTTCGGGTCGTACCTACGTGACTAATCAGGGGGATGTCATTTAAGACCTTTCTAAAAATTTTTAAATGTACCTACCTACCCCTCATCATGCAAGTGACTTATTATTTTGTCTCGGCCGTTTGATGAACACTCGATTTTCGGCCAGACGACCGTTTGAGGCCGAGCGTTCATTTCGCAAGAAAAATCGTCTTCCCCGCAATGATGAAGAGTGTCTGGTCGAAAATGTAGAGCCATCGTGTTTTCAACCGAAGTGGTTAGCTATTTTCAAAATACGCGGCAGACCGTGTAGTTGGGCGATTCCAAGTAAAGGCAGACGCGTCTTCAAAACCACCCGGTTTATATCTTTCGGAAATTTATCGCCCTCTTTTGATTCCTACTCGCATAAAAATCGCACGTAATTGGAAAGGACCACCGAAAAAGCAGGTGATCTACGATCTGCAGTATTTCCGTGCATGTAGTGCGTCTCGCGAGGCCTATTGATCAGCGACGTAGCCTTCAGACAGGCTAAAAGCGAAATATAAGGAGGAAATCGGCCGATAAATTTGACTGGGTTATTAAAAACTATTGGAAATTCTACATGGAAGGGTTACTTTTTTACCTAATTAACCGCAGCCTTCTATTTTCCATCCTTCGTAAATCACACTAATGCAACAAGCCTGGGAGATTTTTCCCTCTCCCACAATTTTATACAATGATTCCTGAAATATACAAGTGCTGCGAATATCACAACTTCTTCTATCATAGTTTGGAGAAGGCCACTTTCTACCTGCCAGATTTCCGAATATAATGGACCCATCTCAACAAATTTGAATCTAAATAGAGGGCATCTTCATGGACTGCAGCTAGCTTTATGGATTTACATTTTTGTTACGCCTGCAAATGCCCGAGAAATTTCGGATCGTTGGCGTTGAAAAACTCATTTTCCCGTTTAAACTCACTGATAAGACGCCCATACTGCGCGGAATCAACAATAATTTATTACGACGCTAAGGTTTAAAATTTCACTCAAAAAAGTGACAAACTTGGCATCAAACTTTTGATTTTGTCTACACACAGGCGAAATATCCATCCTACCTCTGTTGTCAGTACCTATATCCTTAGGTGATGTCAGCAGATCAGGGGTAGGGTCATACGAAGAAAACTGCCTCTTTCGCCGAGCTTTCGATGTATTTTAACATCTTCATCAGGGCTTAGAGACTGAATTACGTGGTCAAGCCCTGAAGACCACCGTCTTTGGTAATGCAGACCATCATTTTTTTTTTTTTTTTAACCTATTGTAAATATTGTAGTAGTAAATCAACATCAAAATTTTCCGGCTAGTCAACAACTATGTATAAAATTAGTCTTTTTTAAATAAAATCAACAATCAAAAAATATAATAATTTAATTAAATATTTAAATTATTAGGTATTAAATTATTATATTTTTTGATTGTTGATTTTATTTAAAAAAGACTAATTTTATACATAGTTGTTGACTAGCCGGAAAATTTTGATGTTGATTTACTACTACAATATTTACAATAGGTTAAAAAAATGATGGTCTGCATTACCAAAGACGGTGGTCTTCAGGGCTTGACCACGTAATTCAGTCTCTAAGCCCTGATGAAGATGTTAAAATACATCGAAAGCTCGGCGAAAGAGGCAGTTTTCTTCGTATGACCCTACCCCTGATCTGCTGACATCAGTTAACATTCTCACGGGTCGATCATTCATCCACAATATATCCTTAGGGTAGAGATGACCCAAGGTTGAGAAGGATATCCCTTCCGGGAAGGACCCTCGGAGAGACCTTGGCACAGAAAATTTTCCCTCGCCCTCTTCCCTTTTCACGGTCGCGTCTATTTCCGTGTGGGAGTCGGCGAGCGGGACTCGAAGACGGCGTCGCGACAGGAGGGGAAAGGGTCAACGTATTGAGACAATAACAGTAACAGAGGGGAAATGCCGGGGGGAAAATTCCTCGCGAGAGGGGAAATCTGAGGGTAAAGGGAATTGTAGCCTAGGTCAGGAGCTAAAGGCTAAAGTGAAAAGGAGACCCCCACGGGTAAGGAGGGATACTCGCTGATGAATTACCCATCTCTCACTCCCATAGCCTTCTATACCATTGCCGTATCCACACGAACGTCATTAGGGCCGGTAAGTTTTTTATTGATGATGAACATTTTTTTCCTTGGATGTTGGTCGTCAGGGTGATTGATTGGTGCCTTCAATGCGAAAATTGAATATTCGACCGAGCGCTTTCGTAAGCATTTTGAAGTTAGGTGCGAGAAAGCTGAAAAACGGTTATATCTGTCTAATAATTACAGCCAACGTCTTAAACGGAAATTTGAGTCGTTATTTGAGTTTGTGAAGTACAGCATTTAGCATGATGTTAATAAATTTCACGACGACTCTCTATTGACAATATTTTTGCTCCAGCACCAGCCCTTTGGGCCTCGCTTGTTTTGGGCGAATTACAGATTTGTCTACCTTCATTTTTAGTGTTTTTGAGAACAAAGCTAGCTACAGACCCCGATTTGGTCTTGATTTAAAGCTAATTAGACTGCCTACCACTTTCATTCGATGTGTTTTCCTTTTATAATTGATAGTTTTGCCAAAATTTCGGCCTAAAGTAAGTGGTAATCCAAAAAAAAAAAAAAAAACTGTAGATTGGAAATTAATAGTAGGTACAACTGTGTTTCAGTTCACCTCAAACTTTCACAAATGTATTGCTCTTCAAAAAGATATACAGTTGGTTTTGGCAGAGAACACGTAGTCTAGGAGCAAAAACTGAAAAAAGTCCGAAAATTCCGTGGTTTTTCGAATGCAACACGATTTTCAAAACGTTTTGGCAATTGCATATCTCTAAATGGGCATGATCTATATGCTAAAACAACAAAGATACTTACATCATGTTTTGTGATTTTTGCTTCAAATTTTTGTCAGGAAGGTTTGCGAAACTTTTCCAAACTCCAGCTATAATTCCTGAAGCATTCCGGTCTATAATATAGGCATATTATGCCCTTTAACCCTGAAAACTGTCGTAAGTAAAGTGTAAAGATAAACCGCCATTCGAGACGTTGGGTTTCGTCCGATAACCGAAGGAGTCCCGGTCGTGCCCTGCCGCCCTCGAGGATAGGATCGAAACAATCTGTTGCTGGTATATATCCAATATCTTCCTCCCTAAATATCTATCCACGGATGAAAAAATAACAATGGACAGTGAGGATTTTTATGATGTTTGTTAACAAAAATGATGTTTATAAACATAAATGATGATGACAATATAGGCAGAAACCCAGAGTCGCTCGTGTGAACGCGTAGAGCCGGGAGGCCTTTGAAAGACTGAGGTTCGAGTGATACAAGGGGGTCTGGGGTCTCCTTAACCTTACCCTCGGATTCTCTCTGCTTGCTATTACACGTGGCCATGGCCTTGGTACCAGTTTCCCTTTATTTTCCTTTTATCCCCTCCCCCAGACGGAAAATGCCTCAACATATTCCACTTTCCACCCGACGGATTATCCCGCGGATCCAGGAACTTTTCCGATTTCCACCGGTCATCCAAGGATCAACAACTCGTGTAAACGTGTCCTTAAGGCTCTCATGACGTTTAACGTAATTGTTCTTCCCCAATTTCACGAAATTTCCGGACGATTTTGAATCTTTTAGTACCTACCCAATAAATGGCTTTGACACGATAATTTTTGAAAAAGTGAACATAGTGAAATATAAACTCAATTCTAACGCATTTACGTAGCGAGTGGAGTATTTCATGAAAATAATCTCGATCCTTGAAAACAAAACGAAACTTCGATGCATTTATTTGGCACCGAAACCTCGGAGAATGCTTTTAGGTAAAAAAAAGACTGTTAATTGGCTCTAGAAGACAGCAGCTTTACGCAAAGAAGACGACGGGAAAAAAACGACAGAACTGAAAACGCTCGGAAAGATTTATCGGCGTTTTAAGGGCGACAAGACAGACGCAAAAATGATCAAAAGAAGCCTACCGTCTGGAGAACATGAATGTCTCAGATCAAGGATATCGCGAATGCAGACTCGAAGGGCATAAACTGCATAAATAGGATCCAACGGGCGAGTATCTTCCTGTTAAAATAGCTCCTTCCTGTAGGTAGGTACCTAATAAAATAGAGATAGCGCTCCTTCAAATAATTATACCTATACGAATAGGCATAGTTTCGGCCTATAATAATGTAACGGCCTACAATTATTTGCTGCTTATTTACTTCTGAATTTGTAACGTGTAAATAGATTGCACTTTTATAAATTATGGCGATCTACAACGTAAAATCGGTTTGGAGTCAAGGCAAAGCGTTTTCTTAGATTATTATAATGAAAAAATTAATTACGACTGTTTGTCGGTGCGGTTCGGGCATTAAAAACCGCAACTATTAAATTTTTTCCATAAACTCATTTTTTTAAATTTATTTTCTTCTCCTTTTCTGATTTTTAGAAATTATTATTCTGATATATTATTGAGATTATGAGATTCACATTTAGCAAATATCGACATTAAATATTTGGTGAATTTACTCTGGAAATCACTAGTTTTTTCAAAATTGCATTGGCTCAGTCTGAGAAAAGAATAACTCTGGGCACTTCCCTATTTGTCATTTGAAGAGCGTAGAAAGATAATTTTTACATTCTACCTCATTTATTGGGTAAATTTGAGCAAGATTTCCCCATATTTAAGTACATCACCCACGAACCTCGGTTTGAATGATGGACATTGAAAAATTACCTATATATAGGTAAATTTACCACATATTTAACTTAGGAAATTTACCTTAGGAAAAATATAGGTAAATTTACCATAGGAAAATTACCATATATGGTAAAACTCTGGTAAACTATTTAATTATCTGGTACCTATTTTAGATACTTTTAGATATTTCAGATATTATAAAATATATCTATTATTGAGACAAAACTCCCAAATAAAATAATCCAGATTTTATATTTTTATCATCTTTGCCATACGTGAGAAACATGCATAAAACAGCTCAATGTTGGACGATTTTTTGCGTGCATAAAAATTTAAAAATAAACTTTGCGCTAGAGGTCGACAGAGATAAAAGTTATTTGGACGCCAACCGAGAACGAAAGTGAAGCAGAGAAAAGCGAAGCAAAAAGTGAGGTAGGGGCTGTTGCTGCTATTTTTAGGAGCTAACGTTGCCGCGATACTCGACCACCTCCTTTCACTGTATTCCTTTTACTTTCATGATCGAACCCTCTTTGTCTCAGCAGGTTCGACATGACCGAAGAAAATCGCCCGACGGGATCATTTAAGAAGGTAACTTTTGTGATCCAGCAAAAAAAGAAAAAGTCCCTGTTTGGGACAAAAATCTATTAGAATTTAAGATCTTATGAAATCCGAACTCATATGACGAGTTGAACAAATCATTATGCAAAGATCATTCTCAAACTCAAAAATTGCAGAATGGTTCACACTTTTTTGTATATTGAAATTTTCCGAATAATATTCGAAGCTTAGCTAACAAACATCCAGTTGTTTACGACCGGAGGCCAGTATCGTCATTTTGCCTTGACGATAAACGTTTTAATCTGATATTTAATACGTAAAAATAGTTTCGATTCAGCCGCCTAACAATTTATGTAACTAGAGTTGCGTAATTAAACCAAACGACATCCTGCTCGTACCACCGAGGACTAGATTGTTTCTTTCTTGATTTGAAAACAGCATGAATCACTGAATGATGGACGAAATATCCTTGTCTAATGGGCAGCGTAGTTTATCTGGTCAAATTGTTTGCGGACCATGCACGCAAAAATATCAAGAAGAAAATCAAATATCAGGAATTATTCAACCTCAAAACCCAACAAACTCTAGCCCATTGGGGAAAGGTATTAGCAATGCTTTCTAGGCTCGAAGGCAATCAGCTAATGGACATCTGTGGATGGGAGAATAAACTGAGAACGAATCCGAATGACTCATCAGTGGTCTCGGTGAAGGAGCATCAATCATCATCAGTATCAACGAGCCCGACGCGTGAATAGGAAGGAGTGGACTGAGTAGAAACCAATATCGTTTGCGACTTTAACGAATGTTGAGCAGCACGCACGTAAGTAATTCTCATTGAGAATGAGAGAATGATGCGAAACGTATTACGAGTACTGGAAATCGACTAGCCATGATGACTCCTTTATTCTATTACGCCTACAGATTTTGGAGAACTAAAAAGGACCTCAAGAATGATAATCCAAAACCTTGGTCGTAATATATGACCACATGAGTTTGCCCTCTCCTCTGCTCTCAACAGTTCATCTTAAACGTCCAAATGCCGAAAACACCTTAGGGCCAATATGGATCCCCTGGAGAACCCTAAAATTCACAATCCTACACTTTTAATCTGTACCTATAACTTCCTGAACAAGTGTCGGTGTGTCGACGTGTCGGCCAATTCTCTAACTTTTTTCAAATTTCTCGAACTGGAATGTTCGCCTAGGCAAGACCTACCACCCTGTTTAACCGGAATTCGAATAACTCAGGGTACTTCCGATACATCAACACTTTTAGTGTTTTCTACTTCATTTTTTTCTGGGCGCAAAAATGGCTTGATTTTTCTTGGTATTGAAATCTTTGTTTTACCTTGCAGAGTTATTTTTCACACTCGGATAACTTGACGTATTTCGATTTTAGGCAAGTTTTAAAATTTGCATAATGGGTTTCTTGACATTTTTTATCCAGGCAGCCTCCAAAGTAGTCAAAATATAATCAAATTGTCTTGAAAATTTGCGTATCAGAATATAGAATTATTGCGTGCTCTCGTACGCTACGCATCGCTGGTTCTAATTTCCAATGCCCTATTGTAAATTACTTAAGGGCAAAATTGATGCATGAATTCAGAATGTTGATGATGCCTTTATGTACTCACTTCGGATTTATATATGGACTCACTTTGATTCGGATTATAAGCTAGTAACCGATTAAACCGTAGCAGCATTTTCATGTTACCTGAAAAAAAATAAAACACGTTGTTAGATGTGTCTTTTGCATCATATGAGGTAGAAAAAACGTTGGAACAAATCGGAATAAGCATTGAATATTTGCACGCACAATCACTCATATATGAGAGAGTGGGAATAAAAACGTCATCGAAATATTCGAAAATAATTAATATATTTTCGTTTTGAACGCATCATCCGAACTAGATTTGTTTAGAGGCAGCCCACGGACGTCAGGGGGTGGTACCGTGGGACCTTCAGCTCCATCCAATTGGCTCCTGTTAAACAATAAACGCCAACACGCCAGGAACAAGAGCCGGCCTCTGTATCGAAGATTAAAACCTCGGCAACAGCTCAGCAGCTCAGCCTCGACTGATTTCTCAATTGGGTTGAATAACTTCCCTGAATTGCTGTCATTTCCTGCGTATGAAAGCTTGATTGTATAAATGTCTAGATATACTCAGTTCACTCACTTTAAAAGAGGCCGAGTTATAAACGCTGGTTTAAAGCCGCTCGATAAATTTCAACTCAGGGCATCGGATGAGTTACGAGAACACAATTGCGTTGGTAAGACGCATGATTGAGTTTTTTGAGGAAAATCCAATTTAGCGTTTTCACCAAAAAATTTTACCATGTATTGGCACCCTATTCTACGAATATCAATTCAATAGGTATTCATTCAAAATTCATTTTTAAAACCCTATGGTATGACGTAAGGACTTATTTTTAATTAATCAATTCAATTGAAAATTAGGAGTTTTTTACTTTTAGATGTTTTTAGCAGAAATAATAAGGTCTAACTCGATTTAGCTAAAAATTTAGCTATAGCATGTTGCCGCTCATGCGATGATATACATTATGACATTATGGAATCAAAATATAAGCACACCGTATTTTCATGTTTCGATAATGATGATATTTAACTCAATATCCGCGTGATATTTTTTCCTCGACAGATAATGTCCCGGGCTTGAATGGTAGCTCTGTAGAATCCTTCAAAAATCAAAGTCAATCCTCTTGGCACAACAAAGCTGATTGCTCCTCGGAAAGGAACCCTCACCCCAGAACTCCAATTTTCGAATGCCATCTCGAGCCAATTCTTTCAGTTCGTTTTCGCAAGGATGATTAGGAAGTCCTTTTGTACTGCCTTATTACCAGCTGCTGACTTGTAAAGCCCCGAAACAAAGACTCTTTGACGTGAAATCGCGATTTCTTTCCCTTTTCAGTTTCTCGAGTGTCGTCCTCATGAAAAGACTTTTATGGGGAAAAGTCATTTCATATTGGAATCACGCCTAATTGACCTACCTATATACATTATAAAGGATCACTTAACTAACCTACCTAATACCTAATTCAACCTACCTAAATACATACCTAAAAAAGGATCACTTGAATGTTGCAGGAAGGAGAGTTTCTTTAGAACAAGTTTCAAAATCAAATGCTTTGGTTCAAAAATTTCGTATCAAAATATGAAAGTATTGTGTGTTACCTACGAACCACTGGTTTTCGATAAATGCATGGGTTTTAAAGAGGGTTTATGAATAAAATTTTATTGCGATATAAAAAACTTTAGATTCTCCATCCGTCGTCGCCATTCCATGTTAAGTTTTCTAGCCTGCTGAGCTTCGGAAGAGCCGTTGAAAATTCCAAAGTCCCGAGGCGTTTTCATCTCTTTTCACTCAGCTTGTAATTCCAACGCTGTCACGTACCGTGACATGTCATCGCAATCGCATTCAACGCTCTACACCCCCAACCCCACTATTTAATCTTGCGCCCCATGAACATGAGTTGAACAAGACGGATTTTTTATAGTCTGAAATTGAATTTGTAAACAAATGTTAGCGACATGTGTGCTATGTATAACCGTTTATAGGTATACTATTTACTCTGTGATAATATTTTATAAAATGGTGGCTCATCATAATATGATATTATGTGGACATATTATGTGGCTATTACTATAATAAAAATATAATAAAATAATAATAAAATAAAATAATAGAATATAATATAATGAATATAATGAATATAATGAATATAATGAATATAATGAATATAATGAATATAATGAATATAATGAATATAATGAATATAATGAATATAATGAATATAATGAATATAATGAATATAATGAATATAATGAATATAATGAATATAATGAATATAATGAATATAATGAATATAATGAATATAATGAATATAATGAATATAATGAATATAATGAATATAATGAATATAATGAATATAATGAATATAATAATAATAAAAGAAAATAATAAAACTATAATGGTTTTATTAGTGCCTGAAGAAGGCAAATATGATATTCTTAGTAAGGTGGCACTTCAAGGGTTGGTAGGGGTTCAGGTGGCAATTGTTAACAGCAAAGCAAGACCCTGGGCGGCAGTTGTGTAAAAAACAGTTGATTGGGGTTTCGGGTGTCAATTGCGAACAGCAAAGAAAGACAGTTGGGTAAAATAACGGCAAGTTGAAGTTCAGGTTGCAGTTGCCAGCAACAAAGCACAACCCCGGTGGCAGTTGAGTAAAAAACGGGTGCTAGTCGTTCTAGTGGCTGTTGTCAAAGGCAGAATTGACCCCCGGGTGGCAGTTGAGTGATAAACAGCTGATTGGGATTCCGGTGGCAGTTTTCAACGGGAGAACTGGGCCCCGAGTGGCAGTTGGGTGATAAACGGCTGATGGGAATGGCTATTATCATCAACAGAGAAGGGCCCACGGTGGCAGTGGGGTGCAAAAACGGCTGGTAGAAGTTCGGGTGGCAGTTGTCAACCGCAGAGCAGCGGGGCTGTCCCGTACGCTAGAAAGACCACCACGATTAAAAAGACCGGTTCCTCATATTGCCGCTTAGGCTCAATTTTCGAACGATTGAAAACCCGGCGACGGCTTTTGATAGAGACCTCGTGAGACAATCACGACTGAATCGGCTGTTAGGTCGTAAATCTGAGCTAAGGTCCGACGTGACCGGGCTACAAGTAATGACAATGAGTGGCATCCACGTGTTCACGTGTGAGTGTATGGACGATGTGTCGCTCATATCACAACGTGCGCGAGTCGGCGCATGACATTGCTAAAGAGGAAACGACCAATCCAGAGCCAGCCAGTTCACTTCATGGGTTTTGTATTAGTCAATGAGGTTGAGCGCAGCCGCTTGAATCGGTGACGAGGTGGAGAGATTCACTAATGCATGTACGAAAGTCAATAAGAACAACCTACCTTTGGGAGTATTACGTTTTTTTGTTGTCAAATATCAGGGGTAGTGTCTGCAGAAAAACGCAGTCTCCTTTGCCAAGTTTTTGAAAATTCATTTATCCTTCATCAGGGCCTAAAATGGCCAAAAGTCACACTCAACATTATGGCACATTTATAAAAACCCTGTCGGTCAATTTGTTTTTAAATTTTTCATAAATGTCCCATATTGTTGACTGTGACTTTTGGGTCTTTAAGCCCACTGATGAAGGAAATATAAATTTTCGAAAGCTTGGCGCAGGAGACAGCGTTTTTTGGCAGATCCTATCCCTGATTTATGACTACAAAATTGAATAACGTGTCGATCATCCACAATTTACTAGCATCGGGTAGGTATGCAGGTGACAGTCTTCAGAATGTCGAAATTATTCAACGAATTAACTTCAGAATTTTTAACGGACGGCGAGGACGTCAAAAGTTGGAGCAAAAAAATTTGATGCGTTCGATGCAGAAAAAGATTTGACTTTGTAAGGAACCGGTAGTTTCGCACGGATGTTTACCGACGTCATTCTGATTGCGGACGATTTCAAAGTCGAGTTGCCACTGAGATCAGACTTCATTGTTCAACCCCAACCGAACCGCACAGCCCCGCAAACTTCGCCATTCATCTTTCCCATCTCTTTCAAATACGGTCAAAAGACAGAGACAAATAAGTCGCGATGGTTCCTATAGAGTTCCGTTTTCCCCCTTGTTCTAGCACCTTGGGAATAACTGGTTCGAAAGGTTAAATCTGGATTTGACGTTGATCTGCAAGCGTTTCGACTGGCGTGGGGAAAGATTTGGGCTTTTGTTTGCGAAGATGTGATGAAATATTGGATCGAAATCCTTTATCCGAGGTACTTCTAAACGTCGATCGAATTGGGAAAGTGGGGATGTCATGGTTCAATGAGTATTGGGTATTGTACAAGGTTGAGTCGCGTCCCCAGCTTTGTCGCTGAGAACTTGAAAGATAATCGGGACCCTTGAACTGGGCCTACGTACTGATATTTGCGCAAAAAACGACAAATGACGTCAAGAGGCTTTGAGGTCCATGATGGATTTCAATAGGAGGTGAGAGATGAAATGTGCTGATCATCCCATGTTGTCAAATTTGGAACCGTGAACCATATGCCAACCAGAAGAGTTGATCTTTTTCTGCAAAAGTTTTTATTTCAGTAAAAGTGAGGCCCAAATTCACCAACAATTAAGGGCCAATTTCACCAACAATCAAAACCAATGTCAAGAAAAACCAGTGGCACGTAGATAACACACAATACTCCTATATTTTGAAACGTGAAAGTGCGACACAATTTGGTCATATTTTGACTGCTTTTGAGGATTTTAAGGTCAAAAATATAAAAAACTCACTGCATATTTCAAAACTTGCAGATTAAGTGAATGTGTATGAGAACAAGTTTTTTCTGAAGCTCCGTTCCAATTCTCGATTAAAGGACGATTCCAATACTTCCATTAACTCTGTAAATATGGGAATAAAAACAAGTTTTGATTTGTCACGTTATTGATTAACCAAACAACTAGACTTTTCAGGGTCGATACGCCTATCAGTAATTTTAAGTTGTCACGTTTTCGTCGAATTTGACCATTTTGGGTCACGTTGTTGATGTAGTAATCCCATGCATTAAGTGATTCTGAGTAAATGTGTATAAGTAAATATGGAAGTAAAAAACAATTTTGATGTCATGGAATTTTTTTTGTGCCAACCTCCACCACAGTCTTGCACTACACAAATGTACAAATAATAGATATATTATATTTTTATGGGTCAGGCTTCGATTATCGGTTTTATGACAATTTCTGAGCTACCAACGTAGAGTAAGCATAGGCAGCAAATGCTAAAAAATTCAAAATCGTTAGGTATTGCTGTGGATTGACGCCTCGCAGTTTCCAACTGAGATGAATCCATTAAAACCATGGTCATTATACTTTAAAAATTATTAATATTCTCTTCCCGAATTCCGCTCCAAAACAGCAGTCTTCTCGGTATGGACGTATTTCGTCGACGACGTCACAGACGGGGCAATGGGCCAAAAGCACTCTCCTTTTTCCGTTAGTAGACACGCGTTTTACGATGTTCAAATTCAAACCGAGACCATTAAGTGAGCAGTAACGTCAACGTTGGCAAAACTCGAAACGAAATAGATCTCCGAACATTTTACGATGATCTATTCTGAACGAGGATTTCGGTTGCCAATTGTCGTTCGGCGGTTTATCTCGGCCTGTACCCGTTTATTTATTGACATCCCGCCCGTACGAGTCAAGAAACTCATAAAAAGCGTAAGTGAACGTTTTTCTAAAGAAATTCCTCCCGAAAGAAAATAAAGATAATGTCACCTCGGATAATTTCATTCGGCCTATTATATAGGCATTTATTTAAGAAATCATTGCCCTTGATTTAGAAGAATAACTTCACTTTATGGAATTTTTACAGTATGGATACTACTATCCTTTTGATACTTAGTATTTTTTATATGAGGGATAAAGTATAGTGTTTATCCGTATTATGGGTACTTTAAAATTAAATCGTTTCTAGCTTACGCTTTCGAATTCATGCGTTTGGAATACAAAATAAACGTTTGGAGGGCATTCGATTTTTTCATCTAAGCTTTTTAGCATTCGGGAATTTCACATTCTCTTAACGCCCGGGAAATTACAGCGAAGCGCGTTACAGCGGCACTAAACTCGAGATAAAGAGACGGAGAACATCAACGGTCGAAAAAAAAAACTATGGTGGAAAAACACGAGTTACAACCGAAAACAGTCGGTTAAATCCCGCAGGATTCTCCGTTTAGAGGCCGTAAAGAGAAATGAGCCGAGGGGGCGATCGTTTAAGGGACCTCCTGGCCTTTACGGAAGGCGACGAGACAACGACTTATCGGTGAGGGTGATGTCTTCTTACATAGACCAGGAACCTCTCAATACCGAGGGTGGATAGTTTTCGATTTTAGTCGAATTCTAAGAAGTCAAGTCCACAGGGACTTAGATCTGGAAAATCGAGCGAATTTGAAGGAAAAAGGAAAATGAGAAAGTGAGATAATTTTGACCATTTTTGGTATAATGAATTGAGAATTCATGGATTAATGAGAATTCCAAAAGTTTTCGTAACTATCGAACGCCCAAAAAAAAAAGTGTGGTGCGAAGATAACACACAATACTTCCACATTTTGAAACGTAAAAGTGTCCTCATCGAGTGTCGATCATATTTTGACTGCTTTCAAGGGTGTTTAGGTCAAAAATATCAAAAAACAGTATGTAACTATGCAATAATTGCATTAAAAATTGCAAAAAAAATATTATTAAAATTCGCCCAAAATAAAAATACGCCAAATTATCGGCATATAAAAAATATCCACAGGTTTTGCAAGGTAAAATGAAGATTTTAAGACCAAAAACGCTCAAATCGGTTCATTTTTGTGGCCGAAAAAAAATAAAATAGAAAAACACTAAAAATGGCAATATATCGGAAGTACTGTGAGTTATTCAAATTCCGATTAAACAGGGTGCTAGGTCTTGCCAAGACAAACATTTCAGTTCAAGAAATTTGAAAAAAGGTTGAGAATTGAGGGAGCTATGGCCAAAATGTAAAGGAACTGTAGCGTCACGTGACTACTGTATATTTGTACACAATAAATCATCAGTTTGCCATTTAATTTGATCTATTTTATAATCTCTCAGTTTCCAATGTCTGTCAGTACAGAAGATATTCGTTGTTTGTTCCAGAACTAGACATCCACAGGCTGCCACCTCAGAATTTTGATTTCAGAATCAGGGAGCGATAAACGGGAATTATTTTCAACGGTTACGAACAATTTCAAGTTTGTATAGGTGTGTTCACACTTCAATCTGACCATGTAATTCTCCGGATAACTATGAATTTTAGAAATGTATCAAAACAATAGGAAACCATAATTTTTAAACGGGTTAAATTTTGAAATATATTTTTCTTATATTCTGAAAGAATGTCAGTTTCATTACACGATCGAATGTATAAGAAAATTACGTGCGAGAAAAGTAACATGAACATTACTGTGTTTGACGTTGACGACACTGGTGTTTCCGTTTCGTTAACCGCTCCCACCCATCCCTAGGTCTGTTGGGTCGATTCAAGTTTGGCAACCGTGCAGCCATCTTCGTACGACGAATTGTTTCCACCACAATTATGCTTCCTTTCCTGAACCCTGGCTGAATGTGAAAATCAGATGCGTATATGGACTCGAAATGGCATAATGGTCGTATGGGGTTGAAAGGACTTTGATATTTTTACCAACCGATAGAATAAAATAGGTACTCAAAAATGTCCTGTTTTTGCTCAGAAACACTTCTTTCTCCGCTCTAATACAGCAAGTTTGAGTATAAATAATTGAATTTCTCATAAATTCTTCTATATTGAAAATATTTATCTTTTCGAAAAAACTCTTGTTAAAATTCAAAACATATTTTTTTTAATTTTTTGATCCAATTTTACTTGACTTTTGCGAATATATGTCGCAATTTTTCTCAAAACTGATCGAAACAGAGAAGAAAACACTCAGAACAGCGCAAAATGAGAGTAAATTGAGCTCCAGATGACGGCCGGATTTTCAAAAACGGCCCAATGCGCCGGGAATCCGCGAGTGTACAGTTAGCAACAGGACAGTAGTGAAGACATTGTTGCAAGTCTTCTCAAACCCAATTCGTCACGGCCGTCGATCCGTTTTAGCCCAACGGCTCTCGCTCTATTCATAGATCGTACGGCGAAAACGTCAGAAACATCCGAGCAATGCTTCCATTTTCCAGACGGACATTGCTGCTAGTTTCAGATGCGAAAGATTCCGGCGCCAGTAAGTTTTACATGGAAATTTGGAATGCTGAAGAATTCGAAGGCCATGAGAGCGATTGATAACTGTCAAAAACATGAAATGCGAAGAAGATTTCTCGTCAGGATGGCCAGTGGGACGAAAGCGCTCGAGCAAATTAATGTTCCAGGAATACGACGGATTTTTTATTTCGACGATTACATATCGTAACGGCACAACAGTTAGGATTGTAAGGAGTAGGAAAGATGCCGAAAGTGCGAACAGGAAAGTTAACTATTTTACTCGTCAAAAACATGCTAACTTATAGAATTTGTGTATCAAAAATCTAGAAGTACGTGCAGTATTTCTACTGAAAATTCAATGCGTAAAATTTGTGTAAAATTTCTGAAAACTGATTTGTTTAAGGCCAAGGAATAGAAGCCATTTAAATGGGGGGGGGGGGGACTTTTGCCCACTTTTAGTGAGAAATAATATCAAAACTTGGAATTATCCATTTTGTAAAAAGAAAACCCCTTAACATTTTTTGATCGGATTCCCCAGACAATATGCACCAAGTTACAGCAAACCACAACTTTTAAGACCAACCGTGTCAAAATCGGATCAGTGGTTCGATACGATTTGGTGGCCACAAAATTTGGTCAAAATTTTGTGGCCACGACATCGTATCGAACCACTGATCCGATTTTGATGGAACTGGTCCTAAAAGTCGTGGTTTGCTCCAACTTGGTGCATATTGTCCGGGCAATCCGATCGCAAAAGGTTAAGGGGCCCAATTCGGCATAATCAGGGTATATTTTTGAAAAACCGCAAAAACTCAATTTTGAAGGTGATGCCGTGGGCTTAGAATTTTTTGAGTATTTTCCCCGGGTTTTTCGCTTAAATAACCATAAAATATGGGGTTTTTTCCAAAAATTTTGAAAATTTTGTTTTTTAATCGGTTTGGCCTAAATTTCTTGACGAGATTTCTCCTTTTATACTACCTTCTATAGTTACCCCTTTTATACTACCTAGTAAACACAGCGTGCATTTACTCACTTGATAAAAATATTTTTTCAAAAGTTTGAATTTTTATAGGTATTTACCCACCTTGGGACCTATTGCATTGTATTTTGACGTGGGAAAAAATAAATTTAGTTCTTCGCAGAATCCCTTCTGATGGACCGGAGTCGATCTTCCACCGGGTTAAAAATCGACCCATATAAAATTATCGCCTAGAAAATTCCCTATTCCGAGAATATGCGCTGAAACGACACCTCAGATCTCTTCAGACTACCGGATGATCAGTTCCTGAGCGGATATCACTGATTTGCATCTCATAAGGACATCCAGTTCAACTCGAGGAACTGAGCCCTTACCTGGACTCGGTTCTGTTCCCGTTTCCTTTCTCTAAGGACATAATAAGACGAGACCGCTGGGACCAGGTGCCCCACCCCCCTCGCCTGTGGGTTTTTTTCACTTCGCCCGCACACCCCTACACTATGATATCACACACGCGCACATATTCGTCATACGTACACCCGAACGACGGGGCCAGTCTGTCTGTCCCTTTCATCGCTTGTTTCGCCGTGGGCATCTCTTTATCGTAATTCGAGCCTCCGGATTCCTCGTAGGGATTTTTCAAAAAGAAAAAACTCGCTGCCATCTTGCCTGCATTTTGAATACAGTGAGCCATCATTCCAATGGGTCGAATAATTTGGGTTTGATATGTCTGCGATATTATTGCCATAAAAAAATGGCCAATTGGCCCATTCAACGATGATAAATTTTATTTTGATTCATGATGAGCCTATTTTGATGCCGGTGAAGTCAATTTAGGCCCCTTTAACCAGAGTTGAGTTCACTTTGCTGCAAGTGACGTCTATCTTGCTGCAAATGAAGCATCTCTTGCAACAAAACATGCTTCATCTGCAGCAAGATAGGCATCACTAACAGCAAGATCAGCTAAGTTGCAGAGAAAAGCTTAGAATTCATAATCGAAATCGAAGTCAAACTCACAATGAAACAGAAACTGAAACTCACAATCGAAATCGAAGTCAAACTATTGATCAAACTTCAAGTCAAACTCATAATCGAAATCAAAGTCAAACTCACAATGAAACCGAAACTCAAACTCACAATCGAAATCGAAGTCAAACTCACAATGAAACAGAAACTGAAACTCACAATCGAAATCGAAGTCAAACTATTGATCAAACTTCAAGTCAAACTCACAATCGAAATCGAAGTCAAACTCACAATGAAACCAAAACTCAAACTTATAATCGAAATCGAAGTCAAACTCATTCGTTTCAGTTTCATTGTGAGTTTGACTTCGATTTCGATTGTGAGTGAGTTTCTGTTACATTGTGAGTTTGACTTCGATTTTGATTATGAGTTTCAGTTTCGGTTTCATTGTGAGTTTGACTGCGATTTCGATTATGAGTTTGACTTCAATTTCGATTATAAGTTTGACTTCGATTTCGATAATGAGTTTGAGTTTCGACTTCATTTCATTTCATTGTGAGTTCGACTTCGATTTCGATTATGAGTTTCAGTTTCTGTTTCATTGTGAGTTTGACTTGAATTTCGATTATGAGTTTGACTTCAAGTTTGATTAATAGTTTGACTTCGAGTTTGATTATGAGTTTATGTTTCTGTTTCATTGTGAGTTTGACTTCGATTTCGATTGTGAGTTTGAGTTTCTGTTTCATTGTGAGTTTGACTTCAATTTCGATTATGAGTTTGACTTCGATTTTGATTATGAGTTTGAGTTTCTGTTTCATTTTGAGTTCGACTTCGATTTCGATTATGAGTTTCAGTTTCGGTTTCATTGTGAGTTTGACTTCGATTTCGATTATGAGTTTGACTTCGATTTCGATTATGAGTTTAAGTTTCTGTTTCATTGTGAGTTTGACTTGAATTTCGATTATGAGTTTGACTTCAAGTTTGATTAATAGTTTGACTTTGAGTTTGACTCTGAGTTTAAGTTTTTGTTTCATTGTGAGTTCGACTTCAATTTCGATTATGAGTTTGACTTCGATTTCGATTATGAGTTTGAGTTTCTGTTTCATTGTGAGTTCGACTTCGATTTCGATTATGAGTTTGAGTTTCTGTTTCATTGTGAGATTGACTTCGATTTCGATTATGAGTTTGACTTCAATATCGATTATGAGTTTGACTTCGATTTCGATTATGAGTTTGAGTTTCTGTTTCATTGTGAGATTGACTTCGATTTCGATTATGAGTTTGACTTCGATTTCGATTATGAGTTTGAGTTTCTGTTTCATTGTGAGATTGACTTCGATTTCGATTATGAGTTTGGCTTCAAGTTTGGTTATGAGTTTGACTTCGAATTCGATTATGAGTTTGATTTTCTTTTTCATTGTGAGTCCGACTGCGAGTTTGACAATGAGATTCAAAATTTTTGAATAAAATTAAATAGCTTTATTTATCAATGAAGTCTTCACCCCGCCTTTGTCTCCGCACGTAACTATTCCTGTACTTCAATCGAAACCTATTTCGCCTTATCTGTTTTTTTATTCGCTCCTCTCTCTTATTCGCTAGAGAAACGTAAACGAGCTTGGATGGCCCTCGTCTTGTACATCGACCCGACTCGTAACAAGTTGCTCTATTATTAGATTTTTATTTTGCGAGGACCGGAGGCCTAGTCGAATTCGTTGACAATGAGGTCACCACTTCGCGAATTTATTTCGATTTTTCCGTCGGGCCGACAACTCCATGAATTTGTCCAATTTTATTCTGGAGATAGGATAAGGAAAAATGGCTCCCCAATAAATGAGAAGTGATAAATCAGTTATTCGACCACGGTGGGTCCTCCGGGATCCCTGAAGTATCCAAATGAGCAAAAATGTTCGTATTTCAGATGGTTAATCTTCGTTTTTCATTCCAGATTAAAAACCGAAGCAGAACCTCATAAAACTGGAGTTGGTTGATACCACATGGCTTTTATGTGTTTTCCCACGGTAAATCCAATTGTAAGATTCGTTTTTGGCTTGAAGAACTCTACATTTAAAGAGCATTTTATCGAATTAAAAATCGCGAAAATTCGCTCTCAGCCCATCAACCGGGTAAATTGCCGTTTCCAACAAAATCGTCGGTAACTGGCAGATGAGCGATAAAATTCGGGCCGGAGAGAAGAATAATCGAAAGCTATCGGACAAAAAGGGCGAAAGGTTTTCGGCCAGGACAGAAGCTGTCAAAATCCGTTCACCCGGCGAAATTCGGACCCGACGATTCGGAAGGATCGCTATCTCGGCTCGAATTGTCTTTCGCAACATGTTCCAATTTTTGACAACGGCTTTTCAACATTTTTGTCCTGGATCGGAGCGGAAGAACATTTGTTGGCGAAATGAGCGGAGGAATTTCCAGAAAAACGTTTCGATTCTCGACTGGACGAGAAAAAATTGATACGAAGCGAAGAAAAGTGATAAAGTACAACATAAGCTGAAAATGTCAGCACGGTCGTGTTTTCTAGGAAGTAAACAGCTCGACAGTACACAATAAAAATAAAGAGATAACCTTGACTTAGATAAGACTACCGCGTATTGTCCGATTAATTGCGAAATCCAGCGCCCGACATAATTGCATAATAATGCATAATGATGGTAGACAAATATCAAAGAAGACATTTCATTTGCAAAAAAAAATTCGCTACATTTTTGGAAAATAAAAAATATCCACATATTCTGCAAGGTAAAACGAAGATTTTGAGACCAAGAACGCTCAAATCGGTCCATTTTTGTGGCCGGAAAAAAATTTTGGAAAAAATTTTTTTTTGGATTTAGTTTTAGGTGAGTTTCACTCCAAGTGTTGAAACAACTGTTGAACTTGGGTCGCAATTTTGTTTCTCGATACCGTAAAGTGTTAGGTGAGGCTAATAAACATGTTCCATGCTGTAGGGTAATGTTTGAAAATTAGAGATTAAACAAAATTTTTCATTATAATCATAATTTATAATAATGATAGACGAAAAAACTAAAATTTTGAAAAACAGTTGAATTAGTGATGTTTTTATAGCACACAACACTTTCAATGTTTGGGTCCGTAAAAGTTCGAAACAAACTGATTTTTGACAAAAATATAGGGACAAAAAATATTATAGTACACTGTAATAAAATTTATGTGTTACCATGTGATCGGCTATTGAAAAATCTATCGATTGGTGTGTCCAACTCATTTTCACCAACAATTGAGTTAGGCGGTGTTAGTACTTAAGTGACGATATGTACTAGCATCCTTGACTTATCACCCCAACCGATTTTCAATTTTCGGGCGACTGCAATAAAACTACTGAAAAAATCGGACGTGAAAGTTTTTCGGGAAATTAAAAAATAACGCAATTTTCAGCCGGAAAGAGACGAAAACTGCCGTTGAAATGAGAAGGAAGGATGCGCCGGAGCCGAGAGCGAAATGTTGCGGTTAGTCGCGCTCGGCGGGACGTTGGATACGGTGTGCGGCGGGTGGGATACGTGCACGACATCGGCCCAACTCTGTTACCATATTTTATCGGTCGGGACCCGATCCGCCGCCTTCGCGGGAAAGAAATCCGCCTCCTCCGAGTCAAAAACAATGGGAGACAACATCTCGAAGACGAGCCGGGCGGCTGCGGACGGGGAACCGGCTCCTGTCCCTCGCCAACCTCCCAGAAGCCGGAGGTTCCTTTCTCTTGCACGTTCGATACGTGCCATCGTGTTCACGATATGTGGACGATCATGATTTTCCCTAACAAGATATCCGCCCCGAGGAACTCCCGTGTTTTCAACCGTCGACGACGAACCAATTATCCAGCCGATAAAACCGAAAAATCGAGTTAATGAAGATATTTATCGAATTTATACAGTTTTAATAAAATTTTAGCGTAATAATTGAAAAAAATTGGAAAAATTCGAATTTTTATTAAGTTTTTATTGTTCTACGATACCTCTGGCTTCCGGAGAAAGGCTGGACGGCGTCCAGCGGTCTGAATTTAAACGGTTCAGAATCTAAGCGTAAAATGTGCGCAAGGGCAAATAGGCCACATGGAAAAAATTGGAAAATTCAAAATTTTGTTTTTGAATTAGTTTTTTCCCCCGGGATGGACTAGTTCCTACCACTAGTTGTATTAAAACAGCATGTGCAAGGGTAAAATATCGCAAGAATCCTGAAAATTTTGAAAAATATAAAAAAAAGTTCCGAAAAAAAATCGACCCTTCTATAGGTATTTTTTACGCGCCAAGGTACGGCTTTTTCTCGGGGCAAAAGTGATTTATATATAAAACTGCATATCGGTCAATCGTTTTCAATCTCATATCCGAATTTCCCTATCGCAAAACACAATTCCGTTCACTTCGTAAGCTGATTAGCCGCCATGCCCTGTCCGAAGAGAAGATTTACACGTCTAGGGCAAAACATTTTGGAAGCTGGCCCATGAAGGATTTCAGTCGCCTATGCGAAGAATCGATGGGACAACCTTGATCCGAGCCGCGAAAGGTAACGAGGATCCCGTCCTCTTTTTATACGCGACGGCTCCGAAAATAAAACAACGGGTATGAAAAAAAAGCGAGGACGAAAATTCTGCGAGTGTCGAAGAAACGGAAAACCGATCGTATAAAATGCTCGGCTCCTGGGCGAAAATCCGAGGAATTTATCCTCCGTAGCGCAAGAGAATTTCGTTCGAAGAAGTCGAATTTATCGGGAGTAAAAACGATTTCTGGTCCGGGAGAATTTGGTAGCGAGCTTGATTTTTTTTACTCATTTCATTGCTAAAGAGTAAATTAACTATCCGTTTGCTTCGAAGAGAACGCTGATGAAATTGAATGGATCCAACGCCGCCGCCACCTTGACTAATCGTAGCAATGCTATTCGCTAACCTTCACCCTCCAGCGTCCAGGAATCAAGTGCCGTAGTGAATGATGTTATGGGGTATTTTCATTACTTTTCATGGGGCATTTACTTATTTTTATTCAAAAAGAATTAGGTGAATATTTGCATTTTTGGTGTCTTCTGTTTTATTTTTTTCCGGCCACAAAAATGAACCGATTTGAGCATTCTTGGTCTTAAAATCTTTGTTTTACCTTGCAGAATATGTGGATATTTTTTATTTTCCGATAATGAGGCGTATTTTTATTTTGGGTGAATTTTAAAATTTGCACATTCAGTTTTTTGATATTTTTGACATAGAAACCGTCAAAAGCTGTAAAAATATGTTCGAATTGTGTCACACTTTCACGCTTCAAAATATGGAAGTATTATGTGTTATCTACGCACCTCTGGTTTCTCATAGGGCACTTTTGGTTCATTTTTCTAAAGAAATGAACCTTTGTAATCGGTCAGGAAAAAAAAATTTTTAACACCCCCTGAAAATTTGTTGGTTTACGTTTCAAGGGGTGTAGAATCCGAATCTGCAATAAAAATTTTTTGTCCGTCCGCCGTACGCCGTACGCCGTACGCCGTACGCCGTACGCCGTACGCCGTCCGCCGTCCGGGGTTTTTAAGGGGGAAGGAGTTATCGAAAAATTTTGAAATTTTTACCAAAAATCAAGTTCCGTATCTAGTTGGTCCTAACGTCTCGGCAGAACCCTACCTTAATTTTAAGGCCAGTAAAACAGCTGTTGAAGTGGTAAAAAATTCGTCTTTTTAAGGAAATTTGCAACATAGGCATGTGAGGTATCATTTTCTATAGATTTTTCTATGCTGAATCGAATGAGACCATCGCCAGGCCAGTAGCTTCAACCGTTTAGGAGTTATTGCAGTTTTAGTGAAGCAGTTTTGAGTTTTTTAAAATTTCCCCAATTCTTAATAACTCGAAAACTACTCGAGCCAAAAAATTCGTTTTCCACTCGTTGGAATCCCCACAAAAACTTCTGTCCTCCCGATATCTTCAATTTAAAGAATTCGGTCGCATTACACAAATCAGCAAAACAAAAATTGGAAAAACTTGAGAATTTGGCCTCGGCTCTTAGATACGGTTGATTGATCTACTTACGACTACTAGCCTATTACACCAACAAGGTGACGCACTCACACTTCGACCAGTTGCGCTTGGCAACATGAGAGCGAGTCAGGCAGTCAGTCAGTCTGAGGCATGAGGCATTTTTAATTTCATTATTCAGAGAATTTAATAATTATTATTATTCAGTTAATTATGAAGGTGATCAAGAATAGATTAAATGGTAAATTTAACGGAATTGAACGATCAGCTGCGTTGAAAAAATGGATAGGTAAGTAAGTATTTATCAAGCGAAGAGGATGATTATTTTTTGCCTGGTTGAAAAAACGTTTTTCTAAATAACCCATCTAAAATACAAATTGATACTGAAATTATAGAATAATAACAGCTAAATTCTGTGTTTAAGGAGTACCGATATATCGTAAGGTTTGTCTTTGCAATCGAAAAATGAACCCCTGTGCAAAATTTGCAGAGTTCTTCGGACATAGCAAAAACTAATCTGCACATGCCACTGATCTACTTAGCAGCGTTTTTTTATTTTCATTTAAAAATAATTATTTAGTAATCAACAATCACCTCGGTCATGCCTATGCGTTTTTCAGGTTTTTATAAAATAAAAAATTTTTTAAAAAATAAAAAATTACTAATAAATAATTGGACGTTTCTACATGGTTTTAGGAAAATTCACGAACTTCCAGCATACGAACCTGGTAAGTAGGAAATGTCCTCAACCTGTAGTGCGTAAGCAACGCAAAATACTTCTTCAAAATTTGCGTAGTCAAAATTGAGCCGAAACAATTATATCTTGCTTTTTGTTTAAAATAAAAATATCCATATGAAAAATCCCATCTCCAACTGTTCAGAAAGTGATGAGTTTGACAAGAAGTGCAACAATTTTTTCGAACTTCCGATCCGATATTCGCTTTTAAAATTATCAACACTTCCATTCGCTTCGTTGGATAATTACGAGAGTGAAAAATCCGCAGAAATCGTCTCTCCATACCGTCGAATAGCCTCCGACGACCAGTGTTTACAGTTACATCTTCACGAATAACACGTCTTTTGTGCAGTCTCGAATCACATCCTATGAAGAAATCGTAAATGAAAAGGCTCCTCAGATATAAATCGTCTCCGAGAAAGGAAGGAGATGAAAAAGTCGAAAAAGAAATAGAAGCTCCAAGCTACAGCTGTGGTGTCAGGGGGCACGTGGCTTCTCTTCACCATTTTGATCAAGATGGCCGCCGGTGTGGCCTATGGGGCAGCTGCTCCTTCACAAGTCTCTGAGTACACATCGAATCGACTCCACCTGGCCCCCCCTCCCCCCCATATCAGCTGATTCTATTGTTAACGGTTCCCTCCTTCTAAAAAGTGTTATAACATCCAACGATCCCTCGGCGAGATTAATGGTCAGAAGTCTTTATCCGCTAGACAATTAGCTATCGCAACGGTTTGAAATTTTTTCTCAACCCTCCTCTTTTATCGTTCGATATTAAAATGTCATAAAATGATAACGAATATTTTGAGGACGTGAAAATAATATGGACGTTTGCGGAATTGGCGCCAACTCAATCTGTCACATCGTTTTAACTCGAAGTTTAGGCGCCAATTTCGGTTCCATTGTCATTTTGGGTGAAATCAATGTTATTGATTGTTCAATATCAACTTCAATAGTTCGAGGACACTCTTTGCAACGATTGTGAATGCTAATCCAGCGTTTTTGAATCCCTTTTTGCAAATTCTGGAAGGGAGAGCCAGAGATCATGGGAGGGGCATAGACCCCGGGCCCCTCGGCTACATTTTCAATTCGTTACCCTCATGATTCAAATTTTTAATTTCTCCGCAATGCAGGGTGTTCATACTGAAAACTGTCTTCATTTAAAGGGTGTAATCGTTAGCTCGTTTGCTACAATTTTTGTATGATATTTTTCAAAAGGAATGATGGTTTTTTCACTAGGCCGGTACACAAGTCGATGTTAGCTGGGAATTATAAGATGAAAATTTGAAACCTTCAAAAAGACATCAATGGAAGGTCCGGGAACAATGGAAATCACCCTGGAAACCCATTTGAAAAATGAAAATCACGTTTTTCTGAATTCAAACGTCGATTTCTCGTATAAAAACCGGCATAAATTGAAAAATGATTATACCGTTGGAAAGCTGACATTTTGAGCCGCCATTTTGGCTATTTTTCCTAAAAAGTGCGCGACAATTTTTCATTCTTCTCTGGTCTTTAACGAACGTGGAATATTTAGTCGTTTTTGAAAATTGAGCATTTCTAGAGATTGGCTTTTATTTTGTGTTTTTAACCTAGTGTTAGAAAGCTGAAAATACCGTAGCATTGTTGGAAATTTAACGTTGTTTCCAACGGTATATTTATTTTTGCGATTACTCCAATTTTTGACGGGCTTATGGCCATTTTAATGGGACAAAGTCGAAAAAAAAATTTCAAAGCGGATGAAATTCACTTTTTCTGAGGCTCACAGAAACATTTATGGAGCAAAAATTCTCGAAAATAAGCTCAAGAATCAACTCTTCCAAGGAAGACTTTAACTTTGAGCACTCCGAAATTTCCAAATTTCACCTCGGCTCGAAAATGTTCGAATTTTCGCTCAACGTTGACGCCTCCGCCGAAATAGATTCTTTCGCAAGTAAATACGTCCGAATCGAACCGGAAGACGAAAATATGCTGGCACCGAATACACACGGCGGTGAATCAAATCCTAAATGTCGTTTATTCGGGATCGGGCGGCGTGAAGTGGAAATGTGTTGTGAAAGAGGCGATGACGGCATACGTAGGCTAAAAAAGACCCGTGAAAAATGGCACCGTTTAGAAATCCTTTTCACTAGGAGGTCGCAATTGGGAAAACCTCGAAATCCATCGAAATGCGAGAGGAGCGAAAGTCGAATGTTTACCCTATGGATTAGAGTGTTCTATATTTGAAAATTTCACAAAGTCGGCGAACGTTTGAGATAAATTCGTCCATATAAACGACGTGGATGAAATTTCATGTTTCCGAGAGAAATTCGAAGGTCCTGTAAATTTGAGGGAACTGAAATAACAGCTGTTCGTCGAGCGGGAAGAAATTATGACTAGGTTGGTACCTTTTAACACTTTGGTGAGGCAGACTGGCGAATTTGGTGAATACATGGAAATTCCGAATCAAATTTAGGATTTTCAAAATTTTGAGAAGTGCCCAAACCAGGCCAAAATCCAAATTGGCTTGGAAAATTTTCAATTATAGGTATGTAACAGCTGGAAAGCACCAGGTTAACTTAATCAAGGCCATTTAAGGGATTAAATTCATCATCATTCATATTATACTATGAATGATGATGATCTTTGATTATGAATTATGATCTTAATATGACTAATGAATTATGATCATATATGACCTAAATAAATTAATAAATCCACCCTAAAACTCTCGATTTTCCAACTAAATGCACCCTGTAAGTATTTCAGTAAAAAAAAAATCAAAAATAGGTATCAATGTATTGATTTTGGAAGTATTTCATGCTACCTACCCAATTTTTACCCTTTCTACTGTCGCTTTTTTATTATTGATTTTTATTTAGCGATATCACCGTACTGCTACCAGTTAACATAAATGGTACCTACATTTTATCGAATGGCTCCTTTATATTGGTTCATCTCGTTAATAGTGGGCATCGTATCAAATTACTACCCCGTACTAATAATAACCGTTAGATACGCGAGGGGCAGCGGAAATCTTGGGCTAACGTTATCGTTCGCCACCTGGATCGGTGAAATGAGAGACTGGCAGATGGCTAGTTCACTACCAATCAGGTTAAACATTTATTTGGGTTCACTTCTCAACGAGAATCAGGTTCCAATGTCGTCAATCCTTCGCTCAGCAATTCGATCATTGGAGAGCTTTTTGAGGCGCAAATTTCGAGCTAATCGAGGAACGAATGATTTTCCCCAATAAAATAAAATAATTATTATTTTAGTTTAAAAATATCTAACAATTATTGATGATTTTTAGTACCTACCCTGAATTGAGATTTTTTAAGCTTATTCGGTAAAGAAAAGTTTTAATAAGCGTTGAACAAGTCTCAATCGGATTTGGAAAATTTAAAAATCGATTTAAAGAATTCTCAACTTGGTTCGGGAAATTATCAATTGATTTCGAAATCTATGGTCTGGTTATGCGAGTGCAGCGAACCACAAATTTGGCCTATCAAACATCAATTTTCATCGGAAATATAAAAAGTATCAAGTAGTTTCTACGGTGTTGCTCAGTTACGTAGTTTTAGAGAACAAAAAAGTGGAAAATCAGTGGAATAAATAATGTCGAAGTAGCACCAAATTGTAGTGCTAGCTATCCACATAAAATTTAATATTTAAAATCCTTTCACTAATGCTTAACTAAAACTTGCAGGCCCAGAAATCTAAGCCCATTCTTTAGACAGTTTGACTCCACAGCTTTCTGTATACACCTGAGGGAAATTCCCCTCTTTTTCCCCCTTCGAGGGTAATTTCCCCTTTTGAGATCTACGCCGACAACTCTCCGGGGCTTCTGCTCTATTCGTAGGTCAGTGCTACAGGTTGTTTCCCCCTTGTTCGATTTTGTCCTTTCCGGATCTACGACCCCCTTCAGGTGACTTTCCTCCGTCAAAGGGGTGTTTCCACAATCGAATTCCTTCTCATTAAGTCCCGAGCAAGGAAATAAAGGTAAACTTAAGCAAAACATCGAAAATCGAAGGTTGATGATATTAATTTGTCCGGCCAAGTATAGGTGAACGAACATTCTCGAATATTGAATATAAATAAATCATAAGGGGCTCAAATTTGATCGAATTCATACATGGGAAGCTCATTTACGTTTGTGGACTGGACGAGGGAATTTTTCTGCAAATAAATAACGTCGCGACTAAAACGAATAGGTTTTTATCTTGATTCCGCCGTCTAACGAATCCTTGGTATACCTACTCTGCATTTATCTGATCCTCATTGTGAGTCCTCGGCCGGCTTTCATCGAAATCGGATTAGCAGCCCTGCAACCGGCTTAAGGAAATGCCTTTCATCGAGTACTTAGTTCTATTGAAATTACACCGAACCGCTATCAATATTGACCAGGTGGTCGCAAACGTCTAAACCATCTGTTCGACGGGGAATTCACGAGACCAAATATTCAGACGAGCGGGAGTTTATTTAAATCAAAATTTTGGTTACTAAAGATTAGATTAATGGAGTCATGCATTTAAGCAATTATTAGAAGTATAGCAGTACCTAGTTTTGTATGGTTTTGAGTGCAAGCATGAAATAATGTAAATATTTTTCTCCATCCGATTTTTCCGGTAATTTACAAAAATTTCCATAGCTCCCTCAATTCTCAACCTTTTTTCAAATTTCTTGAACTGAAATGTTTGTCTCGGCAAGACCTAACACCCTGTTTAATCAGAATTTGAATTACTAACAGTACTTACGATATATTTGCATTTTTAGTGTTTTCTATTTTATTTTTTCCTTCCACAAAAATGAACCGATTTGAGCGTTCTTGGTCTTAAAATCTTTGTCATACCTTGCAGAATATGTGGATATTTTTTATATTCCGATAATGTGACATATTTTTATTTTAGGCGAGTTTTAAATTTGCACAGTGAGTTTTTTGATGTTTTCGGCCTGAACGCCCGCAAAAGCAGTCAGAATATGATCCAATTGTGTCGCACTTTGACGGTTCAAAATATGGAAGTATTGTGTGTTATCTGCGCACTACTGGTCTTTTTTTTGCATCGAAATTCAGAATGTAGATAGTGTGTGCATGGAAACGACTATAGAAAGCGCTGACTCAACAGGTAAAAAGGGTTAAATCGAAAAACGGTTTCATCCTCCAGTCCCAACTTGCAAAGCCGGCAGCAACTTGAAATTGATAGTAGGTAAGTGTAATAGCGAGAATCAGTAGGACGTGTTGTCTTGTTAACTTCATCTAATCGGCATTTGTTCCACTGACCGCACTTCTGCGATAAGACTTCCAAGATCAGCAAACTTTAACATAAACAATGCCCGTACTGCCGGGATTAATCGTCGTAAAATCTTATCTTTTCTTTATGAGGACGAATAGGAGTCGATCTTCGAGGTGGTTGGGCATGAAACTCATGCCCATGGGAGAAATTACGAAAATATTTTCGAAAAATTTCAAAATTTTTATCTGATTCGTGGAAAGTCACCTGTACTAAAATGTGGTGTGCCGCCGAACCCCTCCGACCCCTAATCTCTTTATGTAAGATGTTGAGGTAAAAATTGATCATAAAGATAGTACCATTGGCGAAAGCGCTCAAGTAGGAGAAATGAAAAATGCAAGTGTTGACATAGGTAAATGGCATATTTACTAGATCACTGTATTGGTTTGGTCGATTTATTTATTCAATCTATTTAGTGATTCAATTGATTTTTTCAATGAATTGTGTTTATCGATTTGGTAATTTCTTCTCCTCTATTAGAGGGTGGGGGCAAAAGCTCAAAATACCTTCTTCTCGATTGAATTTTTGTAAGTGCACATTTGCCATCTTCAGGAGCAATTCAAGACGATTGACGCAAATCATCTCAACCCAAGAATAAAAATAATTTTTGTTCATAAGAAGAATCGAAACAATTTAGAAGCAGCAAAAGAGTAAGTACCCAATCCATCATTTATGCTTGATTGGGTCGTTTCAAAATTTTGGTACAATTCGTGTCACTTTAGGTTTCTGACCAAACTATGATACCTACAGATCTGGTTTTTTTTTTATGCAATTGGACTTTAAGATGGGAATGCGGACCACTGGATTTGGTGCCTAAATAAATTATGCTTATGTATGAAACTTACGTATTTATATGCAAAAACTCCCTCCCTAGACATGTCACTTGGGGTAGGTTGACTACTTTGGCAGTTACTAAACAGTATGCTTCTTGATTTAAAAAAAAATTGGGCTCCAAATCTTGGTTTATACATACCTGTGCTTGCAATAAATGGAAAAAGAACACCATTGATGGCGCACAGTAGCTGTAGCAACAATATTTATACTTGTCACCAGATTTTTACACCCTCCCTAGACAACAGTTTGAAATACCCGCCGGAAGAAGACAGGACAGATTTTTTCACTTTGAACCCATTGCCGAGTTACGCTGTCATATTGGCTACTCTGGGGAGTTTTTTTCCGATTCTTATTAGTAGTCACAGAACCGGGAGCTCAGTTAAAAGTTCGGAAAGTTTGTGCGTGGTCACCAAGGTGCACCCTACCTCGCCCACATCAAAATAATCATGGTTAGTAATATACTTTCGTTTCTTTTCATACTGTGTGTGTTCTTTTGTAGTGAATTGAAAAATAATTCGAATGAAATCTAAAAGACGGTGAGGTAGCCTCGGCGCCATAATGAGTCTGGAAAACACCCTCCCTAGATTTTCCCTCCCTAGACAATGTGGTAAAATTCAGTTGTCTAGGGATGCTATGGAGAGTAGGGTGTCCCTTATATCGGAGAAAAATTTTTTTTTGGGAAATTTGATACGCATACCCTCTCATTTTTTTCTCTTAGGTCTAAAACTATCGTATGTGAAATAGTTTCCCCCTAGGATGACGTTAACCCGTGCCGAATCGTCGCCAAAGTTGGAATATACGAATTTGGGCTTTTTCGCTAAAATCGCCCCTTTCTTGAGACGCTCTGAAATTTCTACTGGCAGTCGCGGTTGTTTGATTGACGTGAAATTTATACCATATATTTGAGTAATATTAACGAAGATCTGGTAAAAATTTGAAGAGGATTGATCGAAAAATACGATTGGTAGAAAAGGTTGAGTACCTATTCAGATGTTGTCTCGTTTTTCCGAAAATAATTTAGCTCTTGCACTCACCCCGTAAGATGTTTACATGAACCTGTCAGTTCATGCATCTTCATAGGCATTAGATAAGGTGCTTGAACTAACATTCAAAAATGTGGGGTGAATTCGTATTATATTATCTCAAATCCGGGATCATCGCAACCGCGCATAAACGTGCAGCAACATGTCGATTCTGGATTCGCGCTCTGCCAATGTTTCATATTCTCCTCAGTAACCCTTTGTCATTGTCCAAAAGTCTGTTGCCTTCCTAGGGGTCGAGTTCTCCTCTTCAGGTTTGTTCACATGGCATACCAAATTGGCAGTTGAGAAGGAGATTGCGGATTATAAAAGTGTCTGGCCGATCGTATTCAGGTCTCAAGCCAATACGCCCTCTTCGTGGAAGACACTTTTTTCGGCAGTGATAGCAAGTAAAGCCCTTTACGCTGCAGAAGCATGGAGTTTTCACCACTGTGAGCTGCTCGAAAGAGTTCAAGTTACAGCGGCCCTTCTTGGCTTGGGATGGAGCACGCCGTATTACCTCGTCAGGGCTTCAACTAGAACCCACCTCAAACTGCATATTGGGAAGGGAATGTTTAGCTGGTTTCTGAAACTCCAAAGTATGGGTAAAGAGCGGCTTCCTAGGACTGGCTTTTACAGGCTTCTAGAGCTTGAAAGCTTGCTGACCCCTGCAGTTCAGGCAGCTGCTCGCTCAGGCGGATTGCGAGGGACTCCTGGAACCGCAGGATTATGCCCGACTAAAACAACAGCGAGAACTCTTTGGAGGACGCTCCGCTCCGCCTGGAGGACGTTGAGGGCGCGAGTCAATCTTCTTTCAACCGAGTTCCAAGAAACGTAGGATGTCTGGGGGGCCTTCCGTACTTGGAGGCTGCCCTGCCACTGTGCGCTAAGCGACTCCTAGCTCAGACAAGACTAGCAGGTCTCCCCTTCTGTCGGGTATACTTGAACAGGCTCTGTATAAAATTCTCAGCAGATCGGAACTGCCAAGTTTGTGATCTGACAAAGCCAGACACCTCAGAAAACCTAATCGCAGAATGCGCAGTGTTTCGAGCCGAGGGGCTCAAATTTTTGGGTGGTTGCACGCTCTCCAAGGGCGAATTGCTGCTAGTCATGACTATCAAGAACCCTGCAAGTTTTATTGGTTTCCTGCAGACGGTCCTTAGGCTCAGGGCCTTCAAGGTTTCAGAGGGAACTGTTTTCTGAGGAAAAAATGTATTACCTACGTACTTTCCGCTTTTGGCCAATAGATATTTTTGGTAGATGCTTAAAGAAACTAAAAAAAAAACTCCGATGCATAATATCTAACGCTCAAGTAGGAGCTAATCTTTTCTCCAAAAGGAAAATATATATTTTATCTTCACTTTTGTGCCTAATGAAATCTTGCCAACTTTTGTAATGGCCTTATTGGCTTTATACAAATAAACTCTTATTTTTCTTCTTCTTCTACTCCCAGCAGTTCTTTGACAGCCTCTCTGGAGACGGGGTGAACATTTGAAGTCGATTCGTCAGAGATGTTATCTTAAGAGTCAGTAAAACCGTCTGAATGCAAGTTTCCGATAAAACGGGCACCAACAATAGACTTACAAGATTTCTGTAGCCCGCAATTTTCATCCAATCCTCTTCAAATTTTTACCAGATCTTCGTTAATATTACTCAAATATATGGTATAAATTTCACGTCAATCAAACAACCGCGACTGCCAGTAGAAATTTCAGAGCGTCTCAAGAAAGGGGCGATTTTAGCGAAAAAGCCCAAATTCGTATATTCCAACTTTGGCGACGATTCGGCACGGGTTAACGTCATCCTAGGGGGAAACTATTTCACATACGATAGTTTTAGACCTAAGAGAAAAAAATGAGAGGGTATGCGTCCAAAAATATTGAAGTTGAAAAATAAGGGACACCCTAATGGAGAGAGTTGCACGAGAAGTTCAACCACCGACCGCTGCATTCTGATGTCAACATGCTATTCCCCACTCATATGCATTCCAATTTCGCATTTCGTTGATCTTCTAACGCGAATTTTCGACGAAAATTAAGCTATTGCGTTCGCTCGAATTTGGAAAATGTTCTCTAAAATTCATACTTTTTCTGAATTTCCGTTCATGCCACAGGCTCCGAGGAGAAAATTGACTCCGATCCAGAGGAAGCAGAAGAAAGCTGCACTGGCTCGACTCCCCTCCCTAGAATGGTTGTTTTTCCAAAAATCAATATCTTGAAAAGTATACACTCCCCAAGTGGCACCCTGGCAGGGATTACTTACTTATTGATATGTTAATCCGAAAATGTGGGGAAAATCATTTTCCATCCACTTTTTAAACACGTCAATCCCGAACCCCAAAATGTACCAAAATTTTGAAACGACCCGATTATGACACAATTTGTGGAGAATATCAAGAGGTAAAGGGGAGGAATGAAAATCTAGTAAAATGCGATCGGCCTATTTTTCATAGCAATTTAGACCAACTTTCTCAGCAAAGAAAACTTTCTCTTTCAGAACCGGTACGGGGTGCGGAAAATTTACGAAAATAACCCCTAAACGCTAAAGTTCACTCGCAATCTTAACTCCGATCGGATTTGAAAGTGTAGCAGTTAGTTGAGACATTTGTCACTCGCAAGTCCAACTTTTTTCCCTTATTTAAGGACGAAAATCGCCGGATAAAATCTTCCCCATAAACTCGCCCGACCAATACGAGAAGTTTGAGTCCAAAAGCGGCACAGCCGACCGACGCTGTGAGAATAATAACTTTACTTAAAAATCAATACTTGCAGGGGGTGATTCAGAGAGTGCGAGCGAGAGGGGCCGAAATGGATGTGAAGCTGTGCGAGCGAGAGGAAAGGAGTCTCCATAGAAAACCTTATCATCTGCCTCCCCGCCGTTTCCAGTCGATAAATACCAACAACTCAACTCGGCTACCGAGATTTTGAAAATATCGCGCGTTATCGCCATCATTTGGCAACGGAGAGAATGACTGGCAAGGAATGGCGAAAATTATTGGATCCGGATTCTGACACTGGGAGCCTCGTTCGTGAGGATGTTCTTATAGATCCTTTTTGTAAGGAGTTCCGCGTACCTATTAATTCGAAAAATTTAATTTGAAGCCTCCTTTCAAGATGGAAATTATCATTTTCTTTGAAGTCCTATCGACCTTAAAATTGAAGAAAAAAATCTTCTTGGGAATTCGTTCAAATATTGGCGTTTTCTCATACGTAATTTCGGCTCTATTTTTTACCCGAAGAACTCACTAAACGTACCTATGTTACATTTTTCCAATAATTGAAAAATATGGGCAAAGAAATTAAATGTGTTTGAAAAGAAAATTTCTCTTTTCTCTACAGCCTCTTATACCATCTAAATATGTTGCATTTGGTGAGGAACAAATTTAAGAATTCCCCATAACCAAGTTGAACGAAAAACTTACAGTAAGATGCAAATTACCGAAGGTTTCACGATTTCATTCATCTCCATCGAATTTACCTGGAACAGCAAAAACATAAAATTTGAATATGAAGAAGATGATCCATTATGATAAGTATGATTTCTTGAATGAGGAAGAATAAGCTATGAGTTATAATAAGTGTCTGCCATGGCATTCATTTCTAGTTGAAGGTTAGGTACATAATTTGATTAAGTTATTGTAGTGGGTACTACGGAACCCACTATGGATATCGCTACCGATACCCCAGATCACCGAGTACTAATTGTTGTAGATACACAAATAAAATTCATTCTGTGTTCTGCGTTCAACTTGAATATTCACTACAGAATCAGACTATTTCATTGGCGACGAGGATGTCGAAAACGGGAAAGACAAAGAGCGATACAGAAATCGGAGAAACCGAAAACATGATTTCATGTTTCATGTTTCAAGGTTTCAACCTCTGAGTCGGTTTAAATTTGACCACTATGATCCGAAAATAGAAGATTGGTTATATTATTTCACTCGATTCGAAGTCGAGCTGAATCGACAGGGGATTACGGAGGAAAAAGATCGAGCAACTTTACTGGTTTCATCAGTAGGAATTTTTTGCAACGTCAGATTTAATATACAAAAGTGAACCATGGCATGAAGTGACATTATAATGTCAAAAGTGACATTATAATGTCATGAAAACATTTTGATCATTACTAAATTTATGATAATGAATCACAAAAAAAGGTTAAGGGAATAAGGCCGTTGGAAGTTGCAATTCATTTTTGCATGATTGCCAGCCTTTGTGAGTGTTGCGTGAGTGTGCGAATGGAAAAATGAGCGTTCAAAACATGCATAAGCGTTTACGAGCGTTTGCAAGCCTTCGCGAACGTTCGCAATCGTTTGTGACAGATTGCAAGCGTTTGATTGCATTTGTGGCTGTTCGCTAGCATTTTCAATAGCAATTGAAACATGTTTTCAAGCACTCGAGGGCGTTTTTAAGCGGTCGTGACATATCATTGCATAAGTAAAGCTGTAAAATAAAGTATAATAAATATTATAAACTTATTAAATAAATTATTATAGGGAAGAATAAATTTCACCTTCAACTTCATAGTTGGGTCTAACTTTTCACCAATCTTTTACTTTTATGGTCAGTCTCACGGATCAATCATACTTCCACGGGACTGATAGCAATGGCTGCATGGTACTGACATTTTGCAATTCAAACTCCTCCACCACCGACTTAACGAATCATAATATGAATTGAATGCCTGATGATTGAATACCATATTATGGTAATAACTGAAACATGATTTTATAAAGAAAAAGCCCTACGACAACATAAAATAAGAGCAAAATGTTTTACGCCAGTATTCAGCAGAAGAACATAGTCACGGTACTGACAATAAAAATACGCCCCCGAAACAAAATCTTCAACAGGCAATACTCACAATTCCTATGTTCGGCGTGAAAAATAAAATTTATCATTGCTTCTAGAAGAAAGTAATGTGCATACCTAATAGCAGTTATTTGTGTGAGAGGGGAAAAAAATTGGTCTCACAGTCTTGGAACTGGGCCGATTCATCAAAATTGCTCTTTTTCTGAGAATCACCCAGTTATCAGATATCTACAGCTACTCTTTTCCCTCTAGGTAATTGATTATGAAAAAAGTGGATATCACGAGTGTAAAATTCGAAAAGCATTCCTCCTGGTACATTCGGGCAATTCAATTCACGCAATATAGACCTTATTGACAATCCCGCCACTGCGACGAGCCTATCATATATCACTCAGGCTCGAACGAAATCTCGTAAATTTGCTAGGAGTCAGAAGCGACCGCAAAGGGACCCGACTCCGACTTATTCTTTTTTCGTCCGTATTTATTTTTTAGAAATAGCAGGAATGGGATGGAAGGTCAACCAGAAAGCTTCTCGTTAGGAGTTGGCCTGAGGACAATGGGCCCCGACCGGGTACCTACTCCACATTTCACGAACTCCCTTCAGCCTCAGGGCCAGGTATAGGACTTCTTGAGCTCGGCATCGGAGGCGATTTCGCCCTGAAACTCGGTCAAAAAGTCGCTCTTTTGCATAATAATTCGATAGCCGTACGATTATTTTATTAAGATTTTTTTTATAAATCACGACGATCAAGAGACGAACTAAAACATGACATTTTAATCGAATTTTACAAATATGTTTTTATTCACGTGTCTATCCTTTTCCTGCGTCCCTATCAATCGCTCGCCCAGATTCCAAATCATCCAACATTCTATCTGAATTGTCACGAAAAAAATCCTCGAATAACAAAGGCGCGGCAGCAAGAACAACTGAGCATCAGGAATTCAAACAGCATGGAGCATAATAGTCCTCGCTGCTGACGTCATTCCGTGTTGTTCCATTGCGGATGACTCACCCAGGAGGCAGTTCGATCTGCACGGTTTAGGGGGAGTTTCAGTTATTGGATCATAAGAATTTGTGAATCATCGTGATAACCTCTTGGTCACTGAGTCCTTTCTTCGGCAGAAGAGAAATCCTAATTTTGCAGGCACATCCTTAAGTCCTTGAAGAATGTTTGTCCCAAAATACAGCAGCACGCATGAGTATTTTTCGATTTCGAATTTCGATGTCAATATATTGTCTTAAAAGAATAAATATCGAAATTCTTAACGATTTTCGTCCTACTTTCACCAATGGTCTTAGAAAAACGTAAAATTCATCCTTAATTTCACTCCAGCGCAGGATGTTCGTTGAAAAACACTGTCATTTTTTCTATTTTACGAGTTAATCGTTGTTTCGGTTCGAAAACTCGGCGTAAAATAAATTACTGCCTCGGCGAATCGGGATGAAATTTAGCCAACGAGCCAAGGCCCCCGGTCATCATTTCAAATCCTTGTCTCGTTCCGAGGAAAGAAATATGGAACAGGATTCCGTTTTTCCAAGGGTTACTTCGCACCGCAGCCTGGAATTAATGAGGGGTTGAACGAAAAACCAACGAGGTTTATCTGTGAAATGAGATTTTGCAATGTTATTTTTCACTCATAATTACGACCCCTGGTACGAGCTGAGATCCGCCCACGAGGCTCGTGATTACTTTTGGGATAATATGAATCGTCTGCCGCCGACCAAATCAGCAAATCGGCGGTAAGATGATACAACACAGTACTTCCATGTTTTTAAAAGTCTTAACGCCAGCAATACACCTAAGTTACTCGCCTTGAACAAGCGGTTCAGTAATGGACAATTAATTTTGAGGATTTCTAAGTCACTAATCGTACCAAATCGACTTTTTTCATTTTTTGTTTTGAGAACCAAGAAAACTGATTCAACACCCTGTTGGTAATGCAATATTCACATTTTTAGTACATTTTCACGTAATATTTCAACCAAAAATTTGGATATTTATTACATTGCCGACTTTTTCTCGAATCCTGGCTCTAGAAACAATAATGCACGGTAATTTCATTCGACCTGTGTCTCTGATGCCACAATCCATAAATCACATGCGCCTTTGAAATCTCGAAGAATCATTGCTGAACTGGCTCATCTTTAACAATAATTGTACTGCGGGATCGAGATGAAAATGAAGTACAACCGTGGCTCGAATTTCCGATAAATAAATCGCCGCATTTCCAACATAAACTTTGGGAAGCTGTTGCGGATTTTCAAAGGAAGAATCGGCAGTTTAGCGAGAACAGACGACGGTGTCCTGGCCGGACTGACGGTGGATCCTTGTTTTAAAAGGAATTACAAGGTCGCAGATCGGGAGATCGGGATTCCGCAGGCCGCGTTCCAGCCGTACGGCCGTCCAGCCTTTCGAGCTCTGCACGAATCCCTAAAGAGACTGCGGAGTCGGTTCTAAAAAAGTCCGAACGTCAAAGCGATCGTTGTATCTGATTTATTCACGGCAACGACGGTCTGTGAAAAACAAGATGCCTCGTTTTATTTTCGAGGGCGAGAGCCTGAAATTTTTCATTGTTGCATGCTCAAAAATTGCTCTCGATTAAGTACCTCAAAACCTTCCTCTCGAATTGTACCTACTTAGGTAGATGCGTTGTTGGTCGAATTTCCAAAAAATAGGTAAGAGTTAGTGAGCGAAGAGAGTGTTGAGAGACAGGCAGAGAGAGAATGTGGTTAAAGATAACCTAAAAGAGTTAAAATTGGTAACCATCCAAGGTTTAGCATTATGGACAGGTTAGAGTTGTGAGTCTGTTGAGTGAGCGTAGAGTGTTAATACAATGTAAAGGGAGTGTTAAGACAGAGTTCAGTGAGCGTTCAGAGAGTAATATAGAGAGTTTTTTAGAGATAGTGGTCAGAGATTGCGTAATTAGATGGTATTTGGTCAACCCCATGGTCCGGTTCGCTGTTTGGCAGTCTCGGGTGCTGTATTGAACTGTCCGTAACAAGGAACCTCTCATTTTTTTACGTCGTACAAGGAGAGCTGGTGTTATTAGGTATTCTAAAGGCATAGCGTTAAAAGATAGTATAGTAGGTTCAATAGATAACGTTGAGATATGATTTTAAGAGATAATGTTTAGAGATTGTGTTACGAAATGGTGTTGAAAGAGATCGCGTTGAGATAGGTTAAGATGGCCATTGGGTAACATGCTAAAATCTATGGATTCTTCTGGATTGTGATGGATATCTTCGCTCAGTCTTTCAAAAGTCATCTGCTCGAATCGTCAGCGATGTTATCGACGAGAGAAACCCTTTAAATTAACTTAGCCCGAGTAATAATTTCACCTTTCGCCCCACCACAATGCCACCTTGCACTCCCTTTGGCTTCGTTTCAAACAGAAAACGTTCCCTCTCAGATTTGTAAGGTAATTCACGTGGAAATGATAACACCCTTTTTTCAAGTGTAGTATTCCGAAGGAAGGGGAACATGCAAAGTCGGGCGCTGTTAAGTGGATCATTTTCGGGCTTTTAACGATTGAGGTGAAACGGGGTCGAGTTGAGGGTGTTCGAGGGTTAAGGAGGGCATTGCTTTGAGAGAGAGAAGCAGCAGCAGGATCTCCCTTTGGCCCCTTGGTATGTTTGCTGGGTCTGTAGCACCTTACGCGTCAGTCAATGGCACCATCAAAACACTATGAGACGACTATGATGTACATGTGCATAACCAGCATCCCCTCCGATGTCACACCCTAAGTACGCTTCCCCCTTTCAATTTCGAAACTCTCCCTCAAAGCCAATTCTGATTCCCCATATGTTCGTCATTGTTTCGAGTGCAATCGACGCAGATCGAGAATGCTCGTATTAACGCGTTTTGGTGGGGTGTGAAATTCACCCCCGTTCCCCGTAGTTCCAACGTTTGAGCGGCCAACGGGAGACGAGCATCTCGGGGTGCTAGATATGGTGTACCGAGATCAGATGGCTTATGGTGCACTTGACTATGAGGTGAGGAATTCGGCGACACCATCAGAAACGAAATTCCGAAATCGAATTTTTCTCAACATCCCCCGTCGTTTTCCTCATCTATATTTTCGTGCCTTAGGTGGTGGCGGCGATGTTGACCATGATGGTGGTTGTGGTGGTGGTGGTGATGGTGGTAGTGGTGGTTGCGATGGTGATGATAGTGGTAGTGGTGATTGCGATGGTGATATTGGTGGTAGTAGTGATTGTAAATAGTGATGGTTGGGATGTTAACTGTGATTGCTATGGTGATGGTGTTGGCAAGGGCTATGCTCGAAAAACCAACTGTTCCTAGCGAGATGGGTAAAAACTTCCAGCAGTCTTCAATACCTAACGTCAGATTTGTACCATCGACAAAATTGTACGGCCAAAATCAAATCATTGTAATTCCAGTAGCAAAAAATATGTTTTTCCAGCTGAGGGTAGGATAATGTTCAAACTCATCAGCTCGTACAATATTTTGCGCTTTCTTCCCTTGACAGGCATCACAGGGTGTACGACAGCTGGCATTCGTCTCTTGAATGTACACATCTGCCTTCGGCAACCGTCGCGGCTCGTGAAAAAGACCTTAGACCGAGACGTTGGACTACCCTTAAAATCCGGAGATATTAGCTTCCATATTTCTCTATACGGGACGTTTAAATATTCTTCTTCCCCCGCCTAGTTTATTTTATTGATCACTAAATGTCAAAATCGCATTTGAGCTGAAGAAGTCAAAGATATCGCAAAAAACGGACATTTTTCCAATCTTTGCCCGCAGAAATATTCGAATTAGATTAATTTCACCGTAGTGGAGACGCTAAGAAAGGTTATTAATAATATTATTATATTATAATATAACCTATATTAACTATAATATAATTCCATATTATGGTGAATATAGCAAGTGTTTTAGCAGGTCCTTGAAAAATAATTTCTAGTAGGGGATGAAATTGCGACATGTTGTCCAGACTAAGCATTAAATACGAGGCAAAAAAGGAGGGAACACTGTTCCTCAAAAAATGACGTTATTATACGGTCAAAAAGCATTTTGCATGCCTAATCATCTTTTTCTGTTTCTTTTGATCAATAGAATAGATATCATTGATTCTGAAATCGATTTCCACGTTCATCTATACAAGAAATTTCAAATCTACTTCAAAAAGGAAAGACGGTTTTTGAATTAGACTAAAGTGCCAATTTTCCAGTTTTCGTCCGACTCATTGTCACTCTAGGTAATGAGAAAAGTAAAATGCTCGCAAAAAAGAATCGTTTTTTAGGCAGAAAAGGAAACGATGGCCTCGTTCTTCGAGCTGAAGGCGTAACGCGGCGTAACGGCGAAGTCGGTACCGTTTTCCTTCCCTTCTAATGACCCGTTAACACAATAGATTAAAATCTACCTCGTTTTCTTTCCAGCTGCGAGATCTTCCACCTACAACTGGCCCTTCCAGGTAAAAACATCTATAATAAAAACTCGCTGCCCTGTTCAGTCGAACTCTGCAGCACGAAACGACGTTTCGCTTTTCAGACCGATTTGTATAAAAAAAGGCGTTTCCACGCTTTCAATTGCTACAGGTTGACACCAAATTACTCAGATGTTCCAAGAGCTGAGAGTTTCCATGATGGTTTTCAGGTGATGAAAATGCAAATGTTTACTGGCCGGATTCACCGATCGATGTGCACCTTGAGGCATGTGTCCTTAACTTGGTGCGAAAAAAGTGCGTAAACCCAGACCAAAAATGGGACCAAAAGCCACCAACCGCTTTTTCCTATCTCAGCCCGTCTGCAGGATACGGTTTTCAAAGGTTTTTTCGTAAAACCACACTTTACATCATAAACACTCATATTTCTCCGTTCAAAACAACTTTTTTCAACTTTTTGAGGACATGCACTCCAAAACTAGGAAATGTAGTTTTGAACCGGAGAAAGTGGGTGTTTTCGAATTGATAGCTTTAGTGAAAAAAACTCTGAAAAATCGTATATTGGAGATGGGTAGAGATATGAAAATGCGTTTGGTGGAGTTTTGTCCCATTTTCGGTCCAGTTTCGCCCAATTATTTTTCCATCAATTTCGAGAAGATCCCATCCCAAGTTGAAATGTCCAATGGCCAACTTAATGTCCTCCAAAATGACTTTCCAATTTGACGAATCCAGGGCTACAAGTCAAATTTACTTCCTTTCGACAAAACTCATTTCACGAGGAATACAAGTTGGCAAAATGATCAGAAAAGAAGACATAATATTGTGCCGAAGAAAATCGGGAGGGAACTCGGGAAGAAAGAGAAAGAAAATGAGGCTATTAGGAACCTGTGAATAGGAGGATTAGCCAAGATTCGTCTTTCTCATTTTTCTCTCCGCTCTCGTTCCGTATAAGACGACTGTATCTGACAAGGATCGAGGACGGGAGGTTGCGATCGGCGGATGAACTGCGAAGCCGAAGGAGGGCTTAGCTGAGGAACCTTCCGCGGGGAGAATTTTCTTTTATTGATTTCTACTCTCCACTCATCCCCTGCCAATGAAGGGAGGGGGTAAGGTATCAGAGCTGGAGATCAGAACTGGAGTGACAGTGCTATTGGTTGGCATTTGCCTCCGCCGCAGCCTCTGCCCCTGACGCTTCAGTGCGTTCACACGACTCGATACCGAAAAATTGTATTCGCTCGATGTTGTTGTACGAGTGAAGTTGCAAATATCCTGATATGAAGACTAAGATATGTACCAGCAAACTGGCATTAAGGTTATGTGGATCATGGATTGTTTATCAAGGGCAGGTGCCATCATCCTAGGGGGGTAGGCTTCACTTTTGTACGGGGGTCTCCCAAGGCAGAATCACCGACCAATTTTGATATTGTGCCATGCTCAGGTGGCTCCTGAGGAGAGCCGTACTGCCGAAAGCGCAAGACCTCGAATTTGGGAGCCAAGATGATTTAGGATGCTCTCACCCTTCGCTAACGAAGAAAAGTCTTTATATATTTATAGCTCCGATTTTGCAAATATAGCTCCGATTTTGCAAATATAGCTCCGATTTTGCCAAATTATCTAAATATGTGCTAAAATCTATTTTTCTAAAAAACTCGGCAACTAATACCAGGATGTCGCCATAGAAGCGAAAATCTTCAAAAAATCGTCTCGTCGGACGGCACGGACAGTCTGAACTTGGCCGACTCAATCACTCTCTCTTTCTTCAACCTCACGCTCCCCTCGTTCACCACCCCGGTAGTTTCGCGAGGAATAGGAAGTGACAGTGGTGAGGAGGGGGACGCCCGGATCAATGGGGGAGGGGGTCGGTTTCTGTTTGCCTGGTCCATTGCTCTACACCCCGTCTGGAAAACATTTTCTCCCTTGACGGGGTAGTTTCTCTCTATTAAATATCTTCTTTCCCAGACCCCTCATCCTGTCTTTACCGGTGTTTTGGAAGTGAAGAAGCGGTACCGGCAATGCTCCGAATTCTTCCTGAGACCGGATCAAAAATAATTTTTGTCGGAGGAACCGAATTTGAGAATATTCGATTTTACAAAGATTATTGGATGGGAACTGAGGGAGGATATTTTTAATGCAGGAACTCACGCACATCTGCGATTTTCTTATAATTATTATGAACTAATTTATGTTTTATCGAATTACAAAATTCTTCAGCGACGTTACCAGCCCTGTTTAAAGGATAGGGCCCTATCGATTCAAGCACTTACAGAATATGAGCAGCTGTGTCGACAGAAACTACAAATAAAAAGAAAACCATTATTTTCCAACTGCTACTCGCTATTTTGAAAATTAATCAATTATACGGCAATTGATTCTTTTGCTGAAAAGTGTACCTAATAAATGAAAGTATGTATAGGTACTTAATTATGATTTTTTCCGAAACATTCGTTTTTGAGCCACTGCCATCGATAATTATCGACTTATTATAATGAGTTAAAATGACGAAGAACACGTGTATTGAGGATTTTATTGAGCTGAAGCTGCGTTTTGTACACCAATATCCAAGTAACTGACTGCGTGTTGATGCGTGCACGGTAATATATTGAGCTACGTCATGATAATCACGAGAATAACGTATATTGCAAAAACTTGCCATTGTGAGAGCCCCACATCGTCTTCCTCAGACAACAATCGGCGACAGATTTTTTTAGATAACCTCCGTCATTTAATCGGAAGGAAGAAGGTATGAATCGAACCCTAACGGAACATTTTCCGTTTAAATCCCTTACGCGGGTATTTGGGCGGCAAAAAAGTACCTGCATGGCTAAAAAGGAGAAAAACACGAACCGCAAGAAGACGATACCGCCCCATGACCCTCGGGGATCACCTGGCCCTTATTTTTCGAGTTTTGATTGAGCCCAGGGCCCTTATAGACTCATGTTTGCAGCTATGGTAGTATACCAAATAAACCTACACGGCCCTTTCATACTCTCGAACCCCGGTATGATAAGGGGGGTACTGTACATAACGGATGATGCGAACATTAGTACTTCCCATCAGAAAAAAACCTATTCCAAACTGATCTCTGGGAAAGACTCTATAGAAACCGGGTTCTAGAGGAACTCATATCTTTAGATCTCGCTCAGCGTGCTTATTACCATAAGTTCAGTACTCATCTACCGGTTTCCACGATTTGATGGCGCGCCCGAAAAAAATGCGCGCTCAGGTCGATTTTCAAGCATCGAACTGAGAAATAGTCTGGGGTAAGTCAATTTTAATTTTCTCCATTGATATTTCGTCTTTTTACGAAGGGCTATTTTCACCAAACATTTACCTACCATTTAACAATTGGTAAAATTTGTTAGGTGGCGCCAAATCGAGAATAATAAATTTTTTTTTCATACCTACTGAAACATGGTGTTTTAAAGGAACTATTCATATGGGCGAAATTGATATTTCTCAGGTAAGTACTAGGTATCTATTTTCAGGCATATACCCTATTTTTAGTAAACCCGCAGGTGCGCCAACATATATCGCATAACAGGAGCGATACCAGCATGAAAATATTACTTGCCCCTCCATAGAGAATCAAGTTTGTCGACGTTTCATTGTTCGGCCGACAGCTTATCAACTGGTTTTTGTTGCTCGACGATAACCGATGTCCGTCAACAGGCGCCTTATCATTGTGACATGCGGCTGTTTCAAAAACTCTTCACAAAACTCGGCTGATCTCAATTGAATGGGCTGTATTGGTGACAGACAGTAAACCACCATAGGAAAAAGAAGAATACCATAGAGGAGCCTCAGATGACTATTGGTCCTTCATATTTGGCGAGTTTTTTGGATGGTATTCAACATTCTTCATCACTGCTGAGCCACAAATGACAAAATTATGGCAGTCTACCAAACCTCACTTCCGATAAAAATTTATTTTGTAAAATCCTAAGAAAAAATTCTTCTGGTTGCACCCGATTACTGAAAAAACATTTTTTAAGCTGTATTCGTTTCTGTATTCCCCCTTCATGTAGCGACCCTGCAATAATAAAGGTAACCGTAATAACCCGAGGTGTTTACTGACGGGAAATCATCCGCAGAGAAAATATCCATTGTTTCCATCGGGGTGAAAAGCTATCAGCGGCTGAGGAAGCGGCTGATTTCAGTCGGGTAGGTCCCGTCACAAAGCTTCCCTTGACACAGTTGCCGCCCCCGGAGAAAATTTCCGCCGCCCCCCCAGACAATAAGGCCAGACAAGAGTCCCGACAATCACCTTCAGTCCTCCCCCGGATCATCCTGTGTCTTCACCCGAGGGAGACCCTTCGACAAGGGATCTCTTTCCGACAAGACCCTACAAATCGACACAGATATTTTCCCCTCGGTCCTCGCTTTAATAGACCTGCGGCCATCTAGGCTACGAATGACCAAATTTTGAGAATATTATTGAAACAACTTCGATTTTTTACCGAAATTCTTCAAAAATTGGATATTGTAGGAGAAGTTTTGTGGGTGGATATGCCATCTAGTCGTAAGAAGCTGACTGTGCAATAGTATTCTGGTATAAGTCCAATTTTTGCCTTTTTGGGTACTTTACGCCGATGGAAAGCTCTTGGCCCCCTCTACACACAGGTACTACTGGTTTGAAGGTAGTTCGAAAAATTACCGCCAGAGAGTAAACAATTTTTGCCTTTGAACTCGAAGTTGAGTTTGATCTCGAAGTTGACTTTGAAGTTGAATTTGATCTCGAAGTTGACTTTGAACTCAAAGTTGAGTTTGATCTCGAAGTTGACTTGATCTCGAAGTTGAGTTTGATCTCGAAGTTGAGTTTGATCTCGAATTTGACTTTGATCTCAAAGTTGAGTTTGATCTCGAAGTTGACTTTGATCTCGAAGTTGAGTTTGATCTCGAAGTTGACTTTGATCTCAAATTTGACTTTGATCTCGAAGTTGATTTTGATCTCGAAAACAGGTAAGTAAATCCACCAGAACATTTTTCGCCATAAAAGCTATTTTGATCATCTACTCACGAATTAAGTTGTAGACCACAATTCATGTTGATATTATATGGCTCAACGCGGAAGGGAAAGTGGAAATAATTTAGCTGAAGTGGCGGTTTCCACGCCCCCACGCTCAGCAACGGCCCCCCGAGGCAGCCTTGATACTATGCCACCATTATACTGACAGGTAGGGCCACCTGTTGAGCCTTCAGCCCGCCCTTTGAACTCGACGTGCCGCCCCCTCGGTTGCCCCCTCCCCAGCACGACCCCCGGGGTATCGTCTGGACGCCTTCACGTCGCCGCAAATCTGAGACAACGCCACCTCGGCTTTTCCCTTTGAGTTGGACAGTTCGCTCAATTCAGGTTTTCGTCGTACTTTTTGGTATGGAAGATCCATTGATAACGACATTTTTTTTGTTGGCCAAAAGTGCTGAGTCCAGATTTGCTTGAATGAATAAAAAAGTCAAGAGAATTCTGAAATTGGTTCCATTCAACAGCAGATCGACCTGTGATGTCGCTCTTTTGGCCTGAAAATTCCGAGAATATCGGGAGTCAACCTGTGATAGCTCTTTTTTGCACCAAAGTTTGCCATTGTTTCACCATAGTTGCGTACTCCACCATCTATATATTTCTCTCTTGCTATTGAGCGTTGAAATATTCTTGTGTCAAATCATCTTAAGTCAAATCCATTGATTTGCCTTTCACAGTCCTCCAGAAATTCAGACGGGGTAAATCCTCTGAAAATCTATAGGAGAGGTCTGTGTTAAGGTGCGTGCAAACCTGAGTGGATAACCCAGAAGAATACTATTGAAAAATGGACAAATCAAAAATTTTGAATGGCTCTCCTAAAAAATCGAGATTTTTAAGATGGACCACTCTTGCACTTTCAAAATCTATCTCGAATTAATTGAAGTTTCATTGATAAGATTACTATGGTAAATTGGAGATCACTGTATCGTGATCGCTTTTAGTCCGACCTGTCACGACTCCAAATTTAGAAACGGCCGTGCGACTCATCTGCCCACATAAAATGACGCACTGCGAAATCCGAGTATTATCGAAATAACGCCTTATAAATTGTTAATCATCAATATGAGAAGTATTCACTCAAATTTGACTATTTTTGTCGGTAGAGTTGGGCGGAATCCCATGTTTTTGAATACATTTTCAGATTCAACACCTTGCTATACCCAAATCAAAATTACGCGGGTATGGTACATACAATACACAATGCATTGAACATGGCATTGAATATTTGAGCAGAGTATTGAGTTTCATGATGAAGAAAGAGGCATAATTAAGGATTCCGGAGCTTAAAGTCAAAAAAGTTCAATTAAATACAATAAATTTCAAGTAGGTTCCCTCCCATTAGGCAGTTTTGTACTTTTGAAATACCCAGAATTTCGAAGAAGGTTAGATAATCGAAATATGTTGGTATACCAATAATATTTTTGAGAGAATAACGAAGACCGATATCTTTTAAGGAGAATTCCAAGCATACCTTTTTTTTCGAAAAAATACAAAAAATATTTGAACCTCAGCATCAGTAGACGTAGGTATAAAGCATCGTAGTACTCAAAAAGCTAAAAAAAAATTAAGGAATTTGTAATTAATGCAAGGATTTCCACTTCAAATAATATAATCTCTTCGCCGAATATTGCCCAACGAAAGGACCGTTGTTTGTTTCAAAAAATTGTTTCGAAAAAGGACCGATGAAAAAGAGAAGACGGAAAAATTAATTGACTATTTCAATAAGCTATTTGGTCCGATTTTATCTATACGACTCGGTCGAAAACCAGCTGAAGAAGTTATTCAAACCTTCAGGAATGTCGTTCCATCGTCTGCACCGATCGGAAAAGACGAACCATAAAGTCGAATCACGAAGTTCAGGCCAGACATGCGAAACCGGTCGTTAGTCGAAAATCTGGTTTTCGCTCTTCGGTTTTGGAAGTCAAGTGTTGGTATTAAATAGATAATAAGGCAGCGAGATGATCTAAATTGCTCGGATCTCTCTCACGCTCTAATAATAATTAAAGCGAGTTTTAACAGCCGGTTATCCTCAATTTTCGTTGATCATCCTGGTCCAATTTTGATCAAGGTCGTCCTTTTTTGGATCGTTCGAAAAAAGTGAGAGTTGGCGAATAGCTGGACGAAAAGCCGACGTTCGGAAAAATTAGAATAATTTTTATTTCACGTCGTTATATTTGAGTTTTGTTTTTATTTTAATATTTTCCGTCTTTGTGTTGCATAATTATTTATTAAGGTGTTGAGAAATGCGATTATCTACGGCGTAATCTTACGAAATGCACTTTGGTGGGACGAAAATAGTACCATACTTATTTTAATAAACTTACGAACTTTCAGTCGGCTGTTCTTGCAGGGATACATACCTGAAACAACGAAAAATTCGTGTTAGAATGCATTTTAACATTTTATGATATGAAATTAATTGTGATATATAAATAATCAATGTATGTTGGGAGTACAACCAGTAGTGCGTAGATAACACGCGATGAATCCATATTTTGAAATGTAAAAATGTGACACAATTTGATCATATTATGACTAATTTTGAGGGGGTTTAGGTCAAAAATATCAGAAAACTCACTATGCACATTTTTAAAACTCGCCTAAAATATAAATACGTCAAGTTATCGGAATACAAAAAATTCTGGATTTTAGGATGATACTAAATGAAGAGTAAATTTTATTTACTCTCTGTAAATATGGAAGAAAAAAGGTGAATATTTAGGTAAAGCACAAAAACAATCACACATTAATCCTCAGGGTTGCAGGATAAATGTAGACCTCTTATAGGTCTATAATAGGCCTAAACTGTTGTTACATTATTTCCAGAAATAATGTACCTATGCTATCGGTGGGGAACATTTTTTTCCACTACAATAGAACGAGCATTTTTTCTAAATTTCTGAAATTGTCGCTCCCGCGAGAAAAGGTTAACCCACGAGAAGGTTAACCGGTTGTCAAGTCTACGGCCAAGGGGTGGGGTGCGCAGACGTGTGTACGCGTATACGAGCGGCGGTGTTGGTCTTCGGGAAGAGTCGGCGATGTGGTGATTGGAAGGGCGAGGGGTTTGCTGATGACTCACCCAGCAGCTCATATCGATCTTTTCCGACCGCTCCTTACCACCATTACCATTTCACCGGGACGACTGCGTTTTGCGCACTTCTGCGCCGAGCTCCTGCGTGTGCTTACGCAATCTTCATCCCCTTCCTGAAGGCCGACCTGGCTCGAATGCAAAACGAAAACCTGCAGAGGAGTCACCCCTAGCGAGGCATTGGAAAATCAAACGTTATCCTTCGTCCTGCTGCGAAGCCGGTGCGATAAAAAAATAATATCCTCGATTTCCGATATCCTGGGAAAGGTTTTATGAGCGTTTTCCATAGTAGAAGAATGCCAGCCGAATGAAAAAACGCACTTTTTTAGACATCTAGCTGGTATCGAGGATCAAAACCAGATAAAATACGTATAGCTCTGATTTTCGCGAAATTTCAGACAATCTTTGGAGGTAAGGACGCGAGAACTCCAACTTGCTGAAATCCAGGACGGTCTTGACCAAAATTTGCATTTTTTTCAGTTTTTCCGTGATTTCTAATTTTGGGCTTTGTACAGTATTTCGCCATGTATATTTTCCAAAACTAGACCTTTTTTTGGACCAGTTTCAATTAGGGGTACGTATACGGAAAATCAAAGGCTAGTTTTTTGCCATGGCAAACCCCCAAATTGCAGTTTTTTTCTGGAATCACCCCTGTATACACCGGTAGAAGGAAATCTACGGTAAATTATCGACTCTTTGTTGTTGTATCAGGGATAGGGTCACCAGTAAAACGCAGTCTCCTGTGGTAGAAGGAAAGTTGAGCATTTACCCAGCTGCCCCTCATTAAAACAAGTCACTTCGACTTCAGCAAGTTTCATAGAGAACACTCTCGTTTCCTGAGGTTTTCGTACCGACTTCTATATTAGTTGACATGTAAACAGGACTTATCTGCCTTATCGGGGTTTCGTACTTGTAGATACGCTATTGGTAGCTACGGCGAGGATTTCGGGAGAAGGCTTGATATCAGACTCGAGGCTCGAAATTGTATTCTTTACTCAGACATTTTGGCTCGAGCTGCCGAAAACTGCGGCACTATTGGCACCGAAACGCGGAAACACATACTGTACATTGAGATCAGTAGTTTGACAACTTGAAAGAAGTGATTTCGAGTGAATCGAGTTCAAAGTTTCAACAGAAATCTACCTTAATTTTAAGGCCTGCCATCTCATGCCGAATCGTGAAAGCACAAGCACTTCCTATCGTCTCTTTTTCAATGTTTTCCGTCCCATGTCAAACCTTTGAAGCACCAGCACTTCCTGTCGTCTCTTTTTCTATATTTTCGTCTCATGACAAATCGTGAAAGCACAAGCACTTCGTTTCGTCTCTTTTTCAATATTTTCCGTCTCCTTTTCGTACACGATCGCACCAACTCCACACTCAGGCGCCCAAAAGAGCAATACGTCAAGAATAGACGCCTAGGACTACCGTTTCGAAAATTGGGTACAGCATTTCGACTGATTATTAGCCGTGAAGAAGACGGGAAACGAGAAGGTAGTTCCGGGCTTAATATATCCCAGCCCGGCTCCGCAGGGGGTTCTGATGTTTTCTGTTATCTTTCACACTCACAGAAAGCTGTGATCTCGAGTCTGCGTCGCTTTAGATCGGTTCGAGAAGATGGAGTCAAATGAAGCGTCTCGCCCTCTGCGGTTGACGATCTTTGTACGACGTTTTGTGTAAACTTGGATATCTAACTTTTGAAAATGGAGTCGAACTCAACAAATTCCAAGAGGGTTTTGTCGAATGAAAGCCAAGAGAACAACAAAAGGCAGAGTGCTCGATTTTCCAGAGCATTAACTAAATTTTGACAGAATTCCTTTTTTTTCAGTGAAAACCTAAAGAACGCGAGAATGTTCCGAGAATAGAAGTGAAATAAACATTTAAAAAATTCTCTGAGCTGGTCCGATGTACACTTTTTTAGTACCTTGGTGAACTCACACTCATACTGATGATAACAGTTCATATTTTCATGTATATTATATTGTATTGATAAATTGATGAGCAATAGTAGAAATACCAACTGACCTATATGTCGATGCGTTTTTCATCCTTTGACAGGTAATTCGGTGTGTTTTTCATTTAATATTTTCCCAAAATTGATCATTATGAAAGAGAACCGAGATTGAAATATTGAAAATCTTTACGATGGAAAGAGAGAAATTTCTCAAATGGTAGCAGAGCGTGGATTGGTGAAAAAGGTTTATTATTTTGTATAAATAAATAAATAAACTGGCTTCTGCACTCGTCTTATCTAGGTATATCTTTACGCTTTTTGAGCATAATTTTTACACAGAACGAATTCATATTAAAGATCCAGGGAAAAAGAGAAAGGAAGAAGATATTGTCAACAGGATAAATAGAGCGCTATCAGGTCAATTGATAATCATATCGGCATCCACATTCGGTATCTGCATTCTTGTCTGACGTAATGGTGGATCCGTAGCCCCAAAATACTTGATAAGAGCCCAAAATTCGAGACGGACCGTTAGAAAGGTCGGATCTGCCATTTCGCAAATTTATAATTATTCGGCGTTGAATTATTTTTTGATTTCTAGTTTAAGTTTTAAAATTTTTCGTTCTTGGTAGATTCAAGAGGAAAAGTTGGGTTGAAGATTTTCTCGCAATGTTAAGGAAGAAGTCTTGTTGGTCAGTTCAGCGAAAAAGATTTTCTCTTTTGGCGAAAATATTGAATTTCTCCAAATTGAGTGTTTTTTAAACACGGCTCAAGAGTGGAAAGGAACTTATGTCAGTTTCGACCATAAATTTTCGGGGGAAAATCGTGAAATTCACGACAAATTCAAATTTGAACCATCATTTTCCACGCGAGCTTACCTATTGAGGCTCAGGAATTTAACGCAGGAACTGCCTCATTCATCGCTAACGAAGCAGCCCAAATGTTTAATATCCCGTATTCGATGGGGTCATCCTATGGCGGGCCTGTAAAATGAAAATTGCTCGTCCTGCCGACCTGCTAAATTGGCCATTGGGCCGAGCAATGACGCGAAAGGAGGAAGTCGATCCGAATTAGATCGGGCCCAAAATCGAAAAGCGAGGAAATCGTTTTTCACCGGCGTTGTCCCTATTTTGGAAATCCGCCTCATTTCCTATGAAATCGTTCGGTTGCGCATTTTCACGTTACGAAGAGTTTGACGAAGGTGAAATAATTTACCAGCAACTGTTCTTCATTCGAAACGTAGAATTTCTGGGCAATAATTGGACTGATTTGGCGGCACTTCAAAAAATTCATGAGTCGAGAGAAAATTTTCAAGGAATTATAACTTTTTCGTGACACTAATCGGCCGGAATAGGTATTGGTGACATTTTTTCAAATTAATTTTCTTGAAGAATATATTGACAGTGAACCTGCAAAACCTGAGTTTTTGGGAAAATGATGTTTTGAGTTCTATTGGTAAAACAACTCCTTGCGCATCTCCTCGAATCGAGATAATGGACTTGAGCTGATTTTTTGGCGCTCTTTCACTATCGAAAAGCTGGTCGTGGGGTTGGGAAAATTCGTTAATTTAATTGGTCGAGGTTGATACCCACATTGGCGTTTTTATGGCATGTCCACATTTCCTCAGCAATAGGACATTTTTTGACAAATTTTGGATTTTGAACATACGATTTTTGGCAGGATCACTGTCGATATTTATTAAAAACGTGAGTATAAAATTGGCCAATTGTTATTGGTTGGAACGCGTATAAATTTTCATCAAGGTTCGTCAAGGACTGTCCACACCAAAACAATGCAACTGGATAGGCGCATCTATTATGATAATTCCCAGAGCGGTGACCTCTTTATTACGCAATAGTATATCATTATAACTGAATTTCAATGATTAAGGTTTTCAATCGAATGAATAAAAGGCGACCCCGTTGTTCCAAGGTTTGGCCATATTAGGCTATTGTAGTAGGCCATTGGTTTGGCCAATATTATACACCTATAAAAATTTTTCAAAAGATGCAATGTAGACAAGAAATTTTGATTTTTTGTCATCAGATCACTAATTATAATTAAATTGGTTACGATTTATTTTCACTCCAATTTATATTGTCAGGAATGTCAAAATTGGTGACCCACGGAAGCACCACGAGTCACCGCGTCAAATTTATTTACTGTAATAAATGATAAATATAAATAAATGATCATATATGATGAAACCAAATTGTTGGCGTGAGAAAATCATCAAAGAACTATTGAAGCATTCGAATAATTTGAATGTTATTACTATTATGAATTATTATCATTCACGAATAATAATCATTACTATTAAATAGTTTCTGGGGGTCACGAAATTTCCTGTTTTCTCGACATTGGTCGCTATTTGTAGTTCAGCCTACTTAGTATCGGTTATTTCAATGTGACCCAAGTATTCAAATGGACATGATCGATGTTGGTAAAATCGAAAAAATATGTTCTTCGTCGTAAATGAGGACATCATTTTACAGTTGTCGGTGGTTGGCGTTTCGTTCTAGATGTCCTCAGGAGGCGAGGGGTGAATTCGATCCTTGGTCCATCGACCGGCTGGATGCTGGAGGTGGTGTTTGTGGTGCTGTGGCGCTTTTCTCCCACCAAGGCCCGTGGGGGAGGTAGAAACGGAATCCGAAATCAGATTATCGATCCATAAAGTTGAGAGGGCTCGGCATCTCCCGCCAGCCGAAAGACCTCGGTCGCCGTTGGAAAGATGAAAAAATCACTTTCCAAAGTGAAATTCCCTCATTTGCAAATCAAAGTTACGCTTTGTTGGCGGATCGGAGCTGAGGGAAAAAAGTCGGAACCAAAAATGACTTCTCACCGGCCGATGACTTGGCGAGATGCGAATAACTGAAACTAATCGGCCCGCTCCCATTTTCGAATCTGGAGTGACTCGAAAACGGATCAAAAAGTGTCGACCGTCGTTGCCGTAACGGTTCGCCGTGCACTTCCTACCGAAACTGTAGTTCGGGGATTTTCGCACGACCGAATTATCCGGACGTTGAAATCGGAATTTGGAAGTATTCGTAAATATTTTCCGATATACCTACGCGGTTTGGTTTGACCCAGAATGACGATACGAGTCATATTATCAGTCGGCCAACAGCGCGGGGATTAAGGGTTAATAAGCATTCCATGGAATCGTCAGACATGAGTATGAGGGTGAGCAGGGTTGCACCAGTGTGAGTAGGTATAATTGTGAGTGCCAGTACTAACAGTGAGTGTAATTATGCGTGTGAGTATGTGTGAGTAACAGTGTGAGTACGAGTGTGAGTATGAGTGTGAGCATGACTGTGAGCATGAGTGTGAGTATGAGTGTGAGTGTGTGTAGGAGTGTGAGTATGACTGTGAGTATGAGTATGAGTATGAGCGTGAGTGTGAGTATGAGTGTGAGTGTGAGTATGAGTGTGAGTATGAGTGTGAGTATGAGTGTGAGTATGAGTGTGAGTATGAGTGTGAGTATGAGTGTGAGTATGAGTGTGAGTATGAGTGTGAGTATGAGTGTGAGTATGAGTGTGAGTAACAGTGTGAGTACGAGTGTGAGTATGAGTGTGAGTAACAGTGTGAGTACGAGTGTGAGTATGAGTGTGAGCATGACTGTGAGCATGAGTGTGAGTATGAGTGTGAGTATAAGTGTGAGTATGAGTGCGAGTATGAGTGCGAGTATGAGTGCGAGTGTGAGTATGAGTGTGAGTATGAGTGTGAGTGTGAGTATGAGTGTGAGTATGAGTGTGAGTATAAGTGTGAGTATGGGTGTGAGTATGAGTGTGAGCATGAGTGTGAGTATGAGTGTGAGTGTGTGTAGGAGTGTGAGTATGACTGTGAGTATGAGTATGAGTATGAGCGTGAGTGTGAGTATGAGTGTGAGTATGAGTGTGAGTATGAGTGCGAGTGTGAGTATGAGTGTGAGCTGACTGTGAGCGTGGCTGGGAGCATGACGGTATGAGTGTGAGCATGAGTATGAGTTTGAGTGTGAGTATGAGCTTGATTTTGAGTCTGAAAGTGAGTATGAACGAGTGTGAGTATGAGTGTGAGTATGAGTGTGAGTATGAGTGTGAGTATGAGTGTGAGTATGAGTGTGAGTATGAGTGTGAGTATGAGTGTGAGTATGAGTGTGAGTATGAGTGTGAGTAACAGTGTGAGTACGAGTGTGAGTATGAGTGTGAGCATGACTGTGAGCATGACTGTGAGCATGAGTGTGAGTATGAGTGTGAGTATAAGTGTGAGTATGAGTGCGAGTATGAGTGCGAGTATGAGTGCGAGTGTGAGTATGAGTGTGAGTATGAGTGCGAGTGTGAGTATGAGTGTGAGTATGAGTGTGAGTGTGAGTGAGTGTGAGTATGAGTGTGAGTATGAGTGTGAGTATGAGTGTGAGTATGAGTGTGAGCATGACTGTGAGCATGAGTGTGAGTATGAGTGTGAGCATGACTGTGAGCATGACTGTGAGCATGACTGTGAGCATGAGTGTGAGCATGAGTGTGAGTATGAGTGTGAGTATGAGTATGAGTGTGAATATGAGTGTGAGTATGAGTGTGAGTATTAGTGTGAGTATGAGTGTGAGTATGAGTGTGAGTATGAGTGCGAGTGTGAGTATGAGTGTGAGTATGAGTGTGAGCTGACTGTGAGCGTGGCTGTGAGCATGACGGTATGAGTGTGAGCATGAGTATGAGTTTGAGTGTGAGTATGAGCTTGATTTTGAGTCTGAAAGTGAGTATGAACGAGTGTGAGTATGAGTGTAAGTATGAGTGTGAGTATGAGTGTGAGTATGAGTGTGAGTATGAGTGTGAGTATGAGTGTGAGTAGGATTAAGAGTTTGAGTGTGAATCCGCTATCCGAAAATTCTCGATTTGCAATGTAACTGGCGGACTCATTTACAAATTACAGCAGAATCGCCGATAAATAGTGGTAACGCATGTCTGAGGGATAGCGGACGAAAAATATTTATGAGGTCTCGGAAACCTCTTATTTCATCTAATCATGTAAAACGAGTCGAATGACTAGTTTACGGTTAGCGTTCTATTTAGCCGCGAACAAAGCTCCACGTCTTTGCCGGTCGTTCGCCCGATTCGAAGGTTTTTTTCACGACTTCGACCCGCCGATGGCATGATTTTGTTAAGGATTCTTCCGAGCACTTGGCTAATTTTCAGATGATGGACCGATTTTCGGTCGCCACGTGTGCCTTTGTTTGCCGATCAAGATCGTCCTTAGGCCACGAATGTTGCGTCATACCGAGGTTGGAAAATATTGCGCAATCTTTCCGAAAAGGGTTTTAAATTATGGTGGGTTTGAAAATGTCAAAAAATTAGTTCACAAAAAAGTGAAACAATTCTAGGCATAAAGGAGTCTGAAAGTTTTTATTTAAAGAAAAGTTTGACTAAGAATGTTTGTCTAAGGAAGTTTGACTAAGGATTTTGTAACAGATCCATCCATCCTGCAACTCTGCGTTTGGTATTTCGAACCCTAACACAAATATGCTTACATTTTCGAAATTGTTTAGCTCTTGATCTTTTTATAAGTTATCAAATACATTATGTAATTCGAGATTATTTTATCCGAAAATATTTCGCTCCTATACCGTGAAGCCGGTAGCCCAGGAGACGACTTCCTGCACAAATGCGCTCCAACATCCGCCGAAAAGGTACGCGCCGCGCCGGCTGGCGGCCCGTCGGCCGTCCCACATCTGGCAGGGCCAGCCACCCCCTCACTGGGACCTTCGTACGTTTTCAACTTGGAACGTCTCAAGTTCTAGTAGCAAGACGAACTTTATTACTCCGAAAGGGGCTTCCAGTTTTCGATTTGAAACTTTCCGTCCTTTCCGGCCTGAGAGACTGTTTTTGCTTCTTAAACGCTTGAGGTGGAATAATTATTCAAATTTTTGAAAATCTACGAGATTTAGCTAGTAGAATGGGAGCCCTATCTCGAAATTTTCATCGTAAGGTCCTTGAGAGAGTCGGATTTGATATTTTCGACATCATGTTCGGGTTCAGCGCTCTTTCGACCTCCTGATGTCCAAATTTCTGCTCAAAATGACTTTTTGATGCTGGTGATTGCTGTTAATCGATGTACCTACCACTGCTCAACTTTCATCCAGTATTCGAATTTTCACTAAATATCACGATGATCTTCGAGCGATTCATTTTACTCAGAATCACTTCCTGAAGAAGTGTCTGATTGTACGTTTGTGGTAATTTACAAAAATGGCCATAGCTCCCTAAATTTTCAACTTTTTTTCAAATTTCATAGACTGGGATGTTTGTCTCAGCAAGACCGATCGCCCTGTTTAACCGGAATTCGAATTACTCACAGTACTTAAGATAAATTACTACTTTTATTATTTCATTTTTTCCTGGCCGCAAAAATGAACCAATTTGAGCGTTCCCGATCCTGAAACCATTGTTTTACATTGCGGAATACTTGGATATTTTTCATAATCCGATAACTTCACGTCCCTATTTCGAGTTTGAGCGAGTTTTAAAGTTTGCACAGTGAGTTTTTCGATATTTTTACCGAAATAGCCTCAAAAGTTTGCAAAAGATCGGTGTCAAAAACTTCCAATAAAGATAATTACATTCTTAAAATTCTCTATTCTCAATGTCCAAGCTCTCGGACTGGACAAATGAATTCAACCGAAACGCCGGGAGCGGTTAAGCAGTTAAAAAGTCAAGACACAAAACCGAGTTGTGATTTAACTGGAGCGTTCAACGCACTAACTAAACAGGACAGTGATGTAGCAATGCTCACTACGGAGCAAGGGTCGCAATGTCATCTCCAACGGCCGACAACATTCAATTAGGAGCAGGCGGCCAGTCTCATAAATTTCAACCGAGTTCTTCTGTTTTTTTTTCCCTCTTCGCTTTTGTCTTCGGTGACAACGCAGGTATCGTTAGCGAAAGAGATAAGTTTTATTTTTATTTTTCAAGTTAATTTTTATTATATTCCTTAACTCGTCGCTTGATTTCTAACAAGTGCTATTAAACATTTTGGCGAAAATGAGTTCTATACATATTTTTATGCAAAATCTCGCGCTCCGTGAGCTGAACTACTCGATTTTCCGAAAATCCGCTAGAAGTCGCTCAAAACCTAAAACCAGTGGTGCGTAGATAACACACAATACTTCCATATTTTGAAACGTAAAATTGTGACACAAATTGATCATATTTTCACTGCTTTTAAGGGTGTTTAGGCCAAAAATATCAAACAATTTACTATTAAAATTTTAAAATTCGCCCAAAATGAAAATACAATACATTTTTGAAATATAAAAAATAGCCACATATTCTGCAAGGTGAAACAAAGATTTTAAGACCGAGAACGCTCGGAAGATTATTGAAAAAATCATTTTCAATTCAAGTAGCCTCAATGATCCAAATATTTCAAAGATGGAACCAATTTCTATGTACCAGTATTTAACGTTATCTGCTCATACCTAATTGATTTGAGTGCCAAACCCCTTTTTTCCGCTAGAAAATGACACACAACTTGATATGAAAAATGATTTTTTTTCCTTGGGTAATTTCACGTGTTGTCTTCCTGCTCGAAAAGTCCTGAATGCCAAACACATTTTTGGTGCAAAGTTTTCCTTTCAGGTGCCCTCGGCAAACCGTTTCGCTTTGATTTACCTGGCTCGCAATTACCCCGAAAAATCTCATCCTCGAAAATGTTTTAGTGAATTATGGCCCCTAATAATTGGAAGTGGATTCTTCCGAGTAAAAAACGCCAGGCGTCGGAATGCGTGGAATATTGGAATATTCTCGCAGGTATAAAAATGACACGTTCATATTATGGTGATCCTTCTAACTTTGAATTATAGTCTGTAATGGAAGTGCTGGAGGTGACCAAAATTAGATTGTGAATCATTGCATTTTCATTACAACAAAACGTCACGCTACCGATCATTGACCACCGTTCGATTTAATTGAGAATCGAAATAGATTTATAGAAAATAGAAGAATATTAAATAAAATTTACCCACCTACACGGCCTTACAAACAATAATCAATTTTTGGCGAGAAAAAATACAATAATAACCCCAGTTTTATCAAATATTTTCGAAATGTATTTTATCACGATTTTGTTCAGCCTGTATTATCAGAACAATGTATAGAACAATTTTTCCTAAATAAAAGTAACATGAAAGAGCTCATAGTAGGTACGTACATATTAGATAGGTAATTATTCGGTATAATAAAGTATGATAAAATTATAATTTAATGTCGTTATATAATAGTTATTTATAGTTATCATCTCTAAAGAGGCATAAAGAGCCCTATATGAGGCAAAATACTATACTATAATAATGAAGTAGTACGCTAATAATGAAAACTCATAAAATCATGTTCCTAACATCGATGTACTTGAAAAGAAAATGCGTTTTTACCACATTTATACAGAAAATCGAAGAGCCTTTTAGAATAGCTCAATATTTTACTCATTCTATACGAACAGGCCTATAAATTTTCGTAGAAAATGAAAATAAAAACTACCGAGTACCTGGTCTAAACATTTTTCCAACCCCATTCGTTCGGAAACTTTACAAATAAATTCATTCGAGATCGCGACAATACATGATGGAAGACTCGCTTTATTTTGGACCGAATCCAACGTTTTTCGTAGGCCATCGTAGAATTAACTCATTTTTCACCCGCGGGAAACTCAGCTTTGCACAGCAGGGACTGCTGGTTTGGGTAAATTTAGTAGCGAGCGCTTCCAAATGAATATTTTTATTCTCGTTGGAGCTTTTTATAACTTGAAGACCTTGGCCTGATTCGGCCTGTTTGAACGTCAATCATGGCCGGGAAATTGCGCAGAAAAGAAGAATTTAAATTATGGAAAGTTTGACATAATATGTCAAAAATCTGTCGATTTTTTCAAAAATATTATGCAATATTTTGATTTTTAATTTTGACGGATTTTTTTTCCATTTTGTTCCTAAAAACGATCGTTTGAATGATAAATTGTGTGAAATGTTCAAGGCAAACTTGCGATTAGGTCATTTTATTCCACCAATTTCACTTTTTTCAAAAAAAAATTTCGTATCAGTTCGAATATTTAGCGCTAATCGATAGGAGACAGTGGCCGAAACACTTGCAGTGTTAAAAGTTCGAGGCCAAGGCGGGGGAAGCGGATGTCCAGTGAACTGAGGCCGGAAGGAGATAATGGAGAGACAGCGAGACGACGGCTCGGCCGACGGAGTGTCGTCGTAAAAAAAGAATTTTTTTTCATTTTCCTTTCTTTCACTGACTGGCGAAATATGGATAAGAACCGGGGAGCCGGCTGTTCCCCAGTTAGAGTAACGTGTAATTATTTAATTATCGAAGAATTAAGACTAAGCTTGAAAAAATGAGCGATGAGTGAAATTTGAAATGGAAATTTTTCTCGAATATCCGATTTTTCGGATTGCTGCTGGGAAAACACTGAATCGAAAATTTGAGCTCCGTTGCGTGGAAATCGCGTTTTGAAATATTATTCTCATCTAAATTCATTCGGAGATTCGTGAAAATTGGGAGAATGAAACGGCAACGAGCCTGAGACACAATTTCATATAATTTCGCACTATCGATTTTTTCAAATTTTTGTCATGGACTCATTCAATGAGCGAGCGGAAGCTGAGATTCGTAGAGAAAGCGAAACAAATCCGCGCTCAACGGAATGACCTGGCAAAAACCGACGCGAAAACCGACAATAAACAAACCAGTGGAGCTTAGATAACACAGAATACTTCCATATTTTGATAGGCACATTTTTGACGCAATTTTATGATGTTTTGACTGCTTTTGAGGCGATTGAGGTCAAAAATATCACAAAATTCACTATGCAAATTTTAAAATTCGCCCAAAATAAGAATAAGCCAATTTATCGGAATATAAAAAATATCCACGTATTCTGCAAGGTAAAACAAAGATTTTGAGACCAAGAACGCTCAAATCGGTCCATTTTTGTGGCCGGAAAAAAATAAAATAGAAAACACTAAAAATGCAAATATATCGGAAGTACTGTGCGTTATCCAAATTTCGATTAAACAGGGTGTTAGGTCTTGCCGAGACGAACATTTCAGTTCAAGAAATTTGAAAAAAGGTTGAGAATTGAGGGAGTTATGGTCATTTTTGTAAATGACCACAGACGGACAAACGGACTAACGGACACACGGACACACAGACACTTGTTCAGGAAGTGATTCTGAGTAAATGTGTATAAGAAAAAGTTTTTTCTGAAGCTCCGTTCCGATTCTTTATTTTAGGACGATCACAATACTTCCATTTACTCTGTAAAAATGAGCCGAAAAAACATGAAAAATAGGGGTCAATAGAGAAAACAATAATGAAAAAAGAACAAAATAAAAAAGGAAGAATGTTACCTAGTTCCTTATTTTTATTGCGTTGAAAGTATTAATTGATAAATCAAATGTAGATTCAACTCATTTTGTAAAATTTTTTAAAAATAATAATTTTTTTCAAATTTCAATTTTTGCGATTTTCCGTCAAAAACATTCTTCTCGATTTTTCAATTTTTTATGTTTTTTTTTTTTTGTACCGGTCCGGCTACCTCCCGATACCGGCGGCCTTACCGGTCCGCCGGCATTTTTCAAAAGCGGCTCGAGGGCGGGCGGCGATGAAAAGGAATGCGAGCCGGTCCCCGGGGGTGGATATGACTCACGCACGGAACGTATTGATCAGAGCAAGACGGGCCTTCATCCCTCGGCGAGTGCGGTCCGCAGCATCACGCCGACCGAAGCCCCACCCCCGCCGCCGGTCCGTGCCGTCCGCCATGAGTGTCGCCGCCCGAGCGGGATATTCGATCGCTCGTAATTTTCGGTCGAAAAGTTTTCTAAGCGAAAATTGGTGGATGAAAATTGTTTTTGAACTTCCCTGTCAGTTTTTACTTTTATGACCATCGGAACGCTTAATTTATGAGAAAATAAAGCGTCTCTATAGAAAGAAAATCCCGTTTTTTTTAAATTAATTCATTATTCCAGTAAACGCGTGCTCGAAAAGGGCGATTGGGAGGAAAAAATACAGAAATGGGCGATTGGGAGGAAAAAATACAGAAATGGCCTTCTCAACGGTATGTTTTATGGGGTGCTGAATTCGAACTTAGCCACATCAAAATCGTCCGAATTTGAAAATGAAAATTTAACAAAAAACTCACCTTTTTCTCGGTGAGCTTCTCGCAGCGGCGCATCTTGCAGATCTGGTGGCTCTTGTCGTTTCGGCACGGCGCGCAGTCGCCGCAATTGTCCTTCCGCTGACAGCCGATGCACTCGCCGCACCGCTTGCGCTTCTTCTTCACCGGCTTGTCGCCCATGTCGTGCATCTCGTCTTCACCGCCGTGCAAGTTCGGCGCGTGGCAGGCGAGCGGGCTCTTGAAGCCGGCGGTGCTCGATATGGCGGCTACCTGGCCGGAACTCTCCACCGAGGAACTGCCGACTCCGTCGCTCTCGTTGCTGCTCTCCATCGAGGAGGCCCGCATTTTCCTCCTCTCCTTCTTCCGCGAGTCGAGGTATCCGCGCGTCGGTGAGTTCTCCTCCATTTTGACGATCTCCTGGTGGTGGTGCTCGTAGCCGCCGGGCAGCTGAGTCACGATGAGCGGCTCCGTCTTCACCACCGTCAGCAGGGTGGCCTGCTGAGCCTGGGGCTGGTAGGGCCCCAATTGGTGGTACTGCTGGTGGGGCGCCCCCTGGAACAGGTGGATATGCCGCTCGTCCAATATCTGCTGCTGTATGCTGGGGATTTCCCTGGCCTGAACAGGCGCCGGCACCAGAGGATAGCCCCTGGGCGGCACCGTCGACAGCGTGTGGAAACTTGGAAGACCCGAGGAAGAACTGTTGGGCGACGCCGGCGCCGGCGTCAGCGTCGTCAGGACGGTCTCCCCGTTCTGTTCCTGGGGGAAGGCCGTGAACTGCGACTGGAAGGAAGGCAATTTGTTGAGCGGCGATCCGGGGAAATCCTGGCCGTCTTTTCTTTCCCAGGGCCGGTATTGCGGCTGCGGTATCAGCATGGGAAACCCGTCGCCGCGGTCCAGGAGCCGCCCGCTAAGGCCTTCGCCGTAGTAATCCCACGAGGATATGTCGAGGAGCCGGCTGGTCTGCATGCCGTCGGCCTCAGCCGGGTTCAGCATGGGCCCCAGCCGGGCGGATGCGGGGTCCATGTCGCCGAAGGACGAGAACGGCGGCAGCCCCGACTTTGGATCCTGCTGCTGGTGGTGGTGAAGCACCGGTGGGTGGTGGTCGGGCACCGTCGACGAGGGAGTCGGCCCCCCGGGGTAGCCGCCTCCGCCGTCCCCGCCTCCTCCGCTCTCGCTCATCCCCCTACGCGTTTCTTCCGCTCCATCCCCTCACCTCCTTCCCTGCTCCTCCGCCCGCACCTGCAACAGAGAAAAAAAAAACAAGAAATTAATAAAATTGGTAATTTACTAAAAAACTGTAAACGACATGATTTGGAATCTTTATATTTCCCAAAAACAACACACATGTGATCGATCAGAAAGATTAAAAAAATTCAACAAGCTTAATTTCGAATAATTAATTGAATAATATTTCAACAAATTTTGAAAATTTAAAGTTTTTCCCGAAAAATGTAGCCTATCGTGATCGGCCGTGAATCTACCTACCTTCCGTGATCGGCCAGGCAAATTAAGAGTATTTTAATAATTTCAATATTTTGGAGGCGTTTTGAGGGTGAGAGTGATGGCACGACGTACTTTCTAGTGTTTTATCTGCGCAAATAAAACAATAGAGAGTACGTCGTGCTATCACTCTCACCCTCAAAACCACTCCAACATACGGAAAACGAAACAATCGCCAATTTCAATATTATTCCATGATTCAATTTATCAATTCAAATGACTCAATTAACTTCAATTTCAACAAACTCAATTTATTTTGAAAAATAATGTTTACATTGTAAATATGTAATCAGTCACAAAAACTAAAAGATTTCAACAAATCCAATGATATATATATCATATAATATATATATATTATATCCTACTCAATATTATATAAGATTTGTGAGAATTCTGAAAATGAAAAATTCTTTGTAACAGGCAATTGATTCAAGATAATTCCGCATATGGATTCATGTTCCAAAAGAAAATTCAATTCTCTACAACTTTGTTTGTTACAACATTTGGGCTAGTTTAGACGCATTTGGAAGCGTGGAATCAACTTTTTCCAAAAATCGTCATTTTTGACAGCGTATATCTCAGAAAGGGTTGGAGCTAGGAGGAAAAAGCATCGGATATTTCTTGTAGGAAATTTTTCCAACTTCCATTTTGTATGCGGTGGTTTTTTTGGTCAGACTACTCCTTATCAAGTTATGAGCGAATAGGTAACTGAAAAATTAGATCTTTTTCTCTCTCCCTACTTTTTCCAGCTGGGAAACGCGGGGATATTTAGTACCTAAGCTTCATGAAACTCCCCTGAACGCATTCACGAAGAGAAATTTCAGACTTTCCCCCACTACAACTCCTTTATTGACTGGAATTTGAGTGTTTTTTTTTTTTTTGTGTGTATCCATTGATCACGTTCTGTTTACAATTAGGATACATAATCCACAAGAAAACTGAATTTTCTACAACTTTGTTTATTGCATATTTCAAGTTAAAATCAATAGTTCAGAATGTACAGTGCATTTGAAACCGAAAAGGTGGGATTCAACGTTTTTCGAAAATTGATTGAGTTTGAGAGCTTATATCTCCAAAAGGGTTGGAGTTAGGAGGAAAATGACTTGGATAAATCTTGTAGGAAATCGTTCCGACTTTCATTTTGTATGAGTTTACTTTTTCGGTCAGACTTCTCGTTTTCAAGTTATGAGCGAAAAACTGAAAAAAGATGTATTTTTTCCCTCGCCCAATTTTTTCCTCGGCTTGGGAACGTGAGGATACTTATTTGGTACTTATGCCTGTCATGTAACCCCCCTGAACACTTTCCCGAAGAGAAATTTTAGTGTTTCCCTCACGCACTCTACAACTCTTTTATTGACTGGAATTTAAAAAAGTGTTTTTTTTTGCCATCGATTTGTTTACAAATTGGCACCTTTATTCCCCCATGGATGACCTGGCCGACAAGTTTTTCGAAGCATGCGGGCACTAAAACGCTAACAGGTGGACACGAGTGTGAGGAGGTAAATTTATTAATCTCCCCGGCGACCTGCCAGGTACATGGGCATCTCAGGATCACGGCCGTTCGTGATTAGCCTTCGGCCGGCCAACGAACTGCGCCAATGAGGCATTTCTCGACGATGTATCACGACCTAATCCGACTTTATCCAACACACAACGGCCCGACGCAACATTGAACAATATTTCGGTCTCGAATGATTGTAAATTCGAATTTTCCTTTATTTACAGAGGAAGCGCAATCGTTAAAAAAAAGTTTACTTGTTAAAACGAATTTGTAATTTATTTTAATTAATTTAATTTTGTTATTTATGTGAAAACGTAGTCCTACCACTACGGTAAATGAAATTCAAGTAAAAATGTGACACATTTTGATCATATTTTGACTGCTTTTGAGGGTTTTTAGGTCAAAAATATCAAAAAACTCACTAAGCAAATTTTAAAAATCGTTTAAAATAAATATACACCAATTTATCGGAAATCGAAAAATATCCACATATTCTGCAAGATAAAACAAAGATTTTGAGACCAAGAACGCTCAAATCGGTTCATTTTTGTGGCCAGAAAAAAATAAAATAGCATACACTAAAAATGCAAATTTGTCGGAAGTACTGTGCGTTATGGAAATTCCGGTTATACAGAGCGTCAGGCCTTGTCCAGACAAACATTTCAGTTCAAGAAATTTGAAAAAAGGTTGAGAATTGGGGGAGCTACGGCCATTTTTGTAAATGAAGTTTTTTCTGAATCTCCGTTCCGATTCCTGATTTTAGGACGATTCCATTTACTCTGTAAATATGGAAGTAAAAATAGGAACAGAACAAAGGGAGCTTTTGTTATATCAGAAGCGGTTTTTTTGGTCTTGGCTTACGGAAAATTAGTTCCAATTTCGATTCATAGGAAAATGGATCAAAATTTGTCCTCATTTGTATTTCTCCCAGCGTTTCTGAGGAGGTAAAATTGCAATTCACGTACCAAATATGAAAAAATCGCGCATTTTCTTTTGTATCGCTTTCCAGTCTTGTTGTTCGTGTGATTTGGAGCGTCAACGGACGAAAATAAGGACGGGAGCCGGCGACGGATTGTACACAAACCCGTAGTGAAGGTTACCATGGCGAAGGTTAACCGGAAGGGGGTTACTGAAATTGCGGCAAAAGGGAGAGTACGTTACAGGAGATCTCGCCGGAGATGCTGCACGTCGCGAAAACGGATATCCTCAAACAGCGCGACTTTTATCGGGTAAAATTTGAGAAAAAGTTGAAAAATGTCCCAATCATCGTCTCGAACTGCAATTTGGAGCCGTAATTTCGAAACAAAATCGTCGAATCGATTTTTCGGGGTAGAATTTGGGCGAAAATTGAAGTGAAATTTTACTGTAGTCCTTTCGGACCATGTGGCGTCATTTGGACCTCTACAAAAACGTAAGCTACTGATTGCTGAAGCCCTTGCGTTGTTTTTGTTCGTCAAAAATGAAATTTTTGGAAAATCCTTAAAATCAAGCTGAAATCGCCAAGAATAGCACGAAACAGGAAACATTTTGAGTAAAATGCTATTAATACGTATTTAGAAAAATGTTGAGACATTCTATCTGTTCAGACCTTTTGATCGAGTTTCTTTACAAAATGAGAGTAATATACAAAAGCTCAAAAATACCAGTATTATTTTTCATAAGTGAGTTTTGACCATAAAGAATGGAGTATAATTTATCGAACATTTATGAATGGCATTTGGAAGTTGGAAAAATGGCCTCCCATGCCTTTCGAGGAAGACTTGCGCCAAAAAATGTCCATTAGATTCTACCTATCTTCATAAAAGTGCATTTATGCACTAAGTGTATTATAAGTCTTATAAGTCTATTATTTCCATTAAATATTAAAAAAAAATTAAAATAGTAAAATTTGATGTATATATAGGTACCTATTTAGTGGAAATAATATCTCTTCCAAAGTTAAAAATTTTACTATTTTAATTTTTTTTTTAAATACCTATTTAATGGAAATAATAGACTTATTCACTTTTATTTTAAATTTATTCATTTAATTATTTTATTTTAAATTTGACCACCGCTTGGTCATCGCTTCCAAAGTTAAAATTTTACTATTTTAATTATTTTTTTATATATAGTAACATATAGGTAAAGTTAAAATAGTGAAATTATTTTTTTTAGTGAACAAGCGATGGTCAAATTTAGACCATATTTCAATCAACAAATCCCCAGAAATCCGGAAATCGACCCCACAATTTCGAAAACAAATATTCTCAACCCCTAGCGGTAGCATCTCGACAAGGGAGAGGAGTTCATTGACGAGAAAGAGAGGGAAATCGCCAAGGATCGACCGCTTCCGAAATGGAGGAGGAGGGGAAGTGCGTCGTGCGTACATGGAGGGGAAGTTTGTGCGCCAACTTCCCCTCCCAACCTATGCTGCGTCATCAACCACCTCCCCTACCAACCCCCTATTTCCAACCCTTAGCCTGCGCCAGGAACGGACCGATGTTGCCAGATTTCCCGCCGGGAAATTCGCCGACGCAGTCGGCCAAGATTTGAATTTTGCTGGGATTTTTGAAAAATTACGCCAAGGTGATTGATCACTTTTTCACCAAAAATTATGACTTTTTCATCTCGGATATTTTATTCGTCATTTCAAAACTAAATCAAATGCTGCAGATCAATTTGAACATTTTTTGGGGCCCTGAAGAAGGTACGGGTATCAAGTGACGGTTTCATGGTGTGCCAAAAATTGAATAGCCCGGAGAGCAATATCGTACAGTTTTATCGTCATTTTTACTCGATCCTTTTCCAGAAATCTTCCGAAATTCGCGACAAAAACGTTTGAAATTTCAAAATGTTCAAATTTACCTCGTTTTAGCCTTATTCACCTTTTTAAGAGGTTCAGCCAGAATTTCCAACATTAAACGAGCAATTTTTTCCTAAATTCGAATGACTACCTACTTATTTTGAAATAAAAAATTATGGTAAAAATTAAATCCAGAAATTTTTCTGAGCTAGCATTTTTTTCCATTATAGAAGTACTAGGTTGGTAATTAAATAGGTAATTCGACATGCAATTCGAATAATAGTGTCTCGTCGAGGGGGAATTCGGTTTCGTTAGTCTGGTTGCGGTACGGCAGACAAAACACGGAAGGTGCCCTGAGGGAGGTGTCGTGGGCGGCAAAGGGGGTGGCCCCTTTCACTCTCCCTTTCGCTTTCCCTTTCACTTGGGGCACACGTGATAAGATAACCTACCCCACATTCACCTCAAATATTAAACGGTATCTCTCGCCTCACGAGACGTAGCCTGACACATGCGGCGTAAACAGTACGCCCTGAGAAAACGTTTGCAGTTATTGCTGTCTGCTGCGAAATTTTCAAATCGATCGTACTTTTAACAGATTTTTGGCTAACTTGAGCATACAGGGCATAATTGGAAAAATGAAAAAAAAAATATTTTGGAATAATTGCCGGGAGAAGGCTGAGAAACCAAAATATTTACGATTCATTGGCACTTTGTGATAGCGGAAAGTAAATATTGAGAGGCGTGCGATCACGTGCTGATAAGGGTGAGTGCAAGGCATCGTACAACCACCCAAAACATTGTGAACCTATTCGAACCCTGCTAGCTAGATAAGCTGACACCATGAGGGTTCAATTCGGATGATAGTACACCTATTTCATCAAATTGAAAATTCCTAAACCAAATAGAGATATTTCCAAATCAAATTGAAAATTTTCCAAACCGAATTGCCTTGGAAAACTCTCACTATGGTTTGTACTCCAAATTGGAGTTAGCTCAATTTTATTTAGGAAATTCTCAATTGTAAGTGGGAAATCCTTAATTTTATTAGAGAATATTCTCATTTTTTTGGAAAAATTCGCCAATTGACATAGAATAATGCAAAATAATGAGTTGAATCTCGAAAACTGAATTTATGGCGTTTCTATCGGAGGCCCAGTCAAAATTTCATAAACAAAAAATCATTCATAACAATCCGCAGTTTTGTTCTTCATTTTGACATTTTCAGTCTCTTGGAGAATGAATTTTATTTAGGAAATTCTCAATTCCAAGTGGGAAATCCTCAATTCGGTTTGGAAAATTCTCAATTTGGTTGGAAAAATTCTCTATTGGGCTTGGAATAATGAAAATATACGTAATCTCGAAAGTTGAATTTTGGGTGTTTCTATCGGAGGTCCAGTTGTCAAAATGGCTATAAAAGATTCATTTATGATTGAATTTATGATGAATTGTTATAACAATCCGCAGTTTTGTTCTTCATTTTCAATCTCATGACGATAATATAGCCTAATATTCTTGAGCTGAGGAAATTGAAGAACTTTTCATGTATTTTTCCAGACTTTTCACGTTTTTTATGGGGTTTTTCTGGCCCTTTTGGCCTTATAGGTGATTTTAGGTTCTTCTAGGCCTGCCGAGGGCCCGTGACTTCATTTTTAATATCTTTTGAACACTTCCGTAGGTGGAATGTAATTTCTTTTTTTGGAAAGTTCAGGATCTTTCTAATCTATTGCGTTCAAGTGCTGAAATATTCCTAAAAATCCTTCAAACTCGCGATGAAAATTTTTTATCTAAAATTCGAGCGGAATATATCTGGAACAAGTTTTCCTGACAGCGATCGGTAGTGCGGGAAAATGTCGCTTTTCGTTTTCCCGCTACGGCAGCCGGATTACCTGGAAAGGTGGAAAAAACGGATCGGAAACGAACCGAGTTGGAATTCTCGTTACGGGCGGAGTTTTGCGATTGTGACTCACGTCCCACCTCATTGAATTTGCCAAGGGTTTTTTCAAGCTCGACTGACTTTCCCGTGGCTTGAGGCAAAAAATCTCTCGAAAAGTGCTGAAATCAGAAATCGCATTTTGGCCCGAGCGATAGCCCTTTTTCCGGGGGGGGAGATCAATCTACAATTTCGGTTGATACGCTGAATTTGGTAGGAGTTATGGGAAATTGGGATTTGATCCATTCTTTCTGTGGCTTTTTGCATGTTTCACAATTTTCAGATCCGAACTAACGAGGAATCGAATAATACGCCTGAAATCCCAAAAAATGTGGTCCCGTTACCTTGCATTTTCCCATAAAAACACGCAGAAGGTGGATCTACTCAATTTCAAAAATGAGGTAATTCAACCCTGAGGCAGAAGAAGTGAGGCAAAACGCCAAAACTACCCCTTGTAGCAAAGAGCGTCTTGCGTCACCATATTTTCTTTACAATATCATTTTAGCTGGGTATCGTATTTTTCCAAGCATTATTGACCTTTGAGCTATCGTCGAAAAGCAAACGGATTTATTTAGTTAACAAGGAAGCTGATTAAAAACATGCATAACAACCTCAGCACTCTTTGGACTGAAGATAATTAAGATAGATGACATAACTGCAATAGGTGATCTAACTGAAATGTTCGATCCACGTTTGTAATCCATAGGTCCATGAAAAAGAACTAATAAGGTTAAAATTGACTAAAATGTCCACCGGTGGATCCGATGAACTTAAAAATGCCGGTAAGGCTTAAAGCACCTTCACGATTCTTCAAACGTGGCTATAGAAAATTTAAAAAAATAACGAAAAATTAAAAAACTTACAATTGCCGATTTTTTACAAACCAAAGTTTTTGGGTTGAGCGATAAAAATATTGGAAATTATCGGCCTGCGTGGGATGGGGCGTTTTAGGCCGAAGCCGCGGGAAGACCTTGAAAACTTGCGCGGGGATTTGTGGCAGATTTACGTGGAAACGCCGGCAATCCGAGGGTGGGAAAGGGGCGGTTTGTTTATCTCATTTAATTAAAGGGGGTGGCACTAGGGGGACAACCACCCCCGGGGGGTGCACGTGGGTCGTGGAAGCGCGCGGATTTCGCGGATACGCAATAACAACGGGGAATTCATTGCGAACAGTCGAACGTGAGACTAGTACATTGACAAATCGCTGGTTCGAATGGGCTGTAAAAAAACGTTTTTACAACAGGCACAATATTATAAGGCGATAAATTTTAAAATTCATAACTGATCGTAAAATACGAACTTACCCCCGATCGTTAAAAAATCGAATATCCACAAAAAACGCACTGTTTTGCGGTCACACGTAACGAACGAAACTCGAAATTCGCGAGAGACAAAACGACGAAAATGAAACAACAAAAAAACTCGCGCGCTTGTGCCGTTGGGCGGAACTACATAAGGGCGGTTTTACGCGCGTTCGCTCGGCTCAAAATCCAGTGGGGAAAAATAACGTGAACGCGTTCCACCAAACGGTACGACCACCAAACGACATCTGAAGACTTTTCGTGTTGAGGGGGATTTTTCGCCAGTGTTAGTTCCCCGACGCGACGGTTAGGGGCGCTGGCGTCGCCGATTACGATTCGTCGAACGCCGGCCGAGGGGAAGCGAGGTGGAGGGGTAGCGATCCGGTGGAGGGGAGGGGACAGATGTCAGTGAGAGGGAGGGGCAGACGGGTGCGGGACGAGAAAGAGCGAGAGGGCCAACCTGGAGAGGGAAGGGGCCGGAGTGTTGTTTTTCCGATCGGAATCTGGGCGACGCGAATGGTTTACGGTAAGAGGTTTTGAGACACTACCAAACACCAAATGGATGGAGACTTGTACGGTGGATTGCACCAACTTGGAATTAGAGTTAATCCGGACGAAGTTGCTCTTGGTAACAGTGTTTTAACGTAGCGTGTCCGGATTAACGCTAATCCGAGGTTGGTGAAATCCACCATAAGACGAAGTAGTGCGCATTTCTGCTCCATGAGTACTCCTGGTAGATGAAATGATGAGAACGGTTCAGGATCGATCGAAGATGGCTGCCCAGAATCCGTGGTAATGATAATGATGGTAATGGTAATGATAAATATAATGATGACGAAAGTTTTTAATAAAATTTGTTTGTATTTACTCGACCTCGACACCAAATTCTTCGCTCGAAAGTGCACTTTCAACTTTTTCTATCCTATAGGGCCGTAGCCATGAACCATTCAGTCCTTCCCCTCTAGGGAAACCTTATGGTCAATATGGCCCATGGTTTGGAGTCATCTCATGGATTGTGCCAATTGCCTTCATAACCACAAACCACCATATTTATCCCCGCCATAAAGGTTGTTGCCTATTAGGCCAGCTAAAACAGTACCTAACTGTTTCATGAACTGTTCATAATATGAGGTTCAACCTCGGTGCATTATACAGTTGAAATTTTGAAGTTCGAAATTACCATCAAGGCAAATTTCTGGGGCCAGGAACACCACGTTTGCAAAGAAATCGCTCAAAAAATTCATTGTTTCCAACTGGCTCAAGCAAGCACGACTTTTTGTTTAACCAACATAAGAATAAGTACAACTCACATAATATGTGGTATATTTTTATATATTATATAAAAAACCAGTGTTGCAATACTTTCATATTTTGGAACGTAAATTTTCGACACAAATTGATTGTATTTTGATAACTTTTGAAGCTATAATGATAAAAAAAAATGCCAGAAAACCCGCTATGCAAATTTTAAAACTCACCTAAAATCAAAATACGTTGAGTTATCAAAATATAAAAATATCAACGTATTCTGCGAAGCAAAACAAAGATTTTAAGACCAAGATAAAAATATAAAAGCCAGAAAAAAATAAAATTTGTTTCAAAAATATAGGCATCTGATTCAATAAATGAATATGATAGTGAGTACTACGGAGTAATAATGATCGTGATAATCAATGACGTTTTTTCCAGGGAAAGAAAAATCGTGACAGGTTTCATAACTCGGCCTTTTCTTTCTCGTGTTGGAAAATTTAAGGGTTCGTTTCGTCCGGTTTTCACAATTTTCGAGGAAAACATTTTCACACCAAGTAGGTACGCCTTCGCATTAAATGCTGAAAACTTTTCAAAATGCAAAACCCGCGAACGCCAGACGCTGTCGGTTAAGAGTCGAAGCTTACCCCCGTAAGTTGCGTCAATCCCTTCTCGTTTTCTCGGCGTCTGTCTGTGTGTCTGTCCTTCGTAAAACCAGTTTACAACCCCTTCATCCCTTGTTAACACGGAGTCGGCCGTCACGAACCTTTGAGGCAGAGATACTGCTTTAGCGGATTTATTCAAATTTCAAGTAATTCAGCATTGGTGGAATCGGTCATTGGTCAGGACAAAATATTGGTGCCGCCGAGACGATTATTGAAAATATTGAATTGCAGTTTTTTCCAAAAGGTCCCCCAAAAAAGTTTTTTTTTAAATTTATAAAAAAACTTTTTGGGGACTGAATACCTCTACTTTGCTAGTTGAGTTTTTTAAATGCATTTATTTTCTTGGTTTTTTTGGACTTTTTTTCATTCGCAGATTTGATTCAATCCAAATGTCATGGGATTGCTCCAAAAATATATCTGACCTAATAATGTGAATAACGCCAATAAGCGAAAAATATTCGGGTAACAAAAAGCTGCTCCGACAATTGCGGGATAAATCACTTTTTTTAGAGGGCACTGCATCATCGACGATTTCCAAATTTTACGGTGCAATGAAGTCGAATCGGCGCTTTTCTTCGGCCAACTCGCCGATGGCGCGAATCCGGATCGTATTCCGTGGGACGTTCGATTGCATTCAGACATTGTAGTCGAGTCAGTCATGCGCCATTCAGGGCAAAGATGTTGCAGCTTGCTTTCGGGTCTGCCATGACTGATGAACCGTGAACAGTTGACATCTGCCGCTGCCTGTCGGCCTTCCCGTCGTCCGACCTGTGCGCGAATGTGCCCGACTCCTGATGTTCAAAAGTGAATAATCCGCATAAATAGGTGAACATTTTGAGTACACATAGCAGTCGGTGGTTTGCGTCATCTCCAATGAGTACTTGCAAGTAGTGAAAAAAGCTAACTTCAAGCAATTTCTCTAGTCACTTTACAGAATGGAGAAAACCGTTACAACGGAAAGCAAGAAGGACTCGATAAAATTCATACATAATTAACACCAAATCAATGTTATCTAACAAAAAAAGATCAATGCGTGAATGGATCTGAAATTCAAACTTAAACTGCTATTTGAACTAAGAGGAAAATTGATACTTCTGATAATCAAACTGCACTTAAAACTGAAACTGAAACTCAAGACTCAGAATGAAACACAAACTGAAGCTCCAACTCAAAATCAAACAGAAGCTCAAACCCAAGTTTGAAGTCAGACTCAAACTTAAACTCAAACTAAAACCGAAAACGAAACTCAAACTGACACTCAAACTGAATCTCAAACCGAAACTCGAACTCAAACTTGAAAAGTCAAAATCGAATTAAAACACAAACTCAAACAAGAAATGAAACTCAAACTGAAGCTCAAACTCAAAATCACATAGAAACTCATATCCAAGTTCGAAGTCAGAATCGAATTGGAACTCAAACTCAAACCGAAACCGAAACTGAAACTGAAACTTGAAGTGATCGACTCTCGATCTGAAATTTAAACTGAGACTCAAACTGAAAATCAAACTTGAACTCCCACTGAAACTGAAATCTGACTGATACGGAATGAATATCAAACTGAAACTGGGATTGAAACTCAAACTGAAACTTAAAGAGTCAAAATCAAATGGAAACACAAACTGAAAATCATGATCAAACTGAAACTGAACCTCAAACTGTAACGGGAACTCGAAATCAAGAAGAAGCTCAAACTGGAACTTAAACCCAAGTTTGGAGTCAGACTCAAACTGAAACTCAATCTGAAACTGAAACTTGAATTGAAAATCGAGCTCAAACTGAAACCGAACCTCAAACTAAAATTGAAACTTGAACTTATACGATGCTCAAACTCAAAATGATACTCTAACTCAGAGGTCGAATTTGATTTTCAGTTCGCGTTAGATTTTCTTTTTCAGTTTGAGTTTCCATTCGAGTTGAAATGTCAGATAGAGTTTTAGTTTCATTTCAATTTGAGCTTCTGTTTGGATTTCGGTTCGAGTTTCAGTTTGAGTCTGACTTCGAACTAGGGTTTTAGTTTCAGCTTTTGTTTGATTTCGAGTTCCAGTTTCTTTTTTAGTTTGAGGATGAGTTTTAGTTTTTGTTTCGATTTGATTTTGACTTTTCAAGTTTGAGTTTTAGTTCAAGTTTCAATTTCCGTTTCAGTTTGGTATCCATTCCGTATTAGTTTGAATTCATTTTCAGTTTCAGCTTCTGTTTGATTTCGAATTCCAGTTTCAGTTTGAGTTTCGATTTAATTTGGGGTTTTCATGTTCAAGTATTAGTTTGAGTTTCAATTCCAGTTTCAGTTTGATATTCATTCCGTATCAGATAGAGTCTCACTTAAGATTTTCGTTTGAGTTTGAATTTGGCACTTTGAGATTCAGTTTGAGTTTCAGCTTGAGTCTGACTTCGAGCTTGGGTTTGAGCTTCTGTTTGATTTTCAGTTTGAGTTGCAGTTTCAATTTTAGTTTGAGTTTGAGTTCCAGTTTCAGTCTGAGTTTCAGAATGAGTTTCAGTTTGAATTTCGGTTTCAGTTTGAGTTTATTTCTTGAGCTGAAGAACTTGAGGACCGTCATGATGCCGCTGACTATCTCATGTTGTGAATGTGACCATTGTCGAGAGTATGGCATTTCCGGATCTCCCAGCTGTTGGAGGAAAGTATTCTTAGGGCCGCTTTATCAATTCACCTAATCAACTGATTATCCAAGGACGCACCGACTAACTGATTGCGTGGAAACGTGACGTATGATTTTTCAGCATGAAGTCACCTGGAAAATAGTTAGTCGGTGCGTCCTTGGATAATCAGTTGATTAAGTGAATTGATAAAGCGGCCCTTAATATGGGTATTTTCATGGCCAAAAACAGTGCCTTGAGAATTCCTTCGACAACACGGAAAAAGGAATTTATTCATGCTCGAAAACTTGTCTCCTCAATATTTCCTTCGGCAAACGAAGTATTTTTTTCGAACGTGGTAGCATGCACAACGAACGCCTCCACCAAAATCACCAAAGTCAGACCTCATATCGACCTCAGGGACCCCCCCCCTCAACAAAGGCGAAATTCTTAAGAGGATGGTGACTTTTCAATCATTTCTGGACAACCCCTCTGCTCCGATTCTTCTCGGAAAACCTCTAAATCGACATTCTGCGCGACCATCTTCAATTTGCGCCATCGAAGGTAAATTGCCATTGCCATTTAAGATGGCGAGGGGTGCGTTGACAAAGCTTCGCGATTGGAGAGCCCCCGTCATTCTGTTATGCTATCTACTGACACTGCCAACCTAACGCTACTACTATGGGGAGACTGATTCACGCATCTCCAGTAGCCTTCATCCCCTGCTCCCTGGCTGAGTACAGTCCGCAATAGCACGAACTACTTGTACAGTCCCCGCTATCGAAGACCGAGGGTGGCTCACTTCGTGGCTTTGGCGTACAGCGAGGGATGAAAGTCTCGCTCTCTTTTCAAAATTATATTCCACCGAGTTCCCATGTGGTGAACCATATGATAGGATTTTATGACCAAGGATATACTTGAATCAGCAAGTTGAAAAATTTCGTCGCTTAAGCGGCAACATGCAATAACTTAATTTTTGGCCAAATTGAGTTGGACATTATAATAAAACGATGCTTTGGAGCCAAGTCCGCAGTCAGCATTGCGAAAAAAACAGAAGCCACCAATGCTGTGCCACACCTGGTCAGAAATTTTGATTTTTAATTTTTGGCTCCAATCTTTCCAAGTACCTACTGAGTTGGTAGATGGTTAAAAATACTGCAAATGTCCGTCAATTGAGTTATCTCGTGTTAACAAAAATCATCGCTATTTCATATGTTTTTCAGACATTTTCAATACACCTTTTTGCTATATTTTTAGCCTTTATTACTTCCATACTTACAAAGTAGGTAATTCTTAAAATCGAAAATCGGATTACAGCTTCAGAAAAAACGTTTACTCATATACTTTTACTCCTAATCGCTTCCTGACAAGTGCCAGTGTGTCCGTCTGTCGTCATTTACAAAAAAGGCCATAGCTCCCTCAATTCACAACCTTTTTTGAAATTTCTTGACCTGGGATGTTTGTCTCAGTAAAGCCGAACACCCTGTTTAACCGGATTTTGAATAACGCTCAGTACTAAGTACAGTATACAGGCACTATGGAAAGTCCTTTCCCAACATGCTCGCGCATTTCTTGGATGAAAATTTTTCAGAATCTCAGGAAGGAATGTTACCGAGTACTGTATGAAATGTGGGCCAAATATTTGCACCCAGCAGTATACTGTACCTATAGGTACAGTAGGTTAAGTCTTAACGATTTCTTATAGTGTTTTCTATTTTATTTTTTTACGGCCATAAAAACAAACCTATTTGGGCGTTCCTGGTTTCAAAATCTTTGTTTTACCTTGCAGAATGCTTGGATATTTTTTATATTCCGGTAACTCGACGCATTTTGATTTTAGGCGGGTTTTAAAATTTGCATAGCATGTTTCTTGAAATATGGAAGCATTGTGTGTTATCTACGCACTACTGGTTCATTCTTTACTTCCTTCTATGAATATTTGAGTCTAGAATACTGGATCAGATATTGAAAACGTGAATCAGTTGTCAAAACCTCCAAGTAATGTTTCAAAGGCAGCATCCCACACATTTGTGGCTCCTTTCCATCAATCGTTTCTGAAAAAATCATCGCGTAAAACGTATGCGGCACGCTCTTCAATTTAGGACACTTCTCACCCAAGTTGGGGGTCTGACCCCACTAACAGGTATTGAAAAGAGAACACAGAACGGAAGGGCACTAGTTGATTCCTAGGGTGAACGAGTGTGGGGGTGCCGTGGGGCTTCAGACCAATTGGCTCACATTATGAGATCACCCTCGGGGAAGATCTTCGAACAGAACCCGCAAACATACCGAAGATTATTGGACAGGTTATTGGCCCCAAACTGCATATACATTCCAGTATACCCATTATCTGGAGCGGAATCGATTTTTACTTCCATATTTACGGAGTAAATGGAATTATTGTATTCGTCCTAATGTCGAGAGGGCAACGGAACTTCAGAAAAAACTTTTGCTTATACACATTTACTCAGAATCATTTCCCAAAAAAGTGTCTGTGGTCATTTACAAAAATAGCCATAGCTCACTCGATTCACAACCTATTTTTCAAATTTCTTGAACTGAAACATCATTATAGGCAAGACCTAACGCCCTGTTTAATCGGAATTTGAATAACTCACAGTTCTTCCAATATATATTAGTGTTTTTATTTTTTTCCGGCCACAAAAACGAACCGGTTTGAGCGTTCTTGGTCTTGAAATCTTTGTTATACCTTGCAGAATACGTGGTTATTTTTTTATGTTCCGATAACATGACGTATTTCTTTAAGGCAAGTTTTAAAATTTGCATAGTGAGTTTCCTGATATTTTTGACCTTAACACCCTCAAAAGCATTCAAAATATGATCAAATTGTCTCACACTGCCACGTTTCAAATTATGGAAGTATTGTGTGTTATCTACGCACACTTAAAATTCAAAAACAGATAAAGCTTCCAAAAGCCATAAATTAAAAAAAAAAAATAATTAATAACCACAGCCAGTATAATGTATGATATTATCATCTATGATAGCTTGGCGAAGGAGACAGAGTTTTATTTCATACCTGATATTTGACTGTAAAATTGTCTATTTTGTCTAAATCCAATTTCGCGACTGGACAATTTTCCAACAGGATAAAATGCCCAAAGGATGAGCGTATGGCTATCAGGACTTAATAGCCAGATCCACCAATCCTCGTTATATGTCAGACCAAAGGTCATTTGAAGGCCAAATTTGGGGTTGTCCTTGAGGTTGCGTTATTACACCAGTCTTGCACTACCGCAACTTTACGACAGGAAAGGTCTGCTCCCTCATAACCAAAGCGGACCATAAAACAGTTTTTGATTTCCTGGCCCTCCGCTCCGGGGAAAACGACATTTCTGAATCGAGGAGTTTAAATGCCGAAGAACAGTAGGTACTTAAGTACCCAATTGACATAGGGTACAAAAAAGTATGCTTCATTCTTTGATACATACCTACCCACCTGAAATATGTTCACTTGAAAAAAGTTTGATAGCATCGAAACGGGACCAGCAAAATAGTGATAGGTGTTCCTTTAATAATTTTTGATCAGCAGCACGTTCAAACGAAAATATGAGTAGTTTTATTCAGTTTTCGAGTTGAAATAAAAACTATACTCTTCTAAAATTTGACTCTTCTTTCTTTGAAAACATACCTACTAAAATAATTACCTTACCCAGGCGTTAGAATTTTGGTAATATGGTTTTACTGGACGATAGTAGTAGTGTACTTACTTGTGAGTATTGAACCCAATCAGCTTGCCGGCGGGTAGCACGTGACCAGGTGGATACCGAAAGGCGCACAGCCCAAAATTGAGCCACCAACCCTCTCCTACCTCGGGTACCTTTGAAAATTGTAACGTCCGGTACTTCGGTTTTTTCATTGCCGTCGTTTTTCAACCTGTATAATTCAACATGGAAATAGGGACCCACAAAAATTATAACCGTACTTACCCGAATGGATCCCACCGTATTCCAGATGATCGCAATTGTAATGTGTATTTTCCAGTGGGCGGTAATAACCAGTGGCCTAATTCCTACACAATAAATAACACTCCTATGCAGATGATAATTGAAGGCTGACTTCGATCGAATTTTCAATTTTCCAAAGACCAGTCAGGTACGTAAGTGATTTTTTGCCTCAAAGGCTAACTGATTCGTTTAGATAGCTTATTTGAAACATCGGATGGTAAAATGAATAGGTACTTTTAGGTACGTACGTGCTTAAAATTAAGTTTTGCTCGTAGGTATTTGATCCAACCGGGAGTAGGTACTGTTACAGTAGAACCACTATTTTTTGCCTAGCAGGAGAATACCCAAAAATATTTGTTCAATTTTTACTTCCATATTTACAGAGTAAATGGAAGTATTGTGATCGTCCTAAAATCGAGAATCGGAACGGAGCTTCAGAAAAAACTTTTTCTTATACACATTTACTCAGAATCACTTCCTGAACAAGTGTCTGTGTGTCCGTCTGTCCGTCTGTCCGTCTGTCCGTCTGTCCGTGTGTCCGTCTGTCCGTCTGTCCGTCTGTCCGTCTGTGGTCTTTTACAAAAATGGCCATAACTCCCTCATTTCTCAACCTTTTTTCAAATTTCTTGAACTGAAATGTTTGTCTCGGCAAGACCTAACACCCTGTTTAATCGGAATTTGGATAACGCACAGTACTTCCGATATATTTGCATTTTTAGTGTTTTCTATTTTATTTTTTTCCGGCCACAAAAATGAACCGATTTGAGCGTTCTTGGTCTTAAAATCTTTGTTTTACCTTGCAGAATATGTGGATATTTTTTACATTCCGAAAATGTGGCATTTTTTAATTTTGAGCGAATTTTAAAATTTTAATAGTGAATTTTTCGATATTTTTGGCCTAAACACCCTTAAAAGCAGTCAAAATATGATCAAATTGTGTCACAATTTTACGTTTCAAAATATGGAAGTATTGTGTGTTATCTACGCACCACTGGTTAGATTTCAAACTACAGGGGCAATTAAATTCAGTCAGCAATTGAAGAGGGAAAAGAATAGTTTCCTGAAAAATCAATAGTTGATGCTAAAAACAACCCTTTTTAACCACTGTCCACCACAATCCATTTTGACGTTTAAGGGGTGAAAAACCTACAAAATCATTCAAGGTGTCCTTCATACGTAGGTACATAGATTCTTAATTTCGGAATTTACGATAATACTTAAATAGCCGATTTTACCAACCTCGGATTAGAGTTAATCCGGTTTTGGGTAACTTTGTAACTTTGAGTAAAAATATTATGCAAGGTTGGTAACATTGGTCATAGGACTAGGTTGGTTCCTAATCTAACTATGTCCTTCTTCGGTGATGCTATTAAAACATGCATCTATTCAATCATAGCTTATCTATATGAAGGAAGGTACTTGAATAGGGTAAGCCGGTAAATCAACCAACCAGCGTTAAAATTAAATTTTGTCAAGTCAAATTTTGACTATTTTGAAAACACTGCATAAGCAGCCTCTAGCCTTGAGTTGTTCATCAGAGTAGAAGAGCCATGTTGGTTTTGAGAGCAAAGTAACACCCAGGAAATAATCGATAAATTCCATCGCCAACAAGCAAATGGCGGTTGGCTCAGAGGCTGCGGCGGTTTTGTTGCATCCTCTTCTTGTTGGTGAAGGATCCTCCGAATGCGGCTGGGGACATACTCTGCCGAGGCTCAGCTGAATGGCGATAGTTGACCGGAACGCCACCAGGTGCCACCCCAGAGCTCTTTCCAGGAAGACAGCCTCTTGTAAAATGGGAGACGAGGGTGAGCATTTATATTTTTTATCATTACCTATTCATCTATTCTATGCTATAATTATGAGAGATCATTATGTGCCTATGAAATGCTGGCCCAATTTATAGTCCTGGGAGGGTGTGATGGGGTAATCACTTGTATCTTGTTCTTTTATAATGCAGCGCAATAATTGCTCTCTGGTGCTGCTGAGGCTCGATAAAATAATTTTAAAATTCAAAACGCTTTACAACAGCTATTATGGTGGATTATCATTTCAGTCAGTTCCCCGTTTTGAAATGAACCTGTCTAGTTTCTAGGAAAGCTGAAAAATTGATTCCAAGTTGAAAAATTGAGCACGTAGGTCTGGAATACAAATTTTGACCACTGTCCAGGAGGCTTTCAGCTAAAACTAAACGAATAAGTACCGTGGTACTTACATGTGGTCATCATTGGCTTTTTTGTCGGGCAGGATTTGTTTTTGGCAAGAAAATTACCCATTGATTTTTTGTCGTTTTATATTCGAGGGTTTTCGGCTTTATCGGATTCATTAAAGCTGTTGGCATATTCGCTGGATCTGTGAGTGTTTGTATAGTAAAGTAAAAGTAAAGTAAAGTAAACCCCAGTTCCAGACGTTGGCTTTTCGCCCGACAACCGAAGTTGTCCCGGGCGTGCCCTGCCGCCCTCCAGGAGAGGGAGTGTTTGTATAGACTTGATGATTTTAAAATTTATGTAGAACTCGGACCGATCGATTGATACAAAAGTCAATAGGAAGGAGTTCGAAATTGCAAGTGAAGCTACCCAACCAATAATCCCGTACCTATTATAAATTAAATATTATATTATAAATATGACAACTTAAGTTAAATTCCAATATATTATGAAAATGTTCATTATAAATTTTATTATTGGATTATAAACTTTATGTTATTAGGTATGAATTATTACATTATAAATTGAAAATAATCTCACTATGACCATATGAAATGAAATCAATATTGGTTAAATATAAGCAGTATTCAAGCCACGCTGGCGGTGAATAGAGCCCAAGAGTGATTAAAGTACATTCCAAATTGGTTAGCGGCAACTTGGATCCGCAATACTTGATTTTATTCCCATTCCGCAGAATACTCGTTGCAGGCTGCAACTTGTAGCTTACCCGTTTCTAATTTGCCTAGTCTATAACCTCCATAAAACTGAAGATCATTCTCATATTCAGCCTCTGAAAACCGGAGATAAAAGGAATCCAGAAACCCGGAGAAGACCACATGGGACCCAATTAGTCGTAAGAAAATTCCAATTCTCGTCGTTTCGTTATAAGTTCTGCGAAGTTTTGAAATGAATGTGACAGCTTCATTTCCGGAGGAATTCCTCCCTTGAATTCTCAGCTGGAAGTTCTGAAACGGCAGCAATTACAGGACCCCCTCAGCTTAAAATGGGAGGGGGTTCAGCTTGAGAACTTTGTTAGTGCTTGGACTGGAAAGATAAAGATTACGCTATGGAAGAGGTGGGTTTTGAAGTAAAATCCTCTTTGAAGGTGTATTGTTTAATTCAAAGCAGGAGACCATCCAGTTTTTAGACACGCTGAAAAGGAGGTAAACTTGGCCCATCAACTGCAGAGTGTACTTAATTATTTGAAGAAATAACCTAATTTATCAATAATTATCCCCATAATAAAAATATTTATTCAACTATCTGCACTTGACTGATTTTTGCTGATTTTTTGACAGCAAATCGGACCGTTTCATGTTATTAGTGCCCTGCCCTGGCATGTATTAATTAAATAAATTGATTCGTTGAAATTTTACTCCTTAAACAGATTTTTTTTATTTCCCAAAAACTTACCTACTTCACTGGACTTCCGTCATTCTAAAATATCACGATTCAAATTGTCAGGCAAAAACTGACTCAAATTGGTTTGATCAATTCATTCACAAATACCTACTCAGATAGAGGGTTGAAAGGAAATACAGATGGAGCTATCCGTCGCTATATTATTTACTTGTATCGTACAATTTCAATGCTATCATACTCCTTTTTCATACCCTATATATACGAGGAGATAACTCGATAAAATTGTCAATATTTAATAAACAGTTGGGGACGAGAAGAACGAGATTTACAATTTTAAAATAAATATCACAGTCAGCGTAAAATATAAACGATCGACGTGGAATTCAAGTCCACATGCAGGAATCTATCGTTGGCTTTTATCACAATGTGATTTCAGTAAATCAATCTGTCCATCCATTTGATAACAATGCATATGGCAATTTGTACAAATAAACATCATCGAAGGAAGATTCTCGGAGTTGACATAAACGCTTATTGTTCATATTACGAAGATTATAGGAAATTTCGTAACGAAGAAATTCCTAATTACATTTTCAAGAAAAATCCAAGTTTCCAATAAAAAATTTTGAATTTGAAAATTAATCGTAAATTCATTTTTTTGGTTAATCAGATGTATTATGAGAGAAAATATTGTAGTTGGTTATGGTATGGCTGGAAATAATAAATTACATCCTAAATATTCGATGACGCGCTATGAATTTTTTAGAGATCTATTTGAACTACATCTATTTGGTTCTTGAGGTTTAAACAATTTATTCATAACTCGAAGGTCCATCACAAACTGTTCTTAGCTTGGAACAATTTCGAAAATGCGTTCATTGATTGCAATCGCATATGAATAATGTACCTATGAAGTACGTTGAATATTCGGTGTATGATTTACTTGTTCACAATATCTCTACTTATGACGATAGAAATGAGCAGGAATTTTTATCTTTCGATATCAAATCATGATTTTTCCCTATTAAAGGAGGGGGGTGGTTATAAATTTCTTTTTCCAAACAATCCGTACCGGGATCTTTTCCCAAATCACTTCACTATTCGTCTCGGATCACCAGCTTTCTTTGTATTAGGTGTCCTGAATGGTATGATACTGTCATTCATTTTATTTCCGCATAATTTCCTCCATAATTATTTTAGTAATTGACATTTTAAAAACATGGCTATTTACATCAATTCCTCGTTTAGTTTACATGATACTGTTTTTATTTTGCTTAATCCAAGCTCATAATTCGAATAATTCATCAGGATGAAACTGGACAGTACAAATGCGAGTATCGACTAGCAATAAATATTTACATGGAATATCGTACAATTTTCCGAGACCCGTTCCCGGAAGGCAGCTCAAAATTTAGCTACATGTTCCCTGACAATAGTTTGACATTATGTTTCAATGGTACTCAGGGTATTATAGTTAAAATAACAATTTGGCCGAGGTTATGAAAAAATTCCTTGATCGTTCATAGACTCCCCAAGTCTCAGGTGCACCAAACGATTGACATACAATGAACAATTTCTTTTCAAGGGCGAATGGTAAAATACAAAATTAAGAAAAAGTAATTTTTGACGATTCCAAATGAAAAGAATACCTAATTTTGAGTTGTTGTCAAGTTGACAATGTCAACAAAAAACGGGAGAACTTTTGAACAAAAACAAATTCTTGCGGAATGATTGTATTTAAGCGTGCAAGGAAATTTTTTCAAGCCCCACTTCCGATCGCTCGATTGGAGTAAAAAACAGCATGTTTTGTGTCATCCTATGTTTCGAATACAATTTTAAGACAACAGTATAGCGCTCACTCGATTTATCGTTGGTCATGAAAACAGGAGCCTCCAGTGAGGTGGAAATGATAACTCATAAAGAGGAAAGGTCAGGAATTCACAACTTCACTACTATTGTGAGGCATAACAGTTGAAGAGTTCATTAAAAACGACCAATGTCAACAAAATCGAAAATTGAGATTTCAGCGCATTCTGGTAGCTATCGGCAGCAATAATTAAAGAGGTAGTCGTCTCTAATCATAAACAGCCTCTGCCAGGCGTTATCGCGCTCCAAACGTTCGATGATTGTACAATAACGACCTTTGTCATGGACTGTTTTTCCGTTCTCCTGCAAATCAGCTTTTTTGACATTGGTTTGGCAGATTTACCAGTGCCACCAGTTGCAATTTACGTTTGGATTCTAGAAATAAAATCTGAAATTCATTCGCTGGAAGACGTGGATGGAAGGGGCGATCTTGGGGAAAATCGAGCGATCGGACCGGGGCCCATCCTGGGCGAACCTCTCAGCCAGGGGGTCAATCTTTTCGCCTTCTGGCCCGACTGATACTGACTCGACTGATTGTTCTGCTGCTGATGACCCGGCGACTTGTGCACGGCCACCGGAACGAAGTAACAATTGCCTCCCCCGGCTGCCGATCTAAGTTCGCCCAAGGACCTGACGACGATCGGCCTCGAAGTCATCGGGACGGGCCTCGGTATCGGCGGCAGGTCGATGTCGTGGTCGTAGTATCGTTCGTAATCGTCGTCGTCGTCATCTGCGACTCGTGTGGCGAGGAGGAGCAGCTTGGGAGCTGAGGCAACGGCCCTCAGGCGCCCGCGCGCCCCCCGGCCTCGCTCTCAGTCGCAGCTCGACGAGCTCGAGGCCATCGGCGATGTCTGGGGTGGCGAGTATCGACCGACGATCGGACCGTTGCCGGTTATTATCGGCCCGTTGGCCAGCGGGGGCAGAGCATCGCGAGGTGGCGTCCGAGGAGCAATTCCGCCGCCAGTGGGGCCCGACCCCTTCCATGCCTCTTCCACGTACATCAGATCCTCGTCTCCCTGCAGCCGCCGGTCACCGTGGAAACAGAAATAACATTATTCAAACGAAGTATCGCCGGGGAAGGAGCAAAATTTGTAACCTAATCGAGGCGTGTAGTTTCAAAGCCCCCTCGATCCAAATTTGAAAAAATTTTCACGTTATAACGTATTGTATACAAAAACGTTTCCCCGCGAAGCATAGGTATCTACTATTGAAGCAAAACCGCTGTTTTGGAAGCGTTTTTCTATCGGATTGAGCCGGTTTTGACCCATAAGGCGTTGCAGGGTGATTATCAACAGCGAAAAAATGGAAAAAGTTAATTTCGGAAAAACATGGATTGAGCCGGTTTTGAAACTACACGCCCCAATCGAAACGACTAATTTTAAATGGCCTAAAAATTCAAGAAATTCAAACATTTTGTCAGTCAACTAAGTACTTTAATGAGTAAATTTGATCCAAATTTAATTAAAATCTTTTGTAGACTATAGTTTTTGAGTCAAAAGCTTATAAATACGAATTCAGCACAATTATGTGATAAGCTCTATGCACGATTTCGGCATACGTGCACAACAGCGATTTCCACAAAAAGCCGTGCAAAGCAGCAAGCCTGACAAAAATCATCATCGCATTAAATCCGCCAAAAATAAGCATACCTAACATAAATATTGTGTGCTGACGGGATTTACAAATCTGGCCCTAATGACCAGTTTAAAAGGTGGTAGGTATCTATTTAGTTTCAGGATCCAGTATAGGCATTGAAGGTTAGGGGAGGATTCGAGGGAAAACTGAAATGGTAATCGACCCAGGTATCTTGGATTGGTTGAAAAATTGAGGTTGGGGCAAGGTTTGAGGGGTTATAGCCAAAAAGGGTGATTCGAATAATTCACATGTCGGCCAATCCCATACGGTACACAGTTATGAATCCACCACCACCGCCTACCCCTCCAGCACCACCGCCTACCCCTCCACCATCACCACCTACACCCCCACCACCACCATCACCACCGTACCACCACCACCACCATCGCCGCCGCACCACCACCAGCACTACCAGCACCACCGCCATCATCACCACGACCACCAACCGTTGGTGAAGAGTTGAGACCACGTAACTCACATTGGGCGAAGTTTACAGGAGAACAGAAAAACTTCATAATTTCGTTAATATTCTGTTCTCTCATCAATAGGTACATGATATCAATATTTTCACTTTTGCGTCGTATTAGTTCAAAAATCCACCAGATGAGCGCTAAAATCGGTAAAACCCGAGGGGAGTTACTAGAAACGAAAATCCAATTTTTGCAAAAAATGGAGTTACGTGGTCTCAACTTTTCACCGTAGCGTTACACTACCATCACCACAAGCCTAGTGGTCTAGCTAAAAATGCCTTGACCAATCAGTCAAATTCCGTTTACAAAGACTAAGTAACCACCTCACAGTTTCTGACACTCTTCAGAGCCCTTTGATAGGCCAAACCGTTTGTTCCATGCAGCTTTTGGAACCGTGCGAAGTATCTCGGTCAGAAAACATTGTACCCAGCTTTGGAATCAAGTTTCCATCTCGGCTGACCCCAAACCCAAAGTGTCTCTCCTATCGAGGCGATGAAAGTGGCCAGGATTGGAGACAGAGACAAAAACAACGGAGATCCTTCCACTCAGAACAGGGATCTCGAAGGACTATTATCCTGCGAGGGCAAAAACGTGTCGACTTTTCTTTTGTTGGGCTCAGCTTTTCCAATTCTTGAGCGTTTATCTGCCTACAATTTACGTATTGAGCCACCTATTTCACCTTCTCGACAAAGGTAAGATTCAAGGAAGACGAACTCTTTTTTGAGAAACCTGTATCGCCATAGAAATTTTTTCCCTTCACATCCACATTTACAGAGTAAATGGAAGTGTTGTAATCGTCCTAAAATCGGCAATCAGAACGAGGTTTCAACACTGTTATTGTTCAGCTATTATAGTTCAGAAACAACTTTTAGTTAATAATATTAACATAAACATAATATTATTATGTTTACTCTTATTTTATTTTTCCCTGGCCGCAAAAATAAACCGATTTGAGTGTTATTGGTCTTAAAATGTTTGTATTACCTTGTAGGATAGGTGTATATTTTCTATATCTCGATAACTTGACGTATTTTGATTTTAGGTAAGTTTTTAAAATTTCATATTTTCATATTTTTGGCATTTTTTACCTAAGCGGCCTCATAAGAGGTCAAAATATGATCAAATTGTGTCACACTTTTTTGTTTCAAAATACGGAAGTTATTCTTTCTACCAGTAGGTACTTACGGTGCATGATGATGAAAATCCACGCGCTAATAATAAATAGGTACGTCACCATCCCCAATAATCTCAGTAGCGGGGAATTGTAGGCTCTTCAAAAAACATATGAAATCCAGATTCATTACCAATTCCAAACTTTCCAAAAATGTCCAAGATAGTTGGGTACTTCGTTTTTTCGCAATGACGTCGAAAAGGTCGTCCAGTCGTTCTATTCCTTTTCGAAGAGCAGCTTCGTATTTTCCTTTCAGCACATTACGAGCCATTGGCCAGCTGAATTGTGCTTGGAAAAGTCTCAGCCGTTCAGCCGAGGACCAACTGCTGTTTTTTCCGGTCATTTGGAGAGCCGTTCGCGTTTGTAAAGCCTGAGATGGCCGCTTGTCCTTAAATTAGCCTCTTTCCTCCATTTGGAGAAAACGTCTCTCGGCGTCGTTTGTTCGCGAAAACGAACAGAGACAATAGGAGTAAATTTTCATCGAATGTGCAATCTAAAATGTAAACGAACATAAAATGTTCATATTATGGAAGTTTACGAAAATAGAGCTGGGTGTACCGATGAAGGTAGACCGATGATGGTGTAGACGTATTACCAGAGGGCTAATCTTATTTCACTCATCGATTTTCTTTGTTTTACTTTCCAATCTCGAAGTTGAGTTTGAACTCGAAGTTGAGTTTGATCTCGAACTTGACTTTGAACTCGAAGTTGAGTTTGATCTCGAAGTTGACTTTGATCTCGAACTTGACTTTGATCTCGAAGTTGACCTTGAACTCGAAGTTGACTTTGAACTCGAAGTTGACCTTGAACTCGAAGTTGACATTGATCTCGAAGTTGACTTTGATCTCGAAGTTAACTTTGATCTCGAAGTTGACTTTGATCCGAAGTTGACTTTGATCTCGAAGTTGACATTGATCTCGAAGTTGAGTTTGATCCCGAAGTTGACTTTGATCTCGAACTTGACTTCGATCTCGAAGTTGACTTTGAACTCGAAGTTGACATTGTTCTCGAACTTGACTTTGATCTCGAAGTTGACTTTGATCTCGAAGTTGACCATGATGTCAAAGTTGACGTTGATCTTGAAGTCAACCTCGATCTCGAAGTTGACTTCGATCTTGAAGTTGACTTTGATCTCAAAGTTGAGTTTGATCTCGAAGTTGACTTCGATCTCGAAGTTGACTTTGATCTCGAAGTTGACATTGATCTCGAAGTTGACTTTGATCTCGAAGTTGACTTTGATCTCGAAGTTGAGTTTGATCTCGAAGTTGACTTTGATCTCGAACTTGACTTTGATCTCGAAGTTGAGTTTGATCTCGAAGTTGACTTTAATCTCAAAGTTGACTTTGATCTCGAAGTTGACTTTGATCTCGAAGTTGACTTTGATCTCGAAGTTGACTTTGATCTCGAAGTTGACTTTGATCTCGAAGTTGACATTGATATCGATGTTCAGTTTGATCTCGAAGTTGACATTGATCTAGAAGTTGACTTTGATCTCGAAGTTAACTTTGATCTCGAAGTTGACTTTGATCTCGAAGTTGACATTGATCTCGAAGTTGAGTTCGATCTTGAAGTTGACTTTGATCTCGAAGTTGACTTTGATCTCGAAGTTGACATTGATCTCGAAGTTGAGTTTGATCCCGAAGTTGACTTTGATCTCGAACTTGACTTCGATCTCGAAGTTGACTTTGAACTCGAAGTTGACATTGTTCTCGAACTTGACTTTGATCTCGAAGTTGACTTTGATCTCGAAGTTGACCATGATGTCAAAGTTGACGTTGATCTTGAAGTCAACCTCGATCTCGAAGTTGACTTCGATCTTGAAGTTGACTTTGATCTCAAAGTTGAGTTTGATCTCGAAGTTGACTTCGATCTCGAAGTTGACTTTGATCTCGAAGTTGACATTGATCTCGAAGTTGACTTTGATCTCGAAGTTGACTTTGATCTCGAAGTTGAGTTTGATCTCGAAGTTGACTTTGATCTCGAACTTGACTTTGATCTCGAAGTTGAGTTTGATCTCGAAGTTGACTTTTATCTCAAAGTTGACTTTGATCTCGAAGTTGACTTTGATCTCGAAGTTGACTTTGATCTCGAAGTTGACTTTGATCTCGAAGTTGACTTTGATCTCGAAGTTGACATTGATATCGATGTTCAGTTTGATCTCGAAGTTGACATTGATCTAGAAGTTGACTTTGATCTCGAAGTTAACTTTGATCTCGAAGTTGACTTTGATCTCGAAGTTGACATTGATCTCGAAGTTGAGTTCGATCTTGAAGTTGACTTTGATCTCGAAGTTGACTTTGATCTCGAAGTTGACATTGATCTCGAAGTTGACTTTGATCTCGAAGTTGACTTTGATCTCGAAGTTGAGTTTGATCTCGAAGTTGAGTTTGATCTCAAAGTTGAGTTTGATTTCGAAGTTGACTTTGACCTCGAGGTTGAGTTTGATCTCGAAGTTGAGTTTGAGCTTGATGTTGATTTTGAACTTGAAGTTGACTTTGAACTCGAAGTTGAGTTTGAACTTGAAGTTGAGTTTGATCTCGAAGTTGAGTTTGATCTCGAAGTTGACTTTGATCTCGAACTTGACTTTGATCTCGAACTTGACTTCGATCTCGAAGTTGACATTGATCACCAAGTTGACTTTGAACCCGAAGTTGAGTTTGAACTCGAAGTTGACATTGATCTCAAAGTTGAGTTTGATCTCGAAGTTGACTTTGATCTCGAAGTTGACCATGATGTCAAAGTTGACGTTGATCTTGAAGTCAACCTCGATCTCGAAGTTGACTTTGATCTTGAAGTTGACTTCGATCTTGAAGTTGACTTTGATCTCAAAGTTGAGTTTGATCTCGAAGTTGACTTCGATCTCGAAGTTGACTTTGATCTCGAAGTTGACATTGATCTCGAAGTTGAATTTGATCTCGAAGTTGACTTTGATCTCGAAGTTGAGTTTGAACTCGAAGTTGACATTGATCTCAAAGTTGAGTTTGATCTCGAAGTTGACTTTGATCTCGAAGTTGACCATGATGTCAAAGTTGACGTTGATCTTGAAGTCAACCTCGATCTCGAAGTTGACTTTGATCTTGAAGTTGACTTCGATCTTGAAGTTGACTTTGATCTCAAAGTTGAGTTTGATCTCGAAGTTGACTTTGATCTCGAACTTGACTTTGATCTCGAAGTTGAGTTTGATCTCGAAGTTGACTTTTATCTCAAAGTTGACTTTGATCTCGAAGTTGACTTTGATCTCGAAGTTGACTTTGATCTCGAAGTTGACTTTGATCTCGAACTTGACTTTGATCTCGAAGTTGAGTTTGATCTCGAAGTTGACTTTGATCTCGAAGTTAACTTTGATCTCGAAGTTGACTTTGATCTCGAAGTTGACATTGATCTCGAAGTTGAGTTTGATCTCGAAGTTGACTTTGATCTCGAAGTTGACTTTGATCTCGAAGTTGACATTGATCTTGAAGTTGACTTTGATCTCGAAGTTGACTTTGATCTCGAAGTTGAGTTTGATCTCGAAGTTGACTTTGATCTCGAAGTTGACTTTGATCTCGAAGTTGAGTTTGATCTCGAAGTTGACTTTTATCTCAAAGTTGACTTTGACCTCGAAGTTGACTTTGATCTCGAAGTTGACATTGATATCGATGTTGAGTTTGATCTCGAAGTTGACATTGATCTAGAAGTTGACTTTGATCTCGAAGTTAACTTTGATCTCGAAGTTGACTTTGATCTCGAAGTTGAGTTTGATCTCGAAGTTGAGTTTGATCTCAAAGTTGAGTTTGATCTCGAAGTTGACTTTGACCTCGAGGTTGAGTTTGATCTCGAAGTTGAGTTTGAGCTTGATGTTGGTTTTTAACTTGAAGTTGACTTTGAACTCGAAGTTGAGTTTGAACTTGAAGTTGAGTTTGATCTCGAAGTTGAGTTTGATCTCGAAGTTGACTTTGATCTCGAACTTGACTTTGATCTCGATGTTGAGTTTGATCTCGAAGTTGACTTTGAACTCGAAGTTGAGTCTGAACTCGAAGTTGAGTTTGAACTCGAAGTTGAGTTTGAACTCGAAGTTGACTTTGAACTCGAAGTTGAGTTTGATCTCGAGGTTGAGTTTGATTTCGAAGTTGAGTTTGAGCTTGATGTTGATTTTGAACTCGAAGTTGACTTTGAACTCGAAGTTGAGTTTGAACTTGAAGTTGAGTTTGAACTTGAAGTTGACTTTGATCTCGAAGTAATGCTACCTATATCATAACCTCAGTAATACTACACTCACCTACCATGCATCATCGCAGGTGAACATAATTCTCGACGCTCATTCATTCGAATTGTTATCCTTTTCTCATTTACATTCGCCGGACCAATGTAAACATTATAACGGCACTGGTGAGCGTTTGGAGGACTTCATAACGCATTTCCACCGCATCGTAAGCGCCAACTGAAGGGAGTTGATAGATAAAACAACGCCCACAAACCACGTAAACACGTAGACTCAGTCCGTACTCTCGCATTCTACGGATGAGGTCTTCATTTATTCCCCTTCGTGAGCGTCGCCCCAGCCATCATTTTCCATGTTAATCCTCGCAGAAAGCGTCGCTTTTATCGTGCGGACTTAAATTAAAGCCTTTAACTGACTACCTTCCCAAGTATCAACGAGCGAATGCCTCTTTAGTACATTTATCTCAAATAACTTTCTCTGTATAATCGTGGCTTGGTCTGAAAGTCCAAAAATGTTAGCGGCCATTGGAATTCGCTCCAACCTGGCATACTTCAGTAACGTGGTAAGTTCAGATAGTTATATTATAACTATCTGAAAAACGAACATCAGGTTGAGTCTCTGATATGTACGAGAGGAATCATATCCGAATTGTAGCTATGCGGTTAGCAGCGCAATTTTCAGCACGAAGGGCTCCGGATTCATTTTCTGGTTTTGATCAACTTTTAACCGATTCCAAAAAAAAAACGGTTACGCAAGTTGACCAGCCGTATGGATTTTTATTTTTGTCGCTTTTTCTTGGCATGTTTTCATACGATTTCAAAAATTCTTTCACTGGGATATCGAGGAAGTCTGCCATTCGCAATGTGTCCCTTCTTTCCATATTGGTGGCGCTACAGCAAAAACCGCAGTTTAAGCCTAAAAAACAAGTGAAAAAATATTTTTGAAAATTTGAAATTTTGGGCCTGACAGCCTTTTTTTTATCATTGTCTAACACTACGTATTTCCTACTTTTTTGCAAAAATGTTTAAAATGGTATTTAAGCACATTCTTTTCCTGAAATTCCCGATTTTAATTATGATTATGATGCCAAGGGTGTGGAAGAGTATTTCTCACGGATTCCTCGCTTGATTTACCATAAAAAAGACGTTTATGCGGGATTTTTCTTTTTTGTCAGGATTAAGCAACTATTCAGATACGTAGTTTAGAATAATTCGTGTGAAGCCAAAAACAAAATTTGTTATTTAATCAATAAAATTTAATGTTATTTAGTCGTTGAACATCCAATGAAGAAGTCGAAAATTTTGTCAACCCCTCGCTCAAATCCCACTTCGAAATACTTTGACTCGGACATTTTTTATTCGTAAAGCTCAAAAACAGATTACCCCATTTTGCGAAACAAGTAAAATCTGATTACACGGGCAGGGTGGCTATTTTCTTCCGGAATGCCTCTCGTGTGGATCGGTACCATCAACGGGAAGTATACTAATAGCACTCCCCATATTCATCGTTATGGTCATAAATATTCATAGAGCCATGAATATTGAATACAATGGCCTTATTCAATATTCGGCAGCCTCTGTCGCAGAGGGTAAAAATGCCGTTATCGGCGGGCAATAAATTTCCGTGTCGATATCGTGTTTTATCAATTTCGAAGCCCAGCTGGAGTGTTGGCGATGCCCGTTTTGCGCAGATAACTTCCCCGTAAAGTATTACTGCATCAATTGTTTAGCGGCATAGAAAAATATTGCATAGAAAGATAAAACGCACGAGGAAAATGAAAAATCTTGATTTTGATTTTACGCAAATGGAAAATGAAAACTAAAATCTTAATTTTAATTTTACGCGTCAAAGGGAAAAATAATTATTGTGAATATACCTGAAATCTCACAGGTAACCGGCTTGTGCATCGATTCTTTTATACAAAAATGTTTAGCCCAGTGTATTTCTTGAAAATTTACCCAAAAAGAACTTCGCTCAGGATTCATGAGGTACCTAAGGCGTATTTACCGGCATGACTCCACAACAGCCCCAAGGGGATGAATCTAGTTTAAAACTAGGAAAAGCCGTACAGTTGCTCGAGTCTAATTTCCACACTAGGGCCGTACAAACATAACTTTACACGGCAGACAGTGCGACAAAAGGCACCTACCATTTCCACGTCTCGAAACTCTTTTACAACTGGATGAGTCTTGTTGTCCCAGTTGCGGCTGAATTGCCTCGTTGTTCCCTTCTCTCTTCCTCCCTTTCCACGGCCTGGTTCTCTGTTTATTCACAGCCGAGCACTTCTTTTCCTACGAGAAAAGACTACGAAAGAGGAGAACGGGAGTGTAAGTAAACGAGTTGATGGGAGGTTTTCCGTCTCAGCCGCCCTCCGACGGAGAGTAATTTTAACAAATTTTCTCTCTCCAGCGGTAATTGATGCGGAAGGAGTGAGTTGAAGTGAGTGCTTTCTCGAACACCACGTGCCCCTAATAAGGTCGAGATTTTCCGAAATTTTTTCCAGATGCTGTTAAAATTATTTTTGGAAAGTCTATTTGGTGGATTTTTCGAATAATCCAATGAATAAATTGATCATTCTTGTAACCCTTAATTTACCATTGGGATGAGTCGGGGTAAGTGCGTACATGTTTCTCATAAATCTGTCTTTGTGATTCTACCATTTCATTCACATTCGGAAATTTGGCATGCCGATAATTCATAACGGTCTCCAGACATTTCCGATTTATTATTATAATTTGAGGAGGTGTCTTTCAAAACTGAACATGTCCACTTGGAAAAATTGGCGTTTTATGAGCTTTCTTACGATCGTATATAGTACATAAAATAAATAATTTATAATTTTATGTTCAAACATCAAAAATCGAAGGAAAAAATTTATTCCTGAAAATATTTGGGAGTCAGTTGTTTTCTGAGAAAACGTACTAGAAGTTGTCCAATTTCAGGAAAACTTGCGCATTCAATCGGTTTCCCAATGGTACGGCCAAATTGGCGATTCTCTTTCAATTTCATGGATAAATTCTAGTTTGAATGCGAAAAACCAGCAGGCACCTATTCGAACATATTTAAAACCTGCGTTTTAATGATTTCTCAGGTGAGGCAAGAGTGATCAAAGTTTTTATGATATCTTCCATATTGATATTATTAGCCCTCACCAGTTTCCCGAGCGCTTTCGACCGCTCGGCCTTCCTCCAGGGACACAGTGTCGGCTAAAGGATAAATCCAACGCTGATAGTGGCGCTACATGTTACAACGCATCTACGTGAGCATTTACTTGAAAATGTACACCCAGCTGATTTGGAATTCACTTATTTCGAGACCGGCGTTACTTTTTTTTTGGATCCATTGAAAAACGCGGTGCTCGGAATAAACGCGGATGTTCGAGGTAGGAAAATCTTTTTTCGGCCGCCATTCAATCAGCCGGCTCGCTTGCTTGTCTGCCGTACGTCAATCCATCGCCACCTCTCACTCTTGATAAGTCATCCCCCGCCCCGAAGTCGCAGGCTTTCAGTGGCGGAAAAGCAACCTCTGCTGAGCTCAGGGCGGGCGGAGCCTAATGACATCGTCCGTCAACCGTTTCCAGGGCAGGGAGAAAAATCTTTTAGCGGAGGCTCGTGACGAAAAAGGCACTTCGCCCTATGGGATCTGACCGGTGGTTTTGAGTGGTTTCTATTTACGTACATCAACGGCGTTGCGGTGTTTGAACAGTCCCCCGCTGGTGGTAAAATTGAAGACGAAATTGAGTAAAAACATTCATCCGGGTATTCGACCACCAAAAGTTTACTCAAAATGTCCATTTTTCATCGTCTGCCTACTGATTTTTGTAAATTAATCATAATTTTTGTGAATTAAATTGTAAATTAAAAAAAAACTGTTTTTGAAATTATGACTTTTTTTACATTTGTGCGTTTTCGAAAACTTTAGAGTGAATTGAGCGAATTCTCTTACCCGAGGTGTTCAACTAATATAAATTTGCTAAATTTTGGTGTTTTTTTTTTGAAAAAATGTAAAAATTAAAAAAATTTGTAAATTAAATGTATTTTGTAAATTTTTCGATGATGCACTGTACTTGTATATTTACAGTTGACATCTATTTTACACGATATTATGCGATGAAGCTGGGATTTTCACTTGTTTCGAATCCAGCCAAGGATTTGCGACCAGGGATTTATTATCATTCGAAGGATTAAATTAAGTACGGGATACTGGAATAGTTCGCTGTTTCCAGGCGTGTGTTCCATCCCAAGTGAATTACTACGGGTAAAGTCCTCATGAGCTAACCGCTTAGAATCGCCCCGGTTTGCCATTTGAATCGATCCGATCCTCTGCAGGTGGTAAATAATGTGTCCACGCACATTCTACAAACAGGTTCACATCGTGTGAACACTCATTTGAAATGAGCTCCCTATATGAAAAAGTAAACAAAATTGCAGCATCTGCACGATGGGAGGAACATCGGTATAACTGAAAAACCTAACTTTTGGCAAATGGCGTTTGAAGTTTTTCTGAATCGTGCGCGCTCATCCCAGACGCGAAATCGCGCGCTCTCTAGCGGTCATTTTTTAACTACCTTCAAACCAGTAGTACCTGTGTGTAGAGGGCGCCGAGAGCTCACCAACGGTATAAAGAACCCAAAAGTCAACAATTGGACATAATATGTCCTGGTATATTATACCAGCGTTCCTCCCAGCTTGCGTCCCCTTCTGATGGTTCTCACTCGGTGATTTAGCCTCCAAAACAGGTCTCCCGAAACGCCTGGGTTACACTAGCATCTGATGATTTGTAAATCAAAAGTAGACAAAAAATTCCAATGAGAAAAAAAGTGCTGCCAATTTTTGCCTCTAATCAGAGAAGAAATTCCCGATACGCCAAGCTCGGTGCTGAATTCATCAATTTACCTAATCTTGGTGCTTTGATGTTACGCATCTACCGGCTTACCTTCTGCTGTAGCCCGATGGAGAGTAAATTTCGACACTCGATGCCGACCTCAGTCACGCGGCCGAATGAGATAACAGTGTCAAAGACCGCTATTTGAAGTGACGGGGAAAAAAGGAAGGAAACCGGGGAAAAAAGAGAAGAATGGATCACTACTTGGCCAGGCAAAGCTTTGTTCCATCATTCCAACCCCTTTGTTACAGAGCGGGTGTCTCAAGTGCTTACATATTCCAGACGAGCTTGACGCTTTTTCTCTCTTCAAAGCGAAAATTCCACCTTTTTACCTACTTCAGCTCACAATCTTCATTATTACTATCTGGGTCCCAATTAGGGGGACACTTGTCCTCTTCAAATTCTTGGCCTAATTGAAATTTTCGGGCCGATTTCACGAATCTAATTCCAGGAAATTAACAGTTTCAATTAAAGGTTACTTTTATATCAAGTTTCAAAATTACCAAAGATCAAAACAAAACTAGAATATTATATTGATGGTGAAATTAGCCCATAATAAGTTTCAGAAGTTGTTAGCATTAACATTTTTTCTGCTTTCCAGCGTCTATTCAATTTTTCTTTATTATTTCAATATTTTTTCGTAGTTGGTTTTTTTCAACATTTTGCGGATTAACGCTAATACAGCCCCAAAGAGTTCCAAATATTGATAGCACGCTTAAAAATGAGCAAGGTTTACAGTACAACAAATGTCCAAACCGCTAGTCCGATTTTCATGATTCGAATTTTTTGTGAACCATGGGATTGTGACAGAGGATGTACCTCCATTAATTTACTAATTAAAAGCGTTTGCCAAACAATTATTAGAGAAAAAATGTCTACAATTTCTTAATTTTTATTTGTTTCAAGTTAAAGTAAGCTATATTTTAATGAACCGAATATTTTCGGATTTGAAAATCACTAGACCTTGAACGAATAATTTTCAGAGAGTTTGGAGTGATCTGGTAGATAATTAATTGCTAATTCCCTAATAACCTAAGCCTCAAGTAAAAGATTCAATTCTTTACAAAAATTTTTAAAATTTAAAATATGGTTCTGGAAGAAATTCTTGCTTATTATTATTTTTGCTAATTTAATTCTGTTTTTGCAAGCACTTCTCCGGCACACAGGATGAGTAAAAAGGCCTAATTTTAGTACCTCTTTCGGTCTAATTATATTCAGATGTTATTTATATAGTTTTTGTCTTAGAATTTTGCATCTAAATGTTATTCAATATTGCGAAGTTGCTATTCTCGCTCCATCCCCTCAACCTTTTTTAGCATAATCGTGATATTTAACAGTTTCCCATCTAACATCTCAACTCATCTTTATATTCCCATGAAAACTTTTAGCCGGAGGTTTTCAAATATCTACTTGCTAAAATGAATTTACAAACTCAAAACACGAATAGGGCTTCACAACGGTCGCACACAACAGGCATGCAACATGAACGATCGCCAGGCTCCTTGACAACGCATATATAATTTTTATCATATTATTTCATTCGCCAATATCTAAACAAAAGAGGGCCTTTTTATGATTTAAGATCAGCCTAATTCCTCGGGTTTTGACGTAATTTCGGAATAATTTTTGATTAGTTCCTACTCATAACAATGGCAGAATGTGACAAGTAGATTTTGTGTGAAATGTTAAACCTATCTCGGCGACATCAACTATTACGTATTCGAGCGAAGACGTCGAGTTACAGCCGACTTGCAAATGTACCTCTTGCCAGGAGAGGAATCTGTTTCACGCTCAGATAAGTTGGAGCCGAGTGCAAAATTTTCCACAGACTCCTTGCTACTTCGCTAAGAGTTTCGAGGTTGAGCGGTTTGATCTCATTCATATTAATAAGGGGCGAAATTCCAGCTATCCTTGAGTTGAACTTCGTTCGATCCACTGATTGATTAATCAATTATCAATAGCTGGTTGGAAATTTCGTAAGTTTTTCGAAAAACTGGTGGGTCTGGGGTTGATTTTGGTAATGAAAATTGAAGCCCTGCGCGGAATGAACGGCTACCTACGTGAACTTGAACTTCTTTTGCAGCTCTACGCAACAAACCAACAATTTTACCCAACGACAACTAACATAACGAGTCTCTTTGGCTCATCTAGCTTGTTGTATAGTGATATACATTAAATGACATGTCATGACATACATTGTATAACATTGTAATTGAATTTGGATATTATTCCTCTTCAATGTTCCACAACGACGCTATATGAACTGCTATCATTTACGGTTTGGCAGATACACGGCCTGTTAACGCAGTGACGAATCACAGTTGCAGTGGTTAACCCATTATCAGTTCGGTAATTAAACCATAACCACCATAACGACTACAGCTGAGAAAAGTTTGGCATATGATACTGGAGAGAAAATAGATACCTACAAGTGGAGAGTGAAACTACCTTCTTTCCAAGTGAAAGGTGCAAGAAGCGAGAGAAGGTCCTTTATGCCCTTGTCAGGACATTGAGACCTTTCACTCCCTTTTTGTACCTTTCACTTTTCATTTGTGGGGAAATATTTCTCATTGTACCTCATTGTGTACTGATAATGGTTAAACTACCGAAACCGGTCTAAAATTGTACTACTTAAATTGTGGAATAGACTATTACTAGGTACTGTCATTTTTTTTCAAGATTATGGGGTTTCGCAATTTCTTCGAGAATCATTTAATACTGCAGCAAATTATTAGATTTTTATCGATCGAATTTCGTGAATGGAAATCGAAGTACCTATTTACTGGAGTTACCGTGGTGAAAAACGGTATTTCATGCATACTAGCATTGTTTAATACTCGAAATCAAAAATTCAACCTCGAATTTATCTCCCCAGATAAGAATAACAACAACAGCTAGTTGAGCCAAATAGCACCTCTTCGTACAGCAAACCAAGTATTACACGAATATACTCAATAAGTTGTCAAGTTAGTTTGGCGGCTCGGGCATGCGGCTTTTTGGCAATCAGATAGGAAAAACACCGGAATCTCAACACTCACAGATAACACTTGATTACCGCATTGTGTTTGTAGAGGGGCGGCGCCGGGGGCGGCGGGAAGTTTGACGGAGGCGGCGGCGAACTGAGTGTCGTCACCCAGGCCCCGATGAAGACGCAGCAGCCGCAGCAAAGCTCGAGAGCTGCTGTCCTCAGGCCTTTGTGCAGGACGAGGAAGAGGCTCGGGTTGACGAACGCGTGCACGTAGGCTACGTGGAGTGTGATCTGTGCAAACATAACGAGCCACATGAATTCATGACGAAGGCCATGGAATTCAGGCCATTAGTGAGGTAGGCCATGACAGGGCCGTCCAGAGGGGGGGGCAGGGGGGGCAAAATCCCCGGGGCCCGGGGCCCAAGGGGGCCCGGGCCCGCCCGTGGGCCTTTTACGTACTAATATGCAAATTAGAAAAAATGCTTTTATTGACCGGGGGGGGGGGGCCGGTCGAGTCTTTATCCCCGGGGCCCGGCTTGGCTCTGGACGGCCCTGGGCCATGATCCCTAAACTATTGAAAGCTAAGTAAAATTATCCGTATTGGTGCAGGTTTACATGGAAAAAAGTCTCTATTTATTTGTTTCATTTTATCACCATCACGCGCATCGGAAGAATCCGTCAATAAATATTTATGGTGGTTTTCGGCTTTTTGTAGTTAAGAAAAGCGAGGTGACCAACCATGATGTTTAATAGGTACGCAGCTAAAAACGAAGAGCTGTTAAATATCATCGCACATAACTGATCATTTCGGGAGCTAAAGAGAGTTTTACCGATCAACTTCATGAGCGCCGGTGATACGGATAACCGTGGGAGGAGGGCGTAAGAAAATAAATTGCTTTTCCCGATAGCTTTTCCGCCCTGGAAGTGGAGGATTGGAAACCCCAAGTATCGAAAAGTTTACTTTTAAAGCCTTTGCGCCAGCCGTTGGTTTTTTCGCCGTTTCTGCTCTTCGAATGGGAAAACTTTGCAGGCTGTTGATGCTGTATTGGAAGGAGCCATTCTTTCCGAAGCTCAGCCATGTGGAAAAGTAAATACTATCAGGTTGCTAGAAGTCGGAAAATTGAGTTGCTTTCCTGCGATCTGTTTGGGGAGAAGAAACCTAGCGAGGATTTTTAAAAAGCGGAATTGAATCTGAGCGAGAGCTTTAAACCTGTCGCTTTTCAGGACGAACGACACTTTGGAAAATAAAAATTTGATCCCTCTTAGTTTTCTCCGAAAAGATCGTGAAATGCGTGCAGCAACTGGAAAATTTCACTTTTTTTATATAGGGTCACTAAGTCACTAAGTAGGGTCACTTGAATGATAGGTAGACATAAAAATAATAAAATTGTTTTTTCCAGATTTGGTGTCCTGAAAAAATTTACATTCTTGAACCCTTGTCAGAATGGTGCCTACAATTGGTACTGAGTACCTCAAGATAACGTATTTTAATTTTTTTTAAATTTTGCATATTTTTTATGATATATTGTAGGTAATCTCTTCTATGCAAATGAACCATAGGCTGTAAATCATCGTGATAGACCACTCTCGGAATAATTAAAAAAACCTAAGCCGTCAATAATCTCACGCTGTTTTTATAGCTTTGCCCGCGGCGAATTTACGGCGTAGATATTTTGTTTGAGCGTAGGCAAAAAAGGGTTCGTAAAGAACGCCCGAAAATAAACAAGATAGTCGTACAGGATCGGCGGGCAGCTGTGAAATACACCCGGTAACAAAAACCTTTGTGATAGCACATTCGATTCCTCGTCGGTATAAATTCTATTTAATCTCAACTCCCACTTTATCGTAGTCGCTAAGGGCCAGTACCACATCCTGTGTGAGGAATTTTCTCATTTCACTCGTTGCCAAGTTTGCCTTTACCTAGTTGTACAAACGTTATTTACTATTGACACGAAATTTAGATAAAGGGTAGGCGATGAATTAAATAGGTGTATCCTTATCGTGGCGGAAAAAATTACATTTCTCTGAGGACCGTTTTGAGCAACAACTATAAAGTCAGTTTGCTTTGCTGTGTACGTGCGATAGACAAAGTAAAATTGGCTTTCCTTTCCTGAAGGGCGAAATTGTCGTGAGCAACACTATTGACCCCAATATCCGTCGGGTTGATTGCTTTTACCCATCTCGTTCTCGCCCTTTCAAATCATCTTTTTCTCTTCTCTTCGCGCTTAATAGGAAGAGCTTTGAACCCCGGCGAAGCTCAGATCTCGAAGCAGAAGTCCGTCGAACAATGGAAAGGCGTTTAAAAGCCCTCAGACCCTTCGAACGGTCCAGAAGGTGCGGTATCGCTCTCGACCATTAGCAAAAAGGGGTGGAAATGGGAAACCTTACCCTTTACAGAATCTTTGGTGCATTGCCATTCTCGAATCTTTCACGACACACAGTATAGCAAGAGAAAATCTCGATAAACTATAATAAAAGTACTCGAAATGACGAATTGGAATACAAAAGCAAAAGGACATAGTGGCAAAAGGACAAAGTGGCAAAAAGTTCGACGATTCCAAAAAAATCCCTCCTATATCAAGAAAATCAATATCAAGCATATAATATATCGATACCTTAAAGCACAAAGGGCATAATATGCCCTTATTTGGACATATTATGTCCAAAAAATGGCATTATGAGAAAAATGTAAGCAGGTAAGTAAGTAAATAAGTTTTTGGTCAATTAACAAAAATAAAGATTTCTCCAATAGTTGTCAATTCCATAAAAAAATTCGCTAAATAAAAAATATTTGCCTGGCCAAGATCTACAACCTCGTTCAACCCAAATTGTCATTGTCGTGGCCTGCAATTGAGTTGAGTTCGCTACTTCAAGGTGGATTTTAAGTTCTTCAAGTGGAGATATCAAGTTCCCTTAAAATTCTTGGATGCTCAGCAACATCTGAGATTCGTTTACGAGACTTTTTCAACCTCCCATCAAGCTTCTGGAGTAGCATTCTTTCGGTACCGAAATCTCAAAGTCGATTTTGGGACATATGCACTTTGTGCTTTAAGGTATCGATATGCTATGTATATTATATTCTATAGATATATTGCTAATATCAAGTGTGGCAACATTGTCGGTACAAAAGCATTTAGAAGCTGCGGTCCTGAGGACCGCGCGCGGGACGAATCAGCCCCGCGAATGCTAGGGATGACGTTGTCAAACAAGTGCGCCAAAGTTCTCCACAGATGGCGTAAATTCGAGCGAGATGACAGTTTTCTCGTACCCTCGCTCACGACCGCGTCGTATTTCATTCGTTTCAAAGACAAACCTGACTTTACTGAGTGTTGCCTGCGATAAAACAGCGAATCCAGAATGTGGACTCCGGGGTTGGGATGTGGAATAGCAAATAGGGAAGCCAAGGTACTGGTTCAGCATAACCGACTGCTTTCATGATGAACAGCTCTGTGGAGCTGATCCCTAATTCAGCGGAGACGTGCATTTTTCAGATCCGATTTTTCGTTCGTATTCATCAAAGACAAGAGCAATTCTCGATATAGGTACTAAGAAACACAGTTTGGAACTGTAAGAGCGGTTTTTCTAGTGGTTGCTTTTTGGTTGAAGCATCATCGGAAACGTCAACTTTTTATAAAATTTTCTTCGATTCACAATACCTAGTCAAAGGTCATTTTTGGTCAGTACTATAATAGGGCTCCAAATTTCAAACGATAGCAACGGATTTGGTCACTTTTCCGGTTGAATTGTGAAACCAAAGGCTATGAGCCTTCTTTACATTCGCCCTTCGAAGGGCTCAACTTCTAATTTTAACGATGATTGTTCATTACTGTCATTTAGTGGTTCACTTTTGAAGTTTTCTCGTTTGACGGCTTTGTTTGTTCCCAAGAAGAGACGACGGAACCTAATTGTTGAAAGACAAACTCAAGGACGGTCTGCTCGAAGGAAAGAAGTTCCTTGTTTACTTTACCAAACGAGTTGACCCGGAATTTTGCCCGAGAAGAAAACATCCACTACGAATCGTTTGATTATTCGGCCGACTGCTGATTTCTGACGTGCAAAAAAAACGCAATAGGTAACCCACCGTCACAACAACTTCTTGATGGTTCTAATCGCTCAGCTCCTCCAGAAATTTTTTCCTTTTTTTACCCAATTTTTTTGTACTTATCTTGGCCTTGTTCCAGAAAACAAGCCAATTTATCGTGTAAAATCTACGAAATTACCTCGTAGCCGATGGCGTTGCCTATGAGCGGATGGTGAACCAAAGTGACGAAGAACAGAGGCCCCCAAAAAATCACGTATGCCGCCGTGATGACTAGGAACATTTTCACACGTTGGACGCCTTCGCGCTCCACCCGCAGAATGTAATTTCGCATTCGCCGATGTTCGTCGATTGCCGTTCCAGCCTGGAACACGATAACAACAATGGCACTCCATCAAATTTTGACATTTTTTAATTTCCTTCTGAAACCCGTAAAATAAGGAACGAATGAAATACATCCATACCTTAAAGCACAAAGGGGATATGTCCGAAAATGGCATTATGAGAAAAATGCAAAATAAGTTTTCGATCCATTTACAAAAATAAAGATTTCTCCCATAATTTTCGATTTCATATAAAAATTCGCTAAATAAAAAATGTTTGTCTGACCAAGATCTCCAACCTCGTTTAACCAGAACTTTGGTAGCACTTAACACTTCCAAGATAAACGCTCTTTAAATATTTGTCGTTTTTATGTTTTGTCGTTTTTTAGGCCCCAAAAATAGATAAAAGGATCATGATTCTTGGAGCAATCGATAGGTCCTGATGAGTGGATTCTTTCGGTACCGAAATCTCAAAATCGATATTTTGGGACACATCCCCTTTGTGCTTTAAGGTATCGACATTATGGAATGTTTATTAATATACTTCAAATATGATACTGCATAAAATAAATAAAAAGAATAAAATAAACATATGTACCTATAAATATGTACAGTTACAAATCACCAATAGCACTCCCTCAAATTTCAACATTTTTAAATTGCCTTATGAAAACAGCAAAATATGGAACAAATGAAATACATTATGGAATATTTATTCTTATAATTTAAATATGATATTTCATTAAATCAGTACAAATAATAAAATAAATATGTAGGCCTACCTATAACCTACATATTTTATGGTGGAAAACGTATTTAATGCGTTTATTCCTATCATGGGGTTGTCTGACAAAAAACTTCGTAAGCATGGAATTAAAAATTCCGATCCATAAACTCGAACTAGTCAATTTAATTGACGGCACTGCCGAAGTCCGCTGATACGAGCTAGTTTCGAAGTCTTCTATCTCTGAACTAGGTATCCAAGAAGAATGGCCATTCCAGAAAGCCAGGCTCCATGGGATGGCCGGAATTTGTCATCGTTAGTTTAATGCCAGCTATCCGTTCTGGAAGGAGCGAATAATGCGAGTCGTTAGCAGCTCACGCTTCTTTTCTTTTCTCAAAGTTCTTTCCGTGCTTCCTTCACGTGACCGACTACGAAACGGCTATCTTCACGCAGAGTTTCCTGCAAGTTTTTCTCGGTGCAGTAACGCTCAAAAATTTGACGAACATTTTCGAGACGAATTTGAAGCGCCATCCAATCGATAGTGACAGCCAAGAGCTCTGGAGATTTTAACGCAGTTCTCTGAAGAAATTTCTCATCAAATCGTGAATCGATTTCGAAAATATAATGATGAATTTATATAATATATAACATAAGAAGGAGAAGGTTACTCAAGGTGACTTGTCGTTGAACCTCTGTAATTGGCCAGGAAAACAAAATTTATCACCCCCTGGAAATGAGCATGAAAATTAACTCTGAGATGGCCTGGGTTGATTGGTATTATTTCACAATTTCACCAATTTATTTCATGGGTATGTGTTTCCTGTGATGTGGCCGGTTATGTGAAAAAGCAAATACCTACTCAATAATCACGTCATTTTCGTTTCAAATGCTCAAAAACAAAGATTGTTAATTTAAAACTTTTTCGGAACCTAGGCCATCTCAGGGCTAATTTTCATGCTCATTTCCAGGGGTGATAAATTTTGTTTTCCTGGCCAATTACACAGGTTCGACGACAAGTCACCTTGAGTAACCTCCTCGTTTTTATGTTATATATTATATAAAATCATGCGAATAGTCGCATCCTCCACGATATAAACAATTGGCGGAATCGAAAACCCATTAGTTGAATTATATAGAGCATTAATTACGAAATGACGGCTTTATGAACTGTAGACGCGATAATTCAAAACATAAAGTATTCAGTTAACGAGCCGTCGCCTCGGGCATCAAAATGGGCTGCATCCGATAAAAGTCGAATTAGCCATTCCGATGAAATACGGGTAGGCAAATCGTGCAACAGCACCTAATTATTTCCACCAATTAACCAAATTATGCCAACTCAATTTGGTGCCGAGCCAGATGTGATCGGCTCTTAAATGAATTTCAACTCATACGATTCGTGAATTATTGCTCGAGTATTATCGCATTATCGGTATTTAAAGACCGACTGAATGAACACAATTTTTATTCCTAAATTTTCCCCGGGACGTTTAATTGTTTTGTATTTACGAGGCAGGTACCAAAAACGGGCTAGAGTGAAATTTTCATTGCCTAAGAAAATGCAAATGATTACGAATATAGTTAGGGTATGATAGATTGGTGGTAACTCAAAAAAAGCATTGAATTTATCATTGAAAATAATTTTTTCGTTTTTGGAGAATATGTCACCCACAGACTATGAATCACAGACCATCAAAGTCATCCGGGTCGAGCTAACAGACTGGCGCCATACTGTATGGTCCTCGGTCTCCTCTGTTAACTATTCCGTTCGTGTCACATGTTGCAACTCTCCTTTGATCTCTCCAGTCACTTTATGCCTAGCAATGTCATACGATCACTCGCCATCCCAACATTCGTCACATGCAGTCTCGTAACCGTGTTAAATAAATTGTACCCTTCGCTTCTGATTCAAATTTCTACGTTTCCAACCAATTCCTCATCAAAGTATCAGCAAGTTTTTATTTTCATCAGTACGTACCTCCCTATTTTCAAACGGTTTGTACAGTCTGACATTTGAAATATAATTATCGTGTACCTATTTACCAAAAAAATCGAATAATACTGCTCATCACGATGTACGAGCAAAATAAGTGCCGCGTGGGTGAAAAGGTGGTGTATTATTGTCACTGTGCTTCGAAAATACAACCTTCCCATTTTCAAAATGAAGACAGCGCCAAAAATTGATGTTGATTCGAAAATGTTTACTAACTATTTTCAATTGCCAAATTATCCTGAAGAGAAAATAAGACGGGAACTCCGCTTTTCCGAAAACACTTTCCCATTAAGAAATACTTGTACCTTGCTCGGAATTTTCTCAAAATAAATAACTTCCAGCGACTTCTAATTCCACGTACCTACTTGAGCCGTTTCGCCTTCCCTTCGAAAACTTCATTAGTCCCGAGACATCGAGCAAGTGACACCCGTCCGAACACCCGTGACAGAATGAGCACTGCTCCATTACGACAATGATGACGTAGGTCGTTACATCCGACTGTACGAGGTGACGTTCTGGAACCATAAATCTTCCCCGTTTTTGACAGACTGAAACTCGAGCGAGAACGGAAACAGCGTCTGTTACGGGACGTATGGAACGTCGGGAGGCGGGATAAATGCAATTTACAACTGCCGAGCAGCGGGGAAAGAGGGAAAAAATAATAACTAAATACATTTTTAATTTCGTCAGATCCCTCGGCGCGGCTCACATAAATCACCCGTTTCTCATTTGTCTGGATCAATTCCAAAACTCACCGCAGGGGGCGTCCGGATCTGCGGCCCGAGATGTGCCACCGCTTCTAACAGAATACGTCTCCAGATTAACCGCAAGTTGTAACAAGTTAAAGGAAAAAAAAAAACTAAAGCGATTTAGCACTCCTCTGAGTAGTGGAAATAGAGCGATATAATATTTTTACGCTAGATGATGATAACTCCCACGGATGTATATATCACACATGATACATAATATGTATAACATGATACAATGTATCAAATCCCCTGACCAGAACTAAACTTCATCATATATGATATTATGTATCATTTGTATCATATTATGATACATATGATACAAATGATACATCATATATGATGAAATTTATTTCCGGTCAGGGGATTGGTAAGGGATTTGATATAGGGGGTACCTAGGTGGAAAAGCAGTGAGAGTTAACAAAATTTTAAGGTAGCAAACGTCTATAGTATATTCCCGGCATTACTCAAATCAAATCTGAAACTCAAATCTAAAACGAGCACCTTATGCTCAAACCTCAAACTCAGACATCACACCTACCCAAACCTCAAACTCGAACTCTAAGCTGAAACTCAAACCTCAAACTTAAAGAGAAACTTTGAACTCAAACATCAAACTCGAACCACGAACCCAAACCTTACACTCAAACTTCAAACTCGAACCTCAACCTCAAACCTCAGATTCAGACCTCGAACTCCAAATTCGAACTCAAACCTCAACTTAAACTTCAAACTCAAACTCTCACCTCATATTCAAACATCAAACTCAAACCACGAACTCGAACCACAAACTCAAACTCAAAGCTCACATTCAAACTTCAAACTCAAACTCGAACCTCAATTTCATACCTCAGACTCAGACCTCGAGCTCCAAAGTCGAACTCAAACCTCAAACTCTCACTTCATATTCAAACCTCAAACTTAAAACGTCAAATTAAACCTCAAACTGAAACCACGAACTTAAACTGAAACCTTGAACTTAAAGGGTCAAATTCACACCTCAAACCCGAACCACAAACTCAAACCTCACACTCAAACTTCAAACTCAAACTGAACCTCATTCTCAAACTACAGACTCAGACCTCGATCTCCAAATTCAAACTCAAACTAAAACTTCAATGTCAAACTCGTACTTCATACTCAAACCTCAAACTTCAACTTTTAACTTCATTCTCAGACCTACACCTTAACCGAAACATGAAATCCACTCCTAAACTGATCCACTCCATCCACTTATTTGTCATGTTCTGACGAAAAATTCACAATGCTTGAAACATGAATTAAAGCTGGAGGTTTGGGTTTAGTGTGAGTTTTAGTTTGAGGTTTGAGTTTAAGGTTAGAGTTTGAGGTTTGAGTATGAGATGTGAGATTGAGGTTCCAATTTGACTTCTCAAGTTCGACGATTTCGAGTTCGAGTTTGAGGTTTGAGTATGAGGTGGAAGTTTCACTTCGAATTTGTAGTTCGTGGTCTGACTCCGAAGTTTGAGATTGAGGTTCGAGTATGAGATGTGAGTTTGAGGTTTGAATTTGACTTTTCAAGTTTGACGATTTAGGTGCGAGTTTTAGTTTGAGATCAAGATTAAAGTTTGATGTTCGAATATGAGATGTGAGTTTGAGGTTTGAATTTGACTTTTCAAGTTTGACGATTTAGGTGCGAGTTTTAGTTTGAGATCAAGATTAAAGTTTGATGTTCGAATATGAGATGTGAGTTTGAGGTTTGAATTTGACTTTTCAAGTTCGACGATTTAGTTTGAGTTCGAGGTTCGACTTTGATGTTTCAGTATGAAGTGGGAGTTTCACTTCGACTTTGAAGTTAGAGGTCTGACTCCGAAGTTTGAGATTGAGGTTCGAGTTTGAGTTTGAAGTTTAAGTTGTATCTGTGAATCATCGGTTTGAGGTTTGAGATCAACGTTCGAGTATGAGATGTGAGTTTGAGGTTTGAGTTTGACTTTTCAAGTTTGACGATTAAGTTTGAGTCTGAGTCTGAGGTTTGAGATTGACTTTCGAGTTTGAGTTTGTCGTTCGTGTTTGAGGTTCGAGTTTCAGGTTTTAGTTTTATTTTGAGGTTTGAGTTCGAATTTGGAGTTATGAGATTGAGGTTGGAGTTTGAGTTTGTCGTTCGAGTTTGAGGCTGACTTTTTAAGTTCAAGTTTTCAGTTTGAGTTTGTGGTTAGAGTTCGAGGTTTGATTTGACTCTTTAAGTTTGAGGTTCGTGTTTCATGTTTTAGTTTGTGTCTGACGTTTGAGTTCGAGGTTTCGACCGACAAAAAATGTCACAATTTATGAAACGTTTTGTCGCGAATCAAAAATTTTTTGATATTCAAAAATATTTAATATTTTACGGGTTTTCCCCTCGCATTCCGACCTCAAAAACCAGAGTTGTCAGTTTCAGTACTTCCATTTTTATATTCTTTCGCTTCTACCTCGGCAAAAATTCAATTTCGAAGTTTCGTCTCACCACAACACTCAGCTTCGTTTCTTCGAAACTTTCACCTACCGGAAGGAAGGTGACAAAACCGAGCGGATATAATCGAAATTCAAAACAACGAGAGCGAACAGGGAGCACCCGAGCCTGAAGGACAGGAGCCCCGGATAAATGGAGTTGTGATTGATTTATCGCCTATTGAAATTAACTCCTCTTGTCAAGGGCTTTTTCCTGACCGGTAGGCCGAGTGGTAAATCTGCAGGGGAGCTGGCGCTTTATTCGCAGTTTCCTTCCTTCCGTCGTCGGGTCGTTAGTATCGGAAGTGGAACGCGGGCGTATTAATCCCTAAACGAGTTGGGCCCGTCGATTGACGAGCCCTGCAACTTTAAACGAGACTCGACTTGACATCGGTACGGACGGACGGGATTTTCCCTATTCCATTCTCTCATTATTCCCTCCGTCCGGAGTGCAGAAAGTTGGTTAACGGTTTGTCAACTTGCGGCCTAACGGTTGTGATTGCGGTTTTCGAATCAGTGCCGGTTTTTTTACATCGGTGGAAAGGTGTAGAACCTCGAAACGACGAGATGGGAGGGTCAAATATGGTGCGATCTTATTGAAGCACTCAAGGTTCAAGAGAATCTGGAGAGAAAAGAGTCCTAGGGTATCGCATTAGTTCAATAAATGTTTGGTTTGAACTTGAGGATTGAGTTTGTTGTTTGAATTTGAGGTTTGGAATCGAGGTTTGAGTTTGAGGTTTTAGTTTTAGTTCGAATTTTGAGTTTGGGGTTCAAGTATGAGGTTTTAGTTTGACTTTGAGGTTCGAGTTTAAGGTTTGAATTAGAGTTTGCTGTGTAGGTTTGAGGGAGGTGTAGTTTGAGGTTTGAATTCGAGTTTGGGGTATGAATATGAGTTCGAGGTTGCGGTTGGAGGTCTGTGTCTGATGTTTGAGATTGAGGTTCGAGTTTGACTTTTGAGTCAGAGGTTTAAGGTCGATACAAGTTGCATATGAAAAATGAAGAATAGGCCCATTCCAGGAACAGTTTCGTCCTTTATTTCTCATATCCACTTTGAAAACAAAGTATTTGGATGAATGGAGACAATTTAGGATTTTTCCCGAGAGAAAGGTGAATTAATCTTATTTCAGTTTTCGTGGGATTCTACCGATAAAGCTTAGGGATGTGCCCTGCAGTTTTTATTTGCAGTGTTATACTTTATACGATGAACGGTTCAGCCGCGATTGCGGACTTGAGTAAGTAAATGACAAAATCGTAATTTTTATAAAATGTTGCATATTTTCAATCAACTGTGACTTGGTAATCAATCAATTTACTGCGAGGAAATACCAGGTTCTATATGAAATATATCCGCATAATCTGCAAGCTCGATTTTCGAGTTTAGGTATTCACTTCGTAAATATTAATGTAAAAATGGACAGGTAAAGTACGAGGTGAGTGACCCCACGAGCGGCCCTTTCCGGAGTTATTTGAGAATGTCGTTTTTGGACCGGGGCGCTAACAAATCACAACTTTCTCCCTCATAATACCCTTGCTCGTTTTGGGGTGGGAAAAACTGGCGTTTGGCCAAAATGAAGGATGCGACAGGCGAAAGACTAGATCTTCCTGTCGGAAAACCTTGCATTCTGGCTTCATATACAGGAAACACGGCATTTTCATATAACTTCAGCTAAACTCGGAGCGCAAGGTTTCAGTCAAAGGTTTGTCCTCTCTCTGCTCCATGGAGGGAAGTTATCTCGACACTTTCAGTCTGTGTTGTACTGCTGCGATGGTTTTGTTCGCTTACCGTGGGGCACATATTTCAATTTATTATGGTTTTCCGGTATCTGGTCAAACATGCGTTCCTCTCTTGTATGTAGGTGAAGAAGAATTCAGAGCTTCAGGACATGACATCCAGCCCAGCTGGACAGTATTACGGAATAATTAGGTATTATCTTGAAACAAAATTTAACTGCCATAATTTAAGTCCATAGGAAGGTACTCCCACTACACTATACCTGCATAATATTGGATATTCTTCAACCCCGAAAAAATATCAACATTTTCCGCTTTTCGGGTATTCTGCTGTCGAAGAAGCAACATAAATATATATTTCATACATTGCTCTCGATTTTGCGCTTCGCTGCTGACGGAGAGCAGTGAATAAGAAAGCTGATTCATCCTTCTCATGTGCTCAATACACGTGACGAAGTGCTACGTGTCGTATTTTCCGTACTTCCTGCCGCATAATCGTTCCGGTTCTGTCTACGTCTGACGCTAAAATATTCAGCGTATTTCTCTTTTTCAAGCTTCTACGTCTAGCAGCTGCGCTGAAAAGCAGGAAAATCCTTCGAGCTGTGCCCCTGACAGCTTTCAACTTGCCACTGCGATTTCCTCTTATTCGCCATTTTCTCACTCTCAATACCCCCTCCCCCCCTTATTCAGCTGGTAATTTTAACAAATTATCATAAAATATTCGATCTCCGCCTGAATTTTTGCAGCCATTCATACGAAACGTTTAAGATAGCATGGAAGGATAACAAGAATTCATATTTCTAAGGAAATATACAGGGTGTTCAGATTTATGGTTGTCCTCCATTGCTTACGCGACGTAACGAAACCGAAGGACCACCGAGAACGAATATCTCGGACAATTAAAAGATAAGTCTTACAGGATAAACGTACCTTGACTTTTGCCGATGAGCGCCCGAATGACGCGACGTGATATATTTAATAATGAAGAAAGGAAAAGATGGAGGGTACGGGACTGACAAGGATGAAGGAATCCTACCTAATTAAATCACTCGCGAATGATTGGGGAAAACTCCGAAAATTTATGCTAGCCGATTGCAGCAGGGCGAGGCGAATCAGCGGGGGGTCGTGTAACTGCCTACGACGAACGAGAGACTGACTGACGACCGGTATCGACAGTCTTCGAGGCCCTTATCGCCCTGCGGTGCTGATGACTGTTCGAGTACATCTTATGCCCTCTATGGAGGGATTCGCAAACTATTTTAAATTCAAGAGTTCACGCGTGAACATTCCTCCCCCCTGAAATGTCGATTTCAGTCGCGGAACACAAAGCAGTTGGCGTATTTCGGCTAGAGTATTAACATGCAGCGTTAGTAACAAAAAACGAAAACTCAACAACAAAACAAAGTTAGTGGAAACAAGAACAAGGAACCTATTATTGGGAAGGAAGCGGGCAGAGGCGGACCAAAGGGCGTGTCAGCTCCCCGTTGGTGGTCTTGACGATGGCGACTCGAGGCACTCCGTCAGGTCCCGGGCAGAGCCTCTTGATGACAGCTAGTGGCCAACGAAGTGGTGGAACGTCTTCCTTCATGATCACGACGACTGTTCCTTCAGACACAGGTGGGGCATCCGTGGTCCATTTCCGACGATTCTGCAGGGTGTGGAGGTATTCCTGCTGCCATCGCTTCCAGAAGCCCTTCACAATGGCTGATACCAGCTGAAAGTGACCCAACCGATTGACCGGAACGCCGGCAAAATCTTCGATGGGTAGATGGTCGAGAGGGGGTCCCATGGTGAGGAAATGGGCTGGAGTCAGTGCAGCCGGCGCGCCTGGATCAGCCGAGAGCACAGACAATGGTCTGCTGTTTAGCACAGCCTCAACTTGGGCCAATACTGTTGCAAACTCCTCGTAGGTTAACAGCTGTGATCCGATCAGCTTCACAAGGTGGGTCTTCACACTTCGGACGTTAGCCTCCCATATGCCTCCAAAATGTGGGGCGGCTGGGGGGTTCAACTTCCACTCGATCCTTCGATGAGACAACTCGGAGCCAATAGCATCGTTGAATTCACTCGAAGCGGTGAACCGATAGAGGTCGCTCAGAAAATTCTTTGCTCCGATGAAGTTTGTGCCCTGATCGGAGCAGATCCTGTGGCACGGGCCCCTTCTCGAAAGAAATCGACGAAAAGCAGCCAAGAAGCATTCTGTTGTGAGGTTGGAGGCGAGTTCCAAATGTATTGCCTTGGTTGTCAGACAAACGAATAGGCATATATACGCCTTTAAGCTCGATCCCCCTCTCCTTCGAACCATGGATATAGAGAATGGCCCGGCGAAGTCGACGCCACAGTTCAGGAACGCTTTGCATTGCTCAAATCGGATCGAAGGTAGTGGTGCCATCTTCGGTTGAAGCGGTTTAGGCTTGTTTCTAAAACAAGTGTTGCAGCGCTGCACTCGCCGGCGAACGATGTCTCTACCTGAGAGTATCCAAAATCGACGTTGGAGGATGGCCATGAGAAGGTGGGGTCCTGTATGCAAATTATCCACGTGGTGCTGATCAATCAAGAGCTCGACGAACTTTCCTTTTTTGGGCAATATGACGGGGTGACGGTGATCAAAATCCAAACCGGAATAGTTGAGACGACCCCCAACTCGAATTAGGCCATCCTTGATGAAGAGATCGAGTCTGCCAATCAAGGGATCGGGCTTCGTTTGTTTTCCAGACAATTTACCTTGCGAATCAAGGTATGTAAATATCTCAGCGAACTGCTGCCGTTGGACGTAAACCAACCAGCGCTTCTCAGCCTCCTCAATCTCCGAGGCGAGGATGACGCCCGACCGCGCCAGGCTCAAACGCAACGCTCGTAGTACATAGACTGTGGACCGCAACAGTCTCCGATAGGTCGAAACTCGGTCCAATAGAGGCTCAAGAGGCCACTCAGACGAGGCAGGCAGCGCAACTGATGCCAACGAAGCTACTTTCTCTTCTGGTACTGAATATGCCGCGGAAATGTCAGTCACCCTGGTGATGGGCCACCCATCTTCCTCTTGCAGCAGCCAATGAGGGCCCCCAAACCATAGTGGGTGCCGGAGGAGGGCGCCTGCTGTCAATCCACGACTCAGACAATCCGCTGCGTTAGTTTCACCGCGAACGTGGTACCAACAACGCTGATCAAGATTCTCCTGCACTTGAGCCACTCTATTCGCGACGAAGACCGTCCACTTGGCTGGAGGCGACGAAATCCACTGCAGGGCCACTGTCGAATCCGTGAGGGCATATACCTTTTGAATTGGATGGCGGGGCTCGTATTGGTTCAGGACGAGTCGAAGCAGTTTTGACAGCAGTACCGCAGCGCAGAGTTCCAGTCTGGGTATTGTGATGGACTTGGTCGGAGCTACTTTTGATTTGGCGCACAACAAATTTGCACGACGACCCCTCCCTGGAAAGTAAGATACCACATATATTACAGCTCCATATGCTGCTTGAGATGCGTCTGCGAATCCAACCAGGAGGGAGTAGTCTCCCGGACTGACAAAGGAGTGTCTGGGTATATGCCACTCTGCCAGCAGATGCAAGTCATCCACGAAGTTCCTCCATTGATTGACGATCTCCTCTGGAGGCGCATCATCCCAGTCGATTCGCTGCGACCACAGGGTCCGAATCAGCAATTTGGCCAGAACGGTCAACGGGGCCAAAAAACCCAGGGGATCAAATATCTTCGCGATTGCCGACAGCATAGTCCGTTTGGTACAAATGGGTGGTGGTCGATTAATTTGAACAGAGAACGTATCCTGCAAAGGGTTCCATCTCAGCCCGAGAACTTTCAGCGAAGCATCTGAATCGAATGTCAAGCATTCAGCCGAGCGCTCCTGAACCGGAATAGTCTTCAAAACCTGTTCAGAATTTGATCCCCACTTCAAAAGTTGGAACGATCCCGATGCAAAAAGGGCACAAAGTTCCTGCTTCAATAGCACCGCCTCCTCCTCAGAGTCCACTGAGCTTAGGAAATCGTCGACGTATAGGTCACGAGTTGCCGCTGCAGCCGCCCTGGGGAACCGAGATCCTTCCAAATCGATAAGATGGCGCACCGTTCTCAGTGCCAGGTATGGCGAAGGGGCGATTCCAAACACGACCGTATTCATTTGGTAAGTACATATTGGCTCGTCTGAGGAAAACCTAAACAGGATTCTCTGAAATCGTCTGTCTTCAGGTCTCACTAGGATCCTTAGGTACATCTGACGAATATCTGATGTAATTGCCACTCGGAATAGCCGGAAATTCAGTAGGATGGCGAAGAGATCATTTTGAAGCTTCGGCCCCACGTAAAGCACATCGTTCAATGAGACCCCAGTGGTAGTACGGCAACTAGCATCCATGACGATTCTCAGAGGAGTGCTGGAACTTTCGGATTTCATAACTCCGTGATGGGGAATGTAGTAGGCTTCTCGATTCTGAGTCAGCTCGACAGCTGGAACCACAGATAGATAGCCCTCGTCCAAGTAGCCCTGCATCACTTTTTTATACTGGTTGAAGAGCTCTGGGCTTCTGCTGAGGCGACGCTCCAGCTGCAGAAAACGACGAGTCGCTTGGCCAAGAGAATCTCCCAGCAGAGGAGGTGACTTTCGAAATGGCAATGCCACCACAAAGCGACCATCTGGTTCTCGGCCCACGGTGTTAAGATAGTACTGCTCGCAGGCACTATCTTCAGGGGCATTGTGCGGCCCATTTGGAACCTCCTCTATGGTCCAAAACTTTTCTAGCAAATTGTCCAACGGCTCTTCAGCGACGATTGCATGAAACGCTTGAGGTTTCTGGGATGGGAGCGCTGCAATTGGGGCCGTGCCCATAATTAGCCAACCCAGCGATGACTCCAGCGCAAAAGGAGTATGGGGAGGTCCAACTATTTTCCGTTCCCCGACGATCAATGGCCAAAGCTCAGCACCGATGAGCATGTCGATAGGGCCCGGGACGTTAAACGATGAATCAGCAAGATTCAGTGATGCCAGATGATCCAGGTGCTTCATATTTACAGGAACTGCAGGCATGTCATCCGTGAGCTCACTGAGAACATAAGCTCTCACAGAGTACTTCGACGACGGTCGGACGAGGGACTGGAACGTGACACAAACCTGCTCCTCGATAGGGGCGGTTCCTTTTCCCAAGCACTTCACATGAGAGCGAAGCTGTTTGGTTCGAAGCCCAAGCTTTTCACAGCAGCCTTTAGTCAAAAAATGTGATTGCGACCCGCAGTCCAGAAGCGCTCTCAAGATGACTGGATTTCCTTTGCGATCACGAACTGTGACTCGTGCGGTTGAGAGCAATACCAATGTATTACTTGCACAGAGGCCGGACATGGCTATTGTAGACGGCTCAACAGATTCACTTTGCTGGTTCTGCGACTCGAGCTCGTTTTTTGTGGCGAAATTTGACGACTTGGCATCCACAAAGTGCAGCAAACCATGGTGACCATGACCGCAGGAGGGACAAGCTGAACTTGATTCGCAATCCACCGTAAAATGGGCTGCCGATAGGCACCGGAAACACAAGCGAGAGCGTCTCACAAAATTGTAGCGCTGCTTAGGAGTCGATTTCAAGAACGATGAGCATTTCACAAGATCATGGGACGCCTCTTTACAAAATGAGCACTTGTTCGTTCGACGTTTATCGCGAGGCGAGCTGACGACGTTCTGCTGAGCCACCAACGAATGAGAAGGCTTCTCCCCCGGTGATCTGTTAGACGAGGAACTCCCAACATACCTTTTCGACCGAGCCAAAATCTTACTTTGCTCATGAGCAAAGCTCACAAGAGAGTCAAACGTTGGGACTTCTTCTTCTCTATGCTTCATGTCAAATTGGCGCATGGTATCAGAATCCAACTTCTTTCCCGCTACGTGAAGCAACAAGAAATCGAACAAATCGGGAATTCCGATTTTTTTCAACGCGGACGAGGCACCTACAAATCCTTCCAAAAACGAATTTAAGGCCTTTTCTGATTCTTGAGTTGTAGACTTGAAGTTCAAAATTTTGTCGAGGTAATAATGCCCTTGAGCTCTTCGGTCCTCAAAGCGCTTTCTGAGTACTCCTAACAAAAGCTCATAATTCGCTTCCGTGGGCGGTACGCTGGCGACGACGCTTTTTGCGCTTCCAATGAGGTGTGAAACCAAATAATTGACTCGTTGAAGATCCGAAAGACCATCGTTATTATGGATCAGATCTGTGAAAGTCTGGATGAATGGTTCCCAATTTTCAAGAGACCCATCAAATTTCGGTATCTGAATTGGCTCTAGCTTAACTTTACAAGCTGCAGGCTGCGCGCGTACTTGATTCGCGAAATGTTCATCTCGTGCGATTCTATCACCTACGGCAAGGACAGAATCGGCCATTTGAGCAAACGCAGTAATTTTGTCCAAATTTGGCTCATAATTGTCGTCCATCTCCAGACGAACCTCTTCTAAGTCGTTCACTGTCTCACTAAACTCAGCGCGCAAGTCCGAAACTGATCTGATTTGGACCATAAATAATGCATGGTCATTGGGTGACAAATTCTTGGAGAAATCACACAGCGTCTGCATTCGAGCCCACAGTTGATTCATTTTAGCACATAGCATTTTACATCTCACTTTTCCCGCCATATCAAGGATAAGGGAATAACAAACTTAGGCAAATGGTAAGGTGAAAGAAGTAGGACAAAATTTCCACTAACAATGAATTATTGTTCAACAATAACAAACAAATTTAATATTCAAATCAACAAACAATATACAACTCAGCCGAAATACGCCAAGTCAATGACCCACAAAATCCTTGGTTGCTCAGGATTTTACTCGAATGTAAAATCAGGTTCAGTTTTAATTTCAGTAGAAACAAATTTCTTTATTCCAAATTCAATAACCGAATTAATTGAATTATTCAAATTTGTAAACAGCGATCAAACGACTAACGCTCGAATGCGTTCGTTTGTTTGTAAACAAAGGGTGCGATCTAACCGCACAAAATAAATGTAAACAGAACACGATACCGCACGGACCGATTCGTAGTTACGTACGTTCTGGAATGACAAGGTTCAACGAATCGAGAACCGTCCCCACTAAGCTTATCGCGAGTGATCCTGTCAAGCCACCCAGTCCCAAATTCAACTGAAATTTCCCAACCGGCCCGAAATGACCAAAATATGCTTACGCGACGTAACGAAACCGAAGGACCACCGAGAACGAATATCTCGGACAATTAAAAGATAAGTCTTACAGGATAAACGTACCTTGACTTTTGCCGATGAGCGCCCGAATGACGCGACGTGATATATTTAATAATGAAGAAAGGAAAAGATGGAGGGTACGGGACTGACAAGGATGAAGGAATCCTACCTAATTGAATCACTCGCGAATGATTGGGGAAAACTCCGAAAATTTATGCTAGCCGATTGCAGCAGGGCGAGGCGAATCAGCGGGGGGTCGTGTAACTGCCTACGACGAACGAGAGACTGACTGACGACCGGTATCGACAGTCTTCGAGGCCCTTATCGCCCTGCGGTGCTGATGACTGTTCGAGTACATCTTATGCCCTCTATGGAGGGATTCGCAAACTATTTTAAATTCAAGAGTTCACGCGTGAACATCCATAAAATGTTGGATTCTTCAGCTTATTTGATAAAATGTTACTGACATAAACGTTTTTGTGAACCCTAGAAAAAACAATACTTTTTTTCGATTTGAAGTTTTTTTTCGTGTTTTTGACTGAGTCTCAGTAAAACAACCAGAAGTTCCTTAAATATCAAAGTAATCACAAAAATTAGGATATCTTTGGAAAGAGCGTTGAATTTTCTATTGGGTTACGGTATTTGCAGTTTTTTAAAACCAAGATAAAGACGCGAAAAATTGGACAAAACTTTAGAATTGGTCAGTTTTTGAAAATTACCCTTTTTCAGCGTACTTTTAGGACTAGAAAGAAAAAGGAAAATCCCTCACATGTTATGGGTAAAATTTGGCAAAAAATGTCAGCTTCCGAACGCGATTTATGATTATAATCATTTCCAGATTTACTTCGCTTATCAGTGGAGAAATCCACGTTTCAATATAGAACCAGTGGTGCGTAGATAACACACAATACTTCCATATTTTGAAACGTAAAATTGTGACACAATTTGATCATATTTTGACTGCTTTTGAAAGTGTTTAGGTCAAAAATATCAAAAAATTCAGTATTAAAATTTTAAAATTCGCCCAAAATGAAAAAACGCCACATTTTCGGAATTTAAAAAATATCCACATATTCTGCAAGGTAAAAGGAAGATTTTGAGACCAAGAACGCTCAAATCGGTTCATTTTTGCGGCCGCAAAAAAATAAAATAGAAAACACTAAAAATGCAAATATCTCGGAAGTACTGTGCGTTATCCAAATTCCGATTAAACAGGGTGTTAGGTCTTGTTGAGACAAACATTTCAGTTCAAGAAATTTGAAAAAAGGTTGAGAAATGAGGGAGTTATGGCCATTTTTGTAAGTGACCACAGACGGACAGACGGACAGACGGACACACGGACACACGGACACACGGACACACAGACACTTGTTCAGGAAGTGATTCTGAGTAAATGTGTATAAGAAAAAGTTTTTTCTGAAGCTCCGTTCCGATTCTCGATTTTAGGACGATCACAATACTTCCATTTACTCTGTAAATATGGAAGTAAAAACGTGATTTTTCGATACAATCTTGGTTTTTCAGCATTCGTTGAACTTCTCGCGTTTTTGAAAATTTTTCTCTCTGACCAAAGGTGGCCATGTTCCGACAAGAATCTCTTGGCAATTATTTCGGCAAAAGGGCATCCCTGCGTCAACAGACAGGCTACAATTTGGGACACAAGTATATCTTGCAATATTAGGTACAATTTCCAATTTTGAATAAAAGCTTGCGGTCCAAAATCTTACACATCACTAAGAAGGCTCAAGGAATACGCATCGCGTATTGTTCGGCCTATGTTATCCGATGGAGCAGCCAGGTTACATGACAATGTTTCAAAACAACAGCGGAACACCGACGGCTCTATGTGGCATTTAAGCCGGGCTCGGATGCCGTATCAAAGTTACAGCCCAGTAAACTTGTCAGGGAAGAAGATAACACCAAAACAACCTTCCAGCTATTCTGTACTTTTCTGCGGACGAACGGATGTCGCTTTGCGCGAATTTTATTCCTCCAAGGGCTCGCACCCCCGGGCGATAGCTTGAGTTATGTTTGGAAAAGCTTCGGCGTAGGTGCTTGAAATCGAACGCCCTCGATCAGCAGAAAAAAGGTTTTGTCAGCTAACATTTTACGCGCCCTCCCTCAAGCCAGAAACGGAAATCCTCTAATGCGTCAGGATAAGCAGGAAAGGTTACTGCAGAGATTATTAGTTGTTAAAATCATGAAAAATGTTCTTGACTCATCATATTCACAAAAATGTTGTTGTTGTTGTTGTTGTGTATCTAGAGTCTGCCCGCAGTACACACAAAAATGTTGCTGAGTTGGCATAGTTGAAACCTCTTTTTAACCGAATCCAAAAGGAGGAGGTTACTCAAGTTGACTCTCGTCGTATGGTTGTTTTATCCGCTTTATTTGTTATGTCTACTCCACCCTCACGCTGCCAATTTTTGTCCGAAATTGAAGTCTTTCTCCGAAATGTCGGGGAAATCTGCCATTTGGTAGGACCATTTTTTCCATTCTTTTGGATAAATATTGGCGGCGCTACAGAGAAAAATGTACAGTAAAATAGCAGCATGTTTTTCCTTGTGTAAAGCTACAAAAAGTGTTGAACAAAAAAATTTGGAAATAAAATAAAATTTACTAAAAAAATAGCCTGTTTTTTAGTTTCAACTTTTTAGTTTTCCTTAAATGTAAGAAGTTAAAATGCAAATAAAAAACTCGAATTAAACATAACATATTCTGGATACAAACCTGGTTACATTAATTCTTGATATTCATCCAGTCCCCTCCAGAAACTTGACCAAAAAACTAGGAATGGATCGGTTTTAAAATGGTCTTGAAAAAATAATGGAGTTCTAACGGGGCACAAAAAAAAAAAGTAAAATAAATTAAAGTCAATCTGAAAAGCTGGTTTGCTGCATCTGGTGCCAGACAACGGAAAGATTAAAGGCGTCTTTTGTGGATGGCGTTTCGGCGAGGCGGAACCCGAAATAATAGACAATTACTTCCTTAACGTTCTTGGTGGATTGCTTCTGACAATTTCCCTTTGTCCCGTTGAAGAGAAAGGGCTAAACATCAATTTGCGTTCGCGAGATGAAAAACGGTATAAAGGCTTTGCCTTGGGACGTTGGAGTTGACACAAGATATTTTGAAGGCGTAATGAGGCCGCCATATATTTACAGAAAAGGGTTGTTTTACGGTTAGTCTCGTCTCAAAGGCATCGGAATAAAGTTGTTGCTATAGAATTTGACCCGTTGTACCCCGAGGGTACGAATGCAGAAGGCTAAGCTTAGGGAATCAAGGGGAAAAGCAAAAATCGTTCGAGGCAGCAAAATGAGGCCTGAAAACCGATGAAAAATCGTCCCAGAATGCAAAAATCATTGGCAATTGCCATTAATTAATGAGTGATTTGATTCTTTGGCCCACCAATCCCAATTTGATTCATTTTTCATCTGAAATCAATTGATCGAATTGTGAAATTTTGCCATCTCATTAATGTCTTTCAAAGAGTTCTTACCTAGGTACCTACTGTCCCAACGAATCACAAATATTTAAGAAATTTAGGGTGGGTTCATCAATTATTTTCTCCGAAATTCATAGTCTACATTTCCAAGAAATGAAAACTCAAATATTATTTGATTAATAAGCTGAATCGATGAACCCTAAATCATTTCACCCTGAGGAACGTGAAACTTGATCTGTATGCATAAAGGATAAAGCAATAATTATTGCAATTTTACTTCAGTAAATTAAGATAGTGAATTATATTAGGAACAGCTGTTTTGGATGTTAACGCCTATAGATAGTGTAGAAAATAGGGTAGATCTACACTATTTTTTGTCCTCGTCAGTACTGTCTTGAAGGTTCGCCCAGAAGATGGTCTCGAAAATGCCTTTCCCATTCCAGCTTTTCGGGGAAGAAACAGGCCACCAGGGTAAAGGATAGAGTGGATAACAAGGGAGGAAATAACAGCGTTTGCTTCGGTATAAAACGTTTCGGACAGAAAAAGGCAACTAAGGCCCCCGGGGTCTATGCCGTAGAAAAATGAAGAGAAAAATAAATACCGGACGTAACAAAGGATAAAGTGTTACGCTGAAGATGAAGCTGCCTTCAGGAAGTTTGCTTTTAAAAAGTGTCACCGCTTTTTCGGCGTTTCGTTTCCGGTAATTGGACGGAAGTGACACGATACTAATTTTTTCCATGCTCCCTCCGATCTGGGTGGAATCGCCTGATGAATTGTTAGGATCATGGGATGAATTGTTTGAAATGATGCGTTCGAGGCATGTTCTGCCGTCCTTAGTTAAAACGTCCTATCTCATTTTTTTCGCTTTTTGAGTTAAGGACGTGGTTGTATAGATTTTGACATGACGCGTCTGATGGGTCAGGTTAGAAAGTCCTATCTTCATTGGAAAGGACTGAAAAATGGCTTTGTCCTATCTCACTTTTGTCAATTTCCGCCTCCATCCAAGAACAGAAAGTCCTAACTTGGTAGTCCTAGGCTAAAAAGTCCTAAGTAGCAGAAAGTTAGGACACTTTGACCTTGTATAACTGAAAAAATTCAGTAACTTGTGCTAGAATAAATCGTCCTAAGTGGTCTCAAATAAAGGAGTTAGGACTTTCTGGCCTAGTGAGTAGCAAAGCTGTGTCTGTCATGGATGTGGGCAAGATATTCATCTTCGAATACTGAGTTCCAAAAACTACTACTACTAGGTTAAAAAGTCCTATCCTAGGTATAAAAACCAATGTCGTACGTGGCCTAAGGCACACGACAAGAAAACGAACAACAACAACAAAGTCCTATCTTCGACTTCTTGCACTTCAATTGATAATAATTATCAATTGAAGTGCAAGAAGTCGAAGATGACAACTGACAAAGTTGGGGGGTGATGTCAAGGAGCTATCGTGAAAATTCCAAATAGCTAGGGTTAAAAACGTGGACGGTGCAAACAATCTCACTTAACCGCGTTTTTCTCAGAACGCAAAAAACTGAGATAGGACGTTTTAACTTAGGACGGCAGTGTTGTGAGCTGATCTTTATTGAAATTGCTTTGATTACAAAGGAATTTAAGATCAGCGTTGTTTTTGATTTGAACACCACAGTTTGACCACTTTTGTGCCATTTTTGATCTTGATAAACGTTAGGTTGACAGCCTCGGATATGGTAGAAAAATTCACATGGGAGATAAGTCTTGAATTTATGTTCATCCCTTACACATCCTTGGTACTTGGTTGAATCTTATTCAACTAGGTTCAAACGCAGTGCTTCTCCATCGTAACATACAAACCGTGCACACTCTCAAAATCTGGGAAAGCCAAAAAATGAATTTTCCACCTTGCGAAGGGTCAGGAGATGATGGATAAATAAATTGAATATTCGTTAGCACTTTATTTCCCCGAAGTGCGGAAAGAAAATACGAAAAAAAATATTTTTTCGGCAGCCGAATTATTTTATCGTCGGAGAAAATGTCAAAATACTTAAATGAATCCCTTACCCGTGAAGGCGTTGACGGATTGCCACTGTTCGAGTTGGGCGGACCAGCTCCGAAGCCGCCGCCTCCCGTGACGCTGACGAGGGTCGTCACAAGACCTGCCACCCGCACTGCCTCCACGTTCGCCTTTGTCAGGTCCCTATATATGAAATATGATTCCTTTCAGAAATACAATAATAGTCCGCAAAGGTGAGTTTATTTGAGTAATGGGCAATTGTTGAGTTTCTCTCGGGTTACATAGCCGTGTAGTTGCACCGGTGTTTGTACGTGATAGCAAGGCAAGAGCCGGCGGTTTTCAGCAGCATTCATGCCCATGCTGAGGCCAAAACGCACTGAGGAAGAAAGTAAGAAAAACGTTGGAAATATTTTCTAATACAACAGCACTTAGATGTTTTCACTTTTTCACGTTTACCTCAACCAATTTCAGATCACCGGAATGTTTATCTAAAAAAGACTTTTCCAAATTTGAACTCCAAGTTTTAGACAAAATTCATGGGCAACTGAGTCAGGTTATTTTTGGTGAGTATCTACCATGTTACACAATGAGGCACGATGAAGAACTTCCGAAAATTTTGTCGAAACTATTTTTCAAAACTGGCCACCGGCAGTAACTTGCAAAAATTTACACTTTGTGAGAGAATGGCTGACAAGGCAAAGACACTGTCTGTATAATAACCTGAACGCAGAAGGTTGCACTATAATTTTCAGTTCGCCACGAGACTCGCTTCATGATCTATCCCAGTAGGTAACCTTTTAGCTAAATTTCAAGCAACAAAACCTTGACAAGTCGGCAACGATTTCTTGTCCATCCGGTGTTTTTGTTTCAGCTCTCGTTTTTTCTCGTTGAGTTTTTTTTCGTGCTAGCAGGGTCTTCGGCATTGCGTACCAATTTCCGTCATTCTAGACCCGATGGCGGCACCTCCCCCACCGCAGGGGGATGCGTAAGTGGGGTCTAAAATTGTCCAAAACGCAGGGGCTGAAGGGTAAGTGGGGACCTACCCCCACAGACTATATTCCCGCTGGGAAAAAGATCCTGGAAAATGTAAAATGTTTTCGACGCGGATGCAGAATAATATCATATCGTGCTACAGGCATATCGGGTAACCAAAAATGGCATAAAAATGCGTATTTCCCAGCCTCATTGAGAGATGACGCCCTGCCTTACAGTTTGTGCGTATTTTTCGAACCGAAGGACATTGTTCAGGTTATGCTAAAGATAGTGTCTTAAGAGTTGCTTTGTCGGGCAATATTATACTCACCTGTGAAGTTTGTGCAGATGGAAGAGAGTGAGAATGACGCAAATCAAGTTGATGATGATCCAGAGGACGTTGAGCACGTAATGGCGGAACGGACCATGGACCAACGGGCAGGAAGGAGCGTTGTGAGTTCCGTCGGAATTAGCAGCCAGCGCTCCCGACAGGAAAGTCGGCCCTAAATTTATGGTAATGCTAGCGAACCAGATCATGAAAGTCCCGAATAGCACGCACTGAGGTGAGTCCATGAGCAGAGGAGCCATCAAATCCTTGTCTTCTTCGTCGTCCTCTGGAAAAACGGGCGAATCGTTCAGGACAGTTGTCAGCATGTTCACTGTGCTGACCGTTACCAGGAGAAGGAACGCCGTCTCGACTAGTGAGCACTTTTTGACCGGCTCGCAGCGCAATATGCTCAGCCCCAACGGTATCAATATCCCAGCTCTGCAGCAGTCGACCATCGCCTGGTGGAACAGCAAGCCCTGCGACCATCTGGAACATGAAAAATGAGACCTTCGATTTTATTGAATCGTAATTTGAAGTTAATAAGCTAACATTAGTTAATATTTCATGGATTATTCACTATCTAGTAATATCATTATGGAATTGCTGCATGCCATTCGCGAGATTCAATCATCGTTCCTTAATCCCGAGCTTCACGACTCCGTAAAGGAGCACCTGCTTTAGAATAGGAAACAGATCGTGATTGGGACGTCTCTTGCGCTACATGAAGATTGGATGATAGCGCAGGATTTTCGCGTGAGAGTTCACCAGGGTAAGAGAGATAGAGATTGCAAAAGTTGAAAAAACGGAATTGAAAGAGCAGACGTGGAACGGAGAGAATCTTAGCACGAAAAAGTCCTAAATAATTTGAGGATTTCTTCTCTTCTTCTCGGCCCGAATGTACGGGGAAATGGAGCAAAATATCAGGTTGGGGATAAAGAAAAATATATTGTTAGAAAAGACGTTCCCAATGATATGTCAAGAATTTCAGTGCTTTTCTGATGATAATATCGGTATTTCATTCCTTCAAAGAGTGTCCCGAACATGATGTAGAAACAATTATGTGAAACTTATATCCTATGTGAAATCATAATTTTTGGTCGAGCTCTTTCATGCTGGTTCGTACATGGGGGAGCAAATCTTTTCCAAGGCAGGTATAATCTTGAATTCGATTCATCACTGCAAATATGAATGAAGCAAACGTCCAATTGATAACTAGCGAAGAAATGTATTATACGCCAACCAAAGTGACTATCCTATTTTCCAGTTTTTATACTAAGGATATTTTACTGTCTATGAAAAACAGTGGCTCCAATTTTAGGGGGAAACACTACCGAAGAACCCAATTTGTATCAAGTAGGAGCAGAATTGTAGAAGGGGAAAAGTAGCAGAACTTATTACTACATAGCACTGGCAATGCGGGCTACAGAAGAACCACTGCTCGGGGTTCTTTTGAGGTGAAAAGCAATTAGGTTACGCTACACGTTCTGCCACTATTCATTTGCCCCGGTCGACCTGTAGCAGCACAGCGAACCTTCCATTGCTAACCTGTATAATTTATAACAATCTCGTTCCCTATTTCTTTCCAGTTTCCAGCGAAGATCCGTCCGATTCTTACTTTCGGTTCTGTGTTATTTACATTTTTGGGGCATAAAAGCAAAAACTCATCGCAATGGGATACATCTTTAAGAAGTAGCGTAACAAAAAGGTATTGACCCTAGCAAAAGAACATCAAGAGGGAGCAGAGGCGAAGACACGAACCCCGACTTGTTTTTTGAATGAATCTAGTCAGTCCTTCTAAGAAAAGCTTAGGGGAAAAGTCATATCCTTAATTCAAGGAACGTCAACAATATGATACATGATATGAAAACTCCTTTAGTCAATTTATCTTAAAACAAGGCTAGTGAAAAGAACAGTAAAAGCATTGTTTAAAATATTTCAATTCTAATATTGTTCTTTTTGATAGCCTAGGTATCTCGAGATAAATCGACTGACAGAGTTTTCATAAATGTGCCATATTGTTGATTGCGGCTTTGATTGTTTCATGCCTTGATGGAGACACATTGATTTTCAATAGTTGGCGAAGGTGACAGCATTTGTTTCAGACCCTACCCCTGATATTCGACAACAAAATTATTTATCATGTATTAGCTAGAATTTAGGATCTGGTTTTCCCCAAAACTCTTATTAGTACAGATCCCTGGTTCGTGTCTTTGCCTCGTCTCACGCATGGTTCATTTTGCTATGATTAATACATTTCTGTCACACTACTTTGAAGAAATATCCCATACCTAATGCTTTTCCCCTTCTTCATTTTCTACTTCTTCCATTCTTCCTGTTACTCTTCTTTTCTGATTCTTTTGGCTCTATGGTGTCGATGGTAAATGGTGATGGTGTAGGGGTGCCAGACTTCTTTCAACCTGCCCCGAGCAATTCTCGTCCTCTGAGGGTAAATGATATAGATCAAGGCTATATTGGCCTTCTCCTCGGCTAAACTCACCAGCCCTTGACAAACTAACCGACCTGTCCCATCTCATAGTGACCGTTCAAGTTTCCTTCCCGCTTTCCTCTGACGTCATTTGCGTCTCAAACTCGAAAGAACTTTAATTGAAGTAGATTATCGGATGTCGCTTTTATGAAAAGTCGTTTCACGCATCGATTCATTTTCACTCGATGAAAAAGGCGTCTGCCAAGAAGGAAAGTCTACTATAGAAGGCTCATCTCCAATGTGAAGAGTCGGCCGTCCGGAATTTCCCGACGTCCCAGTGAGCCCAACAGGGGGAGATCTCAATCTTCCGAATCCCGGACGGAAAATCATAAATCAGCTCTCCTTTCAACTTCCGGCTCAACAATTTTTCTCCAAGGTTTCAAAGCCAAGGGAAGGAGAGAATAAAAAGACTACCAGCGGCTTTTCAATCCTTTTTGATCAGCTTGGCCGCGAGCATAATTTTCCGTGACGCTGCTTCATTAATCACCCATTTCTGACGTCTTTTGACGATGTAACTTCGGTGCAATTGTTATATTAGGGGCAATTTATTATAAATTTTTTATATCAAGAAGGGAGTTGTTACCTGGCCGTTTGTTCTTGAGGAATTTCGTAACATACGTATGTTAATTCGACATTTGCAGCAGGTATTGTGAAATCAGTCGGATACCCTACCTGTTCGAAAAATCTCTCTCTAGCTCACTGTAGAAAAACTATCGCAGGAATAAGACTCGAACCGGATAATTTATCGTAGTAGATGAAGACAATAAATTTAATCAACCCCACGCCCCTACGAGGCTCAGACACCTCGGAAGATTGACAAGGACGGGCTGAAGTGAAAAGAGAAGCTGGAAGAAGGGAATTGGAATGCGAAGGAAGGATTGATGAACTTGCGGCTCTATATTCCACGTCCCAGCACTGAAACTTAGACTCGGCCTGGGACAGGGAGTCGCGCCGTCCTCCCAGCCATTGATTTGTGGCATCGGAAACCTTCCCACCTACGACCGAGGAATCTGCCAAGACCAGACCGCCTACAAACACCCTCAAGGCCGCAAACAAAGGCGACGCCAACGTTGAAATGAAAATTCTCACGTTGGATGATTTGGAATCAACAATTCGGAAAAACATTCTCGAGTGAGTACCAAATTGAGGAAAATACTGGGCAACTTTTAATTTTAGTTGCTGAAATCGGTACTGAGTCATCAAAGTGAAGGGATAATTGAGAAACTTCCAGAAAAGAACGAAATTCCGCATTGAGAGATCATTCTCGAGATCCAAGCCAATTCGTTTTCGTCATCGATGTAAAAATTTAATTATGCATCTAAAAGAGCTTTTCTTTCTAAAATGCTACACAAGAATTGTTCAATACTCCACTCATGCTTGACAAACCTCGGATTCTTCAGAGTAAAACAGAGGGAGAGTCCAAATCTAAAAATATAAGCGCGGGTGTTCCACAAGGTAGCGTCCTTGGTCCTGTACTGTAGGGTAAGGTGCCCGATTATAACATGCTATAAGGTTGTCCGTCATTAAATCTACAAAAAATCTACAACTGCAAAACTTTCAGTTCAGCGCTGGAGACTAAACCAGTTAAGCAAGGGCCTGGCAATGATTCATTGATTGTGCAACTGAAGCAATTTCAGGAGTGGTAATTTGCTGCTTAATTCACTATAAGTAGTTTTCTGCGCTGATCGTTAAATAATACAGCAGTTTCGCCACCAGCGGCGATCCCCGACAGATCGAAAGGGGATACCCTAATTGGCATTCCAGAAATAGTTCCAGACGAGTGAGCGAGAAGTTGTGAAATTCGAGGTGGAGTGGTGATAATTAGCATTGGTCTTCCTTATTGTACGATATTCCCAATATCGACCGTTGGCGTTGACCTTCGGATATTACACCGGTTATTCCGAGCTGCTCCGAGCATGAATTGAACCTTCGGATCAAATGTCATCCGCATCGTCGATTAAAAACCCGATCGACGACTATAGAAACCTTCAATGGGGGAACTGAAGGCTGAAATGGCTCGAGAGAGGTCGTGTCGGTGTGGCGTTATACGCCCGTATTGAAAATGAACGTTTCCCTGGCTGACAACTGTTCTATTGTGGAGGTCTGAGAGGCGAACAACTTCAATCTTTGATCGACTGAGTTATTAATGGTGGCGGCAAGTAGTATTGGGTTGGAAAATTGAGAGCATGCTGAAATTCGATAACGATTTCAACATAAAAGTGGCGGAAAACTGCGAGCATACGAATTACAGATACATTAAACATGGTCGAATGGCAGGGCAAGGATACAGATCGCTAACCTGGACCCCAGCAAGGCATCGCTCCTCAAGGGAATGATAGCACTCAAAATATGGAGAGAAGAAGAATTGAAACCCTTCAATTTATCAAAATTTAGGCCGACCTATTATTTTTCGAGAGGCCGTTGAATTATTTCCCCGATTATTCCCCCCTTTTAATTAAAATTTTCCATTCATTGCCAGTTTTCCTCTGACAAAGAAAACTGTTTCCATTTTTCGCCGGTCATTCGCCCAAGTCATTTCCCATCTCGTTATCTCGGAATTGCCGGCGCAATTGTCTCTTTTCCCATTATGTGAATGAGGTTCCCGTTGCGGTCCGAAATCCGCTTGCCAAACCCATCATTTTTAGAGGGGTAAAAAACAGTGAAAAACCGAAAGGGCTGGATTTTTTGTGTACAACCTTCTACAAAGTGATTCCTCACATTAATTCAACCGTGAAACACTTGAATGAAAAGCACAAAACCAGTGGTAACTTGTAGTATTTCCATATACGTAATAGTTCCAGATACGTAAATATTTGACACTGTTTGATTATATTTTGACTACTTTAACGGCTGTTTGGGTTAGAAATGTCGAAAAATTCACCATACATTTTTGCAAATGACCACAGCCGGACACGGACATTTGTCCAAGAAGTGATTCTGGGTGAAAGTGTAGGTATACGTAAACGTTTTTCTGAAGATCCGTTCCGACTGTCAATTTTTGGAGGATAACTGTACCGAAAGAAAGACTTTTTTCGGCCGAAAATCTTTCTTATACCTACCTAGCCGAAAATATGAAAGCAGTTGCGATTAGGGATAAGCATCAATGGTCGATACTATAGAACTATCGATGTTTTGCATCCGATAGTCGATGTTTTTACCATCGATGGTTTAGAACCGACGTTTCACCACTATCGATTACTTCAATGTGATAGTATCGAATCTCCTCTTTATCCTTATTGCTCGGTATCAGAATCCCACTTTTGAGCCTATTTTTGAATGGAAAATTCGTCATTGCAGTTTTTTTTCATTTTATGTTGATTTTAATTGACTAAACTGACCAGTGGTTTCACTGAAATTTTAATCATGCAAATTGCAAAGATTGATACCTACTTGAATTATCCTAGGCTTCTATTCAATTTTAAAACTTCTTCACTTGAAAAAAGAAGTATCGATACTATCGATTGTTTTGTACCAGTTACATACATCGATATACAACGATACATCGATAGTTTTTAACAATCGATGGTTTCCTTCGATAGACTATTCGATGGTGACTATCGATAGTTTCCAATCGATGCTCATCCATAGTTGCGATCCCGGGACCCCTTACTCCGCAAGCGGATGTCTTAACCACTGGACTACCAGGCGACCGTCTGTCGAGTTATTATTTACCGAGAGTTTCAATTGGAGGCTCAGTGTTGGTTTTCTGCCGACTCACTTTTCCATGTTGTCATAGTATTGTTATATTATAACAATACTTCAATTTACCTGACGATCTGCACTTGTAGGGGGTCCGGTGCGGCCGCGTGGTCCAAGGGGCTATCCGTTCCCGGCCCACAGTCGAGGACAAGGAGGACCGAATCCTTCTCTCAGCCTTGCAAATTTTGTGACCCTTGCAGGCATAAAGTTTAAGATTAACCTTCTCGAAAAAGCCTCTTCTCATGTCAGGCCCAGTTCTGGTCATAAAACTTGACGCGAAGCAAAATTGAATTTAACTATAGTTTCGCTTTGTCTAACCTTATTACATGACGCGACACATATTCCTCGATTCTATTCGATGAGTTCATCTTAATCTTTGATCCGCCGCTTAACATTTATATGGGACTACCCGATGCGACGGCCCGAAACTGTTCGCTGAACTCAAGTTCCATTTATCTTTCGGCTGTTATAGTTGATTGGTGTCGTATAATCCGAGTCCCATTGGACGCCGCTCGTAAACCGCGGATATTGAACTCTTGGGAGCGCAGAATAGTCGTATCAACCGCTCAGGTCGGCCTGAGGTGACGATCGCATCCAACCCCCGTAGGACAAGCGTTCTTGGTATCTGGGAGGGTATGGACCTTTTCCCACGACATAAACAAACAACCCTTTTTTCCTCCAGCTCATCTCTTCAAAGTGTAAAACATAAAAGACATCTTTAGCTCTGCGGAGTCGGCGAAAGTGTTAGTGACTAGGTAGGCTATTGATGAAGAATTCGCATTGCACGACGTATCCACTTTCTTCGTGGCATTCACAATGTTGATTTGTAGGCGTTGAAGCGACTTTCACAAAGGCAGAGAGTGTTGGGTCGGCCATATTGTTGTGATTGAAAGAAAATGCATAGCTGCGATTGGTCGAGGTGGCGCCGGCGTTGAACCTGATAAATTAGAGGTTTCCAAGCCAAGTTCCCATTTTCATCCCCCTCCGACAGCCAGCAATCGAATTGTGAAAACCCGACTTTATCCGTGCCGTTTCTGCCAGAAACATAGGGCTGTACCAAGGTGAATCGTTTCATGAAATAAAAGCAGATCGACTCCAGCAGTATCGACTCCACTGACGGCAGAATAACCGAATTGGAGTACGCGGTTGGCCAGGAGTAAGGAAATATTTTGTACAGAGCGACAGATTTCTGTCAAACTCCGGAAGTGAGAGACCAACTCTTGCAACAACAGGTGAGTCTCAAGTGAGGCCTCATGATTTGGCCTCTGTTGATCAAAATTCGAAGAGGCAACAACGTCAAATTCTTTATTATAGTTGAAATGGGCTGCAATCCAGCTGTAGTCCCTGCAGAGTTGTGGCTCCGTCCGGGGTTGAGCCAAGATGGGAAATGGTGAAGCCCATGAGACTTTATTTCTTGACTTCTTGTTTTCACATCTTGGCTCACCCTGACGGCATCACAACTGTCACTGCTCGACTACAGCCGCTTTGTATCGCATTCCAACAACAAAAACTACCTCTCCGGTAGCGGACCAAATAACAACAAACGTTTTTTTTCAAACTATCTGGTTTTATTCGGAATTGCTTCAGGTAAGTTTAACGTCGAATGGCTTTCCGATTGACTGTAAGCTCTACCAATAGCTTTATACAGGCTATAAAGCTTCCAACCGGAAAAGGCCTCATCGAAGTAAGTGCATGGAAAGAGGCCTGGCTCCTCTCTTCCATAAATTGCCTGCCTGAGGTGTAGTTGAGCTTGAGACAAATACCTTACCCGACAGCTTTTAGTCGAACGACGCTACCTAATCGACAAACTCAGTCAACGTCTTTACTTTGATTTCTTCGTTTCCCTCAAACGCTTCAGGAGTCACGAAAGTGATCAGATTGCGAGGATTTCAGGATCATCGATTTCACTCGATCCCTGCAAGCAGTGTTTGGATTCAAAAATTCGAATCTTCGTTCAAATAAGAACATAGTAAAAAGCTGAAATATGCAGCAAGTTGAAGACCAAATCAGAGATTAGTGTTGAAAGAGCTGCAATCGAATTGGAAAGCATTCAAGAGATGGTGGCATATTAAATCACTCACGAACAATTTGGAAGCGTAAGCGAAAGGTAATGACAAATGTTGCCATTCCCCGGATCCTAATTTCATTGACGATGATGAACGATTGAGCTAATTTGCTTTCCCTGACTGAGCCCAGGTACTAAGGGCGGTTATTGATGAAATGGACTCAGTAAATAATGGCCATATGTGAATGGCCTGGGTTGTGACGTCTACTCTCAGGGGTCGGGTCCGTCATGGACTCACCCTTGGCCTGAATCCATTCTCATACTGGCCGGCCGGAATTGGCCCGAACGTTGCAACTCTATATTGATATGGCCCTTGTGCCAATGCCTCCAGAACATAGGTAATATTATTCCTCGATAGCTAGGATGTTGAAAAACCACCGAGCGATGGCAAGGACGTGACAGATTTGTGTGAAATCAGGAATAAAAACACTCAAAAACCTCGCGCTTTGATTCAGCATCTTCAGAAAGGTTCCACGTCCTGCTTACTTGGATCAACCCAATCGAGAAAACACTTCAGAGAACCACATCCTGGATTATGCCTAAAAGTAATTTGCGTATTCCTAAGCCATTGTTGTTGAAGTCGAAAACAAAAAGAATAACGAATAACACGGTATTCTTGTCAGGAATGGGGAAACTTTTGATGCAATCGTCTTCGCATGGATGTTTTCGAAAAATCAAATAAAAACGAATGTATCTGTAAGCCATCATCGAATCGGATTTCGTCGGAGGGTCGAGCTGCCTCTTTCCGCTGCGATTGATTTTATGGAAGTCGACTCCGGATAATGGTATTCAATCCACTTTACGAAGTCATACATTTCTTTATTTGGTCGAGCACGAAGGGATCGAGAGTTTCTTTGTGTAATCATGTTTATATCATGGGAGAGGAAACCGAACGGACTCGAGGGTCCAATAAAAGATGGAAATTGAGCGAGTGCATCGGAAAGCGAAATTGAATGGAGAATTGTTGACGTTGGGGCTAGAAAAGTTGGTATCTGTACTCTCCAATAGTTCATGAAACAATCTAATGCACCAGGACCACATACCCAGGTACTCAATTTATAATGGATGATAATGATATTATCATCCTATGATCTGATTTATTGACTCGTATTTTCAAAAAATACATTAGGATACCTCAGTTAGAGATATTAGGAGGAATAGTTTTTCATATTATGAAAAAATCACTCATTAAGTGACGTCGTCGTTCCCTCAAAGAAAAAGCCCGAAAGCATTGCGGTTCCAAACCCCATCTTTCACAATTTTCATTCCATTAAAAATCATTTACTCAATATTCTGAATGAAAGTGCCATTTTCCTTGAATAATGGTTCTCGAGTCGATGATTTTTCTTCCTGGGAGTGAATTAAACACAGGAATTGCTTGGCCAATGATGGCCGCGATAGTAGATTGATTGAGTTGCGTCAAAGCCATGTAATCTATTCACATCATCAAAATGGAATACGAGCTTCGATGATTGATGTTAACCTCAATCGTTCAAGGAGGCTTGATGTCTGCTCGAACGCTCAATCGACCTCAACCTCTCTCGTGACAATTAGTTGGATGAGGATTGAGCGCAGACGCAGATGAGTATCAGGATAGACACAGGTATTCTCTGCTAGGATACCCCAATGAATTGAAACTTGATATGCCAACAAATGATCAAAAGATTCACGTTTAGGTATGCCAGTCGTTTTACAACCAGCTGGATCCAGAATGACTTAACTTATCAAGCTAAGACCAGTCGTCCGAAGACAACACACAATACTTCCATATTCTGATACGTAACTTTTTGAACCAAAGCAATTGGATTTTGACTTTTTTGGAGGCGACAATGGTCTAAAATGTCTAAAAACACTCAGGGCCAGTTTATCAATTCATGTAGAGCTAGATTTATAAGGACATAATAAATATTTATAAGGACTTAATAAATATTATTTTCATTGACCCTCAAACCGAAAATTTCGAGTATATTAGATAAGGCAAGAGTCCTTGGATGAATTTAGCTTTAAATCAATTGACGAACCGGACCTGAGCAGAAACACCCTAGAATCAAAATACGTAAAGTTGTCGGAATATAAAACCAGTGGTGCGTAGATAACACACAATACTTCCATATTTTGAAACGTAAAATTGGGACACGATTTGATCATATTTTGACTGCTTTTAAGGGTGTTTAGGCCAAAAATATCGAAAAATTCACTATTAAAATTTTAAAATTCGCTCAAAATGAAAAACCGCCACATTTTTGGAATGTTAAAAATATCCACATATTCTGCAAGGTAAAACAAAGATTTTAAGACCAAGAACGCTCAAATCGGTTCATTTTTGTGGCCGGAAAAAAAATAAAATAGAAAACACTAAAAATGCAAATATATCGGAAGTACTGTGCGTTATCCAAATTTCGATTAAACAGGGTGTTAGGTCTTGCCGATACAAACATTTCAGTTCAAGAAATTTGAAAAAAGGTTGAGAATTGAGGGAGTTATGGTCATTTTTGTAAATGACCACAGACGGACAGACGGACTAACGGACACACGGACTAACGGACACACGGACACACGGACACACAGACACTTGTTCAGGAAGTGATCCTGAGTAAATGTGTATAAGAAAAAGTTTTTTCTGAAGCTCCGTTCCGATTCTCGATTTTAGGACGATCACAATACTTCCATTTACTCTGTAAATATGGAAGTAAAAATATTCACGTACAACGCACAAAAACTCGAAAATATACGTAGCTCTCAAAATTCTAAAGGTACTGTGTCGTTATCCCGAACACGAATACAACAATTTACAAGTTCTAGCCTCTGGGAGTCCCTGAAATTCAGCATAGGTTGAATAATTATTATAGGGTAAGTTCCAAATGCAGTTCATCGTTCGATATCAAACTTAATTAAACATATCCAGGGTCGGGTGTATCCAGATATGTAAATCCAACTTCTGGGTTAATAATCTCAAAATTGTGATATACTATTATCGGCTCGCGAGGAAATAAACCTGACAAAAGTTTTTATTCATTGCGTATCGTGCCCTTGTAAAGGTTTACGCCAGCCGAGGGCCCGGAGGTTTATTTTCTCTAGAGAGACTGAGTTAGGGGGGCGAAGTGGTCTCGCATCGCAGACCATTCAATTAAGAAACTTGTTAAGCGGAGAGCTACTTGGCGATAAAACAGAGCCCGCCGGGGAAAACAAAAAGCAGATTCTGGAAAAGAGAGGAGGAAAAAAAGCTGCGACCGAGAGGTTCGGCATAAAGCAGACGGTTTGGGACGGAAACAGGCCATACGCTCAATGCCAGAGTTATACCAAGTGAAGTTTTATTCGATCAGAATTAAGTTTTATTCTCGGCTGGGTGAAGCTTTAAATGAACTGTGTTGTGAGAATTTTCTCCTAATTAGTTGCGCGTAAGTTGATCAGGTGTTGAGCTGTGCGTTGAACGTCGTATTGATTGTCGAGTTGAGTTTCGAGTTCAGTCGATTTCAGTGTTGAGCTGAGTGGTGAGTTGAGTGTGGAGTTGGGCGCCGAGTTGGGAGTCAGTTGGGTGTCGAGTTGAGTGTCTAGTTGAGTGTCAAGTTGGATGTCTCATTGAGTGTTGAGTCGAGAGTCGATTTGAGCTTTGACTTGAGTTTCAAGTTGAGAGCTGATTTTAGTGTTGAGCTGAGTGGTGAGTTGACTGTGGAGTTGTGCGCAGATTAGGGTGCCGAGTTGGGAGTCGAGTTGGGTGTCAAGTTGAGTGTTGAGTTGAGTGTCGAGTTGAGAGTCTCGTGAAGTGTCGAGTTGAGTGTCAAGTTGGATGTCGTATTGAGTTGAGAGTCGATTTGAGTTTTGAGTTAAGTCGATTTTAGTGTTGAGCTGAGTGGTGAGTTAAGTGCAGAGTAGAGTGTAGAGTTGAGAGTCTAGTGGAGTGTCGAGTTGAGTGTCAAGTTGGATGTCGTATTGAGTGTTGAGTTGAGTTTCGAGGTGAGAGTCGATTTGAGTTTCAAGTTGAGAGCTGATTTTAGTGTTGAGCTGAATGGTGAGTTGAGTGTGGAGTTGGGCGCCGAGTTGGGTGTCGAGTTGGGTGTCAAGTTGGATGTCGTATTGAGTGTTGAGTTGAGAGTCGATTTGAGTTTCGAGTTAAGTCGATTTTAGTGTTGAGCTGAGCGGCGAGTTGAGTATTGAGTTGAGAGTCTAATGGAGTGTCGAGTTGAGAGTCAAGTTGGATGTCAAATTGGGTGTCAAGTTGGGTGTGGAGTTGAGTACCAAGTTAAGTGTCGAGTTGAGAGTCGATTTTAGTGTTGAGCTGAGTGGTGAGTTAGGTGGAGATTTGGGAGTCGAGTTGAGTGCGGAGTTGAGTTTCGAGTTGAATGTCAATTTTAGTGTTGAGTCGAGTATCGAGTTGAGTGTCGAGTTGAATGCTGAGTTGAATATCGAGTTGAGTGTCGAGTTGAGTGTCGAGTTGAATGTCAATTTTAGTGTTGAGTCGAGTATCGAGTTGAGTGTCGAGTTGAGTGTCGATTTGAGTGTTGTTTTGAGTGCTATAACTAAGTACCAATAGAAAGTTGCGAGTCATCACTAGCCTTCACCTTACTACAAGTTTGGAAGAAACAAACAGGTCAAATTAATTTGTACTTTAACAGAGAATGGCGGAAACACTGGTTTATAAATCATGTTCATTGTGGCAACATCCATTGGGAATTGGGGCCCTACTAAAAATTACCGTTATTACCCATCTTTTGGACTGTCTTGTGGTGCTGGTTGTTACAAGATCGAGAGAGAACAAAATACTACCCACTAGCAGCTTGTTACCGGCTGTAGGAAAGTTAGCTCAAATCTGGAAACATCGACGTAGAGCATAACTTTTTTAGCGCCATTACCAAAGACCATCAAAATTTGAAGACCATTTAATGGTCTTAACTCGGAACTACTTACGAGGGCTTGAAACTACTTAAGAGGGCTTGTAACCCATCCTCTCTAACTATTCTACTTTCAGAAAATCGAGAGTTGCTCGTGAAAAAATACTGTTCCTGCCAAAGGTCGCGGAAAATGTTTCAAGGTACAAGCGGACCGTTAAAATACGGTGATACCAAGATAGAGTGGGGCAGAATAACGTTAACAAGCGGTAAATTATACGAGAATGTCCCACTCAACGGCACTTAAAGCTTCTTGTATTTTCCAGTGTCTGGAGCGAAGGAGTCTCTGCTCGTTGTGCTGTGCCATTCCCGTCCATTAATGAGGCAACTTTCTTACGCCTCTTTACGACACAAATCACCTTATACTCGTCTTCAGGCCGGGCTATTTTGAGACGGCAGATTGCGGCATTCATGGCACTGAAACTGCCAATTTTCATTTATTCGGAATAGGGTAATTCTACGGCATTTAAACCTGATATTGATTGATTTCACCGAAGATTTATTATTATTTTGAAAAATGGACATAGTTCCGTGAGTAATGAAGTTTTTATTCGACGGTTCCCAAGGACGAAAAATATGGAAGAACATTCGGCAAAGAGAATAATATTTCTTCTTTTCACGCAGAGTGGAGTCTGTAATTCATTCGAGGTGGAAGCCCAATTTTCTGCTTCAGTGTCTAAAACGGTTCGAGAATAATTTCCAAAAAATGCTGAGGATTTTTTTACGATAAACGGTCCAACGCCTGGGCCAAGCGAGTTAGGGAGCTTTTTCTTCTTAGTGTGTGGGCGAGCCTCAAATATCTTGAATTCACTCATGCAAGATCTTAAATCTTAAATCTTGTGTAATTAGGTATTTAACTATTCAGTGTGTATACATCTCGATGATCAAAGATGAAGAGAAATGTTCTACGACTCATTTCCAACAAATTTTTTTAATTTTTCCTACTCTGCTAGAAAACATTGTTTTTGGCATTTGCGTGTTTTTGACCGTAAGTCGCTTAGACTCCTTCAATTTTTGAATAAAGGCAAATCGGAGGACATCGTCGGAAAGCTCGTGAATTTTTCGAAAAGGAAAGTCGGACTTTTTTCTTCAGAGCAATACAGGAATAATTAGGTTAATGGAAAACAGGCAATAGGTACTTACCTTTTTTTCAATCGGATTTCTACCGAAACGTTTTGAAGACGATCAAATGCAATCTCAGAAAAATGCCTGCACGAAAATTCGGCTTCAGGTTTGATAATTTTCCTATTTATTCCAATCTTGAGAAAATCACGTTTTTTCACATTCAAAGCTGATTTTCTCAATCCAAGAGTACAGTAAACTGGAAAATGACCATACCGTTTGAAAGCTGAGTTTTCTGACAAGATTTTCCGAAGAGTGCATTCTGATCGATTGAGAAAATAGTTTATTAAAATTTTATTGAAAAAAGTGAAGTTTCTTCTGTTTTCTCGTTGAATTCATTTTTTCTATATTGTTTAGGAGAAAAAATGCTAATATGGCACGTTTCTTATGGGAAAATTAACGTGCTTTCCATCGTTGTCCTCAGATTTGGGTTTACTCAAAGATTGGAGGACCTACAACTGCCTAAGCGAGTTAAGACCAAAAACTCCAAAAAACAGGGTTTTCTACCAGACTAGGGAAAATTGTCTGAGAATAAAATTTGTTTGAAATAACTTGAACATGACTGAACATTTTTCTTCATTATCGATCATAATTCTTGAACATCGTATTCGTAACAGCAAAGTCGCAATTCGTCGCTGCTCAAAAATGTCGCTGATTTTTTACGATACTTGTGTGCACATTCAAGGTCACGTGATGCGATGAGGGAGGGTTCTTGAGGCTTGAACTGAGAACGGTATGTTTCTCAAAAAAATCTATAGGTACCAGCTGAAAATCTCCGAGCAATATCAATGGTACTGCAATACCATCTCCGCCGAGAATAGGTAATACAACTGAAAGAACCGCCGTGAGAATCAACCTTTGGAATCACAAAATCCTCATTTTCGACGATGAGAGTTTACACGATACCTACAACTGCTAAGCCGAGGACTTTCAGATCCGATATCCTCTGATCTCAAGTTAAACGCTGGTTTGATGATGACCGGGCGCTTCCGACCCTTCGCGAGTCGGAGTACCTATGCCAATACCATCCTCATCCCGGCTTCACGTCCGATCCTCTATTACCCGGATAAATTGGTGCCGAAGTTCTGATGTCAGGCCGAGGGGGTCGGACTAATGAAGGGCTTCATCTGACGCAATGTCGGCCCGTAATCACCGCCTGACTTGGCACACCGGGGCTCGAGGGTCGAATAGCGGGTTTATTAGGGATAACCCTCTCAAGTTCGAGTCAAGTTTGTCGACCTGAAAAACGGTACTTTGACCGGTCTTAATTGGTGTTAGAGAAAATATCGGTGCCCACCTAATGGCCAGCGAAATCAATCCAAGATTTGATTCAGGGAAAATCTGACACCCCTCAGATGTTATATATAATGCTGATGACTGACCCACTTACAAATTTTATGCTGTCAATGGATTGAGATCGTGCAGGATTGAAAAGCTTCTATCACCGAGCTTTCAGCATATTCAATGCCATCTTCTGGGCCAATCAATTCCATCAATGCCTTCAATGCCATACAATACTATTAATTACAATCTACAGGGCTCAAAATACAATACAATTCAAACAACAACAACTCGGCCAACACATACTTAATAGGTCACCTTATCCCAGATAAAAAGGTTAGATTAAATTTAATCAGGCAATTTAGAAAAAGGCTCTCTGTCATCATGGCATAATTTAAAAATGTTGCAATGTCTCCAAATTTTAGCTGATTCTTTTTGCATCAATACCTTGCTATTGCATTAGGTATCAACATTTATCCTTAAATGTTCGTTTTGAAAATGGCCACAGGGAATTTTCGTCTTCCCATTTTTACGATCGAAATGACGGAAAACCCTCGTTTTTCCGTCTCGTGGGATGACCCGTTCGTTCCTGTTTTTCACCGAGGAGAGACTACTCCGTTTCGGAACTAGCTACACGGCCGTCCCCAGGACGATAAATGGGAACTCATTGTCGACACATTCCTGCACCCCACTGATACCCAACCCTCATCGGTATACCATCCCTCACCGGTACACCCCGACTTCCATTCTTCCTCTCAAAAAGGCCGTTGCTTTAAATCACTTCGGACCTTTCTCTTCTTTCTGGCGGGCGATCCGTTATAACAGCGGTGAGTAGCGCTTGTTTGGAGCCGCTGGGCTACACCGGGCCGATGTAACGATCCATAGATCATTGACCATGTGTGGGGTTACGAGATAATTCAAGTTACTGGTAACTTCTGGCTTTGGGAATTGGAAATTTTCGATTTTCTCGCCCTCGATTCGAGACGAAAATATCGCCATAAGATGGTCGCGTCCAAGATTCAGTGCTTTACAATATTTTCATTCCACAAAAAATTCCGGTTCTTAGGACTACTGTAGTCCTGTAACAGGTGTTAGATAGAAAAATATTTGTGGGGGAAAAATTGAAAATATGTTGAAAATGTTTCAACAAACAAAAATTGACTGGACATTAATCACGAACTTCCGATCCAATTTCCACTGTTCTGAAGGCCTCAATCTTTTCGTTTACCTAGTAAAGCATGCAAGCGCTACTGTCATTTTTATGAATAAAATCTCGACTACTGATTCATTATGCTAGCAACCTACTTAAATGTCAATATTTAAAAATTCGCTCATTTCAAGAACCGGAAAATGTAAGTTAGGAATGTCGCTGTCTGTCCAGAGGCCATCTGCTTCTTTTCCACGTTGGCAAAAAGTTTTCTCAAGAATGTTGCAGCACTATAACTGTTTGCCTCGAAGAAAGTGCCGACTCTAATACCCCTTTTAGTTCCAAGGGTTTTACATCTGCAGACAGATCGTCAGAAATGCTGCCATATGCTGGCAACTTCGATATCCCATATTGAGATCGATCTTTCACTGTTCCTACTTGCATTAACGAATGATTCGTTGACGATTATGGTCTGTTCACACGGTGGTTAGCATGATCCCTCTGAATGTTCTGAGACTCGCTTAACTTATATGTACATACATGTATTGATATATATATCAAATTAATGCATAATTGCTAAATAATTTTCTATCAATACGCTTCTTCGGCACTTTTGACAGTATGATGCCGCTCGTAATCAGTGTCGATATTCGTACACAACAAGTAATGCTCAAGAATTGAACTGATTTTCGCTCCATAAATATCTCCTCGGAAAGAATAACTGTATGCTCGATGATTTCTGACAGAAGTATTTTATACCCTAGATAGGCGTCTGCCATTATTCTCTGCAGCCGGCGATTCAGCTGACGCAGCTCCATCATAAAAGAACGCCAAGGTCGTCGGAGAAAAAAGGAATCGAGCATCACTCGTAGAAAAAGGACAAAGGGGAAGTACCAGGTCCCTTTTGTGGTCGTAATACAGCCCGAGGGAAGGTCGAAAGAAACATTATAATGCCATTACAGTCGGAGATATCTTCTGCGACGGCTGTGGAAAGCCCTTGCCAACCCCTAATGTGGCTTTGACGAAGGGCAGTGCTCTCTTTCAGCTGTCCGAAATGGCGGCCTTCGGTGGAACGGTCTATTCATATGACTATTCCAGATTTCCAGGTTGCAGGTCTGCGAGTTATATGCCTCTCACGACGTTTTTACCTGGACGGGGCCTTAGGAGCGAGAAAAATGGTACTATTCCTCAATCCGGAGCATTTCCTCGGCGTAATTTCCGAGAGATGGCGAGCGGCTGACAGCCGTCATTGTGCATGGGATTCGTATTCTGGTAAAAAGGGGATAGGACAAGCTTTCTGAGAGCTTATGCGTGGTCGTGTCAGGCGAATAAATGCGAGAAATCGAACGATAAGGTCTTGGAATGCTTCAATACTTCGTGTTTTACCGGGTTTCATTTTATGTGCTTGCTCACACTTTTTTTACAATCATTGTTGAAGGGGTCGATTCTCCAGCTCATTTGCTACAACTTTTGTTCTATCAAATTTTTTGTGAGCTCATAAAAAAGAGCACTTTTTTCACTTCGAAAATTTTTTCGCGTTTTCGACTTAGTTTCAGTAAAATTACAATAATTCACTCGCATTTAAAGTAATACCGTCGAAAAGCCGCTAAAGTTTTTATAATCTTGCGGCATTTGACAATTTTCATTATTAAGTTAAATAAGCAAGAAATTGAGCCAAAGTCGAGTTTTACTCAATTTTAATAAATTACAATTTTTAAAGTGCGTCGAGGGTAAGAAATAAATGACGAACTCTCGCACACGTTCCAGGAACAACTGTCCCGGAATGACAGCTTTTCGATGATATAGTCATTTTTGCACTGAAGTTGTTCATTATCTGAGAAATCAACGTTTGAATGAAAAAACAATTAATGAAACAATTTTAATTAAAAAAAAAGCGATTCTCGACTTAGGCCCAGTTTTTCGCTTATCCAGTTAAATATTAGAAAGCTGTAAACACCTTAAATGTATAGGAAATTTAACGGGCTTTCCAACGGTACCCTAATTTTTGAAAATAGTTTGAAATTGGAGAAACTTATGGCCGTTTACTGAAACTGAGTCGAAAAAGCACGGAGAAAAATCTTCGAATCGATAAAATTGTACTTTTCCTTTCTTTCAAAAAAATGTTATATACAACAAAATTCTTAGCAAATGAGCAAAAGAATCTACCCTTCCAAGGAAGACAATCTTAAGTCTGAACACCCGGTATTATGCCATCAATAGCATCATTTGATGCTTGAGACTTGATTTAGGGAAGGTTTTTAAATTTATCTGAAGCCAGATTTATCCATGGACGCTTGATTTCACCTAGGACATTTTTTGACCCTCAAACTGAAAATGTCTTGGAAATTAGTTAATGCAAGCGTCCTTAGATAAGTACCTACATCTGGCTTTTAAAAAAAATTGAAAACCCGGCCCTGGATATTACAATATCGACGGTGTAGAATCAATACTGCCCAATTCGTTTGCCATGCAATCTATGGACGCGTGATTTGCCAAGTTGCCACCAATCCAAGTTTTGAGAAGCAGGCAACCCAGTCGCCCCCAAAAGACACGATGCTTTGAATTGGGCAGTATTGCAGTTTCATCGTCGATATATTGTGATATAGAATTTTCCACAGATTGAAACTAGAATTTCCGACCATCAATATTGAATTTGTTGAATGAACTGTGCCACATCATCCTGCCTGGTTATACAGTTAGCCGTAAGCATATCAAGGGCGATAACCGGCCACCGTTGCTCCGCTGACAGGCCTTTGTATGCTCCACGGTTAACCCATGGCTGATAAAGTTTGCTACCGCTATACCACGTAAAGGGAAAGTGAATCTAAGTTGAGGAACTGTAGCACGGTTACCCTCCGGCCGTATTAGAGAGCTCGCCAGGAATGGAGATGGCTGGTGTTGTAGTGGACTAGCCGTGAAGGTAATTAAGCGGACATTTTGACGCCATTATGTTACAAAGAGATACTCAACCCCGAGTTAATTTAAACTCGAGGGCGGTCGAGATCCTAATCAAGTACAACTTGACTCTGTCGGCCGATTCTTGGATCTCAAACTACTCGGGAGAAACGCTAGTTTCCGCTCTAGTTGCAAAGGCTGTCAGAGAGAGTGAAATTTTCCGGAATGGCAGATTCAGAGAGAATTTCAGGATTGTCTTTTTTTCAGGAATGGGTCTTCAGGAATGAATTTTCTAACTACTAGATTCACAAATATCATTTCATTAATTTATCGCCGTTTATCGCAACGGCTGCTGACAGCATAGGTCGCCCTACGGTCCATTGAACGGAGACAAATACCCCACGTGTATAAATGATGGGAATGTGAGAGAGAATACTATTCAAAAGAATTCATTCCCGACGTTGGCAGCCGTCGCGACGAATGCGGCCCATGTGGTACCAGTCGTCCATTAGGCAAAACGCCAGCTGAACCAAGGACGAAAAGCTACCAGAATTTCCCTCTTGCCGACGAACGTGGTTTTCCGAACCATACAAATTTTGCCTATCGCTAAATGTCAATATTTTCCCCCTTACAACATTGTTAGGAGCCTATTTGAAGGTTGACTCAAACACAAATTGAGACTAAAACGCTAACTCGAACTGATACTGAAACACATTATCGTACTGATAATCGAGCCCAAACAACAAAAACTAAAAATGAAACTATTGCTCAAACTGATACTGATTCACAGGCTCGAGCTCAAACTTAAAACGCGAACACAAACTCAAACACTAACTGAAATTCAAAGTGATACACAAACTCAAAACACAAGCTCAGACTGAAACTGAGGCTAAAACTCAAACTGATACCTACTTGTACTCATACTAAACTTGAGCATCATTATCAGTTTGAGCTTGATTTCGAGTTTCAGTTTAAACTTCAATTTCAGTTTTAGTTCCAGCTTTAGTTTGAATATCAACTCGAGTTTCAGTTCAATTTTGCGTTTGAGCATCATTATCAGTTTGAGCTGGAGTTCGAGTTTCAGTTCCAGTTTTAGATTGAGTTTCAGTTTGAGTTTCAGCTAGAGTATCAGTTTCAGTTTGAGCGTGAACTCTAGTTTCAGTTGCAGTTCAAGTTTGCGTTTGAGCACCATTATCAGTTTGAGCTTGATTTCGAGTTTCAGATTGAACTTCAATTTCAGTTTGAAATTTTGTTTCACTTTGAGTATCAACTCGAGTTTGAGAATCAATTCGAGTTTGAGTTCGAGTTTCGGTTTGAGCTCGATTTGAGTTTCAGATCGAGTTTCAGTTTGAGCATCAAATCGAGTTTGAGTTCCAGTTTGAATATCAACTCGAGCTTGAGTTTCAGTTCAAGTTTGCGTTTGAGAATCACTATCAGTTTGAGCTTGATATCGAGTTTCAGTTTGAACTTCAATTTCAGTTTGAGTCTCAGTTTGAGATTTTGTTTCAGTATCAGTGTTTGAGCTGGTTCATCAGTTTGAGTGTGAGTTTGAGCATGAGTTTCAGTTTGAGTTTCATCTTGAGTTTGAGTTCACGTTTCCGTTTCAGTTTGAGTTTCAATCTGAGTTTGAGTTTACCTTTCTTCCGACTTGGGAGTCTTTGTTTCAGTTACACTGGTATCATTTTGCTTTTCATTTTCGGTATCAATTCAAGTTTGAGTTTCAGTTCAAGTTGGCGTTTGAGCCTCAGTTTGAACTTGAGTTGGAGTGTATCAGTAGGTAATAAATATTATGACCGCTGAATTTTTATTAGAATTACCTAAATGATAATTTATATCCGGTCCATTACCTTATGAAATTTTAACTTGTTATTACCAAAACTGGAGATATTGTGTGTTCAATCATGCTTGGTAATGTCGTCTTTGTCGCTTTTCGAATGTCTCTCGCTGCCCTATGTCCATGTTGTTAAATTCTTATCAGCATCTCTTATGTTTTTCAAACGACATTCGTTCGTGCCAAGATTTCGAATGGATCAAGAGTAAAGATCCCGTTTGGTCTGGAAGATTTAGAGAGTATAAGGTAAACGTATGCAGGACGGTCAGTCTCAGGTTAGATCGCTTACGAACGTGACTGGATTTGCGACCGGGGATTCTTCGACCGTCTGTGGCTGTGGTCTTTAACCTTTACCCATTGATTATCTCGCACACGTGAGAATCCCCGTTTCTGTGTTTGACTCGATCCCAGCATGAAACTCAACGATGCTCGAAAATGGAGTTGAAAGAAGTCGGCTTTTGGCTGGTAAAACCTAGCAACGGTCAATTTTGAATATGAGGAGGGCGCATTTTATAATTTTTTTATCCATCTGATTTTCTAGATTTTTCTCCGAGGAATGATTGATCCCAATAAATAGACTATGGGCCGGAGAATTTGGACTTCAAATTTGACTCTGATTTTGACCATGAAGGAGTGAACTTGAGAATATATTCTCCCTATATATTCCCTATAGGGAAATACTCGGGGGAAATGTTGGAAATTTTCCGACGATTTCTGAATCCTGATTCGTCGTCTCCCATTTTCGATTTTCAAGCTTTTTCGAAATGTAAGCTTGGACTTCGACATGAACTTTGACATCGATTTTGACCATGAAGGAGTGAACTTAGGAATAAGTACTCGGGTAGGTCAATTTTTGGAAATTTTTCAGGATTCCTGAATCCTGATTCGTCGTCTCCCATTTTTCGATGTTTAACTGTTTTCTCAGTAAGTCGTGAACACACCCTCTTTGTCGACTAATATGAGAGGGTATGGCGGGCGGAATTTTTTCAAGTTATCGTCAACATTTTTCCTCCTCATCTGCAAAAATCATCGAATTTCGGAAACGCACGAACCGGCTGATATCTGTAAAAAGTAAATCGCTTTTCAATTCAGTCCCCAAACCGTGCTGTCCCAATAAAATCAAGAACTCTGAATACGAGAAATCGAGCGCAGGTGCATGTACCTAGTTATCGATTGGTGCAGCAATCGTGAAATGCAAAACACGGTGTACCTCCATCCGAGTCAATGGTGCTAATGTCAGTTCCAGACTGAGGCCAACCAGAGGTGAGAATCAGTCGAGGATACTGATTGTCCACAGACTCGAAAGGGATTCATTTTCATTTCAAATGTACATTACACGGCGGGTCAAGGGTATACACCGGCGGACGATTGCTAGATTTGAATCCTATTGACCTCCTTTACCTGAACTGAGCAAGGAAAGGGTCCGCCAGGAGACGTCCCAGGAAACGACTGTTTATTCAGGACCGGCGAATAATAGGGAATATCTGTAGGAGATTGGAGCGCTTATTGTTGGAAAGCGGAACGCCGGCACCGGTTGCAGGATTACGGCGGAACTTTCGCAAAATGCGGATGAATTAATATTGAAATCCAAAAGTAACTCAATTAAGAGGTGCAATTTTTCAACGAAGAATACAGCATGAATAAAGATTATTGTGAATTTTTCCATATCCTTTACCTCCTTAGGTGTTTGTGGGCGAGAATGAGGCCCATGAGGGCGATGTTAGCAGAGATGCCGAGGGAGCCAAGGGTGAAGATGACGAGAGCTTCTGTTTCGCCCCCCGGGTGGCACTGGAAGACCCGCGAACCGTTCAGAGTCAAATTTCCTGCAGCTCCACTCCCGTACCGAAGGTTCGCACCGATCATCGCAACAGCGGAACCTGGAAAAATACAGAGTCATCATGAACGTTCATGATTTTTGAGAATTGAAACACAAGCGTGAGCATGGATCGACATGGTAGGTACATCAATGAAAACCCGAAATTACATTTGGACATGGGGACTCTGTCACCTTTGGACCTTTTATAATCAAGGACCCATCTGGCGAAATGATTACTTTAGAACGTGATTTTTCTATTTTGCAATGGGTTTTGAGCTTCAGAAAAGTTTTTTCACTTATGCACTTTTACTGGCATAGACCGACCAACTGGTTATGACATACCATTGACATAAGTTGTGTCACATAGCACATTGTTTTGATATTGAAAATGAATGGAATCGAAACTGGAGCGAATGACTGGGAGGGGGGAGTTCATGCTTGAATTGGAGTAATATGATTGCAAATGACCATATTGATGATGATGATGGTTTAATTGGGTCAACCCATAACGTATCACAAGGTTTTAGTTTTCCGATTTGGTATCTCGATTCATCGGATGGAACAGCAATAATTTTTACGTTGAGACTATAGCACTAACTACTCCGATAAAGCAAATGATCCTCGACTAGCAATCTTGAGACCTCATATAAGCTGTGGAATGGGCTGACTGAATGTGGTAATTACAGCAGCATTATTGGCCGTAACCGGTTGGATTTCAGTAATTTTATTTCAGTCGTATTGCCGAGCTCGTAGAATGTGCACAAGGCGAAAAGAAGATGGCTTCCGCTAAGCGACAGTGCGGATGAGATGACGTTCCAGCAAAGTAGTCCTACACAATTTTGAAAATCAGTTCAAAACATGTCGGCTGGTACGGTAAACATTGTCTCACTTTCCAAAAATCTGTCTATTCAAAATCGAGTACGTATTTTATGCTTTCTACCTCCGACTACTCTAAACAAATGATGAATCGATTCAGCTGCCGCATGAAAATTATTTCATAAGCCATCAAATAATAAAACATCTATGCAGCAAGATTAGAGTAGTCGACAAAAGATAAGAGTTTGCTGTTTGCCCTGCTAGGGCAGGTCCTGTTGACTTACTGGTAGGGCAACTCTTCAGGATTTTGACTGAATTCTGCATGCATCCTATGGAATTCAAATTATATTTATGGATATTAATTATTTGAAAAAGAATTTTCTCCATTTAACAATCGCCTTCTTTAACTCGCAAGAAAATCTGTTTCAACCATATATCTCTTCTCAAAGCTCAATGAAATCAGTCACGTCCAGAATTTCTTGTCGGTCGCTCGTCAATGCTGGACAAGGCCGGTCACGTTCCAGTTGCTGAGCTCGGAGGAGTTAGCTTGTCCCAGTATTCGATTCGTCTTCCTTGGGTTTCAATTCGAAAATTGGTTTGGAGCAGCTCGTCCTTATACCAGTACAATGTACAGGATGTCATCCAGTTCTGAATCCTGAAGGATCTTCGTTCGTTGAAATACACCCAGTCTCTTGCGTTAACCTCCACATTTCGAAATTTTTTCATGTTGCCTACCCAATCAGGAAATTGAAATATTAAAAACCTTATTAGCCTACCTTATTGAAATGTTAAAAATTGAATTTTTTCTTTCCTCAAATTTCTCTCCAATTATTGTCACCTATTCTGGGCAACTGATTATTAGGAAGAATTTCTGCATATTTCAGCATTTCTGCACATTTCCGAATTTCAGAAATTCTGTATCAATTAGGTAGGATCATACTCAGGTGAAAATATCCACGAATTCTTCTCTCAGCATGAATATTGCTCAGCAATGCTTTCCAGGTCATGCCTAAACTATTTTGTTCCTTCATGCAACAAAAGTAGATCCCGTTTTAAAATTGGTAAATTCCAAGAACAGCTTTCGCAGTATCAAGTTCATCAGTACCTCCCGTCTTGTGCAAAAACATAAATAATAAATATCAGGCTCCCTCTTCGCCTTCAGTCTTTTTAAGTCTCTTTTTCATCTCGCCGCCAGTCTCTCCTGACACCTCAGACCTTTTCCGAGCTATTTTCTACTGCTTTTTTCTCTTATTAATCACATCCTGACAACATTCCGGAAGGGCATCAATTAGCTCTCCTCGTTTTCCCAGCTTGACTCATTTCACACCTTTTTGTCGGACTACCGGACTCGACAAAAGTAGACGGCAAATGATACCTACTTTCAAACAGACTCATTTACCGAGCCACTTCCACTTGAAAATACTTCTTTGTTCTTCATGAAAATGGGCGGCATTACCGAATTTTTAAAACTGATAGTTGATTTATTTGGTCTGTTTGAGGCCGTATCACTCTTCAGACCGTTCCCACCTCCATCCCACGAACAGACGCACAGACCCTATTTTCTGAATGGCTGATCCTATCGGTATGTTCACTTTTGCGGGCCTGCATCAATTTTGTATTGATTATCAATGGACAATTGTTCATCGGACATAAGTATCATCAATTAATTTGCGTGTTTTAATGTCCCGAAGAATCAGTTTGTACAGACGGTCTTTTGGATGGGGAGGGGAAGGTCTGACGTCTGATACGGGTGTGAACCGTTCGAAACAGCACATCAAGCATGCACGGTGAGGGGTACCTACCTATTTTTCGGGCCCAATCGTAAGTACGCTGGTTTCAAGCTGCGCAGCTTTCCTACGAGTACAGCGCATTAACTATGAAGCATCCTAGTTTTGCCTGCGGAACTACTGCCGAGCAAACATGACTATGTCAAGAATCCAATGGCACCACCCTTCCTATCCCGAAACCGCAACTACTTCTCTCGTGTATGCTCTTCTCTCACTGTTAGCCAACCAAACATTTGGAGAGAAGCCGGTGGATTCAAATATTGAAGATGTCTCTCCTCATCCAGCACGGGAGCTTTCTCGTCCCACTATACATACAATGCACTGAGTGAGGACAGAATGGGCATCATTCGGGTCAACTGTGGCTCTCCAAATAGGAAATTAAGACCCGAACCCCTGCCGGAATTCAACTCTACCGGTTTTGACCCCTGCCAGGGCCGTTGGCCATACTTCAGGTTTATACCACCAAACTATGCAAATCAAACGGTGCTCGAGCATTATGCTGCAAAGAAGAAGGTGAATATTGGAAAATCATGATTCAGCTGTAGGGAATTTGACAAAAACAGATTGCCGTTAATCAGTTATAGTAAATAATGTCTGTGGACGCTCCAGTTGAACCGCTGAAGTTTTCAGGGAAGAATCTTGCTCACCGTCCATAGGATGAAGTTTCACCTAAAGTAGGTGATTCGACGTTTCATCACACCGTTATTTTTGAGGTGAGGGAAAGAGCAATTGGAGACTTTCTCTAGGCAATGTTTATTTCTTGACACAAAATGGCGAATTTCCAAAAAAAAGTCCGTGTTTTGAAGATTTATGCAACATTTTCGGCTATATTGCCACCCTGAAAAATCCTTTAAAAAAATGCAAAAATAGTGTTACCAGATGGCAGACTTCCTCGACATCCCACTGAAAGAATTTTTGAAATCGGATCAGAATTGGCTGCGTGAGAGCGGAACACATAACGAAAAAAACTCTCTGTAAGTTAACTTTAGAAACTTGCTCTTTGAAGACGGTTAACTTTAGTAACCTGCTTTTTGAAGACGGTTAAAAATGGCTTGGCAATCGATAAACCTGCCAAAGATTCCTTTGTCCTCTTATTAGTTTACCTTAGATTCATTTTAAAAGTGTTCCTGCAAAACTAGTTTCGTTCCACTATTACAGTTTGTGAAATTTATTTAGAGGCGGTACCCTCCACATCTAATACCCTGACTGTAAGCATTCGAACAAATTCTATCTCTTGGCACTTGATTCGGACAGTTCGTAAAGTTGTTCCAACTTCATCCGACTTCAAAAAGATCGAATTAAGCTCGGTTTGCCTTTATAGATTCTTCAAACTTACAGCCGACGCTGGAACCCGATCATGTTGAGCCGTTCGCTTTCCGTTTGAGAGTCCCTTTATTGGAAATAGCTGAACGGAGAAATGGGAGAGTCAACTCGGGTTTTTCCAAACATTTCTTCTTTCAAAGAAAATGAAACCTCTTTCTGGTCGGAAGAAGCCTCGAATATCCGCTCAAATCTCCGGTGCTTGTTCCACTTGCCCAGAAGGGATGACGTAGGAAAACAACTTTTCGTTCGCAGTCAGCACTTGACGCCTGTCGCCAATACTGAGAGAAAAACTTCTCGAGAGGCCAAAGAAGGAGTTTCGAAAGGTTGAAGACTGTTACAGGGCGAAGTTGCTATCGAATATTTTTCCTACGAGCATTCCTAAGGATAAAAACCGAAAATTGTTGTTCATCTTGCGGATCTAAGAGTGCTGTACTCAAATCTTCCTTCAGGGATGCTGTAACTTTTTTGGGATGAAGTGGCTGCAGTTGAAAATTGTGGGTTTTTTGGGAAAGGAAACAAATCAAGAAACTTGCTGTTCCTTTTTGGTGAAGTCAATGATGTTCAAAGCTACTAACGCCCGGGGCATCAGTTAAATTAAATACTATTTGCTTTCCAGAAACGTTTACATTCACTTTATGGCAGCTAGGTATTCATTTTAGGGACTAAGGGCGGGTTTATTAATTTATTTGGATGTAGATTTATCCAAGGAAATCAAATGCATTAAATCTTAAGACAAAATATTTTCATTGATTGTCATACGGAAAATTGTTCAGTAATTATTTAATGTAAGCATCCTTGTTTAAATCTAGATTTAAATGAATCGATAAACCTGCCCTAAGCATGTGCTTCAGCAACGTCCATGTCGATAAGACAGAAGAAATTTAACCAACCTCATTCCCTAGAGTGGGCACTGTCTTGCAATTAATGGTATAAACTGAAGAGCAAAGGTGGCCACAGCCAAGGGGCAAATCGAATGCTTGAAATGGTCTGTCCAGACCTTTAGGTTATGCCTTCAGTTCAAAGTTTACCAGACCCAGTCAGGCATAACCTGCCCAGTGGCTGGCGCTTGACACAAAGGCTACCAAGGTTCTCTCAACTCTCCGTTTGGTCAAATGCTCGCTAATCCAGAACAATTATTCATTGTTTAATCCGCTAAATAAATAGATCGTTCTCCATCGACCAAATTGATTCGCTAGAATTAAAATGTAAAATTACTATTTCGAATATTATTGCCACAATGTGATTGATGGTCAGATTTTTCTGGAAGAATTTTTTTAAAATTTTTTTATAATTACTGAGATCTTTATATTGGATATATATATGATAGGTGTTGGAATTTTTGAAAATCCTGTTTCAGATTTTTTTATAATGACAGAGACCCTTATATTGGATATAATACAGGTCCCAACAATTTACGCCCATCACCCAACATCCATCAACCACCCTCTTCCGACCTACAAATCGTCTCATCCAAATCGAATTTATTCGCCGAATCTACTAACAAATTAAAAATTCCAACTTATTGCGAATAAACTTGACGACAAATCGCAAAATAATTTTTCCCCCCCATCGAAAGAATTAAACGCCAATTTATATTCCATCGACGTTAGAATAAATGAATATCAACGATCCAGTTGGCACCAGTGACCAAGCAGCGCAGCTCTTGCGTGGTGAATCCCGGAAAAAAAGTAGGGGCCACACGGGATGAGGAACCGAGCTCCCGCGAGCTTTAACCTCAGAAAGCAGGGGGGGCATTTCCATTTTTTACCGAGCTTTCGAGACAAATTATTCATTTCGACTGCGTTTCGACCGTGCTCGGTGAAACTCGAGCTTTTGCTTGAACGTGGAACTCGACCATAAGCTGATTCTAACATAAGCTAGGATGAGATTTGTGCATTATGACTGGCCAAGTAGGAGAGTAAGGAGTCTCTATGACAGCAAGAGGTATCGCGCATATTAAAATCAAGGGACCAGAATATCAAGAATTTCGAAAAGAAATATTTTGGCATACCCTAGAGGAACAGAGTCGTTCAAGGTCTCAGTTGAAGTGTCAAACCTCTTACTGTCTTAGAGACTCCCTGAAGATGGCTACGACGCAAAAAGCGCTCGGAGAATAACTCACGTTTCGAACTTCACACACAACAACAACTGGCTGGACAATTCCTGGCTAAGCCCCAATGGGTTTGTTCAACGAACTCTGAACCTATTCTTCCCGAATAGGCTCTACGTGTTGGACCTCGTCCCTCTCCACTCAGGGGGATGAGGCAATGAGTAGCCGTGTATCACACTATATAAGTGCTGTGAGACTAGGGCGACATGTCCTGAATAGTTCCAACCCTCTAATTGAGGGCGGCAGGGCACGCCCGGGACAACTTCAGTTATCGGGCGAAAAGCCAACGCATTGAACGGTGGTTTACTTTTACTTTTACTTTACTGATTCACCCTTCTGAGAATCACCGTTAAGTACGCATGCTACACCGGTACCAATTCACTGATTAAGTTGGTAAAAGAAAAATACTATATTTTTATCACCTCGGTTCAACGACTCGAACAAGTCAAGTGAAGATTAGTTGCTGTGTACCTAACCTTGATCTAAACCCCAACGAACTTTTCCGAGGTTTGGTAAAATATTACCTACATCCCCCCCCCTCCCGAAGGACCAAGAGTCGCTCATCACGCAGTAAGACATCAATTTGAAACCCTCAAATGTGATGTTCAGGCTGGATTAGGACTTGCCTCATTTAGCTCCTGAAGACGGTCCATCAATCTTAACAGAGGTAAACTTTTATAACCATGTAAAGAAGGAAGAACATTTTTGAAGACAATGCTCAGCCATAAACTGGTTTTACAACGTTCCGCAGATTCGAATCAGGACATTGCACGGAATCCCCCCCCCCCATGGCATTTTTTATGGGTAAATGGAGTGACAGAATCTTCCATTTCAGTCTCAGGGCGAGGTTGAAAAAAAAGAAGTAATCTTGCCGCCGGAGTTCAAGAATGAAAACGTTTACTAGGATTAATATCCGAGCTGGTCGACTTAATTTGTCAAGACGTAAAACCGACCCGGAGAGGGAAGAAATTCGAAATGAAGAAGAAACGAGGTCAAAGGTACCAACGGAAAAGTGGTAAGATTAAGAAAGAAATCGCGTTTCCAAGGGGCGAATTCGAGTAATAATAATCCAGCTGAGAACAATGTCGCCGAGTTATTCCTGTCCCACGAACAATAACGCAGGGTCGCGAATTAATCTCGGCGGGTATTCATTTGGCAAAACAAGGACGTTTCGTGGAACAGGGGAGGGTTATTGTTTCATTGCCGGGTTGGTAGGCTCGGGTCGAAGGCCGAATTTCCAGTAATGCAAGGAGGTTCGGTTTAGTGGCCCATATTGTTCACAGAATGTCTGATGCTTATCAGACTTGAATTAAATGCCGGGTCGAGTCCAAGGGGGATTCCCTTTGAATGGAAATAAGTACCTACACATATATTGTCTTGCTGAAAAGCTTCTTTGTAGGGGAAAAAGTCAATTTAAAGAAAGTTTTTTGGCGATTTAGGCCTGAAAAACCGAGTGAAGCGTACATAACAAACACTACTAACAATACTTCCATATTTTGTGATGAGACGGCACAAACTAGGTGACTCCCTCATCTAATTAATTATTAATGGTACCTAATCATTAAACCGGCACTCGAAGGTCACTTCGATATCGTTTTTTATTGACGTGGACTTAACATGACTATCAAGTTTGATTACAGTGAGCACTTATCACTGGTACAAAATATGTCTTAAAAAATGCTGTGCTGATAGACATGGTCCTTGCGTCATAACATTTTGATAAGCAATTTTTGACGAAATTTGATAATATTTTGACTGTTTTTGATGCTGGTTTGGTCAAAAATATGAAACCAGTGGTGCGTAGATAACACACAATACTTCCATATTTTGAAACGTAAAATTGTGACACAATTTGATCATATTTTGACTGCTTTTGAAAGTGTTTAGGTCAAAAATATCAAAAAATTCAGTATTAAAATTTTAAAATTCGCCCAAAATGAAAAAACGCTACATTTTCGGAATGTAAAAAATATCCACATATTCTGCAAGGTAAAACAAAGATTTTGAGACCAAGAACGCTCAAATCGGTTCATTTTTGCGGCCGGAAAAAAATAAAATAGAAAACACTAAAAATGCAAATATCTCGGAAGTACTGTGCGTTATCCAAATTCCGATTAAACAGGGTGTTAGGTCTTGCCGAGACAAACATTTCAGTTCAAGAAATTTGAAAAAAGGTTGAGAAATGAGGGAGTTATGGCCATTTTTGTAAATGACCACAGACGGACTAACGGACTAACGGACACACGGACACACGGACACACGGACACACAGACACTTGTTCAGGAAGTGATTCTGAGTAAATGTGTATAAGAAAAAGTTTTTTCTGAGGCTCCGTTCCGATTCTTGATTTTAGGACGATCACAATACTTCCATTTACTCTGTAAATATGGAAGTAAAAATCACTATGCAAATTTTAAAACACGCCTCAAATCAAAATAGGTACAAGTTGTCGGAATATAAAAAATATTCACGTATTCTGCAAGGCAAAACAAAGATTTCATGGCCAAGAACACTCAAACTGGTTCGTTTTTGTGGTCAGAAATAAAAAAAATAGAAAACACAAAAAGTGCTAATATATCGGAAGTACTGTGAGTGATTCCAATTCCGGTTAAACAGGGTGATAGGTATTGCCAATAGAAAATTGAGGCAGCTATGGCCATTTTTGTAAATAATCACTGACGGACAGACAGGCGCACAGATTTCAGATTCAGGAAGTGATTCTGAAAAAGTTTATAAGTGAACATTTTTTCTCAAGCTCCGATTCGGTTTCAGATTTTAGGACGATTGCAATACACCATTAACTACAATAAGTAATAAAATTATGCATGAAGAAACCTGGTTTGATGCCTAGCAGGCATTTCAACGGGTTTTCTGGACATTTTGAAGGGAGGTAATTATCGGATAAAACTGGAAATTCAAAATCCGAGGCTAAGTTCGGAGAGACAGGACGAAACTAGTCCGAGGCTTCCTCTCCGAGTCGTTGGACCATCAAAGTAAGAGCAAGTTGTGCAACACGATAACAGTTATCATGGCTATTCTACAGAATGTATCCCTGCTTCACATAACAGCATTGCAGACCCACCTGTTCGACGGACTGCCACTTGTCACCTTAGTACCTGGCCGTTGTTTAATCGCCCTCTAACACCGTCGGACTGAATTGGCCAACAGCTCCTTGGTAGAGAAGAGCTGCGTGTTTACATGGCTTATCTCGGGGTACGTAGGGCAATGTGAAGCCCGTTGTAGGGCACTTCTTGATCTGTTGTTCCGAAGGAAAACGGCCCGTATTCCCGGTCAATGTTTCATGTCTAAACTGGCTCTGTTGCCGTTAGCCGGGGGCGGTCTTGCTCGCTTTTCTCAGAGGTCCCAGCGGAGCCAGCTTGTAGCCTGACCAAACATTGTTAAGGTGTACGAGTGGCTTGGTTCATGGAGCAATTAGGCCGGTTGTTCTCCCCTGAGTTACCCTCAATGACTTTCCCCATCCGTCAGGTCTATTCTGTTTTTCCCATGCTGTTAAACAAGCACTTGGCTAGCTGGGCCATTTAACGTTAACTGGACGATTAATTTTACTTTAACCATGTTACATTTGAAAATGGGTTTAAGCTACTTTATTTCTTACAGCGTAGTATGAATTTTCATTTGCGTTTAGAAAATTGTCGATATGGCATGGAAAATGTATTCAATCAGACCATGAAAGTTGGGGGATTCAAATCCGTGTTTCCTTTGCACGAAGCTGAAACTTTTTTCCATTTCCTACCCTACTAAAAGCAAATCATATTCGAATCTGGACAAAAATTGAATACCCTTTCCGAGCAAAATGAATTCCCTTTTCACGAATGCCTTATGGGAAACTAGGTAGGTAAGTTTTTTCCTTAAGGGTGAAATAATCTGACCCTCATCAATTTCACATTAGATACCTCCGGGAGGCAGTTTGAGAGGACCTACTAGATCTGTTCTGGTCCGTTTGCGGGCGAATAAATTACGGGAACGAGGTCGAACTCCGCTGCCCAATCGTGAGTTGAGGGTGCGCCTGCTCGTCAGTGTCTGATTCGTCCCCTGCTTAGCTCAGGTACTGGGATTCGGTGGTAGGCTGATCAAAACCACGAATTAGCCTTGACGACCCGAGTTACCACTGATGTAGGGTCAGTTCCAGCTAGAGTTTCTCCGGAAACTGAACATTGAATCTGCCCCAATCTGATCAGCCTGAACAGTTGTTAGTGTTGCTGTACTTAGCTGAGTGAGAAATTAGATTAGCTGAAGGCAATGTCCAATCAGGAGCCTCAATCCCCCACACAATTTGACCAAATATAAAATATAAAAATTTGTGAGAGTTTAATAAGAACCTTCGAGTGAATGCATAGCTAAGGATTATTAAATAAAAGAAAAAGTAAGAAAAACGTAAAAAAATTAAATTGAATCAAAAAATGCATTTACAAAAATTTAAAACACCGGAGTACGTTCCGGATTTTATCTTTATTCAAAGCTAGACTTACCCAAGGACGCTTGTACGAGGTACATTTCGCCTAGGACATGTTTCATGTCGTCATGTCATTTTTTTGAAAATTAATGCAAATGTCCTTGGAGAAATCTAGCTCTAACTAAATTAATAAACCGGACCAAAGTCCATACACGTTTACATACCTAACGGTACCTAAGCAATATAGGAACAATTATATTCCTTCGTCGCTCGGATCGCGAGTCCTCAACTTTAAGGCAAATTCAATATCCTGAACGCTGCGGCGGAAAAGTTTGTTGAGAAACCTGATTTTCTCCACCTTTCGGCTCGAGTTGTCTCAATTTGCCCGAACGCGACGCTGTGACGCACATATATCACATAGTATTAATCTGGATTTGCTTGGCACAGGGAAACTTTCAGCGCCGCGGATTTCTTCTCTAATACTTTTTTCCAGCCCTCGCAGTCGAGACAAATCGCGCTACGTATGGTTATCCCCCACTTGCACGTCCACATGGTATGAGAAATGGTACCTATCTCGTATCGGTAAGTTTCATTTTCCCCTAGGTGCTGTGAAAGTAGGTATTCTTGCTTGCCGTACTCCGGCTCAGAAAAACAAGAAACGCCCGTCAAATATTGCTACGTCGATTCAACAGCTCAAATTAGATGTTGTTCTCTGGAAATTTTTGAAAAACTCTCCAAGCTGAGTTACGAGAGATAATAATAATTATGCAGCGCTAACTCGACATCTAGCCAAAAAGTTAGATAAAACATGGCGAGTGTTCGAACCGTAGAAACGTTGAATTCTCGGCCAGAAATCCTGGCAACCTTTTTCAATCGAGGTCGACTTACACGAAACGAAGTGCCGATTGGTCGATAAGGCGAAACTCTCCGATAAGGGGAAGTCCACCGGTGAAATTTGAGATACCGGCGCCTCCACCAATATCGGCAGTACAAAAGAAGGAACACCCCCGACCTTCCTGGCTTTTATCTACAGCGGTGAGATTTTCTCGCCAATAACGCGATAATGAAAAACCCCTGTTCTCTCGAAGAGGCGCCCTCTTTTCATCGCCTTCCAACGGAGCCTCATTTATGATTTATAACTGTTCCCGAGTCTCTGCAGTTTTCGCCGGGTATTTCTGCTCGAACGAAACTCACCTCGATTCCGTCCAAATGAGCTCGACTGACGGTTTTGTACGAAAGGCCAACGAAATGTTGTAACGATGGGAATTTCAACTTGATACAAAAGGTTTAAAGTCGAATCGCCACAGTGCAAAAAATGAAAATGTTCTGGAGACAAGCAGTGCCATACTTTCTTGTACCGTAGGTACTGTGTCACACATTTGTTGTCTCTTATTTTTTCGAATTCGAATAGCAGAATTTAAAATAAGTTTACCACCAAAGTGTTATTGTTGGTGTAAAAGATCATGAAATGTTTGTACCAGTCACGTAAGTATTAATTCTGAGCCAAAGTTTTGATTATTGGTAAAGATTTGATAATTGATTGTATTAAAGAATTTTAAATTTTTGTCATTCTGTTTTTATTCCTTAACTCAGTCAGTTAAGACTCATTCAAAAAGATGTCATGGGTATAGGAGTTAAATAATTGTAAACAGTAGGAAACTTGCACTTTCTATTCAAAGCAAGTTGACTTTGAACTCGACGTTGAGTTTGAACTCGCAGTTGACTTTGATCTCGAAGTTGGCTTTGATCTTGAAGTTGAGTTTGTCCTCGAAGTTGACTTTGAACTCGAAGTTGAGTTTGAACTCGAAGTTGACTTATAACTCGAAGTTGAGTTTGAACTCGAAGTTGAGTTTGAACTCGAAGTTGATTTTGAACTCGAAGTTGAGTTTGAACTCGAAGTTGAGTTTGAACTCAAAGTTGACTTTGATCTCGAAGTTGAGTTTGAACTCGAAGTTGACTTTGATCTTGAAGTTGACTTCGATTTCGAAGTTGGTTTTGACCTCGAAGTTGAGTTTGTCCTCGAAGTTGACTTTGAACTCGAAGTTGAGTTTGAACTCGAAGTTGAGTTTGAACTCGAAGATGAGTTTGAACTCGAAGTTGAGTTTGAACTCGAAGTTGAGTTCGAACTCGAAGTTGACTTTGAACTGAGGCGTTGATAGCCAGAGTGGACCATTCCACAAACTGTCCAAAAATGAGTTATACAGTGCAATGGGTCTGTGGTTGCTCTATCTATCGAATTATTATTAAAATTTGACTCGTTCTCGAATGTGCTGAGAGAGAGCGCAACTTTTCAAATGGTCCGTCTGCAAATTGGCCGCCGATTTTGATGGCCAGAGTGGACTTTGTTGCTTGTAGAAATGTCCCTATGGTTCATGAGTCATCTGTTCACCCAAGAATGCTTGTATTTTTTTCTTCAAAACACCATAACAAGGCCCTTAATCAATTTCAAGAAATTTGTCGAAATTTTCAAATGCGATTTTCTCAGTTCAACACCTGTGTGGAATGGTCCACTCTGGCTATCAACGCCTCAACTCGAAGTTGAGTTTGAACTCGAAGTTGACCTTGAACTCGAAGTTGAGTTTGAACTCGAAGTTGAGTTTGAACTCGAAGTTGAGTTTGAACTCAAAGTTGACTTTGATCTCAGAGTTGACTATGATCTTGAAGTTGAGTTTGATCTCGAAGTTGACTTTGATCTCGAAGTTGACATTGATCTCAGAGTTGACTTTGATCTCGAAGTTGACTTTGAACTCGAAGTTGAGTTTGTCCTCGAAGTTGACATTGAACTCGAAGTTGAGTTTGAACTCGAAGTTGACATTGATCTCAGAGTTGACTTTGATCTTGAAGTGGAGTTTGTCCTCGAAGTTGACTTTGAACTCGAAGTTGAGTTTGAACTCGAAGTTGAGTTTGATGTCGAAGTTGAGTTTGTCCTCGAAGTTGACTTTGAACTCGGAGTTGAGTTTGAACTCGAAGTTGACATTGATCTCAGAGTTGACTTTGATCTTGAAGTTGAGTTTGTCCTCGAAGTTGACTTTGAACTCGAAGTTGAGTTTGAACTCGAAGTTGAGTTTGATGTCGAAGTTGAGTTTGTCCTCGAAGTTGACTTTGATCTCGAAGTTGAGTTTGTCCTCGAAGTTGACCTTGAACTCGAAGTTGAGTTTGAACTCGAAGTTGACATTGATCTCGAACTTGACTTTGATCTCGAAGTTGAGTTTGAACTCGAACTTGACTTTGATCTCGAAGTTGACATTGATCTCAGAGTTGACTTTGATCTCGAGGTTGACTTTGATCTCAAAGTTGATTTTGATCTCGAAGTTGAGTTCGAACTCAAAGTTGACTTTGAACTCGAAGTTGACTTTGATCTCGAAGTTTTTTTTTTGATGAACCGACACTGAATGAAAAGGCTGAAAATAATGAAGGAGTTTTAACGGGATCTATGGCCACGGAGCTCGACAGCCGTGCAACAAGAGTCCTGGTAAAATTCCACTGTGCAGATTCCATCGCTGGCCTCGACGATGTCTCCTTTGGGGTCCCCCCAGGCCATTTCGTTTCTCGACCCAGGGCTAAAAAGAGGGATTCTTTCCATATCGATCAAATTCCTGAACGTTGCCCAGCAGAACCGCATCAGTGACCCCGCCGGAATCCCTGGAGACAAAATCGAGCGAATTTCCCCCTGACGGGGGTCGGGAAACGGCCGCCTAGCCGGTGACAACCAGGTTAGAACGAACAATGCGGGACGAAAATGTCAGGAACTTCGATATCCACAATTTTACTTCATCTGGTTTCGTCTCGATTGACTCGTCTTTCATCATTTTGAAGGTTAAGAGTCTAATATTCTCCCCATGGCTGGAAATATGAATACGTTCATCATAAAATTTCAATCAGATGTTACACGGCGAACAGAGGGTAAAAGATTATTTCATCTCCGATGGGCAAAGGGTGAACGAATAAAACTGTCAATTTTTCTCTTTGAAGGTTGGACGTCGTGATCGACATTTTTTTGCTCCACTCAAAATTGACGTCCAGCCTTCCAGGAAGAAAATTCGTTGATTTGATTAGCTCACTTATCGCTTATTGACCTAGGTACTCGTAATAACTATCGTCGGTGCTGATTCTTCTCATAAAGGCGGTACGGCGTTTACAGTTCAGAAAATCTAAATCGCTAGTTTTTGTTGTAGCATTCCCTTGCGGCCTGCGGGGAAAATCGTTTGCGGCGGGGCAAGATTCGGACCGTAGGCATACGCTATAGGCAGGTGCTCCTCGGTTCGAACCAATCGTGCTCAATCGAGGGAAATGAAACGTGAAGATACGTGCTTTCGACCGATGCAAATTTAACCCTGAAAGCTCACCCGGGTGAGCAATTTCTAGCTGGCATTGAATATTAGTTCGAACCGCAGGTTGGTATATCCCGGAATCTGTTACATCGGACATTTGTTCGTGTATCTTGGAAAACCAGTAGTTAGGTATAGCTTTATAAAAACCAATATTATACCATTTTGTGGTGGTCTGAAAAATCCTCCTCTCTCTTATCACAAGGTTTTTATAGATTATCCACATTTTTATGAATGTGTCCCTGCCATTTGCTTGTTCATGTATTGTGGAGCTTGGATGATTGAATTGCTTCGGTTGAGGATCGATGTGATACTCGAAAACTGGGTTTACTCTTTTACCAATATGAAAAACGTTCGTTTGAACCCTGGCCGATCGTTTATGTACCTACCTAATGATTTCTTCGAACGGAGCCTGAATAAATGCGCAGATCAATTAACCTACTTTTTCTCACGATTGCCCCGAAGCTCGAAATTCTATTTCGTTCCCAATTTGATTATGCTGTATACGTTCGCTAACTGAATTAAACTGAGAATTACGTAGTGCCGTGTACTGCAGTAAATGCATTTTAGAAAAGCTCGACACTTACCTCTGTGGGCTTTCAGACAAACCAGACAACAGTTTTTGGATTTCACTGCCTTTTTCTTTTCTTCCATCGACCAGTTTTGTGCCTTTTGACAGTCGTGGCTTGCGTGTCCTTCCGTGCAAAAAATGCAGGTGACCTCTGCAGCTGTCTTCTTCACTTCAAAGGCTTCGGATTGAGCTTTTGGATGATACGACGGTTGAGCTGCTGGGTTGTGATGACCAGATACGAAAGTTGAGGCTGTAGCAACGTCTTGATCCTCCGTGTTTGTCAAGGGTTGTCTCGATCGACTGATTCTTTCATCACTGTTCACCTCGGCTTTGACGAATGTCATTAATTCTCCAAGGACGTCTGTTGGTTCTGAGCTTTGATTTTCTCTCTTCCTTTCCCAGGCTTTGATCACGTCGTTTGGTAGAGCTGACTCAATTAATGGATATAGTAAAAGAGCGTATTGATCCATTTTGATGTTGAGTGCTTCTAATGCGTGAAGTTGAGCGGACACTTCGTCGTATAGGTTTGACAAAGGAAGAGGAACGTTCTGACTAGACCTGTTGACAACGTGTTTCATGACTGAAGATAGAAGCTCTCGGAAATAAACCTCGATGAGCCAGTCATCACGAGCGAAACGTTCTTTCAGCAAACTGATCGCCTTTTCATAGCCATCGGTGGTGATCGGGATGCTTTCGACTAGTCGGCGTGCTTTAGAATTGGGTACTGTGGCTTGAAGCAAGTAATGAAATTTGTCTTCTTTGGACATAGTCTTGTCTTCATGTACTTTGCGAAATTGTCCCCAAAAGCCGAGCCATTTTTTGATGTCGCCGTCAAATTTTATCCACTCGATTGTTGGTAGCCTTAACTGTTTGGAATCAAGTGGTCTTTCAAAGATCGGCTGGTTTGCTTGACAATTGAATTCTTCGAATTCAGCGCGGCAAATGTATACTAGCTTTGCTAGCTGATCACCTTCGCAGTTGGCTTGGTGAAACTCATCTTCGGAACAGCCAGTGGCCAAGAGTTCGTCCAGTATTTTCTTCTTTATTTCCATCATGTCGGAAAACACTCTTTCGATCACTTCAATTTCGGCTTTCAGTAATCTCGGTGAAGTGCTAGCCTGAGCATGTAATTCTTCGAACGAGTTTATAGCCTCCTAAAGTTTTTTGGCGTTGGATCGAAATTGTAAATTGAACGACTCCATTTGATCCTGGCAGGGTTGCCAAAAAATATTCCGAATTGAGTAGGTAAATTATTAATGACCGCTCTGTCTGAATGTCAAGCAAGAATGAATTTTATTTGTTAGAAATTTTGTTACTAGAATTTAGGGGTTGTCTTGAATCTTGCCAAAAATAATTAGGACTGTCCAGATGTTGCTTAATGGGGATTAGTTTGAACTCAAACAAAAAACTATAAATTTTCCATTCTTGAAGCTTAGTTCGGACACTTCTGATAAAGTCAAGTGTCATGAGTTTCCTTATCATTTCGGAAATGGCTGTCAAAATCTTTATTTCCGCTTGCATTTTTATTTTTTACTTTGTAGTTTTCCGCCCTTTTTTGGAGTCAATTTGATTTTTTGTTAAAATCTTTATCAAATACAATTAAATTAATTTTCAAAAACATTCATTTCTTCAAAGACCGAAATTATTTGCTTCAGTGACCGTGAACTACAACATGATTAAATTCAATCAATAAATTTTATCGATGTTTATTATAAACGAAAATTCATTAGTTTATTATAAACGAGAATAATTGATGTTTATTGTACACGAGACTTTCCGTTTTAGTTAATCTTCCTCCAGTTGTAGTTAATCTTCAACCAAAACCTGGCTTGTTATCGGTCGAAGATCCTTCAATACAAAACCAAACGTTCGTATCTCGCGAATATTAATCCGCTTCTTAAGCACAGCGTTCGAGGAGCTTAACAGGTAGGGCATGCCTGGCATTGTATATAAGGCTTAACGGAACAATGAAAACAAGAACAATTCACGCACAATACGCGAAGAGGGTCACGAAGAAAAGCGTTTCATACGCTTCATGCAGTTCGAGTTAAATTTACGATTGTCCGTTTTCTGCCGGGAACAAGGTCCAATAAGCGAAGTCTGCGAATGACAGTTCCAACATGAATGAGAGGAGTTGAAGTGCTGTTGCTCATGAACACGCAATGGTTAAAGCACGCTCTTGAGCAAGAGGCTGATCAATTAACGCTATAGATGATATCTATCTAAAGTCGGAATTTTTATTATAACATAGACAACGTATGAAGAAAAAGCTTAATAAAAAATGTTATCTTTTTTGTTTCAAAAAAGTAAATAAATACAAGACGAAACGTGTCCGAGGTCCTAAAATTCACTTAAAAATAAATTTTATCAAAATTGTCCTTGAAGAATGGATATTTTATCAAAACTACCTAATATGAGGTTTATTAATTAAGAATTTATTGAAAGATTTTTAGGAAATTGAGTTTCTACAGGCAAGGATCTGAAAACATATCAGCTTTATAGCAAAATTTGCAGTTTTGCTACAGTTAAATTGCTGCAGTAATGCTTAGTTTTGGTTCATTATTTTTAGAAATACAGTTCCTATGTAATCTGTCGGGAAAAAATTGTTTGCATACAATTTGAAGCTTTTTCCCAAAGAACGAGTCATTGCATTTAAAAGACCAAGATTTTCAGTGAAATTTCAACAAAGAAATGTCGAGTAGGGAGCCTTTGGGTAAGCCTCAGAACGAATCCTACACGTACCTACTAATTTGTATTTCACACCAAGTGCAAAACAATATCTTTCTTTCTCTTCAATCTGAACCCAAGGATAGATAGGTAAGTAAGTAGCAAATCAAAATGTCAGATTGGCTTCAGCCTCCAGGCCCTACACAACCTTGTTCCTCAAAAAAAAAATTCCAAAAAATATCTGTTGAAAACACACGCACAAAATGCTTCACCTGTACGTTATTCGACGCTAGCATAATTTCAGTCGGTATTTATTGGAATCCACCAGAGGTCGTCCGACCTTAGCCATTAGCGGAGGGAAAGCAAACGTTTATTTCATAAGATACGAAACTTCGCTCGAACCTTTGGGACTCGTTGGTCCGTTTCCAAACCTCGTTAGTCCGCTCCTTTCCACTCGCCTTAACTTCCTCTTTCCAGAAGTCGAATTAAAAGTTAAGGCCATCCCTTCTCTCTCATTCCTCTCCATATCCGCTGGACTCAACTTCAAATTAGACCGACCTTTAAGGCCAGCAGTCCGAAACGTGTTGCCATTCCGACCTTTTAACGCCAGGTATCTATCGGCTTGGGGAGAAAATCAGTATGGTATTGAAAAGGTGACCATTAGTTTTCCATTAGTGTTGTTGCTTATGTGTAAATTTCAAAAAATTTCGTTACCTAGGAACATTGTTTTATGTCTTTATATACTTTTATTGTTTCCACGTAAAGCCTGATGCTAAAATAAATAAATCTTCACCTAGGGGTCTATTCTGTAAATTTGAACCAATGTGTCTTGGTAGTTGTTATCGATTCATCGCACAAATTGTCACATGTGGTCATTAGATTTTCCATTGCAAATCGTGACTTCCAAAGACATATTGCTTTCAGCATACAGACAGCATGGTACAGAATGGTACAGCGTGGTACACATGGCACAGCATGGCACAGCATGGCACAGCATGGCACAGCATGGCACTGCATGGCACAGCATGGCACAGCATGGTACAGCATGGTACCGCATGGCACAGCATGGTACAGCATAAAACAGCATGGTACAGTATGGGACAGAAGTGTACAGCATGGTACCGCATGGTACCGCATGGTACCGCATGGTACAGTATGGTACAGCAGTGTACAGCATGGTACAGCATGTTACAGCATGGTACACCATGGTACAGCAGTGTACAGCATGGTACAGTATGGTACCGCATGGTACAGCATGGTAAAGCATGGTACAACATGGTACACCATGGTACAGCATGGTACACCATGGTACAGCATGGTACAGCAGTGTACAGCATGGTACCGCATGGTACAGCATGGTACATCATGGTACACCATGGTACAGCATGGTGCAACATGGTACAGCATGGTACAGGATAGTACAGCATGGTACAGCATGGTACACCATAGTACCGCATGGTACACCATAGTACAGCAGTGTACAGCATGGTACCGCATGGTACAGCATGGTACATCATAGTACACCATGGTACAGCATGGTACAACATGGTACAGCATGGTACAGGATAGTACAGCATGGTACAGTATGGTACAGTATAGTACAGTATAGCGCAGTATAGCAAAGTATGGTACAGTATAGTACAGCATAGTACAGCATAGTGCAGCATAGTACTGCATAGTACAGCATAGTACAGCATAGTACAGCACAGTACAGCATAGTACAGCATAATACAGCATAGTACAGCATAGTACAGCATAGTGCAGCATAGTACAGCATAGTACAGCACAGTACAACATAGTACAGCATGGTACAGCATGGCACAGCATGGTACAGCATTTTACAGCATTTTACAGCATAGTACAGCATAGTCCAACATAGTACAGCATAGTACAGCACAGTACAGCATAGTACAGTATAGCAAAGTATGGTACACTTCAGGGTAGTACAGTGCAGTAGGCATCTATACTATTTCGTATGAACCATCATTATATTTTCAGGTTTCGAGTGTACGCGTAAATCTGATGAGCATTCCAATATCATCCCCTAGCGTTGTACCCGAATTTTCGTCATTCAGTTGCGGAAACCCGAAAACGCTGTAGCCGAAAAAGATCGGAGATATCGAGAAAAACAGAAAACGATTTATTAGAATTTTGTTTTCTCCGATTCTCGTCAACTGATCGATGTGAAGGCGCCGTCTACGTTGTTATCGGGCGGGAGGAAATCGATGGCGCTTTCCTTGCGTCGTTTGCTGTGGAATTGACATTTTCAGAATGAGGTAGTAGTACGTCTGTATACGCTATGCCCCGTTCAATAAAAGAGTTCCTGCTTGCGTAACGCGTGATGGGCACACTGCACATGTCCGTCCGGGGATTCTCTTGAAGCAAGTACGCCCTGTAACTAGGTAACAAATGTACGAACCGCCTCATATTTACGACTACCTGCTGTCACTGATAAGGAGCCGCTTATGTGACCGAAATCCGAGCCCGATTATCATCTGAGTGGGGGCGTGATTGTTGAATCAATTAGATCTCCTCCATCTGATACTCCGTTGGCAGAACGCGTCACATTATACTTCAGAGGCCGTCCTAATTGGTATCCTGAACCCCCCTCCGTTTATTACCTTCCTCATCGTCTATTATCTCTCCCTTCAGCCGAGCAAAATGGCCTTCTCATTTTACCATCGAAACCGCCCAGAGCAGCAGAGGGCAGCGTTCGAGGTCGGAGGCTTAATTTCCCAGCGGCCATTAAAATTCTAAAATCGTAATTTTATACTTAGCCGGCGGCTTTAAATGCGCATTCGAAAAGCCATTGCGGACTTCGTAGATTCTCGGGCCCTATACGGCAATGCAGTTCGTATTTATGGACTGAAATGCCAGCATGTTGCGCCACTGATGCAGTTCAAGATTGCAATTGTGCGCTGAGAAAATAGCGAAGGGTTTTCGGATGTAGATTTCCAAAGCCAGAACTGGGATTACCAGACCTTGATTTGGTGGTGGGATACTCAAGCGTGATATATAGACACGTCACCGTATTTATGCTGAGGGAATTGAAGTACTTAGTCTGATTTACGAACGTTTACAAGTTGATTAACCGGATTCGGCGGTCGAGGCATTGTTAGGACAAATTCAACTGAGAATCACCAGCACAACAATCTCCTCATACAGGTAAGGGGTGAAAGGGGTGAAGAGAAAGCAGTAAGTGAAAGGGCAAAAGAGAAAGAATAACTATTGAACCTTACTGGTTTTCCATCAACTGCATTGCTCGACATGCAGAAAGAGCGTTAAAGTGCCAATTGCCCTCGGATATCAATTGCAATAATTGCAACAAATTGTTCGTTCGATCGGTCGAAAATAAATCGGAAATGAATTTATTGTGAGTTTGTTGATTTGATAAAAGTGGCTAAACTGCCTCACAAAATTGTTTTGAATCTTGAGGGGATTGGAAATTAAACGCTCTTTCCTAAGGTAACACCAACTCAAAATTGAATTTTCTCAAGAAATTAAGAAAGTTATGGCCAAAATCGTTAAAAAAATCAAAATGTGAAAAAGTGGCATATGGATGCGAGCAAAAAAATGTTACAGAGCAACTCTTTCTCAAAATTAGTTGTAGAATCGATTACTAGCCGGTGGCAGTTTCCTCAGGTTAACATTCTGTACACGTGACTCTTTATAATCACTTTCCCGTATCTGATGAACGTTGAATACTGAACAATCAGCTGTAAGATTGCGACTAAAGACGAAATAGTTAAATATTCAAAGCAGGTTTAACACATGATAATTCCGTCCATTCGACTCCCAATTCAATTCCAGCGAGTGAATCATCTCTATTCGCCAGTAAGGCAACGTGTTAATCAACTTGCGAGCTCAGGTTGTGACATTTCAAACCGCGGATTTCCCCAGCCAGTAACACCAAACAATAGGTACGTGAGAAAAGGGCCTTTCCAACCCAAGTGCCGACATCTCCATCAGCGACGGCGATGACTAGTAATCAGCGTTGATACTATACTAAGTGCTAATAGAGAGTAGTATCTGTTGAGCAACAGACCCGCAGAACATACACTTTGTGGTGAGATCCGTATAATCCCGAGCCTCGTCACAATCCTGTTGAAGGCCATTACTCCCCTCCTTTCCTCGCCCTTTGCACTCCGTAATGGTATGTTAACAGCCTCGCTCGAGCGTATTAAACAAAACGACGCACTTCACACCTTCCATGTTTGGAGGACAGTTGAAACAAATATTTGCAGGAACGACCATAAAACGTCATTTATGCGACCGGCGAACACAATTAGGTACGTTCGAGTTTGGGTCACAGTTTGAGTACGAGTTTAAGTTTGCGTTTACGTTTGAGCTACAGTTGAGTTTAAGTTTACCTTTATTTCAACGTTTGAGTTTGAGTTTTTGTTACTCTTCGAGTTCGAGTATCATTTCTAGGCTGGCTTGTCAAAAGTAGACATGTCAGTTTTTCCGTTTTTTTTTTTTAATTTCAGTTTGAGTTTCAGTTCTGGTTTTGATATGACTTTCAATTCGAGTTTCAGTTTGAGCATCAACTCGAGTTTGAGTTTCAGTTTGAGTATCAACTTGAGTAGCAGTTCAAGTTTCCGTTTGCGCATCATTGTCAGTTTGAGCTTGATTTCGAGTTTCAACATGAACTTCAATTCCTGTTTGAGATTTTTGTTTCAGTTTGAGTGTCAACTCGAGTTTGAATATCAATTCATATTCGCTTTTGAGCATCAGTATCAGTTTGAGCTTGTGTTCGGAATCAGTCTGAATTTGAGCATGACATGCTCATTGTGCATCATTAGTTTGAGTTTGAGATTGAGACCGAGATCGAGTATCAGTAACAGTCTGAATTTAAGCATGTGCATCATTAGTTTGAGTTTGGGTTTGAGTTTGGGTTTCAGTTTGAGTTTCAGTTTGAGTTTCAGTTTGAGATTGAGTTTCAGTTTGCGGTCAACTTTGAGTTTCAATTTGAGTTTGGATTTACGTTTTTGTGTGAGTTTAGTTCGAGTTAACGTTTGAGTTCCAGTAGCTGTTTGAGTGACTGTTCGAGTTTAGGTTTCACTTTGAGTTTACGTTTGAGCTTTTGAGTTAGGGTCTCAGTTGGAGTTTACATTTGAGTTTCAGCTCAAGTTTGCGTTTTCGTTTAGGTTCAAGATTGAGTTTCAGCTTGCGATCAAGTTTGGATTTGAGTCCAAGTTTGAGTTTCAGTTTGAGGTATAGTTCGATTTTGTTTGAGAATTGGATATGTTTCAAGTCGTTATACGAGGTGTATAGAATTTGGTGCAAACGAAAATTGGGTGAAGGTTCAAAACGTTTCAACGGTTTTTTCCCATTTCAGGGAAACCAAGTTTTGAATTGTACAAACTGAATTTTTTCCGGTTCAAAACTAATTTTTCTAACTTCTGAGGACAATTTTGGATTGACCGTTAGATTTCCTATACACTTATTGCTGTTCAAACGTCAAAAATCGCATGTGTTAATTTAACGAATTTATGAACAATATTTTTGAGGACTTTTTTAGTTCTATCGGTGGACCTCCAGCTATGGAATATAAGGCTTCTTAAAACTCTTTATTTCATCATTGGATTAAATGTCTTTTTCCTCGAAGGATTAAAGAATTTAATCCTTGAAAAAATGTCGATTGCTCGAGGCAGAGAGTAAGTATATAATCTCAATGAAATTTTATCCTCCCCGGGTATCCTTTCAATCTGAGCTGGCTCTAATTTAGTCCAACTTTTTCGACTACAACTTCCAGCTTCCCAGCATCTCATTAGCGAAGATTTAATTCGTCCTGGGGGCATTTCCAGCAATTAGTAAGGATTTCCCCGACCACGAAAGTTGTCGGCAAGTCGCTTTGAGCAGGAGATATCCAACTGGAAAATTGGTACCTAGGATATTCTTAAACCCCTACCAATATAGCAAAATATGCAGCAAGAAATGCCCAGTTACATGTCTGACAGAATTTCAGTACCTATCCTTACCTATTAATTCAGAAAGTGACCACTCAAGATCAAACTGTTGGCTTAAAAATGAGGATGGGCCAGAAGGAGTCCATGATATACATTGACGACGACCTCTTTTGCACTTTTTGAACAACCACCAAAATGGATATCGATACCTTAAACCACAAAGCATAATATGCCCTTTGGGACATATTATGTCCCAAAACTTATATTGATATTATCGATATGTATCAATATTATCGATATACATGCATATTATCGATATATCGACAATGGCAAGTATTGTTTATGAAAATCGCTTTCGTAGAAAAACTGGAGGTGAATCATTCCAGAGCGAATGTTATGAAAATGGACATCATGGCAAGAATGCCTTGGTCACATGGAAATAGCTCCATTCCTCTGGTATGAGGGGGGACCCACAGCCATGAAACAAATTATGGGGCATCACTTCCAGCCATGTTTAAATGACTTCCGGTCAAATGTTGGGCCCAGTATATTTATGCTCACGGAGCCTCTTTTTCTGGCAACCACCAACTCAACCGAGACAAGCAATTCAGAACTGGATAGCGTTTCCCATTTTTCTTTTTCATGCAACTCTACTACGAGGGGGATAACAGTTTTTTATGGAAAAAAACATCCGGGTATTGCGGGATTAATAATTTCCCATTCTTCTTTTCAAGCACCCTTACGATATTTGGGTTCACGAGTACTTTTGTTTTGTTTCAATTTTTCGACAAAACTTTTTAGGTATATGATTGACGAAAAGGTATCCAGGGCCGGTTGATGTTTCGGCTACGCACTGCCGCTTAGGAAGAATGGCGCTAACTTGCCTTTGAAAGAATTATTACGTACAGCAGAGGAAGGGAGGGTTGGTAAATGCCAGCGAAAGTGGGAGCGTAGGATCAATGGAAGAAAAGAGTGCGAACTGTGATGCCAAGTTGGCCGATGGCCCGATTGGAAATCACCTCCCCACCACCACTCAGCATCGAGCAGGGCCCCACTTTGCTCAACACTTCAATTCAACACTCATTCCTCACTCAAATCCGCTGCAGATAAAGCATTATTGACGAACTTGGATTACGAGAACGATAATGGCCATTCATCTCCATTGGTTTGTGTGTATCTAACACCGGAGCGAAATTCACTGCTCGAAATATCCCGAGAAAACGAGGAAATTGCGTCAGGATTCGAGTTTCATGTCGATACCTTAACGCACAAAGAGGAAATGTCCCAAAATATTGATTTTGAGATTTTGGTACCGAAAGAATCTACTCATCAGGACCTATCAATCGCACCAAGAATCATGATCCTTTTGTCTATTTTTGGGGCCAAAAAACGATAAAATAGAAAAACGACAAATATTTAAAGATCGTTTATCTTGGAAGTGTTAAGTGCTACCAAAGTTCTGGTTAAACGAGGTTGTAGACCTTGGCCAGACAAGCATTTTTTATTCAGCAAATTTTTTTGTGAAACTGAAAACTATGGGAGAAATCTTTAGTTTTGTAAATTGATCGAAAACTTATTTTGCATCTTTCTCATAATTCCATTTTTTGACATATCGACGGCTAAGAACCAGCATCACATAACTCAATTTTCCATTTTGAGAAGTGCACTTTACGATTCAAATTTTCGCACCCAATTTGATGGAAGTAAAAATACGGAATGATGGAAAAACTAATACGGAACGCTCACGTTCCTCGTGAGTTTTCAAAAAACTAATAGTTCCATCGAATCGGGCGCAAAAATTGGGATCAGAAAGTGCACTCCTCAAAATGGGGAAATTGAGTTATGTCATGCTGGTTCTTAGCCGTCGATATCCCCTTTGTGCTCTAAGGTATCGATGTCCTTCCCTCAGTAGTTGTTGACCCTAACCTTTTTCCCAGGCTAGGCGCCGAAAATTCCCTTTTTTCTTGAAAATTCCCACATTCCAAAGATAGCCTAGTTTTCACTTCAAATTGAGCAAGACCTACAATGTTTTGTTTTAGTAAGGGTGGGTTTATCAATTTAGTTTATTCATAAAATAAACATTAGGTACACTAATTTTTCATCAATTTGAAAAATTTCCAAAGAATTTAATGCTGTAGTAATTCTCAAGCACAAGGTAGAATAGATGTTATGGACGAATAGTACTAACCATTATATTTCACATTCCATCTGTGTCAACACCTCAATGCCTCAAACATGGTCTATAAAACAGCAAGTTTACTTGGCGATAAAAAAATTCAAAGAACTATTATCTTATTGCATGCCTGAAAAACCGGGAAAACGTCTTGCTTTTTAATTTGGATTAAAAGGCTTTGACCAACTTATCTTCCAGGTTTTTTTTTCTCTGCGGAGCGAAAAAAACAAGGTTAAACTGCTTGTCAGTTCATCAGTTTTATACAGTCGGGCAGAGAGGCACGAAGGCAGTTCGAATTAATGAGGTTGCGACTCAAAAGTAAACAGTGATTAGGTTTTTGCTCGGATAAAGATTTCCTCCATTTTCCGGCAAAGTCCTTGGCCCGGCGTTTCTTGCCTCGCGTTTTCTTTTGATGTCCTCGATTGCCGGGGAAGATTATCCTGAACGAAAAATACGTGACGAGAGTTAAGCCCTGGGATATGAGGATGGCGTACGAAGGCAATTTCTGCAGGGCCCCCCTATAAATATATACATCGCGAAAACCTTCGAATAAGGACGAAGCGACTGTGTACAATGTACACTTTACATGCTTATGTTGTTGGCGATTATCTCGAGCACTAAAATATCATAGTATAATTATTATGTTAAGCATTTATGCTCAATTATAAATTAGATAGGATATATGATCATTTATAAATAATGTAGGAAATGGAGCTGAAGTGAAAGTTGGAAATGTGAAGTGGGAAGTGAAAGTGAAATAAAGTTCCTCTCCTGCAGGACTCGAACCTGCGGCTTCCGAACTGGGGTGTTTATCTCAGTAAGAGCTTCCAACCTCTTTAATCGGAGTTCAAATTATAGAGTGTTCTCTATTTGATTTTCTCCTGGCCGCAAAAGTCAACCGATTCGAGCGTTCTTGGTCTTAAAATTATTGCTTTGCATAGCAAAATATTTTTTATGCTCTGATAACTTGGAGTATTTCGATTTTGAGCGAGGTTGAACACCGGCAAGGTGAGTTATTTGACATTTTTTATCCATATAGCCTCCAAAACCGGCAAAACATTATTGAATCGTGTCCAAATTTGAGCATCAAAGTATGGAAGTATTGTGCGCCATGTACACACCACTTTCCATTTCTTCTGGTATTATTACACAACCGTCAACCCTACGGAGGCGCAATGCTTGAGCATTTTTGAGGAGTGAGGCCGATGTGGCCCCATCTTTGTGCTAACCACGTTGGCCTCTGTCCCAAAAAATGCTCAGAAATTCTTAGGTAGATTCTCGGCACCTATCTCAAATTTAACATTATCCAAACTGATTGTCGATCATTCAATCATGCATATTACCATCCTCAAATCTATCGCATGGAATTTGAAAATTGTGAGGCAGGTCTCACTCTGGAGCCTCGATGAAACTCCGTCTCTTCTCGAGGATAGCCGACTATTTGACTCTAATTTCCATATAACTAGCCCCGCTTAGGCGGATATCAGGACAACTGACACCCCCTCACTCGTCCAGCGAACAGGGGATGACTTACGGCGGCAAAAAGTCATTAGCTTTTCACGTTGGGGAAATGAGTCTTGTTTTCAATGGACTTCACAGTTTGAAATGTACATTTCCACGGTTAAGTGCGAACGATTTCCACCGATTAGGAGCGCTTTGAAAGCGAATGTTTCAACTAGCAGATAAACTCTGGAGTATTGGTCGCCAGGTGAGTAAATGTTTGATGACCTAATCGGGATCATTTTTTTACAGCATTTTTGAGGAACTAGCCTCACGTGGGCCCAGCGTTGTGGTGGGGCTATGCAGCTGGAGAATCTCCGTCCCGCTCATCCAGAATTTGGACTGCTTCTTTGGGTCGCTCCTCAAAAATGCTGCCTCCTTATTGGGGACGGTTGAAGACGGAAGAACTCTGGCAAGGACGAGGCAGATGTCTGCCGGATGTGGGACTGGGAAGTTTGAGCTTTCTCGAACTCCCTCTAGCTCTATGTTCAAGACGGTAAGGCGATAGAAGCTCCGGCTTCTTGGTTCCACCACAACTCGAGGCCACGTTGCCCTCGCTCCTCAAAAAGATACATAATACGTATCTTATACTTATGCATATTATGCAGGTAGACGTCATACATCTGACTGACTGCCATTCATTTTGAAAATAATTGAATTAATTTCTTTCTTCGCTTTTTGACTCTAAATTAAAGAAAAACTCATTTTTCCTCGGGTGTAACGTTGTTTTGTCGTTATTACTCTTTCAGGTTGTGGCATCAATCATTTTCATCTCTTGATAGTGGGCGATGTGAAAAAATTACGCTGCCGACCTCTCCGTTGTTACTTTTTCCACCTCTTTCGTATACCTCTTATACTGGCTGTTATACAGCAGTTCTTCATAGCCGTATTAGCGGCGATATAGCCATTCTTTACCGCGAACCCCCGGTCGACCTTTTCTCTCTTAACATTTTTCTGACAGGTTTGCTATCCTAGATCAGGTCCAGAGGCCAGATGAATACGTCAGAAACATCATCCATTTTCTCGCGAAGGTAAATTCTCCCTAACTTTCGAATTGCTCACACTATGACTTGATTTCAGGACTTGGATGTTTTTTTGGGACACTGCGATTCTTCCAAGGCTTTTAAATACTCATTCAGCAGGCATATCGATACCTTAAAGCGCAAAGGGCATATGTCCAAAAATGGCATAATGAGAAAAATGCAAAATAAGTTTTTGATCAATTTACAAAAATAAAGATTTCTCCCATAGTTTTCAATTCCATAAAAAAAATCGCTAAATAAAAAATATTTGTCTGGCCAAGATCTACAACCTCGTTTAACCAGAACTTTGGTGGCACTTAACACTTCCGAGATAAACGCTCTTTAGATATTTGTCGTTTTTCTATTATATCGTTATTTGGCCCCAAGAATAGATAAAAGGATCATGATTCTTGGAGAAATCAATAGGTCCTGATGAGTAGATTCCTTCGGTACTGAAATCTCAAATTTTATATTTTGGGACATATGCCCTTTGCGCTTAAGGTAGGTATCGATAGTATGGTATTTATAAATACTTCGGAACCTATTCGAAAAATCATAGCTACCCCCATCATCATGACCTGAGGGATTTCAATAATTTCAATAATTTCTAGTGAACTTCACTCTTCGGAGAATTTCTCGCATAGCTCTCCCCGTTTATTAAAGAAAATTGAAATCATAGTGAACAATTCGAACGTCGATAAAGTGCTGTACTTGCGTAATAAATTATGCTTCTGTGAAAACCTCTTTTTTCAAGTCGTGGAATGAAAATTTTCATTCCGAACGCTAAACATTCCATTTCAGTTTTGACTCGTAACTTCTAAATCCCGGTCGGAAATATATTTAAATGCTGCTTGCATTTTAATGGTTTTCCTCGAGGTTCTATACCTTTCTCAGAGATGCCCCATCTGTACAATCTTTTCATCCAGCTCGACCCAGTTTGAGCGGAAGTTCTCTCCAAGTATTCAAACAGCCCTCATTCACGACTTCTCAAAACTGTTTTAGGTTGAGGCTAATTTCCTCAAATCCCCTTTGGCACTGAGTAATGGCGCCCATTTAGCTATTGGTGGGAGATTGAATCAGGATGTTTGAGATTGGACGGTTACCTACTTCGAAAATTAAACCTTCGACGATGTACCTGTACCTAGAAGTGGGTATAGTACCCAAAATTTGAAATATGAAACCAGCGATGCAGATAGCACAAAACTGATAGGTAGGTACTTCCAGTTATTTTCGTACGTCAAATTTTGAATCAAATTGGTCTTATTTTGACCAATATGGAGGCTACAATGAACAGAAATTACAAATAAGTGCACATTATGCGAATTTCATAATCCGCCTTGAATCAAAAAATCTATATAGGTACATGAAGTTGTCAAATCATACATGTCCACCTATTTTTCCAAGGTACAAATAACGTGTCAAGACCAAGATCACTCATACCGTTTAGTTTTGTAGCCAGAAAATGTTAAAATAAATTTAAAGTGCCGATATTACGGAAATGCTGTGAGCAATAAACATTTTGGCTACCTACTGATTGATTTGGCTACTGTGAATGATTACTTTTGCCTGGCTGATCATTCTAGCTCAAGAAATTTGAAAGAGGTTGAGAAATGAGACCATTTTCATATTAGTTCACAGAAGGACACCTAATTATACTATTGGTCAAAAAGTGATTCTGAAATTTTGAAATTAAAAGGCGAAATTTTTTCAAACATTCGATCCGATTTTTATTACTAGGACGCAAGCGTAAAAATATGGAAGTTATAAACAATAAATTTTGAATTGGAACCAATTTCTTTCGAACATGAAGAGACCCTGAACTTGAGTCGCTTCGTATAGGAAAACACGAACTGAGTTCCTGGAAGATGTATGCTGAGACAAGCTGTCACACGAGGTCCGTGTTCTTCCGTCAATTCGTATTCAGGTTGGGGGGAATTCAATCGTCGAAACCGAGTTGGAACAGACTGCAAAAATACGATATTCTTTCCATATGAGCAGACAGGCGTGCAAAAGGCAGCCGAGTTACCGGCTGGCATACCAGTCGACTACAAACCCTACTTCATCCTCTTCTTCAATGCTTATTCCCAATTTTTACTTCCATATTTACGAAGTAAATGGAAGTATTGTAATCGGAATAACTTCCTGAACAATAGTGTCTGCGTGTCATTTCGATAGTAAAAGTGTAAAACCTCGTAAGTCTCAATTTTTGATAAAATAAGGATATGAGCTCTACGGGTAGTGTTTGAGCCGTAGATCCATCAAGTGAAGCCGGATTCCTCCGTTTTCGTCTCATTCCTTCTCTGTGGCCATGTGCAATAACCTGTAAGTCAAAACCTTCCAGAGATGTTGCAAAAACTAGCACGTTTTTCAGATACCCTGTCAAATTTCTGAACTAGGGCTTACAAGGATTTACACTTTTACTATCGATTGACAAAAATGGCCATAATTCCCTCAACTCTGAACCTTTTTAAAAATTAATATCTCAATCCTCATAAACACCGGTTGAGGATTCGCACGCATTCAGCAACGCATTACTCGTTCGTCGGTCTCTTTCCAGTGTGAACGGGAGTAGGGTGGCAGACTATTATTTTTTCTCCTACGTATCAAGTGACCTGTCTGGAGAGAAAGCGAAGTTGACCCTGCGGTGCTGAAGATTATGAAATCGCCGCGTTGCCTTGCATCCCAAATCACAGCGACGCCGCCGAGGGATTAATCTTGTTAGCGCCCTTGACGTGTTCCGACCGACAAAGTTGACGCCGTGAATAACAAACAAGGCGGGACAAACTCAGCAGATTACAATGGGCCCAGTTAACAATTAAGAGTGGGGATGTAAAAACGGTATTCATTTCCATCTATCCACGTCGGGCGATCTCTTGATCGTCTCTGCACCAATTTGCGGTTCCATATGAAGGGTACAGGGGAAGAAGGCGCATTGTCATTCAGAGGAAAATTTTGGGAAATTAGCTTTTTCGTTCAAAGTGAGAGCCGTCTTCCCCAGTGCTCCAAAACTTTTCAACCCTGTTTCTCCGAACCTAGCGCTCTCTTCCCCAAAACGATGATACAGAGTTGTAGATCTGATCATCCTCCACTAGATGGCATTACTATCTCATTTTCGCCCTGAGCTTGACATTGCGCCTTCTTCCCCTGTAGGTACCCATCATATGTTTTGCTACGCTTTTTCGTCATTTTCCAAAGAATCCTACGATTTCGAAATTCAAGCCGAAATTGAAATGTATTATTCTTCGGTTCCTGGGATTTTACAAAGGCACTGAATCCATGTGCGTTCCCCATTCTGTACAGCTGATATACTTCTAGATCGTCAGTGGTTCCAAGGTTTGTCTGAAATACTTGAGTCTGGAACTGCCTAGAGGTTCGTTACAAACGCAATGCGATCCGCTTTTTGATCCATGGATGCCGCAGTGCCGACCTTTTTGATCAAATCGAGCGATAGAGACTTCTCTGTTTCAAATGCTATGCGCCTCTTTCCAATACTTGATGGGCGGATATTCGAGAATCCTGCGTTGTGCTGTTATGCCGTCCTTTTACGACTTCGTCACAAATGCATGTCGTATTTCGCATTTCAAAAGGACCCTTTGTGATATGACAGAGCCGATACGGCATCAAAGGAGATCGGCATCCCTTTCGCATTATTAGCGGACCTGTAGCATTCTGAATTCTGACCGGAAACTCCCATGCTGCCGGGGCCTTCGTTCGAGATGTGCGATCAATCCTACGTAATTGGCTGTTGATCCTGCGGCGGGCTAATAATCAGCGCATATGTGCCAACAGTATTATCGCCCAATAGAGCCATCAAATGTGAGCGATGGAGACCACAATTTCACTCGCTGACGTAAATTTGGCCTGGCGGTTTAATCAATTACGACAGCAACAGTCAACCATCAGTGTACACGGTTGATTATTTTCTCGTCTCAATAATAACCATCACGCTAGCCGCATTCTGTGAGTAGACACCGAATTCACCGTGCTTCTATGCTTTCTGTGCCACTTTAAACCAAAACCATTAACTAAATTTGAATCTTCTAGGTGAAGCTCCTTCTTCCATTAAGTGAAAAAAAGGCATCATTCAGTCGAGATTTTTATTATGATCTACCATCAGATTTGCAATACTTACAAGGAGTTCCAAACTTATTGCAAAAACCAATTAAAGTAGACCAAAAACGGAACAAAGCACCGCTAATCGCATTTTAGAATTCCATTTGTTTCCAGGATACGATTTTTAAAGTTTTTTTTTAGGAGCTTTGCTCCATAAAAACTCATATTTCTCCGGTTCAGAACAACTTTTTTCAACTTTTGAGGACATTTCTGGATTGAGCGTTAAATTTCCTGTACGCCAATTGTACACTCGAAATCAAAAATCAACTCTTGAGTACCGCAATTGTTGCAGTTTAACCATCAAAAATTGAGAGGTTTTTTTTTAATTCATGGGAAATAAGTAGGTATCTAATTGTATGCTAATTGCATTTCGGGAAAACGTGATAGAAATTGTCAAATTGTTTGAAAAACTCGCCTATATAAGAGATGTTTGCGTTTGAATGCGAAAGAGCTATATGCATAAATGCAAAAACTTTCGTTTTCACGTTTTCTCGTGTTAGAATTTTCTGAAATATACTTAGTTAAACTTTTATTCACTAATTTAGCATTATCACATAAATAATACGAGTCTCGACCAACTAGCAGCAGAAAATGAGCAGGTAAACACACATATTGGTATCTTTTACTGACACTGGTGAACTGGAAGCTGTTATGGCTTTTGGAAAATGAGAATTGAATGCCCGAGAGCGGAAATAAATATTTTCTCGCTGTATCTTCGAGCAATTTCAGTAATAACAGGTTTTGTGGAGCAGCTCCCAAGGCTGGGGTGGCAGCAATACGGGGGACAATAATTGGAAGAGAGTGAGTCTCATTTTCAGCTACGGAGAGAAGATTTTTCCGAGCTGGTGGATAAATTTTGCTGAGAATTTCAGCGACCCACACGCATTATTAGTTATTGTACAATTTTCGGCAGCTCTGTGCTTCAATAGCGATGGTTATCGATCGCATAATGGCCTCAGATTCGACCCCTTTTAGAGAAAATTATTAAAAAAATTAAACGGTACCTACCTAATCAAATTACAATTAGCCTGATAACAATGTTTAATGGTTATTTAATTGAAAACTGATTTGGAGGCCCTGGCAAATTATAGGTGTACCTATGTACACATATTTTAATGAATAATCTAAATTGCTCATAAGTCGTCATCGATCATAACTTTGAGATGTTTGATGTACGGAGACACTAAAAGCGTCTACACCTAGAGCCAACACGTTTAACCTATATTTCCTATATTGTAGGTACCTATATTATGGTACCGCACGATACCAGCAACCTCAGGATTCACATTGCCTTATAGGAGAAACTGATGATTTAGCATTCAGGCTTAAGATCTGATAGGGCACCCATTCAGGGAGCCATTTATAGCTTATCAGACTCGGGCGAGATTAATGGCTAAGCCATATTAAGCTCATTTCCCGCAGTTTGCCGCATTTATTATAATTATCTCCCAAGAATGGAAAGAGGTATTTTGAATATGAAAAGTAATCCTCCTGTTCCCGATATGAGAGTCGGAGGATTTCAAGGTGTATCAGAAAGATTAAACAACGGTGAATACGACCTTGTGAGACTACTTTGAATAGCTATAACTGCTGTAGAACTGAAGGAATATTGTAGAAGTGATTCAGGTTTGAACAGCTCCTTTGAATCTCTTCTATACACCGTTATTATTAGAATAGATTGTTCGGGTTTTCGAGCACTGGTCGAAAAATATGCTGGTTTTAGTAACTTATATTTCCTGAAATAATGTATCTATGTTTCAAAATGCCAACGTTTTTCTGAATTTTTTCAGCACCTTCGGAGCTTCTTTTTGACCAACCCTCAAAACACGAAGAACTAGAAGAAGAAAACGATTTAGTTGTAGAAGACAGCGAAAAGAGGAAAATATGAGAAAAATACAAAGATGAAGAATGAAGTTCAATTTAAATTTTTAGTGGACTACGTCATTCGTGGCACATTTTTTGAAATTTCTTCAACTCAAACACCGCGAGTGCCAGCCCTTGAACACCGGCCATCTACTTCAGAAAAACTCGACTTTCATGTTTTTTCCGCCCGCAAGATTGTTTTCCATTATGTTAATTCCATGAGGATAGCCTGTGACACTGACGCTGAAAATCTCGGGGCCTTTTGGCAAAAAAGGTATTATCATTCTGTTGAGGTTGTACCGAAGCCTCTGCTACCGCGTACTGGAACCCTCAAGGATCTGGTAACAGTCCGATAAACATCCAAAGGTTTAATATACGTTATTAAATTTCCCTCGGCCCCTTTCCTCTGTCCGGTGTGGAATAATACAACGCCGCAGAACCCATTGAAGTCCTGTGTACTCCCTCGCATAAACGTCCTGTGATCCCGCCCTCTCGTTCTTTTCGCTATTGCGGGGGATTCCGAATAGGATTTTTATCCCAGGTATATAGCCACCGCGTCCTCAACATTTTGACTACAGTAACACCAAATTATTTCGCTATTATTCCATCCCTTGGTGAAAACATGCTTCAGACGAGCATGAATTTCAAAAAATTACATTTTTATTTAGAGGATTTTTTTACTTGGTTAGGAAAAAATTTTGAAATGTATTTTAAAGCGTGGTAAGCTTTAATACGTACCATATTTTAATACAATTTGTTAACATTTGACTATTTTTGAGGCTTTTTGGGTAAAAACATCAAAAAACTGGGGAGCTGAGGCTATCTTTTACGTATTTGACTACCTCCCTACAATTATTGTGTGTGTGGGGAGGCAGCCACCCTTAGATGGGGTTGATAAAATAAATATATCTCATTTGAAACTTCAGCATAAAAGGTCTAATTACCAATGCCTGGAGAAATCCCGAAAACAATACATCTATGCAATTGAATAGAGTGTATTAAGTAGGTATTATACATCGAATAAAGCCTGCAGGCTTTCACCATGTAAACATGATATTTGAAGTCCCTTTGCAGTGAACCTGGGTTATTAGGGCTAGAGATTCCTTAGTACCCAACAAAACTTTTTAGGCATCCTTTAAAACCTCAAAACCGTCTCCGGCCCCAGGGAGGGAGGCCCCGACAGAAAGCCCTTTTCTCAACTCGAAGCCGGGCTTAAATCCGTTCGACCAGTAAATTTTTCATGAGGCTATCACACTGAGGAACCATGAAATATTTATTCTCACTTCAAGAACCTTGGTCCAAAGCCTCTTTCCCTCGCGGTTGAAATACTGAGATGTACTTTCTATATCTCTTTGTAGGGTTGTCTTTCTCCGATGTCGTGTTTTACCGTCTGATCCCCCCAGGTCACATCTCGGCGGGATCAGGCTGCCTGGAAAGTTGAGGGTCGCTCCTGAAAGTTGAAGGTTTCCTTAGCCTCGTACAGGATTCGATTAGGGAACTGAACTAGATAAATCGCATGGCCGCGCATGTTTCCCTTGTCGTTCTATTAGGACCTCCGGGCAGGGAGGAATCGACCGAAATGATTTTCCGGCCTCCCTCATTTCGATCAGGTAAACCCTGATCAGATTGAACGTGAAATAGGTATATTGTTAGTGAGCCGTTAAAATTGTTATTGATCTGAATTCGTCGTTGATCGTTTCTCGGTGATTCATAATTTTCACCGATCAGCGGAATCGGCGAAGCTAGTGCAATTAAGATCCTAAAATTTTCGTCGTTCCCGGAATGATAGCTCTTTAGCCGAAAGCGCTCAAATATAGAACGTGAATATTCCGCCATTTCCCCGCCACCCTCATCGATCTATATTTAAATTGATTCTAATTTATAATTTCGTGTCTTGCCATTTCGAATAGGAGAAATATTCTGTGAAATTTTATTTCATCACCTCCCCGACAAAAAATTACACATTCGGGCATAGGGTCATTAAACCAAGAAACACACAAAACCACATGGCCTTTTCACAACCGTACATTTCCAAGTCCTCCAAACCGCGAACGCCAACGTTCACTGCAGTAAAACATGGCCAAAGAAGGGTAAGATGGGTGGGGGAGGGGTCCCGTGTGGAGGGTGCGGAGGGCGATGAGGGGCGCGGGGGGTGGCAAGCTGCCCCCGGGGGTCTCTCCGCAACCCCTCAACTGCCGCACCCGGCCCAAGTAGCTCTTGCCAGGATCTCGCTGGATTTCCTAAACAGCTTCAACGCAGGACAAGGTAAGCAAGAGGAAAATTTGGGGATTTCTACAGTTGGAGGAAACTAGACCGTAATAAAATGAATATGGTTATAAAACGTGTTGATATCAATCTGTCGATCAGGATCAAAGTGATGATGAAAAATTCGGAAAGGCATCCTTCGCGTATTTCAAAAGATGCCAAATATCATCGCTGGAAGAAGGTATGATTACTGGAATACTGTCCATAAGCCAAAAGTTATTATAAGCGTCTGATCCTTCCAATCTTCCTTCTTTCCATCAAACTGATAACTACCTATTTTTCTTAAATGCGGATATGTAATTGTAATATTTGTGTATTCAGGGTGTGTGTCACTCATGGCAAAACATTATTTTTTTCGTAATTCGATTTCATTTTCAAAAATCGAAACATCATATATTCCCTATCTCAACTTCAGCGAACCCTTCGCGTCCTGTCTAGAAGGACGAGGGCGCAGGTACGCCCCAATAACCCGGCCGGCTCTCATAAAGCCCCCGTGACGAGGTGCCCAGGAGCTCCCTAGTCTAATGGTCTTTTTAAATTTTAAATATCATCCTCTCAGAATGTTCAGAAGTAACAGGGAAAGGCACAGGGCTGAGTAACCGTCTAATGTGCGGGGGCGCATTTATTAGGGTGAGTGTATAACTCGAGGCTATGACATCTTCAAGTACGTAGAGATGGTAGTCGACGGAATGAGCGAGGAGGAAAAAATTCACATCTTTTATCGCAAAGGCCGAGGAAGTAAAAATAAATTTCTTTCGAAATATTTTTTCGATCAAAATCAAAAAAAAAATGTAGAAAGCTCACCATTTAAATTCAGCAATGCTTAGGATCAAGAATGTCTGTAGAGACATGTTTGCCCGGAAATGCCGATCTGATCCAAGATGGTTCGGACGGTGGATTTTCTCATATCCGGTTCGTATCGGATGTTTGCTATAGATCGGGCCTTGGACGTAGCAGGTGCCAGTGACAAGGTCCTGCGGAAGAGGTCCTGGAATCGGGTGAGGTCAGGTGGGCCATGGTTTGGAATGGAATCATGGAAAGGGGGAGCCATAGGGAGGAGTCATCGTCTTTCTGAGGATAGCTATGCCTACATCCCTTCCTATCCGAACCTGACCATCTGCTCATCCTTTACAGCAAACAGCGTTAACTGACGGGTCCTCGGCTGTAGGTTTATTGGTTCTCATATCCTCGTCCTTGTCAGGTGACGATTTTTTTGAGAGACATACGAAACCACGGATTTCCGGACTTTCTTATTACTGCTATGTAAGGTAGGTACACTGTGGATTTGGAGATAAAACAAGTTCTGTATCAATAGTGTGTTTTGTTAAAGCAGATTTCAAGCTTATAGGTATAAAGGACAGAAAAGTTATACCCATCCTTCATGACGGCCAAGCGCTGAGGTCCATGTATACTCACTAACATTTTACTATGCCGAAAATGGATTTTCGTTCAGTCGTACAGTATTGGGTACTCATTACCAAAGACAAAGTATCAACGGAGAATAGCCCAACAACCCAACTAAAACCTGAAACTCAAACCCAAAACCTTAATCTCGAACATAACATTCACCTTAAAAACAAACCTCAAACTCAAACCTCAAACTTAAATCTAACACTCACACGTTAAACTGAAACCTCAGAGTTAAATCTCAAACTCAAACCACAAACTTAATCTCAAACTCAAACATAACACTCACAATATAAACCAGAATCTCACACTCAAACCACAAACTTAAATCTCAAACTCAAACCTAACACACACACCATGAACTAGAACCTCAAACTTAAATCTAACACTCACACGTTAAACTGAAACCTCAAAGTTAAATTTCAAACTCAAACCACAAACTTAAATCTCAAACTCAAACCTAACACTCACACCGTAAACTAAACCTCAAACTTAAATCTAACACTCACACCTTAAACTGAAACATCAAACTTGAATCTCATCTCATATCGCAAACTTAAATCTCAAGCTAAAACCCAAAACTCACACTTCAAACTCAAACTAAACACTCGCCTTCAAATCGAAACTCATACCCAAAACACAAACTTAAATCCGAAACTCAAAGCTAACACTCACACTTCAAACTCAAACTGTAATCTCAAACTCGAACTTCGAAATCAAACCTCAAACTGAAATCTCAAACTTGAATTTCAAACTTCAAAGTCGTCGAAGCTGTGATCTCAAACTTCGAAATCAATCCTCAAACTGGAATCTCAAACTTCGAATTCAAACTTGAAAGTCGTCGGAGTTCAAATCTTCAAACTTCAACTTTTAGCTTTATCTTTAGAAATGGAAATATATTTTTCAAGTACGACAGTTTGTTGGATGAGCTCAAGACTTGAGCCTCAAGTCGAAAAGGAAGTTTTGTAGTTCAAGTTTGATTCAAGGTTCAAATTTGAAAATGAAGTTTAACGTTTGAGACAAGCTCGAGTGTTCGAGTTTAAGGTATAGTTTGATACGTTTGAGTTGGAGGATTAAGTTTGAAGTTCAAGTTTGAGATTTCAATTTAAGGTTTCAGTTCGAAGATTGAGTTTGAAATTACAGTTTGAGGTTTGAGTTTGAGTTTAATGTGTGTGTGTGTGTGTTAGTTTTTAGTTTGAGCTTTAACTTTGTGTTAAAGTGTAAAGAAAACTCAGTGTTAGGTTTGAGTTGGAGGTTTAAATTTGAAGTTGTGGTTTGAGATTTCAGTTTGAGGTTTCAGTTCGAAGTTTGAGAAATGACAGTATGATTGTTGAGTTTGAGTTGAGTTAAACCCAGTGGGATTGGTGTGAGTCTTGTTTCAGACATTAGTTTTAGGTTTGATTTAAAGGTATGAGAGTTAGGTTGAGTCTCAAACTCAAACCTCAAGTTTGACTTGAAGGATTAAATTTGTAGTTCAAGTTTGAGATTTCAGTTTAAGGTTTCTGCTCGAAGTTCAGATCGAAGTTTGAGTTTGAAATTACAGTTTGAGGTTTGAGTTTGAGTTTAAGGTGTGTTAGCTTTGAGTTTCTGCTTTAACTTAGTGTTAAAGTGTAAAGAAAACTTGGTTTTTGGTTAAGTTTGGAGTTTACGTTTGAGATTTCAGTTTGAGGTTTCACTTCGAAGTTTGAGTTTCAAAATACAGTGTGAGGTTCGAGTTTGAGTTGAGTTTAAAGTGTGAGTGCTTTGAGTTTTCGTATGACATTTTAAGGTCAGCTTTAGCTTTGAGTTTGAAGTGTAAGTTTTGGGATTGGGTTTAAGAAGTAAGTTCTGGGTTCGAGATTCAAGTTCGTGGTTTGAGTTTGAGGTTTGATTTAGAGATGAGAGTTAGGTTCGAGATTAAGGTGTGAGTGTTGGGTTTGAGTTTGAAGTTGAGATTGAAGGGTGTGGTTTGACTTTGTTATTTATGCCTAAGGCTGGAGTTTCAGGTGTGAGTTGGGGTTTGAGGTTGATATCAAGGATTGAGGTTTTAATTCAAGGTTTAGGAGTCAGGAGTAAAGTTCGAGTTATCGTTGAAGTCTAAGGTCCAGGTTTGAGTTTAAGGTTCAAGTTCGTGGCTTAGTTTGAACTGAAAACTTGAATTTTTAGGTTGTGGCGGAAGTTCAAGGTTGAAGTTTGAGGTCCAAATTTCAGGCTGAAGTGTAAGATGAACTTACGAAAATCAAGGGTTCAGTCCAGGGTTCGGGTTTTTGTGGTTGATGTTTGAGTTCAAGGTTCAAGTAAAAGATTCGGGTTTTATGTGCTCGTTTAGGGACAAAGTAGGATGTAAACGTTTGAGTTTAATGCTGAAGTTTTAGTATGGGCTGGAGTTTGAGAAAAGGGGATACTTAGTATAAGGCTTGCATGTTGGGTTTGACTGGGTGGAGTTCGGTTGAGGTTCAAAATTTAAGTTTACGGTTCATGATAATTAAATTTGATGAAAAAATTAACCCATTTTAAAGGTTGGTGGTACCTTGCACATAAGTGTTCTTTCTCTTATGGCCTGTAAATTCGAATCTTAACCCTCTGAAACATTGTACTTTCTAATAATTAAGGGTCCACCTCCTGCTTTCAAGAACATACGAATATCACGATTCCCTCTCACCCGGATGAGTACAGCTTTCAATTGAGAGAAATTGTGCCGTATCTCATTGATAATGCGGGAGGGAAGATAATGTAGGACCGAAGCGCGAAATGCAGACAAGACCATGAGATTCCAACCCTTGGAAACCGGCGATGGGAGCCTATACAAAAGCCTTCCTCAGCCAATTCCACCTCCCAGGTCGTCTTCCTACCCCCCCCCCTCCATTCTTTTCAGCATCGCTTCACAGTCCTCAGAGACGACTGTTAGATTCGCTCAATCGTCCTCAGCTAACTTGGATGAACTTCTCGCGCCTCCGCCGCAAATCTGTCGCTCCACCGGTGAATTATCAGCGGCGGGCTTTAGAATTTAAGTGATCCGTAAGGGCTCGAATGGGAAACGCATTTCATCATTTGAAATTCAAAATGCCCTTTATCCCGGGGAAAGTGTTTTGCATCAGAAAGTCGTTGTCTGTCTTTATCGACCCAATAAACTTCACAGGAGGTGCGGAGGAGTAATTTAGGATTCTAATTTGAAGAAATGTCTGGTACGAAGGTAACAGGTCTTGAAAATAATCGGTTCGTATGAAAATGTTAGCCTGTCTCTTAAGTTTTTGGTACATTATTTCCAGAAATAATGTACCTATGTAATTGTTCAAGAAAAATTTTTTTACAACACCCCCTGAAAATTTGTTCTTTCACGTTTCAGAGGTTCTAGAACAAGAATCTGCAATAAAAATTTTTTGTCCGTCCGCCGTACGCCGTACGCCGTACGCCGTCAGCAGCAAAACGCATAAAAGGAGTGGTCCTATTTCAAAAAAAAAAAAAAAAACGAGCGTTTAGCAAATTTTCCTGTGACGTGCACCTCCTATAAGGGAATCCTCTGAATCAACTCCAGACTACTCAAAAACGATCAAATGTAAAAAAAGTCATGATCTCAAAAACAGTTTTTTTGGGTTTTCGACCCCTTAAAATTTTTTGATCGGATTCCCCTGACAATATGCCTCAAGTTGGAGCAGAACACAACTTTTAGGACCAACCGCACCAAAATCGGATCAGCGGTTCGATACGAAGTGGACGGACGAAATTTTGGCCAAAAATTTCGTCCAGCCACTTCGTATTGAAATACTGATCCGATTTTGACTAAATTAGTCTTGAAAGTTGTGGTTTGCTCCAACTTGAGGCATATTGTCCGGGCAATCCGATCGGAGAAGGTTAACGGGTCCAATTCGGCATAATTAGGGTATATTTTTGAAAAAACACAAAATCTCAATTTTGAAGGTGATGCCGTGGGTTTAGAATTTTTTGAGTATTTTTCCCGTGTTTCTCGCTTGATTTACCATAACATAGGGTGGTTTTTCCGAAAAAATTCGAAAATTTTGTTTTTAAATCGGTTTGGCTTGAATTTCTTAATGCGTTTTCTGCGTTTTCGCGTTTTTGGCAATTTGAGGGAGTCCTACTGGACCGATTTTGAATTTTTTGAGCTCGTTGGATTCCTTGAAGGTTTTTACACATGTTTCACTCCCTATAAGTCAAAATCGATTTGGGTTTAGTAATCAAAAACTGGTTTAAAGACTAATTTTTGACCTAAACAAAAAATATTTTTTTGACCCTTTAAAAAAAATGTTAAAATTCCAAAAAAAATATTTTTGAGTAGGTTTTGGGCAGGTACATGACACAAAAAATTTGCAATTTTCTACAACTCTCCAGGACTAAGAAAAATGAAAAAAACCGATTTCAGCTGGAAAATCCAAGGTCCTAGCCTAGGAAAAATTTCAAAAAAATGATGGATTTGACTTCGGGGTTTTTTGGCGGGAATCTTTAGATATTGACTATGAAACGTGAAATTTGGCATTTTTTCGAGATTTTGGTCAACAGGGTCAATTTTGGGGGCAGTGACACTGCTGAAATTGCGGTTTTGCAGTTTTCTTGGGTTCACGGCCCATGTTCCAATCGGTTCAAGGCGTGAGGAATACGAAATGGCGGCTGTAACATTCCCACCCTTGATCTTGGTAGGGTGGGGAAGTAGGGGACTTCCCCTACCCCTACCGGCTCTTTCGTCGTTTATTGGCTCAGAACTGCAAAAATGCGATTCGGCTATTAGAAACTGAAAGTGTGAAGCTGGGATTGGACAGCTTATGTTAATGGGGCGGATCTTGATAACAGTTGTCACCTGTTAACGCGGTTAACAAAATGGCTGCCTTCTTGCCGTCAGGCCTCAGGAAATATTTCTTTGAAAGCAGCCGCCAGGTATTTTCTTTTTATACCTACCTATTTATTATCATTGTGAAAACGTACCTTTTCGGCATAATTGAATTCACGATTGACCATTACTCCACAAATGATATGATGATAAACCGACCTACTCCAACTATTTGAACTTTATTTTCTGAGATACCCAGAAAAATAATGTACCCATGTCACTAATCTACTTAGCAGCGTTTTTTTTTATCCAACTCTTTTCTGTGGATAAACGGCCTTCCCAAAATCAAGTTTTCTTTATAAACATTAATTTTGTAGATATTGATATAAGTACAATGCTTTTCGACAAGCATAAATACTAATTCTAATTTATAATAGTAAAACAACGTCACGAAGCCTCCAAAATTTGTAGGGTGTCCCGATAAGAACTGGGTTATGGCCTCCTCCTGGTGCAACATAACTCGCCGGGCGTAGGTCACAGGACATAGCAGGGCAATCTCGTAGTGAGAATAGTTTCCCCGGACCATTTTTCAAAAATTGAAATTTGATCGAAGGAAATGCATGCTGAATATCCATTTTGCGTTTCATTGTTAAAAATCGTGTTTGCTAATATTATTACCTATTTTATTTACCATACCTTAATGTGTAAAAAATCGTAATTAACTTTCACTTTTTTCGCGTTTTACAATATTTCCTGGGACATCCTATATATTTTAATGAATTACCCAAATAATTTCGGGGATTGGTTAACCATGATAACTTTGTTGTTGGGTTAGCGACCAATTAAACGTCATGCTGATTTATGCTAAATGGTGAATGCTTAGTGGAATCGGTCCATTGAAAAATTATGTCCTTTCATTTTAGCAGCTATCGCATTCAGATACGCATCTTCAGAACGTAGGACCCAAGTGAATTGATGCGATGGGAAAATAATGTATGTCGATACCTTAAAGTACAAAGGGCATATGTCCCAAAATATCGATTTTGAGATTTTGGTACCGAAAGAATCTACTCATCAGGACCTATCGATCGCTCCAAGAATCATGATCCTTTTATCTGTTTTTGGGGCCAAAAACCGATAAAATAGAAAAACGACAAATATTTAAAGAGCGTTTATCTTGGAAGTGTCAAGTGCTACCTAAGTTCTGGTTAAACGAGGTTGTAGATCTTGGCCAGACAAACATTTTTTATTTAGCAAATTTTTTTTTATGGAATTGAAAACTATGGGAGAAATCTTTATTTTTGTAAATTGATCAAAAACTTATTTTGCATTTTTCTCATTATGCCATACGCCCTTTGTGCTTGAAGTATCGATGTGATTAGTGTTGAGTCAACACTGTTGACTATATCAACTTTGTTCCATGTTATCAACGTGAATAGTAAAATGTGTGTTATGTGCGTAAAGTGAGCGTATTTATTAAACTTTATACAGTTGCTAGATTAGGTGGGGGAACGGATTTGATGGTCATTTCAATCCGATTTGAAGCTTACAAAAAGAAATCGGTGTTCCAAAATAACGTTCCTTCAATTTCACCACGAAATTAATTGGCCTGTTGCCATGGAGGGTATTTTCACCAGTTCCCCACCCAGCAAAATCAAAGCGAACATGCGAAGGTACCTTAATTATTTATGTGAATTAAACCTGGCAAAAATACAAACCTGCCGCCATCGTAATTCTTGGATTTTCCTCTCTCTCTTGAATTTTGCGTTTCACGATCACATTGTACTTTTCATCACAAGTATTTATTTAAACTATATTTTTTATTCAGCTTCGTCGCTTTTATTTATCCTCTTATGTGTTTTATATTTTAAATCGTTTTCACGAATTTGTCTGTTCCAGTAGCCTGGCATATTGGACAGTTCGCATATCTCGAGGTCCGACACGTTCAGCGTGTTCTTTCATGTGAACGAGAAAACGACGTGAAGACGTGACTTCAACGTTGGACTTGGCGTAAGTCCTCGGCGAGTTCCGTTCAGTTCCACGTCCGCGGGTGCACTGACGTCTCTGGTCGGCTCTCCTGCGGTCCTCTGAAGCTCTTCCTGCCCTAGCTAGGCGCCCTGCGAAGTCTAAATATCGCGAAAGCTTCGTTTCCTGAACGTATACATATTATTCAGCTAAGAACAGTAGGTAATACGTTTACGATTAAGCCCTGGAGTGCCGATTGCTCGTTTGCCCACAGTATTATTTTTTGATGAACCAATCTCATATCAAAATTTAATGAAAATTCAGTTTTCGTCAGATTTTGCCTAATAATATTCATTTTGCAGACCCAGAGAAGAATAAATATGAAATTGCTAAAAAAGTAAGAAACAGAAAGACAAATTAAAAACATGTTCCAGCAATGTTTGACATGATGAGTAAACTATGTCTATTATATGCTCCTTTCTACTGAATGTGATTTATCCAGTGGTTCTGATTCACTGGTACCTACTGATTGTACCAAGGACTAAGTACTCCTCACTTGGCATCACACACTGAAGTTGGTACCTAAATTTTATCTGTAGCTTAAAATTATTGAATGCATCGACTTCTAAGTGTGATGTTCAAATGAGGAATTGTCCTTGGTACTGAGCTACTCAGTAGAAAGAGGCCTACGACAGGTAGGCATAGTTTTCTCATCATTGCAAAACTTGCTGCCGGAATCGTTCTTTGATTTGTATTTTTATTTTTTTACTCTTTAGTTATTTAGGGTTCTTTTGTAATAGGTTTTACTATAGTTAAATTTTCCTAATTCGTCACTTTTCTATGGTGTTGGACAACGGAAAACAAGCTGACAAACGCAACATTCGGAACCCCCCAAAAAAAAAAATTTGAACATTTCTACCATAGGTTGCAAGGCTGCCAATTTTAATCCAAAAAAGTGAAAAATATAGTGGCAGGTACCAAATGGCAGACTTCTCAAACATGATTGATAACACCAGTGATCCTATCAAACTAATTGTCAACCAAGAATCCTGACAAACGGTATTTACGCCAAAAATGCCACCAATTTTGGAATTGCAAACCAACAACCTACCGCGTTGTCTAGACCTTTGTGTGTTTCTCTGGCCAACTCTTCCCAGGGATCCAGAGCGACCTTTCTCCCTATTTTACTCTTTTAGTCCTCCTGCCCCTGTCGAACGGACGAGATTTTCGTGAGACCTCCACGAACCATCCGTATCTCTTTTTGCCGTATTGTTCTTTTTCGAAAGGATTTTCCGCACGATCCCCATTCCCATCCGAGGACTTTATCCGGAAAGCGTTTTTTTTCCCGGCCGCTTTTCGGAAGACATTAGGAGGCCTGATTTGTGGCCAAATGGTATGGAGAAAGCCTAAAAAAGAGCCATTGCATTTGGAGAATGATGCGTACCTATCTTGAGAGTGTTGGAATATCAAAAATAAACTAGCAGATCTTTACCAAGGTAGAATCGTTCTGTAAGGACCTATTAACTAATCCTCGAATGCGCCTTGGCGCTAACTACTTTCAATTAGTAAACCAAGTTACCGTAAAGCTTCTTCGAAGTCGCTATTTAAATACGGTGGGTGCTTCAGTTTATCAATACATTTGAAACAGAACAGACTGAAAGTGCTAACTTTCCGACACGGTGAGACGAGCTCTTTTGATCAAAGTCTCGCCCGTGACCAGGTTCGTTAAGGATGTGAACGAGACTGTTGAAGAGACTGGTCTCAGCAGCCGAGGATAAATTGGCGAAGGCTTTGATGTCGCATAAGCGAGTAGGTACGAAGTTGATGACATTATGTGTGTTAGTAGTGATCGAGTGCTCGAGAAACGTGCACTACCCAGGAGATAGGACGAAAATAGCGAGCGACGACATTAACGCGAAAGGTCTTGACACGATATTCGCGAAGGAAATTCGCCTTCAGTTTACGGGCGTATGAAATGCTCAGCATTGACCGTAGGGGTCAACCAATGGCAGGAGCACAGGAGCATCTGCACCCACAGTAAAATGAAAAAGATTCTCAATAATTTCACAGTTTTTTATACAGCCACCAACTTAATCATTAATTTATAACTATGATACAATTCTCAAACGCCTCTGTTAACATTGTTTGAAAAACAAAAACAAAACCGTCATTAGAACGAAGCATGGGGGAAGGAATGACAAGGGCGCAAAGAAAGACGAAGGAGTGGTGAGGGAGGATCGCAGTGCAGGGTCAAATCCTGCTCGGGAATACGTTGGTAGTCCATCGTACGAGTAGTTATAGCATTTCGATTGTGAAGGTGCAACACTGCCCAATCCGTTTGCCATGCGATCTATAGATGGTAATTCTCGACGGTTGCGCCCCTAGCGGCCGATGGCGCATAATCGTCCTATAGATCCAGCTGTCTCCTGTGTGTTCCTAATGGGGGCCCCTGGCTTGTCCAACAAAAACAATTTTTGGCTCGAAAACTGTTGGGTTATCGGCATTTTCTCACATAATCTCATTTATTCTCGATTAAATTTTGTATCGATTGGTGGCTGCCGGAAAATTATCGGTTAATCCGTTCAAAAGCTATGGTTTTTTGAAACGGTAGTGTTGTTGATTTTTCTCGATTCGACTCGGCATCGGTTGACCGATTGGATCGTGTCCGAGCAAACTGTGTCGTGTGGTTTCTGTTTTAATCTAAATTGGATCAAGTACTCATCATCACCAAGTATCACCAAGTATCATCAAGTATCATTTTGCTCGAAATTTGTGCTCAACTTTCAAGTACGAGTTCAAGTAGGTAGGAGTTCGCACTGCTGCGTCGTAGCTCCTCTAGCTCCTGTCCTCTAGCTACATGTCCTGACTAGCATTGTCCCTGAGAGCGGCTGAGCACGCCCGAAGCAGCTTCGGTTATCGGGTGAATATAGCAACGACTGGAACGGCGGCTTACTTCTTTAGCAAAGCCGATATTAACCCGTGCAACAAAAAATGTAAGTAGCATAACGACGGTAAATTTTGTGTATTACTATCCTAACAACCCGGGCTAGATAAAGGACCGACATCGAGGGAAACCAGGATAACTTACGGTCACCTCGCTCCTACAACCTACACATCATCGAGATAGAAAGGGAACCCCTTCTATCCCGTCGGCAAAGTGCACACTATTGAAATACAGAACAAGCGTCTATCACAATATTATGCCGTTCCCCTTCAACGGGCGCCATTTGCCAACTGCTGCACAGCAACGCGAGAAACCCGTACCAAATACGCATTAGGGCCGAGATGTGCTAACCTCATTTCGGCCGACGCATTACGGACTACTTCCGCTCCAGCTGTCGTAAGCTTAATTGATCCTGATGCCCCTCAGTCGGTTCCGCAACCTGAATTGTTCTGTTACAGCAGCGACGTCGGCCCCGGGCGATTCATCAATAGGCCAGCAAATCCAACACTGAGATGGAAGGTTAGCTTCCTGTGCTGTGGCCGAATGCTGCAATCGACAAATCTCATCTCTCCGAGATTATTATCTGATCTGCACACCTTGTTTGTATCAAAACATGATTGCTTAGGCTCATAGGATGGTGAATGTTGCATCTTCTTACATTTTGCAGAAACATTTCATCTACTTACAGGGAGTTTAACTCTTCTATGGTCGCAAATGAGGAGAAATTTTTCTCAAGTCATTTCCAACAAATATTTTTCACAAACTTTTTTTCCTATTCCGCTACGAAACCCGGTTTTTGGCATTTTTGTGGAACCTTATACCTAAATAGCTGATTGCTCCTTCAATTTTTGAGTAAAATAAAACTTGAGGAAAGCGTTCGAAAGCTCGAGAATCTCCCTGAACAAGTGAAGTGCTGAATCAGAATTTTTTCTTCAGAGCAATAAATACGGAAAAAATATGTTAAAGAAAAAACAAAAATTTTTCGCTCTGATTTTCACACACATTTTTCCAAGCCGACCAGAACGAATTTATCGGAAAACATGCTCAATATGTTATGCTCATATGGCTCAAAATGTTATGCTCATATGGCTCATGGCAACATGCCCATAATATGGCTCATATTATGGCTGATCGGAAAGAGCCTTCGTAACACCCATTCGTCGTTATTCAATTTTCTCAATTTTTTCTAGAGCTCTAAAAGTGACATCATTCGAATTACAATGAAGGATTCATCAATTACCTCGAAGTGTGCAAAACATAATAATTATTAAAAGTCGGCATTTAGCGAAAAACGTTTCGACGTTTAAACGTGATTTTCCCGACCCAGGAGTAGAATTACCTAACAGTAAAATTGACGGATAATATCCGTCATAATAATATAATATAATAATAGATATTATCTATCATTCAGATGTAACCCCCAATGATTTAAAAGCTTGGTATGCATTCAACGACGAACTGAAACATTTCAGGTGTATTCAAGTACCTATACAAAATTCCAACAAAATGGCATGCTGTTTTCAATCGATTTGACAACCCTTGAATAGGTACTCTTAGGCCGGATTAAGTGGTAGCAAAATTCACAGGACCGAATCAAAATGAATAAGAGGGCTGGAGTGCCTTAGAATAACGAATTCATTATTCTCAAGAGCCCTTATAGAAATAAAGATCGAATTCGATAGCCAAAAAAAAAAAACGTGGCTCCTCCAACTCCCATAAATTTGGAACAACTCGATTACATTGCAATTTCAACCACATAATGAAAAACATTAACGAGCTATTTCCTGCTTGGTATATAAATCTTGTCACGTTTTGATTCATGGCCGAACTTATTCGGTCGATGCAATAAAAATTTACAACCGATGGAACCCTCAGCAGGCCTCCCAGGAGATGGACCGAACTGATATCCGAAGTTCGGAAGATAAACTTCCCACCGTCTAAGTAAAGTCCCTGCCTCTCCATTACCTTCGGCCTCTGATCAACGGAGAGGGCGCACCACCTTCTCGCACCTCCGCTCCGAGTTAGTTTAACACTTTGCCAGCCGCATCTAACCACAATCCGACCAGGCCTTCTGCTGTAGAAGCTGCTCTTCCGATACTTCAGAGATGATGACTCCCCCAACTTCCAGGAGTTTATCTTCTACCTGCTCCACCTAAACTGGCGGTTTGACTTTCGGAGGGCTACGGCATTCCGGCGGAGCTCCCTCCATCAGAATCCGCCCTTCCTACAGACGGCCAACGTTAGTTTACGAAAGAACTTCCTCATGCAGTCAAGAATCCAGTACACATTTAACACTGCCAACCTCAGGCCATTGCCAAGTCGATTCAAAACGTCAACCCAAGAAATGAGCACCAGTCAACTTATGAATGTGTTCACGAACTGTTGAGAGATTCGGGAATTGCCTTTCACGCATCATTTCAAATATAGTGAAATATCTACCACGTTTTCCTTGGTTGGCAGTAGGCCCCAAAGAGGGGAGGCTCCTGGTTCCTGATCCCATAGTTAATAACGGAGACTAACGAGCTCTACCCTACAAACTAGGAAAAGATTCCGCTATAAGTTTCATTAAGGTAATAAGCCTTTCCAGTATTGCCAACATAATTAGCAAAATAATTCAACTACCCTGTATGTGGTGCCTGATTTTATTCCCAGCATTCTGCCGCAAACGGCAGAACTGATGAAAGGGACTCGGTGAAAATTTCATCAGAAAGGGAAAAGGTCCATGTGCAGGCGAAGGCAAAACCTGTATCCTATCTGGCCTTGTGGCCAGCCTGTAAACAAGACAGCTGAATTGGCAGTACGAACCTGGCGGCAACTGTGGCAGACGAGCACAACATTCAGTAGGTTGACCCACATTAGGGCGAGCAGTGGTAGACTATTGGTCTACTATTGGTCCATGGATACAGTAGGGTACAATAAATTGGTCGAGAAAACTGCAAATTCCTTTAAAAATACGAATTTATTCCCACTTCAACAGCTGTTTTACCGGCCTTAAAATTAAGGACGTTCTGTCGAGACGATAGGACCAACTAGATACGGAACCTGATTTTTGGTGAAAACTTCGAAAATTTACGACAACTCCTTCCCTCCGAAAAACCCCGGACTACGGACGGCGTACGGCGGATGGTGGACGGACAAAAAGAATTTTATTGCAGATTCGAATTCTACGCCCTTTGAAAAGTGAACCAACAAATTTTCAGGGGGTGTTAAACAATTTTTTTCCTGACCGATTACAAAGTTTCGTTTCTTAAGAAAAATGAACCAAAAATGGAAAACAATAATGGTACCAAATGATAGATAAATCTGTCATAATAATAATAGTAGTAGGTAATATGATGTAAAGGGATTTCACCCTTAAATTTAAGGGTGAAATCCCTTTACATCATATTACCTATTACTATTATTATTATACTCCGTATGTTTGCCAACTACCGAATAATACAATCATTGACTCAAATTTATATGGAACCTATTTTGTACAGAAAAATCAATGAAACTCCAAATGAACCGACGATATCCGCGTATCCTCGGTTCGTATAGCGGCGGAAAATCCTCCTGACCCAAAGACTCCGCCAAGTTCCTCGTCCAGCCTCAGGGCTCTGAACACGTTGCCTTTCTCACGTTCGCGACTAATGAAAGTCGTTAGTAACGGTCCTCTGCCGACTGGCAACGTTGAGAGGGTGCAGGGTAACTATTTCTTTTCCGCTGTGGGGAATCCTTTGCTTGTTTTGCACCGGAACGTAAAAGTTGCCGACGAAGCGAATTCGAGAGACGCGCAGAATCCAATACATTTTCCAGCGCTTCAGGTTCGCGAAGAACGTTTGGATTTATTTTTGGATGCTGCATGGGTTTCTGAGAGTTACCGTTGTAAATAATAAAAATGTTGGATTTTTACACCTTTTTAAATTATTGATACCAATAATGCAGTTTTTTTCGGGAAAATGTGCATATTGTAATATTGCACGTACAACTAGGATGTTCCGACGAAATTGATGATGTCGATAATAGAACAATGGCAAAAAATATCGAATGTAAATGGAGTCAATATTTCCATTCCTCAAGACAATCTCTGAACTGATGCCGATTTCTTCCGTGAAACGGTCAGTTCTTTGAAAGGGTTTTGAATTTTCAGGCTAGAAGGTATCATCGCTTCATTGTGTCACGTGGCAAGGATATTTCAAACGTTTATGATGATGACGGGAACCTTTTGCATTTTACCGGAGAAAGCACCTCATTTAACGGTTGTCTTTATTCTGCAATGGGGTCTTTATACTGAGCGTGAATAATCCGTCTTATGTTGCAGTCACCTCATGTCCGAAAATTTTGTTTTCGCAACGTCATAGTGGATTTCTTTCGAAGGTATTCACCGTAAGTAGGAGCTGACGGGCAATAAAGGTATATCCCTCCTTTTCAAGGAAACCAATTCCATTAAAAAACACTCCAGCATTCAAGACTGATATAAAGCAGTAAAAAAAGAGTCGGTAGCCCTGGGCCCTGTACTCATTAGGAATCCGCTCACATGCCCGATTCCTTGGAAGTGAAAGCAGTAAGAGCTATGTTGCAGCAACGGCCCTTTGGCTCCGCTGAATATTTCAAGGCACTGTCTGGGGAAAACAAAATGAGCCTCGAAGCTTTTCCTTTACCGACCAATATCCGCTCGAAACGCCTCGAAAAAGATTTTTCTCCTGAAAACCCCGTAGGGAGGCACAAAAGGCGAAAAGGGACTCGAGCCGCCTTATATTTCATGAGCAACATTACACGGCGACCGGCGGATAGTGATAATGTGGACCGATCTCCGCCGGAAATGTTCTCGTCCGCATCAATTTTGAAATTTCAATTATCAGGTTGTGGAGGTCTGGCAGGGGAACCGTTGGCCAACACAGGCGTTAATGCTGCAGCAGCGCTGTGGAACCAAAATGGCTGTACGGCTCGGGATGCCGACATTTATGGTTCGTCTGATTCATTCACGAAGGCGCATTAAGACAATGGAAGGCTTCCCCCAAGGAAACGCCATTACGGATGCGGATTTCCGCGGATATCGCGGGGATTAGGCGGGACGGCAGATTGACGCCGAGTAATGGCCCTAGACTGTACAGGATATGTCAATCTACGGTTTTCTCAGGTCACTGTGTATTCAAAGGTGAGAAATTGCTACTGATACACGAAAGAATGATGAGCGAATGATGGCGAGTTGGTAAATCAGTACCTATTGTGAATTCCTTCAGGCGTATGTATCTGGGAGTGTGCCGAGGGGGGATTGATTTCAGACCGATTCTTTGGTTATTTCGACATGAAAATTCATTATCATTTTGTCCAAGAAACAAGGTTCTATAAATAATCAATAACAAACATTGATGCCGGAGCGCAAAAGTGAGCATATCGATAGCATCAGGCAATCAGAGAATAGGGTCTGTGTGTCTGTCCATGGGATGGGGAGGGGAACCTTCTGAGGTCTGATAGGGGCTTTATCTTCTCAGCGGTACAGAATGTGGGAAGAAAAGAAGGAAGGTAAGTCGCTATTATGGATTAATATTGAATATTATACATCGATTTTAAATACATTATATAAAATTATATACATTTCATCATAATAATAATTATTATCTATTATTGAATCTTAACACAATCTTGTTCTATCCAAACGTGTTCATCAAACCAGCCTTATCATTTTGCCACTACCTATATATACCCTATATACCCTCTTACCTATACACCTATACTCTCTTAGCGCCTGCGGTGAGCATAGATTGCACTTACCCCATTATGCTTCTTGGGTCACCATGATAAAGCAACACTGAGGCTCATAGAATCCCCGATCCAACACCTAGACACTTGGGGACCTGAGGCCATTTGAGAAAATGCCCATCAGTCACTGTCACCTTGACAAGGTAACTTCGGCCTTTCCCAGACATGACATAGTTCGCCCATCGGGGTAAATGTGGGCTACACTTATTGAGCATTACAGTAACGAAGAGAGTAACCGAAATATGTCATCGTTTTTCGGCTGGGGTGATACCAGGTATGAAAAATGATCTGTGTCATGAACATAGGTGTTGCTCCTTTCCAATACGTCTCAATACGTGGTTAAATAGCACAATGGTTGGAAAATAGGGGTGGATATTCGTCAGAATCTGATTAAATACTTGAAAATACCTGAACATTTTATGGAGGTGTTAAAAAAAATGTTTGCCATCTTAGAATTCAAGATTAAAAGAGTTTTTCAGCATTTTTTCAGCACTTCTATAATTATTTACTTAAAAAGCATTTTGGCTGTGACAATATTCATCCTCCGTATTTAGGTCGCCCTAATCTTGCCATTGTCATTTCGATAAGTTTTCCCGATCGCCCCGAAGTTATAGAGCAAAACCTTACACGACTCTGCGGTTTGAAAGCGACTGCTTCGAGAATGCTTTTCACGCTCTGCACGTCCGGATCGGGACCGAAATACTGAATCGAAAACACCTTTGAAAAACTTCTTTTATCAAACACGCTGCAGGAATCGCGAATGAGATACAGCACGACGGCCGTACCTAAAAGGACTCTATGGTGCCAATAGCTGGACCTGGCCCAACAAAGTTGAAGTTCGGAACTATGAAAAACTTCGAGTTGTTCCGTGAGATTAGTCGTACCAATTTTTCCCCGAGTCTACTCTCAAGAGAAATTCCGGCTTGGTAGTTACATAAATTGAGAAACAAGACGTCTGAAGACGGCATGTTATACCGACTTATCAAAAACTTAATACCTCAAGGAAACGCTTCAAGAATGGCAGTCATGAAACGTTTTTTCTGCTTAAAGAAAAAGATTCTCCGAAAAAATTAACAAATCATCACGTCTTTTGTCGGTGGCTCGTCATCAGACAGAATACACCGATATAGTGTACACTATAGTTTGAACGTCGACGTCCATGTTAATTAGTATCGCCGCTTCCACTTAGCCGATTGTCATAATTTATCATCGAAAAGTGCTCGAGAGAGTTGCGCTAAGGTTTGTGGGTCCCTCAAGCTCTAGCTCTGTCCACTTAATTATGAAAAATAAAGGCCAACCCCTCTCAGCAGCGCTTGGGGACAATATTTGAAGAATTTTCTTTACACCGGTACAGAGGGGAAAAGGGAAGACGAATGGATAATTACTTCAACCTCGAATGTCCAGGAGTGAATAAAATACAAAGATATTATGGAATATAAAAGTAGATAATCAGTGGTGCTAATATAATAGACAGAACTTGAATATTCCGGTACCAAAGTGAGTACGTAATACGTTCACGCGAATTTTGTTATTCGAGCTCAAAGATGTATGAAAACATGCATTCGGAAATTCGGAATCTCTATGAAAAAAATGAAACATGGCATAATCCAACTAGGTTGTAGTGAGTAGTTAGGTTTGATTTGAAGTCAACATTTGTGTCCTTTAAAAAATCAATGGCATATCCGTTTGCTTGATGGGCATGTCGTAATGGACAGATGAGGGATGTTTTTCTTCCTTGAAAAATGATCAGCGTCTGCCTGATAAGTATGTCGAATTGGATTGATAAGTCTTCTTGCTTGAGGATTATTATAGCAGGTAATGTTATTCTGCCGCGCATAAATAGGTGGTAATACTCGGTCTGTAGTCGATGGAATTCGTAATTTTTGTAGGTTTTAACAAAATTCGAGCAATACAAACCTCTGCTCCCACCCTGGAGTTGCAGCATTTCGGCTGATGTCCTTCCCTTCTTGGAGGCCCAACGAGACTGCGGTATTCAATCTTGGAACTAGCTAGCAAGTTATCAGGAGGAGTCTCTAGAGGAAACTATCTTAAAGGTTCAAGTCAGGGACGTGCCATCTTAAAATTAGACTTCCCAGCTTCAGACAACTTATCCTCAGCTAGCCACTGTTTCGATAAAAATCCTCCGCAAATACTTGACAACCAAGTGACAAGGTTTGAAAGTTCTCATCTTTTTTCAACTTTTTGAAAACCTTGAGAAGACGTGAAACGGACAGATTAACTTAGCGATATTCAAAGTTGCAGGAGTTTCTAGACACGTCAAGAAAAAGGGCGTTGATTTTCGAGAAGAATTTTAAGGGACAAAAACATAGCGGATTACAAGGTATACCTACCGACGGCATTGAGGCCCTGTAGGGCTCTTTTTGCTGAATATATAAAGAGCTATAGCTCAGTACCAAGGACAACTCCTCACTTGAACACCCAACTTTGGAGTGGGTGCCCTCATTTCTCAATATTGTGTAGTTTTATTCTCTTTATTCTCTTGTGTATTTTATCCCTTCTTCCAGTCAGGAGTTATCCTTAGTACTGAGCTATCGAGTGAAAAGGGTATTAGAATAGGTATGTATAGTTTCAATATCACAACCATTTTTTACCATCTGCATTTTTATTTTTTACTTTTTAGTTTTTCAAGCTTTTTTTGGAACCGGTCTTATTTTTGGTTAAAACATTTTTTTACTTCTCACAAGAACCCCCCCTCCCCCCAAGAGGAATAAGAAGGGTCTTATTATACCCCCTTTTTGAAGCCGGTCAAAAATTATTTCCCATCAAAACATGGGGCGTTGCGTTTTTGGTCAAGCGCCAGTTCAGCCATTCACCAACATTTAGGGGGCAATCTATATGCGGAAAAACTCCAGCGAGTAAATATTTATCAAGTTGGAGGTTTGACGTTTGAATGGAAATTTCAAGTTTTTGAGGATTAAAAGATTCCGCTCTTAGGGGGAGGCGGAACACCGAAACGGTCAGGAACCACTCGGAGATTCCAGTTTAATATTTATTCGGGCCCAGCCGCTTTCTAATACTCTTTTCGTATAATCAAGGTAGCTAGTTCCATATTCTTTGTGAAGATACCCTGCCTGATTTTCGAGGTCGTTTTGCATGATCTCGGTAGAGGGAGCTTCCGCACTGTACCTATATTCCGCGAATTTCCTTTTAGCTCTTGCGAACAAGAAGGTATGTCAGCACCTAAACTACAGAGATGGAACCTATTTTCCGATAAACTTATGAACTTCACGATTTGTGCTAGGTTACAAATGCTGGAAATTGCAATATTTTGAGAGCGAGGAGCTGGAAAATTATTTTTACCGGGTTAAAATTAATTTTAATTATAGACCTGCGGTTACATCCGACAAAAGGGGTCTTTTCCGCCCACGAGATTCCTCCAGAAATTAATTACATCTGGTAAACAAGGCAAATGAATGCGGTCGAGGAGCCATCAAGGGCACACGGCTATTCTAAATCTGGTGCAGATACTGTAGAATGGTTGTCGGTTGGCTATTGCTCCGAACAGTAGGCTAGAATTGCCTGCGGTTGATGTGACGACTGCTGAGCTCAGAAGGAGCGGGAAATTCAGCGGCTGAAGGGCCAGTCGCGGTTTGCGGTCTGTTCATACCTGATCTCAACGCGCCCCGTCAGTTAACAAGTCCAATGCCTCCTACAAGTCTCAGCGGCAGGTTTTGCCTGCTGAAGAAATCAAAATTGTAGACACTGTCTCCGTTACGATACGAGATTTACAGATTTTACTTGCTGAAGGGTTGACCAGTAAGGACTATACTTAGATACTGTTACAGTATCTACAGTAGATACTTACATTTTTACGACAGATAGTTTATACACTAAAATCTATGTAAGGACCGACTCCAAATTTGGATGTTCAAGACTTGAACTTCAAGTGAGGAGTTCCACTTGGTACTGAGAAAGCGTCCTACGATAGGTATCATTCCTTATCATTTCAAGAATCGCAGTCAAAATCTTTTTTTTATTAAAATTTTTATTTTTTATCTTTTAGTTTTTCAAGCTTTTCTGAAGTCGGTTTCTTTTTTTTTTTAATTTTTTTTCAAATTTCGTTCGCTTCTTTAAATTGAAAATATACTTATTCCATTTTACAGAGTTAAATCGAAATGCCATGCTCCCCGGACTATTTCTTGCATGAAGTACAAAAAAAACTTTGACGGCTTCTCTTTTCTCTGCATGCAACTAACCAGCACCAATTAGTTTGAAAAATTCGAACGGACCACGTTGCGTGTTCAACGTTTTGCTTACCGTATATATACGTACCTTGTTTTCGTCAATCCGCCTGCGTGAAAATTCGATTTTCTCGCCAAACAAAGTTTTCCAAGCTCAAACAATGTAATTGAAAGGCGGGGTTAGCCCGGCCATTCTACCACTAGCGTTCGCCCTTCAACGGAGCCTAAAACAACAAAGTCAAAGCAAAACGGCCTCACTTTCCCTCCTGTCGCTTGATAAAGGACCCGTCTGTGCCTGGAGTGCGGAGATGTATAAAATTAAAATCGCTCATGCATTCGTCCGTGGGAGGTATGCGAAGGTCTCAGAAAGTAAAGTATGTTAATTTTGGAATTTCAGATGTAAAGCTCGTCGTCACCTCGAAGTAAATGCCGCTACATCGGGGAGCTATCAACGTCTTTCCACGCTTCGACGAGCATTTTCCAGCTCGGCTCATGAATTTATAAAAATGAATTAACCTGCCAGCAGAAGGAAGAGATGCTCGGGGGCTTCGATGAATAATAATTCTTCGTCAAAAGTCGTGGTGCGTAAAGTTGAGGGACGATGTAGGCACAGGAGCACAACGTCTGTGTAAAGCTGGTCTTCTGTTTACTCCTACGCACTCTAAGAATGATCTATCCTTCCCTTCGTTGGTAGGTACAGACCCTGGATCAACTTCCCTTAATGGCCAATCCGTACTTACCATTTTCCCCGACGATTTTTCTGCTGTCGATGGTCGGAGTGGTAAAATTATGTTTGTTCTCAGAGAGCGTTCTGCTAGTTCCAAACAAGGGGGCCTGTTCTGTATTATTTCTGTATTACTGTGTTACTGTGTTTCTGTATTACTGTATTTCTGTGTTTCTGTTTTCTGTACTTCTGTATTTCTGTTTTCTGTACTTCTGTATTTCTGTACTTCTGTACTTCTGTACTCCTGTACCTCTGTACTTCTGCGTTTCTGTACTTCTGTGTTTCTGTATTTCTTTATTTCTGTATTTCTGTACTCCTGTATTTCTGTATATCTTTATTTATGTACTTCTGTACTTCTGTGTTTCTGTACTCCTGTATTTCTGTATATCTTTATTTATGTACTTCTGTACTTCTGTGTTTCTGTACTTCTGTGTTTCTGTACTTCCGTGTTTCTGTGTTTCTGTAGGTACTTCTGTATTTCTGTATTTCTGTACTCCTGTACTTCCGTGTTTCTGTGTTTCTGTATTTCTGTATTTCTGTATTTCTGTATTTCTGTATTTCTGTATTTCTGTACTCCTGTACTTCAGTGTTTCTGTGTTTCTGTATTTCTGTATTTCTGTATTTCTGTACTCCTGTACTTCCGTGTTTCTGTATTTCTGTATTTCTGTATTTCTGTATTTCTGTATTTCTGTATTTCTGTATTTCTGTATTTCTGTATTTCTGTATTTCTGTATTTCTGTATTTCTGTATTTCTGTATTTCTGTATTTCTGTATTTCTGTATTTCTGTATTTCTGTATTTCTGTATTCCTGTATTCCTGTATTCCTGTATTCCTGTATTCCTGTATTCCTGTATTCCTGTATTCCTGTATTCCTGTATTCCTGTATTCCTGTATTCCTGTATTCCTGTATTCCTGTATTCCTGTATTCCTGTATTCCTGTATTCCTGTATTCCTGTATTCCTGTATTCCTGTATTCCTGTATTCCTGTATTCCTGTATTCCTGTATTCCTGTATTCCTGTATTCCTGTATTCCTGTATTCCTGTATTCCTGTATTCCTGTATTCCTGTATTCCTGTATTCCTGTATTCCTGTATTCCTGTATTCCTGTATTCCTGTATTCCTGTATTCCTGTATTCCTGTATTCCTGTATTCCTGTATTCCTGTATTCCTGTATTCCTGTATTCCTGTATTCCTGTATTCCTGTATTCCTGTATTCCTGTATTCCTGTATTCCTGTATTCCTGTATTCCTGTATTCCTGTATTCCTGTATTCCTGTATTCCTGTATTCCTGTATTCCTGTATTCCTGTATTCCTGTATTCCTGTATTCCTGTATTCCTGTATTCCTGTATTCCTGTATTCCTGTATTCCTGTATTCCTGTATTCCTGTATTCCTGTATTCCTGTATTCCTGTATTCCTGTATTCCTGTATTCCTGTATTCCTGTATTCCTGTATTCCTGTATTCCTGTATTCCTGTATTCCTGTATTCCTGTATTCCTGTATTCCTGTATTCCTGTATTCCTGTATTCCTGTATTCCTGTATTCCTGTATTTCTGTATTTCTGTATTTCTGTATTTCTGTATTTCTGTATTTCTGTATTTCTGTATTTCTGTATTTCTGTATTTCTGTATTTCTGTTGCAGTATTTAAGTGGTCGGCATCGAATGATTCGTCGTTGTTGTCAACGTTCTGAAGCGGGAACGAATGTCTGATGAAATTTCTTATCTGATTGGTAACGGCCAATCAAATTCGTTCCCGCCTCAAAACGTTGGCGAAAATCATTCGTTACTGGCCTTGAGAATATTGCTTACAGAATAGGCCCTCCCTCCCCCTGATGGAACTGGCAGAACGCTCACCAAGAGCCATAATTTCACCATAATAATATAATATATTGTAGTGCAATAATATAGCAATTTATGACAAACTGTGTAGACAGCAGTCGATTTGTGAATAGCAAAGACATATGAGGCGTTGATAGCCAGAGTGGACCATTCCACAAACTGTCCAAAAATGAGTTATACAGTGCAATGGGTCTGTGGTTGATCTATCTATCGAATTATTATTAAAATTTGACTCGTTCTCGAATGTGCTAAGAGAGAGCGCAACTTTTCAAATGGTCCGTCTGCAAATTGGCCGCCGATTTTGATGGCCAGAGTGGACTTCGTGGCTTGTAGAAATGTCCCTATGGTTCATAAGTCATCTGTTCACCCAAGAATGCTTGTATTTTTTTCTTCAAAACACCATAACAAGGCCCTTAATCAATTACAAGAAATTAGTCGAAATTTTCAAATGCGATTTTCTCAGTTCAACACCTGTGTGGAATGGTCCACTCTGGCTATCAACGCCTCATATTGCGTTCAAGTTACAGATCAAAGCCCCATTTATGCATATGCGCAGTACATTTTTGCCATGGCTATTTCATTTTTGACCAAGGTCGGGCTATTTCCGTGGTAGAGTCGGGCACACACTATCAGACTGCTGGCCGTTTGAGGGGGGATGAACATGGGAATGTGGCTTTGAAACCCCAATCAAATTGATTGGGTTCAACGCCGACGCCATCTTGCCCAACCACAGCAATGCATTTTCTAACCCCCTCCGCCAGAAATCGGATAGTGTGTGTCCGACTAAAAACTGAATTGTCAGAGCGCCTGCCACCTTCGGAGCTGGCAAAACGCACACTGACAAAAAACGGCGTTTGCTTCAGTTGATTAGTTATGGCAAGTGAGATGGTGAAATTATGCCACCAACAACAACCAACCAGCAAGTTGAGCTAATTTTCAATTCAGACTAGTAGCTATCAAAATTTTGTCGGAATTGATCCTTAGTAGACTAATCCATTTGTTTAGAGAGTATTTTGGCCATAGAGACGATTTGAGACCAGCTGTTTTAGGCTGAAACTCACGATACGGCCATGCCAAACCAGTGGTGCGTAGATAACACACAATACTTCCATATTTTGAAAAGTGAAATTGTGACACAATTTGATCATATTTTGACTGCTTTTAAGGGTGTTTAGGCCAAAAATATCGAAAAATTCACTATTAAAATTTTAAAATTCGCCCAAAATGAAAAAACACTACATTTTCGGAATGTAAAAAATATCCACATATTCTGCAAGGTAAAACAAAGATTTTAAGACCAAGAACGCTCAAATCGGTTCATTTTTGTGGCCGGAAAAAAATAAAATAGAAAACACTAAAAATGCAAATATATCGGAAGTACTGTGTGTTATCCAAATTCCGATTAAACAGGGTGTTAGGTCTTGCCGAGACAAACATTTCAGTTCAAGAAATTTGAAAAAAGGTTAAGAAATGAGGGAGTTATGGTCATTTTTGTAAATGACCACAGACGGACAGACGGACACACGGACAGACAGACAGACGGACAGACGGACACACAGACACTTGTTCAGGAAGTGATTCTGAGTTAATGTGTATAAGAAAAAGTTTTTTCTGAAGCTCCGTTCCGATTCTCGATTTTAGGACGATCACAATACTTCCATTTACTCTGTAAATATGGAAGTAAAAAGAGTCATAAACGAAAATTGTCACCTGCTGAATCGAACAAGAGCATCACAGCCTGCAAACGAGAAGTGAGATCTAAAAAGGTGAATCAGGATTCGGGAGATAGCTCTGAAATCTGAATCTGATTCAGTTTGAGTTAGGTAGAGTTAGAATATCAGTTAATCCCGTTTGAGTTTACTTTCCCTTCAAACTTCGTGTTTGCATGAAATTATAAATTTGAGAATCAGATGAACACACCGACTTCTGAGTTCAAGGTTTTGAGTGTCTACATTAGTTTGGATCTCGAAGTTGAATTTGATCTCGAAGTTGAGTTTGAACTCGAAGTTTACTTCAATCTCGAAGTCGAGTTTGAACTCGAAGTTGACTTTGAACTTGAAGTTGACTTTGATCTTGAAGTTGATTTTGATCTCGAAGTTGACTTTGATCTTGAAGTTGAATTTGATCTCGAAGTTGAGTTTAATCTCGAAGTTAAATTTGATCTCGAAGTTGACTTTGATGTCGAAGTTGATTTTGATCTCGAAGTTGATTTTGATCTAAAAGTTGACTTTGATCTCGAAGTTGATTTTGATCTCGAAGTTGACTTTGATCTCAAAGTTGATTTTGATCTCGAAGTTGACTTTGATCTCGAAGTTGATTTTGATCTCGAAGTTGACTTTGATGTCGAAGTTGATTTTGATCTCGAAGTTGACTTTGATGTCGAAGTTGATTTTGATCTCGAAGTTGACTTTGATGTCGAAGTTGATTTTGATCTCGAAGTTGACTTTGATCTCGAAGTTGATTTTGATCTAAAAGTTGACTTTGATCTCGAAGTAGATTTTGATCTCGAAGTTGAATTTGATCTCGAAGTTGACTTTGATGTCGAAGTTGATTTTGATCTCGAAGTTGACTTTGATCTCGAAGTTGATTTTGATCTCGAAGTTGACTTTGATCTCGAAGTTGATTTTGATCTCGAAGTTGACTTTGATTTCGATGTTGATTTTGATCTCGAAGTTGATTTTGACCTCGAAGTTGAATTTGATCTCGAAGTTGACTTTGATGCCGAAGTTGACTTTGATCTCGAAGTTGATTTTGATCTCGAAGTTGACTTTGATCTCGAAGTTGATTTTGATCTCGAAGTTGATTTTGAACTTGAAGTTGAGTTTGAACTTGAAGTTGACTTTGATCTCGATGTTGAGTTTGAACTCGAAGTTGACTTTGCACTTGAAGTTGAATTTGATCTCGAAGTTGACTTTGATCTCGAAGTTGACTTTGATCTCGAAGTTGATTTTGATCTCGAAGTTGATTTTGATCTCGAAGTTGACTTTGATGTCGAAGTTCATTTTGATCTCGAAGTTGATTTTGATCTCGAAGTTGACTTTGATCTCGAAGTTGACTTTGATCTCGAAGTTGATTTTGATCTCGAAGTTGAATTTGATCTCGAAGTTGACTTTGATGTCGAAGTTGATTTTGATCTCGAAGTTGACTTTGATCTCGAAGTTGATTTTGATCTCGAAGTTGACTTTGATCTCGAAGTTGATTTTGATCTCGAAGTTGACTTTGATTTCGATGTTGATTTTGATCTCGAAGTTGATTTTGACCTCGAAGTTGAATTTGATCTCGAAGTTGACTTTGATGCCGAAGTTGACTTTGATCTCGAAGTAGATTTTGATCTCGAAGTTGAATTTGATCTCGAAGTTGACTTTGATGTCGAAGTTGATTTTGATCTCGAAGTTGACTTTGATCTCGAAGTTGATTTTGATCTCGAAGTTGACTTTGATCTCGAAGTTGATTTTGATCTCGAAGTTGATTTTGATCTCGAAGTTGACTTTGATGTCGAAGTTGACTTTGCACTTGAAGTTGAATTTGATCTCGAAGTTGACTTTGATCTCGAAGTTGATTTTGATCTCGAAGTTGACTTTGATCTCGAAGTTGATTTTGATCTCGAAGTTGACTTTGATGTCGAAGTTGAATTTGAACTAAAAGTTGACTTTGAACTTGAAGTTTAGTTTGATCTCGAAGTTTACTTCAATCTCGAAGTTGAGTTTGAACTCGAACTTGACTTTGAACTTGAAGTTGACTTTGATCTTGAAGTTGATTTTGATCTCGAAGTTGACTTCGATCTTGAAGTTGAATTTGATCTCGAAGTTGAATTTGATCTCGAAGTTGACTTTGATGTCGAAGTTGAGTTTGAACTCGATGTTGACTTTGAACTCGAAGTTGACTTTGAACTTGAAGTTGACTTTGATCTTGAAGTTGATTTTGATCTCGAAGTTGACTTTGATCTTGAAGTTGAATTCAATCTGTGTAGCCTATCTGTTTCAGTTTGAGTTTCCGTTTGAGTATCAGTATTTGTTTGAGTAAGTCGTAGTGAGTGGATTTTATTTGTAATTTGGCTAATCCTGTAACGGGATTTATTGCTATAAGGTACTGAACCGGGTTTGCAACTAACACGGACGAAAATTGAGAATCTCGCAGTATGTGACTGTCACTCACGGATGTGATAATACAGCATAAATGCTGTCAGATATCATGCTGCCTCGGATTTTATGACATAAAATTACATTGTAATGATATGTTATGATATTTTATGTTGATTGTAACACTTCTGCAATTAGCGCTAGCTGCAGTCTCACGAGCGGGCGTTAAGGTTACGGTTTCCTTGTCATGGAGAGCTATCTGCCGGCAGCTCACTGACTTAACTGCCTCCCCGGTGGTCAAGTGATCGGTGTTGCGGTCGAGGTCGGCGACACGATTTGTGTGATTGTGATGATATTTCTCTGTTGTGTGAGTGCCGTGTACGTGGAACGATGGAATTCTTCGCTGAAGGTCTTCGGGCCTGAACTCTTCTGCTAGTCGGAGTTCCTGATCAATCTCAGCAGTGCCCGTTCGCCTGGTGATTCACTCGGTTCGTCTTCAAGAACGTCCTGGTGAAGTCATAAGCAGCTCCTCCAGTATCCGTGTCCTCGACCTGGTGAATAATGTTTCGCCAAGGGTCACGATCATATTCTCCAAATCGCTTGCTAAAGCCGAAAAAATAATTTTGACTATTCTCGAGCTCAAACTTCATGCAGTTTTCTAACAGTGCCATGCAAGGTTTCAATTCCGCTAAAGCCGTCACGTCTGTTCGCTGCTGCAGATGTCTATAAAGTCGAAGGAGAATAGTATGCCCATTTATGTTGCCATCGACATGACGACTAAAAAGAGATTGTTCTGGTGCCTGTGCCTGCTTTTGGTTTTCGTCGTGTGGTACGTCTTCTTCGGTGCGGGCCGATCCGGTAAGTACCTAAGCTTTCATTCAATTTGACAATAGCTAGGTTCATTATGTCAGGTAAGTACGTAGGTACATCCTTATCTATACTTACCTAACTAGGTACCTAAGGATGTACCTACGTACTTACCTAACATAAGTATACTCCACTTCAATAAATTGACTAGGTAACTCCGAAGTTCAGCTACTTATTGATTTTTATTAATCGTTGGAAAATACTTGGGATAAATTAATATTTAGGGTTTAACGCTTCCACTTTGTTGGATGTTGGTCAGTAATTTTTGTCCCTGAACCATCTGCAATAATAATGGATTTTGTCAACAGAACAATACGCGGCCATGAAGCAATCAATGGACGAGTATGAAACATTGGTAAGTGTTAACATGTAAAATAAAACAGGTAAAATGTTTTTAGATAAATTTCATGCTTATTCAAAACTCCTCCAGACATGCAGGTTAAAACCAGCGGTGTGCTAACACGCAATACTTCCATATTCAGTTTTTTAAATTTTGAAGTAAATTGATCACGTTTTGACAACTTTATAGGCGTACTTAGTACCTACCTAAGTATCGAAAATTTCGAGAAACACTATCAGCAAATTTTTATACAGTTTAAAGTCAAAATAGGTACGTCAAGTTCCCTACTGGGATGAATAAAAATATATTTTTATACATATTTTTATATCTGCGATATATCCGCGTATCATGCGAGGTAAAACAAAGATTTCAAGACAAAACGCACAAATCGGTTTATTTTCGTCGCCAAAATAGATGTTAAAAACTAGAAGATCCTATACCTAGGTATATTGGAAGTACTGTGAGTAAGCCTGCTCCCGATAAAACAGTATTACCGAGGCGACAGGTCTGACAGACTCCTTTCAGATTCCTTTCATGAATTTTGAAAAAGGTTGAGAATTTAGAAGATACGGCCATTTTTGTAATTGCTCACAGACGGGTACAATGACTGTGCAGTGTATGAGTAAATGTTTTTTCCGAAGCTCCGTTCCGCTTTCCAATTTTAGGACGATTCCATTGGCTTAGTAAATATAGAAGTGAAAATTATCTGCTTTCGAGAAGACTCCATAACAAATCCCGTCTATTATCATTGGATCATAAAACCGTGTATGAGGTGGATCCGTCTTACTAATAGTCTGGCGAGGTGCATCCCGTAAAACGTGCGCAAACGTGTCTATGAACAATGTTACCTTCATCAACTATTCTCCGCGTTGATCTAATCATAATGTTGAATGTTTTGTGAAATTTGACCTCAAACTTAAGCATTTTGCGTTTCAGATCGTGTTAATCCTAAAGGAGGGATAACATTTTTTCTATTTGTAGACAAATGCATCATGGATGGAGCTCCTATTTCAAGATAAAAATAACGTGCATGTAGCCTTCGATCACGCTTTGTGCACTTGCTTCAAGGCAATCCACAAATGTTCGAGTCTTAGTGAAAAAGAAAACCTATTTTTGATAGGTACCAATGGGTTTCGTTGAAAACGTTTACTTCCATATTATGAAGTAAATGAGAGCACTGTAATCGTCCTAAAATCGAAAATCGGAGCTCCAGAAAAAACGTATGCACTTTTTATATAGAATTATACACTTTTTTACTCAAAATCGCTTCATGAACTGTTGATCATTTACGAAAATGGCCATAGCCCCTTCAATTCTTAACCTTTTTCCAAATTTCCTATTTCCAAATTACCCATCACCCTAAATTCGAATTACCTACTTACAGTAGGTATTTCCGATGTTTTAGCACTTGGTGGATTCTATTTAATTTTTTCTTTGCTACAAAAATGAACCGATTTGAGCGTTCTTGGTTTAAAGTTTTTTGATTTCCTTCTAGATTCCGTGGATATTTTTTATATTCCGATAATCAGTCGTATTTTGAGTTTAGGCAAGTTTTAGAATTTCCATAGAGAACTTTTCGATGCTTTTTACCTAAACAGCCTCAAAAGTAGTCAAAATATCATCGAATTGTGCCGAAAATTTACGTATTGTTTGTAGAAGTATTGTGTGTTGTCACCGCTGGCTTTTTTTTTGACGACTTGGTTATCTGCTTTCAACTTGTTTTTTCAAAATCATTTTCATTATTATCACCTATTCCATCATTATATTTTGTCTTATTCCCATCCAGCTGAGGGAAACCCGCGAACAGATACTGGACCGGCTTAAAATGTGCCAAAGGGACTGTCAGCATTGGGATCCGGAAGCGCCGGTTATCTACGCCGTCACGCCAACCTACGCAAGGCCCGTACAGAAGGCTGAACTCACGAGGTTCGTTCCACTTCGAATTTACCTATCCAGCTTGGCAGTTGTTAAATGCGAATCCGACAAACGCGACACGAGGTCGTTTGTCGAGTTATCTCGAAAATTGTTATAGTTAGCCGCGATAAAAATGGTAATTCTTTTCACTCAGTCGTTTGTCGCGTAAATATTCGAGTTTAACGAGAAATGTACGAATTACCTTAGTTTCTAATGATGTTCGGATTTGGGGTTAATTTTTCGATAATCCGGCCAATCGTTACCTGGGTAGGCCATTGCCAAATATACCTGTGTGGACCAATTACCATAACTACCGATTTTTAGGAGTTTTCCTGACTTTTTCAGTTAGTTGCAAGCCCAAAGAGAGCCAAAAAAAAGTTTTCACCCTGCAGTTTTCTTAGGTTGGTATCACAATTCAGTTTATTCATTCAATATCCATTATTCTCCGAATATGTATTTCCATGTCAACGTACCCATGAAAAATTTTATTGAGAGAAAAATGGATATTCGTCGAATGAACTGAATTGATGAGCCCACCCTTAATCAATTCTGTCATTCTCCCCTTCATCATCTCGATGCATGTAATAGCGATCCAATCTATTCCTTCTGTTATGTCTTTATAATATAAATATGTCAATATTGACATGAGTCTGTTTTTGTGTTCCAGATTATCGCAAACCCTGATGCACGTCAGTAATCTCCACTGGATAGTAATCGAAGACGCTGTAAAAAAGTCGAGTCTCGTTGAAAATTTGCTCGCTCGTACGAATCTCAATCATACTCATCTTTTCGTTCAAACGCCGGTCCCCTACCGTCGGAAAGGATCGGTAAATTATTCGATTACAAATAATTGTGATTTTTTCATCACTAATATTATCATGATTTCAATATTTTTCAATCTCTTTTCATTTTATTTTTTCAGCCAAGAGGCGTCGAGCAAAGGAACGCAGCGCTTCGGTGGCTTAGGAAAAACAAAACTATGAACGACAAAGGAGTCGTGTACTTCGCTGATGACGACAATTCCTACTCTCTCCAAGTCTTCGACGAGGTGAATTTTCTCCTTTCCTGGAATTGGAATTGTCTAGAATTAGTTTTTGCCGACGGCAGTTTTTGTGCAAACCTGTTTTTGTGTCATGGTGGATTTTGTGCAACAACGGTTGTTATGCTCGGTCGATGGCGGTTTTTGAGTCAACGACGGTTTTTTGTCAGTAGCGGTTGTTGTGCCCACTGCGGTTTCTGTGTGACGGCAAGTTTTTTGTCAATAGGGAATTTTTTACCATCGCGTGGCATTTTGTGCCAACAGATTTCAGGTTCAAGGCGGTTTTTATGTTGATGGCGGTTATTGACTTGATGACGGTTTTTGTACAAACGGCGGTTTTTTGTGTCACGGGTGGTTTTTGTGTCAACAAGGGTTTTTGTGTGAATGGTGGTTTTTGTGACGGCAGTGGGCTTTGGTGGGATCAGTAGTTTCGGTACCAATGGCGGTTTTTGTGTCAGTACTTGGTGGCTTTTGGCCAACTGCAGGTTTTCTACAACGGTTTTGTGTCAACAGATTTCAAGTCTATGGCGGTTCTTGTGCTAATGGCAGTTTTTATGTCAATGGCGGTTATTGACTCAATTACGGTTTTTGTTCAAACGACGGTTTTTGTGTCAATTACGGTTTTTGTGTGGTTTTTGTGACGGCAGTGGGTTTTGGTGGGAACAGCGGTTTTGGTACCAATGGCTGCTTTTGTGTCAGTAGTGGTTTTCTGACAACAGCAGGTTTTCTGCTAACGGAGGTTTTTGTACTTACAACGGTTGTTGTGTCAAAAGACTTCAACTCTGTGGCAGCTTTTGTACAATGCCGGTCTCTTGTCAACAGCGGTTTTTGTGTCACAGTTTTTGTATTAACGGCAGTTTTTGTCGGCATTCTCGCTTCCAGATGCGCTACACGAAAGAAGTGAGCGTTTGGCCCGTCGGCTTGGTCGGCGGTTTGATGGTCGAAAAGCCGATTTTGAACCTGACGACCGGCAAAGTCGTCGGATGGAACAGCGCGTGGAGGCCGGATCGCCCGTTTCCCATTGACATGGCCGGCTTTGCGATCAGTTTGCAACACATACTCAAAAAGTCGAAGGTAGGTTATAGTAAATCAATTTGCAGTAGATCCACCCGTATAAAATTGCGTTTGATTTTTCCTTCATTTAATGGTTCGTATAATGGTTTTTTGGCACCGATATCCATTTACCTATCTAATTATTTTAATTTTTGGTGTACCTATTCATGAATTTTTGAGTTTTGTATTTATTGGCATTATTTTTTTCTATTTTACGTATAATTGGTAGGTGTTGTTTTTTCATCTGTCGATTTTCATTTTTCAGGCGTATTTCGCCTATAATGTGAGCGGTGGATTTCAAGAAAGCCACATACTTCAGCAGTTGACCGTCAGAGAGAATTTAGAGCCCAAAGCAGACAATTGTACGCAGGTACGTTCACGGAAAATTATGTTACTTTCGAAATCCTATCGGTTTAGCTCGTTTTCTATTCAATTTCGATCAGTTCCATTCAATCCCTGGGATTTTCGACCTTTTCCGTACAGGTACTGGTATGGCACACGCGAACCGAGGGTCCAAGACTGACCGAAGAAAATAAACTGATCGCCCGAGGGATTCATTCGGACGTCGGCCTCGAAGTTTAGTCGTAACTGACGAAGAATTCGCCGAATGCACTCACCGAATGTCCGAACTGCCGTTTCTTGACTGAGAAATCGGATTCCCAATTCCGATACCCCAGCTCTAAGATCCGGCTGCGTCGAATGATGTATCTCATAAATCTTTTTCGCTCGGGTATTTCGTAAAAATCGTAAGATCTGTTCAGCGGTTATGATCTTGAACTTAGTTTAGTCCAGCGAGGCCCTTCTTGACGACATTAAGGAAATATCCAAATTCTGAAAGCCAAGGTCCTGAGAAATTTTTGGGACATTTCCATTGGAGGTGGAGCGAGTGAGAGGCGACGGAACTGAATTTCTCAAAAACTTGGTTTATAGGTACCAAGAAAGAACGTCTCGTAGAGCCATGTGAATTCCAATTTTGCACTTTTTGCCAACATTCGAAAACGGTGAATTTTCAGCCTGTACGTAGCCGCTTTATCGTTAACACCTGCTATCTCATTTTTCTCCTACAGTTCATTATAGGAGTTCAAATCGGTGAAAAAATGGTGACATTTTATCGGGATCAAGCGATCAAAAATTTGATGAATACTACCCACCCCAGCCCCGTGATGAAATCATGTCTGACCAATCCTGTCAGAAATCCTACGGGCTGCAAAAATGATTATTTGCCTCGAAGCCAAAATCACTACCATTTTTGAGCCAAAAATCGGAATTATTCGCATGAATAGTCTATTACAATGGTTTTGCAGGGGATGCAGCTGATAGGAAATTTAACACCCAAAATTTTTTGTTTTTGAAAAAACGCGGTTTTTGGCGGCATCACTAGATACTTCAAAATAAACCGACTTTCTAAACCTTTTCTCTTTTTTTTAGTACTTCTGACTGAATTTAGCCGGTTCTCTTACCCGAAGTGCATATTACGTGTTACATGCTCGTATTTTCTTAAAAATTGGACGATACCTTTTACAGCCGGTTCTTCTCCTTTTTTTTATTGCAGATTGTGGTTCTTAATTTTTTGAAATCCTAATTGTGAGGGGGTGTCGTATAAAAAGTTCCTTTTATTTCTTGCTAAGAAGAAAAGGTGTCAAATGGGGCAGTGACGGCAATCGGTACATTTACCTTATTTACATTTACATGCATTATTTTTGGAAAATAATGTGCCTACCATTGAATATCCTCAATAATTGAGAACAATTATTGTTATTGACCTAAAAATTAGAATTATCTGACCTGAAAATCTCCCAGTTTTTGAAATGTTGGCTGAAAACCGAATAACGGGATTTGGCATTTTTTAAATCAGCGGATAATTATCAGCGGCTGAAATATCTACAATCAATTGCTTTGACACGCGATCGCAATGAAACTGAAGTAGGTGCCAACTTTTAGGATCTTTTTAGAAAATATTAATGCTTCGCTTTACCTAGCAATTTCATTTATTTCGTACCCACCTCGTAGGTTAGTCGACTTTCGCTTTCGAACCTTATCAACTTCGTTATCAGGTGAGTAAAACGTGCGATAATTTCAAATTCCTCGCGCTTCGACGCTCGACTTAGTCGAGAAAAGGGAAATTCACATAGTGACTATTACTTGCTAAATTTATCTACTTATATTCACCGCTTGCTTCTTAGCTTGAATTATTTATACTCGCTTCTATCTCATTATTGGCACTACTGGCAGGATGAGGGCTAAGGTTATTCACTATTACGACAAACGATCTGGCTATTGCGTATTTTTATTTATTAAATTCTAGGCTACGTAAAATAAAATTAATTTGGCCCAGTTATTCTAGTTGAGTTTGTTTTATATGTATTTTCTTTCCAATCGATGAAAAGTTCAATTTTTATTTTTATCGCCTTTTAGCTATTAACCTGATTTTATTCTTTAGATGGAGAGAGTGAATATCTACCCCTGTACAGATAACCGTAATAATGTGATTTATATTTTTTGGGTGCGAAAATGGCTAATTTCCATAGATATATTATATTTATCTAGTATATTATTTTTTTTTCCTCTTGGCCAGTCAAATAAGCGAAATTCCACCCGTCCGAAAAAATTCTTGGGTATCCAATTGTTTTTAGTCCCTCTTTCGATGTACCTTTGTGGGTATAAAACGTATTTTTTTGTTTAAACCCCAATATGAACTTATTTTCTCGACAAAAACCACCAAACAACAAGTTTATACGACTTGCCAGCTAATAACAATTGTTTCATCTTCTTGTTTTCTACAGTGTTATTTATTATTCAATAACCCCCCATAATTTCCAGCTGGAAAAGTTTAGATTTGTGCAAAAAATGTGTTATAGTATTTTTACCTGGTCAAATTTAGAATTTTCTATTTTAAATTGATAATTTTCCGAATCAATTCGTTTTGAAACATTCTCAATTCGGTTTGGGAATTTCTCAAGACGGCCTTAGAAAGTCTATACTACCCAGTCAAAAAATCTCGATGTATTTCCAAATAATTTCGCAATTTGGCTGGCGTTTTACGCTACAATTTTATGGCTGCTGATTCGGCTCTTTGTTTCTAAAAGAAATTGCTGCAAGTGCAATACGGAACTGGGTACCAACTGATGTTAGTTTATTCAATTTTTAATTTATTATTCAATTATTTATATTCCTACCGCGGTTTTACCTGTAAGACGAGACACTTTGGAAAGTGTTGTTTTTTTTTAGAGTTTTTGAAATTTTTTGACGTCCTGTTTCGGAGAGTTCCTCCAGAGTTGATGAGGATTTTGTGATAAAGACATTGATAGTTCGGATAATGTTTCCTATTTTACGTACGCCCTGTATTGCCTTTTACGTCCGGGATAGAAAAATATTTAAAATTCAGCATTTTTCCAACTCGTGTGATCTTTGGATAAGTTTTTAAATGCAGCGCATCGTTTTGTATAATATTAGCATTACTAGTGAGCTTCGTGGCTAGCGAACATTATTTTGTGAACATAATTATATTTGAAAATATGCTTATCACTTCAGACATATACCTGCGCTGAAGGACATGTGTGAACATTGGTCAACAGAAAACAAGATGCTTGAGAATACAATTCAACTATAGCTCGATTGGAAATGCAAAAATTAATGGTCCAACCAAGTAGAAGCTTGAATATTTCAAAATTTGACTTACCCCTGAAAGGTTCTTTTAAAATTATAATTTAATTCATTTTTTATGTTATTTTTTTAACGATTTTCATCTTCTACTTTCAAAATTTACCTTTTAAAAAGGACTTTTCTGAGTAGATGTTGAAAAAAGTGCATTAACAATTTTCATTATTCGACCGACAGCCTGGCTTCGATCCTTGCAATAATTACTCTAATCACTACTTTCTTATTAATATCCTACATATCTTTCCAATTTAAGAAGAATTAAAATTCTCGAGCAATCAAAATTCCTACGCAATTTCCGCGCTATTTAGAAGGGTATACGACTGGAATGGTACACAATAATATATTACTTTAGTGTTTTATGCTTACCTGCTCTACTTCAAAATTCGCAGTAATAACTTAACATGTTCGAAGTTTCGGTATAATTAAGAATGAAGACCCTGTAAGTTTTTTCGGGATGTGCTCAATAGTGAACTACGAAGTAATTTTAGATCCATGTGCCTTTTTAGAAGTTAGTAGAACTCTAGTCTAGCTATTTTATCCTTTTCGAGGTACAATGACACTATGAACGTAGTCAATAATGTAAATACATACCTGTGAAATTTCGAATTTGCAACCGCAAGTTTAGTACCTATTATAGTAATATTGGATAAATAATTTCAAATTCGCTACGTCTCAATTTTCTTTCGTTACCTGTCCAAACCGGCGTTCCAGGCGTTGGGATTCGCCTGATAACGGTAGTTGTCCCGGGCGTGCCCTGCCGCCCGCAAAGAGATGGTCGGAATTACATCAAGTCTCAGTCTGACAGCACCTCCAAATTTTTTCGTTATTTGGCCTCTATTGACGTTTTTTGATACCCTGCCTTTCGAGGCGGCCCATTATTCCCCACCATAGCTGGAGTAGAAGGCCATGGCAATGAAAAACTAATGGCAAGACAATGACAAACTGATGCCACGTCATTGACAAACTAATGGCAAATCAAAGACGAACGAATGCCATGACAATGACAAGCCAATAGCATATCAACAACCTACCAATGCCATGGCAATGATAAACCAATGGCAAATCAATGACAAACCAACAACAAACTAATTGCATGAAAATGATAACCCAATGGCAAATCAATGACAAACCAACAACAAACTAATGCCATGAAAATGATAACCCTATGGCAAATCAATGACAAACTAATGGCATGACAAGTCAATGTCAAATTAACGCCATTACAATAATAAACCATTGGTGCTTCAATGAAAAACTATTACCATGACAATGACAAACCAACTGCATATCAACGACCTACTAATGCCATAGCAATGATTAACCATTGGCAATTCAATGACAAACGAGTGTCATGACAATGCCTAACCAATGGCAAATCAATGGCAAGTTAAGCTGGGTTCACATGTGCCATTACAATAATAAACTATTCGCAATTCAATGAAAATCTATTTTTGTGATGAATCGTCGGCCGTGAATTATTGTTCTGATGAAAATAGTCGGGATTGGCCGAATCCCGACTATTTTCATCAGAACATGAAAATCTATTGCCATGACAATGACAAACCAATAGCATATCAACGCCATGGCAATGATAAACCATCGGCAATTCAATGACAAACGAATGCCATGACAATGATAAACAACGGCAAATCGATGACGAACTAATACCACGACAATGACTAAATAATGCCATGACAATGATGACCCAATTGCAAATCATGACAAACTAATGCCATGACAATAATAAACCAATGGAAAACTATTGCCATGACAATGATAAACAAGGGCAAATCGATGACGAACTCGTAACACGACAATGACAAACTATTGCCATGACAATTATAAACAACGGCAAATCGGCGACGAACTAGTACCACGTCAATGACAAACGATTGCCATGACAACGGCGAACCAATGGCAAATCAATGACAAACTAATGCCATGACGATAATTGTAATTATTACAAACCAATGCCATAAGAATGACTAATTAATGCCACGACAGTAGAAAATCAATGACTTGAATTAGTTTGCCTCGTCAATGGCAAACTAATCGATCGTAGACCAACCATAAACCATAATTACATACTTTCCTCGTTTTTGGTTAACTCATCTGGCGCGGCTCATATTTCTCAACGGGAAGATCAGGTGAGACACAAACACTCAACATAACACCACATTTTATTCACATCTTTGGTACATTTTGTTTCTCTAATCAAATTAATTTTCCCATTGCGAGTTTCACAAACCAAAAACTAACATTGACAAACCATTCTTATATCACAGGAGTCAAATACATCTCCTATATTCAGAATACTATTGACAATTTGTGACCCTTTCCGCTTTCCTAATGACGTTACCTCATTTCCACCTTGGGAACATTTTCCGGTGGAATTCCGTATGTTGACCGCCATTCTGTACCACTACCAATTGACTCACCCCGGTGTTCTATTTTATATCAATCTTGAAACCCCCCCTGTCCCCCCCGCCCTCCCGGTTTTAACTCCCCGTTAATATTAAAAAACCTATTATTCTCCTCAATACAATACGTCATGGTAAGTGCCTACTTATTTTCCTGAATTTTAAACCTAAGGTGTACGGTAAGATTGGTAAAAGAAGTTACCGAGATCGTTTCAATTCCTGCAACGAAGTCATTTTGGCATTTTTTTGATTGCGCTAGAAAAAACCGCGTTTCATTGGAAATTAACTCGCCTAACGAATCGATGCACTAAATAATTCTGATAGAGTCGCCAATTATCGGGATTTTTTTTTGGTATTTTTTTTGGGTTTTGTGCGTGTTTGACCCTATCTCATGCGTGTTATCATATCAGCAATCTGATGTTTCCACTTGTAGCTGTCAACTGACCGCCTTTGGCAGGTGGCAGTTTTCACCGAGGACGACAAAAGGGCGGTTCCCAAATGACACCCAAATTTTGTTTTTACCACCAGTTTTGTTCTGCAGACTAAATCTCAGCTTCATTCCCTCACCGATTTGAAAAGGAAATTACATTCCTCGACCGCGGTTCACTCCATGCTGCTTCCCATAAACAGAGCTAATAACAATGTAATATTTTAATTTTCGATTTTATTCACGTGTTTCTGCTGATTTCTACGACCCCTTCGAAAAATTTTGAATTTAACAGGATTTTGAAATATTGTTATCAAATTCCGTTTTATTCAACCGTCGTTTACGACCTTGTCTTGGTAAAATGGCCATAAATGATTCAAATTTTGAAATAATTGTAAAAATGAGGATACCGTTGAAAAGCTCGTTAAATTTCCCATAAACTCGCGGTGTTTGCAGTTTTCTAACATTGAGTTGAATAACCAGAAAATCGGGCCAAAGTCGGGACTTGATATTCGAACGTTTCATAGCCGATTTTCAGACTGTCAGAGAAAACTAATTTCTCATGGATTTTATTAATTCACGTGCTTCTGCTGATTTCTACGACCCCTTCGAATGATTTTGAATTATAACAGGATTTTGAAATATTGTTATCAAATTCAGTTTTATTCAACCGTCGTTTACGACCTTGTCTTGGTAAAATGGCCATAAATTATTCAAATTTTGAAATAATTGTAAAAATGATAATAAATAAATTTATTTAATTATTCAGATAATTTAATAATTATTATTATTCTGTTAGTTACGTAGGTAAATAAGAATAGATTAAATGATGATTTCAACAAAAATTAACGACGCGCTGCGTTGAAAAGATAGATAGGTAGGTCAAGCAAGGAGGACCAAGCAAAGAGGATGATTATTTTTTGCCGGGTTGAAAAAACGTTTTTTAAATTTTCCATAAACCCACGGTGTTTGCAGTTTTCTAACATTGAGTTGAACAACCAGAAAATCGGGCCAAAGTCGGGACTTGATATTCAAACGTTCCATAGCCGATTTTCAGACTGCCAGAGAAAACTAATTTTAAATTTTTTAATTTTAAATAATAATTTTGGAGTAGGTAAAAATTGAGCTCATCATACATCATCAGTGCCAACCGTGAAGTAAATTTGTGACCATTCAGCTCTTGCCCAAAACTTCAGTTCTCTGGTAAGAACTTCGATTTTGTAAATTCGTCAAAATGACGTGTACTTTCACCGATGGCGACTCTATCGAAACCTAAGGTCGACAAAACAATAAAACAAAATATGAAATAATCGTGTTGCATTTTATGGAATACAGTTTTGTTTTTCGTTAAGAAGTAATGCGAGGCGTCAAAACGCTTCAGCCCCTAGACCGCTAAACTGAATTTTTTTGAGTGCCCCGTCTTGAAGGGGAGTTCACCTCTCGAAAGTATAATATTCTCGAATATAGTTTTTAATTGTAGGTATATGAAGTAATCCTTTCGATTTATTTATTTTTTTTTCATTTTTTATTTAAGAAAAGTATTTTTAGATAAAAATTAAAAAGCGATGCAAAGAAATGAATTCTTTTCGTGTGTTTTCTTTTCTCTTGTCCAGAACGAGAATAAAAAGTGATAAATAGATTTAAAATATCTGGGGGAAACACGCCTCCCAATCACATATTTTGAGCCCCGAGGGTGTCCCAGATTATCTTGTTCTCTTTTAATTCTGAAGTTATCCTTTTTTTTTCAATCATATTCAGGGATATATATACAGAAATCCTATGTAATGCGCATATACCTACATGAAAATAGTGTACGTATATACCATTCGAAAAATTACCCTAAAAATGGAGTATTCTAAGGTCGCAAATTAATCTATGAATGGTTTTCAAACTCGTAATGTCCATGATTTTTTTCCCATTGTATCTGATATAATCACATCGTGGCGGGGGCCACTTTTAACAGCTAACACCTATTTTATCCCTCGACAAGGAACGACTTAATTATTCAAATGAAAAAACCTCTGAAAATCAACAATATTTATGGAATCGAATGTAGTAGAGAGATGGCTCAACAACCTTTACGATGATTCTAATTAAAAATCGTTGTAGTCAACTGAACGACGTTTTAATGATACCCAAATGAGCTTTTATTTCATTTTATTCGATAAAATGATAAAATTCATAGAATCATTAAAACTCGTATAATGCTTAGCAATAATTTAATTTATCAATTATTTATATATATTTATATCTTGAGACAGTCCTATTTACATTCGAATAAATAACGCTATCTATTAGACTAGACCTGTTTTTTTTTTCTAAATTAATCTCATTGTTCTTGTGGTGGGTAGGGGAAAACAAATATTCATGCGATTCGTATTCGTAGGTAACTACTACAGCTGAACATTTCGGATCGTAATATAGAATTTTAAATAAAATTAATTTACCGAGTTGCATTATGGGTCGGGCTAAAATTCAGAAGACATTGCTTAAAATAACAGCCACCCTCCCTTGGACTAGGAGAGATCGATACAACATTTCAACTAAATTTTACAGGAAGAACATAATCTGAAAGTTAACTTGGTGGAATGATAGGAAAGTTGGCATCTCTGCAGTCTTGTGGTGTTTCTGTTGTAATAATATCGCCTCGTTCCTTCTAAGAGAAATGCTGGTCTCGTCGAATTCCACCGTTCCTCGTTTAAATCAGTCGATATTCTGATGTTGAAAAAATCTAACCGGACTTTGTCGTTTTGAACTGAATTACAGTAAGTTTAATTCATATTCGGTTTTTTTCAGTTTGTCGAAAATTATTTTTCAATTACCTACTTTTATATTGAAGAAATTCCACAGCATGAGGTCAGTGGGAAAATTGCATTGGAGCCATTCTCCTATAACTTGGCGATAAACTGGCTTGCCGCGGGTGGACAGCATCTTGCTGACTCCCACCCGCGTGTCTTGGCGGGCCGAAGAAATGGTGCGGTCATCTAATATTTGACGATGGTATCCTGGCTTCCTGAGGATGGCCATGGTGCCGAAAGCGCTCGAAGTAGAGCTGTCTTCCTCTTACCCACTTTTCTGACCGAATTTATCGGTATATCTTTCCCGGAAAGAAATCTTCGAAAAACTTTTGGAGGCCCGAATCTCATTTTTGGGAAATTTTGGTTTTTTACTGACTATCCAAGCTGTGTTTGAATATATCTGCAGGGTTTTTTCAAACTTCAAAAGAATGACTTTTTTTGAGAAAAAAAATTGGGCTCCGAAAAATCGAGTTTTTGTAAAGATTCACAACCCAAAAATTGCAAAAGGTTACCTCCTACTGCTGTGAAACTTCTTCAACGCCCTTCTTACAGGCCGACTCTTCGCACAGTTAATCCTGTCTTTTGTTTTTGATGGTTTCGGGTACATAACATCTAGTTGAAGAGGTAAAAGTTTACAATACGAATGAAAAAAAGTGACAAAACCACAGGGAGTACGTAGTCCTTAAACTAATCACTTGAGTCGAATAAATAGCGCATCCTAAGAAATCTGAAAGATAGATAATTCTTTTTCACTTGAACTTTTGCGTCCTGAGGTTGAAAACGATTTCAGGTAGATTTCCGACGTTTCAACTCATCCGCGCAATGAACTATCCGAAAAACGTGAGCTTTCCACTCGAGCGGAGATCAAGGCGTTCGAGTTCGCTTTTTAATATATTATTACGCCCGTTACGGGCGTTTGCAGTCGAGGCTTACTTTTTAGCTGACGCCGAAAAACCCGGTTACTCAATTTGACTCGTTGAACGGATTTTTCTTTGCCGCTTTTTCTTGGTATGTTAATTTTTTGAGCGATATTTAGATTTTTTTTCAAAATTTGTTTAGATTTTAAGATGATGCAGTGGGTTTGGAATTTTTTTATCATTTCCCTCAGATTCTCCCGACCCATAAAAGGGGGGTGTTGTTAAAAAATTCGTTTTGTTTTGTTTTTTGTAAACGCAGAAAAAATAAACTAGGTAGGTAACTAAAAAGTGAGAAATTAAATAAATTAACAAACAATAAAATTCACTTCAAAATACCTGAATAATTCCTGGAATAATGTACCGAAAGCTAAAACTAAAAGTTAAAAATAACTGAAAATGCATATGCATAATGTTTCCAAATTATGGAAAAAAGATTTTGACAGCCATTTTTAGAATTATGAGGGAACTTAGTTATCGTTCGACCCTTTTTACTGAATAGGTAGTTCAGTATCAAGGGCAACTCCTCAATTATGAGATGTACAATTACATTGTTAACCCTTGGTACTGAGCTGTTCAGTAGAAAGAGTCCAACAATTAAGTTTCAACAACGACAACACTGTTGGACTTGTTGTTGTTGTTGAAACTTAAAGTTTAGTTATCGTTTCAAAAACGGCGTCCAAAATCTTTTGTCCAGTTGCATTTTTATTATTGGTTTTTCTAGCTTTTTTTGGGATAGGTTTTACTTTTTGTAAACATTTTGTTCTTTTCCATTTAACGCCCCCACCCCATCCGAGCAATCCCCGCCTTTTGCCGAATTTTACAATTCAGAAACTTTCGCTGAAACATCCAGTCCGTTGTTAGACTACAAAACGGTAAATAACCTCAAATTCCTTTTCTCGCAACATTGAATTTCGATTTTATTTTATTTAGCCAGCAGACAAATAAAAGATTATTTGAAAGCAGCATCGGCGGAATACGAGCTTCTTCCCTTGGTAGCGCCCTTCCGTATGGTCAGCCAGATTTCAATGCTGCGGCGTATCGACCGATGGAAAATTTGATAAAAACCTACGGTTTCGATAGATTTCCCGCATTTTCCAACTCGTTTCACGACTACCGTTTCAAGCGTACTAAAACGTACTTTGTCCACCTGTCCTGAGCTTGAATCCGATACATTCGACGCACCTTGATCTCAGTCAATCGTATACGTAATCTATTTGACTCGAGCGGAAGGCCGTTTTCAGCACAACATCAAAACTTTTCCAATTATTAGTTCACATCAATAATAGAAATCTCTTCCATTTCTCCGCGTTCACAACCAATTCCTACCGAAACTACTTCCTGTGCCTTCCGAGTGTCTTAGATTCGCCCGCGCTCCCGCCAGCGCTCGACGTCGAAGGCTTGGATTTCCTCGGTAAAGTGGTGGACTCTGTAATGTCTCTTGGTTTCCAAACTGGCGAGCCTAAAAACACAAATTCCTTCGCATTAAATTCCTTTTTACGTTGAACAGTCGGAAGTTATAAGGTTTTTTAACGATTCGAAGGTGTTGGACCGTGCGTAGGCTCAGTATACCGATTTTGCGCATTATTTTCAATATCGTCTTTTAGGCGCCCTATTTTTGACACGAGTATAAAAATTTTCATATGATTTTAAATTTATCAATTTAAAAATTTCTCCTAAAAGTGCTGTTTTCTAATGGAAACTTGTTCGATAAAAGTCAACGATTTCCCCGTTTTTATTCTTTGGAAAACCAAAATTATCTATTTGAAACATTTCAGTTTTACCTATCTGCAATTTGATATTTGGTAGCATGAGCCAAAATAGCCAACGCTGGCCATGTGTCAAAATTTAATTTTCTGTAACACCAAAACGTCTTCTAAAATCGTGGGCAGAATCGGTTCTGAGCTGTTTTGCGACGGAAATTACAACACCTTGGTGATAAGATTGTTTGCTCTGCGTGAAGCATCGGGTTTTGTGTGATCATGCTTTGGTCATATTTGAGGTCGGGGTAGGAAAACGAAAAGTATGAGAGACAGGAAACGGATTGATGACGAGCGATCCGAAAAAATGACTTATTGTTATTTTTTCCCTCCAAATTTAAAGTGCAGTATTTTAGCATCTAGCGATGAGACATATCAAAGAGAAGGGCTTCGTCAAAAATCGAGAAAGATAGATGAAAAATCCATGCACAACACAGCCATTTCGAACATAAATATTGAAAACATCGAATTTGGTCTGCTCCGTTCTTGTTTGATTACAAATAGATTAGGGAACGTATTATTCGTTGAAGTATAATTACATTTATAATTTTTGGTTTTGGTTCCTGATAGGACTGAACGTTAGCTTAACAATTTTAGACTGAGCAAGATGTTGATCATGGTCGGTAATTACGAATTTAATTCGAAGGTTACTCAGTTTCAGCTTCAAGTTCTCTCGTTATTCAAGAACTAGACATTTTATCCAAAGTGAGATGAAATTCGAAGAAAACAATAATAGTCACAATAATTTTAAATGTCAGGCGTGATACGCCAGTGACACTGATGATGAGGTAATGATGGGTAGGGTAATATGACGTCAAGAGAATATAAACACACAGTTATCGATTCGAATACTAGGAAGCACGACAGTTTGGGGAAACCAACAGACATGGATAAAAACGATTTGGAATCTTATCCGATGAAACAAGGGATAACAAGGCGGCGAGATGAGCTTCGTTTCAGTTTCTAGAAGCTCATCTCGAGCGAGTGTCATTTGGAGAGGCGTGGTTGGTAGCAGTGAACGCAGATTTCGCCTGCGAAAACATGCAACAGGTTGAAATTTCCAATAATCCGGCGAACCAGCGAGTCATCTTTGGGTCAAATGGCGCTACTTTATCGAATTGAGTTTTTCGGATGAAACGTGAAGAATGGCACTGACATAGGTACGTATTTGTAAAAAAAATTTATTTATTTATTTTGCCACTCTTCTAGTAAAATAAGCGTCTACAATTGAAAATCTTTGGTAATTGTGTTCGTTTCGCCTGGCCAGCACTGATTTGAAGATCTTCGAACTTCTTTTTGGCGGCAGATGATCAAATATTTCGAAAAATAGCCCCATCGACTCTCTGTTGTTGTAAATGGCAAATTAAAAATCTACGACACGAAAAGCAGGTACACTCAAATTGACCAACATTAAGAAATCGGTTTAGTGGCAAAATGCTGTAATCCGTCTTCAGTAGATTGCTATCTCCCCTGTTTCAACCCCAGGTCATCAGGCCATCTGCCTTCTTTGGCATCGCGATGGCTTTCGACACTATCCAGTCAGAGCAAGGATCGTCCTTGAGGCCTGGTACCTCCACAGATCATTCTTCATTTTCAAAATCCTGAGTTGAGGAAAGGTCTTTTGGTATGGGACATAGGCGTGTATGGCTCTAGAGGGAATCCTGTTCTTCATGACTCCGTACGCTTCAGATTCGTCATATTCTCCAGATCTTCAGATTGACCGACGGCATGGTTGCCATCTACCGCCCAGAGTCTTGAAACCGTTCTTGACGCAACGTACCCAAGAGTGTCCTTGAAGCCTGGAATATCTACTACAGGTAGCATGCCTCATGCTTCAGATTCTGGGCCTCCTGAGACCTTTCCTGGGCCAAGGATTGGCGCCTCCCTCCAAGCTGGAGCGTTCAGGAAGTAGGGTGGCTGTTGTCAGAGATGTGAATACATTCCATGATGTTGTTGACGAACTGTATCATTTTACTGCAGTTGTTGTTAGAGATTACTCCTAAAAAGGTAGGTACCCATATTACCCATTGCGAGCAATGTGAACAATTCATTTCGTTGCTTCGCTTGAGAAATGTACTCTTTCTTTCCCTTTTCCCATAGCATAGCACCGCAGCGATACTTTGCGGCATTGGAGCCATTCTTGCTACAAGCATTATCTGCAAGCCACATCATGCCGATCAGCAGCAAGGTTCTCTAAAGTTTCATGTCTCTCTGCTCGTTTGCTTATTCCTGGCCCATCCTTGCATCTGACTGGCAATCATCTGAGCGAGTGCCATAGTTACAGTGCCTAGCGTTTGACGCATTCGCCTGTTCGCTCTTTGCACAGAAACATTCTCAACATGGAACGAAAACAATTCATCGGAATAGACTCACCTAAATCGGTACTAGGAGGAGGCTGGTAGTTGGATGGCTGTTGTGAACTTTGTATTAGGCGAGCTTGCGATCCTGTCGATCCGGCGGACAGAGTCGAGGTGGTAGACAACGTCAGATGATTGGGCGTCCGCCCCAGTCCACCGCGCCCTTTTGACACAGCCTCTTCTTCACCTTCAGATTTGGTCCCTGGGTCCATATCATGGCCCCGTCTCTCGCTATCTGTAGCCGGAACATTTACCCAGATCAGAATGAAGACGAAATGATTCTGCTGGACTCCTGTTACGGAAATAACATTTTCTTACCGACTGCATCGGAGACTGTTTTACTGCGCGTTCGGAAGTGCTGCTGGTGGTGTCCAGGCGGCTGCGGGCCTTCGATGCTGCTCTCGCGACTGTCAGCGCCGCTACCTCCGCTGCCCAGATTGTCGTAATCGATGTTTCCTGCCGAATGCCGTTGCGGCACTTTGGGTGGCTTTTTACTTTTGCCCAACGTTTGCGAGCCCGCCATCACGACAGTGCCGCTTTTTGTCATCACAGTCTCAACGTCGATGCCGCATCCGCTGACGTCATCAGGGCCGCAACTTTTCACTATAGGAATTTGGCCCGAAAAATTGGGACGAATATTAACATTTTTTAATTGAATTTATTTCGCTTTTCATTTCGATAGGGTAGAAGTTCCCACGTAGCCTACCTTGCGAACGTGTCAGGGTCGAAGAGCATGAACTTTGACCGCTTCCAGTTCCTGGCTTCGTTGCTGGAATTGACATGTTGCGTACGCTCTCTCGAATGATTTGCCGTATTGTTTTCAGGAAGGCATTCCTGAAATCTCCCGTGCTGGAAAATTGGAATTGCGCAAAATTTCGGTTAAAACGACGCGTTTGGAAAGTATACTTACCAAATTAGTTCTAGGTAATTAAGATTTCCAATATTTGAAAGACCTCACCTGTTGGACAGGACGTAGACCTTTTCGGACCTCCTTTGCAGCTGATTCCTCAAATGTATTAGCTCCCAAAGGAAATGCGATTCCATGTCTTTGGCCGAACTAGCTCGCACTTGAACTTCGGTGACGGGAATGAGCACTTGGTATCGGATGATTTCGACTTCGTTCTCCTTGCCTTTGCTTGCAACGCTCTGCGTGAACGGAAATTAATATTATGTTTGCAAAGAACTTACCAGGAATTTTTGTAAAGAAAATCAAAATTTCGCCTCACCATGAGTTTCTTCTTCTGTCGAACTCTTTCCTTGCAGAGGAAAACGACTGCTGACTTGAACACGAAACACATGGCGTGGAGTTCGAGACCTTTTTTGATTTTTCCGAGAAAGTCTGATATGTTGAGCCACTCTACGCCACCGTAGTAGAGCAAATCACCGGGACTCAAATCAATCGGCTGAAAGGAAAATTGCAATTCCATCTCAAATTGAATTTTCGGCAGTTTGTAACAGAGAAATAGCCTCTGGAAAATTGAAGAGCATGTAATTCGACATTTTTGGAATGTACGGATTCGCTACCTGTTTGCAGGATTTCTGATGCTGTCGGTAGAGATGGTCGAAAATCGCGCCGTATTCCTCGTGTATTCTTTGCATTTCGTTGATGTGCTCGGCCACTTTTTCCATCCCTTTGAGAGCCTCTGTAACCCGAAATACATGTATGGTTATAGGAGTATCGAAAACCTGAATCGTGCAACCGTAAGTGCTTGGTTTGTCTAAGTGCAGCCGTGGGCGATACTTGCCGACAAGATGGAGGTGCTGATCGGACTGGGGATCGGTTAGATTCCTAAGCTGCTGCAGCAGCAGTGGATATTTCAGTATTCTTTGTATCGGTTTGATTAGGTAAGACTCCAGCGTCGACGAATGCTGTTGCCTTGGATTGCGCGACAATAGAAATTCTTGTAACGCCTGATTTCCTTCATCTGCAAAAAGAATCAATTTAATCGATTTGAAAATCTTCGAAAACCGAAAATGTCTTGATCTCTAACGTCGAATTGAAAAGTCAACATAACCAACTTACTCGGATGAAGGACTTTTTGAGCCTTGGAGTGGCTGGCACAGAAGGAACTATACAGTTTGAAATGATTTACGTAGTATAGGAAGGCACTTCCAACAGAAAAGAGCACATTCTGCAAAATAGGAAAAATCAGCATTTTAGCTCACCAGGCATCAAATCGGCATATCTATGGATACTTGACTGAGATTCCTAGAAAATTATTTTGACATTTCTTGACAGCACAGACCAAGTGCGTGATCGGAATTATCTACCTTGAACTGACTCGGATGCTCGAATTTATAGAAATCCGGTTCCATTTCTAAAGCTTCCTCGAGATTTTGAAGGAATTGCCGCTGGAACGAGACGATTTCCTGTATGTTACCGAAAAGTGCGCCGATTTCCGCCTGAGACAGGAACGTCTCTCTTTTGAGAGGCTCCAAATAATTCTCCAAAAGGCTGTTCAAATGCTGAAACCGAAAAAGATGTCGAGTCAATACCCTGAGAGCCTAGTCAGCTTTTGTTGGTGGTGTTAGTGGCAAGCGCTTTCGGCGTAAAGGCATCATCGTCGTACCGCCGGATTCTCTGATTCGGTAAATCAGCACAACATATTTGAAATGTTTCTCCACGAGTGGCTTAGTAGCTAAACATATTTGAAATCCTTCTTGGATTTTTTTTGTTTCGGAATGCTACCGAATGAAAGTTGTCATTTCACTGATTTTGTAATGGGATTTCGATAATTCGAGGCTAACCTTAACATAGGTCCTTTCAGTTTCGATAAGCTCAAGGATGACTTTTCGTATTTTTTCCGCATCGGTCAACTGTCGGCTGGGGGTGAGGCCGGCGGAACCACTGACGACGCTGCCCGTCGGGCTGGACTTTCTTGTCTCCACAGGCGATCGGCAGAATCCAGTCACTTGTTCCGCGCTCTGCAGCCGAATCGAACAAGAATTATTTGTAACTTGCATTGGAGAAAAAAGGAAAAAAAATTATCGTGAAATTGATTTTTGTGTATGACATACACATTGTACTACATGGTTTTGTTCGATTGAAATAAAATTGTTTTGGTAAAAATTTTTGAACGAATCTCGATAATGTGGATTGGTCAAAAAATATGGGTACTGCCCTTTGATTTATTTTTATGGGAAAACGTTCAACTTATTGGTGCTGGAAATGGGTTCAAATGCAACGTAATTTACGGTTTATGTCACATGGGAGTTCGAATCATAAGGAAGATTACCAATACAGGTACGGTTCACACTCCAACTCAAAGAAGGCACACAATATTTACAGCATTGTTTAGTTTACTGGGTACGAAATATTACTTTCAACTCGACACTGTTGGAAGACACGAAATACCTTTACAAAACATGCAACCAAATCGAAGGATTCGATTTGAAAGGCAGCCGTAAAAACGTGATTCTTTGAAAGATTTGTTATTTACGCTGTAGGTACGTTCTACAAATCCTTCGTTATAAATAATCGTCGATTAATAAATAATAGTTTGATTAATGCGATATTCCCGTCCTGGTTCGTAAGCTGAGAGTTTAGAGGAAATTACCACTATTCCGCAGAACCAGATAACGCCTTTCTACTACAGTCTAGACTATACCAGCAACTCCCAAGGAGCAACAGCCCCGCAACTTCTTAGCCGGCCGGAAACTGGGGTCGATCGCGGAAGGACCTTTTGTTAGATCCTGCATAGGGTCCCCATATCTCTCGCTAGCCACAGCGAATCCAACATCTTCTCTAAGAGCTTAGTTAGCGTTTGATTTCAGCCAGAACTCCCAGACGAATCCACCCCCAACCATCCTGATGCTTACTCGAGCCTCTCGGTTGCAGCACACCCAGTCGATTCCCAGAACCTCTTGGTCAGTCGGGAAGACATCATATATCATGGTGATGGAGGAACTCTGAGCTCACTGAAGCCACACGGTTGATTGAACAGATATCAGACCCTGACGTTTAGCAGGACATCTTGGCCAGCTGCACTAGCATTCTAAATACAGAAATGGTCAACCTTCCGAACGTTCTCTCAAGAACTCCTCTATAGGTCACTCAAAAATTCATGGCTAATCCAGCCCCAACCATCCTGATGCTCTCTCAAGCCTCTCGGCCGTTCACAAAGACGACTCCCTCCCTGAACGTGTTCATTAGCACTTACAATAATAATCGCTCAATGGCCAACTTTCCTGACGCTTGCTCAAGCCACACGGTCAATCGCCCAGATGGCATTGGTCCAGGACCCAGGTGGAGTTGGCCCTGGACATTCTCCAGGACATTTCCGAACATTTTAAATACGTTAATCAATGAAACTCAATCAATCAAATTCCTGGACGCTCACTCAAGCCCCTCGATCGTTCCCCCTAATGTCTCCCTCTATGGCCTCCATCTTGACCAGTCGCTCGAATATTCACAGCCCTTTTATCTCTGAAGCTTACCCAGGCCTCTCGGTCAATCGCCTAAGTACTGGCAAAAATGTTGATTTTTTTGATGTTGACACAACACAACGGAACCATTGAAACTTTGAAAATGGTCCCCGAAATTTCTTCTAAATATATTCTTCGAACACTAAAAATTTCTGCTTTGCGTCAGTTGAACGGACTTGTGAGGAATACCTCGTAAACTTTCAGAATAAGCGTGGAAGCCTTTCAATTCGAATCCTCGGGCACACAAGTTGATACAGTACAACATTCAATACGAGGTAATCGATTAGTATAATTCAAAAAGTAGGAAAGAGGTTACTAATTTGTCTAACAGATGTCGTTCGTACAAGTGCGTCTCTTGCCTTGAGGAGATTTTCAATTTCAAAGGAATTCGCTCTCGACGTTTGCTTGGCCTGAGCCGGCTCGCACTCCTGCGAACCAGCTCTCACTTCTTGTTCAGTGTACATATCTTTACCTGAAAACGTTAATCGGTCGATGTTATAGACATGTTTCAAGTGCCAAAATAAGTCACGAAGTGGTGGCGAAGTCGTAAGTCGACCTCGGTTCTCGAATAACGCTAATTTCGTACTAAAACTATGAAAGTTATAGTTCTGGTGGGAAATTGTACTGACTCCAGCCGGGTGCAGGTACTATAAGACCGGAGATCATCTCTTCGGATATGACCGGCGGCTCGGACGGCGGTGGTGGACAGACGAGGCTTTCGATGTCGACATCCGGCCGGAGCAATGGCGTACCCGGCGACATTTCGGGCGGCTCCGTCCTCGAACTGCGCATCATCATGCACAGCGACAGTTCCTCCTGGAGTACGCTTTCCAGGTACATCATGTCAAGGTCGGACACGATTGCACCGTTAATGACCATAATTTCGTCCCCTTTGATTATCCCTGGTGAGAGAAGAAAATGAGCTTTCAATGTAGCTTTGAATTGAACACTTTATACAAAAATTAGGTCCAATTATTCAAAAAATTGGATTTCGAATTTGTGACTGACCGTTGTGCATTGCGACACTTTTATCCTCCACGCGAGACACGTAGCAGCAAAGTTCATCCTGGCGGTCAGCATTTTCGATGAGTTCGGCTTCGACTGAGAAGCCCCACATCTGCTCAAGCGTCGATCGTTGGAGTTCCACTTGGTATAAAATTTTGGCACATACTTCCGTCACTTCGTGCGTTTGCAGCTGAAAAACAATTTTGATGGTAATCGCGATTTCAAAATGATCATCGTTTTTGAGCGAAGAGGATAGGTCTGTAGTCTTTTAAGAGGAAATTTGACTCACGTAATTTTCTATCGAGTCGCTTCTATGTGGGACGAAATAATTATGGTCTTCCATGTCCCTACGCTTCTTTACGCGGACGAAATGCTCCATGGCGTTGAGATTCTTCCGCGCGCAGGCTCCGGCCAGAAACTCCTCGACTGTCATTCCCTCCCTTAGGTAGACGCTGACCAACTATTGCGGAATAAGAGCATCATGGTGAGTTCTCCGAAATTCGATAATTCTTAACTTTTTTTTTTTAAAAATAAAGGTTGTATCTCTCTCTGGATCAATAAGTAGAATTGGGAAGTGGGAACTTCACTCATGTTGAAGCTAGGTTTGCAAACATGGAAGAGGTTGGTCCGAGCTTGATCAGGTTGAAGTTCGAGTCAAACTCACAATGAAGACGAAACTCAAACTCACAATAGCAACTCAAACTAATAATTGAAATCGAGGTCGAAGTCAAACTCCTGGTGAAACAGAAACTCAAACTCATAATTGAAATCAAACTCCCAATGGAAAGAGAAACTGAAACTCACAATGAAACAGAAACTCAAACTCATAGTCAAAATCGAAGTCAAACTCACAATGGAACAGTTACTCAAACTCATAGTCAAACTAGAGGTCAAACTCACAATGAAACCGAAACTCAAACTCATAATCAAAATCAAAGTCAAACTCACAATAAAACCAAAACTCAAACTCATAATCGAAATCGAAGTCAAACTCACAATAAAACAGAAACTCAAACTTATAATCGAAATCGAAGTCAAACTCACAATAAAACCAAAACTCAAACTCACAATTGAAATCGAAGTCAAACTCACAATGAAACAGAAACCAAAACTCATAATCGAAGTCAAACTCACAATGAAAAAGTAACCCAAACTCGAAGTCAAACTCACAATAAAACCGAAACTCAAACTCATAATCGAAACCAAAGTCAAACTCACAATAAAACCAAAACTCATACTCATAATCGAAATCGAAGTCAAACTCACAATAAAACAGAAACTCAAACTCACAATCGAAATCGAAGTCAAACTCACAATGAAACAGAAACTCATACTCACGATCGAAATCGAAGTCAAAGTCACAACGAAACCGAAACTCAAACTCATAAGCGAAATCGAAGTCAAACTAACAATGAAACAGTAACTCAAACTCATAATCGAACTCGAAGTCGAACGGATAATCAAACTCACAATGAAACCGAAACTCAGACTCATAGTCGAGTTTCTGTTCGATTGTGAGTTTGAAATCAATATTGATTATGAATTTCTGTTTCATTTTGAATTTGACTTCGAAACTGAGTTTGAGATTGAGGTAGGTACTGTTTCTTTGTGAGTTTGACTTCGATTTCGATCGTGAGTATGAGTTTCTGTTTCATTGTGAGTTTGACTTCGATTTCAATTGTGAGTTTCAGTTTCTGTTTCATTGTGAGGTTGACTTATATTTTGATTATGAGTTTGAGTTTCGGTTTCATAGTGAGTTTGAATTCGATTATGAGTTTTGGTTTCTGTTTCATTGTGAGTTTGACTTCGATTTCGATTATGAGTTTGAGTTTTGGTTTTATTGTGAGTTTGACTTTGGCTTCGATTATGATTTTGAGTTTCGGTTTCATTGTGAGTTTGACTTCGAGTTTGACTATGAGTTTGAGTAACTGTCCTATTGTGAGTTTGACTTCGATTTCGATTGTGAGTTTGAGTTTTGGTGTTATTGTGAGTTTAACTTCGATTTCGATTATAAGTTTCAGTTTCTGTTTCATTGTGAGGTTGACTTATATTTTGATTATGAGTTTGAGTTTCGGTTTCATAGTGAGTTTGACTTCGATTTCGATTATGAGTTTTGGTTTCTGTTTCATTGTGAGTTTAACTTCGATTTCGATTATAAGTTTGAGTTTCTTTTTCATAGTGAGTTTGACTTAGATTTCGATCGTGAGTATGAGTTTCTGTTTCATTGTGAGTTTGACTTCGATTTCGATTATGAGTTTGTGTTACTGTTTCATTGTGACTTTGACTTCGAGTTTGTTTATGAGTGTGACTTCGAGTTTGATGAAGAGTTTGAGTTAGCGTTTGATTATGAGTTTAACTTCGATTTCGATTATAAGTTTGAGTTTCTTTTTCATAGTGAGTTTGACCATGAGTTCGAGTTTCGGTTTCATTGTGAGTTTGACTTCGAGTTTGACTTCGATTTCGATTATGAGTTTGAGTTACTGTTTCATTATGAGTTTGACTGTGGGTTCGATATTCAGTTTCATTGTGAGTTCGACTTCAAGTTCGATTATGAGTTGGATGTACAGTACACCATTGTGAGTTTGACTTCGAGTTTGATTATTAGTTTGAGTTTCTTTTTCATCGTGAGTTTGACTATGAGTTTGAATTACTGCTTCTTTGTGATTGGCAGCAAAATAAGAACATTGAAGGCTGACCTGGTTGTCAGGAAGGCAGACTTTGACGGTTTTGTCGGGCTCGTCTCTCGAGATTTGCAAGGAACGGCGCGACGAGCCCGAATTGGACCTCGAGAGCATCGGAGGACGTCTTTTCGTGGCTCCTCGGCCCGCCAAAAGATTGTTGAGAAGACTCGGCGAACGAGCGCAGATGAAAGCGTGGAAGGAACTCACGGTGAACACGCCCAGTTTGTTGAGCGTTGATTTCGTCGCTCGAGACACGTGGGTCAGAAGGCTCTGAAAATCGAAAAAGTTTGAAATGAAAAATTCATCGAGTACAAGTTTTGCCATGTTTAACCCAAATATGTCATCGATACAGTCTGGGCAGGTGAACTGTTTGGATGAATCTCTTGTATGTTAGCAGGAAAGTAGGATTAGTGGGATGAGACAAATTTGACGGCTTCAGAATCACTGGACGATAGGGTCTCGATTTCGGACATTTTGAAAATGATTGTGCTTTGCTTCGGAGAGTTAATGATGTTTAATAAAGGACTCCAACACTCATACGAACCTTAGGATTAGGCAATTCCCCGGCTTGAAGGCTGGCCGTATAACATCGAAGTCTGAACTGCTCGCAATGGAGACGTTCCAAATTTTCCTCCCACTGCAAAATCTGCTGGGAAATCTGGCTTTTCGTTTCCGGATCGGAGACGACGCTCTGCTGCAGTTCGGCCATGTGCTTCAGCTTGTGATCCTGCGACCGAAAAATCCGGAAATGAGGCGGGTAGCCGGATTTTGATTAAAATATCGAGTTACCGGAATATGAATACCCGCGTATTCTGCAAGGTAAAACAAAGATCTTAAGACCAAGAACGCTCGAATCGGATCATTTTTGTGGCCATTAAAACACAAAATAGAAAACACTAAATTTGCTCCTTAAAAGTGCTAATATATCGGAAGTACTGTGTGTGATTTGAATTGGGGTTAAACGGGGTGTTAGGCATTGCCGAGACGAACAAGAAATTTGAACCAAAAGTTGAAAAGAGTGGGGGCAATGGCCATTCTTGTAAATGACTACAGAAGGAATCACAGGCTCTTGTTGGGGAAGTAATTCTGAGTAAAAGCGTATGGGACAAAAAACTGTCTGAAGATCCAATCCGAATTTCAATTTTAGAACGATTACAATATTTCATTTACTCCGTAAATATGGGAGTAAAAAATAGAATCAGTTATGTAGTTATGCGCTCGAAAATGTCTATTCGTGATTCACGACTCAACCGAACGTAATAATAGAGAAAATCAAGAGGTTACAGCGAAGATATGATATTTCAAGGGCCGGTTTATCAATTCATCTATAGCTAGATTTATCCAAGGACGAATTTTGCCGTCATACCGAAAATTTCTTGGAAATCAGTTAACGCAAGCGCCCTTGGATTAATCTAGCTTTAAATAAACCGGATCTGACTCTTCAAGGACCCATTAGCTTCCGAGGGATTCCTAGAACGAAGCCCGAGACGCACAAAACCATTACCACCTCTATACAAGTACGAAGGCCGTACTGTAATAATACCTTACGGAATTTAGCATCAAGGCTTATTAAAATGTCGACAGATGCTCTCGAAACTAGGATGTTGCACTCGTCAAGAGTTTCTCCAATTTGCAGCTCAAGATTCCCCGATGGAAAAGGCAAAATGGATTTTCGCCCTTTAGTCGAGAAATCAAGAGAGCGAACCTTCGATTTCCTTAAAGGTCGCCGTCGGACGAAAACTCGACGAACCCGTTTAAACGAAGGCAATTAATTTTTGAAGTTGGAAAACCCGACGGAACGGGACGGAAGACACGAAAGTCGAACTTCCTAAACTTGTCAGGTCATTCGTGTCCTTTTTCGGCCGGATATCGAAAGTTTCGAGCGAATGAACCGTTTTTAGTCAATCGAACGTTGAGTTAAAGATTTCGCGTTACGAGGCAATTTAGTTTTGGCTGCCGTAGACCGTGAACCCAGTCAAAATCCAATTGTTCACTAATGATACATACTAGCTAGTAATATGGACGCGGAGTGCTGGCAGCTAACGATTTCCAAATAAATCGCCAAATTGGGAAAATAGTGAGGTACGGGAGAATCTCGTTCAATCAGAGATTCCGTGGAAACCCTTCAGCCATTTATTTTCCCCTTTTGCGAGCGTCGTTACGAAAGTTGGAACTTAATTGATATTGCGAGTCTCCGAATTCTCTCTCGGCCAAGTGACAATAATGGTTGGAATTCATGACGGATAAGTTAACAACGTGTTAACTCTGCTAACTGTTCAGAGGAATCCGCCGATGGCAAGAAAAGCTCGAAATTTTGATTTTATGAAAACATCACAGCGATGATTGCGAAGTTTCCGGTACCGAAAAACGAGGCATCATTTTTATTTTTATCTTCTCCCTCGAAACGGATCGCGTTGTAAAATTTGCCAAGAACGAACTTTACGATCAATTCTGTTCTCGGAAGATGGAACGTTAAGATAACACGTTCGTGTTTGCTCGGATCGTCTGGAACAAATGGAGCTTTTCAAGCCTCCCCACTCGGGGGTGGAATGGTTTTCGGCAACCAGACGACTGGCTAAGCTCTAGCAGCTTTCCGAAGCTTCTTCCTTTTTTGAAAGTGCTTCCTTCTCCTCAGTTTGTAGGTACCCGACGCCCTTTCCGAATGCTATAAAAGAGAATTTATCGACTGTAAATTATGAAACCCCGCCGCCCATCGTGGCGAAGGCATCTGAAACGAGAGAGGCCGCCCTTTGAGGCGTTTTCACACGGATACGGAGAATCCGCTCTCGGAAGAGAGAATCAGGTCGGCCTGCAGTAGAATTTTTTGCATTTTTCGAATTCGATTCCTAGTGAAGAAAGTCAATTTCGGAAAACAGGAAAAATGAAATAAAATAGCTTTTCGGGATAATTTTTTTTGGGACACTCCAATTCCCCCAATATATTCTAGAATCTGTTCGGTTCGGATAAGTGTGAACCGGCCTTTCCTCTGTGCGAGGAACTTAGAGAAGATGAGATATATATTCGGCCCTAGCTCCTCCCACACTTGTAGGGAAACGACCGTTGCGAAAGCCCTGAGTGCCGAGCGAAATGAGATCTCGTACCTTACAAATTGAGCGCAATGTCTCGCATATATAAACTTGGATTCGATCCGGATTTAATCGGCCGTTCCCAATTTGCAGTTTTAGATACGTGGGTGTAGGGTAACAACACAATTCGCTTCACATTGTGATCGTGATAAGGGCCAATGTACTGAGAGTTGAGAGTTTGATAATTTGGAAAGTTTTCCATCACTGCTAAGTACAATTAATGTATTGAAAGCTCACACACGCCTAGTGGCTGGCGCGACTGACTCAAGCTGCAGGTTATGGGGGTTATGGGCTTGATTCCCATTATGGGATTGATGGGTTTGAGGAATGAAAAATTTGGCTCGTACCCTTATAGTTCATTTCATCCCTAGTGTTGAGAGATTCTGGAAATTTCTCTGCATTAGAGAACGAAGTCTTGTGATGCCCGACGTGTCACCACGATTTACCCATCATTAAATTCATTTTTGTTCCAAGATCATAATTTTTTCTAGAATCACTCACCGATTCGATAGCTTTTTCAAGTCGGAAAATCTCCTCCTGAAGAAGGTGAAGCGTTCCCGTCTTGCCACGGTGGCGGGCAAACGCTGCCGCGCATGCGCTGTGAATACTGTTGACCCAGTTTTCCAATTCAACTTGACACGGAGCCTGTAATTGTAGAAACAAATTACGTAGGAGGTGAGGAAAATAAAATCGTTTGAAGGATCCTCATATTCTAGCAAAACAGTGTTGGAAAATGGAAAATTCCTAAATCAACTCAAACTTAGAAACATTCCCGTTTGATATTTGACTTCAGAAATTGAATAACGGATCGATCCTCAGCATTTCATTCCCGTTTGATGTTAATTTCTTCAGCTGGATGTAGGTTGGGTAATCTCATAAATTACGTAAGCCTAGGTACCATTTTTCAGGGGGAAATTGATGAAGACTGACCAACTTCTTGGCATATTTCTCTAGCTTGAGGATAATCATCGATGCAGAGGTAATCAGTTGGTTGAATTTTTTGATTTCCAGTAGGTAAACCAAGTCATGGATTATGGGGTAAGGGGTAGCAGACAAAGATAAATGACTAAGAAGTAAAATCACGAAGAATTTCATTATAATTGTATATTTCAATGCTTCCCATATGTATCGAGCTTTGGTCACCTCACAGTACGTTAAGATTTGGCTTGGTGATGTATGGCTCTAGTTTTGCAATAATTTACAATACGAAGGCCAAGAAAATGAGGGAAGTGCCAAACGAAATCTCTCGTCTTCAGCACTGGGTATCCTACACGTGGAATGGACTGACTTGCGTGGAAATTGAAACTAAACTGGGTTATCAGATATGAAGTCGCCCGACTCGGTCTGCCTCTTGTTACTATAAACAGACTCGTACGTCCCGCATGTGGGGAAATGTTCGCCTGTCGCCCTCGAAGACGGGAATTATCTCAGCACGTGGCTGTTAAACTGATATCTTTTGACAACTGAGATTACAAGTTCGGTTGATCGATAGACGTGGAACAGAAACGTCTGATCAGTTGGGCAGTGACGTCGGAAATAATTGCCAGCCCCTTCAAAGACGAGAGTAGTTAAGTCGACCATACTATCCGATTGCTGGCAGTTGGAAGGGAGGATGATCAAGGGAAAGTGGCTTGGAAATCCCAATCAAATTATTGCGTCCAACGCCGAGGCCACCTCGACCAATCACGTCGTTATGGAATTGTCGGAATCGCCAGGAGAAGTATCATTTCGACGATGAAACTGCAATACTGCCCAATTCAAAGCATCGTATCTTTTGGGGGCGTCTGGGTTGCCTACATCTCAAAACTTGGATTGGTGGCAACTTGGCAAATCACGCGCCCTTAGATTGCATGGCAAACGAATTGGGCAGTATTGATTCTACACCGTCGATTTATGACATCGGGCTTTGGTTAACTTATTGACCACCAGTCTCTTCATGCGCAAGTGACTCTTTCCAGACAACAAACTGGCGCCTTCCGTTTTCTGGGGTGCACCGTGGAAGAACTAGAAATAAATCGAAGTCGACTTATGTCAGGCTCACGAAAGAGCTATCCTCACAGGTTGTTATATGGCCATAAACCTCGGGTAAGGGCAGTAGTCAAATTTGGCACTAGATGAATGCATGATAAGAGAATTGAGGTGCCGATGGATGAAGGACCAAATCACCATACGCCTTACGCCGTCAGATACTTGAGGTTTTCTCCAAACCTACACCGATCACTGCACTGAAAAGGTTTTCACCTATCTCCGGCATTTACCTGGAAAAGGTAAGCGTCACCGAAGGCCGTGCTGAGGCAGAAAATGTAATCCCGTTTGGGATGTTCCGGAATCGGCTGCATGATCGCTCCGTCGACGATGATCAGATGTTTGGGCGCCGCTTCGACAGTCCGTCCCTCCCTTGAGTCGCAAGGGTAGAACAGGAGAGTCGTCCCTTTGAGGCAGACCCAGTAGCCCTTCCAGCCTCGCTTTCTGGCCAGTTCGATCTGGTGCTTCTTTCGGAGCAGCCATTTCTTGACGGAGAGGAACCTGCAACAAAAACATATCCGAATATAGAATTTCGTTGATTTCTGATTTTACGTGGGAGAAATTATAGTTATCAAAGAATGAGAAAAGCTTTTGAATCGAAATGCTCTGGCGCTTTTGGAGAGCGAGGCCCTGAGGGGTCTTCAAAATTTTGATAGTACTTCACCTCAGTACCTAGTGGTTGATTCAGATGTCAAAATTAACTCTCTTCAGACCTGACTCCAGAATCTGACCCAACCATTCACTATACGGAGGTTAAATACTAAAAAAATTTCGAAGAGTCCTTAGGGCCTCGCTCCTCAGAAGCGCCAATGCATTTTGATTCAAGAGCGTTCCTCATTATTTTTTGGGCAGAAGAATAAGCCAAGATACCCTGCCGTAATCCAAAAATTGTAAGATATAAATTCAGATATTATTTTTGGTAAATTCTCTGTAGTTTTGAGCGAGTGAAATTTCCTGTACAACGCTTCCTTCATGCTCAAAAAGCACATTGGAGCATTCCTACAGAAGCATGTTGTTCCTTTCTCCTGAAAATTTGCCAACACTCCAACATTATGGATGTGACGTGCTGCTCGAATGCAGCCTTGAACTACGTTGCATCTCCATCGGAAAGAATAAGCGATAACGGGGAAATCGAACCGTCTAAAAATACAAACCTCTCTTTGTATCGAACGGCAATGCTATTTATAAATAAATAAGTACATCATCAAGTTGCCCCGCTTTTGAGAAAAAAACGTACAACACGGAGCGATGGAAATGGCCTTGAAAGTTGATAGCTTCCCTGGTATATCGGGGGAATGTAGGTGATTCTGTGTGCGTGCGCATTGTGTGCACGGCATGTATGCGGGCATACAGTTTCCTCTCTTTCCCTCGCCGCTTTAATCTCAGTTGCCGTTTTATTTTCCTGGCTCGCCTTTCTCCGTTCACGGCTCATTCCCTCCGCTCTGCGATGGAAAGCGCTAATGCTCGACGTCCCATTTAACGCTGTTCGCCCAAAGTTCGATAAGAAGTACCTTAAGTATATCTATGTTGAAACTTGGAAACTGCTAAGTAAAACGGAAATCCCCTGGGGCGGAAATTGCAGTCGCATGAATCCAAATTTACCTAGGTAGCGATCCGAGTTTGGAGACGCGAGATATCCGATTGTTACGCCGCAAGAATTTATAAAACTCTGCAAATAGGAATTACCTACCGCAATATCTGGAGGGGCAGACCCGTATAATGCGGGAGTCGGGAACCTTTTACCCCCAAAGTGCCAATTCACCCTCATTTCCGTTACGATATTTTTCAAAGAGCCCAGGGGTGTCCTCTACCTTTTAGAAAAAAACTCTCTTCAAGTCTGAGACGAAGTTTAACTAACTAGCTCACACGAGTAGAATTTACGACCTATTTTTACCTTTAAATAGCAAAATTATTTGAAAACTAAGTTGATCTCTACTTGCAACTGGTATCTAAATGAATTCTCTAATGTAGGTATCTTGAAAAAAAAAAATAGAAAATTTTTCTGATTTTTTTCCTAATTTGGCCCTGCAACCTACCAAACCAGGCTGCATTTTCAGCGATTGGTTCCAAAATCAAAATAAGATTACAATACAGCATTTTTCATTTGTATTTTTTGTCCCCTTCTACAACTTCTAAATTATATTTATGTGCAATAATGCGTCATCAGTCGAATATTAGAGCTCGGAGCTGTTGAGCTGGAATTTGGCCGCAATCAATCATTGGGACGTTTATGAAATTTGTCAACTGAAGTGCGCAGCTGGCCCTCCGAGTAATGCTGGCCTCAGCAGGGCTAGTGTCAGGATATAAATGGTCTTGCCCCATCGACCAATCACCTCCCGCTATTATTTGGACCTCGAAAACTCCCTTGTTCGACCCCGGGCGCTGTTTGTTGATCTTTGGAGAGTTCACACAAACAAAGCCGTTCCACTGTTGGCTCCCACTGATCAAAGCTGTTCGGGAGTTCGTGCTCCAACTTCGGAGACCTCTTCAATTCTCCACTTTTCTTCAGCTCGAACAGTTCATGTTGATGTTCGCCTTATGTTGTGCTCAGTAGGGCGAACGCATGCGAGGAATATGGAATGAGAGACCTGAAAAACTGATGAGGTCATTAGTATGAATTGGGAGCGCCGGGAAGTTTAAAGCGAACTTGAAACACTGCTGAATCGGTCAAAAAGCCAACTTTCACGGGGTGTAATAATATTCGATTCTACGAAATGCGGGATCCTGAGGAGTGCTATCTTGCATATAAAATTGGGGTTCTTCCCAGGGGTGAGGATAACTAACTTTGCCACCCCATCAGTGAGCACCTGAGCCACTAGGACGGGCCCAGAAGCCCTGCGAGGGTGCATGGCCCAAAATGACAGAAATGACGTTCCAGGGTTAGGTTTAGTACAAGTATAGTACTATATGTTAAACCAGCGGTGCGTAGATAACACGCAATACCTCCATATTTTGATAGTGAATATTCTAACCGAAGCCATATGATTTTGACTGATTTGGAGGCTACAAAGATCAAAAATGTCAAAAAACTTATCGTACGAATATAAAAATCCGCCTAAAATCAAAACACGTTGAGTTACGGGAATTTAAAAAACATCCACTTATTCCGCAAGGTAAAACAAAGGTTTTAAAGCCAACGACGCTCATATCGGTTCATTTTTTGTGGCCTGATAGATCCTTAATTTCTGTACAAAACAACACTAAAAGTGCTAATATATCGGAAGAGTTGCGAGTAATTCAAATTCCGATTACATGGGTGATAGGTTTCGCTAAAATGCACATTTCAGTTGAAGAAATCTGAAAAAAAAAAAATTAAAAATTTTTGGAAATGACCCCATTTTTTTGCCTTCTTCTACGCTTCAAGCTCCTTAGACACCTTTCGGAGGGCTAGTCCTTAATTAGCTTCATCCGAACTCCGGATTTTCCACGTCACCGTCCAAGGACTACGAGAACTGACAATAATGTCGGGGAAATTCTTTCGAATCGTCCACGATTAAAGGACCTGCCTCACAAATGGCAATCCTGAGCCGAGCTAACGAGGGATTTTAATGAAATGCGGCCACTTCATCGCAAGTATTGCTAAGGCTTCTCAGGGGGTGCGCCAGTGATATAACAGGGAAAGGTAGCCGGGTTGATAATCAACCCCTTAATGGTTAACTGGGATCCGAAGGGGTAGGCACTGTAAATCCAGGATAGGAGCAGCCTGGGCGTGGATAACGCAGTTAAGTTAATTTCAGATCCTGGTAACTAGAGGTAGGACGGGTAACGTAGGTAGGTTAAGGTCCTCCGGCACAGGATCCGACGGCTCGTTGAACAGCCGACCCTTCCTCGCCCTTATTTTCTCTCTTTTTATAAACAGAGTTACCAATTAGGGGCGAAATTCTTTTTCCCCCGGGGAAAAAAAGAATTTTTAATCATTCCCGCCGGACGGAGGGACATTTTGCAGGGGAAAAATGAAGCTATTATTCGAACTTGCATAATGCGAGGAGCGGGACGCGGAATGAGCTGGCGGGGTTTCCATGCGCCGTAACTAAGGAGGCTCGAATTAAAAATTCATGGCGCATTTTTCTCAGTCTTTCTCAAGCCAAATTAGTTGGTCTTGTAATTTTGACGTAATTTGAGTCACTTGTGGAGGGAACTGATTTGTTACCAATACCAAGCACAAAAATCTGTCTTGCTAATCCCTTTTTTCTGTCTGTCCGGCTGTGTCAAATACTTCCATATTTTGAAACGTAAAAGTGTGACTCAATTTGATCATAATATGATTTAAAATCAATGAGTCAAAATATTATTTCGACTGCTTTTGAGGATATTAATGTCAAAAATATCAAAAACTCAATATGCAAATTTTAAAACTCGCCTAAAATAAAAATACGCCAAGTTATCGGAATATAAAAAATTCCCACATATTTTGCAAGGTAAAACAAATAATTTAAGACCAAGAACGCTCAATTCGGTTAATTTTTGTGGCCGGAAAAAAATAAAATAGAAAACACTAAAAATGCAAATATATTGGAAGTACTGTGCGTTATTCAAATTACGATTAAACAGGGTTTCAGGAAAAACAAAGAAATTAAAAAATGTATAATGGAAAAAACTCAATTATTTAATAAAAATGTTATGTATTGAAGACTAGACTTCATAAATTTAGAATTCTCATCCCGGTAATTTATAAGGTATGCGTCAGGACTCAAATTCGACTGCATAGCTACTAATGCCGTTCATTCCTTGAGAGCTCCCAACATTCGACCTGATTACCGAGGCAGAGTCTGCCATTGTGCGCGCATGATGAGACCTACTTCGGAAATGAACTCGCTGCTTATGCGAAAGTAGTTCGCATTTACGTTCAGTTGGATCATAATCCTCCACGGGTCGGCGATTGTTCGTCGCTATATGAGAGCTCATTTCCGCTCAAAGAGGCTTCAAACTCCAGCATAACCTGCGCCCCGAATGCAATTTCTGCAATGGCACTCGAAACCTACACTGTTGTAAGGATGCGAACAGCAGTTCAAATAAAGCTTCCATTTCGAATAGACATGGTCGAGTATTTGTTATAGACTCACTTCGACGTGGAAAAATAAATTATCGTAGAGGAACAAACAATTATTTTATAAGCGGCTTCGTCTGTAGTTGGTAACACTGGGTAACAGCCAAAAAATCGTCCGGGGTTTCTCAGCATTTTTAGACTAATTTTGGTGTTCTGATTCCAAATATCACCTTGGTTTTGCTCTATCAGGTCAACTTTTTGAGATACAGCCATAGCTACCTGACGAGCTATACATACGAGGGGGGACCCAAAAGTAACGGGAATTTTGTCATAACTTTTTTATTTTTCAATATTTTTACACCTAATTTTGATCACCTTCAAAGTAATTACCACTGACTGCAACGCACTTGTCCAATCGGGTTTTCCACCTTTAAAAACATTGTTCAAATTCATTTAATGGAATGAGCTTGAGGCCATCCAGCGATTTTTGTTTTACCTCTTCCACAGTCGTAAATCGTTTTCCTTTCCAGTCCCTTTTGGGATGGGGGAACAAAAAATAGTCGCAGGGGGCAAAATCGGGTGAATAGGGGGGGTGAACAATCGGTGTCATGCCATTTTTCATAAGAAACTGCTTCACAGACGGGCATTGTGCGGGGGCATTGTCATGATGGAAGAACCAATCCCCTGACTGCCACAAATCCGCACTTTTTTCAATCATCAATGAGTTGATGATTCTACATCAATCAACATCAACATCAATGATCAATGAGTTGATTTTCTCAACGTTGTCATCAGTTCTTGACGTTGAAGGGCCGCCGGAACGAGGTTGGTCTTCAATCGTCGTCATTTGCCCATTTTTAAAACGCTGAAACCACTCGTAGACTCGTATTTTGCTTAATGCAGCATCCCTATAAGCAGTTTTTAGCAATTCGAGAGTTTCAGCCGGCGTTTTCCCTAATAGAAACAAAATTTTACGGCCGCGCGTTGCTCCACGCTGTCCGCCATCCCACGTTTTCCGTTCGCCGAAACGGAAAAAGTTGTTTCACTAAAAAAGATCTAACGGACGAACCGTTCAACTCACAGCGACCCAACTTTGCACACGGGCTCTTGAGATGTGTCCCTTCCAAACCCCTCACTTGCCAACGAACCACTCACAGCAGTCTTTCCCCTCCAGCTCTATTCCCGTTAGTTTTGGGTCCCCCCTCGTATGTTAATTTGAGGGTTTTAAGTTCAATCCTGGCTTTTTTAAAGGATATAGCCAAGTATTCATATATAAATGGTTGCTTCTGATGTGTTTCTGTTTCCAAATGACAAAGTCATATTTTTTTTATTCCAAAATTAAAAAATCCAATATGAGCAGCACCAAGCTTGTCTATATATCCAATATGTCTGTAGCGAACAAACCTGACCTGATTGAAACAAACTAAGGGCATTTTCGAACTCAGAGCATCACCATTAGTCAAATTCCGGTGGAAAACCCCGGACGATTTTCCAAAAGATTTTTTTTGTTACGCAGTGTAATAAATGAGATATCTACTGATTCCATGCGTTTTCGTTTTACGGTAGGTATTTGGTTGACATAGATACCTTAAAGCACAAATGGCATACGCCCCAAAATACCAATTTTTGAGATTTCGGAACCGAAAGAATCTACTTATCAGGACCTATCGGTCACTCCAAGAATCATGATCCTTTTATCTATTTTTGTGGTCAAAAACTGATATAATAGAAAAACAACAAATATTTGCGTTTGTCTTGGAAGTGTTAAGTGCTACCAAAGTTCTGGTTAAACGAGGTTGTAGATCTTGGCCAGACAAACATTTTTTATTTAGCGAATTTTTTTATGGAATTGAAAACTATGGGAAAAATCTTCATTTCTGTAAATCGATCAATAACTTATTTTGCATTTTTCTCATTATGCCATTTTTGAACATCAATAGTTCGATAGTATCGACCATCGATAGCCTAGTTTTTGGCTGAAATACCTTGCTAGATCAATCCGGCATGAGTGCTTCTGATGGTGTATGAAACTCATTTTTTCCAAAAATGACGATGTTGGGTATTGCGGTGTCACCGAAATAATTAACTCGCCCATCACGATTTAGGTATTTTTTTGATCAACGTAATACGTTGGTTCAGCAAGTCGAATGACGTTAATTCAATCCTCGATCACGGTGAAATTTACATCCGAGATTAAATTGCATTTTCAATCAGGAATAATCATCAGCGGGATAGTCGGATCGTAATATTCCATTACGAGATTCGCAAACACGTATTTATCGGGTTAAAACCGCTCGTAGACACTGTTAGGTATACAGAATGGGTACACGAGGGATTTCACAGGTAGAAGCGGAATAGACGGCTAGAAATCCCCGAGCACCGTAATAATTTACTCCGTAATAGACGGCTACCGGAGAGCTTAGCGTTCCCTTCCCCTTTGTTATTATCGAGCAAGATGCATAAATTCGCCGGCTATTAATCAAATTTAAACCAAGAAGCACGGCTTCGTTTGACGCCTGGAATAAAATATACGATCCGACCCGGTGGGAAATGAACGGCGGGCCTCGGAATCTATCGTCAACGCCGGGATGTATACGATCGACACTAACAACTTGATATCCTACGAATAGAATATATTGCAGGGATTTGAACGTTCTGAACTATACAGCCTGCAACGGTGAAGCTGAACGAGTCAATCCCACAATACGGCTTCATGTAGAGGCATATTGTGAGAAGATTCTCAACTCGACTTGGGAACGCCATATAAATTTATGTATGCAGTGACTATACCTACAGTTTTAATGGTCAAATATGAAGGGAAAATGTTTTACAGGTGATTGCCAACAGATTTCTCTCTCTTCGTCATTTTTTCGTAGCCCGCTAAAAACGCCTATTTTGGCATTTTTGTGTTTTCGAACATTATTCACTAGAATGGCTGTAGCTCCTTCAATTTTTGAATAAACTCAAATCTAAGGGCACCGTTGGGAAGCTCGTGAGTTTTTCTATAAGAAACGAGCCATACTTGACCTTTTTTCTTCGGAGCAATAATGGAAAAAAAAATGAGGTTAAATATAAAACACGCAAAACGTCGCTTTTTTCAATAGGATTTTTACTAAATTTTTTTCTGTCGAAGACGCACTCTTCGGAAGAAACATGCGTCAGTTTATTAACTTTGAATTTCAACTATATACTCTCAAATTGAGGCTGATAAGATTTGTTACATCTACAGCGTAAAACCAGCCGAACTCAAATGTGCAACTTTGGAGAAAAAATGACAATTGTTTGACAGGCCATAATTCAGGAGCTATTTGACCTAGAATGCTGCGGTTGCCCTTGAATTGTCAAACGTTTACTCATCTTTAACAATGCTGATCATACCTTTTCCTCGAATACTGATAGTTTTAGAGATATAAAATGATGAGTACAAAAATAACTCATTTTTGAGGTTTTTTGCAATTTTTGTTGTGGCACCGCGCGATTGTGAGGTAGCAAACAAAATTCAAACTAAGCACTCCAAAAAACGTATATAACAGTCGAGGAGCCTGCTTCAAAAATTGTTCCCAAAATCGCCCCTTTTGAGCACCGACTTACTAGACTTTACTAGATTATTTATAGTCTAGTAGGTAAAGGGTGCTCGAAAGGAGCGATTCGTCGGAGCAATTTTTGAAGTAGGTTCCTCAACTTGATCTTATAAAATCAACTTTTAACCCCTTCACATTATCGGTAACTGGGGAAGAATGAAATTTCATTACTTCGCCAGGCTCCGTCGTAAATAATTATGAAAATGATCGATGGCGATGATGGTTTTTGTTTTTCGGCGTTAGCCAATTGTCAGCTCGCCAAGTCGGCAGTTTCTCGGCCTGACCTGAAAGCCAAGTTGAGTAATAATTCAGCGAGCTCAAGCTATACATTTTTACTGCAGGTTGGACGGGAATGACAGGCCAAAATGAATTTTCCGTTCGAGGCTCCTTGCGGTTTCCGTTCCGCCAAGTCACTGATACGATTATTCCGTCACCCCGAGGCCATCTAAAAGTTTCGTATTAAATTAAGATTATGCAGAAAGTTCATATTTTCACCTCGGAAGCGGCCGGGCTCTGATAGTTGATCTTTTATGGAAAATTGTCCAGCATTCGGAAAAAGGTTTCGTAATTTCCGCCTCCGTTTCCGGCTAATTAATAATTTTTATTCATGGGATTATTAATGAATGTATTATTCATTCGAAGTCAGGTTATCGTATTTCTCGAAGAAGATCTTCAAACCATTATTCATTTTAACGAGTTAATTTCAAAGATGAAGGTGTTATTCTGGAACACAGCAAGAAACTTTCAAGGGCAAAAACAAGAGTGCAAAAAGCGTTTAACATCAGCAGAATAATTTGAGATTGGTCGAGGAAGAAAGTATTGGATGAATTCCACATAAATTCCATCATGGCCATAAACTCTTGTTTTTGCCTAGTAAAATACTTTGATATTTTGGTTCATTTTTCTATAGAAATGAACCTTTGTAATCGGTCAGGAAAAAAAAATTTTTAACACCCCCTGAAAATTTGTTGGTTTACGTTTCAAGGGGTGTAGAATCCGAATCTGCAATAAAAATTTTTTGTCCGTCCGCCGTCCGCCGTCCGCCGTCCGCCGTCCGCCGTCCGCCGTCCGGGGTTTTTCAAGGGGAAGGAGTTATCGAAAAATTTTGAAATTTTTACCAAAAATCAAGTTCCGTATCTAGTTGGTCCTAACATCTCGACAGAACCCTACCTTAATTTTAAGGCCAGTAAAACAGCTGTTGAAGTGGGAAAAAATTCGTGTTTTTCTGGAAATTTGAAACATAGGCATGTGACGCATCATTTTCTATAGATTTTTCTATGCTGAATCGAATGAGACCATCGCCACGCCGGTAGCTCCAACCGTTTAGGAGTTATTGCAGTTTTAGTGAGACATTTTTGAGTTTTTCAAAATTTCTACAATTCTTAATAACTCGAAAACTACTCGAGCCACAAAATTCGTTTTCCACTCGTTGGAATCCCCACAAAAACTTCTGTCCTCCCAATATCTTCAATTTAATGAATTTGGTCGAATTACACAAATCAGCAAAACAAAAATTGGAAAAAGTTGGGAATTCGGCCTCGGTTCTTAGATACGGTTGATTGATCTACTTACGACCACTAGCCTGACACCAACAAAGTGACGCACTCACACTAGACCAGTTGCGCTTGGCAACGTGAGAGCGAGTCAAGCTTCAACAATGGTTCTGAGGCATTCTTGACGCATTTTTAATTTAATTATTATAAATTTTATTTAATTATAAAATAATATATAAATAATAATAATAAATAAATTTATTTAATTATTCAGAGAATTTAATAATAATTATTATTCTGTTAGTTACCTATGTAGGTAAATAAGAATAGATTAAATGATGATTTCAACAAAAATTAATGACGCGCTGCGTTGAAAAGATAGATAGGTAGGTCAAGCAAGGAGGACAAGCAAAGAGGATGATTATTTTTTGCCGGGTTGAAAAAACGTTTTTCCAAATCCCCATCTAGAATACCAATTTATACTGAAATTCTAGAATAATAACAACTAAATTCCGTGTTTGAGGAGAACCTATACATCGTAAGATTTGTCTTTGCAATCGAAAAATGAACCCCTGTGCAAAATTTGCAGAGTTCTTCGGCTATACCAAAAACTGATGTGCACATGCCACTGATCTACTTAGCAGCGTTTTTATATTACTTATTGGAATATAATATATATTATATGGAAATATTGTTTGTTAGAACGGGTTCAGCAGAGTTCGAATACCTTGGTGGCATTGTCCTTGAAAGCACTTTTTGATTCAGCTTAGCTACAACACATCAACAAAATACTCGTTACAGGATTTCCAAAGCATACGATTCGTTCCTCATCCAAACTGTTGATTTATCTCCATGAGAGGACGGAATAGCCAAAGCAGTTAACTCGCGCGCAAAGGCGCTCCGCTGATCAGTGTAGCTCGAATAGGACGGGGGGTGGGGGGAGGACCTGCTGCTGAGGCAAGGAGGGCACAGAAACAGTGAGAGACATTTAAATTGAATTTCTACTTCCTTCAGTAGGGGCCAATAGCATTCGCTGGAGAATCCCTTTTTTCCCCTTACGAATGAACCTCTCGTGATTCCAGGTCCCCGGGAAGTTAATGATCGTTTCCACCCCCGCGACTTTCCTCATCCCTTCGTTTCATATCGATTCCTGCTCGTACAGGGAAAGAAGTTCTAATCCGTTACCTAGTCTTAAACTGTTTACTAAATTGGAGCTCTCCTCCTTTTCTTCCAGTCCAACTTCTAAGCTGATTAAGTACGCGTAAAGACCGTTCTGCGATATTTATCGCTCTCAATTTGCTTCACATTAGTCATTCCGGCTCGAAACAAAAACCCTCCAATTCTGTAATAACTGCTCTTTATTTGAGGAGAAACTTCGACAGAATGCCATTCATTAGCTCCGATTTCACTAATAATTATGGTACAGTGAAATCCGAAAGCGGGATTTCCCTATCGGCCCCATTCAATAGCCTCGAGAAACAAAAGCGACTAAAAACTCCCAACTTCGTACAACTTGGGATCCAAAGAAGTCATAATTACCCGCATAATGGATTGGTCCAATGTTTGGCTTGCGTCGAACTCATTTTCAAATAACACGCAAAAAAAGAAAGTTGGTCACTCAATACTTCCATATTTTGATACTTGAATTTTTGTCAGAACTTGATATTACTTCGGCGATTTTTGTGGCTTTGTGGATCAAAATTGACAAAAAAACTCATTATGCCAATATACATTACGTTTTCAATACACATTACGTCAAGTGCATAACATGTAAATAACTATATCCTTCAAGATATTATGTTAACTTTATGTTAACTTTTCAAATTTTCAAGATTTCTACAATTTTCAAGACTTATTGAACTTTCAAGATTTCCTAAACTTCAATGACTTTTTAACTTTTCAAGATTTTTCAAATTGTCAAGACTTTTATGACTTTCATGATTTCTCAAATCGTCTGGACGTATTAAACTTTAAGGATTCTTCAATTTTCAATATTTTTAGAAGGCCAAGACTCTTTCACATTTTCAATATATTTTTGTTTGTCAAGACTTTTTTAATTTTCAGTTTTTTCATTTTTAAGATTTTTCACATTTTTCGAGATTTTTTGACAATTTCAAGATTCTTCAGATTGTAAAACTCCACCTCCAGGAAGCTCCAACTTCCTCCAGGAAGCCACCCGGCCCTTCAAAGGTAGTCATTTCGCCGGATCCGCACGCACGGCTGAGAACGCGATCCGCGGCCGCCGATAATGAAGGTATCGAACTAACGAGTGGAAAGCGAATCGAGTCGGAAAATTATTGTTTTGTATCAAATTTTTCACTTTCCAAGAGCCGACCGGCGGTCATTTTCAGCCAGTGGCGGTTAGATAACAAACGATACTCTCATATTTTGATGGGTAAATTTGGGACAGAATTTGATTAGGTATATGTGAGCCGGAAAGCGGAAAGGGACCTCTTATCGGCGTTCGTCGAAATGGAGTTATTGCTATTTTATCAATCTATATAGATTTCTGAAAAATTTAAGACCAAAAGCATCCTTGTAGCTCAAATAATGACGAAACGCCAGTAATTCAAAAGTGTGTAACAGAAAACGTGGATTTCGAGGAAATTGACCTTAAACTTAAAAATACCCTCTCGTTATTTTTCCGAGTTAAAGGAGTGATTCAAACGGCTAAATTCATACTACATTCAATACTTTAGGCCAATTGTATTGGGTTCTAAAGGGTCCAAAGATTGATAATCGATAGAAAACGAAAAATCGATACTTACGACCTTCTTCAGCTCTTTTGGCTTTTTCTCGAAATCAATTTTCAACTTGAATTTTCCCTGGCATCTACCTATTCAATTTTAGAACTTCTTCACTCGAACAAAGAAGTATCAATACTATCGATAGTTGTGTACCAATAGTTTCTAGCAATCGATGGTTTCCTTCGATAGATTATTCGATGGTGACTATCGATAGTTTCCAATCGATGCTCATCCCTACTAGGTACGTAACAAATGGAAATAATAATAACTGATAAATGAGTAATGATTGATAATATCAATCTCATACAATATCATATTATGATGGCTGAAAAATATCGGATCCGATAGTGTAAATCTTATGTCGATATATCGGAATAAAAAATATCGCTCGATAATATCGATATATCGACGGAAAATATCGATATTTCGATATTTTCTTGCCATCCCTAGTCTAGGCAGCTTGGGTAACCTTCGCGATCTACGTCCGATTTTGGTAAAATATGACTTCATAAATCAGTTTCCAAAACAAAATCGAAGTTCCCCTCTCGATTTCGTCATTTTTCCCCACTGACAAAAGCCATAATATTCTGTTCTCTTCGGCCACCTGATGAGTCTGTTAATAATTAAGCAGTTTACTCCGCCGGCCAAAGTAAGTTTCTCCTTGTTAATTATTCCGCTCCAGTCTCACCATCTTGTCCTTCTTCAGTTCAGTTTCTATCTTTCTCAGTCGCTGTATTTCCTTATCGCCGGTAGATTGCTGTCACCTGCTACTTCTATTTTGTCGCACATTTCGGTCATCAAGTCCTCAAGTCTTTTGTTGAAATGAAAGTTTTCATTCTGAACTTGAAAAGATAACAGTGGCTTCATGTTATTTTCACTAATTTGGTAAGGTTACCTCTAACTTTTTACACTTTTCTTTCACTTTTATGTTTTGAAGTAGGTAGGTAGGTACCCTCTATTCGACTGTCGATTTTCAATTTGGAAAAAAATTAAAATTTAGCCTCTTCGAAGAATCTTGAAAAAATTCCTGCATGCTCTCATGACCTTCCTAAGATTGAATAAAAATCGAAAAACGATCGGAATCACAATCTTCGAGTTTTTAATTGAATTTGAAAATTTAGAATCCATGGAGGGTTACACCATTGGCGTGTACAGAATTATTGGCATTGCTACCAAGAAATAAGTAGTAAGTGTAATAATCCTAACCTTCAAAAGAGTCTAGCCTCAAAATTTCAGGTCAAAGGGGTCAAAATTACTCAAAATTAATCTCTTTGTAACACTCCACGGAAAGCTGGTAACGTTCCATGGTCGGTTTACGGTCAACTGTAACCCTCCGTGGTCAATTGTAACCCTCCATGGGTATAAACTGAAATGTGGAGGTTACAGGTTTTGCAGCATGGGGGTTACATTTCAACTTTGCTCCTTAATTATAAATCAGGATTGAAAGATTACTGAATGAAATTGTTATGGGACGTTAGGTTGACAGAGAACTTTGATATTCTATAGGGGGGAATAGGTCACTTGAACCACACCTTCTTCATCCAAGGCCACAAATCAAGTGGCTTTAAGTGGAAAGGGGATGGGTCGACCAGGGTTGCCACCTCCTTTCTCCCCTACTCCCATCAAAATATCCCTACATGGTAAATGTGTACCGTTCTTTCTAAAAAGTCCACGGATGTTACACAGAAACAAAAACTGACTTTGTGAGATCACTGACAGCACACTGCGCGGGTTTTTGAGCTGAAATCTTCATCACACACTCCATCACAATCTCTTACCACGGAACAGTCGCCTTTTGTTTTAGCATGTCACAGGACATTTGCAGGAATTTTTAAGTTAGAAAATCGTGGGCTGGGACAGCCATGGAACGTTACCCATGTGTCAATTTGTGTTACTGCCCAGGGACAAGAAATTGACAGTTATTTGGGAATCAACCATACATAAGTAAAAACCAACTTGCTCGATATGCAGTAAAAATAGTCGTTCGAGTGTCAATGGTTTGCCATGAATTGAAAACATTCAAAAATGGCGAGAGGAGACCAGCCAGCAGAAAAAAAGTCGAAAGAGGATTGCGTGGATCCATACGTATGTATTCGTCGGCTCCGGACAGGAATTGAACGAGTCTTCAAGACCGATTGACGTGCGGTGCAAGGAAATACGAAGCACCTCACGGAGCTTTCCACCGTCGAGATTTGTATTCGTCAACGGGAAGACGTCCCACGGGAGAGGACACTGACAAATCAATATGGATCACTGACGAGGCGAGGAGAAGGAGATGAGCTGCGAGGAATACGTCCTGTTTCAGACCTTCGTGTCCCTGTCGAGAACAGTGTACGTGACATGGACTCGATTCTCAGCAGACGAGGTTAATCCGCAAGTAGACGTCTTTGGTTTCCATTGAAAGGCCAACAAGGATGACAGGTGTGTCTTAATATTGCTATAATAGCGAACCTATTCAGGCTCGAGGATTTCGTGCCGCTCTATTGATTGGCCCATCAAAACGTACGGTTTCCGTGCGACAGGATTGATCGAGGAAGGGAAAGCGGGGAATGCCACTTAAATCATAATATGATTATTATGGGAACCATATTATGGGAACATAATATGAATATTATTCAAAACAAAAATCATAATATGAATATTATTCAAAACAAAAACAATAATATGAATATTATTCAAAACAAAAACTGTTTCAGCTGAAAACTAAAATGTAAACTAAACAAAAATGTAAACCAGCGAAAATAACTCCTCGTTTTTGATGTGCTATGGATGTTTTTGGTTCAATATTTTCATTTTCATTTCAATAGGTTTTTGGTTCAATGTTTTTGATTCAATAGCATACCATTGAATCGCCCAAGAAAGAAATTTTCAAACCAACACTGAAATTCTCATGGTTTACAACATTCTTAAAATATGGAAGTGTTGTGTGTTATCTACGCACCACTTGTTTATATCCCGATAACTTGACGTATTTTCATTTTAGGCGAATTTTATAATTTGAATAGGTAGATACTGAATTTTTTGATATTTTTGTTCTATACACCCCTGAAAACAGTCAAAATATGATCAAATTTTGTCAAGTTTTTACGTTTCGAAATATGAAAGTATTGTGTGTTATCTACGCACCAATGATTTTATCTAAAATATTCGAGCACAAATTAAACAAACCACGTGAATAATGAACCTCTGTGTAAGAATTTGCAGCGTTTACAATGTTCCTATTCAATTATTAGCATTGAAACATTTCCTGGACGTCGGTGGACATTAGTTGTAACAATCTTAACGGATTTCCCCATCGCATACGTTCCTTTAACGTTATAATTCAAACGTGCCGCTCGCAGTCGAGTTACGACGGCTCCATTTCAGTTCACTTCGATTCGGCAGAACGCTTTCCGAATGCCAAAACACTTTCTGCGCCGCGAACTTTTTCGACGATATGGTCCCAAGAATCACGTAATGCTCGGGGAAACTGAGTTTGGTAACCGAGGAGAATCGTGAGGGCGAAGTGGAAGAGAAACCTGTTTTACTCGACTTGACTTGCGATTGGGCGTGGCAGCGATTCTTCTCCCGCCTCCTATCTTCTTCGCTTTTCCTGCCTCCTATCCACTACAAACTGCTTGTGGACGACGCCATCTTTATCAACCAATAATACGAAAAGTCGATCCGACCTATCAGATGAAATCAGGTGGAATCAGAAGGACCTCTTTACGCCGCATGACGTAGACTCGCACATTCTCCATTACTTCGCCTCGCCCTCCTGAGTGGTTGCCGGGAGATTGCTTTCTACGAAATTTACTCCGCCTGTACCTAAACCGAGGCCTGATTCGAACCTGTAGAAATTCTACTCAGCTTAATAGCATGTGCAACTTCGGAATGTGTAGGTATACTTGAGGTGACCAGATATCCGAAATTCAAAAGCGGGACGCTATGAAATGAACAATAGGTACAGGTATATATTTGTATGTATCGACGGTGTAGAATCAATACTGCCCAATTCCTTTGCCATTCTATGTATGCGTGATATGCCAAGTTGCAACCAATCCAAGTTTTGAGAAGTAGGCAACCGAGACGCCCCCAAAAGACACGACGCTTTGAATTGGGCACTATTGCAGTTTCACCGTTTATATAATGGGTACCTACCTATATATCAAAGTTGGTATAAACATGAATATCAAGTGTATTCAATTATAACGAATCAATAAAAACAAACGAAAAATGACACAGAACAGCTAGGAACCAAACCAAAATAATTATTCGAGTGGTACACTGATTAGAGATTGATGAGACTGATAAGATATGATAAGGGATTCGTCTTCCTCTTCGCCATTCATTCGTTTATGTGACTCCAAGGAACTGCCGCGAGACTGATCTGGTCATCGAGTAGGTACCTCGTACTTACTTATTAGGTAGGTACCTACCTAATTGTTTAGAGGATGCCTCCCCAAAGCGGGGCTTTTCCCTCAAAGCGGGACATTTGGCCGTCCCCTACGAGATCGTGGGGACACCGGGACACAACCCTCCAAAGCGGGACGTCTGCTCACCTTAGGTATTGGTCCCCAATGCTGTTGAGCGAAATCGAGATTGAGTGGAAAATTGCGAAATTTTTCGCGCTCCGGCATGATTCGAACCTTGCACTCCTGATCACTAGATGGACGCTTAGGAGAAAATAAGTACATATTGTATGTACCTTTATCTGAGGATTACTATCACATATAAAATGACCCTATGACCATGTTGTATAGAAAACGTTGAAGGAGCGTCATTATCTTTCAGTTATCTCCGTTAGCAATGCACGGAGCTCATCTGTTCAAGCATCATCGAGGGGGATGTCGAAACCAAAGTCAACAACACTCGCCTTGTGCATATAAATCTGCCCTCAGGGCACGTTGTTTGGTTACGTGAGACGACCGGTGGACGGGGGGGAACGGAAGAAAAAAGAAATTTTCAGGAAGTGCAAGTGCTGAAGATGTAGAGAAGATGAGGTCTGTACGAGGGTCAAATTTAACTTTCCAAGCCGGTCTATTCAAGTTTCTGAAAGGCTTCGCCCATAACGGCCCGAGGGCGTTCCTATTCAGGCAGCCTCGAGCGTACGCTATCCTTTTCCCCGGGCGTCCACGAGCTTCCTGACTTTTATTTTTCCATTTTCTCGAGCCCGCGGCGCTGAAAGGGCTCACGGTTATATTCACCCAACGACGGAGAGAAGGGGAAGATTTCAACGTTGGCAAACATATTAGCGACCGTGAGGCGATATGTCCTTCTCTTTTTCCGCTCGATATTTCAACGGGGCTACCGAAGGAGGAAAAATTGTTTTCGGCTAAAAATAATATTCTACCTTGACGTGGTCAGTCGATAAAATGGGGATCTCAAGACGGTGAAACAGAGGTGAGAAAATATACGCACGACGGTAAATACGGTCCATTTCAAATATTTCGGGTTATTAGTGTTGATTTCACGAGCGCATGGTCTGTTTGCCGAAAGAGAGTTAACGATAAAGGCATCCGTCATCATTAATACATATCAAATCATAGAAAATATCGATCACTTAAGGCACAACTTCACTAGGTATGCCTAAAAATAGCATTTTAGAAAAATGTAAGATATTTTTTGACGAATTTTTCAAAAAACGACATCGGTTGAAAAATCTTCGTCTAGTCGTCAGCTACATTGTTTAACCTTTGATAGCACACTGTCCGTCCACGACGAACGCACCATTTTTTTTGCTATTTTTAACTTCCGTACTTACAAAGTAAATGGGAGTATTAGAATCGCACTAAAATCGACAATCGGGACGGAGCTTCAGAAAAAATCTTTACTTATACGCTTTTTTTCACTCAGAATCGCTTCCCGAACAAGTGTCTGTATGTCCGTGTGTCCGTCTGTGGTCATTTACAAAAATTGCCATAGCTCCCTCAATTCTCACCTTTTTTCAATTCTCACCCTGTCTGGGTTAATCGAAATTTGGATAACTCACAGTACTTCCGATATATTGCATTTTTAGTGTTTTCTATTTTATTTTTTTGCGGCCACGAAAATGAACCGATTTGAGCGTTCTTGGTTTTAAAATCTTTGTTTTTCCTTTCAGGATATGAGGATATTTTTTATATTCCGATAAATTGCCGTATTTTGATTTTAGGCGAATTTTAAAATTTGAATAGGTAGTGAATTTTTCGATATTTTTGTCCTAAACACCCCTGAAAACAGTCAAAATATGATAAAATTCCGTCACACTTTTACGTACCAAAATATGGAAGTAGGTATTGTGTGATCTCTACGCACCACTGGTTTCCACTCAGAATCGCTTCCTTAACAAGTCTCTTTGTGTCCGTCAGTCCGTCTGTAGTAATTTACAAAGCCGCCGTAATTACAATATGTATCCATTCAAATCGTCCGAGCGTATCAAATGAAAAGTACCGATACCGGATCGATAGGTATTGGATATCCCTACTTGCGGGGACTCAGCATTATTTATAACATTGAGATATTCGAGAACATAATATTAGCTAACAGGCGGTGAAAAGCCGAGTAGACTATCGAATAAAAACGGGCCCTTCCGATATATTAATTAGCGAACGGAAATCCTTAACCGAACAATGGGACAGCCCTTCGTTGTATTATCTTTCAGTCGTTAATCCCCTTCATTTCCTTTCGCCATTGAGATAAACCTTGGAAATGAAGTGAAAACTGAAGTGGAGCTCGAGCTGGGGCCCATTCCGAACTGAAGGGCGATTTTCGAGTTTTGGAGTCTTCTGCTCCGATAAATTAGAGATGACAAGCTTCTCGAGAAACGGAAAAGGGAAATAGAGTGTGCCGGAGGTAGGGCTATTCCCTTACCTTGATAAATTCCTGGAAATACAATCCAATTCTCAACTTTTGCCGTCATCCGAGCAGAGCTTTTCACTCTTCGGCCTCGTCGCTTCGATTCAACTTCGAAAATTCCCCACAACTTATTGGATATTCAGAACTCGTCGACCTAGGAGGAACTCTTGATTTTTTTCCGAGAAATGTTTACTTTCGGGATGGATTGAGAAATAGCGTAAATGGTGGACAGAATGGAATGAAATGATTTTCCGCTTGAATTCCATGGAAACCAGTGCTATTATCAGTTTTCCATGATAAAAGATGCCCCTGCTTGTTACTCGTACAGAAATGCGTCTTAATCAAGATGAAGAAGCATTCTTGAATAACAGAAACCAAAACCGGAAAATGACGTCACATAAAAATGGGGACCGATAGAAGAAACGGTTCAAAAAACCTTGAACTGAAGGTCTCCAACACATCCCGATTTCAACTGATAAACACAACCCTCAGATTCAACAGACAAACGCAACCTATAAACTTGACTTACAAACTCAACCAGCAAATTATACTCTCCAGCTCAACCAACAAACTCAACTCAAAAACTAAAATTGCTACTCAACTAACATACCCAACCCACAAACTCAACAGTCAAAAACAATCCACAAACCCATCCCACAAACTAAACCCAAAACCTTCACTCAAACTCAATTTATAAACTCAGCCAAGAAACTCAACTCACATACTCGACCCACAAACTCACTTACAAACTCAACTTCAATTAAACTCACAAACTCTACTCACAACCTCAACCCACAAATTCAACAGACAAAATCAATCCACAAACCCATCTCACAAACTAAACCCAAAACCTTCACTCAAAGTCGAGTCACAAACCCAACTCTCGAAATCAACGGACATGCTGAAACTCAACATAAAAACTAAAACCACAAAATCAACCGAAAAACTCAACTTGCTAACTCAACCAACAAACTAAACTGACCAACTATACCCACAAACTCAACTGTCAAAACCAACCCGGAAACTCATCTCACAAACTCAACCCCCGAAACCAACTTTCGAACTCAACTCACATACCTTCTCAAACTCAATTTATAAACTCAACCGAAAAACTCAACTCACAAACTCGACCCACAAACTGACTTACAAACCCAACTTGAAAATTCAACTCACAACCTCAACCCACAAATTCAACTGGCAAAATTAATCCACAAACCCATCTCTCAAACTAAATCCAAAACCTTCACTCAAACTCAAATCACGAACCCAACTCTCAAACTCAACGCACATACTGAAACTCAACTTAGAAAATAAACCCAAGTAAACCGAAAAACTCAACTTGCTAACTCAACCAACAAGCTAAACTGACCAACTATACCCACAAACTCAACTGTCAAAATCAACCCGGAAACTCATCTCACAAACTCAACCTGCAAACCCACATTCCGAACTCAACTCACATACCTTCCCAAACTCAACTTATAAACTCGAACGAAAAACTTGACTCACAAACTCAACTTAGACATTCAACTCACAAACTCAACCAACAAAACAATTTACAAACCACTCACCAACTGAGTTTGAGAGTTGAGTGTGAATGTTGAATTTGAGAGTTTATGGGTTGAGCTTTTGAGGTGAGTATGTGAGTCGAGTTTGATAGATGAGTTTGTGGGTTGAGCTTTTAAGTTGAGTTTGAAAGTTGAGTTCGTGGGTTGAGTTTGAGAGTTGAAGTTTGAAAGTCGAGTTTGAGAGTTGAATCTGAGAGTTGGGTTTGTAAGTTGAATTTGAGAATCGAGTGTGAGCATTCAGTTTGAGAGAAAAGTTTGTAATTTGAGGTTTGCGGGTTGAACTTTTATGCTGTGTTTGAAAGTTGAGTTAGAGAGTTGAAGTTTGAGCGTTGAGTTTGTGGGTTGAGTTTGCCGGTTTACTTTGTGAGTTGAGTTTGAGAGTCGAGTTTGAAAGTTTAGTTTGATAGTTGAGATAGTAGGTTGTGTTTAAGGGTTCAGTTTGTGAGATGAGTTTGAGAGTTGAGTTTGTAAGTTGGGTTTCTAAGTTGTATTTTCGGATTGAGTTTATGGGTAGAGTTTGAGAGTTCAGTTTACGAGTTGAGTTTGTAAGTTAAGTTTGATAGTTGAGTTAGCAGGTTGTGTTTAAGGGTTCAGTTTGTAAGTGGAGTTGGTGGGTTCGGTTTGTAATTAGAGTTTGGGGGTTGGGTTCAAAAGTTCAGTTTGAGGGTTGATTTTGTTTGTTGCGTTTGCGTGACGAGTTTGTGAGTTAATTAGTTTTTTGTTTGAGACTTGTGTTGGGTTTGTGGATTGCGTTCTCGGGGTGAGTGTTTGTGAGTTGAGTTGTTGAGTTTTGTTTAAAGTTGAGTTTATCGTAATCATGACATACAATGCGATGACTATCGTGATGGTATTCGATCATGCGATTGTGATTGTAACCCTAGTCGTAATCATATCGATATGATACGACTGTGATCAATATCCTAATCTCAAATTTAAGTTATTATGCCTGTGGTTAAAATCGTATGCATTATTTTGGTAATCAATAGGCCTACGCCAACCAGAGTTGGAACCTAACATTATATCCTCGCATTTAGCTTACATACGTTATTATGCCGCCGCTCTAAACAGCTGACCGCATCAGTTGACCTGACATGATATCACATATTGCGTGCATGCCAAAGTCGAGCTCGGCGTTATGTACGTGACAAGAACATGGGCAATGACACGATCGTGTAAATCCGCAAATGTCCGAGATGGCGCGATAGCTCATAAGGCGTGACCGCCCGGTCAACATGGGCTCTCGTAAGGAGACCGCCAGGCCAAGGACTTTCGTCGGTTTGACGTTGCTAATTGGACAAGGAGACCAGCATTGATATACGACCTCAACCAGCAATCTGTTATGGTGACAAACAGTATTGCCGAGAGTGAGTCGGCAAATTTTTGAATTATCATTACCTGAGACATAGAAATATTTGAATTTCAGGCCACAAATTTTACAAATTTTACACAAATTTGAATTAATTGGAGAACGAAACCAGGGGGCCTATTGTGTAAATTTGAAGCACAAATTGTCATATCGAGGGCTCCACTGCAACACCCCATAACGTCATTTGGGCAACTTTTCAGGAGAGACAAAAAACCAGTTTTCAATGATTTTCTCCGCACCAAGGCAACGTTATAAAACTAACTCATGCTTTTCACATCTCAAAATACCTCTGTTTACCATCTATGCCATTAGTTCAACACATTTCCGTTATAAGATCACGAGTCCAGCGGTACCAATAACTCAAAAACGTCAAAATTGACGTTATGGGGTGTTGCAGTGTAGCCCTCGATATATTTTCATTGGATTTGCCACGGCAATTCGATATCGACTTTCAAAGGCCTTGAGTTTAGAGAATAGGCCTTCAGCATTGATATGTATATCAATGTATAGGTATGTATATCGTATACGACCTCAACCAGCAATCTTTTATGGCGGCCAACAGTATTGTCAAGCGCAATTTTCCTAATTTTACCCAATTTTGGGCTGATTCAGGGCCAACTTCACATAAATTTTAACTCGTAGATTTGTTTAAAAGGCCTAAGATTTTCCTAATTTCACCCAATGTTGAGTAGATTCAGGTTCAATTTCACCATAATGTTAACTTTCTGATTAGTTAACATGGTACGCTTGGTTGCTATGAATAGGTGGTGTGAAGATGAATTAATATTATTCTCCATACCAAGCTCACCATCATGTTGGTGTATTTTTGGTAAAATGGGACCCTACTGACTGCTTGCATCAGAAGAACGGCTGCCATCGTTGCCATGGTGTATGCGAGGATGGAGAAAAATAATAATATTTCGCTAATCTGCCTATATGGTTTGGTATATGTGGCAAATCCACTTTTGCGGTAAATCTGCCTCACGAAAATTCCCAGTTTTCATTCCTAGGGTGACTTATTCCTCCATTTATTGACGACTCGAGCCTTGCATTGTGCGCGGGTGTCGGAATAAATGTTAGTATTATCCATCCTAGCAAACTGTTACCGGCCGAAGTTCGCTAGTTGAATAAAAAGGGGCCCCCCACCTCAAGGGATTCTTGGAAGAAGGATTTCCTTTAGAAGGAAGGCTAAACTTTCGTGAGGAAAAGGATCTCGGAAGCACTTGGGTCCGCTACACTTCAAACGCTGAAAGTAGGCAGAAGAAATAAAAGAGGATGAGAAAGTCAAGATGGAGAGAACCACGTTTGAAGTTGATCTTGTTAAAAGCTTAATATTGCCTGGCAGCGGGGAAAAGTAACTTTATTCGGGGAGTGCCTCGACAGCGAATCTAGTCGTAGGACATTTTCAATTCGAGGCGTTTTGAGAATCAAAATCGAATTGGGTTTGATGAGATTTCATTTAAAGGGGCACCTGCAATTCGAAGCTTCTGATTGACTGATCCGATTTCTCCATTTCGGGGTTACTATAGAGCAAAAATATTATACCGGCTCGCCCGCTGAATTTCTTCAGGCCGCTCGCGGAAACACAAACTCTTCAGCCCGATAATGTTTTCCCAACGGGAAAGGATATCGCTACCAACGCGATAGGGATGCTGGCCAGGCACTTTACTTTCGAGTGGGTTCGGTTTCATTTATGAGTACGCGAATGCCGGAGGTGAGTCAACTCCAAAGAGGATTATGGAGTTTATAAAGCGTTTTTGCTTTGCTGTCGCTGAATCGGCCGTCTTTTTGCGAGTACCCACATCTCCGATGGTTTCCCGAGTGCCTCTTTTCAGCGCAAAAACCCTCGCCATTTCTATGGGCGGCTTACACGATCGACAAATTCAGGTTGATGTTAAAGTGAGTGGAGTGAAAAGTACTAAACGGTATAATAAGATTTCGGAATGGAAAAGGTTCAGTTATATTTCCGACGTTTGATTCGTAATGATGAATGGACTCGGCGAGCAATGCTGTTTAGAATAAACTTAACGAACGTTTCGGCATAGATTTAATCAAAACGGAATTCGGCACCATTTATCTTGGCAGACAGGCCGACTTTCGAAGCCGTCGCTATTCGGATGAGTCGTACGATGAAAGCTTTATACGGGCCTTCTATTCGCCGCCGTCTTTCATAAAGATGATTTATCGTTTTACGGCATAGGAACACTAAGCTTGGCACGAGAGATCACTATATCGAACCAGCTATTGAAACGTCGATTCGCAGTCCATCGCAAGGTATTGTAGTTCATAGCCGAGAACCGAACGAGCCTCTGGGGGTTCGGGAAGGGCTAAATCTATATTGTATCTCGGAAGGGACCGGAGAAATTCGATCCCCAAGAGCAGCTGGCTCAGGTCGGCCGGAGAGGAAAACTCGAGGAAGGGACCGCATTTTATTGGCCAATAACGTCGGTATAAATTTACATCGATACGCTTTGTACAAATTTCGAGAATGCTGCTTCCTGAGTCAGTGGATTGAATGGGATCATCTTCCAATGAAATCATGTTATATGTGATACCAAGAAGACTGTAATGAGTGATCCACGAACAAATTCTTCAATCCTGATGAAGGCAAAGCAGCTGAAAGCTCTCGGATACATAGAAATTGGAAGGGAACGTCACCTTTTCACTTTTACCCTCCATGGATTGTATATCTAATTCTCAGTAGTGTTGCTGTCGGTGTGCATTGAACGAAAACGTAACACTATACGGAAACATCATTATTCAGGAAACTACGAACAACAATCACGATCCACTCGGGATGATGAGCAGCCGAACATTCTCATCCCTTTACCGAATATGGGGCTGACAGTAAAAATAATTTAGTGCAGTCTTTTTCCGTCTGGCTCGAAGAAAAAGGTTATTCTTACCTAATGGAATTCGTAGAAAAACCTGGAGACGGCAGAAAGACGGCTCAAGGTACACCTGGCTTTGAGCCGTGAACAAGCTTACGTTCCTTCGTTGTAAGACGATAAATCCGAAACATACGTGCCGTTTCCGTTAGCCTCCGCTTTCGCTTCCCCTAACAAATGGCTCAGGTCTGAAGCCTCCTTAGAGAAATCACGATCATGTTGTAACATGTAACCTCAGGTGAATCGTATAGGCAGTCCGAATGCTAACACCGTTCGCGAGCGTGAATAATAATGTTTTCCTTCCAACGAAGGATTCGCAGGGCATTATGCAGCTTTGGATTTCGACAAAGATCGTGGGCATATACCAATTTTCGAAATTTCGTAGCGCCTTAACGAAGAAATGTAACTGCCACTTGGCAAAAGGACTTGATGAGGAAACAGCCTAGCTACATATGGGCCAAAACCCATCTGGGCCAAAACCCATCTGGGCCAAAACCCATCTGGGCCAAAACCCATCTGGGCCAAAACCCATCTGGGCCAAAACCCATCTGGGCCAAAAACTCATCGATGTTCATAAAAGGCAGGAGAACAAATTGGACGAATTGCTTGAGAAATCCTTCTAAAGTCTCTAGCAGTGCCCCATAGTCCTCCAAATTCAACAATAGGTTTCTAGATATCTTCAAATGCCGCTTCAATAGGGACCGTGAAGACTTTTTCAGTTCATAATTCCTGTCAGATTCAATATTCGATAATCATACCATAATGATACGGATGTATACAGTCAACGATGAGCTGATATACGATCGCCGAATCCATCGAAGGCAAGCATTGTACGGAAATATGGCGTAATATTAAACTCGAATTTTCCGTACCCGTATACTTTCCATCAGCTATCAAATTCCAACCATGAGTTCGGAGAAGTTCGGATCCTCAACTCGTCGGCAGAGGGCAGCTGAAAAGCCAACGCGCAGTCAGGAAGTTCTACAACTTATTAAAACTTGGCTGTTCAAGTTCATGGATGAGGGAAAGTATCAAGTCTGGGAAAAAGGGCTTCGTTCTGCGAGGCTGGGCATCAGGCGGCCCCCGCTATTCATTAGTACACTGGTTCACTTAGTTGTTCTCCGAACTCACTTGTCGGCTCTAAGGAGAGCTTCGAATTTTAAAAAAGTGACAGCCCCGTTTGAAACTCATTTGTTTGACTTTAAGAGCCTTTGGTCTCCGACCCTTTTATATTAATGCTGCCCCAAGGAATAATACACGGGATGGTGGAAAACTTTTCAAGGGAACTGCGGTCGCTTTTTAAAACTAAGTGCCAACTCGTCCGCGCTATTCCAGCCGGAGGTTTTTTACGATTCTGAATCAAGCTTGTCGCCGAAGTTAGATTACTGAAACGTCCCGAATGAATTAACGTTCATGCTCGTTTTGAAAATTGGCATTTCGCTAGACTTCATTAAACAATTATTCTCTCCTGGTAAAAAACTGAGGAGAGCAAAAAAAAATTCATTTCACGGGAACAAACGAAACCGAGCTTTGGTTAGCAGGTTAATTAGTACAGTCATGATGAGAATTTGATTTGTTTCAGGCATGTCCAGTCCCAGCGAAATGCTTGCTTCCACCGAGACAATTTTGAATTCGATGCTGCGGTTCCCAGAATTCAGTGACCACATGAAATGATAGCCAGAGTCATACTGAGGTAGGCTCTGCGTTTTGAAAGGGAAACACTAAACTGCCAACACTATTTGAGCTGGATGAATCTCGTGCCGAACAGCGATCCAACGAGAAGTCATCCAACATTTTAACGAAGCGTCTGCAGTGTCCCTGGGCTTGGGCCCAGGATTCAAGATGCCTCACTCCGGACTCAACCATCGGATGCTTGCCTCATGCTGAACACAGCCAGATCCTCTGTATGCATTGGAATCGATATACTGATACCATCAGTCTTTCTGTTTGCAAGCAAATGCAGCTGTTGGGCAGACGCCCTGGACGCCTGGAATGGATGCCTTGGATTTCACGCCTCCTTCTGAGCCTCGAGGCGGATGCTCTGAATTTTTTCCCAGCCGTCCAGGACCAATGCCTCATTTTGGATGCCGTGGCTTGAATTCCTGTCGAGAACCCGTTTTGGTATTCCTCAATCAAGAATACCACCAAAGTTGGGCCCTCGAAGGGGGGGGGGGGAATCGCACTGGGAATGACCAAGGATTCATAACGCCTCACTTTGGATGCATCCACCGGATAGATGCCTCATGCCGGATTCCATGCCTCACACTGAACACAATCACCAGCCCTATCCTCCGTATGCACTGCGAATAGGAACAGGTTTCGTCTAACTCTTTCTGTACGTAACCAAAGTTACGCTCTTTGACGATGCCTGGGAAATCTGGGATGTATGCCATGGATTTCACGCCTCCTTCTGGACCCAACCACTAGGCGGATGCTCTCGATGTACTGGAATTGACGTCCAGCAGTCCAAGACCAAGGCTTTATTTCGGATGCAAGGGCTTGAAATGATGTCCAGGACCCATCAGTGTTCGTCATCAAGGATACATAATATATCATATCGGTGGTATATATTATATACCTACTACCTGATCGATGAGCATGTATTCGTAAACACGGGTCAATCCAAAAACTGAAAGCTTTTTCAGGTAGTAAGTATATTGATGAACCGCAATTACAACAGATTTGATCTTAAAGTAGCCATTTTTCTGACAAAACCTCGGAATATTTTCGTCTTTTCAACCATAGCTATTTTCTATCCACCGAATTGTGACTGACCACCAGGTCCACTTGAAATTCGGCTCTTCAATCCGTTACTCGGACTAGTGGCCTTTCAAACTAGCGCCACTCGATCAAGCGATAGAAAAGGCCTCTTGAACTGCTCGGATTTCCAGCATCGACCAAACGAGATGTTCATCCGTGTCGTGGTCAGGCCATGTAACCAATGGCGACTCTTTGGTGTTTGCTTGTTTGAGCGGATTTCAAAGGCCCTTAACCGCATGTCAACCGAATGTGCTCGCTCGGGACAGAGCTTTGAATATTGGTAATATCGGAATTGACGTTTATTTATAAGTATAAACTAAAATACACGTTGAACAAATACGAGACGAGAAAAGAGCGTTCGAAGAGAATTTTCCATTTTCGCCCTGAACATCGTGCAATGCTGGCAATAGAAATAGACCCATCGGGTTTTTCCAGCTCGTTAAAAGCGTCGGATTTCCCGGCAGCCGAGGTCTGGATATTTTTCTAATGGACAGCAGGTGCACAAGTAAAAACTGCCATCCCCCGAGGTTTGGCATTTGAATTTCATGGTAAATGAGACTCAAAACGAATAACGCAGGCAAAATCGTATAACAGTGCCACTGAGCGCCGAATATCGTTCTGGAGTGGAAAATTGCGGAGTTGCGGGTTTGTTATTCGGGATTTTTCATTCTGGAGAGTACTGGTATCTCGGTTTCTCGTATGATGAACTTTCTGATCAGGTTACATTCGAAATGCAATCACAGAAACGTCTGGAGGCAGAAAGAAGCCTGATAGATTTTATGACCATTGTGAGGAAAATGAGAACGACGATTACTGGGATGATTGATTCATTTTGATGCTACCCTAAGGAGCAAACCGCTTGAACGGATTTCAAAACATTCGTATACGGAGATGAATCATAAATTTCAGCACCGTAAAAACGAAAAATATTCGAATAGCCGTATTTTGATTTTAGGCGAATTTTAAAATATGCATAGTGAGTTTCTTGAAATTTTTTATCCAAACAGCCTCCAAAGTAGTCAAAATATAATCGAATTGAGTCAAAATATGGAAGTATTGTGTGTTATCCGCACCACTGGTTCTTCAATGTTAAGCGAGACAAAAAATAGAAATTTGAATCGCCATCCGAAGGAATGTTTCTGACGAAATAGTCTGGATTTTCTATTTTCCGACGGTCTCCCGTCTATTTTATGGAAATAACTGTCGGGAAATGTACTACGGAAGTACCGAAGGCCATTAGCATTGCGCAAGTTTCGAGCCACGGCAGCAAATCCTTCGATTCGAAGTAGAAAAGTTATTTGGTATTATAATTTGTTTCTAAGCAAAATCGCACGATTGTGCGGCCTGCATGCGAAATCGATCGAAGTCTAAATGCGGCGTCCTCGAAATGAATATTGATGAAACTCCCTTAATAATTTCTTTAACGTGAGAAAAAGGGTCGTTTATGTATTCATTGACATAGTAAGATGGCCGTGTAAGTTATAGCGAAGAAAAGTTTGCTGTACATCGACATAGATGTTATGTTTGTATGATAAGATTTTCAGTTTAAAAACTTCTAAACGAAAATCTGACGGCAACATTTTGACATCAAACATGTTCGACCTCTGATATCTGTTGAACAATTTCATTGACATTTCCACGGAATCGCTACCCGTTGGAAAAAATGAAAAACAGCGTCGGAAGGCTTTTTTTGCAATGTTCATGTTCAAAGGTCGATCGGAATCGGCAGCAACATGTCCTGACGGGTAGCCGTACGAATGAAACCGATATTTCTTCATATTGTGCAGCCTACTTTCAAGGTAAAAGAGGAATACGACGGTTCGGTCACATAACAATGTATTGCTTCCTTTGTATTGAGGCCGCCCCACACATTCCGGGCGGATTCGTGTTGCCGTATACAAAACGAAATGAAAGCTTCCCCTACAAAGGCGCAGCATTGGAAAAAATAGAAGTTGTAATTTCCGGCCGTGTATTTTACGGTATGTCTTTTAGCCCTTTTTCCCTTCGACAAAAGGAAACTGAGTTCATCGAAGGTCTTCCGGAGTCGGGATACAATTAGTGATCGAGGTCGGGAGTCTCTGAAACTAATTTACCTCGGATTACAGGTGGGCAGAATGCAATTTATTTCGTTGGGTCGCGAAAATTTGACGTTTCTTAAGAGTCGACGTAAATTATCTTAAGAATTACGCACCATTAAGCCCCTAATGGTGGTATAGCGTGTTGTTTTACAATTTATCGGACAGTTAACACCGGCAGAAGGAGGACATTCAGGTGGAAAATGCTTCCCTACGTAGGCAGGCTTACAAAATTTATAATTTTCTATCAGATCTCTCTAATGAGAGAAAACCGAACTAAAGCCTCAATTTTTACACGTTGGAAAAGAAATTCTGCCTGTCGTCTAGTGTTGATCTTCGATCAGCTCGTAACAGCATGGACGAATCAATTATACTAAATACCCAAATACCTATTTTTCGTTAGCTTCTGAAGTTTTCAGCATTGCTGAAACAAAACAAAACACACGTCTCTCTGCTCGTTTCAGAAATGTTAGCTCGAAAATGTAATAAATCACGGCTTCTCTCTGAAAATATACGATGGCCGCGTATATCAGCCAAGAGCCATATGACATGTCGTTGGGGTTCCCGGGTCATTCTCTCCGTCGGAACATCAGAGCTCCCAGGAGAGCCGACAGCTGTAAACATATTAACGCGAATTACTCCCACGAGCGGCGAACGACCAGGGTCACAATTGAGCATTCTAGCCGCCAAGCGAAAACAAGCATGCGGAATACAGATGGAGGAAAGTTTCCCTTTTATAATTAAAAGTGCTGCAAAATTACTTGGTACCAGTGTTTTTGCTAACTAAAATTCTCCAGGATAACAGTACACGATCCAGCAGTACCGGTATTTTGAGGTGACCGACTTCACTGGGCTCCCCACTCAAGACTTATCTGTATTCTTATTGTTATCCTACAGATTGGTTATTATCTACAGTCATATCACGTCAAGGTCGATTCTTTGTCATCATTTCAAGTCACTTGGTTTCAAACTTTGCTGGTTTTCATACGGTGGAAATCCCTTTTTCATGGGTCTTCAGCAGTGATAGCGATCGTACGCAGGAGCTGCATAGCACAATAACAAAATATTTAGCCATAAGCGAAACTTCACTTAGCATTCGCTATTGTGCTCGTTGAACTGGAAAGGGAATAAACCGAAGAGTCCTAGATCTCCTGCAATGACAGCAGAAGGGACGGGAGGATTTTTTCTCATTCAAAAGAACAGCTTCATACTTTTGCTTTCAGCGGGGATTGCAGGGCGTTCATTGTACTGCGTTCCATTTTCGTTCCGAGATTAAATGACGACTCTGGATAACGTCCAGGAAACGTAGGCGAAGAAGGGGGTACCTTTCATGAAACCCTGGAGAGTCACCTCCAATCTCGTCCTATACAAGCAGAGGACAATTTTTCTTTCCGATATTGTCCCACGGCTATCCAGAGCCGGTGTGCGTGAAAACCGTAATGGCGAATAATACGCGTTTTGGCGAAGGTAGGAGTTGGATTACTTAGGCCTCGTTCGTCGGTACGATTTATTTCGACCAATATTTAACTAGATATAACTGAAGGTGCTTGAATTCCATCTTCATCCCTTTCTAAGATTCACAGAGCACATCAGAGATGATCCTTCCACTCTTGGAGGACAGCAACGATGACTCGGACTTTTGCAGCAAATTTATGATACTTCTGCAGCCGTTCAAGACGAAAATGGTAGATGATATAGAAGTACGTAAACGATTCTCAACTGACAAATGCAGCAATCAACGAGGCATATGAGTTTTCGGGCGATCCAGCAAAACAAAAGTAAGAGAAGCATGCAGAGGAGTAGTTTTTGGAGAGTTTTACCTTTTGCAGATTTTACCTTTTAACAAAACTGCTTTTACGGCATCATGCGAAATGTCCGAGGTTCCCGCATTCTAGGCATGTTTGCTGGTGGGAAAATTATCAAATAAAAACTCAAAACATGAGAGAAGAAATCGTTTTTATTCGTCATGGGAGTCCACAATTTTTCCGAGAGTGATTTAGTATCTATGGCGCATGATCACATCGAGGACACCATTTTTGGTCTTTCTTTCTACAGGCTGCTTCGACGTAGAGGAAAATCGGAAATTCTGACTTCTGGTGAAAACACTCGATTTTCATCACCCACAGTAGCTACTATTCTGACGTTTGGCGGAAACATTCGAACTTCTTCATCCGCACTGGCCAAAATTTCGACTTCTGGTGCAGACACGAAGTGAAGACACTCAAGTCTTGAGCCTATAACAAGCTCGGTGTCAATGAGCGCCACAAAAGCTGACTGGTGCCAAATCCAAAATCGACGATATGGGAAAGCTCTGTTTTTTTTTGGCCGAGACGAATATTAGAGTATTTGTCTGCATTTTACCTCGGTAGCGAGAGAAGAATTGGAGCGAAGAGGCCTGGATCTACCGTAGCGAAAGAGCTTTCCTTATCGGGAGAAAAGGCTACGAACTTGAGGTTACTTCTTACTTTCAGTGCACGTGAGTTCTTTTGTGCCGTCTAACTCGTGTAGGCCGAGCAGTACCAAAATTAAGCAACTCGGCAAATCGTCTTGGAAACTTGGACGGTGGAAAATTGTGATACCCTTCGTGATGCGTTAGGGAGTCAATCCTCTGGTTCGATACAGCTGGCGTCACGCAGGGAGCAAGAAACCGGATTGGCGAATAAAAGAGAGATCTGCCCACCTCATGGGGTTGACGACTCTTTCATATTTCCTTTTCATCGATGGCTCGGTTATGGGGATTGTGAAATAAATGTACCTATTGGAGAGTGTCACGCTGAAATTAGGCAACCCGCAATGCACGCAATGGACGAGGGTGCGAGTGCGGGGTTTTCCTATCAATCTGTCTGTCAGTCAGTCTTCGTCCAGTCAGTGTGTTGTGTCATTTCGTCTCCCATCTAAAATCCCGCGATTTTGTCTATTTTTCAATCTCGACTGTGCGAATTAATTTTCCCAGTGACAATTTCGGTCGCGTTCTTTTGCGGTGCATCCAACGGGTGAGCAAAACTTACTTTTCTGACAATTTTCGGACCTTTCTCAAGGGCTGCTGTTTTCCTATTAGCGAGGTGGACATTCCGCTAGGTAGGCACCCTTTTTCGCAGGGAAATAAACTTTTATTTTCTAACCCTCAGATCGAGCTATTCCCTTTTATTTATCCTTATTCATTTTCCCTGCACTTTTATTAGGTAAGTGTGGACCAAAGAGGTTAAGGCCTACACGAACCTAATAAGTGGTAGCACTCTGCTAACGATCCTCCTATCGAGAACTTTTCTTTTGAACTCTTCCGCTGCATTCACTGTGCTCTTAGCATTAAGAGGGGGAACTCTTAATTGTCGGCTATTATCGTAATTTAGCACGTGTCCGTTACACGTGCCCAATCGTATTCGGTTCGGAGTTGACCCATTCGTAGTGTCCCCGAACACATATTTTCATGACACACTAGGCACCGCCCATTAGTCGTTGTCACACCCGAACATTTTCCGCCTTACGTGTTCAAACGTGCTCACCTCACTGACTATCGCGATGGAATGTGCCAAGTGCAAATCTAAGGACGTACCCCCCGACCCCATCGTGTGTAGTGTTTGTAAACAATCTTATCATGCGAGTTGCACCCGACTTGGAGAACTGGAGAAATGGACTCGTAAATCGCACGAAGCTAGGAATTCGTGGAAATGCAACCAATGCATCGAATATGTAGGGCCCTCAACAGACCCTCAACCACCCGCACAATCACCGACGTGGTATAAAAATTTAATGTCTGATTTGAGCGTCATTACGACCGACTTGCGTTTTTTGAAAGAAGATAATAAAAAAATTCGCCAAGAACTATCACAACTTACAGAAGAAATGCAAAGAGCAATTACAAATCTTCAATCGTCTCATCGTCCCCCGCAAAATACAGGCGATTTCAATGACACTGTAAATGATCCAGAAAACGCAAGATGCGATAAGCTTCCCACGTATATCGAAAACGAACTATACAACATTCCCAAGCTTTACACAGATAACCCTTGGAGCTTGATTAAATTTTTGGACAAATTGTATGTTATGAACGAAATGAACAGTTGCTTCTTCAAACAAATTTTCCGACGTGTAGCTACGTATCAGCACAACACCATTTTGCAACGACTCGCTTCGGAACCGGAATTGACATTCGCGAACCTTGCCGCAGAACTTCTAGAAGAGTTGACGACGCCACAAACCAAATTGAATTTGGTTCAAGAAAAAATTCTACGTGGCCAAAATATCTCCGAAAACTTTCGCGCATATGTTGATGACGTAATTAAATTCAATAATATTCTGGCCCAATATACAGAATCGGATGTCGTCAAAAGCATTTTACAGGGAACGAATTCTAACACGAGAGCCAAGTTTCATTTTAGTACTCGGCCAAAAAATTATACGGAACTTCAAACATTAGTCGCCGAAGTTGAAAAATTAGAACTGAACGAAAATCTTCAGAAATCGAAATCCTTTACTCGGAGACCAGTTCCGACCAACTCAACACACGGGAACAATAACAACGAGAAATTTGTAAATTCTCACAAACCGAATCCTCCCTTCTTCGCTCCGAGATTCGCAAAAACGCCGCCCCAACCAACGGAACAAAAACCGAAATTTGTTCGCCACAAATCGAGGGATGAACGACAGAGGGAAATTCCTCGGAACCCGCGAGTCCCACCTCCAAAAAATTTGTCGTTCAAGGAGAAGAACCCGAATTTTAATAAGCCCTTCCAACAAGCTTATTTTCATCCCCTTCTCCAGTACCCTTTTCAGTACATGTATCCTCCATACATGGCGAACCCCCCTCATGTCCCCTCGATCGGACAAGGTGGCGGAGGGCAGAAGACTCTCATTCCCGGCCATTCAGAGGAAATTCGTTCCCCGGACAGAATTTCGCCCCCCCTTTCCATATCATCCACGAGCGAGGCGGAATATTCGACGAATCGGAAACAAAATCAACCAACAAAAAAGACCGGAGCGATTCCAAAAACCAGAACCAACCAAAAAAACTTCTAACCAGGGTCCTTGCAAACCAACGCGAAAATGAAATAAATGACCATTTATTAAAAATTGATGAAGGAATCACGACTAACAATTTAACACCAATAATTATTAATGATTTGTCAGCTGTCGCGATGATTGACAGTGGTGCAAGTTTCAGCTGCGTCAGCTCACACACCATAGAACTAATCAAAACCCAAGCTAAAATTAAATTGGTCCGAGCAAAATTATCGGCCACATTGGGTGATTCGTCCGTTGTGCAGCTCACAAAAAAGGCAGTTTTGAAAATCCAAATCGGAAAAAATACATGGAATCATTTTTTCTACATTTTCCCAAACCTGCCACAGGATGTCGTGTTAGGCTTGGATTTTATTACAAAATCAACGCTCCTTATGGATCCGTCATCAAATACATTTTCCTTCAAATTTGACAATCGCAGAAAATACCCTCTCACGAATCGTGAAAAAATACATTTCGGAGCTGCAGAGTTTCTCAATATTAATGAAGGGAAATTTCTACAGAAGCTGATTGAGAAATTTCCCACAGTGTTAACCAAGAATTTGGGAACCACCAATAAATTGAAATGTCATTTGCAATTGAAACCAGACTGCAAACTAAAAAATTCAAAGGTCATTTATTCGCAAGGGCCCATTAGACAACAAGCAATGCGCAGAATTTTAGATAAGTTGCTCGAAGACGACGTGATTGAACCAATTGACACACCGACTGCATCCCCATGTTTTCTAGTACCTAAAAAGGGAAAAAATTCCGAAGACGGATGGCGACTGGTGGTCGATTACCGTGAATTAAATAAAATTCTGGAATACAGGCAATTCCCCCTTCCAGCTATTGAAAATGCCTTCATGAATCTGAAGTTGGCAAAGTTTTTCACTTTGATCGATCTGAACTCAGCCTACCATCAAATACCATTAACCACAAGCTCACAGAAGCTTACAGCCTTCCAATGCGAATATGGAACGTTCGCGTACCGAAAACTACCGTTCGGTGTGAGCACGGGGGGACAGCATCTCTCAAAATTGATGGATATGTTATTCAGTGATATACGATACAAATACTGCTACTATTTCTTGGATGATATCCTGATCTATAGCGACTCGATGGATGAACATATCGAACATATCTATTCAGTATTGGAGAGACTAAAGGAAGCTGGACTTACTGTAAATCCGAGTAAATTAATTTTGGCCCAAAAGCATGTCGAATTTTTGGGACACCAAATTTCGGAGGGGAGTATATCGATTAACCCCAAAAGAGTCGAAGCGCTTCTCGCGATACCCCGTCCGCGAACGCAAAAACAAATAGCATCTTTCCTGGGTAGCATTAATTTTTTTTCGAAATTCTTGCCCAATATTGGGAAAATTGCAAAACCCCTGAACGATCTCAGAAAAAAAGATGCAAAATTAATCTGGGACGAAAAAGCTGAAAATTCCTGGCAAACGCTACGCCGAATTATTACTCAGCCCCCAACCTTGAAAACGCCCGATTTTTCAAAACGTTTTCAAGTATACACCGACGGCTCCAAAGCAGGTATTTCGGCCATACTGGCACAAAATCATTCCGGAGCACTTCACCCCGTTTATTTCGCGAGTAGAAAACTCACAAAGCACGAAGAAAATTTCTCCGCATACGAACTTGAAGCCCTCGCAATATCGTTTGCGTTCAAAAAATTTCGCATCTATCTAGAGCACGCTGAATTTGACTTATTCACCGACCACAAAGCTCTTACTGCAATTTCGGATCTAGCAAAAAATGGTGGTCGGTTGGCACGATGGATCATGAATTTTATGCCATTTAGATACGTCGTTCGTCATATTAAAGGGGTGAATAATACCATTACTGACTATCTAAGCAGAAATCCAATGGAAGGGCTTGATGCGGAGAGCGACAGTTTCGACGAAAGCTCAACTTTAAAAAAAGGAAACACGAAATCGGCAAATTTCAATATGCTTGAAAGCTTCCCACAGATTTTCTCCGATTTCAACCAGACGCAAAAGGATGATGAAAGGCTAATGAAAATCATAACCAACATTAAAGATGGGACTAACACGGATCGGCGGTATGTTTTAAAAAAAGGTCGCCTCATGTATGAAACCAAAGCGGGAGTTTATCGAGCAGTAGTCCCAAAATTGTTGGTGGATACAATTTTTAAATATTACCATTCTTCCTCGTATGGCTCACATTGGGGTCTCAAGCGAACGACCCATATCATCAAAAGGTATTTTTACTGGCCAAAAATGGGAGCGAGCATAAAAAAGAGAATCCGAAATTGCGAAAATTGCCTCGAAAATAAGTGCGATCGCTCTCGGCCCAAAGGCCAACTTTCGTCGACCCCCAGTACAAGAGTAGGGGAAACTCTTTACATCGACACCGCAGGTCCACTACCCAATTCGATGGGTTACAAGTACATTTTGATAGCTGTCGACGGTATGTCAAGATTCACCTTCCTCGTGCCGATCTCCAACGTCACGTCTAAAATCATCATTCGCGCGCTTCAAAATCATGTGTTTAAACATTTCGGGTTTTGGGAAAGACTCGTGTCGGACAATGCCACATACTTTCGTTCGGAGATTTTTAAAAATTTCGTTTTTAATTGCGGTATTAAGCACACATTTTTACCCCCTTACTACCCAAATCCAAATTTGGCGGAGCGTCAAATCCAAAACCTGAAATCCGCGTTAAGGTCACAATGCTGCCGAGACAATACCAAATGGGCATTCGACATTTACCTCACCCAAATGTCCCTAAATTCGGCGTTGAATGAAGCGACAAAATTTTGTCCGGCAGAGGTGTTTTTTGGCCGAAATCTGATGACACCAATTAATTTTCTATGGCAAACTCAGGATGAGAATTTGCCCTTATCGAACATTTGGGAAACAGCAATCTCCAACATCAAATTGGCTCATCAGAAATGTGCAAAATCGTACAATCGAAAACACGCGGCTACAACTTTCGACGTAGGCAACAGAGTTTATTTGAAAACACATGTACTGTCAAACCAACAAAACGCCATAACTAAAAAACTATCTCCCCAGTATAGTGGACCATTTGTAATCGCAAAATCCCTCTCACCTGTGACTTATCTCCTCACCAACCCACTCGATCGCTCAATTGTCAAAACAGCTCATGTCTCCCAACTTAAATTAGATCGATCGGAACATTCTCGTGGGTCCAAAAATTAAGACCCAAGCAGCCTGAGAGACCGTGGGTCGAAATTGTTTATGAAGGTTCGTGATGTGTTCAAGTGACTAAATAAGTGCCTAAACTTAAGCTCAAATTGAACAATCTGATACCAATCAACAGGAGATATTCATGGATTTGTCACAATTTTTCGGGAGGTGCTAATGTGCCAATTAGTTACCTCATAGATCTATTTGTGAACCAAAAGCAGCTTCTTGGGAGGGAGAAGTATGCGGAGATGACTTTTCATTTTTTTTTTACAATCTTGACCAGTTAGGAATGTGCCCGTCAAGATTTAGGCACCCCAGGCAGTTTTTATGCCTGAACGACAGAGGGTCATAATTTCAGCATGACATAATTTGGCTATTTGATTGCAAACTCTGTCTTTCGGGCTTTTCTGCAACAGTGTAGTGTTTTTTCCTCGTAAAAGAACAAATCATGAGGTTTTCACTACACACACCCCATTTCTTCCTTTTACACCTCATTAAGGTCTGGTCATCTCCACGTACAAAGTTTTGCTCACCACCTCAAATTCGGGGAGGTAACTGATGTCACGCTGAAATTAGGCAACCCGCAATGCACGCAATGGACGAGGGTGCGAGTGCGGGGTTTTCCTATCAATCTGTCTGTCAGTCAGTCTTCGTCCAGTCAGTGTGTTGTGTCATTTCGTCTCCCATCTAAAATCCCGCGATTTTGTCTATTTTTCAATCTCGACTGTGCGAATTAATTTTCCCAGTGACAATTTCGGTCGCGTTCTTTTGCGGTGCATCCAACGGGTGAGCAAAACTTACTTTTCTGACAATTTTCGGACCTTTCTCAAGGGCTGCTGTTTTCCTATTAGCGAGGTGGACATTCCGCTAGGTAGGCACCCTTTTTCGAAGGGAAATAAACTTTTATTTTCTAACCCTCAGATCGAGCTATTCCCTTTTATTTATCCTTATTCATTTTCCCTGCACTTTTATTAGGTAAGTGTGGACCAAAGAGGTTAAGGCCTACACGAACCTAATAAGAGAGAAGGGTGGCTCTTGAGATAAAGAGGATAAACTTACTGACAATTCGAAACCGGTGAAACTAAGAGTGCTTCTCTGCCTGATCAGTACTATCTGGTAGTCTTAAGCCAGGGTAGTCCAAAGTATGCCATAACGTTTGTGAAGGTGCAACACTGCTCAAGCCAAAGCATCGTGTCTTTTGGGGCGTCTGGGTTGCCCCTTTCTCAAAATTTGAATTGATGGCAACTTGGCATACCTATCACGGGTCTATAGATCGCATGGCAAACGGATTGGGCAGTATTGCACCTTCACAGTCGATATACCATCTGGTAGTCCAAAACTTTTGGACCAAAAGTCAGGACTTTGGCCAGAATGAACGCTTGTGTTGCTGAGATTTCAGTGTACAAATAAACATCACCAGGCATTGAAAAAAACCAAAACAAGAGTCATTGTCAAAGAGGGGTGGCTAACACCCGGAGCATAATATGCTAAGGATATTATCATAAGATAAGGATATTATCCTAAGATAAGGATATTATCCTAAGATAAGGATATTATCCTAAGATAAGGATATTATCCTTATCCGTTCGGTTGAATGTTTGTCGATTGCAGAAGCATCGTTGGAGTAAAGCAACTCCAAAAACAAATCAATTTCGGTCGACTATGAGCATTCACTTACAGGTTAGCACACTTCTCGGGTGCCTAGTCCATTTTTCCTGGCGGGTGCTACCATTTCGAATCCCTCAAGAATTTTCGAGCTCTGAAAATCGTTAGAAATTGTAACTTTGTAGACTGCATCCTCGGATTACAGGTCGTGTCGGTCTCACCAAGGTCTGATACCGCTTTCAACTCGACGGATAGCTGCGAATAATGGACGGGAAAGACGGATATAAGCAGAGTTCACCAACTTGGTTCGGAATAGTTCGAGTATGGGGCCGTGTACTGAGAGCTTTTAGCCTTGCAGAGACAGGAGCCGGAGTTGACACGCTCTTCAAACAAGTAGATGATTGCAGCGAGTTGGCCGGATCGCAAGGGCCGGGTCGAACGAGGGGGAAGTACAGGCGAAAAGAGAAGGTAGCTGTCCTCGCTAAGCACTATCGTTCTTTATTCCCGCTCTTTGACCCGTGACAGGACGCCACAATAGGTGAAATACCTTTGAGCTCTTGACTACCTTACTCCAGCCTGCGCTGGTCTCAAGGCTCCTTTGACGCGATCCTGCGTAGGAGCTCCTGGCGTTTTAGAAGTTCATTCGCGTTTTTCCTTCTTCCTTACCCCATGCCGCATGAATCAATATTATTCCAACGAAGGATTCTACGTACTGCAGCTCATTTGTGCGCCATTTGTATTTTTACTTCCATATTTACGAAGTAAATGGAAATTTTGTAATCATCCTATAATCGAGAATCGGAGCGGGGCTTCAAAAGAAAAACTAGCTCACTTCTACTCAGAATCACTTCCAGAAATAGTGTCTGCGTGTCCGTCTGTGATAATTAACAATAAAAATGACCATAGCTCAGCCTTCCTCAGCCTTTCTTCAAAGTTCTTGTACTGGGCTGTACGTCTCAGCAGGACCTACCTACCTGTTTTCAAAATTGATTCAATCGTATCTCAAACTTTATTTTAATAAGAATTATTTGAGGTTATGGGCCAAATTGTAAGTTAGGAAGGGAAAAGAAGCGGTAAAATTCAAAACAAGATGGTTTCAGCTATCCATCCACCACGACGAACATTCTGGAGCATGAAAAGACAGTCGAGCGTTATCCGCCAAGCAGTGGAAGTGAAGCCGAGAGTCACTTCTGTCGTTATTTCTTACTAAAACAGTTTTTATTACTCTCGTAACGACCCCCTTAGGGTTATGAGGGTGAGTTGTAAAAATCCCGAAAATATTCTTTTGTTATCAGGGCTCGTGTAGAAGGAAAATGTGTCTTCTGCTGTATTCTACGACCGGATACGACGTGCTGATGTAAAGGAACGCACAAAAGGCCTTCGTCTCCTTGCGGACCAAGCAAGGGAGGAGTTCTGCGAGTAAACTGCAGTTAATTATGCCTTGGTTTCCGCCCGTTCCGTTTAACGCAAAAATCGATCGCTCCTGGCTCGAGTCCCGGGAGAATTAATTCGAAAAGATAAAACGGAGGTCTTGGAACAATTCCACTGCAAGGAACCGCGGTACCTCGCCACCAAACTCCATCATTCTTCCGGACCAACACATCGCTCTTTGGCCGATCCCCATTGTCCCTCGATCCTTGACACAATTTCAGCCGGGGAAAAACCCCGTCCGACGAAATCTCGGCGGACATTGTGCTGTGAAAAAGTGTTTTCGCCGAAGAAAATGAGCGGTCGATGCAATCATTCATAAAAGATAAGGAGAGGGGATTAAAATTCGCGGCTGAAAATAACACTATCCATCACTGGGACAATGTCAACTCTGATTCGGAAAAACCACAGTTGAGGAACGGGCGTAAAAAAATACGACACAAATTTAGGTCGAATCCGAGGCCATGAAAATCACGAACAAAGGGAAAGGAGTTCTCGGGTATAATAAATACATGATTCATGGCATGAATTCATAGTTTGGCCGAATATGTTTTTCGAGTCTGTAAAAATAAAAGAAGGGAATGTACAAAGAAGGTGAATCCCATCATTCTTTCGGAGTTGTGACGAAGAATTTTAAACAAACCTGAATTGATGATTGTAACAGAATTCCTTTTCAAACCGTATCAATCACTATGAAAATACTTTCGATCAACCGGCCGTACGGGCTTTAATTCGGTGTTTATTCTATCGTTCAACCCGAAATACAATGGTTAGAGACAAATCGCGATCATCATTCTCCGCTATCGGATCGACATAATCGCGTTTAACTACCGGCGAAATTCCTCGATTGAACAGCCAATCAACTATGTCAATTCCAGTGGTCATCCTCGACGGGTGATTTCCGAACAGGAGAGGCGTCACTGGCAATCACGTACTTTGATTAGACGTTTCAGCGCCGAAGTTACCGTTCGGCTCGGCAAGTTGGAGTTCTTCATTAGCCCTCCAACCCGCAAATAATACGATTTTAACGCGAGTTTCCGAGCCTTCGCCTGGATTTTGTTCGCTTGACTGGGGGAGCACAATTTATCAATAAAATTCGACTTTTTGAAGAAATGTTTGGCCCCGAGAGAGGAAAGTTGGCAAAATGAAGGATAAATATACTTTTTGCAATTGTGGAGAGAGGGATGTAAGAGTCAGGATAATATTCTACGATTGGATACGTTTTTACTTCCATATTGATAGTAAAAGCGTTAAACCTTGTAAGTCTCAAATTTTTATAGAATAAGGATTTGAGCTCTATGGATAGTATTTGAGCCGTTGATCCACCATGTGAAGCAGTTTTCGTCTCATTTCTTCTCTGTGGCCTTGTGCAATAACCTGTAAGTCAAAACCTTCCAGAGGTGTTGCAAAAACTAGCACGTTTTGTGGTACCCTTACCAATTTCTGAATTAGGACTTACAAGGATTTACACTTTAACTATCGATATATTTACGAAGTATTGTAAGCGTTCGAAAATCGGATCGGAGCTTCAAAACACATTTTCACTTACACACTTTTTAATTTTTTAAACATTTTTAATCAGAATCACTGGATGAACAAACGTCTGCGAATCCGTCTGTGTCCGTATTTTTTAAAAAATTTTTGACTTAATAGGTATAATCAATGTGCGTTTCAAATTTACTTATCAGAATATCTTATCATCACACCAATATCATCATATAAGTATTAAGTATCTTGAAATTCAGTTGTTTTTGATGAAAAACATCTTTATTTTAAGATGTTTTTGAAAATCCTTTTTGACAGTGCTTTGCTAAAGATAAAGTTATATGATGTTTCGTAGTTTTTTTGCGGGCAACCGTTTCTGTTTTTCCGATTTTGATTACGGTCGTGTACACTTCTGTGGCTTTTCAAGGTAGCAATGAAAAGAAGGTACACTTCTGACATGGTGGACTTTAGAGAAATACTATATACGGCTATTTTAATTTTTAATTGAAACAGTGGCGATTAAAGTTAATTCGATTTTTGTTGCGTGTGTGTGGGGAGACGAAGAGCATTTCAAAGCAGTCGAGTATGAAATCATGACGCTACAATTTTTCGCGGAGATCATCAAAGGGAGCGCGCTCTTTCATTTCATAAATCGGTCGCGACTAATGCGACAGAGTACCGAGCACTCTACTATTTCACTCCGACCTGAAAAACCTTCAGCTTCGCCATTGTGATTTTTCCGTTGTAAAGTTTCGCGCAGTTAATTGTTTATACGTCGAACACAAACGGTATTACGAGGCAGTAAAGCTGAATCGCTTTGAACTTGGAAGTTCATCACATGCAGAGTGCGCAAAGGGCGGATCTTGGGCCAGGGGTCGTACAGAGGAGATTTAATCTGAAGGCTCAAACGAGACGAGGCGAGCAAAACGGGTTGGAGCCGAGTGTTTGATCTACTACCCATTAACTAACTGGGAACACGGAGGAACGCAGGCTGCCGAAGGAATATCTAGGAGCAGCCCCTCATCCTGTTTCCGTGTCGAGCTTAACAAGCAATGAAATTAATATGGCTGACAGCAACAAGAACACGCCCCGAATACGCCAGCGGGACGATAAAACTTGCGGCTCCGAACAGTGCGACGCCCTCGGTAATAAAGTTCAGTAGGGGCGGAGGAGGATAGGCGGGAATTAATCGCGAGGCGAGAAAACATTATGCTGATAAGGGATACATAGAAAGAGGTGGAAGTTTTGATAAAACTCGTCGAGAGATTCGAGCAGGAGGCTGCAGAGCTGTAAAGATTAATGGGATGTGCTCTCGGCGGGTGAAGCATTAACGTGCCGCTCAGGGCTGTGATAAGTCTGACCATGGGGCATACGATAATGTTGCACCAGGTTGTCCAGGCTTTCTCCCAACTCGTAAGACTTCGGATAATCGAAAATCATCCACGTTGCACAATCGACGTACGATGTCCATTGAATATCATTACCATCCTGCAGGAGTTCCACCCACGACCTCTCAGTTGGGGAACTCTGCAGGGCCCTCAAGAGAGAATCCTCAGCTGGAACTCGTATTAGACTGGCTTCCATCTGCTACAGTCACTTGTAAGAAGCCTGGATTCATTTTGGCCTATAGTATGCCTCAGCTTCTGGAGAGCTGCTGGACGACTCAGGAGTAAGAAGTAACTGGGTAGTCTCGAGGATTGTCCAGAATTTTTAAGCCGCCTTCGAAATTGCGTGAAGAACTGCATAATCTCCATTTTGCAGCACAAAACCTGGTGCTCATTTCATCAAGAGCTCAGACGCAAGAATCCTCCTCATCTGAGGAATTATACATCTGGAGAAGATTCTCTCTGGAGTTTCTCTGCGATAGCCTTATGGACTCACTCCTTCAGCTGAAGCCACCCTGAGCTTCTGGATTCTCAAAAACTCCAGAGTGGCTTCTCTCTCCTGGAGTCACTAGTGAAGGGCTTGTAAAACTGTTCCTATTAGTCGAGAGCATGGAGTAACTTCTGGGAAACTCTGGAGTAAGAAGCACAGCTACGGAGTCTCGAGGATTTTGAAGCCACCTTTGACGTGTCGTGAGGCATTAGTCTTCACCTTGCAACACTAATCCTGACGCTCATTCCACCAAGAGCTCACATCAGAGATCCAAGAATAATGAAATTATCATACGCTTCTGGGTAGCAACGTGAACATTTTGCAACGCTTCAGCCTATTCTTCAGCCACCTTCCAGCGACTTCAACATTTTGAAGAATCCTGGACATTTTTCAATCCGGTTTCTCAAACAGGGCTATACTGGAAGTCAACTCTGAAAGTTCGCTATGCATATGGTACTTACCCAGCTTTCCGGACGGCTCCCGTGCAGTTGAATGAAGCGGCGGCCGTGCCCGTCTGTTTGGCGCGGTACGGTGAGGCGTGGACGGACTCGCCATCGTCGTCGTCGGAAACGGCCGTCGTCAGGGACATCCGGTCGTCATCCGACATCTGCAATCGAATATTGAGAGGATGAGAAAACTAGGCAGATGATAACAAACGAATAGGTTTTGGATGTCAACGAATACTATGGACGTGATTTCAAAGCCAGCGAAAGAAATAATAATTACGGTTTTGAGCAAACCCAAACCTCAAATCTGGATTCCTTGGGAAATTGAATACCTATTACAACTTCGGTTTCACGCTTTTTGGAGTAAATTTAGGGGATACATTTTATGCTACCTGTAGGCATCAAAATCAGGAGATAGCTAAATAAATTCCGATTGACTAACTATTTGACTTTACATTCTACTTTTGGCTCGCTAAATTATTTGGAATTGAATATGGTGGACAGCCCACTGACGTACTTAATGCGGATTAATGCTCATGAGTTTCGCCATTCTCACCATAAATACCATCAGTTTCTCGTTCGAGAGGCCAATATTCGAAATCTACTCTTCATTGGTCAAGTAGCAGGTACTACGTGGCCCGGGTACTCGACGGCAGGTTGAAGAAAATTGGAAAGGTACCTCCCAATTGTCGAGGGCTCAGCAGAAGAGGAAAATTAATTTAGCCGACCGCTGTTCTACCTCTGGCCCGAAATAAAAGTCGGTCCGACGGTCTCTTATTTCGTCGTATACCCGCAAAAGAACAGTTGACCTCAAATTTCCCGCTGAAATTGGTCCTTCAAAAAGATTGGAGCCATTTATTTCGGCATGAGTTAAGCACAAAACGATAAAATCGACGTTTTATTTTCAAGACGAGTATTTTATTTTCACTCTACAAGAACTGAACGTCTATCGTTTAAATATCGATCGCACAAAGGGAATATGTCCGAAAATATCGATTTTGAGATTTCGGTGCCGAAAGAATATATTTATCAGGACCTATCGATCGCTCCAAGAATCATGATCCTTTCATCTATATTTGGGGTATAAACGATAAGATAGAAGAACGACAAATATTTAATGAGCGTTTATCTTGGAAGTGTTAAGTGCAACCAAAGTTCTGGTTAAACGAGGTTGTAGATCTTGGCCAGATAAACATTTTTTATTTAGCGAATTTTTTTATGAAATTGAAAACTATGGGAGAAATTTTTATTTTTGTAAATTGATCAAAAACTTATTTTGCATTTTTCTCATTATGCCATTTTTGAACATATCCTCTTTGTGCTTTAAGGTATCGATATAATATATAATTCGATATAATATATCGATATAATATATTATATTACATCTTCTATTCCACCTCCGTAGGGTAGACGGTAGTGTCGTATGACCAGAAGAACAATACAGTTACTGTACCTACTGTAGGTACTGAAAATTATGTAAAAATTTGTATTTTATGCGAATATAATTCGAATGAACGGTTTTGCTCGAGAAACTAAAATAAAAAAAGTTTGCGTCGCAATGATGCAGAACCGTCTAAAAATTCAATTACAATTTCTCAGTACCAGTTTTCTCAACAATGATGGGAAACTCAACACTATGCAATTATGTTTCGGATTTATTTTACGCCAGCAGAGATATTTCAGCGTTTCCATTAGGTGTTAAATATAGAACGGGAAATTCCCCGAATAAACGTCACGTTATTAAAGCGGTTTTGTTCCGCGAAATCGTCACCGGCATCCGTTGATTTGATCTTGGAAAAGTTTGACGCGTAAGGTTTCAAGAGAGCGAGCAAATATTTGCTTTTCAAATTTTTAATTAAAAGGCCCTCTCCGCTTACCCTTTCGGCACACTGGTTCAGTTAACCCTAAAGAAACCGGATGGATTCCCTTTGTTACGGATAAATTAGAATCGCACGAAGGAGGGAAAATAATGAAAGATTTATCCTTGGAGAAAGGGTCGCACTCAAATTATCGGCTGTGTATCCTTCTAATAATCTCCAGGCTCGCAACTAAAATATATCGTACCATTTATGAGCATCTGGATCTTTATGGGCTTCGATGTGGATATTGGAAAGGTCCTAAGCCTTTTAGAGCGATATCGCGATCAACAAGTTACACCGGCTTAACCACACTTAACCTATGAAGATATTGATCTTTTTCGAGTTCCTCCCCCACGGAATTAAATTCGGAAAAATAGTGAGACTCTATTAAACAATATAATAGATATGTTAAACTGTTATTAAAATTTTATGTTAATAACGTTAATATTAAAAACGGTGAATAATTTACAACGTGGATAGAAATAATTTTTTCGTGGAAAATTGAAAATTCACAATGTATTGGAAAATTGTATCAGATAGACATCAAGTTGTTCTTGACAATCAACCCCCATTCAATTTCCTCAATGTTCTATTATTTCATCAATTACCTTCAATTCTGTATCACCGAATCATTATGTTTGTGAATCCTGTCTGTGAATCCTGCTTCACATCAATCATAATCAATTCTGTTTCACCAAAATCAGTGAATAATAAACCAAAATAAAGTACTCAATTACCTCATTCAAATCTTTGTTTTACCTTGCAGAATATGTGGATATTTTTTATATTCCAATAATGTATTGTATTTTTATTTTGGGCGAATTTTAAAATTTGAATAGTGAATTTTTTGATATTTTTGACCTGAACACCCTCAAAAGCAGTCAAAATATGATAAAATCGTGTCACGATTTTACGTTCCAAAATATGGAAGTATTGTGTGTTATCTACGCACCACTGGTTTTATATGGTTCATGAGTAACCATTTTCTATTGTTTGTTCATCTTCAGTTATGTACCATTTCTCCGGGCATCAGCAACGTCTGACATCAGCAGCCGTAAAAAGTTGGCCGATGAGTGCCTTTGTAGGATAAAGTGGCTATAGTTGCGTGCAAGTAAACGTTCACTTGGAAGTTGATCCTTTTCACTCTCGCAGTTCCCGTCAGCCGAACGATCGCTTACGGGAAATTCACTTTTGACTTTACGCGAGCAATAGCCGCTTCGGCGGGGCGGAACCGCCGTAAACTCCATTCGCTGAGGCCAGCAGCTCGTCTGCTGCACGGCGATGTGCCCCGTAATGGATTAGGGCTGCTGGCCTCAGTCGCATCTTGCGCTCGCAGGTGCGCGATGCTCAAACTGTCGCGCTCAATGAGATGATAGTTTCCGCTCTTGTGCATTCAATTCGAGAGCGAGCGTCTCATTATGGGCGGGTGAACGTGTCTAGAATGGAGCCGACGCGAGTTCACAGCTGAGGGGAATTTAGCGAATAAACATAATACAATACCATGGATTTTGAAGGTGAGAGATTTAAATAATTTTCAACTTTGCAAATCGAGCAAAACCAGTGGTGCGTAAATAACACACAATACTTCCATATTTTGATCATATTTTGACTGCTTTTGAGGGTGTTTAGGTCAAAAATATCAAAAAACTCACTATGCAAATTTCAAAATTCGCCAAAAATGGAAAAACGTCACATTTTCGGAATATAAAAAATATCCACATATTCTACAAGGTAAAACAAAGATTTTAAGACCAAGAACGCTCAAATCGGTTCATTTTTGTGGCCGGGAAATAATAAAATAGAAAACACTAAAATTGCAAATATATCGGAAGTACTGTGCGTTATCCGAATTCCGATTGAACAGGGTGTTAGGTCTTGCCGAGACAAACATTTCAGTTCAAGAAATTTGAAAAAAGGTTGAGAATTGAGGGAGTTACGGTCATTTTTGTAAATGACCACAGACGGACAGACGGACAGACGGACTAACGGACTAACGGACACACGGACACACAGACACACGGACACACAGACACTTGTTCAGGAAGTGATTCTGAGTAGATGTGTATAAGAAAAAGTTTTTTCTGAAGCTCCATTCCGATTCCGATTCTCGATCACAATACTTCCATTTACTCTGTAAATATGGAAGTAGAAAGATCAGAAGGTGAAAATAAAATTATTTTTACATTTTAATTGAAAATAAAGTTAAATTTGAATTAAGTTGGATTATTTTCAATATTATATTCACTCGGAAAATATTCAAAAAATGGAAATTGGATCGGAAGTTGAAAAAAAAACTCAATTGCTCAACTCATAGTTCAGAATCACTTTGTAAAATCGTCGTGTTTGTTTGTTACTTAACGCTTCACATAATAACAATAATATTATCTCAACCTTCTTTTTCAAAATTCTTGAACTTGAATGTTCTTTTAGCCGTGAGCCATCACCCTATTTAGCCGGAAGTTCGATTACTCACAATACTTCCTTCATATTTGCACTTCAAGTGTTTTCTTTCTCTCATTTTCCTAAAAAAAAAATGAACCAATTTGAGAATTTAGGTTCTAAAATGTTTTCATATCGGTAACTTGTCGGCCTTTTATTGTAGGCTGGTTTAGAAATTAGAGTTTTTTATAATTTACGACCATAGTAGACTCAAAATTAGCTGAACTGAATTGAAATTCAAACATTTTACGCACAGGAACACGCACAGGTATTGTGAGTTGTCTGCCCGTTGCTTGTTCAATCCATATCAGGTAAAATAGTTTAGCGAACCCGTTTCACTAGAAACAATTTCTATCTTTTCCCGCATTTAGCCGAGCCAAATTAACAAAACGCATTCACAAACGGACGCGAAGTGTAAACTTCTATTTTGACCCGGGCAAACGAAGCAGAAGGGTAAACGAGTCGGGCTGGTAATACGAACTCCCCCGGGCTTGTGTTGTATTACAGATAGCCGAATTTCGGGTTCTAAATCATCTACGTCGCCTCGGGACGAAAACCGACGCTCTCCATTTAAATCATACGGATGTTGCCGTTGCTCATATTTTTTTTCTTTTCTGGGGAAGGAAGCTACGAAAAATAATAAATAGGCGCCTATAAGACTCGAAAAAAAAAAACAACGGGGGTAAAATTTCCCCGGGAAATGGAATTTGTAAAATGAGCCGAGCCGCATTTACTTATTCATTCGCCGTGAGAAATAATCCGTCATTTATAATTTCAACGTCCGGGTGCTTTAAAGCTAAGCAGGGGTGGAAATCGGAAAACTGGAAAAATCTTACTCTCTCCAAAGAGTTATTTAGTTTTTGAGTTCAAACTCAACTTCGAGATCAAAGTCAACTTCGAGTTCAAAGTCAACTTCGAGTTCAAACTCAACTTTGAGATCAAAGTCAACTTCGAGTTCAAAATCAACTTCGAGTTCCGAGAAACCGCATATCATCCGCGCATATAGCTCCGCATTTTCAAGCGAAAATATTGTGGGCTTTCATAGTTTTTCCAGGGTTGCTATTGACTACGCAATGATTTCCGAGGAAAAATAATTGAAAGCATTTTCCGTTCATTGAGGGATGGAAATCCGGTAAGGGTGATGTGCAACTCTCGCCAGGCACTCACAGTACTTACTCAATGAATCTAGTCAACTTGGCCGTTAACGGGAAAAGTCCGTACCCGGTAAAGTCCGTACCAGGAAAAGTCCGTACTTCGAAAAGTCCTAACTCGGAAAAGTCCCTGTCTCGTCTTCAATCCGGTTTCGGTCGGCCACCTCAGCGGGAAAACTCGGCGGATGCGCGCGCATACAAAGCAGCCGCTGATGAATCACGTTCCCTAAATGCGAACTTAATTAAATTGGATAACCCCCCTACCCATCCACCCCTTCCACCCCTTTCGGAGCCCAACCGTTGCACCCGCAGTAATTAGAACAGAACCTTGGAGTACAACAGATGGCGCCAGGGAACATCTCTTTAATAATTGCGCCGGAGCCGTTCGCGCGCAACTCGGACGTGCCGGCCTTTTTCACCGCGGGCGCCCGTTTCGGCCGAAGAAAAGATGAAGGATCGCTTTTAATTCTTCGCGCTGCGCCGACGCGGTTTCATTTTTTCAGCCGTATTCTAGGTATCTTCCCATTTATCACCTTTTTATCCCATTAAAAAATTAAATGTCGAAAAATGGAAATGAATTTTTCCCTTTGTATGAAATTTTGACGATTTGAGCGTTCTTGGTCTTGAAATCTTTGTTTTACCTTGCAGAATATGTGGATATTTTTTATGTTCCGATAGCTTGGCGTATTTTTATTTTAGGCGAGTTTTAAAATTTGGATAGTGAGTTTTTTGATATTTTTGACCTGTACACCCTCAAAAGCAGTCATAATTTGATCAAATTGTGTCACAATTTAGCTTTTCAAAATATGGAAGCATTGTGCGTTATCTACGCACCACTGGTGCCTAAAATGTCTGTTTACCTGACAGCACTCTAGGGAATTGGACATGTCAGCCACGTACGCTTTGACGTCAACTAGCGACAGCGGATCCCGAATTGCGGTCGAATTACTCAATGCAGACGCAGCATTACCCCGATCATTACGCTCTAACGACAGTTGACCGAACTGAGATGAGGCCTCCATCTTCGAACCCGAGGATCAAGGGAGTCGCATTTGTAACATTATTCCCACTCCACCCTCGACCCAAGATGCCTAATCGAAACTACCAAGTTTCTACTTTCAATTCCAGTTCGGTGTAACTTTTCCGAGACGTTTGCGCCATCAGCGATACAATTGCTGTTCGAGCTTTGTAATTAGGGTCAAACGGACCGAACCGGCAATAGCCATTTCGACTTCAATTATGCCATGCGTAGCGGACAGTTCATCCGGGCGGCGCGAAGAGAATACAACATTTTTCCACATGGATTAGTGTTGTGTCGAAACAGATTTACGGTGACTTCTTTTTTTTTAACGCTTGTCTACCTAATTGAACAGATGGAACCAGCGATGAGGGGATACCACACAATACTTCCACCGTTAATGTACGAATATGGCACCGAATCTATTTTACTTCATAATATGAACATATTATGTTGGGATAAAAAAATTGGAAAACAAGCCTTGTAAATTTTAAAAGACCGCCTAAAATTGAAGTGAACCAATTTACCGGAATAAAAAACAAAAACATTTTCTGCAAGTGAACACCAACATTTTGAAACCAAAAACGCTCGAATCACTCGCACCTTTGCGGTCAATGAAAAAAAAAAACTAAAATAGCCATTAACTCGGAAGCAGTGAGAGTAATCCATGCCCGTAAATGCCAGACACATCTCAAAGTTCTATTCATTATTTTTTCATGATGCAATTTATTGAATATTTCTTGTAACTGGCTCACGTAAAAATATGGGGTTGCTCTCACATCGACAGTAAAATATTTCAAATTCTTCCGCACCATCGTGACAGCGTCGAGCCCATTTAGAAACCAAATACAGAATAAATTTCTTCGGAAAACAGCTTCGAAACGATTTTTAAAAGTTGCTGCAAGGGTGAGCTTTAGCTAAAGTCCCTCAAGTCAGTTGTAAAGTGGCCAGCGGTGACTCGCAAGTTGCCAAGTGCACGACACACTAAAGATATCAAGGAGTCTCGTTCAAGCAAGGGCACTTGACGAGGTGTAGAGTCGCCTCAAACTGAGAGGCCACTTCGCAGAACAAGAAAAAAAGAAGGGCGACCCGACGCACTTTGAAAAATGGCGAGCTGCACTTGTTATTCGACACGCGTTCTGCAAATGAAATTCACTCGGTTTCGTCTCGGAATGGATAGTTGAAGACCGGTTTTCAATCGGTTTAAAGCTAGATATATCCAAGAGATAGATTTATAAAATGTCCCATAAATATTATTTAAAATATTTAAAAAACTAAAAATTTCTTGAAAATCAGTTAATGCAAGCGTCCTTGGATAAGTCCACCTTCAAATAAATTGGCGAATCTACCTTCAGTATCCTGAATTGAAGAAGTCGAAGAAAATTCGAGATTCTCTAAAATTCGACGGACCTACAGGGGCAAAAAATTAGATTTGTTCAACAAAAATGTACCCAGAGTTGGAGTCCATCAAGCCTAAGAGCCGCTTTATCAATTGTCGGTTATCCAAAAACTCATAGCTAATCACCAGGCCACTAATTTCATGGTGATTTTTGGGTGGATGCGCATAGGCTGTGTCTCCGAGAAATTTGTAGCCAAGAGATTAGCTATGAGTTTTTGGATAACCGACAATTGATAAAGCGGCCCTAAATGCGACACATTTTGTTTTACTTATGAAAAAATTAAAGTGTTGTTGCATAGTTAAATATACTTCACAAAATTAAAAATACATCATTTTTACGACGAACGTTAGAGAACATATATGAGCGCTGCATAATGGATCAAACGCCCTTGGAAATTTGCCACGAATGCCCTATATTTTTCCTGTAACCCGCCGTAAAAAATATTTCCCCTCATAAAGTGGGTGATGGTTGAATGAATAAAAGCATAGAGAACTATCTTCAGCCCTTGCGTGATGGCTTTGAATTCTCCGTTCCATAAATCACCGGTCGTATTCCTGCAAAAATGATGGCTCGTCTCGAAGATGAACTCCAACACGAGAGGTTGGAATACATCAAAAATAAGCTGCACTTGGACGCCGAAGTTTGACATGCTCGAGCGTGCATAACTCTTCACAAGTTGGTTGGGAACTTGAAGCTGGGAAAAGTCCCGATAAGTTGCAAAGACAGATTTCCAGAGCCAGTGAGACGTGCAACTCGCGAGTCTTCCATATTTCAAACGCAAATCGCCCTTCTGCTTAATGTTCAATTTGAAATTTTTGATTTATCATATGGTGGAATTATTGTTGAATAAATTGGAATTCATCCCGCTGAAAATAGTTGGTTTTTTTGGCTACTGTTGGCTTGAGAATGTGGAATAAAAATATTATTGGAGACATTTTCATAGGATTTTTAATTCGGAGAAGGCATTGAGAACTGACACACCACAATACGACGTTAAAACCAAGACATAACTAAAAATCACCACCACCACTCTACCAAGCGACACCTCCACCAATGCCATGTCCTCAACGCCACCATACACCACCCGACATAGACTGCAACATGGCTACCGTATAACACAACACTGTCACCACCACCACCACCACATATCACACTACATCACATTACAACGTCACGACCACCATTTCACACTGCACCATCATCACCACCACCATACCTCACTACAACGTCATGACCACCATTTCACTACACCATCATCACCACCACCATACCTATCTCACTACACTGTCACCACCACCATATCTCACTACACCGACACTAGCACCGCAACATCACACCACGACGTCACCAACACCATACCGCACTACATACCACCACCACATCACAGTGCAAAGACGTCACCACCATAACCGCATTAAATGGTTCACCGTAACCACCACCATATCACAAAACGTAATCACCACCATTTCCATCATATCACACTTCACAGTCGTTAACATTACGACCATAAAGCCCTACAAGGTCAACACTATGGCGTCACAGCCGCTCAACTAAGTCGCAATCACCAATATCATCGAGGTCAGGTTCAAGGTTCAAGGTCACCACCACTGATTGAAAGCTGTTACTAGCTACATAAATTACTTGGAACAGAATTATAAAATGAATAGATTTTGTGAATTTGGAATAGCAAACGTTAGGAAATATTTTTTGAGAATTTTCTGTTTCGTAGATTATAATTTGAAACTGAATAATTGAAATATATCGATTGTAAAAGTGTGAATCTTTGTAAGTCCAAATTCAGAGATTTGTCAGGGTACCACAATTTTGCAACAACTCTGGAAGGTTTTGACTTACAGGTTATTGCACATCGCCACATAGAAGAAATGAGACGAAAACGGTGGAATTCTGCTTCACTTGAAGGATCTACGGCTCAAATACTACCTACCCATAAAGCTCAAATCCTTATTTTATCAAAAATTGAGACTTCCGAGGTTTTTCACTTTTACTATCGATATTCTGAATCGTTTATTTTGGTTCCGTTTTATCGGTCTCAACAAAAAACTTTCTAAATTCTATATTGTGTTATCAAAGCGACAACAACTCAGCTCATCCCACGTTTTATCGCGAGAAGAGACCAAACCTCCGCTATCGACCGGTGGCCCGACGTCTCTTATTTACTTACTTTTCTCCCTACCGCATTACCAACTCCCGGCCAACAATGAGCCACAAAAGCAAAATACAAACCAGCTGGGGAATAAACCAGGTCACCCCCACCGCAGTCGGCATATGGGATGAATCGAGCATCGCACAGAGCATAAAATGGGCGCTAGGCTGTATTTTTTCCCGCCTCTTGTGAAATATGACTCGAGCTCATGAGTGCATAAAAGATTCTGCGCAGTTGCAATACGTCTTCTAGTCATCTCAACATTTTACAGATACTAAATCACTCGCGGAGATAACCTATCAGTAATAACCTATAGGATAACCTATCAGGTAGTTCAGCCATAATTATTTGGTTGCGATTTGTCTTCCCGAGTATTTTCACGCCCTTATTTTTGCTGTTGCTACCTTCGGGACCTCAAAATATCTGAATTAGCCGACGCCGTATTTCAGACCCTGCGGAGACAGAAACGAAACTTTGAAGAATCGCTAATTTGCATGAGTCTGCGGGGTGCGTGGGTAAATTTGAATAAGACTTAGACGGCGAGGGAGGATTTTCAAAGCAAATTGAGAGGTATTCGCGCGATACACGAAGGAGCGAATAAAGACGAACCGTGAAAACAGTCGAGACTGAAAAGTGGTGGAGTGGACTTGCTGTGACGGAAAATGAAGTCCCAAGGTTCAGCTTTGTTATACGGTTAATGGACGAGGGGGTCCAGAACGACTCCAGAGTTTGGAGCGACCCATTAGCAATCTGGAAGTTAAACATCACCGAACTCTCGCATATATTTACATTTTAGAGGCTATTAAGGTGCTTTTGAAATGTTAATACAGGAAGAGCAACAGCCTGAAGTTACCCTCGAAACTGGGTCCTGACTGAGTACGTACTTGTTTTGGTTGTACTTGGAAGATTGAGGATAAGGAGAGAACAAGTTTGAAAGGCTATCTCAAGCCCTCGGATGAAGGGCCGTCCTAACAATGGCTGTTTCATGTTTTAAAAAACACCGAATGTTGGCCTCACGCTGACACAGTCCATGCCATTCATTATGGCATCTATATTGGAAATAAAATACCTACCGTCACTTTTTCGAATCGAAAATCCAAAAGCACTTCACCAAAATCTCATTTGTTATCATTCAATATTCAAAACTTCTTTCTTCAACTGCCCCAATCCACGCAGGCACCGACATCACAAACACGATTCATAACACCGCCACCACATCACATCTCAACATCACCACCATATGTATTGTGCTGATTAGTAATTATGACAAGAATTAGTGATTTCGGCAAGAATTAGTAATTTTGACACAAATTAGTCATTTTGACAAGAATTAGTAATTTTGACAAAAATAAGTAATTTTGACAAAAATTAGTAATTTTGACAAAAATCAGTAATTTTGACAAAAATCAGTAATTTTGACAAAAATCAGTAATTTTGACAAAAATCGGTAATTTTGACAAAAATCGGTAATTTTGACAAAAATCGGTAATTTTGACAAAAATCGGTAATTTTGACAAAAATTGGTAATTTTGACAAAAATTGGTAATTTTGACAAAAATTGGTAATTTTGACAAAAATTGGTAATTTTGACAAAAATTGGTGATTTTGACAAAAATTAGTAATTTTGACAAGAATTAGTAATTTTGACCTAAATTAGTAATTTTGACATTAATTAGTAATTTTGACCTAAATTAGTAATTTTGACATTAATTAGTAATTTTGACCTAAATTAGTAATTTTGACATTAATTAGTAATTTTGACCTAAATTAGTAATTTTGACATTAATTAGTAATTTTGACCTAAATTAGTAATTTTGACAAAAATCGGTAATTTTGACAAAAATTGGTAATTTTGACAAAAATTGGTAATTTTGACAAAAATTGGTAATTTTGACAAAAATTGGTAATTTTGACAAAAATTGGTAATTTTGACAAAAATTGGTAATTTTGACAAAAATTGGTAATTTTGACAAAAATTGGTGATTTTGACAAAAATTGGTAATTTTGACAAGAATTAGTAATTTTGACAAAAATTAGTAATTTTGACCTAAATTAGTAATTTTGACATTAATTAGTAATTTTGACCTAAATTAGTAATTTTGACATTAATTAGTAATTTTGACCTAAATTAGTAATTTTGACATTAATTAGTAATTTTGACCTAAATTAGTAATTTTGACAAAAATCGGTAATTTTGACAAAAATTGGTAATTTATATCGCTATAACGTGACCACCACCATATTGTACTCGTATCATAAATCCATACTCAATCGTGAAAAGTTGAGAATAGAACAGAAATCCCCAGAGTCAATCACCGTCAGTTAGGTCGCGAAAATTGCCAACACGTTCGGCCCACCGGTCCGGCGTCGGACTTCATCAATCAAAATCCTCCATTTCCACACTGGAAAAAGTGATATCATCGTTGAGTTGAACGATGTGAATGAAACTGTCATGAGCGATGTTCCACCCGTGAACTTTCATTCCGATTCAATTTCATCAGTTTTCAATCTGCGAGATCTCCTAACTGGGTCCGTCTGCGAATCGGTGCGATAAATCTTCATCAGAGGATGTGCAATATGACGCTATCTCGAATTTTCCGATTTTCATTATAGGTAGGTACCTACTGCTATTTAAAGCACGAAGACCGAACATGCATGAGCTTTCTGAATTTCTTCATTAATGGTTAACTCGTAGAAATGTTTGGAGAGGGCGTCTAGGGATAAGAAGATTCCTCAAAATATTGGGTTACAACATTTTTCCAATATCTTTGATTGACAAATTCTTCAACTTTATTAACTTACCTGATAATATTGCCATTTTATTTGCTATGCCTACATAGGTACTTGAACGTTTATTCAGATGTGAAAAATATTTACGGTAGTTTACGGTGTATTGTCTATTCAGCAGTTTGGTCTTACGCCGAGTAGGAGGGTCACTGAATTTCCAGGCGGTCGACCGCACAAGGTACCTCAAAGGACCTATCCCGTCTGTAGTCAAAAGATGAATTTGACCTGTATAGGGCATTGCTGTCCCTCTTGGGGGTGAATTCACACTATCAAACGGTAATGTCCGTCCCTGTCCCACGTAAACGTCTCCTACGGTCGAGCTTATGGTTAAACTATATATACTGCTGGAATAGAATGTTGAACTAAGGTTGGTACAGATTCATCATTTTTGTCGAACCTCCTTGGTCTTTAAACCATAAAATCATGAAAAACGTTAAAGGTCCTGCCATATGCATCACGTGAATTATTTCTTCCGAGTTGTAAATTATTGTAAAAACGCTTGAAAAAACTCGAAAAATGGTTGAAAAACTTAAAATCAAAATTCAGCAACCTTCGTTTTCTGCTCAATTTTTTTAATCTTGAAAATTATTATTAATCGATCATCTAAGAAATTCTGTCCCGTGACTTGCAGGCACCGTTTTGAATGAATCGGACGCAGGCCATAGGTGTGAATCGGGCTCGCCCTCGGACAATCTGTCAAGGAAGTAGAAGGTAGGACCGACCATAGGAACCGCAGAACGAGCTGATGGCCGGACTGCCCTTTAACAAAGCTCCAAACCGCCAAAGCTTACAAGGCAGTTTGCCTCCCTTAATTCCCCAAGTCAACACGAGTATCGCGCTCAATAAAGCAGGCAAAGTTCCTCTGCATAAAGTCGGATATTTCCTCCTACGAACGCATACAATGCCGAGTGCTGACGAGGTTGTTCAAACACAAACTAAATAATACACCTACGTCTGGTAGTGCCAAGGGCGATATAATCGTCCGGAAATATTCCAACTAGGTAGGTACATAACTTGGGTTAACTAGCCACCAACCTGTTTTTGTTTTACGAAAATCATCAATAAATTAATTAAAAGGTCTCGTAGACCGATTTGTTGGGGAACTCTTTTCGACGGAATGCTGCATTTGTACGGAATGAATACAAATTGTGTATAGAAAACGCTGCTAAGTAGATCAGTGGCATGTGCAGATTAGTTTTTGCTATGTCCGAAGAACTCTGCAAATTTTGCACAGGGGTTCATTTTTCGATTGCAAAGACAAACCTTACGATATATCAGTAGTATAGGAAATGACAGTTCTGGGACGTAAAAAAGGGTGATCTGGGGGGGCAGCTGCCCCCAGCGTTCCCAGCTCCCAAGGTTTGTGGTCCATCGTTACTTTCCTTATCTATCCCGGTTATACCTACCAATTGCGCCTACCCATTGTTCAAAATAACTGAAATAAATTGGTTTAATAATTCTAATAATTTAGTTAATTAATAAAATTGATTTGCATATTGTATTGGAGAGGGGGAAATGCGTTAAATCGTTGAAAAGAGCATCGAAATGGGCTCGAACGGGTGAGGAGTAACAGGGGATCAGGAGTTAACAGGAGCTGCAAGGCCAATCGGTATAATAAGGCCTCGTCTAGATGACCTTTACAGTAACTGACTGATGAGTCATACAACGCGCCTTTTTTATAATAGCTCCTTCGTTCTCATGTTCTCCTGCTTCTATAGAACAATCTTCACTTCGATTCTCGCCTTCATAAAGGTGGGGGAAAATGGTGATAATGTTAAAATCTATAGAAAACTACCTTTTTCAGTAGTGTCCATCTATTAAGTAAACCCAGGTTTTAGATTATTCTACATGTTGGTTGCATAAGAACTATTATGCTGATTGGTTAAAAATGACGTCACTTGAAACATGCTCAGTTATGATACATCATTAAAGGAAATAAAATTGTTCCTGTAATATCACATTAACTAATTCAGTTAAACCATTCCACTATATAGGTGGGGATAGTGGTCGTGTTTTTTGCTTTTATTAGAAGGCAATGTGGTTTGTGAAGAACACATAGTATTATTATGTTGTAGTTCATTCTACAGAGAATCGGTTGCATAATGCTGATTGGTTGAAAATGACGTCACTTTTAAAGAGTGTAGGAATGTTTGAAAGGATATAGGTATAAGTAATAGTTGCAGATGAGAAACAAGCTCAGTTGGTGTACAACACCCGCGCGATTAACATCGGTTTCTATTTCATTGCTTAATTTAGAAAAAATGTCTCAGTTCATGTTTTGTAATGAGTGTAATGTTCAAATGCACTCGAAGCACTGGAGCAGGCATTTGAAAACATCGAAACATCTGAAGAAATGGGCTCAAACCCAGAATGTGGATGATTACAAATCAAAATCTGCTTCCGAGTTGTTGAGAATCAAGAAGCTTATGGAGTCTAGAAAAAAGGATTACAGCGTCTACAATCTTGAGAAATTGCGACAGCTAGCATCGAGTATCGGACTGGATCATCGTGCTTTACCTCGCGAAAAATTGATCAAGCGTTTGTGTAAAGCAACTGACTTCCCTATGGCCAAGCTTCATATCTACAACGTTTCCCATCTTCGCAACGTAGCTGATAAGTGTGGCGTCAATATCACAGCTGGAAAATCGAAAGAAACATTGATTGATGATATCCACCGGGCAAATCGGCGTTTTTATTGCAAACCATGTAAAATAGCGGTAAACGACCGTCAATTGCATGAAAGCAGTGAAAAACACTGTCGAAAGATCGGATCTGGACTTGAGGAGGTGGTTGATATCTCCAAAACTGGAAAATTCCAGAGAATTGTGTTTAATAACACAACTAATCAGGCAATGGATATTGAACCATTTTTGAAATCAAATGAATCAAGAATAATGGAAAAACTAAAAAATTATATCCGGAAAAAACACAATGTGAAATTGTTCATGACGCTCGAGTGTGAGTACAGGAGACATAGAATTGATGGAGAAACCCAATTCACCACCATGACGTTCCACACCAAATGTCAGCCAGTGCTCAGTGCCGATGACATAACCAGTCATATCAAAACACATTTTGAAGACCTGCTCAACAAAGAAGGAAAAAATCAACCTTCACAAGGGTCAGGATGGACTCTCAGCAGGGTGCGAAGACTGGTAATGAACTTCAGTCAGTATCATCCTCTCAAAGGAAGCTCATTCGTCGAACTACCAAAATGGGTCAAGGACAAGAAGGCATGCATCAATGTGCAAAACACCGATAATTTTTGTTTCATTTATTGTGTGTTGTGCGCCTTAAACGATCCACAAATTCATCCAGAGCGAACATATCATTATGGAAATCGCATCAATGATGACATTTTCCAAGGATTTACTTATCCATTGTCTTTATCAGACATTGTAAAATTTGAAAAACGGAGTCAGAAAGGATATGCAAATTATCCTAGTATGGCAATCAACGTGTACGAGATTGGGAAGAAAATGACTTCAACAAACACCGAAAGGAGTTTGAACGGGAAAACTACGGAAAAAGATGACATCAGACCCGTTTTGATTTCTACCTTCCACAACAGCGCTGAAAAGGAGATAGACTTGCTTTATATCACCGATGACAACAGCGGTAAAACACATTATGTGTTAATAAAAAACCTGAGCAGACTTGTCACTTCCCAGGTGACATATCATGATGGAAGAATGCTGATCTGCAAGCGTTGTCTCTCTCATTTTTATAAGAAGGAGAAACTTATTGAGCACGAACAATATTGTGGAGAACATGATCCATGCTCCATAAAAATGCCAGATCCCGGAAGTGTAGTGACATTCAAGAACCACACGCATAAATTTGAGCATCCATATGTCATTTATGCCGACTTTGAAGCGCTAACCATGCATCATGATGGTACTACTGGAAATACAGTGAAAGAAGAAACTAGCGCCACTGTAAAAGTCAAGAAGCATGTACCGTACGGTTTCGCCGTGTACCTTGTTTCACGGGTCAATAACGAAATGTTTACTCCAATGGTGTACAGAGCCAAAACAAAAGAAGAGTTGGCCAACGTACCCTTGAAATTCATAAAAACTCTACACAGAATCCTGTCGGACATCGCCAAGAAATATGAAAACTACAAGCTGATGAACCTAACTCAGGAAGAGGAGTCATCATTCCAAGATGCAGAAATATGCCACATCTGCGAGGCACCGTTTGAAGATATTATGCAAGACCAAGAAAAAATTATCAAAGTTCGAGATCATTGTCATCTGACCGGACAGTTTTTAGGTGCAGCTCACCAAAAATGCAATTTAACTCGGGCTTTAATCACAAAAATACCAGTGTTTATGCATAATTTATCCAATTACGACTCTCATCTTTTCATAGAAAAACTTTTCCACTACAATAATACGTCAAAAATGACAGCTCTTGCTAATACCGAAGAGAAGTATATCACCTTCGAAAAAAACATGTTCAGATCGTCAACAAGTGATCACTCAAAATATTTTAAATTATCCTTTGTTGACACTTTCCGTTTCATGAATACTTCCATTGAAAAATTAGCAAACAACTTGGAACGCTCCCAAATGAAACACCTGTCAGCTTTCATTGATAATGGTAGAATAGACAGATATTTGAAAAATATAGACAAGAATAGGGCTTTTCAAGTGTTGAGGGGTAAAGGGGTTTTCCCGTATGACTATGTGAATATCTTGGAAAAATTGGATACATCGCTCTTGCTAAGCCGAGAAGATTTCTTTGATTCACTCAACAATTCGGAGATCAGTGATAGGGATTTCCTGATTTACAAATTTGTCTGGAACCATTTAAAAAACAAATCACTTGGCTCATATGCCATGCTCTATAATATTCAAGACGTTCTACTTTTGAGTGATGTATTCGAAAGTTTCAGAAGTGTATGCCTCGAAAAATACCGGCTCGATCCTGCATATTATTTAACCGCCCCCTCACTAGCGTGGGATGCAATGCTAAAGATGACCAAGTGTGAAATAGAGTTGATATCGGATCCAACAATGCACTTAATGATTGAAAAGGGGATCCGAGGGGGTATTTCACAAGTATGTAAACGATACACTGAAGCCAACAACAAATACTTGGACGATTATGATAATACTAAACCCGAAACACATATTATGTATGTAGATGCCTGCAATTTGTATGGTTTTGCACTTAGTCAACCCCTTCCGTACAAAAATCTAAAGTGGGTAGAACCATCTTCACTCAGTCTTGTCACTTGGACCCAAATGATTGAGAATCATGATGAAAATAGTACTGAAAACTATATAATGGAAGTAGATCTGGAGTACCCGATACATCTACATGATAGACATAAACATGTTCCACTCGCAGCTGAACACATGAATGGCAAGCTTTGCACCACTCTACATAATAAAACAAAGTATGTAATACACGCCAGAAATCTGAAAATGTGTTTACGATTAGGGATGAAGCTTGCTAAAGTACACAGAGTGATCAGTTTTAGCCAGAAAGCTTTTATTCGTCCTTATGTTGAGTTCAATTCAATTCAAAGACAACAAGCGGCAAATGAATTTGAAAAGAATTTTTATAAGCTAATGGTGAATAGCGTATTTGGTCGAACGATGATGAATCTCCGCAAAAGACAAAACATTCGGCTTTGTGATGAGAAACAAGCGGCTAAACTATCGAATAAACCTTCTTTCACTCGCAGCACCCTCTTCAGCAAAGATTTCTTAGCATGTCACCTGCTGAAAAATGAGCTATTTCTTAATCAGCCGATACAAGTAGGTTGCTCAGTGTTGGAAATATCCAAGTGCTTAATGTACGAATTTTTGTATGACACACTGTTAGTTTACGATCCAAATTTAGCTATAGTCCTTATGGATACTGATTCTTACATAATAGAAATGACCAAAGACCCATACCAGATGATTAAAGACAACTCTGACATGTTTGATACTAGCAATTATCCTACAGACCACATTTTGTACAACATTACAAACAAGAACGTACCTGGAAAATTTAAAGATGAGCTAGGAGGAGTGTGTATGACTAAAGTTTGTGGGCTCAGATCGAAACTATACACATACAACACTTCACAGAATAAACACGAAGTCAAATGTAAAGGAATTAAAAGGAAAGTCGTAGAAGACACCATAAAAATGGAGCATTTTGAATCAGCACTTTTTGACAATTTAAATTCTTATCGTGACCAAACTTTGATTAGAAGTTATAACCATGTTGTGTACACTACTACTCAAAAGAAATTAGCATTAAGCTCAAATGACGATAAACGATATATTTTAGAAAATAAAATAAATACTCTTCCGTGGGGTCATTATTCTATAGCAACTGATAGAGGACTTGAAAAATAGAAGACAATTAGCGAAAGGACTTTTACTTAGCACAGTTCTGTACATATATCCCCTCCCCCACCTTACGCTTAGACACCAGATGTACTATACGTACATCGACGTGAACTGCCAGCATGAAATTGCTCATTTGTAAAATTAGTTTCAACACGTAACGGTAAAAAGTGTAATAATGGCATTGTGACTTTTGTTTATATCTACTGTATTAATTTATGATGTATCAATATAATAAAGAATGTTGCTTTTGATTTACGATTTGTTTGTTTTTTCCCTTCCTCCCTAACTATCAACAAGTTATTCAAGTTCTTTTTAGAAGCTTAAAAGCTTTAGGACCAATTTTGTCAAACTTTCAAATTGGAAATAAAAGTTTGAAACATTGGCAACAGATATACAATTGGTAGAGACATTTTACATCAGCAACGAACTTGTACAAAATGTTGGACACTAGTGACCGAATTGACACAAAATGGAGGTCAGCGGTTAACAAATGGTAAAACAAGGATGAAACGGTTGCGAATTGGCCAAAAATCGGGGACGAATTCACCCAAAATGAGCGAAAAACGGGAGGAGAAAATAGTAATGAATTTGAAAATAATTGGAGCCGAAGTCGCCCGAAATGCCCAAAAAAAACAAATGGATGTTTGGCAAAATGGGAGGGGGAAATGGTAATAAATAGGCAAAACATTGGGGATGAATTCGCTCAAAATGGCGGAAAAACGGTGACCGTTCGGTAAATCGGGAGGGGGAAATGGTGACACATTGGAAGGGAATCGACAACGGATTCGCCCAAAATTGTAAAAAGCTGGTTACAAACGGCTAAACACTGGAAATTGCGACGAACTGGCGAAAAGATAATAACAATTTGGGCACGGCAAGGCGAAAACGGTTGAGTGGGAGTTTTTCGGCTTTGGTCGGTACATAATTCTGGGGTTTTGCCGAAGTTTCAGAGAGAACCTTATGCAAGATTAGACGTGTGAACTGTCGTAGCAATCAGCTCGGCTAGTAGGTGACGAATCTGGAGTGGACCAAAATTATATTCAAGAGTCCTACCGACATTTTGGGGAAAAATCGAAGCAAAAGGGGTCTTGCTATGGTTCATTCGAATCAGCGTGGCAAGAAGTTGTCGAAAATCTAGGCTGGGTACCTGTTTGAGGTTCATATTGTGCGGATTAGGAAAGTCGTGTGATGTAATATTTTTCGACCAAATACTTCGATGGGAAACACTCATCAGAAGTATCTCTGAGGGGACCGTTTTTCCGTTCAACTGACCTCAGCAACCGGCGTCGATTCGATGTGGTAACACGAACCTCCTCTATGCAAGTTGGAATATGACCACATCGTTAGACTTGTGCACTCCACTGATTGATTAAAAGTGAACTAACTACAATTTTCTATTTCATTCATCTCCTACTATCGGGCCAAGATGTAAGTACGGAACATAGACAAAACAATAATTGGACAACTGTTAACGAGATTGGCAACGAACATGTTCAAGTTTTGGACATTGACCACCTAATCGCAAAACGGATGGAAATGGAGCCGAATTGGGACCAAGTTGACAACAAATTAGCCCAATCGCTTGGACCCGAAGAAAATGATAGTGATTTGGACAAAGAATCAGCGGCCAATTGGGTTGAACGTGGGGGAATTGGTGACAAAGTAGTTTGCCAACGAACTCACCCGAATAGTAAAAAAACAGTGCCCGATTGGTCAAACGAGGAGAAAAAGGCGACGAAATGGACAAAAATCGGCAGCGAATTCGGCCAAAAACTGTAAAAAGCTATTTCCAATTAGCCAAATGCGGCCGAAATGGCAAACAATCCGGCAAAAATCGGCAACGAATTCGGCCAAAAACTGTAAAATGCTATTTCCAATTAGCCAAATGCGGCCGAAATGGCACGCCATTCGGCAGAAATCGACAACGAATTCGTCCAAAATGGTAAAAGCGGTGTCCAATCGTCTAAACGCGAGGGAAATGACAACGAATTGTGCAATAATCGGCAACGAATTCGCCCAAAATGGTAAAAAGCGGTGTTCGATCGTTTAGCACGAGCAGGAAGCGGGAACAAATTGGACAAAATCGGCAACGATTTCACCTGAAAATGGGAGAGAGCGGTATCCAATCGTCGAAATGCGGAGGAAATGGCAAATAATAGGGCATACACCGACAACGAATCCGCCCTAAAATGGTTAACAGCGGTGTCCAATCGTCCAAATGTGAAGGAAATGACTTACAATTTGCAAAGAATTCGCCCGGAAATGGTAAAAGACTTTGTCCATTTGGCCAAATGTGGGAGAAATAGCGACTAATTGACGAATTTAGCGCGATGCGGGGGGTCGGGGGTCTTGATATCACCGAATGGGTCCTCAAGACCCCCGACCCCCCGCATCGCGCTAAATTCGTCAATTAGTCGCTATTTCTCCCACATTTGGCCAAATGGACAAAGTCTTTTACCATTTCCGGGCGAATTCTTTGCAAATTGTAAGTCATTTCCTTCACATTTGGACGATTGGACACCGCTGTTAACCATTTTAGGGCGGATTCGTTGTCGGTGTATGCCCTATTATTTGCCATTTCCTCCGCATTTCGACGATTGGATACCGCTCTCTCCCATTTTCAGGTGAAATCGTTGCCGATTTTGTCCAATTTGTTCCCGCTTCCTGCTCGTGCTAAACGATCGAACACCGCTTTTTACCATTTTGGGCGAATTCGTTGCCGATTATTGCACAATTCGTTGTCATTTCCCTCGCGTTTAGACGATTGGACACCGCTTTTACCATTTTGGACGAATTCGTTGTCGATTTCTGCCGAATGGCGTGCCATTTCGGCCGCATTTGGCTAATTGGAAATAGCATTTTACAGTTTTTGGCCGAATTCGTTGCCGATTTTTGCCGGATTGTTTGCCATTTCGGCCGCATTTGGCTAATTGGAAATAGCTTTTTACAGTTTTTGGCCGAATTCGCTGCCGATTTTTGTCCATTTCGTCGCCTTTTTCTCCTCGTTTGACCAATCGGGCACTGTTTTTTTACTATTCGGGTGAGTTCGTTGGCAAACTACTTTGTCACCAATTCCCCCACGTTCAACCCAATTGGCCGCTGATTCTTTGTCCAAATCACTATCATTTTCTTCGGGTCCAAGCGATTGGGCTAATTTGTTGTCAACTTGGTCCCAATTCGGCTCCATTTCCATCCGTTTTGCGATTAGGTGGTCAATGTCCAAAACTTGAACATGTTCGTTGCCAATCTCGTTAACAGTTGTCCAATTATTGTTTTGTCTATGTTCCGTACTTACATCTTGGCCCGATAGTAGGAGATGAATGAAATAGAAAATTGTAGTTAGTTCACTTTTAATCAATCAGTGGAGTACACAAGTCTAACGATGTGGTCATATTCCAACTTGCATAGAGGAGGTTCGTGTTACCACATCGAATCGACGCCGGTTGGAAAAGATGCTGAGGTCAGTTGACTTCGTTCGACGGAAAAAACGGTCCCCTCAGAGATACTTCTGATGAGTGTTTCCCATCGAAGTATTTGTTCGAAAAATATTACATCACACGACTTTTCTAATCCGCACAATATGAACCTCAAACAGGTACCCAGCCTAGATTTTCGACAACTTCTTGCCACGCTGATTCGAATGAACCATAGCAAGACCCCTTTTGCTTCGATTTTTCCCCAAAATGTCGGTAGGACTCTTGAATATAATTTTGGTCCACTCCAGATTCGTCACCTACTAGCCGAGCTGATTGCTACGACAGTTCACACGTCTAATCTTGCATAAGGTTCTCTCTGAAACTTCGGCAAAACCCCAGAATTATGTACCGACCAAAGCCGAAAAACTCCCACTCAACCGTTTTCGCCTTGCCGTGCCCAAATTGTTATTATCTTTTCGCCAGTTCGTCGCAATTTCCAGTGTTTAGCCGTTTGTAACCAGCTTTTTACAATTTTGGGCGAATCCGTTGTCGATTCCCTTCCAATGTGTCACCATTTCCCCCTCCCGATTTACCGAACGGTCACCGTTTTTCCGCCATTTTGAGCGAATTCATCCCCAATGTTTTGCCTATTTATTACCATTTCCCCCTCCCATTTTGCCAAACATCCATTTGTTTTTTTTTTGGGCATTTCGGGCGACTTCGGCTCCAATTATTTTCAAATTCATTACTATTTTCTCCTCCCGTTTTTCGCTCATTTTGGGTGAATTCGTCCCCGATTTTTGGCCAATTCGCAACCGTTTCATCCTTGTTTTACCATTTGTTAACCGCTGACCTCCATTTTGTGTCAATTCGGTCACTAGTGTCCAACATTTTGTACAAGTTCGTTGCTGATGTAAAATGTCTCTACCAATTGTATATCTGTTGCCAATGTTTCAAACTTTTATTTCCAATTTGAAAGTTTGACAAAATTGGTCCTAAAGCTTTTAAGCTTCTAAAAAAGAACTTGAATAACTTATTGATAGTTAGGGAGGAAGGGAAAAAACAAACAAATCGTAAATCAAAAGCAACATTCTTTATTATATTGATACATCATAAATTAATACAGTAGATATAAACAAAAGTCACAATGCCATTATTACACTTTTTACCGTTACGTGTTGAAACTAATTTTACAAATGAGCAATTTCATGCTGGCAGTTCACGTCGATGTACGTATAGTACATCTGGTGTCTAAGCGTAAGGTGGGGGAGGGGATATATGTACAGAACTGTGCTAAGTAAAAGTCCTTTCGCTAATTGTCTTCTATTTTTCAAGTCCTCTATCAGTTGCTATAGAATAATGACCCCACGGAAGAGTATTTATTTTATTTTCTAAAATATATCGTTTATCGTCATTTGAGCTTAATGCTAATTTCTTTTGAGTAGTAGTGTACACAACATGGTTATAACTTCTAATCAAAGTTTGGTCACGATAAGAATTTAAATTGTCAAAAAGTGCTGATTCAAAATGCTCCATTTTTATGGTGTCTTCTACGACTTTCCTTTTAATTCCTTTACATTTGACTTCGTGTTTATTCTGTGAAGTGTTGTATGTGTATAGTTTCGATCTGAGCCCACAAACTTTAGTCATACACACTCCTCCTAGCTCATCTTTAAATTTTCCAGGTACGTTCTTGTTTGTAATGTTGTACAAAATGTGGTCTGTAGGATAATTGCTAGTATCAAACATGTCAGAGTTGTCTTTAATCATCTGGTATGGGTCTTTGGTCATTTCTATTATGTAAGAATCAGTATCCATAAGGACTATAGCTAAATTTGGATCGTAAACTAACAGTGTGTCATACAAAAATTCGTACATTAAGCACTTGGATATTTCCAACACTGAGCAACCTACTTGTATCGGCTGATTAAGAAATAGCTCATTTTTCAGCAGGTGACATGCTAAGAAATCTTTGCTGAAGAGGGTGCTGCGAGTGAAAGAAGGTTTATTCGATAGTTTAGCCGCTTGTTTCTCATCACAAAGCCGAATGTTTTGTCTTTTGCGGAGATTCATCATCGTTCGACCAAATACGCTATTCACCATTAGCTTATAAAAATTCTTTTCAAATTCATTTGCCGCTTGTTGTCTTTGAATTGAATTGAACTCAACATAAGGACGAATAAAAGCTTTCTGGCTAAAACTGATCACTCTGTGTACTTTAGCAAGCTTCATCCCTAATCGTAAACACATTTTCAGATTTCTGGCGTGTATTACATACTTTGTTTTATTATGTAGAGTGGTGCAAAGCTTGCCATTCATGTGTTCAGCTGCGAGTGGAACATGTTTATGTCTATCATGTAGATGTATCGGGTACTCCAGATCTACTTCCATTATATAGTTTTCAGTACTATTTTCATCATGATTCTCAATCATTTGGGTCCAAGTGACAAGACTGAGTGAAGATGGTTCTACCCACTTTAGATTTTTGTACGGAAGGGGTTGACTAAGTGCAAAACCATACAAATTGCAGGCATCTACATACATAATATGTGTTTCGGGTTTAGTATTATCATAATCGTCCAAGTATTTGTTGTTGGCTTCAGTGTATCGTTTACATACTTGTGAAATACCCCCTCGGATCCCCTTTTCAATCATTAAGTGCATTGTTGGATCCGATATCAACTCTATTTCACACTTGGTCATCTTTAGCATTGCATCCCACGCTAGTGAGGGGGCGGTTAAATAATATGCAGGATCGAGCCGGTATTTTTCGAGGCATACACTTCTGAAACTTTCGAATACATCACTCAAAAGTAGAACGTCTTGAATATTATAGAGCATGGCATATGAGCCAAGTGATTTGTTTTTTAAATGGTTCCAGACAAATTTGTAAATCAGGAAATCCCTATCACTGATCTCCGAATTGTTGAGTGAATCAAAGAAATCTTCTCGGCTTAGCAAGAGCGATGTATCCAATTTTTCCAAGATATTCACATAGTCATACGGGAAAACCCCTTTACCCCTCAACACTTGAAAAGCCCTATTCTTGTCTATATTTTTCAAATATCTGTCTATTCTACCATTATCAATGAAAGCTGACAGGTGTTTCATTTGGGAGCGTTCCAAGTTGTTTGCTAATTTTTCAATGGAAGTATTCATGAAACGGAAAGTGTCAACAAAGGATAATTTAAAATATTTTGAGTGATCACTTGTTGACGATCTGAACATGTTTTTTTCGAAGGTGATATACTTCTCTTCGGTATTAGCAAGAGCTGTCATTTTTGACGTATTATTGTAGTGGAAAAGTTTTTCTATGAAAAGATGAGAGTCGTAATTGGATAAATTATGCATAAACACTGGTATTTTTGTGATTAAAGCCCGAGTTAAATTGCATTTTTGGTGAGCTGCACCTAAAAACTGTCCGGTCAGATGACAATGATCTCGAACTTTGATAATTTTTTCTTGGTCTTGCATAATATCTTCAAACGGTGCCTCGCAGATGTGGCATATTTCTGCATCTTGGAATGATGACTCCTCTTCCTGAGTTAGGTTCATCAGCTTGTAGTTTTCATATTTCTTGGCGATGTCCGACAGGATTCTGTGTAGAGTTTTTATGAATTTCAAGGGTACGTTGGCCAACTCTTCTTTTGTTTTGGCTCTGTACACCATTGGAGTAAACATTTCGTTATTGACCCGTGAAACAAGGTACACGGCGAAACCGTACGGTACATGCTTCTTGACTTTTACAGTGGCGCTAGTTTCTTCTTTCACTGTATTTCCAGTAGTACCATCATGATGCATGGTTAGCGCTTCAAAGTCGGCATAAATGACATATGGATGCTCAAATTTATGCGTGTGGTTCTTGAATGTCACTACACTTCCGGGATCTGGCATTTTTATGGAGCATGGATCATGTTCTCCACAATATTGTTCGTGCTCAATAAGTTTCTCCTTCTTATAAAAATGAGAGAGACAACGCTTGCAGATCAGCATTCTTCCATCATGATATGTCACCTGGGAAGTGACAAGTCTGCTCAGGTTTTTTATTAACACATAATGTGTTTTACCGCTGTTGTCATCGGTGATATAAAGCAAGTCTATCTCCTTTTCAGCGCTGTTGTGGAAGGTAGAAATCAAAACGGGTCTGATGTCATCTTTTTCCGTAGTTTTCCCGTTCAAACTCCTTTCGGTGTTTGTTGAAGTCATTTTCTTCCCAATCTCGTACACGTTGATTGCCATACTAGGATAATTTGCATATCCTTTCTGACTCCGTTTTTCAAATTTTACAATGTCTGATAAAGACAATGGATAAGTAAATCCTTGGAAAATGTCATCATTGATGCGATTTCCATAATGATATGTTCGCTCTGGATGAATTTGTGGATCGTTTAAGGCGCACAACACACAATAAATGAAACAAAAATTATCGGTGTTTTGCACATTGATGCATGCCTTCTTGTCCTTGACCCATTTTGGTAGTTCGACGAATGAGCTTCCTTTGAGAGGATGATACTGACTGAAGTTCATTACCAGTCTTCGCACCCTGCTGAGAGTCCATCCTGACCCTTGTGAAGGTTGATTTTTTCCTTCTTTGTTGAGCAGGTCTTCAAAATGTGTTTTGATATGACTGGTTATGTCATCGGCACTGAGCACTGGCTGACATTTGGTGTGGAACGTCATGGTGGTGAATTGGGTTTCTCCATCAATTCTATGTCTCCTGTACTCACACTCGAGCGTCATGAACAATTTCACATTGTGTTTTTTCCGGATATAATTTTTTAGTTTTTCCATTATTCTTGATTCATTTGATTTCAAAAATGGTTCAATATCCATTGCCTGATTAGTTGTGTTATTAAACACAATTCTCTGGAATTTTCCAGTTTTGGAGATATCAACCACCTCCTCAAGTCCAGATCCGATCTTTCGACAGTGTTTTTCACTGCTTTCATGCAATTGACGGTCGTTTACCGCTATTTTACATGGTTTGCAATAAAAACGCCGATTTGCCCGGTGGATATCATCAATCAATGTTTCTTTCGATTTTCCAGCTGTGATATTGACGCCACACTTATCAGCTACGTTGCGAAGATGGGAAACGTTGTAGATATGAAGCTTGGCCATAGGGAAGTCAGTTGCTTTACACAAACGCTTGATCAATTTTTCGCGAGGTAAAGCACGATGATCCAGTCCGATACTCGATGCTAGCTGTCGCAATTTCTCAAGATTGTAGACGCTGTAATCCTTTTTCCTAGACTCCATAAGCTTCTTGATTCTCAACAACTCGGAAGCAGATTTTGATTTGTAATCATCCACATTCTGGGTTTGAGCCCATTTCTTCAGATGTTTCGATGTTTTCAAATGCCTGCTCCAGTGCTTCGAGTGCATTTGAACATTACACTCATTACAAAACATGAACTGAGACATTTTTTCTAAATTGAGCAATGAAATAGAAACCGATGTTAATCGCGCGGGTGTTGTACACCAACTGAGCTTGTTTCTCATCTGCAACTATTACTCATACCTATATCCTTTCAAACATTCCCACACTCTTTAAAAGTGACGTCATTTTCAACCAATCAGCATTATGCAACCGATTCTCCGAATGAACTACAACATAATAATACTATGTGTTCTTCATATTACAAACAAACCACATTGCCTTCTTATAAAAGCAAAAAACACGACCACTATCCCCACCTATATAGTGGAATGGTATAACTGAATTAGTTAATGTGATATTATAGGAACCATTTTATTTCCTTTAATGATGTATCATAACTGAGCATGTTTCAAGTGACGTCATTTTTAACCAATCAGCATAATAGTTCTTATGCAACCAACATGTAGAATAATCTAAAACCTGGGTTTACTTAATAGATGGACACTACTGAAAAAGGTAGTTTTCTATAGATTTTAACATTATCACCATTTTCCCCCACCTTTATGAAGGCGTGAATCGAAGTGAAGATTGTTCTATAGAAGCAGGAGAACATGAGAACGATGGAGCTATTATAAAAAAGGCGCGTTGTATGACTCATCAGTCAGTTACTGTAAAGGTCATCTAGACGAGGCCTTATTATACCGATTGGCCTTGCAGCTCCTGTTAACTCCTGATCCCCTGTTACTCCTCACCCGTTCGAGCCCATTTCGATGCTCTTTTCAACGATTTAACGCATTTCCCCCTCTCCAATACAATATGCAAATCAATTTTATTAATTAACTAAATTATTAGAATTATTAAACCAATTTATTTCAGTTATTTTGAACAATGGGTAGGCGCAATTGGTAGGTATAACCGGGATAGATAAGGAAAGTAACGATGGACCACAAACCTTGGGAGCTGGGAACGCTGGGGGCAGCTGCCCCCCCAGATCACCCTTTTTTACGTCCCAGAACTGTCATTTCCTATACTACTTATATCGGTACTCCTTAAACACAGAATTTAGCTGTTATTATTCTATAATTTCAGTATCAATTTGAATTTTAGATGGGTTATTTAGAAAAACGTTTATTCAACCAGGCAAAAAATAATCATCCTCTTCGCTTGATAAATACTTACTTACCTATCCATTTTTTCAACGCAGCTGATCGTTCAATTCCGTTAAATTTACCATTTAATCTATTCTTAATCACCTTCAAAATTAACTGAATAATAATAATTATTAAATTCTCTGAATAATGAAATTAAAAATGCCTCATGCCTCAGAACCGTTGTTAAAGCCTGACTCGCTCTCACGTTGCCAAGCGCAACTGGTCGAAGTGTGAGTGCGTCACCTTGTTGGTGTAATAGGCTAGTAGTTGTAAGTAGATCAATCAACCGTATCTAAGAGCCGAGGCCAAATTCTCAAGTTTTTCCAATTTTTGTTTTGCTGATTTGTGTAATGCGACCAAATTCTTTAAATTGAAGATATCGGGAGGACAGAAGTTTTTGTGGGGATTCCAACGAGTGGAAAACGAATTTTGTGGCTCGAGTAGTTTTCGAGTTATTAAGAATTGTAGAAATTTTGAAAAACTCAAAAATGTCTCACTAAAACTGCAATAAATCCTGAACGGTTGGAGCTACCGGCGTGGCGATGGTCTCATTCGATTCAACATAGAAAAATCTATAGAAAATGATGCGTCACATGCCTATGTTTCAAATTTCCAGAAAAACACGAATTTTTTCCCACTTCAACAGCTGTTTTACTGGCCTTAAAATTAAGGTAGGGTTCTGTCGAGATGTTAGGACCAACTAGATACGGAACTTGATTTTTGGTAAAAATTTCAAAATTTTTCGATAACTCCTTCCCCCTGAAAAACCCCGGACGGCGGACGGCGGACGGCGGACGGTGGACGGCGGACGGCGGACGGACAAAAAATTTTTATTGCAGATTCGGATTCTACACCCCTTGAAACGTAAACCAACAAATTTTCAGGGGGTGTTAAAATTTTTTTTTTCCTGACCGATTACAAAGGTTCATTTCTTTAGAAAAATGAACCAATAAATAATATAAAAACGCTGCTAAGTAGATCAGTGGCATGTGCACATCAGTTTTTGGTGTAGCCGAAGAACTCTGCAAATTTTGCACAGGGGTTCATTTTTCGATTGTAAAGACAAATCTTACGATATATAGGTTCTCCTCAAACACGGAATTTAGTTGTTATTATTCTAGAATTTCAGTAGGTATAAATTGGTGTTCTAGATGGGGATTTGAAAAAACGTTTTTTCAACCCGGCAAAAAATAATCATCCTCTTTGCTTGGTCCTCCTTGCTTGACCTACCTATCTATCTTTTCAACGCAGCGCGTCGTTAATTTTTGTTGAAATCATCATTTAATCTATTCTTATTTACCTACGTAACTAACAGAATAATAATAATTATTAAATTATCTGAATAATTAAATAAATTTATTTATTATTATTATTTATATATTATATTATAATTAAATAAAATTTATAATAATTAACTTAAAAATGCGTCAAGAATGCCTCAGAACCATTGTTGAAGCTTGACTCGCTCTCACGTTGCCAAGCGCAACTGGCCTAGTGTGAGTGCGTCACTTTGTTGGTGTCATAGGCTAGTGGTCGTAAGTAGATCAATCAACTGTATCTAAGAACCGATGCCGAGTTCCCAACTTTTTCCAATTTTTGTTTTGCTGATTTGTGTAATTCGACCAAATTCTTTAAATTGAAGATATTGGGAGGACAGAAGTTTTTGTGGGGATTCCAACGAGTGGAAAACGAATTTTGTGGCTCGAGTAGTTTTCGAGTTATTAAGAATTGTAGAAATTTTGAAAAACTCAAAAATGTCTCACTAAAACTGCAATAAATCCTGAACGGTTGGAGCTACCGGCGTGGCGATGGTCTCATTCGATTCAACATAGAAAAATCTATAGAAAATGATGCGTCACATGCCTATGTTTCAAATTTCCAGAAAAACACGAATTTTTTCCCACTTCAACAGCTGTTTTACTGGCCTTAAAATTAAGGTAGGGTTCTGTCGAGATGTTAGGACCAACTAGATACGGAACTTGATTTTTGGTAAAAATTTCAAAATTTTTCGATAACTCCTTCCCCCTGAAAAACCCCGGACGGCGGACGGCGGACGGCGGACGGTGGACGGCGGACGGCGGACGGACAAAAAATTTTTATTGCAGATTCGGATTCTACACCCCTTGAAACGTAAACCAACAAATTTTCAGGGGGTGTTAAAAATTTTTTTTTCCTGACCGATTACAAAGGTTCATTTTTATAGAAAAATGAACCAAAATTAAAATTTATTATCACCTAGGTATTAGATACCAACAAATTGTCGATTTTCTAAAGAATTATTATTATTTAACCATACGCAAACGGTTTTTTGTGCTTTAATTTATTATTTTACCTTGACTTTTCCATTTCATACTATATTTCAATATGACCAAAGTAGGAAAAGAATTTTTCCTTATCACGAATAGCAAAATCGCTATTTCATAACCGGAGAGAACCGTCTGTGAATATTGCAGAGTAAGTGATAAGCCTGATAATTGCTCACTGGAAACTTTCTACAGTCCGCTGAGTGAGAAATTAGATCATTTTACTAGGATAGTCAAATCTCGTTCTTCCAACGATTGCCTCTGAGAATTTCCATTAAATATCGAAATAATGTAATGAAAATAAGAGTTATTCATATTCTTAACTAATATGTTACATCAATAACAACACCAGATCGTTCTCCATATTTCACACAATAACGAACTGAGAGAGACTGAAACTCATAATTAACTCAGCCTATCAACTAACCTGCTTTAACTGTATTTTTCTATTTCCATTGATTTCTAATACCTACCAATTGTAGATACTATTACAGTAGGTACGCATTTACTTATATATATTTTTTTTCATCCCATTATGACGATATTCTGTTAATTCTAATTTCGGATTCCAATTTCGGTAAGCTGGTGTGTAATAAGGTTAATTGGATGTATATTTCCAATAATTGGCCTTATCCATAACAGTTAACAACACAGCTTCCGTTTCAAGACGAGAAAATTCAGTTTTCCAAAATTGTTTGCCATCGCCTCCGACGAAATGACGGAAATTCCGCTAACACGAAAACGAATTCAATCCTATTTTCAGAAACACTCCGCTCTGAATACCAAATCGAATGTTTCACGATAAGAAAAGGTGCTAGCCTGGCTATGAATTGATGAATTTCAGCTAAAGATATTCCCTTGCCTTTCTTCGGTCTCTAAAAAGGAGACTCACTCCTTTTAGAATATCAATGAATACGAAATGAGTAACGAAATACGAAATCTTCGCCGCTTATTTGTTGAGCGGACTCTAAATCTGTAGTTTCGATTTTTATAGGATACATTAGAAAAATTTCTGCAGAGGAATCTGTACAGTAGGTACATATTTAGGAATGTTTAACCGATGAAGGCGTAGGTACATTAAATGTACCTGTACCATTAAATGAAATTTTCATGGTTCGCGTGTTTCGGAGTGTGAAATCGAGCCCGAATTTCGGGATTGCCGCTAGTAGCAGCTGCAATAATCAAGTTGTTTGCAGCTCAATCAATAGCCCGGGGAACCCCCCCCCCCCCTTCCAATTGTTTGACCGAATCATACGGTTGACGATCTAATGAAGCTTCCGGCTAAACACAAGATGCCTCATCGATATTGCGCTGCGCAAACGCTCCACAATCCTCGTAGCCGATGTTTCGGGTATTACTCGGTAATAGTTAATCGTAACTGATTCAAATGTGATTATTTTCGTGATATATCTGAATATGAAGTCAAAATAAGTCACAAAGTTCCCCAAGCCAAAATTCTTACGTAGGAATCTGGTACTGCGACTCATTCGTATTCACCAGCCCATCCTAACTTCCAAATAATGTCAAACTAATGCAGTGCTGAACTAACGATGTAAAACGATGTAATAACGATAAAACTAATGACTACGATGGCATTCTCATTTTTCGCTGATATAACAATTTTAAATGCTGATACTTCTTATAACTAGTTTTGTACCCCCCAATATAATATATAGAGCATATTATGCTCTATCTGATGGAATATCTGAACTTGGAATATCTTCAGTGCCTATGCTATATCAGTGTTGATAGGTATATTACGGCCACTACGGGATGTTCGAACTAATTTCGAATCAATCTCAAACACAACCAGCAAAGTCAACATACAAACAGAACTCGCAAACTCAACCATCAAAATCAACCCAATGACTCAACACAAAAACTCAACACTCAATCTCACACTTGGCCCAAAAACTCAACTCACAAATCAGACCTATAAGCTTTACTCACAAACTCAACTCTTGAACTTAACTCTCAAACCTAACTCTCAAACTCAACTAACAAAGTTTCAAACCCTGGAAATCAAACTCGAAGTAAAACTCACAATGAAACAGAAACACATAATCAAACTCGAAGTCAAACTTACAATGAAACATAAACTCAAATTCGCAGCTAAACTCGAAGTCAAACTCACAATGAAACAGAAACTCAAACTCATAATCGAAATCGAAGTCAAACTCACAATGAACAGAAACTCAAACTCATAATCGAAATCGAAGTCAAACTCACAATGAAACAAAACGTCAAACTCATAATCGAAATCGAAGTCAAACTCACAATGAAACAGAAACTCAAAATCATAATCGAAATCGAAGTCAAACTCACAATGAAACAGAAGCTCGAACTCATAATCGAAATCGAAGTCAAACTCATAATCGAAATCGAAGTCAAACTCACAATGAAACAAAACGTCAAACTCATAATCGAAATCGAAGTCAAACTCACAATGAAACAGAAACTCAAACTCATAATCGAAATCGGAGTCAAACTCACAATGAAACAGAAGCTCGAACTCATAATCGAAGTCGAAGTCAAACTCACAATGAACAGAAACTCAAACTCATAATCGAAATCGAAGTCAAACTCACAATGAAACAGAAACTCAAACTCATAATCGAAATCGAAGTCGAACTCACAATGAAACAGATACTCAAACTAATAATCGAACTCGAAGTCCAACTCACAATGGAACAGAAAGTCAAACTCATAATCGAAATCGAAGTCAAACTCACAATGAAACAGAAAGTCAAACTTATAATCAAACTCGAAGTCAAACTCACAATGAACTGAAACTCCAACTCATAATCGAAATCGAAGTCGAACTCACAATGAAACAGATACTCAAACTCATAATCGAACTCGAAGTCAAACTCACAATGGAACAGAAAGTCAAACTCATAATCGAAATCGAAGTCAAACTCATAATCGAACTCAAAGTCGAACTCACAATGAACTGAAACTCCAACTCATAATCGAAATCGAAGTCGAACTCACAATGAAACAGATACTCAAACTCATAATCGAACTCGAAGTCAAACTCACAATGGAACAGAAAGTCAAACTCATAATCGAAATCGAAGTCAAACTCACAATGAAACAGAAAGTCAAACTCACAATGAAACTGAAACTCAAACTCATAATCGAAATCGAAGTCAAACTCACAATGAAACAAAACGTCAAACTCATAATCGAAATCGAAGTCAAACTCACAATGAAACTGTTAGTGTTGAGATTTGAAGTTTGAGCGTTGAGTTTGCGGGTTGAGTTTATGTGTAGAGTGTGATGACATTAGAGTCTGAAAGTCGAATTTTAGAGTTGAATCGCAGAGTTAAGTATGTAGGTTGAGTTTGCGAAATGAGAGTGAGAGTTCAGTTTGAGAGAAAAGTTTGAGAGTTGAACTTTCAAGTTGAGTTTGAAAGCTGATTTCGTGGGCTGAGTTTGAAAGTCGAATCTGAGAGTTGATTCTGAGAGTTCGATTGTTGAGTTTGTGGGTTGACTTTTCGAGTTGGGTTTAAGAGAGTTGATTTCGAAAGTTAAGTTCAAGGGTTGAGTTTAAAAGTTGAGTTTGCGAATTGAATTTTAAAAATGGTTTTGAGTATTCAGTTTGTTAGTTCAGTTTGTGATTCGAGTTTGAGAGTTAAGCCTGAGTGTTGAGTTTTTAAGTTGAGTTTATGAGATTTTAGTTTGAAAGTTCAGTTTGTCGGTAGAGTTGTAAAGTGAAGTTTGAGTGTTGAGTTTGAGCGTCGAGTTTGAGAGTATATTTAGTGGGTTGAGTCGTAAAGTTAAGTTCGCGAATTGAGTTTAAAAGTTGAGTTTGATAGTTGAATTAGAGACTTCAGTTTGAGAGTTGAGCCTGAGTGTTGAGTTTGTGGGTCGGGTTTGTGAGGTGAGTTTGAGAGCCGAGTTTGAGAGTTGACTTTGTTAGTTGAGTTTGTGAATAGAGTGTAAGAGTTAAGTTTGAGAGACAAGGTTGGGAGCTGAGGTTGTTGGCTGAGCCTTTACGTTGAGTGTAAGTTTGTGGGTTCAGTCTGTGGGTAATTACCCACACAATTGTGTGGGTTGAGTTGTAAAGTTAAGTTTGGTAGTTGAGTTTGAGAGTTGACTTGATTATAAGTGTTCAGTTTGTGATTCGAGTTTGTAAGATGATTTTGAGGGTCGAGCAAGTGAGTTGGGTTTGAAGGGTTGAGTTTGCAAGTTGAGTGTATAAGTTGAGTTTGAGAGTCGAGTTTAGGAGTTGAATTTCAGAGTTCACTTTGAGTGTTGAATTTGAGTTAGTAAGTTTTGTTAGTACGTTGCATTCGTGAGTTTAGTTCGTTAGTTTAGTTTTTTTGGGTTGAGTTTGTAACTTGTGTTCAAGAGTTGAGTTTATAAGTTGAACGAATTTACCGACTGCTCACTTTTCGCTTCACTCACTGGATTACTTATTGCATTACTTATTGATTACTTATTACATTACTTGACTGAGCCGTATTTTGACTTCCGTCATTTCTTCGCGATATGTTACTTTAGATTGTGAGAAATTGAGACCGAAACCTAATGAGAAAGCAGTAACTGATTTGGCTCTGCGGGCCCAAAAGGGTTTGAACTTGGTTCAATTTAATTAACTCCAAGCGAATGGGATTCCTGCGGCTGCTGAGAGTCTGACGCACTTCTCTGTCTATACCGGCGGAATTCAACAGAAAACGGCGACTAATAAACTGGCACGTCGCATTTTCAGCCTCGAGAGTTTTCACACCTGCTGATACTGAAACTAAGGTAACTGATGCTATATTTTTAATCGACGCTTTCTCCATATCGATAGCTTAAAGCACAAAGGGCATATATCCAAAAATGGCATAATGATAAAAATGCAAGATAAGTTTTCAATCAATTTACAAAAATAAAGATTTCTCCCATAGTTTTCAATTCTATAAAAAAATTCGCTAAATAAAAAAAGTTTGTCTGGCCAAGATCGACAACCTCGTTTAACCAGAATTGTGGTAGCACTTGACACTTCCAAGATAAATGCTCTGTAAATATTTGTCGTTTTTCTATTCTATCGTTTTTTGGCATCAAAAATAGATAAAAGGATCATGATTCTTGGGTCGATCGATAGGTCCTGATGAGTAGATTCTTTTGGTACCGAAATCTCAAAATCGATATTTCGGGACATAGGTATACCTACCCTTTGTGGTTTAAGGTATCGATATCATAAGTTACAAATTCACTGCCTACCTACCTAGGCGCCGAATTTCCGGCTATCGAAGGCTAAATTTTACAAAAATGAGGAATTTCTACGGTATTATTATGTATATCGCTTATACAGATTGAAACAAATTCGTATACCTAGGTCGATTTTGAATATTGATGAACATGGGTGTTTGACATACAGACATCTAAAATCCATATCCACCTTCCAGCAGGTTCTTATATCGAAATGTAAATTGCATATCTTCCCCCTGAATTTTCAATGCCGTTCGGATTTTTCTCAGGTTTATACGAAGAGGCATTTTGCAATGCTGATTGAACAGCTCTCAGCGTGAAATAAGCCCGATGAATTTTTTCGTGTCCAGAATTATCATTTGTAAAAATTTACGCGAATATTCCTTGTAACGCGTAGTGTTGATTAGTTATCAGCCTTTCTTCTCCGTTTTGTATCCCTACAAATTCCGAGGGAAGATGTCGTTTTAGTTCAACTGGAGAAACTGCGGCCTTGCACGATTTTGCGGCAGAGATTGCTTTCAAATATCACGCTGGTCAGAGACGCTCGAGAAATTGTGCCTCGCTTCAATTCATAAATATTTAATCAAAAGACGTTGATGGAAGATGACAGCTTTTCCATCCAATAAGAGTTTTCCCCTCGTTTCACCGCGGGAAGACGTTAATATTTCAAAGTAACACTCCCAGTTTTTACTCGAAAAGAATGAGACTCTTCCTCGGGGAACGAGGGAGGATTTATTGCATCGTGCCCCACGACAAATAGCCACTGTACCGTAGAGAAATAAAGGCAAAACGCTAGCTGGGAATGTTAGTTTTTTGATAGTGCTAGCAAAATGTGACATTCTCATGAGACAGACGCCGGCGGATCTGGAGGTCGGTTTAACGTCACTGCTACCGTCTCGAGCTATGAAAAATTCAAAGGTACGATAGCTAATTATTAGATTGCTGTCCCTGTTTTGGAGGAATGTACCTACCTAGTATGAAAGAAAAACTTCTTGAACTTCTTAGAGAATTTTTACATTGCAGTAACTGCTTGGGGATGAAAAAATTCTCGAAGAAGTTCCTATGTGCACATAGGGAATAGATTCACTGCCAATTTTAAATCCACTTCCAAATATTTTTTCCGTTTCCGTGGTAGGTAGTTTTGCTCAGTTCAGCAGGATTTTTGCGAAGGATTGGCGATTGTGTTGTTTTCCGTGTGTTGGAGGCATTTTGAGGGTGAGTACGTCGTGCCATTCCGAAGGATGTTGAGCACGACGATATATTACTTTGAGATCATCAACTCGAGCGCCTAATTTTTGAAATTCGATAGCTATCAACAAGATCCAAACCTGCAGAACCAGCCCATCAGGGAGTTTGGTATTGGTTGCTCGCTCTTTGTGGGATTTGGGTGGTTTTTTGTTCTTATCGGTTTGATAACCAACCTAATCTGGGAATAATATAAAGAGGTAGGAAGGCTCTTCATATGACGCGTTCTTGCAAGGCGTCGTGCACCTCACACTCATGACTATTTTGAACTATCTGCCCTGCATATGAGTCGCCTCGAGAAATTCTGTTACTCCCCAAGGTTTTTCCTAATATTCACAACCCCATCAACTGCCCATTGTACAGATCCAAGCTGCCATCAACTGCTATCGATTCTTGCCGTTCTTTCGAATCTAATTTTTCAGAAAGTCGAAACGTTTACGTTCATTCGAGCAATTATTGGTACCTACCTCTTCTTGAGGGTTGAAAGAATCCATGAAGAATCGTAGTCTTGAAGGCTCTTTTTCCTCAACAGTGGTAATGCCAGCCATTTAGGTCAAATTGATGTAACCTGCTGAGAAAGTGAAAGCCTGTCTGTATTCGTCTGCTGCGAAAAATCAGGCTGAGCGGAAGTCCTCGAAAAGGAAACCGTGGGAACGGTGGCGTATGACGGGAAAAGAAAAACATTGGCGACCCTTCCGAGATGGAGCCCTGCGGTTTGATTGGAGTGGTGTTGTTCTAAGTTACTAGCAGAGGTTCGTGGTGAGTGGTTCGTGAAAACGCCACTCCACTAGTCAAAAAGCCATTTTGTGTAAATATGATCCGCTTCGACCCATCGCTGAGATTCGAGACGATGACATCGGAGTATAAAATTACAAATGCTGTCTGCAGAGCTTTCTTAACCACGGATATTACTTTCTTGAATATGTACTATTAGGCTTGTACATTCTTTGTACTGGATGCTTTTCAAATTTGTTGAGACTTTGTCTTTTCTACGATTGGGAAGATCATTGTATAACGATATTGATCACGTACGCGGGAGGGAGAGTCGTGCAGAGGAACTTAGGACACGTGGGGCCTCAGGTTTATCTCTCCAGATAATTCCCATCTTGAGCCAAATAACAAAGATTCTGAGAATGTGACTTCCTGAATCTTTGCAAAAGACAACTGTTAGCGTCTTTGAATTGTTGAGGATCGAACCGTTATTCAATTATTGAAGTCAAATATCAGGGTTAGGGTCTTCAGAAAAACTGTCTATTTCGCCGAGCTTTCGAAAATTTAAATTTCTTCATCAGGGCCTATAACAACCAAAAGTTACAGTCAGCAATATGGCACATTAATAAAACTCTGTCAATTTTGTATTCTCTGTCAATTTTTAATTTTTTAATGTGCCATATTGTTGACAGTGACTTTTGGTTGTTATAGGCCCTGATGAAGACAATATAAATTTTCGAAAGCTCGGCGAAAGAGACAGTTTCTCTGAAGACCCTAACCATGATATTTGACTTCAATAGTTAGCGTCTTTATTTTTCTTAATCGTTGAAGTTGGAGCGCGATGCCGAATTGCATAACTCAAAATCTCTAGAACCATAAATAGAACGAAAAAACTCAGGTAAAGAATATCGGCTAAAAGGCCACCCTAATTCCTTACCTATAGAATGCCGTAAACAGAGCCGGAGAGAAAGGATAGGAAAACAAGTTGATTGACGAACAAACAACAGAATCCATCTTCCAGCCGTCAGCCTTTTTCTCCCACGCAATCATTCTTTCCAACACTTAGCCCCCTGCCTGTTTCATTACTTTGTAAAGTTTACAATGTTGAAGCATAGGCTTTAGAAAGAACGATTTTTTACCTCGAATTCACAACCAGGATTAAATAATATTGATTACCTGCGTTGGGCTAAACAAACGAAGCACATGCTACTCAGGATATGTTCAATTACAAGAATGCTGAAATCCTCTCGTGTTGTCAAAATTCAATGCTCGGGCCCAGGGTACGTCATTGTTTCGCGTCGTAGTTGTAATTTGGTAAGCCCTCAATCAAAATCGGGCCTGTTATTCCCAATCGCGGATGATTGTGTCGAAAAAGCAAACAGAATCACAGCAGGTGGAACGACAATCCGAACGTATAGCGGTTTTGTCGGATTGATTAAAGCCCAATCAATGATTAAGCCTTGGCCCCCGGGTCACGATTATATCGTATAAACGGTTCCCCTATTCATCGGCTTTCTGTCTCGTTGGCTTAATTCCATCATTTCATCCCACGGACGTCCCTTTCCCTATTCAGACGGGAAGTTGAACGATAAGCAGTCGACGTCCATATTACCGTTCAATTCATTGGTTGGAAAATCGAGGCATATCCGTCGACAGGGGAGTGACAGTTAAAACAGAGAGATTTGGGACGATTCTAGCACGATATTTGTGTATTTTTTCTTAATTCTCGTAACTTGCTTCATACTTGAAAACGTGATGACACCTGCCTACGTGACGTAGGACGGTTGAAGCAAGAAAATGAAGAATCCTTCGATCATATGGTTGATTATTGATTTCAAACCGAAAAGAAGCCTATTCTGTAGACTGAAAGCTGTCTTTGGAAATCAATATCGATTTGCCATAGCAAATCTAATGACAACATATGAAAATTTGTGTAATAAGTCGATAGCGACTGCTAAGACATATTGCTTCAATTTTACAGAATAAGCATACTGAAGACGTTTACATTTGCCTAAATAGTTCCCACCGACGAATCAATTGTATTCTACAATTATTGAGGTGCGGTATAATTTACAATCTAGATAAGCCCACTTATAAAGCAATTGCATCTCTCAATACAAGGTCAAGCGAGTAAAGATAGCCATTCGCGCCGGCGGATTATCCGGAAAATGCATTTCAATTTCCCATCCGACGAGAGTTACCATCTAGAGGGTTGGCTATGAATATAATTAACCCTATCCTCCCCTCATCGCTGATTGGAAGATGTAATCCGGTCTCCCCTCAGATCAGCCGAGTTGGGCCGGCCTCGCTACTTCACTGATTTGTCCGTTATTAGATTGTAAAGCCGACTATCGCCCGAGTCAGGGCTACCGGCCAATAATTATCTGTTCATCGAACGTCGATAATGAAGGACCCGCGAAGCAGATGCAGAAAACGCACGTCGGGAAGTGAGATATCCGAATGTGAACTCAGATTTTTGCTATTCCCCATTTTGATGTTGATAGGAATCGAAGTTGAACAAAAAAAGTAAGCGGAAATAAAATTTTTTTTTAAAATTTCATTATCATCAGATCGATACCTTAAAGCATATGTCCCAAAATATCAATTTTGAAATTTCGGAGCCGAAAATATCTGCTTATTAGGACCTATCGATCGCTCCAAAAATCATGATCCTTTTATCTATTTTTGTAGCCAAAAAACGATATAATAGAAAAACGGCAAATATTTAAAGATCGTTTACCTTGAAAGTCTTAGGTGCTACCAAAGTTCTGGTTAAACGAGGTTGTAGATCTTGGACAGACAAACATTTTTCATTTAGCGAACTTTTATATAGAATTGAAAACTATGGGAGAAATCTTTAGTTTTGTAAATTGATCAAAAACTTATTTTGCATTTTTCTCATTATGCTATTTTTGGACATAGGTATGCCCTTTATCCTTTAAGGTATCGATATCGCTTTTACTCCCAATGCCGAATGGCGTTTGAATGGTGGAATTTGGTAAAGGGGTTTCAAAGCTATCGCTCGATCAAATCTGGTGTCCTCATCTCTTGAGCCACAAGCTCTAAACTGCCGGGGCATTTATAAAAGAAGCAGAAGATCAAGGAGAAAATATAGAAAAACACCCCTGAATAATCTCTTTTGGTAGAGGAAGAATTGAATAATCTTTCAAGAAGCCAGGTATCCATTTTCATTAAGAGTAAGCGATGGAAAATACTTTCAGCAAAACACTTCAGTCACTTACTAGATCACCAGGCTTCTTATGATATTACCACCGCCTACAGTCACATCTCTATCCGAAATAATAACTGATATAACTGAAAAAATAAAAACAGGTCAGACCCCTATTACCCTGAAAGAAAATACTGATATGTCAGTAGGTTTTGTCGAGCGAGGTTGACATTGCTATAAATAACCGCACGGCGGCGCTACGCTCGGAAGAAACACGGGAACGCCGGCGGGGCGAAAAAATGAACAGCCAAGGGAAAAGCGAAAAGAGCCCGAAAGGAGACCATTAAGTACGAACTGCGGAAAAAATCTTCATTTCTGGGCCCAGAGCGGGCTGAGCTGTTGCTAACAACCAAGGTTTCCTTGGGAAATATTTCTCCCACTCAAATGGAGAACGAGGTTTACAAAAAAGAAGCTAATGCGTTTCAACACGAACCGCAGAGGGGGACGTAAATTTTCGTTACTCGCGGTTCGGAAAACTCGACGTTTTTTCAGTCGTTTAAATTCTCAAGCTGGTTGTTCTGGCTATGTAGCTTTTCTGTTGGGAGAGCTCCCTCGATGAGGTACGAAGCTGTTACCGGAAAATCATTCTCCATTGAAGCGTCGAAAATATTAGTTCTTCAATGCCATAATTTCAAATGTAGCTAACGAAATTATTATGCACATATATGTACTCATGCATTAAATTATTCAATGTTTTCGCTGTAGTGGAAGTATTCTGCAATCTCTCTACAACCGTCAGTGCAGACGAACTTACCAGAAACCAGTGTTGCCACATTTGACTCAGGATGAAAATACCATCTTGGATCAAACCTGGTAACACTGGTGTCTGGTAATCTCGCCTGTAGACGGGGAGGTTTGCAGAAGGGTTTGCAGATGACTTCCACTTCTAAACTCTGTCCGTCATATCGTCCTGATGGGACAGGAAAAAGGGAAGAAGAAGACTTCCACTTCAGCGATAACATTAAATGATTGAACGCTTGCACCCCATGAGTAGGTCTATGTTATTTTTGAAATTATGAAACTGAATAATCAACATTTTCGACGCTTTAATGGACCTTTTCTCCTCGAGAGTAACCCATAATCGATTTGACCGATTGGTTAACTTACTCGGACCGTGTAAATTTTTCATTCCTCACCGAATTTCTCGAACATGCTTCCTGGGATGTGCTAAAAATCTATTTTAATGTTAGTAAAAGGAATGAATTTGAAGGTGACTATTTCCACGATTGATGAATGCTAGTCATCCGCTCAGGGTTTGATGATTTGACAACGGATGATGTAGGTATAGTATGTGATTCAGCACTGTGGACATAAGATCACACTCAGTAGCCATCCCTGGGCTGAGAGTAGGGTTGCCAGACGTACTATATATATAGTATTATACTATATATTGAGACATATATACTATGTAAAAATGTGGTCCTATATACCTAGTATGCAAAATTCTATATTTGGGGGGTGAAATCATTTTTTAAATTTTTTTTTCAGAAAGAATGGAATATATTAGGAATTGATAGTTAATTGACGCCTCTTTGACAATCGACACGCATCTTTGACAATCGATGCCTTTTTGACAATCGATCTTGTGAAGGCAATTCCAAGATCACAAATTCTGTTATTCTGTATGTGTGCGTTTTGTGTTTGTGCAATTTCCGTTTATTCATCTATACAATAAAATCATACCTATAAACCACGAAAACAGTCGAAAATATTATACTATATTTTTTCTATACATACTATATATTTTTCGTCTTATTTACCAAAGTTACTATATTCCACTGAGACTTTTCTGGTAACCCTAGCTGAGAGAGAGGCTCAAGAATGTTTGGAAGATAAAAGTGGTATACCAATGGAACAGTCAGACCTTGGAGTTTCTGATTAGTGATCGAGCTCCCGAAAGATAAAACCAACTCCATACAAAAATGCTTCACATTTTGACGCAGCGCCGAGGTCGGAGCGTTCCCTCGCTTTATTCTCCGTTTGTCCTTTGCCTCCCACGTTATTTATCTTTATTTTCATTTTTCCCTGCACCAACCGGGACGTGGAGAAAAGACAGGAAATGTCGACTGACGAAAGGCGTTTCGCGTGATTGCTGTGCGGTTCACGGTGAATGAGCTTCTGGGAGACAAGAATGAGCCCTGGGTGAGCAGGAATGAGCACTGAGTGGGTGAGATTGAGAGCGGGTGGTTTGGAATGAGCACTGGGTGAGGAGGATCCTTCACAATCGTCTTAATGGAAACGGATTCCTCTTCTTCGCCTTTAGCCATAGCGTATCGTTGGCGGAGGCTGCGGATTTTTATTGAACGTGTCGTTTAACTGGAGAAATGCCAGCGAATTCCTCTCTACCCGCTTTTTACGCTCTTTGTTGCTCTCCCAGGCCGTCATGTGAATTCCACATCGACAGCGCTCGAGTTCGGTTCTTTTCAGATCGCACCGAATTCTTTTTTAGGAGATTTGATTCAGCTCGATAAGGTTAAGTTTCAGCTAAGGTTCTTGAAAAGAAGTTTCGGCGTTGGCGGTGCCAAATTTTGCAGATAACTTCCAACGGACAGGACCCAAAATTGTTTCATAAGAGCTTCCGTAATTATTTTGGAAACTCACCTATTTTTCATGCCATAGGGTAAGATTCTGCAGGAACATACATTTGATGTTAAGAAATTATTTGAGAAATACGTAGGATAAGTAGCTGAGACTATAGAAAATTTTCCTTTGATTGAGGAGAAGCTAGATTAATCAATTTGCTGAATGGTTCAAAGGGTGCGTTCATAATATAGTATATTATACTAACAGGGGGAGGCTACAGAGAAATAAAGGGTCCTGGGAGGGACAGCCGTCATCAACTTTTAACCCGTAGTCCATTATGAGCCGAGAATTCGGTGTGAACTGGCATTTTGGATGGAAAACAATTCCAACAATCCTTTCAGCACCCAAAAAGGCGAATCGTTTTCAATTCCACGGATGCTCCCGCTATAATAACTAACAGGCATGACACCTTTATCGAGAGGAGCGGCGTAATCAACGCCGGACACGGTCAATCGCTGCCGGGCCAACTCAGTAATTGCAAAATCCCGAAACGCATTCGGGATCCATTGAGTTTTTGATACAGTTCAAAGGAATTCCTACGACAGGAATTGTGTTCCAGATGACCTGGTGTACAGGAGCACAAGAGGCGCGTTATCTGATTAATTGGACCGAAATGAAAACACCCAAGTTTCATCATATGGCGTAGCATTTACCCGTTGGTAGGTACATGCTATCTGGTACACCCCGGGAATGGAGACCACTTCGCTTCAATCAGCCAGATAGGTGGGGCAAAAAATCGCATTTTTTTCCGGGTTGATTGCGTTGCGCCACCGGGCTAGTTGAAATTCCTCGGCGGTGCCGGTTTTACCCTTCCCGTGGGGGTTAGATTTTTCTTCTCCCTCCCTCCTATATGTATTCATCAGTGAGGGCGACTAGAATTTTCCGTACGGGGTCAAATAGCCGTGGTATAAAATCGGCTTTTAGGTAATGTAATTTTTTCACAGAAGGGTCGCTTATGGATGGAAGTTCAGCGCCGTAAAGAACAATTCACGATATTAGGCGTGAGGGTAAAATTGGTCTGACGAAATGCTATTTCGTAACGTGAAAACTAACAGAAAACGTAAATACCTATTCAAATTGGAAAAGAACGACCGTTGATAAATAATATACTTAGATTGTCATCCCAGGATCATGGTTAGGTATATCGTAAGGCAATGATTTGAAATTAGGCTAAGGCTATCTATCTATATCATTGAAAGTGGTTTGTACTTCCACGTGCCTATGCAAAATTTATCCCAAAATCATTACCCCCAAAACAGTGGTCCACAAAAAAACGTCCATATGAAAAAACTATGCTTTGAGACCTACGACCATAGCGATGTTGACGGTTTGGCTTTCTTGAAAGCGAGGCATCGTATTTGTAATGAATGTTGTTTATTCGACGGCTTTACGTCAGTTCCACCAGGCGGAGGATAAAACGAGCGATCGGGATGAGGAAGAGAATTATTTATTCGCTCCCATGACGCAACATCCATTTGAATATTAGAGCCAGGGTCGGCTTAGCCGATATTCAGGACAGGTCTACAACCATAGCGGATCAGAAATATATTAAATATTTCACCTAAGGAGTTGAGGATTAACTGGTATTATGTACAATGTATAGATGGCTCGAATCCAGGGAAATTCTCTTCGTAATATTTGGATAATAAAGGACTTTTAGTACAAAAATTGCTCTTAATTTCAGTAAAGAATAATAAATTTTAATTAATTGTCAAACCTTTTTTAAAAGTTTGAAATAGGAACGTTTTATTGAAGCAAAAATTAAATTTCAAAACAACATAATGGCGAATAATTGGGTGGAATTCAAAAAACTACGACGTTCAACGTGTTGCTTTGATGACTTCACCTCTGATTCTCTCGAAAAATTCTATCTGTTGTCTTTTTAACGGTTCCAAAAACTGATAAGCAAGAATGGAATAATGAACCCTGAAGTGTTGACAGGTAGATCAATATTATAAAGGTAGTGGGTCGGAAAGCTTGGGCTGATAGGGACGACGTGTCCAAGGATATACAGTGTAATTTTCCAAGAAGAAGCAGGAGAGTTACTAATAACATTCTTGTCTGCACATACCGTATGGTAAGAGTCCTCCCATATGCCTTGTGCCATATTACTATACCACAAATTCCCTTAGCTCCGCCGAACTCGGGACACATGTCACATTTGAGAAACTTCCCCCCGAGAGTGTCAACCTAACTAAGCCAGTTCTATTTTACCTTGCAGGTTGGGGAACTTGGCGAACTTAGACGACGCATGCTCCCTGAATACTGTAACAGCTTTGGAACTTGGATGTGATTTTACTTCGATAAAGAGACAGCTCAATCCTGTAGGAGGGTCTTCGGTCGGAGGTATATGGGTGATTCTCAAAAAAAAGCAACTTTCATGTTAATCGACCATAACTCGGGAACCAATCATCTGAGACTCGTGATTTTTTTTTCTATCTGTTCACTAGGCGGCCGCTGACGTAATCCAACCCAAAAAATAAGGGAGGGGGATATTGGAAGTTATTTATTGCTAATCAAACGTTCAAATGTTCAGTTCCGTGCCCTGTAGCAGTATACGTTTTCAAGATTCGAAAGGTAAGTATTGATTGAAATCAGCACATTTCCTTGAAAAAAAATCCTTGAATCGATTCAGAATTAGTTCTTCTTTATGTTTTGCAAGCTTATATCAACATTTCTTTCGAATTTAGTCGGCCACGGTACCTCAAACTTGTGTACATGATTTTGAGTTCAGTTCCATGGCTTCATCAAAAAAGTGTCCATTCGCATCGAGTATGAGGGACAAAAGCCGGGAAACTGCATCAGTAGTTGGCAAAACTGTTCGCCTCTATGGCCCTACAGTTGCACAGCGCTTACACCTCTCATTGCTCCGCCAGCGCTCCTGAGGTGAACATGAACGCGTGGGTGTTTTTTCTCCATTCCTTTCTGTTGATGATAAAACAACAACGGTTCAGCAGCAATAAAATTCATCAACTTATTGCATTATTCACCGAGCGTTGCTTCTCCAAAGATTACGGGTAAAATATGATCGCACTGGAATGAATGGATATATTCGGATAATACTTAACAATTTAAGTTGCACGAAGACAGAACGAACGCAGAAAAGATAGAGAGTTAAATTGGTAGCAAGAGAGCACACAACAACGGGGGCAGTACGCCGAACGAGTAAAGTTCACGATCAGCCGGTGGCGCGCGCAGTGTAGCCAGTCATCTGTACTGGAGGCCGTCTCCAAGTCAAGGTGGAGGCGTCGCCGCTGTGGTCTTCAATAGTGAAGCATCTAGGTTGAAGTAGGTAGATACTCTTCGGCTAGGTGAATGTTTCTGAATATAGGTATAGGTGAAAGTACCGAGAAGGTGGAGTAGTCCTCATAAATTCTGACACTCCCTCCACTACGACACCTTGAATACCTTTCTCCCGACGTTCAAGTCCAAAGAAAACTGACGGATGAAGACAGCAGTTGTGTGTTGCCGGGTTGGCATTTTATTCAGACACAATGAACAAACAAAAATTGGTCGAAACAGGTCTCACAGAGCTCATACCACTGAGAAAGATCTTGTCCTAAGCTTATCTGCTTCAGGAATCACTCAGCTCGAACATCTGGAGTCTTTCAGCCGGCCATTTAGCTCCAAAGCATGGCTGCAAGAGACATAAGAACAAACAGATTAGTGCTACGCAATGATTATTCTTGCACAAAATTATCATAGTTCAAGTATGTCACAAGCATGGATCGGAAATGTTCAAATTTTTCCCCAGACAACGGCTTTGTCATGAAGTCTGCCAACTGATCTTTAGTTGGAACCCACTCAATTTTGACATTGTTGTTCTGAAATTCTTCTCTGACGTAGTGGAAACACAATCGAACCATGTGCTTCAATGTTCTTGAATCGTCCGTTTTTGAAACGGAAATAGCAGGCTGGCAATCCGCTAGCAGTACAGGAATCATATCTAATTTAAGCAAATATGAGCACATCCCTCTGATGTTCGCCAATTCTTTGCATGTACTAGACATAGCTATGTATTCAGCCTCACAGGATGAAAGAGCGACATGTGTCTGTTTCTTTGAGCGCCACATGATCACATCCCCAAAAACCAAGACTACATAGCCACTAGTGGATCTTCCATTTACAGCATTCAGACCAAGTGAGGCGTCAGAATACCCGACAATATCATTCAATTTCCCAGTGTACAAGAGCCCTAAGTCTACTGTACCCTTCAGGTATTCCAAGACCTTCACAACACAGTCCCAGTCGAACTTCGTGTACCCCACCTGTCTACGACTCAGGAAATTCACGGCAAATGCTATATCAGGGCGTGTGCCGTTCTGTAGATACAGTAATGACCCTATAACCCTTCGGAATTCAACATTTGGAGAATAACCTACGTTGTCCATTTGTTGAGATAGAGTCACTGTTTTGGGAAGCATTGGTACATTAGACGTCTTACAGCCCTGCGGCAGGTAAGTGTCTAAAATTTCATTGATGAAGGTCTTTTGATGAATGAATACGGTCCGATTTTCTCGGTCACGAACGATTTCAAGACCAAGAAACTTTTTCGGAGAACCAAGATTCTTCATTTCAAAAGATCGATTCAATGATTCTATTGTGTTAAGAGCTTTCGCCTCAGACGTTGAAGCCAAGAGACAATCATCAACGTACACCAACAGAATCATGAAATCATGTCCATTTTCCCATTTGAACAGACATTTTTGATGAGGGTAACGAGTGAAATTGAGATTTCGCAAGACCGAGTTGAATTTTTTGTACCACAAGCGAGGCGAGACCTTGAGTCCATACAATGACCTCACAAGCTTGCATACGTGGGTAGACCTAAAGTCAGGTGGTAACTCAGTCAGTTCCACCAACCCATCAGGAACCTCCATGTAAACCACTTTTTCCAAATCGCCATTCAGGAAGGCGGTCTTAACATCGAGCTGGAACAAGTGTAGGTTCATTTTATTAGCTATGGATAAGACAAGTCTGACATCCACTAGCCTGGCTACAGGTGCAAAAATCTCACTTTCATCGTATTCGTTGGTGTCCGCAAAACCCCTGGCCACCAGTCTACTTTTGAACCGGAAAGACCCATTTGACTCCAGTTTTCTTTTGTGGACCCAACGAGCTTTGATTACCCTAGTCCTAGAAGGGAGAGAAGATTTTGAAACATATTCCCAGGTTCCCTTGTCTTCAAGAGATTGAAGTTCCTCCCTCATGGCTGCTTCCCAGAGATCAGAATCTTCGGAAGCCATTGCCTCATGGAACGTGTTAGGTTCCACATACAAGGCTACTCCAGCAATTTCACTACCAGAAGATTTTTGTTCATCAACGGTTTCAGCTTCAGGACTCTTATTTTTGTCCTCCGAGCTCAATAATTCCAAGGTTTCCAAAAGAGACACAGGCAGTTCTTTTATATGGTCTCCATAAACCTGGGATTCAATGCATTTAACGTCTGCAGACCTGATTACAGATTTAGTTGACTCATCCAATAACCAGAGCTCAGTTTCTCCGCAATTTAAGACAAAGGCACGTTTACCATTAGGCGCAAATTTGTTTTTCCGATTTTTGTCTACATAAATTGCCAAACAGCCAAACCGTTTCAGGTGTTTCAAACTCGGGGGTGTACCGTGGATTTTTTCAAAGGGGCTCACAAAATCGTTAGCACTATTAGGCATACGATTGTGCACATACGTGGTGTAGTCCAGAGCGAAACCCCAAAAACCATGAGGCATCTTAGCAGACAAGAGATTTACTCTGATTTTCTGGATTAATTCTAAATTGAATCGTTCAGAACAACCATTTAATTCGGGAGTTTTTGGTGGACACGTGACTAATTGAGTGCTTTCTTTTGCCATCAAACGTTTCATTTCAACTGTCTTGTATTCAAGTCCCCCATCAGTTCGAATCACCAAAACAGTAGGTTTTTCTTTAATGATCAAGGCCATTTCATTAAGACATTTACCAAAAGCCAAATGCACTTGAGTCTTATCACTCAAGGGATAGGCAAAAGCATAACGTGAAAAATCACAAATGAAAGTCACAATATATTTAGCCCCAGTACGAAAATTGGCAGGACTGATTGGGCCCATCAGATCTGAGTGTAGGACTACAAAAGGTTTGTCTGTCTTCATTCTTTTTAGATTGTGGGGTTGTCTAACGATTTTGGCCTCAGCGCACTCAACACAATCCATAATTTCACTCCCTATCTTGATTCCCTTCATTTCTGGGACAAATCTACTGGCTAGCTCTAAATAGCGTTTGGAGGCATGGTTCAATCTGAGGTGCCAAATTGCTCCAAGATTGTCCCTGAGACTTGGTTTGAATTTTGGAGAAAAGATACTATTATCGAACTCTTTCAAAACCGAATCTACTCTATCCTCAGCCCCGTAAGATTTATCATTAGGAATCAAAGAACTATCAGAAATTGGGTTCAAATTCTCAGCACCTGAGCTTGGTTCCAAGGAGTTACAAGATTCATGACTCCCTCCTGCCTGAGCATTTGAACCATGAGCTACATGAGACGCCGCACAAGCCCTGGAAAGTCTGGACCTCTTACTTGAGGGTTCCTGACCTTCCGAGCTATCGTCTGTAAGCTTAAAATCAACCCACCATAGTTTACCACGGTAAACCCCAGTTTTGACAATTTCACCTGTATTTTGATTTATGAATTCAACCTTATCTTTAGTGAATACCACCTTCATGCCTTGTTCTGTTACTTTCCTAACACTGAACAAGTTAGCACCAAGACCAGGAGAAAACAAGACATTTTTCAAGCTTGCAGAGGTAGGGCCATTGATAAAGTCAACATTTCCAGTTTTGTCAACTATAAGATCCGCTCCATCATCCTCGTTTGCACACTTGAAAGTTCTTGGTATCTCCAAAGTTCTAACGTTACTCAAATAATCAAGCCGATTTGCCAAGTGTTCTGTGGCACCAGAGTCAACAATAGCAGTAAAATATTTAGGACGCTTACCTTCAGATGCCATGAGCGCTGAACAGTCCTTCTCTCGAACGAATTTGGCCACATCGGGATAGGACAGTTCCTTTTCACCGATAGTCACCCAGACCTCAGTATTGTCGGACCCATTCTTCGTTCCGCAAATTGCGAACATAGCCATTGGGTCCCTGGAGAGTCGAGACTCAAGTAGCTTTGCATGACCCAACGTCATCTTCAGAGTCTCAGGCTTTTTCTCTCCTGACCGAGCAAGCCTTTTGGCGTCAGCGAGCGCACGCCGCATTTCAGTAGCTGTCTGAGCACCTGCTAAAGAAGAGGATCGAGGTTTAGGGCAGTTAGCGACTTCATGGGTTACGTCATTGCAGTTGTAACAGCGCTTTCTTAATTTATAACATTGCCGCTCAACATGACCGCGGCGTTTGCAATGTGTACAAATTTTTCTCGCATTTCGAGACTTGTTTTTGTAGCTGACTGCAGCATTGCTCCTTGCCTCCTGATTCCATTTCACTGTCGGTTGAGCATTATGACGAGGACCTAGCCTACTCTGAACACTAGTGGAGCCCCTTTCTTTTTGAAAACCACCCCTTCCCCGGGCAAAACTGCTTCTTCCCCGGCCCTGAGACTTGGATCTGTGGTTAGGTCCACCTACCAGCAACACTCCAGATCTTCCGCCCCCAGGGACAGAATTTAGTTGGTCAGACTCGTTTTCGTCATCGACCAACATTTCTTGAATTTGGGAAATAGACAGATCAAGTTCTTTTGTGTTCGATCTCAATTTCAACTTATCCCAAGTAGAAGTGTCTCTAATCGCAACCAGGAGAATTTGCTTAGCATATTGATCGTCAATCATTTTGGGGTTCACTTTTCTAACATCTTTTAATGCTTCAGAAAAGCGAGAGATGAACTCCACAGCTTTCTCAGCTTTATTGTCAAAGTACATTGAGTTCAGTCGGTCCACCAGTGCAGTAATGTGCTGCAAAGTAGTCGGTTCTCTCATTCGTGAAAGTTTGTCAAGAATGTCTCGAGGGTGGTCTTGGTCTTGGATCAAGTCAACATAATATTCGTCAAGGCTGGATTCAATGTAATACTTGACTTTCTTAGTCACCAAGTCAATCTCGTCAACAGTGAAACAATCAGGCAAAGGCACGTCAGTGTCGAGCACGAATTTGCAATCCTCCTCATCAATAGCACGCTCAATGCTCCTTTTTCAGGTCTTGAAAGAAGTCGAAACACCAAGTTTGTTTTCGACAGTCCTGAATCTCAAATTATTCACACGCCGAGAAGAGAAAGTCACTTGCCTAGCATAGGCATCTGACACTCTTTCCGATGTGAATTTCGATTGGCGAGTTACAGACTTTTGCGAGCCTACATCCGCCTTTTGAGATTCTGGTGACTCCGACCTGCTGGTTTTGTTCATCTGATTGAAGAGCATACTTATCTTTGCTTCCAATCGAGATCCGATGGTGTTTTCCAGGTCCGCCATCATTCCTTTCACTTCGGCCAAAACTGATTCTCTGTCCATTTGGTTAGGAGAAAAATCCCGTCTGCGCTTGGAAGTAGGCTCAACACTATCAGCTGGGCTGACAGACCTACTCCGGTCCGACATTATGGTGATTTTTCAAATATTAATCGCTCCTATAATTGAACAGAAAAGATCATCAGAAACACCAATAAATAGATCAACAACCCCACGGATAAGTTGATAAAGGTTCGAAACCTGGAGAGGGATAAGTTCGAGGCTGGTTTGTAAAAGTCTACAGTAGGTAGCAATACAAAACAACCATCGCTGCTCCCTCCTACTTTCCGCAAATTTATCTCGCGCTCCAAATCCACTTCCAACGCGATCACTTCCGTAGAGATAGTCAAGCAGTTCAATGAAACGCTTGATTACTTCCGCATAACACGATTTCTATGGGAACATACACAATAAATTTCCCAATAAATTTGTCTTAAATCCGCACACTCTGGCATGCGATGGTGGCGGCCTAATGTACAACCCTCCAATGTCAATTGTTTTTCTGAACAACGATCACTTTAATCAGTCCAGATATTTGAAGCTCCTAGCAAACAATTCATATAGGAAGAGCAATTTTTCTCGACCCAATATTTCTTTTACTGGTACATTTTTATTCCAGAAGATTCTCTGCTCATAAAATTATGAACATAGGGAGAAATATTTAAAAATAAAAGAAAAGTTGTGCTAGGATGCCAATAAGAAACAAGTATAAATATTATTATTATTATTATTATTATTTTTTTTTTTTTTAATTTAAATCATAACGGTAAATAAACTAATTGTGTCATTTTAGTAATCAAATTATTAACCTGAGATTTTAAAATCAAATGCTGGAGCATTCGCAACTCTCAAAAGTGTTCAGGCGATGTCTGTGAGCGAGCTCAGGGGCTCACCGGACTGTCGGCCGTATCATTTGCCACCTATGATGAGCCCGCACAGACGTAAGCTTTGGCACAATAGAGTTTACTTACCGAATCCCAACAGGTAGCGGTTATACTAATTGACATTAGAGCCCATAGAGAGATCTGACCATTGGTTTCGGTCAGTGAGATTTTTCATAGTAGCTACCAGTAATCACAAAGTGGGGAGACAGCCTGCATGCCCATAAATTTGCTGTCTCAGTGAAAGTGGCTCATATCAACTATTTATTAGTTGTGAGTACTCTCTGTGTTAACCAATTAAAATTCCAAAACAATAAAACCCGGTCCGAGCTGAGGGTGACTACTCACTACTCGAGCTCTACAGTTTTAACTTTACGTAAAGATTTTATTAGGTTAACGGGAGCTGGGAGAATACCAGTTCCATCCCATCGCACTTTCGGTGGTCCGGACCCTCTGGGCAAAGTGGTCTCACGGAACAGCCCTTCATAGGCAGATGCAGTACTGTGAAAGACCACAAAATCACACAGTACGTACACCTCTACTGGAGCTCTAATAGGGGTTTTCACTGAAAGGCGGACTCTCTACAGTGTCACCCTAAATACATAAACTAAAATCGTAACACAATGCTTTCATTCATCCAAAATGGCAACAGCGGAGGTTTTCCGTGTACGACATCTCATCACATTTTTGCGAGTCATCGTACCCGAAAAGCTAGTCGAAATACGCAATCTAAATATCTACCTAATATGCCGGCAAAACTACATCTAACATGCACCTATCAGGAAAGTCGTGCATACACGAGCAAACAAACGCACGTAGGGCGTACTTATTCAAGCACATCATTCTTTCAACAACTAAGCATCGTGTTACGCATCGTCAGGGTCTTATATCAATTTTAAAAATAATTTTTTTTATCAAAAGAAAAATCTCACTGACTCAACCTCTACTGATTGTACTAGTGCTGTAACACAAATTTCAAAATGAAATTGAAACCGCATCAATGGAGGTCACCAAGCCATCGGCGCCGTGTTGATGATAAAACAACAACGGTTCAGCAGCAATAAAATTCATCAACTTATTGCATTATTCACCGAGCGTTGCTTCTCCAAAGATTACGGGTAAAATATGATCGCACTGGAATGAATGGATATATTCGGATAATACTTAACAATTTAAGTTGCACGAAGACAGAACGAACGCAGAAAAGATAGAGAGTTAAATTGAAAGCAAGCAAGCACACAACAACGGGGGCAGTACGCCGAACGAGTAAAGTTCACGATCAGCCGGTGGCGCGCGCAGTGTAGCCAGTCATCTGTACTGGAGGCCGTCTCCAAGTCAAGGTGGAGGCGTCGCCGCTGTGGTCTTCAATAGTGAAGCATCTAGGTTGAAGTAGGTAGATACTCTTCGGCTAGGTGAATGTTTCTGAATATAGGTATAGGTGAAAGTACCGAGAAGGTGGAGTAGTCCTCATAAATTCTGACACTTTCCATGCCCCTATAGAATCAATTCTAATTCGACGCTCATGCTAATTTTTTTGCTTTCAACGCATTCTACTCGTCTGTTACCATCAAGAAAAATTCAATTTAGCACCTTAAATTATTTTTACAGTAGTATACAATGGATTGAAGAACGATTTTTCAGTTCCATGTCCCAATCAAGTTCCTTCCCATGCCCTTATTGATAATGTGATGTGGCCGTGGGGCCGACGGTAAGGACATGGGAGTGAAAAATCAGCAGTATCATTGCAGTTTTTTAGATTTTGATGGTTTTAAGTTGAATTGAAAATAGCGTAGGTACTTGATTGTTGAGTGATGTGAGAACCCCTATATTATTTCAAGTTGTTTTATTCAGGAGCTACGTCGATGGCTCCACCAAAATTGTTCACTCCAGCAGAAATAAAGGAGCGTAGAAGGCTCCGGAAAAAAGCCCGGAGGGAAAAAAATCAGAAACGACCCAGTCCTACCATCTTATTGTGGTTTTATTATTAAAATTAAGTTATTTTATTCCTATGATGAGTTTGATCTCAACCGAGTGTTTAAATGTGATCTACTAACGAGTAACAATGTTAGAAAAAAGTTTGAAATTTTTCTGAGCAACAAAATTTTAAAAATTTACTCGACCCAAAAAGTTGCTTTTTTTTGAGAATCACCCATATGCCTACGCACAATTCAACTGTATTTATGGTCACACTAGTATCTTGAAGATCAACTTCTTGAAGAATAATGCCTACGCGAAAAGAACGATTTTTTAACATTTCTTACTGCACGAACGTCCTTCTACAACTGATGCCATTTTTGGAACCAGATACTTTTGCAATGCAGGCTGCACCCTCACCAATTTCCGGCATTCAAAATGTTGTTAATTAATTCAACATAACGCCATCCATACCTCAATGTGCGCTACACTCCGCGGAGGTGAGCAGCCCTCAGCAGCAGAACGAGGAAGTCGGCATTAATCAGACTCCAAAAATCCAGATTACAACAAAAAATTTTGGCGATTTGTGTCGTTTTATAAAACACTAGAGAGTACGTCGTGCCATCACTCTCACCCTCAAGAAGCCTCCAAAAAAAATTTTTCTTAATTTTTTCGTCCCGTTTTAAAGCTTCAAAATGAGCAAAATCGATGCTCGCATTTATCCGCATCAGCAATTCTTCCCAAAGCTTCACATTCATCTCAACCTTGGTTCCAGAAAGACTGGAAATTTCGAGATTAGTTTTAGATGTTATGAAATCAGTTCCACTCGGGAGCGACGCGTTTTTCAAAAGTTGTGAGCGCGAGCGTTGCCAAATAGCGTGACCGCAGGTGTGCAGCACAGTTAGCGGAGGAAGTTTGGCGAAATATCGACCCCCCCACCCCCCATCTCCCCGTAACGGGAGCACATTTTGAGTGAAATATGTAAAACTTTAAAGCTAATGAAAACTCTCAAGGGAATGACTCAAGCGGTAGGTTCCGATATGTGACTCTTCCTCCACAGAAAAACGGTAGCGTTGAGCGGAGCAATACGATTTGATGATGTAGGTAATCCGCTCTTAATATTAAAGAACATGCAAGGATCGTTACCTGGGGATGTTTTTGGGTATACAACATCAATCATGGCGCTTACCTGGAACAGAAAGACAAAAGAATGTTTTCAAATTTCAGTAAGTATAGGTACCTAAGTATAGGTGCCATTGCTCCTGCTAATTAAGATACAAAATTGCGGGAAAATCACAAATTTCAGAGATTATATTAATCTCTGAAGAAGGGAGTTCTTGTGAGTTGCTGAGTACCAAATAATTTATAATTATTATGAGATTGGCTGAAGAATATTTCTGCATGCCGAGTGTTAGGGAATATTTGGCAAAGTAGTTTTCCCTCACACTGGCAACCTGAGCACCACATGGTTTCCCTAATCTGGGGACTTGTTCTCACGTTAAGTAGTTTTCTCACGTTTCTGAAGTTGAAGAGGAACAAGACCTCACACTTGACCTCATATTACTCGTATGAGCACCTATTATTCAATTTAAGTAGGTACCTTCCATCAGTGCAAATGAGCTAAGATACCATAAAACGAACAAAAATTTTTATTTTAATTCAACATTTAAAAGTGCAGCTCATTTTGATGTAAAAACCAGGCTTTTTTGAAATGTGGGAATTCATAAGCCAATCCGGGAATTTTCGGCGTCTGGTCTGGGGAAAATGTTAATACAGGCATAGCAACACTGGGACCGAACCAACAACCAACTACGACCACCGTCAGCTCATCTCTATCACTCTACCCCAGTACCTAGATCCCATCCGCCTAGATTTATCCTTGCATCCCAGTAAGGATCATTAATTCGAGTTGCATCGATCTATTCTACGATGGAGAAAAGGACGGGGCCAAGTCCGAGCGGACCATCATCAAGAATCCAGGTAAGTGGTGCTCCAATCAGTGCAATCCTACACCAATCGACCCCTAGACGACCTATTATTCAGCCCATTCGAACTCTCAAATAGAAAATACTGGGGAAACTCTTTTTTTTGTAAGACCTCCTTCCTACCTAGAATGATTCAAAATGTCGCAGTTGAGAGTTGCAAATGTTATAAAATCGCCCATAGTTCAACTCCGCCATAGACAATCGATTCTGCTGACATTCAGTATGCTACCAATGCAGAGCTCCGACAGTCCGCGAGCATCGGTTGAAATAAAATGAAAATCTCGGATTAGGAGCCGAAAGCGACCAATCCTCTGCAAACTATGTAGGTCGTCTTCTTGGCTGCCTTGGAAACCTCTCGTTATCGGGCCAAGGTACCTAATCGATGTTCCCTCGGCTTGAATAAGAAAGCTTCGACCGAGATAGGGAAAGACCGAGCGAGAGGGGAAAGTCGCCTTATTTTCTCGCGAACTACCGACCGGCGGAAAAAGAAATGCGAGCGACGAAATACGGAAACAAATAAAGAAATGGCCGAATTGGTCGGTCGGTTTGGCTCAGGTGGTAAGCGAGGGACTGGCAGAAGAAACCGTATTTTTTCACCCCCCGGAACGTTTCCCTTTCCTACTCGTCGAACAACCCCCATCCGTCTCAGCCCTTCAAACGAAAAACTACCGTCGGAACGCGGAGTATTCTCTAAGAGTATTCAGCTGGAAAACTTTGTTTCGCAAAATACGAAAAGACCTTGCAAAGTGCATAGTAGCACTGGCGAGGATTCGAAGCGGAATAAAGAAAAGGTAGCAAACCGAAGAAACTATAACTGCTACACTTTTCTTCGATGTAGTGGTGCGTCCTCGTCTGAGTGGTTTGTTGCTTTTTATTGTTTCACCTTTGAGAACTTGAACAAACCTTTACCTACGGAAAGATCCGGAGGAACATTGATATTTTATGTCCTCACCAGTTTCAGCCGACAGACCAAAATATTTTCGCTCCTGCGTTTGGAAAAATCATTCCGACGGATTTGAAGGGGCGATTTAAAAATTCACCCGTTTTTCGGAAATATAGACTATGAATTTACTTGTTATCATATCCATGGAAAATTCTATTCGGGGAATAATGGATATTCGATTAATAAACCGAATTGAAGAACCCACCCTTAGGAACGAGTCCAAATAATTTCTTTATTATGGTTTGCTAAACAGGAATTTCTTTTATAACGATTGGAAAAAGGTCGTGAATAACGGAGAAAATGCGAATTTAGTTCGTTCCAGGGCTGATGGGTTTTAACATTCACGAGGGCGTAGCCTGACATGTGTCCCGTCGATGTGGTCAGGCTCCGGTGTCCCAGATGGGTTGACATGCCGTTCGACCTCCGACCGTCTTTTTCCAGAAACCACGGAGCAACCATTGAGTGAACTTGTCAGTTAATGAAACCGTTCGTTTTTATAACTACGATTAGCCTCAATATTGGCTCGGATTCCAATTATTCGCCAGAACGACGAAATGCCGTCACAAATAATTTAAAATTCAATTTGAAACGTTCGAATTAAAAATTCCAGTATCGACTATGGTCTCGTGTTTAGGGGCAAATCCAATTACCATTATTAAATCAGTGAGCCAACGTCATTTATTATTCGCATAGGGAGTGCGTTGGTGCATGAAACGAACACGAGAAGCGCTAATGAGCGTGAGGGAGAAGCGTATTTGGGTGATTCTCCGAAAGCAGGGAAATTTGTGTCCCGAGCTTGTTGAGGCGATTCTATATGAGATTAAGAAATTTTTTTTAACCAATGGATTCAGGGCATTGTTAGCTTGGTTTCTATCAGTAAATAACCATTTTTACGCATGCATAAGTATTTGTAAATTGCGTTAAAAGGTGTCATTTTTCAGACCCTCACACGTCCAATTTCTCGGTTTTTCAAGTTTCACACCCCTCAGTTCGAAGGATAAAATTTTAATTGCCTAAAAAAGTGGCAGGTTGTATTCATTTACTCTTCAACTTATGCCTGCTGAAGGGAATTCAAAAAATTTTAATGTTACATTATAAATCAGCTTGAATTTATCATGTCCAGTCATTTTTGAAGTTTTCATTCAGACCCTCACATTATTTAGAAAATGATAATGAAAATGACTTTACACTGGCGATGAAGGCCACAAAGGGGAATCAGGAGTTTGTCTACATCATTCTGCACCCGCCCAGATGTTTGCGACTCGTTTCCAGAACGAGCCATGATGGGTTAACCCTCGATATGTGCGCCTTGTGCATGGTGATTTTTTTTTCTTTCAGACCCTCACCTTGTCATTATTTTTTTTGAGCGAGTACATTTTTAATTGTCTCACTCACTTGTGTTATGTTCGGCTAGGACTAATCGATGTGCGAAACCGGAATTCTGAATTTTTTATTTTAACCGGGGAAAAAATTGTTTACATTTCGTTTTTTCAGACCCTCATAAACAGACCCTCACCTTTTCTTGATTTTGATGAGGTGAGGGTCTGAAAAAAATAACTGAAACTTCTAGAAACCTGTGGTGTAGATAACACACAATACTTCCACATTTTTAAACGTAAAAGTGTAACACAGTTTGATCGTATCTTGACTGCTTTTAAGGGTGTTAAGGTCAAAAATATCAAAAAACTCACTATGCAAATTCTAAAATTCGCTCAAAATAAAAATACGCCACATTATCGGAATGTAGAAACTATAATATTTTGCAAGGTAAAACAAATATTTCAAGACCAAGAACGCTCAAATCGGTTCATTTTTTCGGCCGTAAAAAAATATAATAGAACACACTAAAAATCCAAATATATCGGAAGTACTGTGCGTTATCCAAATTTCACTTGAACAGGGTGTTACGTCTTGCCGAGACAAACATTTCAGTTCAAGAAATTTGAAAAAAGGTTGAGAATTGAGGGAGCTATGGCCATTTTCGTAAATGACCAAAGACGGACAGACGGACACACAGACACGTGTTCGGGAAGTTATTCTGAGTAAATGTATTTAAGTAAAAGTTTTTTCTGAAGCTTTGATGAGGTGTAAAAACTTTTTTTCCGTAAGATAAAAAAATATTTTGCAAAGTATAATGTCCAATAAACATCCAGACGGCTTTTTTTTCAGACCCTCACCAGCCAAAATGCATTAAATTTGCTTTTTAGGACAAAATATGAATATTTTTCGTAACTTTTTCCAGAATTATCATGCTAGAGGATGTACTCAATATAATGAGACAAAAAAATTGGTTAAAAATAAAAAATTTGAAACTTGAGAAAATGGAAGTCAAATTTCCCTGCTTTCGGAGAATCACCCATTTACACCTGTTCGCGCGCATATTTTTGTTCCCGAACTTTTCAGCTGATTTGTCGCATATAGGGAGTAATGAGTGAAATTTTAATGCTCGATTTACCAATGCAGGTACCTGGTGAATTCACAATACTGTTGGGCTGGACTGTGATTTTTCCTAAAGGCAGGAGTTATTCAGTTAAAGTTGAACAACTAGCTCACCTAGTGTTTACCAAAAAGAAGAAGACGAGGAGAATAAGGAAAAAGGAGAAGCTGATGGAGGCGGAGGAGGTGGAGAAGGGGGTGACAAAGAGGCGGAGGAGAAGGAAAAAGAAAAACGAACAGGTAGAATACAAATAAGAAGAGGTCGAAGGAAAAGAAGAAAAAATAAGAAGAAGAATATAAAGAGAAGGTGGAAGACGCAGAAGCAGCAGGGGATGAAAAAGAAGGAGAAAAGAGCTGGAGGAAAAAGAGCGAGGATTATGAGAAGAAGCAGGAGAAGAAGGATGAGTTGATGGAGGCAGATGAGGTAAAGAATGAGAAGTAGAGAATGAGTGGGAGGATAAGAAAGGGCGCATATGTGAGCGAAGAACAAAAAGAGAAAGGAGAAAATGAAGAAGAAGAAAAATGATGAGGAAAATGAAAAGAAAACAACAACAGCGAGGACAATGACGGCGATGACATCGACGACAAGAAGAAGAAGTAGAAGAAGAAGAAGAAGAAGAAGAAAAAGAAGAAGAAGAAAAGGAAGAAGAAGAAGAAGAAGAAGAAGAAGAAGAAGAAGAAGAAGAAGAAGAAGAAGAAGAAAAAGAAGAAGAAGAAGAAGAAGAAGAACAACAACAACAAGAGGAACAATGTTCAGAAAATGAAAAGCAGCGAGAACGAACAAGAAGAAAAATAGGAAGAAGAGGAAGAAAAACAACGAGCAGAAGAAGAAAAGGAAAGCGACAAGGAGAAGGAGAAGAAAAGGAACTTCAATAACAAGGAAGAGAAGAAGGATGAGGAGGGGAAGAAGAATGGAAATGAAGACCAAGAAGGGGAATAGAAAGCAGGACAAGGGGGAGGAGGAGAAAGCATGAGACTGAGAAGGAAGTGAAAAAGAAGGAAACTGTTACCATTTTGACTATCGAAGAAAAAAAAGAAGGAAACTTTCACCATTATCCGCTCATCTCCTGTTAATTGAGATGTTACATGGGCTCGAAGAAAAAGATATCCCAACCTCTAACATGTTTCAGAGGCCAGTGCGGTTCTACTTGACCAGGGTGGAAAATCTGAATGGATTTTGTTGCCTCGTTTCCGGAATGTTTTGGGATTCCGGCGCACGTTCCGTTTCCTAAGCCCTGTATTCGCTCGAAACGTCTCAGGCCGACCGCAAGAAGCTTAGAAACATTCCCGAGATAGAACTCTCAAATCGGCTTTGCTCTGCTGACAGGGTAACGAATTGATGACCTGAACAAGACGCTGCAACACGCGAAATCGACTTGGAACAATTTCCGATTTTCCTGACGAATTATTAGTAGTGGACTGCGACTCATGAGGTAAGAAGCCTGATCATATTTATGGAAAATTAGGAACATAAAAAAGAGTATTTTTGCTCGTACTTTCCTGAGTATTTTTTTCTTTTTTTAAATTTTTTGTCAGAAGAGTCTGGAGTGATTTTAATTTAAGGGTTTTCGAAAATTGTTATCAGATTCAAGCCATTCATCGATTCAAGGGGTTTTGATATTTTGCATGCAAACAAACCAGCTCTCCAAGAGAAACGAAACTTGGGCCATTCCTCTTCTTGGAGTGACACTTTTCATGGGATCCTTTGAGATGGGAAAGGATACGCAATAAGTACATGCGTTACGTCCGTATAGCAGTTCTACCCTTTCGGATCGGTACCTCGGATACATATATTTCCGTTCAAGGGCCATAACGTTGTATGCCCTGCTCGCCATGTTATGCTCCAGAAATGAAGGAGAACCGGAAAGAGAGAATATGTATGATACTCTCAACATACTCAGTGTCATATGCTTGAATGGTGAAGGTGATCGAAATAAAAAGTTGTAAAGGAAAGGAACAATTCATGCCCCAGAAATTCCACCCTTCCGTATTTTGATGCTTACTTTTTTGACACAATTAGTTGAATTTTGACCACTTGCGCAGTGAGTTTCCCAACATTTTTCATCCAAACGGCCTCCAAAGTAGTCAAAATATGCTCAAATTGTGTCAAAATTCACGTATCGAAATATGGAAGCGTAGTGTGTTATCTGCTCACCACTAGTTTTGAGTTGTCGCACTATGACGTGTTCTCAACGTGCGACTCATGCGCAACAACGGACCAAATGTTTTAACATGAATGTCTCGACAGAGAAAAAGAAAACGTGCTACACCGAACGGCCCTAATTCCGGTGTGGGATGCGAATAATAGTGGCACTTTGTGTAACATCGGTAACGCCCATGCGACTTTTACGGTGAAAAAGAGAAAAAAGGCTAAAACGGGACGTGCTAACCCTCCTAATCATTCGACCCTGTCTCCTGTCCACCCCTGCTTGGCTGAATGCTTGGCGTAGCCGATCTTCATGGCCCTTCCATCTCGCCCTGTTCTATATGTATGTAAATGGTAGGCCCACTGCGACCGTCCGAAGGCTGCAGATGGCCTGACAAGCCTCGCATTCCTTCGACCGGACGACATCGAATTTCTCTCCCCTGTCCCGGTCGTTTTTCTCTCTTTTCCCCCTATTTTTCCCCTTATTTCCCTACATCCTCTCCGCGATGTTGCGTTTTAGGGTCGTTTTCCACCGGATACCGAAGAATGACAATGTCGGGGTCGGCATGCCGACTTTCGTTATGCCGTCCTTTGTGAAGGGAGGTAACGTGATCTTCAGAATGAAACATGCGTACAGTAATTGGACTGGAATGGAAATCTTTGCCCTCTAATGAAAAGGTCTATTATTCTCCCGGCAAATGAACGTTAGAATGCTATAAAACACAGAGTAGGCGGTCTATTTCGGCCAAAAATCATCTTTCTTTCAGTACATGACGTTGGGTTTTTCGGCATTAATCTTTCGGTATTGACTAAAAAACATGATTTTGGACGTTCTTCGGGATTTTGGGTCACTTAGCAGCGTTTCTTTAGCTATAATCAGTAACCCTACTTGATTTCAACGTTGAAGCGACTGAATAAACTGTACAGGAAAATGTGCCGACGTAATTGACACCTCGCCTGCCAGTATTTTCCACTTTACTATTCGACCCACCTGTCAGCCGGAGTCTATTTTGACGTCTAATATGTGCGCATAGAAAGCAGTTCCCATCGGCAGCTCTCGTTTGATACTTTCTCAAGCTCAGCCGCTGATCGGCTTTCGTGAGCAGGCGGTTTAGAAGCCCGGCGACGGGTGCCATCAGCATAAAAAGAGCATCCGATACAGAGCAGAGCAGTGGTGCCAATGTCAGGCTCGTAATACCGCAATTTCCCATCGGCCTGGCCAGTTTTCCCGAAAAATTCGGCCTCGTAATTTCCTGTAAATGCTGCGGCTTTGGAAACCAGAAAATGAAGCATATCGATAGTGAAATTGTAGATCCTTGTAAGTCCGAATTCGGAATTTTGTCAGAGTACCTAAAATACGTGCTTTTTTCTAAGTCAGATATCAGGGATAAGGTCTTCAGATAAACCGCCTCTTTCGCCGAGATTTCGAAAATTTATATTTTCTTCGTCCGGGCTTGGAGACAAGTATATGACCACTGAGTATGATGAATGAGTATTGTGACCACTGTCTAATTTTTGGTGGGTGATATCCATAATTCTGGTTTCTACTGCAAAATTTTGAAGATAATTATAATTATCTTCAAAATTTTGCAGTGGATAATAATTATTATTTAGCATCAGTGCACGGTAGTTACAAATATAAAAATATAAATCTCAAAATACAACTGGCCAGCTTTTTAATTTTATGGCAGAACTTTTAATATTTAATATTAAATAAGACCTGAACTCAAAAAGTGTGAAATAATACCACAGCCAACTGTCGACTGTCGCGAGGGGAAAACAGTTGGCAGCCCTGTTGCTGGTTTCCGAGGTACCTTGTCATCTGCCTTTTAAGGGAGGTTTAGAACGCGAAACACGATGCCAAATGGGCGCTTGAGTGTGCGATTATACCCTTCCAGGGCCGGGAAAATCCCTCGGTTATGCGTGAAAATTTCCCTTAGACGCCATTACTGGGAGCGTACAAGCTGAGTGAGAAGATCGCCATATTTTCAAAAGGGTTTTAGATCGGCTTCGACATTATGTCGGTCACGTAGACGATATCAAACAACAGTGGTGAGGAGATAAGACACGATATTTCCATATTTTGATAAATGTTTTACCCAATTTGATTATATTTAGACAACTTATGAGGCTGTTTAAGTAAAAATTATCAAAGGTCTCACAATGCAGATTTTAAAAATCGCCTAAAATAAAAATACGGTAAGTTATTGGAATATAAAAAATATCTACTCATTCTGCAAGGTAAAACGAAGATTTTAAGACCAAGGACGCTCAAATCGGTTCATTTTTGCGGTCAGGAAAAAATAAAATAGAAAACACTAAAAATGCAAGTATATCAGAAGCACTGTGAGTTATTCTATGTAAACAGGGTGTTAGGTCTTACTGAGACAAACATCCCACTTCACGAAATTTGAAAAAAGGTTAAGAATTGAGGGAGCAATGTCCACTTCGGTAAATGACCACTGACGGACACGCAGGTATTTGTTCAGGAATTGATTGTGAGTAAAAATGTACACGTTTTCTATTGCTCCGATCCGAATGTCGATTACAGGACCATAACAATTGAAGATTTTTCCAAAACTGCATTCATCCACTTTTGAGTTTTGTATATCGATTTCGTTTTTTCGATTTTCGATTGCTTATAGGTACCAAAGCTCCTATGAATCGAAATCGAAAAACGAAATCGATATCGACAAAACTCGAAAGTGGATGAATGCAGTTTTGAGGAAAACTCTTCAATTTTACGATAATTCCAAGAACATCGTACTTAAATATGATGAGTATTCATGGGTTTACAAATTAACTAAAAATTTGTACAAGCCAGAATAAGAAAAAAAAAAAAAAACAGGGTGAAACTTCAACGGTGATATTTTGAATGGTTTCCTGATTTTCTACGTATTTCCTCCCGAACAACGTTCCCAAAACTCATTTTCATCAGTCGTTGAATATTATTATTGCATTATGAGCTTGAGGGTGCTAAGAGATCATCACATTTTCCCCGGGAATTTTCCCTTTCAATCCTCCAGATATAGAGAATACGAGTCACGTAGTCGACAGGCACGTACCTGCTCTGCGGACTCATAACGAACTTCCAGTCTCATCATGCCCCCGTGCCAACTTTAGAAAAGCACAACTTCCCTTATCGCGAGTCCAACTTTTCAATACATTTGACTACCAAATTGAAATTAACTCTAATGACGGGGTTAAATCGACCGTCGAAAATGTTCGAAGGGATGAAGACTGGCATGCATTTTTCATCAGGTAGAAAGGCCCCATTTTATCGCTGAATTGACTTTTTGAGATTATAGGTATATCTTATAATGAAAAATCGAGTTAATAGTTTTTTGCTCCCTCCGATCTTCGAACACTGATCACATCGTTCGATGTACTGATTTTCATTATCGCTCAAGTATAAATCCACTTTTGGAGTCACTAAGTGCCACACAAAAATATGATTTTTGAGCATTTTTTAATATCAAGGCCAATGTGGCCCCTTAATAAAACCGGTGGTGCGTGGGTGGCACACAATACTTTTATATTTTGATACGTAAGTTTTTGGCAAAATTTGATTTTATTTTGAATGCTTTGGAAACAGACAAAAAATTAACTATGCAAATTTTAAAACTTCCGTCAAATCGAAATACGTCAAGTTATCGGGATATAAAAAATATTCATGTGTTCCGCAAGGCTTTTAAGACCAAGAACGCTCAAATCGGTGCACTTTTGCGGTCAGAGGAAAATGAAATAGAAAACACTAAGTATTTTGTATTTCATTTTCTTCTTTCTATAAGTCTTATATTGCTAATATATCGAAAGTACTGTGAGCAATCAGAATTCCGGTTAAATAGGTTGATAGGTCTTACAAACACACATCCCAGTTCAAGAAATTCTAAAAAGGCTAAAAAGTAAATTTAATATGCCCTTTTCTGTAAATGACTGGACGCACAGTCACAGGCAGTGATTCTTAGTAAAATCGTAAAAATAAAAAATTCTAATTAAAAGTTTTCCTGGAGCTGCAATCCGATTTTGGATTAACGGACGATTACAATGTATTGACCTCGTAAATACTCGAAGTAAAAAATAAACCAGTGGTGCGTAGATAACACACAATACTTCCATATTTTGAAACGTAAAATTGTGACACAATTTGATTATATTTTGACTGCTTTTAAGGGTGTTTAGGCCAAAAATATCGAAAAATTCACTATTAAAATTTTAAAATTCGCCCAAAATGAAAAACCGCCACATTTTCGGAATGTAAAAAATATCCACATATTCTGCAAGGTAAAACAAAGATTTTAAGACCAAGAACGCTCAAATCGGTTCATTTTTGTGGCCGGAAAAAAATAAAATAGAAAACACTAAAAATGCAAATATATCGGAAGTACTGTGCGTTATCCAAATTCCGATTAAACAGGGCGTTAGGTCTTGCCGAGTCAAACATTTCAGTTCAAGAAATTTGAAAAAAGGTTGAGAAATGAGGGAGTTATGGTCATTTTTGTAAATGACCACAGACGGACAGACGGACACACGGACAGACGGACACACGGACACACAGACACACGGACACACGGACACACAGACACTTGGTCAGGAAGTGATTTTGAGTAAATGTGTATAAGAAAAAGTTTTTTCTGAAGCTCCGTTCCGATTCTCGATTTTAGGACGATCACAATACTTCCATTTACTCTGTAAATATGGAAGTAAAAAATACGATTAATCACACCTACTCAAGTAGGAGCAGTTGATTCTATTTTAAATTTAATTTAAGATTTTCTATTTTTTTTAACTACCTACTTTTTCGACATCTGTGGCTACCGACGATCCGATTTTGGACTAAAAATCGAACCTTCGACTAACAAGCCTCGCAGTCATAGGCGCAATTTGCTAGCCGGGAAATTCTATCAGGTCGCCTTTTGATGGAGAACCGTCTGAATAAAAACGGCCATTTTCCTTCATCAATATTCGAACTGCGAATAACCCGAGGCGTCGGAGGTTTATCGAACATTAGGTGTAAAACCCGTTAACGAACGGATTCATACCATTCATCCCCCTGTTCACCTGGCCTGAAACTGCACCCCGTGCTCGGAGGGTTGAATATTCGATAGACTGAAACGCACACAATACGAACAAGCGAACCGAAAGTGGTTTCACGCTCAAATCTGCTGATACGACTAAATTTCGCAAATATTCCTTCGTTTATTGTACCTGGGGAGGTTCATCTGTTTATCGGAAGAATTGTCACTGTACACCAAACTTATTGTAGGTACTTAAGTACTCAACCTAGCATGAATAATTGACCGAAGAAAAAAAAAGACGAAGAAAAAAGCCAATAATTTATTTATGCGTGAAATTATTCTCATAATTTTTTTAGACGTGAGTGCTTTTTGAGTTTTAATTTTTTTCAGTTCGATGTTTATTCGGAGAATTTATAAAAGATCCTTTTTGAGAAAAAATTCAAAGCATGAAAAGAAAGTTGTGTACAACACTTGAATTACCGTAAAGGTAGGTTACTTTGGTCCTTGACTGGTTACTTTGGTCCAAAAACCGAAAAACTTCTACCATGATGCCATCAGTGTAGATGAGCTGGAGAGGCTTCGAAAAAATTAGGGTTCATGGGAACAACCTAGGCAATGAAAAGGCAAGCGCAACAACCTGAACCTCATCACCAGCTACTGATAACAATTCCTGATAACAATCAGGTGATTTTTGCGATAATTTTCTTTACCACACTTTCACTGTTCCACCTGTTGGAGGTGGTCCGGGAAGGAAAGTACCCACCACGTAGTGTTCAAAATTTAATGTAGATGACGATTCATCACCATTTTTGGTTCATTTTTCTTAAGAAATGAACCTTTGTAATCGGTCAGGAAAAAAAAAATTTTAACACCCCCTGAAAATTTGTTGGTTTACGTTTCAAGGGGTGTAGAATCCGAATCTGCAATAAAAATTTTTTGTCCGTCCGCCGTACGCCGTACGCCGTACGCCGTCCGCCGTCCGGGGTTTTTAAGGGGGAAGGAGTTATCGAAAAAATTTGAAATTTTTACCAAAAATCAAGTTCCGTATCTAGTTGGTCCTAACGTCTCGGCAGAACCCTACCTTAATTTTAAGGCCAGTAAAACAGCTGTTGAAGTGGTAAAAAATTCGTCTTTTTAAGGAAATTTGCAACATAGGCATGTGAGGTATCATTTTCTATAGATTTTTCTATGCTGAATCGAATGAGACCATCGCCACGCCGGTAGCTTCAACCGTTTAGGAGTTATTGCAGTTTTAGTGAAGCAGTTTTGAGTTTTTTAAAATTTCCCCAATTCTTAATAACTCGAAAACTACTCGAGCCACAAAATTCGTTTTCCACTCGTTGGAATCCCCACAAAAACTTCTGTCCTCCCGATATCTTCAATTTAAAGAATTTGGTCGCATTACACAAATCAGCAAAACAAAAATTGGAAAAACTTGAGAATTTGGCCTCGGCTCTTAGATACGGTTGATTGATCTACTTACGACTACTAGCCTATTACACCAACAAGGTGACGCACTCACACTTCGACCAGTTGCGCTTGGCAACATGAGAGCGAGTCAGGCTTTAACAACGGTTCTGAGGCATGAGGCATTTTTAATTTCATTATTCAGAGAATTTAATAATTATTATTATTCAGTTAATTATGAAGGTGATTAAGAATAGATTAAATGGTAAATTTAACGGAATTGAACGATCAGCTGCGTTGAAAAAATGGATAGGTAAGTAAGTATTTATCAAGCGAAGAGGATGATTATTTTTTGCCTGGTTGAAAAAACGTTTTTCTAAATAACCCATCTAAAATACAAATTGATACTGAAATTATAGAATAATAACAGCTAAATTCTGTGTTTAAGGAGTACCGATATATCGTAAGGTTTGTCTTTGCAATCGAAAAATGAACCCCTGTGCAAAATTTGCAGAGTTCTTCGGACATAGCAAAAACTAATCTGCACATGCCACTGATCTACTTAGCAGCGTTTTTACATTTGGACTGTTTTAGTGATCATTTTTCGCAAATTACCGACGGAAGGTATCTTTGTACCAGGAAGGCTGCATACTTTGGTCCAACGAAACTGACACAAACCAGCCTTCACTTAACCTGTGGAAAAGAAAACTGGTGCCTTTTGCCCTGTCATTTATGACGGGGAACTCTTCCCTGGAAAAATAATTTCCTTTGACGGCTAGTGCGCCAAAGTCAGCACGATGGACCAAAGTATCAAGTCATGGAAATGGCCATCTAATAAAGACAGATCAAGGGCATTTTCAATTAAAAAAAAAATTTTCCCGTTGCTCCTGGAATAAACCAAGAGGGCAGAATGTTTAACTTTGACCCAAATGAAAAAACAAGCCATTTTCAAGTCAACTTTGGGACTGGCTCAAAGTATCCTACCCGAATAGGAAACATTGGTCCAAACTTCAACAAAAAAAATTAAATATATAGAGAGCAGATAGAATTTTTTTGAGGTCATGAATCGATTTGCCAGGTCCCAAATAGTGAGAATATGTCATCCCATTACGAATTTTCACGTTCCATGGGTGGATAAGAAGGCGATTTCTAAAAGTTTTGCAAAAAGTGGACCAAAGTAACCTACTTTTACGGTAAATAAAAAATTTTCGAGAAATTTTTGCTGAAAAAACTTTACGATTTTTCTTGAAAAAAGTTCTCGAATATTCTTTTGAAAAAAAATTTTGAAGATTTTCATGGGTAAACAAATTGTTAAAAAGTTTTCCCAAAGAAGAATTCTTAAAATTTTCTCTCCTCTTTTTCTTAAAATAGCTTGAAATTAAAAAAAAAATTAAAACAAGAAAAAGTTTGGAAATAAATGAAAAAATATTTTTCCTCATTTTCTAATATTTGCTGAAATTTTTTATGAAAACATTTCTCGAGGAATTTTCTTGTTCTAAGTTCTAAACATTTCAGAAAAGTAACCGTGAAAATTCAAAAATCAATTTTTCAAAAAATGTGTTAATAACATTTTTTTTTTCTTTTTGGAGAAACCCGGTTTTAAACTCTTTGTTATTTTTAAAATATTCTTTTCGGACAACTTCGGTTGGGTGTCGGGTAGAACGGCGGTTAAATTAATTTTACTTCTAGATACCCATGACAACATTTTTGCTCTTTTCAGAAGCAGTCCAAATATTTTCATTTCCGTGGAGAATTTTTCATTTCACACACCAATTCCGACAAAATTTCATTTCCTACAGATTTTTTTTTCATCTTTCTCGAAAATGACCATTTTCTCGATCAAATCGCCGACAACAAATCCGTCGAATGTCCACCTACCTATAACTCGGATTATCCCGCAGTTGTTCAACTTGTTCATTTCCTCCGCCGATTTCCACTCAACTCCGGGTCGAGGGGTTAAAAGCGAAAACACTTGACGAGCTGATGTTGTTGTTTAACGATTGTCTACCTTGCCCGGTTTTCAATTAGCGAAACAAAGCCACCTGATTAAAACGGACTGAAGCCACCTGTTGGCCGTTCGCAGTAACCGGAGGAATAGTTTCAACCGAGCGAATTGATGGTACAGGTAAAATGGGTTAATACCGTTTTCCCTAGATGAATCAAAGACTCTTCAAGAGAGATACAACCTTTATTTTTTTAAACAAAAAAAAAAAAAAATGGCGAGCTGCCCGAAATGGAAGAAATTTTGATTTTTATGTATAATATATAAATTTCTCGATTTATTTGAGGTGTTTCTAAATCGAATAAGGAATTTTTCAGATCGCATTGCAAATAAAAACTCAAATTTTAGAGAGAAGAAATAGACTGTTCCACTATTGATAACTGATGATTGATCAATAGTATGATTATTATACTATTGATCAATCATTATAGTCTACTATAGACTATTTCTCTTTTCACATTTTTGCGGTTTCATTGAAATTATGGAATTTCACAATTTTAACGCGAGTGATTTACCTATGCAAATTTTAAAATTTTCCCACAATATAAAGACGCCAAATTATCGGAATATAAAAAATATCCACGTATTTTGCAAGGTAAAACAGAGACGCTCGTATAGGAAGTAATTCTGAATATAAGTGTAAAAGTACAAGCGTTTCTGGGGCTCGAAGGGCCGGTTTATCAATTTACCTGAAGCTACTATCATAACAGATTAAATCTGTAAATAAATAAATAAATTTTATTGTCGCCTAGCGCAGTTTTTACATGCGTTTTTAGCATAGTATTACATGTGCTTCCATGAAATGTCAATAGAAATTGCAGGTACAGCAGGTACAGGAAATTGCAGATACTAGATTTATGAAAATTGATAAACGGACCGTGAAAATATTTTCAAATTTTTAAACCCAATCTTATATCCGAAAAAATAAATAAATATAATATAATATAATATATAATAAATAAATAAAAATAATATTATTCTTACCTAGCAATATTGAAAATTTTCATTGCCAAAATCGGTCGAACAGTCACGGAAAAGAAATCAGGATACGGAAAGGACGACGGGTGAAATATCGATCGTCATTTGACGTCAATGGGAGATTAACCTCGTTACAGAGGACGGACGAATTGGCGCAATTCGTCATGATTGCCGGGGCTACAATAAAATGTTACGCGGGTACTTGCCAAATCGTCCCTTTATTTGCTAAAGGGCAATTCCGAAATTGAACTTAACCCGGTCGAACGCCTTTCTGAACACGAAAGCGAGAAAATCACCTGCGACTCAATTCGTGATTTACACTCTCACAACTAAGGATTTTTACTTCCACGTATGCAAAGTAAATGGGAGAATAATTCATTACAATTGTTTTGTATAACAATTATTGTAATCCTGAAATTTTTTCCGAAGCTCCGATCCGATTTTCGATTTTAGGACGATTACTTCCTGATTGTGGAGGTAAAATGGCCATATCCCCTTCGATTTTTAACCTTTTTTCAAATTTCTTGGACTGGAATGTTTATCTCAGTAAGACGTATCACTCAGTTTAACCGGAATTCGAATAACCCAAAGTACTTCCGATATATAGCACTTTTAGTGTTTTTATATTTTATTTCTTTCCGGGCGCAAAAATAAAACGATTTGAGCGTTCTTGGTCTTAAAATCTTTGTTTTAACTTGCAGAATACGTAGATATTTTTCATGTTTAGGTAACTTGACGAATTTTGATTTTAGGCGGGTGCTAAAATAGGCAAAGTGAGTTTTTTGACATATTTGACCATTGCACCCACCAAATTAGTCGAAATCAATTTACTTTGGCTCAAATATTTATTTATCAAAGTATTTTCATGCGTCTATTTAGACGTCTGCTTTATTTTTTTGATGAATAGTTTTATTAAAGCTCTAGGTAATTCTGGCACACAATATCCATCAAAAACCTGAAGGAAGTGATTTTTCTCGGAAAAACACATTTACATTTCACGACAGCAAACTTCAGTTTCATTCCCTCACTCATTTCAAAAAGTTCACCCGGAATCCACACACGGGATAGAAAATTATGGATAAATGAAATAAATTCGTCAAAAAAATCGAAACCGAGAGAAGCAGTGCCGTAGTGAAGTTTTTAGGTAGATTTTTCCCTCTTCCTCGACTCTGAAAGGTGTCGTGTGTTTCCAATTAATCCACCTATCTAAAACGTGTTTGGTATTGCAATCCGTGTGATTTCTCACGTTTTCGGATCCGTTCCGATCACTTGGCTGCCGATTTTGATCCGATTGATAAATTCTTTAAGTGACATCCCAAAAAAGTCTGACATTTGGCGCCACTATTTTTCAATTTTTCTGAGTAAATATTGGTAGGTATCTCTACTGCAAAAAAAAAATTTTTCAAAAATCAGAAACTTTTTTTGAAAATTTGAAATGATTTGCGTTCGACAGTCTGTTTTTCGTCGTTAAACACTTATTCCTACTTTTTTTGTTCTGGAGGAAAAATGCTCAACTTTGAAGATTTTTTGAGTATTTTTCACGGATTTCTCGCTCGATATAGAGTGTTTTTCTTTACTTTTTAAAAACATCATTTTTTGGTCTCAGATTTTTTTTTGCGGTTTCCCTTTTTTTCTCGTTTTTGCGGATTTGATAGGGTTTCAAGGAATTTTGAGGAATTCAAGCCGCAGATAGGATGAAGTCACCAATGTAACTTTTGTCAACAACTGTTGTCCTTGGTACTGAGCTATTCAGTAGAAAGGGTCCTACGATGGTTATAGCTTCATTATCACTTCAAAAATTGGTGTCAAAATAGTTTTTCTTTTTTAATTTTCATTTTTTACTTTTTAGCTTTTCAAGTTTATTTTTGGACCTGGTTTTATTTTTCAATATCGGAATATCGTTGTTCGATGTTAGCACTAGTAAAATGAAAGCATTTTTTCCCTTTTCTTGAAAATCTGGAAAAAACGACTAAAACCGCGCCGATATGATAGGTAGTAAACAATTTTTCGCACTTTTTCTGAAAATTTGGAAAAAACGGCTTAAACCGCACCGATAAAATAATAAACGGTTTTTCAACTCCCCCCCCCCCAAAAAAAAACCCAAAAATTTCACCTTGTTGAGGAAAAGGGCGGTGCAGGAGCCCGCCGGCACTTTCCAATGCGTATGCTTGTAGGACGGCGAGCCGACGCATTCGGACTCCTTGTGCGACGCGTCGCCGCGCAGCAAAAGTCGCACCGCCTCCTTGCGGCTCATCGTCCGCCGCCGTTCCCATTGCGACAAGACGCTGCCGATAAACGAGAACAGCTGTTGCACGTTGGCCTCGAACTGGCCCGGCAGACTGTGCACGGAGCCGCGATCCTCGGCCGGCCCGCCGGCGCCGGCGCCTTCACCGGACCCACTCGCACTTGCACTGGCGCCGCCCGACGTGCCGAGCACCTCGCCCCCGAAATGGACCGTCTTGTGGCGGCGCCGTTTCGCCCCTAACACGCTGCACATTTTCCGACGGTTTTCCACCATGGCAACGCGGCTGCGCCACTGCGTCCTCGGCGCACGATCATCGCACGGCGACTGAACCGGACGTGGCGCCAACCTCCGCCGCTGACCTACAGCCTCCGCCCGCGGGCCCTCCCGCCGCCGCGTCGGCGCCCTGCGCCCCCGTCTTTCGGAATGTTGAGGATCCTCCCCCCCCCTCGTCTTCGCGTCCGTGTTTTCGCGGCTGCGATGGTCCGCCGCTGTGTCCGCCACGTGCGAACGGCACTACTTCCCTCACATTCGGATTTTTACCCCCAAAAATTCATTTTTATTTCCGCATTCACGAAGTAAATGGAAGTATTGCGGGTAATCGTCCTAGAATCGAAAAATCGGTTCGGAGTTTTTTCTTATACACATTTACTTAGAATCGCTTCCTGAACCGGTGTCACTGTGTCCGTGTGTCTGTCTGTGGTCATATACAACCAGTGGTGCGTAGATAGCACACAATACTTCCATATTTTGAAACGTACATATTTGAAAAAATTTGATCATATTTTGACTGTTTTCGAGGGTGTTTAGGTCAAAAATATCAAAAAATTCACTATTCAAATTTCGAAATTCGCGCAAAATAAAAATACGCCACAATATTGGAATATAAAAAATATCCAGATATTCTGCAAGGTAAAACAAAGATTTTGAGACCAAGAACCATGGAACAACTATAGTTGTTCCATGCCAAGAACGCTCAAATCGGTTCATTTTTGCGACCGGAAAGAAATAAAATATAAAAAATTCAAATATATCGGAAGTACTGTGAGTTATTCAAATTCCGATTAAACAGGGTGTTAGGTCTTGCCGAGACGAACATTTTTGTTTAAGAAATTTGAAAAAAGACTGAAAATTGAGGGAGTTATGGTCATTTTTGTAAATGACCACAGACGGACAGATGGACACACACGGACTAACGTAGTAATTTTGAGTAAATTTATATGAGTAATAGTTTTTTCTGAAGCTCCGATCAGATTCTCGATTTTAGGAAGATTACAATGCTTCCATTTACTCTGTAAATACGAAAGTAAAAATTGCAGTATGTAAATTTAATAAAAACTGCTAGGTATTTTCTCCATTATTTCGGCCTCGCCTTTCAATTTGTAGAATCACGTTCTGCTCGTAAAATATGAGATATCGACTACAATACCAGGATTCCGCCATTCTTCGGCCGTACATAAGGCGGGTAATCTTTCGGAAAATCAAGACTAAGTCGGGCCCCATTCTTCCCTGGAAATGAGAGGGCGTTACGAATTGGGTGTGTGAAAAATGGAGAATCCCCTCCAAGTGTTCACTAAAATGCGGGGAGTAGGTGAAAATATACGACCGAATTGATCGATCTTTCTGGTAAAACAGGAACGATGCGTAAACGAAGGTAATATATCCGACGATTTTCGATGAGAAGATTGTTTACAATGTTGGCATAAACCAGTGGTGCGTAGATAACACACAATACTTCCATATTTTGAAACGTGAAATTGTGACACGATTTGATCATATTTTGACTGTTTTTAGCGTTTTTAGGTCAAAAATATCAAAAAATTCACTATTAAAATTTTAAAATTCGCCCAAAATAATAAACGCCACATTTTCGGATTATAAAAAATATCCTCATATTCTGCACGGTAAAACAAAGATTTTAAGACCAAGAACGCTCAAATCGGTTCATTTTTGTGGCCGGAAAAAAATAAAATAGAAAACACTAAAAATGCAAATATATCGGAAGTACTGTGCGTTACCCGAATTTCAATTAAACAGGATGTTAGGTCTTGCCGAGACAAACATTTCAGTCCTAGAAATTTGAAAAAAGGTTGAGAATTGAGGGAGTTGTGGTCATTTTTGTAAATGACCACAGACGGACTAACGGACACACAAACAATTGTTCAGGAAGTGATTCTGAGTAAATGTGTATGAGAAAAAGTTTTTTCTGAAGCTCTGTTCCGATTCTCGATTTTAGGACGATTCCAATACTTTCATTTACTCTGTAGGTAAAATTTATTATGGAAGTAAAAACACGAACAAGACTAGCATTATTTAACAAAGCGTTATTAAAGCTAGTCTTGTTCTTGTTTTTTGAAATTGCCAGAGTTTTAAAAATGTGGCATATTGTTGACTGTGATTTTTGGTAGTTATAGGCCCTGATGAAGAAAATATAGTTTTTTGAAAGCTCGGCGAAAGAGATAGTTTTTCTGAGACCCTAACCCTGATATTTGACTTCAAAAATTGAATAACGTTTCGATCCTCGACAATTCATTAATCAAAAAGTTATAGGTTCGTTACCGGCAAAAATAATAACACCGTCGCCGACGTGGAAATATCGTTAGGCAGTTGGTATTCGTCGGCTAATTGGCCGGTGACGTGTTTTCATCGTTAGCTCTCCAAATTCTCCCAGGGCGAGGAATGGCGAATTTGATTTCGAATTTCGCTCCCGACTCCCGACTCCGCTGATTGTGATTCCGGCTTCCCCATTTGTTCCCCGGGGTTTTCTGTCTTGTATGCAAATCCGAAATCTACACCTTGGAAATGGGGGAGAAAATAATCCGGCAGTTCCCATTCATGAGTTTCTCCGTATCTTTCGGCCGAAGGACTCGGTTGTTGGCCAACTTGTACCTTGCTGTTTTGATTTTGTTCACGCGACACAAATAACCGGCGGTTCGACCACTTCTATTGTACTGATATACAGCAAGGTAGTATCACTGGTTGATGGGCGATTCTCGAAAAAACGCAATTCCAAAGGTCAGAATTCTAAAAAAGTGAACCTCTTCCAAAAAATTCACGGAGCTTCGTGGGATCATAAAAAAGAGTTATCAACTCAAGGCACAACTCAATTTCAATCGTAGGCCTCCAAACTGAAATTTATAAAATTTATACGGTGGTGGTAATGAGAAGCGCAGGCGGTAATGAGAATGCTTAAACGTTTCAAGATTATCCATCTACCTTTCAATCAATTTACTTTTCAATTCAGTATGGTATGACCTAATACTGGCAAATTTAATCATTGAGGTTCGTAGAAATTGAATAAACATACTTGAGGAAATAAAACCCTGAGTTGTGGGTACAGTGTTGTATTGATAAGTCTATCCATGATACAAAAACATTAAAAACTTCGTCTTAATTCAGTTTTCCAACCAGTAGTGCGTAGATAACACACAATACTTCCATATTTTGAAACGTAAAATTGTGGCACAATTTGATCATATTTTGACTGCTTTTGAAAGTGTTTAGGTCAGAAATATCAAAAAATTCAGTATTAAAATTTTGAAATTCACCCAAAATGAAAAAACGCTACATTTTCGGAATGTAAAAAATATCCACATATTCCGCAAGGTAAAACAAAGATTTTAAGACCAAGAACGCTCAAATCGGTTCATTTTTGTGGCCGGAAAAAAATAAAATAGAAAACACTAAAAATGCAAATATATCGGAAGTACCATGCGTTATCCAAATTCCGATTAAACAGGGTGTTAGGTCTTGCCGAGACAAACATTTCAGTTCAAGAAATTTGAAAAAAGGTTGAGAATTGAGGGAGCTATGGCCATTTTTGTAAAGACCACATTTTTTCAAAATATCAACATGATTTTTGTTAGTCCAGGTACACGTCAAAAACTATGACTAACATAGTGACATTCCTATTGACATTCCTATTGATTCGTTGGAGCTCGAGCGCTTTCGGTCCTACTGTCCTCTTCAGGGTCTATTTCCGCGAGGCTACCATTGTTTATGACAATCTCATAATATCGTCAAGCAACATAAGAAACGAGGCAAGTTTCCCCGACGCGTTTGTTTGTCTCATCCATTAGTCGCTAATGGCTTACGAGGATAATGTTCCACGTCTTCGTTACCCTGAAATTCTGTCAGTTCGAACAGCTGTCAACTGCAAATCACCTTTGGCGAAAGGTTCGAATTAACTTGAGTGGTTTGTCGGTACGCACGTAGGGAAAACAATGCTCAATGTGTATTTGTATTGTATGCCCTTGGTAAATTCGTGTTTCAAAGACACCCCCCAAGTATCAGTTGCAGAGTTGTGAAGACTTTCACGATTTTCACTCCCTCGTTCGCTTGAAAGCATACGTGTGTTCGTGACGTGCGGGGATCTCTTTTAATTAATCATGACGAGTGTCTGACGGGAAGACGTTTTACCGTGTCATTCATCACGTTTCCATACCGTTGAAATCTTCCTAAGCCTCAACCCGATCTTTTACAAGGTATCTATTTTTCAAAACTATTCTTCCTCCAATGGTAATCCTTCTGGAATCTGTGCGAAACATGCCCGGTTATCATCTGAGCATAGAAATCAGCTCGAAGAAATTCCACGTCCGAAGAAAATCCTCGAAGTTTCACAGGTTGATGAGGTTTTTCGGTTTCGTTTCCTCATCATTCTTACAGAAACGATGGTCGATTGCAATCACTCGAAAATTCAATACAGTTACAACGTTTTTCATGATGCTATTAGTCGTCAAACCAGTTTCCAATCACCAAAACCCAACTAATTTTGACTTAGGTAGTGAAAAATGTGTAAAAACCTTCAAAGAATCCAAGAAGCCCAAAAAATTCAAAATCGGTTCAGTAGAACCTCCTCAAATCGGCAAAAACGCGAAAAGGAGAAATCGCGTCAGGAAATTTCAAGCCAAACCGATTAAAAAACAAAATTTTCGGAAAAAACCCTATCCTATGGTAAATCAAACGAGGAACCCGGGAAAAATACTCAAAAAATTCTAAACCCACGGCATCACCTTCAAAATTGAGTTTTTGTGTTTTTTCAAAAATATACCCCAACTATGCCAAATTGGACCCCTTAACCTTTTCAGATCGAATTGCCCGGACAATATGCACCATTTTGGAGCAAACCACAACTTTCAGGACTAGTTTCATCAAAATCGGATCAATGGTTCGATACGATGTCGTGGCCACAAAATTTTGACCAAATTTGCCTTCAAATTTTGGCCTCCACAATTTTCCCCAGACATCTCACGTTTTTTTGGGATTACGACATTTTGCATCGTCGACACTTCCGCGAGATTAGCGGGCGAAAAAAAGTATGAGAGGGAATTAAATGCTGGAAATCTTTCAGCGGGGCTAATCTGGCGAATAGCTGCCTCCAGGTTAATGACTAGCCCTTCCCGTGCCTATCAGCTGCTCCCCATCTCTGCCCGCAGCTAATTAAACTCGCGTTGAATAAACGGGCAACAGAAAGTTTATCTCGTCCCAAGGCCGCCGGCGAAAAGCATGAAAGATGCACGGGAAAATAGACGACCAGATGTAATGGAGGTAGATTGCTAAATTGTAAGGCGCTTATTCTACCGAATACTTGCTCCGATCCTTATAAAAATAAATCTCGTTTATCTTATCCTTAGGAAATGGGAAAATAAAACTTTATCTCACCTATGAGCGACATTTTGTTTTCATAAGAAAATCCTAGTAATTCCGCGTTCAAACGGCATTTTCTCTACTAAGTTTTATTCCGAGAATAACTTTAATTATACGGATTGAAACTGAGACTATGGCGCATTTTTAGGGCTCCAGTCTAAATTTTACGAGTAGAGCTGCTTAAGGCCACGGAATTGAAAAAATCTGAGCTTTTCGACGATTTTACAAAATTAATTTTTCCGATCGATTTTCAACCGATTAAATTACCTAAAATTTATTTTGATACTCTAGGGCGATTCGAAATTTTACGCAATTCCCAACGATATAGTCAAAATTGAATTTTTCTTATAAATTAAGGAAGTTACGGTCGTTTTAGTGAATTAAGATCGGAAAAATCCTAATAGGAAAATAAAACTTTATCTCACCTATGAGCGACATTTAGTTTTCATAAGAAAATCCCAGTAATTCCGCGTTCAATTGGCATTTTCTCTACTAAATTTTATCGCGAGAATAACTTTGATTATAAGGATTGAAGCTGAGATTAGGGCGAATTTTTAGGGCTACAGGTTAAATTTTACGAGTAGAGCGGCATAAAGCCCACGGAGTTGAAAAATGCGGAGATTTTCAGCGATTTTACAAAATTCAGTTTTCCGATCGATTTTCAACCGATTAAATTACCTAAAATTTATTTTGATACTCTAGGGCGATTCGAAATTTAACACACTTTTCAACGATATAGTCGGAATTGAATTTTTCCTAGAAATTAAGGAAGTTATGGCCGTTTTAGCGAATTAAGATCGGAAAAATATTGAAAGTGAAAAAAGTGACATTTAAAAGCGAATGAAGAAATTCTTATGGAGTTAAATTTGACGTGAATTGATTATAAAATTGTTAGGTTCCCTTGCCTGTGGCAGGTACCTCAGTTCGTAGTTTCATTTCAGCGATTTTACGAAATTCGGTTTTCCGATCGATTTTCAACCGATTAAATCGCCTACAAACTATTTTGATTCCCTAAAACGATTGGAAATTTAACACACTTTTCAACGATATAGTCAAAATTGAATTTTTTCCAGAAATTAACGAAGTTATGGTCGTTTTAGTGAATTAAGATCGGAGAAATATTGAAAGTGAAAAAAGTATCATTTAAAAGCGAATGAAGACATTTTTATGGAGTTAAATTTGACGAGAATTGATTATAAAATTGATCCCCTGCCGTGGCAGGTACCTCAGTTCGTAGTTTTCCTTCAGTTTACTTTGACACATAAACAGTTGAGTACAAAATTTTGAATTATTCATTCCAGCAAAGTCCAATTTGATTTCCAATCTGCCCATAACCGAAAAAAGTTTTTTTAATACAATAACCGTAGGTTCCCAGCCCATTTCTACCCCACATGAAACTAATATTCTCGAACAGTCGATTCTCAAAATTTGAAGAATAACCTTCCTCCAAAAGTGAATACTTGCGGCTTCTCGTGAGTGAGCCGGGCGGAAAGTTCGACCAATTTAATTGGTAACTGACGGGGAACTTGCAAAACTAATAAAACGAGTTGAACTCGATCGATATAGTTAGCAAAGGCTCCCTTGAAACGGAAACTTGGCGGATGGGGTGCAAGCTGGAGCTAAATGCTTGTTTGATAGAATAATACGAGGCTCGGAAAAAAATTGGAAACTCGAGGAAACCGGCTATTGATTATTCTCACTCCTACCCAAAAAAAAGCTTAAGAAGAACGATGAAAGCCGACGTGATAGCCGTTTCAAATCAGTCAAGCCTGAATAGCCATCTTAGGTTTTTTGGTTGTGGAAAATGCTAGATAAACCAATAGGTGGATAGATAACTCATAATAATTATGAATTACATGAATTATAGAGTTATTCTACCATGTTCTGGTACCTACTTTTTTTTCCTTTTTTTTTTTTTTTTTTTTTTTGCTGAAGTTGGCTCTAAGTTGGATCAAAAATTTAGAAAAATACCCTAACCAATTTGAAGCTTGTAAGCACTAAAATATCCACTCTCATGACAAGAAGTTAGCATTATTTTTCCATAAAAATCATGAAAAAATTTGTCAGCATTTAATGCTCATATATTCAGAGGAAGCCATTGGTTGGCCAAATGTGAGAAAATATAAGAAACTATAGAATTTTTATACGTATTTCTTTTTCAAATCGAATTTTACTCTTGGCCAGTTGAAACCAATGCTAAGCAAAAACCAGTGGTGCGTAGATAACACACAATACTTCCATATTTTGAAACGTAAAATTGAGACACAATTTGATCATATTTTGACTGCTTTTAAGGGTGTTTAGGTCAAAAATGTCAAAAAATTCGCTTTGCAAATTTTAAAATTCGCCAAAAAAAATTCGGTACATTTTTGGAATAAAAAAAAAATATCCACACTTTCTGCAAGGTAAAACGAAGATTTTGAGACCAAGAACGCTCAAATCGGTCCATTTTTGTGGCCGGAAAAAAATAAAATAGAAAACACTAAAAATGCAAATATATCGGACGTACTGTGCGTTATCCAAATTCCGATTAAACAGGGTGTTAGGGCTTTCCGAGACAAACATTTCAGTTCAAGAAATTTGAAAAAAGGTTGAGAAATGAGGGAGTTATGGCCATTTTTGTAAATGACCACAGACGGACAGACGGACACACGGACACACAGACACTTGTTCGGGAAGTAATTCTGAGCAAATGTGTATAAGAAAAAGTTTTTTCTGAAGCTCCGTTCCGATTCTCGATTTTAGGACGATCACAATACTTCCATTTACTTTGTAAATATGGAAGTAACAAGAAACAACATTTCAAAGAACCCTATGCAAATTTTGGAATTTGCCTAAAATGGAAGCAGGTACTTAGTTGGAGTTTGATGAAAAAATTCTTAAATTTATCGATAAACCGTCGGTTAATCGACGTGAGCTTAAAATTGCACCAAAAGTCAGGTATTTTAAAAAATTAAAGTATTAATAAATAAGGAACTTCCTCAAAATCACACTGCACTTACACGTACTTCTTGTTTCGAAGATTTGACAGGGATCTTCCAACTGTCAAGGGCAAAGGACTACAAAAATGCTTTTTAAAAGAACGTCCCACTTATCAAGCTTCAAAATTTTCTGTTCAAAAGCAACTTTGATTCAAAATTCTCCAGAGAAAATAGCGTTGGAAATGCGCGTCGTAATTCCGCGATTTTTCCACTGAAAAAAATCACTCTTCAAAACTGCGCGAGGTTCAATTAATTTTTGATTAGCAACAAAACGAAAGACGCCATCAGCCTAAAGGCTGGAGGACAGGTAAATTAAAAATGTTGGCAAACTGGAAACGGGAATAAAGGAATAAAAGGAAGAGCGAACTGGAAAACTTGGACGGGAAAACGTTAATGGAAAAAGCGACAGGATAGCTTTGTGGAACGTCTTTTTCTCTTCGGGTGCAGGAGCCAAAATTGAAAAACCGACCATTCATGCTCGAATCTGTAGCTGAAACAGTGGCCGCTAGAGGTATCGGTTTTTGAGTCATTAATCAGCCTATTGAAGGGATAATTGAGACTCATGCCCGGATAATTGAGCCGGTCCGTGCAAATTCGAGGAACATTTGATCGCAGGTAATAGGTATACCTAATATAGTATGTACCTAACATTATGTACCGAACAAATCTTCATATCGTTTGCTTACAAGAGAGGCATTATGTCAATTTTTTCGATTTTCGGAAAAGGTGAAGGGGCCCAATTTTATGGCAAATTTAGTTGTAATTTTGTTGCATTTCTCCTGAAGGCCGAAGATGTGAATGTTGCAAAATTTGTTTTCGTTAAAGTTGTTTTATTGTTGAAGTTACCGAGTCGTTAGTTAGGTAAGGTGCTATTGTAGGGCATGTACCTATTAACAAAGCTACCAACAGCAGCAATGAGAAGGAAATTTCCGGTCGAAATTTTCATTTGCTCGAAAGTGTATTGACGATTAGAATTACGAAAATTTGGTTTTTCGTGCTCTGGTGTGGGCAATATTATCCGATGAGCTGATAGCGTCATAATTTCGATTTGGTAGCAAACATTTTGTTATGAAATAATGAGCATTAAAGTTCTGAAACAAGTAGAGTTACCTTTGTGTGCACTGTTTGTACAGGTAGGTACATCTTTTATCAGGTCAACTTCGAGTTCAAAGTCAACTTCGGGTCCAAACTCAATTCGAGATCAGAGTCGACTTCGAGATAAAATTCAACTTTGAGTTCAAACTCAACTTCGAGATCAAAGTCAACTTTGAGATAAACGTCAACTTCGCGTTCAAAGTCAACTTCGAGATCAAAGTCAACTTCGAGTTCAAACTCAACTTCGAGATTAAAGTCAACTTCGAGATCAAAGTCAACTTTGAGTTCAAACTCAACTTCGAGATCAAAGTCAACTTTGAGATTAAAGTCAACTTCGAGATCAAAGTCAATTTCGAGTTCAAAGTCAACTTCGAGTTCAAACTCAACTCAACTTTGTTTTTAATATTGTTCAACCAAAAAGTGATTGAGCGAGGATTGAACTGTATTAATACGTTCAATTAATCCAAGATTGGAAATTTTGGGAAATAAACAGCTTTTGGTCTCTCCTGAAAAGTTGGGAAAACTACGATAGCACCTGTTAGTTCTTAAGCGACGACATTCTTTCTTGAAATTCTAGATATTCTTTTGATTTGAGTCCCTTTTGGATCCCAGTACCGCCAGTTATCCTGCGCCGAAGACGGGAGCCGTCAAATTCAAAAATCGTCGATCATTCCAGAGCCTTGCATACTGCGTAACTCTAATTACACAAATTGGTACCGCAAAAGGAATACTTGAACTAAAAATGCATAGCCAGTCATTTTACAAATCGCTTGTTTTACAATTGCCGAAGGAAATCTGCCGGACTTCTACGACCAGGATATCTAACGATTGAGAAGGTGCACGCGATCTTGTCGGATAAGGACGAAGTGACTTAGTTCTAAGCTTCGGCCATGTGCAGCGCTGCGATCGCCGTTGCGGACCTTTTACATAAAATCCATAGACGCCTCCCCCTGCCCGGCCGCCCTCTCCCCCACACCAATAACTCTCACCAATTTCGCATTACCCAAGGACGAGGTTGAATGAGTGCATCGGTGGACACAGAGTAGTCCAGATGGCGCTTGCGAATTATTACCTATCCTGGCAGGAGGCGACGATAACGATCAATTTACATTCGGAGGGGTTTATTCGATCTAGAAGAAATATTGATTTGGGTCCAAGACCATTGCTTTTATCTGAACTGAAGAGCAGAGATGGTAAAAGAGGTACTTTGATACCTATTTTGATTTTGATGACTCGGTCATGGCCGAAAAACATGAGGAAATTTGAGCTAATTGGACAAAAAACTTGAAGAGGCTCTAAAATTGACAAAATTTGAATCGCCGTGGAAAATTCTTTGAGTAAAACTCATCTTTAAGCGTGAAAGACACAATCCCTACTAGTGAATGAGTCAATTTTTAGCAAAAAACCACGTTTTTCGACATTTCAACGCAATTTTCTTAACCCAGAAGTGGAGTTTGCAGAAAAATAACTATACCGTTGGAAAGCTGATTTTTGGGGCATTGTTTTCTCGAGAGTGTGTTCTGATTGATAACGAAAAATGTTGGTAAAATCTGATTGAAAAAAGTCAAGTTGTGCCAGTTTCCTCTTCAACCTAATTTTCTCAGTATTGCTCTCGAGAAAAATAGTCGGATAAGGCACTTTTCTTATTGGAAAATTCACACGCTTTACGACGATGTCCTCAATTTTGATTTTACTCAAAAATTGAAATAACTTCAGCCATTCTAGCGAATATAGGTCGAAAACACAAAAATGCCAAAAAAGGGTTTCTAAGCCACTCAATAGGCGCCTATTGGTAAGTGAGGGTTCGAGAATGGCGCAAAATTTATTTATAAATTTCAAAAATCAATTTCATTAGAAAAAAAAAACAAATAATCATATCTAATTTATTAGATATAAGGAGTGATGTAGCAGAAAAAAGTAGGTATCGGTACACAAATCGCTTTTCGACTTTCAATATAGCAGATAGACTTGAATAAATCCGGATTTCTCTCGTAGGTGGAGCATAAATACTTGATGGTGAAAGAGATACGAGGGAAAATCGCCTTTTCAATGGATACCAAGATTGAAGGAAGGTTTCAATTATAAGAACCGGCGATTCTTTCCTGGGAAATTGGAATTGTTAAGCTGATTGCGCTGGTGTTGGTGGGGGTGTAGGCCAAAGGTCATCCGCACCCCGTGAATGGGCCACAGGTGGTAAGTATCGACGAGGTTTCGCTTTGAGAAATAGCATGGCAAGCACCGCAATGTTTTTCATCCGGCCGAGTAACTTTCCCTTTTATCTGGGTCGTGGGCAGATCCTGCGCGGATAATGTTTCACGTGGGCTCATGGAAATGTCAGGTCGAGAAAAAGTAATTGAATAATTTTGACATTCTGTGCACCCCTCTACGTTATTCGTGAATTTAAATTGACAGTTTTTGCACTTTTAAGTAAAAGGCAGAGAGGTAGATAATTTTATCCGCTCTCTTGATTTTTATGCCGTTCAATTCAGCAGTGAAACCAGTGTGCGTAGATAGCACACGATACTTTCATATTTTGGTACGTAAATTTTTCAAATAATTTGATTATATTTTGACCACATCGGACCCTGTTCAGATCAAAATGTCAAAAACTCACTATGTTTTCATGCTCGCCTAAAATCATAATACGACAATTTATCGGAAGATAAAAAATGTCAACGTGTTCTGCAAGGTAAAAAAAGAATTTGGGACCAAGAACTCCCAAATTGGTTCATTTTTGGGGCCAGAAAAAATAGAAGTGGTACTATAATGAAGTATAATATACTATACTAGTATAATATTATTATGCTGTGAGTAATTGAAATTCCGGTTAAACAGGGCGATAGTTTTTTTTTTTTTCAACGAACTTACTTATTACGAACTTGGTAATTTACTCTTACAACGAACTTTTATCAACTGTTCAGGAAATTTTTGCATACAATGGTAAATTCCCTGTCAGCCCAGTGTTAATTCAAGGTTAAAACAACATTCCTACTGGAGACAACCGCAGTTCAAAAACAAAATCGAGGAAAAGTTTCAAAAAATACCTACTTGCACGTTAACTGCGTTTTAGGAAAACGTGCTTGAAGTTTTCAAATTTCGGAGAAAATTGCCCATTAAATCAGATTTTCATTGCTATGGTCGAATTTGCGATCATCTCCTGATTCTATAAAGAAATTCAAGTTTGGATGCGGATAAATGAAAATTTCCCTACTGGAACAAAATGTCTAAAAAGTCCGTTTTCTCAAGTGAGGGAAGAGTAGTCCAAGGTTTTGTGATATCCATCTTGTCGATAATTGTTAGCCCTTACCAAATACTTGAGCGCTTTCGCCAGCACGGCCTTCCTCATGAGCCATTCCCTACACAGTGTCGGCTCGAGGATGTGAGGCTATTCTGTGAGGCTATTTTACCTTCTTGGGAATGCCAAAATGAAGCTCACGACAACAGGGTACCGTACGTCATCCCTCATTCGACGATTTGCATTTTTTTCTCGATGGAGTGACGTCAACAGGCCTGATCTTCGCCCCAATAACGACCAAAATTGCTCCTTTGGAGGGCCGAGCGACCGAAAGCGCTCAAATATGCGAAGTAAGGGTTACAAAGGGTTAAGGATACCTTTTATTGTCTCGAAATCCCCGCTCGTTTGCCAAAGTTTACGAGTAATTAGTTTCGAATACCTACCTATCTGAAAGCGTAAACAATAATGTTGAACAACTTGAATGCCGAAAGCGTAAAGGTATGGGATCAGACCGTAATTTTCCGTTAAAGGTCGTACCTAAGGTTGCGGTTATATGCGATATAGAGTTGAAGCAACTCGGAGAGCCAAAGGGTCGAAGGACGAAGGACCTTTTAATAATAGAAGAGGCAAAATATTTTCACGGTGCAGCGAGCAAACTGAAGCTAACGAAGGGCGAATAATTGAGGTGACAAAATGAGCTTGCAACTTTGCGAAACAGAAGACGTGCAACAAGTTGGCCTCGGTCTATGGTCCATTCACGTGATAATAAGGGTATAATTATGCTATGAGTCTTGTGGAAAATTGAATATTGCTGAAAAAATTTATAAGATTGAATTTAAATCGTTGAAAACATCGGTTGATAAAGTTTTGAAAATGTTGTATTCCGAAAATAACTAGCCATCAATATTTTATAGACCTTGAAACGAAGCAGGACGGATCGATAGGTTTCCCAATAAGCTCTTCCCGCCTAACAAGCCAGAAGTTGTGAGTCCACCAATTGGTAGACGTCAGACCTTCGCTTGATTGGCTCGGGGTCATCCTCGAAGGGCAGGCCCTTTTAGCCCTCATGGGAATCGGGTCAAACGAGAAGTGACAATAACAGACTCTCACGTCTGCCAGAAGCCAGACCCGATATCTGACACTAATCTCCCGCTCGTCCTTCCCGCCATCCCGCCTAGGTCGAACGGAGTTGAAAAATAAAAATCCCCGCTCGGCAGCAAGCGTTTCCCGAACAGAGCGAAATATCCCTACCAGTTTTCGAACTTGTTTTAGCGGAAATTCACGAATTTGAAAATCTTCGAAAACGTCAATGAAATTGCAGCATTAGCGATTCTAGTGTACCTATTGTTTTATGAGATAGCTGGTGTTGCCACTTGATTGACTATTTTCCAAAATTTTATAAGAAAGAAATTGAGTGTATTTGAAGCATTTTGTTTCGCCACCGTCGTTAGATATTTTCAGGGCATTATTCATTTTCATGGTCATTTCATGGTATTGCAGATAGCTAAGTTTAGGATAATAATATCTGATCCCTTCTGAATAATTCCTGATAGCGTGATAACCAAAATAATAAATTCTCAATGTTCTCAGGGTCATAATTATTTTTTACCACCAAAACCAATTTTAAGCTCCATAAGTGGCACTTTTTGTCCATGTATCTAATTTTCCTTTGATTTTTAACCGACCTCATTCTTTCACAGAAATGTAGAGGAGCTCTGCCATTTGGTACAAATATTTTATGTTATTTTAGGACGAGTATTGGTGGCCCTACAGCAAAAATGGCTACACAAATTTCAAAAAAAATTAATGAAGAAATAATTTTCAAATTCTGCATTTGACAGTTTAGTTTTTATTGATGAACAGTACTTTTTAGTGAGGAATAAAAACAAATCAACAAAAGTAAAACAGTCTCTAAAAAGAAGCTTTAATAAATAAAGTGAAAAATAAAGATGTACCTAAGTAAAAAAAACGTTATGACGGACATTTTTGAAATGATAAGGGAACCGTACCTATCGTTGGGCCCTTTCTACTGAATAGCTCAGTACCATGAACAACTCCTCACTTGAATATCCCACTTTGAAGTCGGTACCTTCAATTCATCTGTTGCTTGAATGCCCTGAAGTGAATGAAGGCACCGACTTCAAAGTGAGGAGTTGTCCATGGTACTGAGCTATTCAGTAGAAAGTGCCCAACGATAGGCAGGTATAGTTTCCTTATCATTTCAAAAATGGCTGACAGAACCGTTTTTTTTATTTGCCTTTTATTTGTATTTTTGTTTTGGTTCATTTTTCTTAAGAAATGAACCTTTGTAATCGGTCAGGAAAAAAAAATTTTTAACACCCCCTGAAAATTTGTTGGTTTACGTTTCAAGGGGTGTAGAATCCAAATCTGCAATAAAAATTTTTTGTCCGTCCGCCGTACGCCGTCCGCCGTACGCCGTCCGCCGTACGCCGTACGCCGTCCGCCGTCCGGGGTTTTTCAGGGGGAAGGAGTTATCGAAAAATTTTGAAATTTTTACCAAAAATCAAGTTCCGTATCTAGTTGGTCCTAACGTCTCGACAGAACCCTACCTTAATTTTAAGGCCAGTAAAACAGCTGTTGAAGAGGTAAAAAATTCGTGCTTTTCTGGAAATTTGTAACATAGGCATGTGACGCATCATTTTCTATAGATTTTTCTATGCCGAATCGAATGAGACCATCGCCACGGCGGTAGCTCTAACCGTTTAGGAGTTATTGCAGTTTTAGTGAGACATTTTTGAGTTTTTTAAAATTTCTACAATTCTGAATAACTCGAAAACGACTAGAGCCACAAAAATCGTTTTCCACTCGTTGGAATCCCCACAAAAACTTCTGTCCTCCCGATATCTTCAATTTAAAGAATTTGGTCGCATTACACAAATCAGCAAAACAAAAATCGAAAAAATTTGAGAATTTGGCCTCGGCTCTTAGATACGGTTGATTGATCTACTTACGACCACTAGCCTATTACACCAACAAGGTGACGCACTCACACTACGACCAGTTGCGCTTGGCAACATGAAAGCGAGTCAGGCTTTAACAATGGTTCTGAGGCATTTTTAATTTCATTCATTATTCAGAGAATTTAATAATTATTATTATTCAGTTAATAATGAAGGTGATTAAGAATAGATTAAATGGTGAATTTAACGGAATTAAACGATCCGCTGCGTTGAAAAGATAGATAGGTAAGTATTTATCAAGCAAAGAGGATGATTATTTTTTGCCGGGTTGAAAAAACGTTTCTCTAAATCCCCCTCTAAAATACAAATTTATACTGAAATTATAGAATAATAACAACTAAATTCTGAGTTTAAGGAGTACCGATATATCGTGAAGTTTGTCTTAGCAATCGAAAAATGAACCCCTGTGCAAAATTTGCAGAGTTCTTCGGACATAGCGAAAACTAATCTGCACATGCCACTGATCTACTTAGCAGCGTTTTTTTTTTACTTTTTAGCTTTCAAACTTACCATTGGAGTAAATTGTACTTCTTGATCCAATTTTTTACACATGGAAAAGTGAAATATTTGATAATAGTCAATCACCACTTCCTTAGACTTACCATCCTAACGTTATCCTTAGTCTAGTTTAATCATTCTTGACGCCCCATGCAGGCGAAAGCGCTACTTTCCGGATTGACATTTCTCCACTCAATTTTCTCGTCCTTCCTTTGCATAAGGGTCAGACCAGCATGGAGACCTGAGCCCAGATTTGACCCAGTGAACAGGCAACGCATTCTGGAGGCCGTCCGGGCAAACCATATTCGCCACCTCCTGTCTTCACCATTGGTTAGTTTTATCCCTATACAACCCCCAAGGTCGGCTGTGGGAGCTGTTTACACGGGAATAAGTTCCCCCTTGAATTCAAATGAGTTCTTTCGAGGTCACCGTTGGCTTCGGGATGCTCTGGCGTAATTTCCTATCGGATAAATCATTTTTAGGGGAAATGTTGCCAGGAAGAATATTTCGAGACGGATAAATCTATATCGCTGTTTCGTTATTCCAGGGGCAGAAGAACCGACAGCATACGAAAGATAGAATTTACCAGAATAGACGGTTTTTCTCTATAAAAGCGAATAATATTTTGAGTTGAAATCTATTTTTTTTTATTTATATTTTTTGTAATGTGTCTTAACCTATCAAAAATGCCTCCTCTATCTGGTCAAATAATGCTCTATAGATTAAAATAAGCCAGAGAAAATTTTAGGCGGTTTAATTACTCCATCTAAACGAAGAATATTGGGACGTAAAAATCTAAAAAAATGCTATCTACGAACAGATTTACGGAAAGCGCAAGATCAAAGCGTCTATCCCAACAGGAAGATGAATGCGATGAAGTCAAGTGATGGAACTAAAGGAAGAATCGAAATGATTGATGATACCGTTCGAGGAGAACGATTGATGAAGTTTTTAATTTCTACGATAAGGATGATGAATGATGTATATTGTCTGATGGATGATGATGAAATCTGATGCTTTTCACGTGCACGGCAGACTTGGCAAAATGGAGACGTACGTAGTTAACGCGTCTGCTCCCCCTGAAATCTTGCGGGGGGCGAAGCGAGGGGCTGTGGTGTCTCGATGATGGACTATGGTGCCTCGAAGATGGACTGTGGTGCCTCGACGAAGGGCTGTAATGCTGATTCTGGTGGGCACCGTGGTGACTGTGGTGGCTACGGCTCTGGTGCCCACCCGGCCGTCTGTATTGTTCCGGAACAGAGAGGTACCTCATGGCTCTGTTAGCCAACACGGAATAAGTTTACACCGTCAACGGGCTCGAAATGCAACCGACATGAGGACGAATTGTCGAGGAGCCATTTGAAGTGGACCGATTGTTATCTTCACTTTATACGTCCGATAACGAGCGTTTCAAACGGACAGAGTGCCCGTTGGACCTTCTGGTTTCAGCACACAACAGTGGTACAGAGAGCGCACGGCCTTCGCATAGTAAAGTTCCTGTCATGGATGGTCGGGAGGGGTGGTGTCGGGGGGAGGGGCGGCGGGGAGGAGGGGCAGAGAGAGGGTCGGGGTGGGGGTTTAATTCTGCTCCTTTCCCTTTCTCTGTCGAACGGTCCTGCGCAATGGACTCGGCCATCGATTCATCCTCAGCATCCCACGCTCCACGGGCCCCCTTCAACGCTGGCCGATTCACTCGCTGGCGGAGCCTGAACTTCGCGAAAATTTGATTTCCCAATGTTTGGCCGAAGTTGGCTCCCGCTGACGACTAAGCTCTCAGAAAGTTCGGGCCGAGGGAATCACGTCAAGGACCGCGGATTCTTCGTCGGAGAAGTTTCTGGGAGACAATGCGATCCGGGCAATAAAGGGGCTACCTTCGAAGCAATCGATTGGAAGAACAACAGCAGGTGTAAAGTTATCCGGGATTTGTCAGCGGATATGACGCCTCGATTTTTTGAATAATCGATTTTTGGAATCGCTTATGGCCGGTTTATTGACAAAATTTATCTATCTGATATCCGAGGAACCTTCAGTTAAAGATGTTATTTTGTAGAATGTAAAATTGTGCATAATGTAATATTATTATGATCCACGGCCGACTATTCATCACAAAACCTGCGGTGCGTAGATAACAAGCAATACGATATTTTGAAACGTAAAAGTGTGACACAATTTGATCATAGTTTGACTGCTTTTTAGGGCGTTTAGATAAAAAAATATTAAAAAACTCACTCTGCAAATTTTAAAATTCGCCCAAAATCAAAATACGCCAATTTATTTGGATTAACAAAATATCCACATATTCTGCAAGGTAAAACAAAGATTTTAAGCATATTTGGTGTGTGAGTAGGTACATTATGGTCCATGGGTGGAATTTTCAAATAATGCTACCTCCCTAAAGCTTCAGACCTGTGTTCGAAAAACTGTAAGCCGAATTTTTCATTCTGTCAAGTCGAAAAGTTTTTCATGATCATCAACGAATTACTGTTTTGGATTTCTATCAGATAACAAAAAGATGTGGGAGAGACGATAAAATAATGAGTAAGCTACTTATTGCAACTGATAGTAGGTATTAGATATAAAACACGAAGGTTCCTAATAAATATAAATAAAGAGGAGATAAAAATAATCACCAATGATTGTTCTCGTGATTTTTAAAAATGAATATTAAAGTTAAATTGATCTGCCAGAATTCTAAGCCAACGAGCTTTTTGAATTATTCTGACTCTCTTTGAATTTTCTCTTACCTATTTTCTTTTGCTTTTGAAGTTTGTTTTGACGATGAAGTTAAAAATTGGGATGCTTATATCATTAAGAGGATCTCGCTTCACTTCAAACCTGATTAACAGAACATGAAAAAATAACATCGCCAAGTGTCTGATACCTACCGTACTTTTTGAGATGATTTTCTGATACATTATTTGCAAAGGTACCTACTCGTTCTCCGAAGTTGAGCCAGGAACTTGATACTACAGTCAAGCTCCGTCATTATCGGCTTAGTTAACAGGATCATTACGGTATTTGTATCGAATTACCATTATCTGAATTACTGATACAAACAGGGATACCCGACTCGCGAAGCCCAGACGGGAACTTTGATCTTCCCTTCGGCACAACATGACCTCACCCTCCTTAGTATCCGCCCCCGCGGGTCCTCCCCTGAGGCCTGTTCCCCGGGCCCTTTAGAAACTTGTAGCAGTCGGGGCTGGGTCATCTCAAACGTTAATGCTTATTGGTAAGTGATAACGCTTATGCTGCACGCCGATTTCGGATAACCGTCCGAGCCTTGAAAATACAAGGGGTGGAGGGGGGCTGGCTTTATTGAAAATTTATATCCATCCCCTATAAAAAGTGACTATGCCGAGGAAAATGTGGAGCCAAGTTTGATGTGTAGCCTGGCAAGGTTTCACTGTGAGATGTTATACCTTACTAAGAAATGGATAAGGGCCAAAGTTTCATAAAAGTAGGTCGACAAGGGAGAAGGTGGATTAGCCTTCAGCCAGGTGCTGGTAAAAGGGAATTACCCCTCATACTAAATGTGAACCATGAATCGTGTGCTGTTCACATCCAGCGTGCAGTAATTGCTGAACTCGGTAGATTAACTCGCTAGGAGCACTAACGGTGGATTTTGAATGCACTTTGAGGGATTTTTGAAAACGCAACGAACGAAGTTGCTCCCATCTTGAGGGAATTCATAAAATTAATTGAAAATCCATCTCTTACCGAATTAGCAGTGTGGGTCTGAACGAATATCAAACATCAGCTAATAACTCGTTACTGCCAACTAATATAGTTATTGAACATTAACAGCAACGCAAAACTAATTACATGTTTGTCAGTTGATGACAGATTCCAACTTTTCTAAAGAAGGGGTTGAAGGGATACAGCAGAGTAGGAATTTTCATAGTGAATTTTTCGATATTTTTGGCCTAAACACCCTCAAAACTAGTCAAAATATGATCGAATTGTGCCACAATTTTACTTTTCAAAATATGGAAGTATTGTGTGTTATCTACGCACCACTGGTTGACTAGATAGTAAGCGTTAAGGCCCAATTTTAACGACAATACCTAATTGGTTTTAATTATTAAAACCTAGTTTTTCCTTGATCTTGACACCATCGAAACAATGGCATCAAAATTGTTTGTTTTATTTGACCTAAATTCTCATTGTTGGGGAAATTGACCATAAATTTAAAAAAATTGATTCAATCTTCAACTCAATTCTAGGTAAAAAATAATATTTTGACACCTAATATTCATCGTAAAAAAAGAATTAGGTACTTACCATTGCAAATCGATTTTATGGCTATTTAATAATTGTAAAATTGATAAATTTAATTAAGTGATCAATTTAATTTAATAGATTTAATTAACTCAATAATTTAATTTAATAAATTTAATTAAGTAGGTAATTAATTGAATTTAAATAATTTGATAAACTCGATACAACCCTAAAGTAGCTCTCAAGATAAATTGATTGGAACCTAAACCTTAGCTCCCAACTCAGTACCTTCAAAAAACTTACAACCCGTCAATTTGAGTAACCTCGTTGGTTTGAGTCGGTTGAAAATTTATTTGGAGCTTCAGCTCACTCGCAAATGATATTGTTGTGATTCGCCTATCCTCACTAGTTAATTCATTTTTCCGATGGAAAACAATTGAATTCGGCACCAATACAATTTTGTTTTGTAAGTCATTTTTGGGTAGTTACTTGTAATTCAACCAATATTAAGCAATTAGATCGAATACAATTGAAGGCTAAAACACCCTCATTGAAACACCATCAAATTTGAAGACGATTTGAAGAAATTGTAGAATGAAATTTGATGTATTTATACCCATCCTCCATAGCAGTACGGTTGTGCGGTATGGTATAACCCGATAACGAATTTCCGGGGGTAAGCAAGGCTATTTACAGAGCAAGCGTACAGCATCCGAAATATTCTCTTCATACATTCTACCGATATATCGGTGGAGAAAATGTATTTTTAATATCGTTTCTCGGCAGAGGAGACTTGCCTCAATAATCTTGTATTTTGAATGCGGAGAGCTTGAGCGTTCAGCCTTTCATGTTAGCTTATAAGTTCCATGTAATCACATAAGTGCTTCCATGTACGTAATAAATAAATCTGGTATTTATACTGGAATCTTTTTTTTATGCTCGATCGTTCAATAAAAACAAATAAAATGCAGGTAAACCATGATTAAACTCGATGCTGATGGAATGAAAAATTAATGATCAGTAGTATGAAGAAACGTGATAAAATTAATTTCAATCCTCACTTTCGACGATGGGAGTCCATTGAGGCTTTGTCAAAGACACAGCGGTTCACGATGAACACCCTCGACGTGTGGGTAAACATGTTTTTCTTCAAAAGTCCGATGTTGGGCGTAAGCCACGTCAAAAATGCGCTTACACCCAGGAACCGGATTGCATATTGCGTACCAATTTTCCGCCATTATTCGTGATACTAGCCGTATTCTTATTTCAACTCATATCTAAAGGTTGATCCATTTCAGTCATAAAGTAATTCACCTATTTTTGCTTCTAAGCTCAGGAACAAATCAAACTAGAAAATGTTAAAGTTTAGGAATCGCTGACTTGGAATGTTATTCCTGGAGCATTTGACTCCCAGTTTGGATGTGGGGCGCCGAATAATTTGAGCACGGGGTCACCAGGTGACCTCATGAATTATTCGTTAGGGCCATCACATTAGGCATTCGCTTGGATTTCAACCGGTGACCTCAATCCCGAATTAAATGGGGTTTTAAAAATTTCTAAGCCCACTAAGATTTATGATCCCTTGTTTTCAGCCATTGTTTCCTACCTTGGAAAAAAAACAATGAATTCAAAGTTTCAGATATCTCAGAATGGGGAAGGAGAAGTGATAAGCCTTTTTTTCGCTCTCCTGAAAAGTTGCTGTTTTTGAGATATAGGAAGTCACTGTTGACGATGTGACAGAATTTCCGAATCGCGAATACCGGATAAAGAACCTTCGTAATTAACACCATGGAACAGTAAGATGTTAAAGTGGCCGCGGTACAGGAATCACTGAGGACTCAGCCCCAACTATAAAACGGTGACCCCGATGCGAGGGCGGTTATCGTCCTTTCAAGGCCCGGGTGACGACACCGGGACAGTCGAGCGAAGGACAGGTCGCGGCGATACAGCGGACGCCGTACGCAACCTCGGCCGAAAGGTAACCGACCCCACGGAAACCGAGATGGCCGTTTTCACGAGTTCGACAATGATACCGGCGAAACGTGATCAGCCCATTATTAGACGAGAGAATTGTTAAGTGTTCACGATGTTAATGGGGGCTAATGGGTATAAAGACTCGGTAGGAGAGAAAAAAAATCAAAAACGTTCTCTACGAATGAAAAGTTTATAAAAATAAAACGTCTGACATGTTCGTGTAAAATCAAATTGTCACCCACACACGGAATTACCACGAATTGAAAAAAGGAAAATTGATAGGTAGAAAAAACCAGCACCTTAACCGTGACAGGTATGTCGGGGGATAATAATAATATTATGTATGTAAGGGGACGTCGTATTCTCGGGCTATTCGGACTTTCAACCTTCTTTTTTTGGCCATTCTTGCGAAATTTTCGGAATTGAATTTATGGCACGGAATAACCTACGGAATTTTCCCATTCCTAAACGCACTTTGAAAAAATGCGTTCAATTCAAAAAATTCAAAAAAAATAAGAAATTCTTGGTTATGGCTAAATTTTAGCTCATTTAATTAAATGTCAGAAATCCGCAAATACCGTGAGATTATGGGAAATTTTACGGGTTCCGCAACGGTGGGTATCCTTATTTTTTAATAACTCTATAATTTGAGGGATTCATAGAGATTCTACCAAAACTAAGTCGAAAAAACGGGAAAAATCTTCAGGGCGAAAAATATAATATAACATATTATGCTTCTTTCGGCCTCACAAAGAATTAAGGGAGCAATAATTGTTAAGTTACTTTGAAAAAATTGTAATTTAAAAGCCCCCATAGCCATTAAACTAAACCCAAGTCGAAAACACTGGAAAAATCTTCAGAGCGAAAAAATGTGCTTTTCCTCAGGCTCACAAAGAATTAAAGGGAGAAAAAATAGTAGCAAATGTGCTCGAGAATCGACCCCTTCAAGGAAGACAGTCTCAAGTGTGAGTTCACTGTATAGAGGATTAAACTTGATTTTCAGAAAACACCGAAAAATAAATCAGCTGCTTCACGAACTAAAAAATTGGCCGATAATTCTTGGAAAACATGATAAGTTTGAGGTAAAATTCGACTTACCTCGGATGAAGTGAGATAGCACAACCGCGAGTCGGTGCTCTCGATCGACGCCTGCTGGACGATGCCGTAACGCGAATTTTCCCGATCGCTCATGTAATCCGATCGGAGGGAATCCTGACGATCGAATCCGCCCCTGTAACACGCGATAAGGAACGTCAAACTTTTACCACAGCCAAATCACTAGGATCATTTTTGAAGTTAAGGAAATGCCGGAAAAAATTATGGAAATGTTGAAGTTTGATGAAAACATCGAGTATACCCTACCTTCAAGACAGTTAGGCAATGCAGGATAGTATACTCCAAAACATCTTTTTTGATCAATGATGAAATTTTTTTTCTGACTTCTTAAACCTCAAAATACTGGCCTATTAACAAAATTATTGCTTCCGTATGTTTATATGAAAACCCTATCTCAAAAACTACATCATAGACACATTATGATCGATAACAATTACTTTCTGGGCAAAAACATTACTATTCCATCTCAACATCCTAAACTCACTGAACTGAGAAATAAATCTCCAGTTTATTAGTATTATTTTTATAGGATGTTATCTACGGAAAAATCTTGAATTCTCTTTTTTCTAATTCTAGATTTTGTAATTTTCATTCTTATTACATTGCTTTGAAAATTATTTCAAAAATCATGAAAAGGTGAGGAACACATCGTATGATGAACACAGGCCAAGCAATCTTGACTCATGGAAAAGATGAAAATACATCGTGCAAAATATAAATTCGTATTTCATATTGTAAAATTGAAAAGAATCCAAACCAAAGATCGGATCTGTTGTCTATCGATGTAATACAATTGCAGTCAAGTAAGAACATTGAAACTCTTGTGAAACTTAGTAACCTCGGGAAATTTACTTTCGAAAGTAACCAGAACCGATCCACAGTTTTGTCTCTAAATTTATAATTAGTGCTTTATTAAAATTTAGGAAATGTTGAATAGGTGGTAGGAAAGAGAGGCAGAAGAAAGATGATGCAAAATGTTAAAGACGTGAAGGTTTGACATTAAAGCTCATGAACAATGAGGTGCGAGGTTGGCATAAGTACGATGCAAGAAACAAAAAGACAGGTGCAAATCAATGTAAAACGGGTGAAAATTATAGTAGTTTAATGTTTTTGCGGACGAATTATCAAGCATAATTTCCGAAATGACGTTTCATCCGGCAGTCTAGCTCTAAATTCCATTAGAGATTGCCAATACTGGACTGATCATGTTCTCCATGTTCGTCACGACTAACGGACACGGTTTCGCTAAAAACTGGTTACGAACATGCGTTGGTAGAAATCGTGCAGGATGGTGGTATGGTGGCTCTGGTTCGCAATCAATTTATTGTTGAGCCAACCGGAATGTTCGAGCTTGTTTCCCAGGAGACTCGCGCATATCCCAGATGACCCTACCTTCCTAGAATAGAGAATCGATAGGAAATTCTGGAAATAACGCGGGTTTCATAATTAATAGCGAGCGAAATTTATTATCTGATTAAGGGCCGTAATACAGGCAGTTTTCGGGCACGTCGAAATGCAGGGTTTTTCCGAGGTTTTAAATAAACTTTTGAATAAATGAATTTACGAACGCTTGGCGAAGGAGACAGGGTTTTTTAGCAGATCCTACCCCTGATATTTGACTACAAAAAAAGCGTACGTAAATTTGTTTTTTGTTTGTGCGCCGCATTACCTTTAGGCGCTTACAAGAGTAAATTTGTAAAATAATTTTTATGACAGCGCCTTGAGCTGTTTTGACATTCCTAGTCTACATCAGCCACTGTTGAGAATTTTACAGAATTGGTTTTAAGAAAAGCTTTAAAAAGGCATTAAACTGATGATAGAGGAGTTTCAAAAGATGATAGAGGAGACTCTGAAGACTGTGATGATAGAGGAGTTTCAGTTCAAAATTTCTTTAAAATAGGACTATCTCACATTACAGGGAAAGTGGTTCACATAAACAAATACCTTTTCGTACGCTTTTACGCTTTTTGTCCAATTTTTACTATTTCAGAAAATTTTTTCATGTTCAATCTTATCACAGCTCCACTCTGCAAGTAGGTTTAGTTAATGAAAGCATTTCAGTATACAAATTGCAAATAATTTACTTGGCTGAATGATTGTTGCTAGGAAAATCAAAATCCAGACATAGCTTTGACAGAACAGCGGTTTGGTCGTACATTTCATGTAAAAGGTCGTCCCTCAGATCTATACCAAATTTTGAACGATTCTTGAACATCTTGCAACCGGTTAAATCCAAAGTTCCCAAGCTATGTTGAATGTGAGAGTTTTTTTTTTTTTTTTGGATAAAAGGGATATGCTGGGACTGGGTTGATCTTTCCGTGCTTTTCAAGACGATTCGGACGCATTCCAGGCATTCTCATTCGATCATACAACGTCACTGACCTCTGCTCAAAGGAATCGGCCCTGTTGCTCTTATATCCGGAATCATTGAGCGAGCCCTCGTGCCGAAGGGAAGGCAGCGACTCCCAGGGCGAGCGACGGCTGCCGCCGCCGCCGCTGATAGTACTGGCAGCGCTGCCTGGCGGCACGTAAGAGCCGCAGCTCCCCAAAGTCGAACTACCGGAGCGCCAACCGTCCGAATGGCGGAACCACTGGGCGCGGGCAGATTCGCCAAGGCAAGACGCGCAACGGCTGCAAGCATAAAAATACTCCGGTCAGCCATGGAAGGGCATTGGATGCGGCATTTTGAAGAATACAAAAATCGGGGGGTTGAGGAAACGATCTTGACAAGGCCGTTGTGAATTTTTCAAGAGATGTCCTCAATGGAAAATGCTGGTTTACCGTTTTTTCCGAAAGTTACCTTCTGCAGAAGTCATGCAATATGGCTAAAGCTGTTCGGAGATTATTTTTTGATACGTGCACGGAGGCAGTTGCCCCCTCGTGAGACTCTGCTGCGCTGTTGAGACATTTGCCTCTGTTTCAAAGACTAGGCAGGAAATCAGGGAGCATATCGCATATTATGCGATGTTATCCTGTCATCAGGAGTGGATCCACTTTGATTATAATCGTAACTCGAGATCGAGAAAACTTTCTAATTCATACGCACCTACATTGGGTGAAATTATGAAGGAATCCCTTGAAGCCGACTCACTATAAAGCTCCAGCAAGAGCAGAATATCCCCCAAGGAGAATTTATGACTGAAACATCTGGGGCATGTCTCGCTAAGGATCCGACAATACCAGCAAGCGCCAGACGAATGCATCAAATCCTGCTCTCACATTTAAGGCTGCCCAGCCTCGTATTTCAGGGGAGAGAAGATTGATGAGATTCAGAATCCGTTGTGGAGTGCAGGGCAAGAAAAGGCTCGAAGGGACGGCCGAGGAGGTGAAGATACGAGGACAAGGGCGTCGGAAATGTTCGGGCGAACTCGCGACGAACCGAAACCGATGTCTCCGTCCTCCTCCCACTCCCTTACCTAAATCTCGACTTTCGGCTAGACCGCGTCTGAAAAACCATCTCTCACCAATTTATATCGAGGATGGGGGGGGGGTAGAGGTGTACGGCGAGAATCCAATCTTTCCGAAGCTGAAATTGGATTGAGGTCCTTCAACCCCATAGTACAATGCCCCCCCCCCCATCTCGGAACTCGCAAAGCATCGGAGTAGTTCTTCGGAATGCTACACCACAGGCGTTGAAAATATGATAGTACGGGAGCCGAACCGGAAAAAAAACTACTCCTTTGTATTTTAGGATAAGGTTTGACAGGATTATGAAAATCTAGTCCATTTTGATGACGGAAATGTAAGTCTGCTACTTCAGAACTGCTGCCTTCTTCAAATTTGTCATTTGTTTGTGGGCGCAGTAGTTTTGGAGCTACGGACCGGCAAGAAAATTGCTGTTTCTTTTCCCCTTCAAATTTACCCCCACTCTTACTCATGAGTCCTACCAAGATATAAAAAAAACTGCTAGAAAGCTAATTAAATTTGCTACAACTTTCTCCTTCTTCACTTTTTGCTGAGACGAGTGATCGCCTTTAGAAGATTAAAATGTCCTAATTTCTGACATTTTCGTCCTGTTTTGCCTGTCCGTAGCTCCTAAACTATTGAGCCTGCCAACAAAAAGTATTGAATCAAATTTTTCGGAAATTTACTGATCTACAAGTTCCTGATAGTGCTCAAAGCAGAAAAATGCAATGGGAAGGAGCGACTGGCGAAAAATCAAAAAAATGCAAAAATTGCGTTGTTTTTCGATGATTGCGGAGCAAGCGAACCAGATTGGAATACAACAACATGGATTATTTACCTTTTAATTGACCCAAACAACTTATCCGAAATCCAGGACCACCTCAGTTCTCGTAGGGTAGATCCAGTAATTTTACCACTATTTGATCTCATTGACTAGTAGCAGAATAGCATTTTCGTCCTCAAAATGGACTAGATTTTCATAATGTACGTTCAAACCTTATTCTAAAAGTACTATGCTGTTTTCAGGTCGGCTTCCGTATTATGAGAAACCATATTTTGTTATTGGAAGTAGAAAGTTTCAATTTTAATTTCCACATTTGAAGAAAAACAATGTCTATACTTTAGGCCTATGAGAAACAAATTATCGATTGCCTGCACCATAATAAACGATGGAGTGATAACTGAAGAAATTGATTACTCGAAAGCAAGTAAATGGTGGCTACTGAAGCATGATTGTAAACATCAGATAATGGCTGTAATGTGGCGTCGATTGAGATAGCTGGAAGAATTACAACTACTGAGTCGGATGATTTATGTACAATGGTTAATGATGATCGTCCGGAGAAATGTCGACAGTGTTGAGCGCCTGAAGGCCATTTTATTAAATCGATAAACAATTAAGCCTTGGAAATTATCACAATTTTTTTTTGCAAAATTTCTCGAGAAACTTTGAACAAAGCGTTCGAAACATTGAATGAGATAATTTCGAATTACCTGGAAGTATTGTGATCTGACAGGTAGCCGCGGTCGCGTGATAGGTCATTACGGCTGGAACAAATGAAATGTTGAATAATGAGAGAGTGAAATCAAATCGTATTCCCGGACGATTGGGTCATCACCAAAATTGGTGGAGATCTATTTGTGGCTTGGTTAACCAATATTTTTGTTTTATAAGGATCGGCGTTTATGCCATTGGCCCAGTAAAAATTTGGTAGCTAAAAATGTCCATAGGTGAATCCGTACTGGCATGGAAAAATAGTCCTTTGTTATTTCCTACATTGGCAGTGAATGCCAAACTCTAATATTTTGACGGTTTAAAAAAAAACCAAAGTTTGCATTGAAAAACATTTCTCCGGATCAAAACAACTTTCTCTGACTGCTGAGGTCATTTTTGGATTCAGCGTCATTTTGCTAGTTGCTGAGAGTACAATAGTAATCAAAAACTGACTCCTAAGTTCCGCAATTGCGGTTTAAACGTCAAAAATTAAAAAATATATCATTTTTAAATGCTTACCAGCAATTGCGGTGAACAGGAGTGAATTTTTTTACGACTGCGCACCGAGGGTATAGGAAATTTAACGGGGAATCCAAAAATGTCCTCAAAAATTGGAAAAAGTTGTTTGGAATTGGAGAAATGTTGGTTTTTATGGAGCACCGTATGGGTTTTCTGGAAATACGTTTAAACACCGTATCCTAGAAAAGGATTGAGGTAGAAAAAAGCGGTTGGTAGCATTTTGTCCCATTTTCGGTCTAGTTCCACCCCTCTTTCACCACATTAGGCATTGTATTTTCCTCGTGAGAGCAGGATCAATGGAACAACTCGTTTTCAACAGTTTTCCCAGCAAGGCATCATCTGCAATCTGATTTTACCATCGACTTCTGAAGACAGCCTAAGGAAATCTCAATTGCAACATTCCTCGAGAGCATTGCCGATCTTAAAATGTGTCTACTTCGGCGTACCAAAGCTTTAGTCGCGCTTTTGATACCTCAGCATGATCTCTATTAGAACATTGCTCTTATGCTATGCACAGTGGCCATCAGATGGAACATTCCTGAAAGAGTACCCCTCGGAAAAACCGTTTAGTTACCTGGTGGAATTGTGATCTGAAAGGTAACCCCTTTCTCGAGCTACGTCACCTCGATCGGAATAGTAGCCGTCCCTGGTGATGGCCGCAGATGACGCCGGCCTTTCCATGCTCAATCGATGCGGAAGTGGGAGGGTGCTGCTTTTGTTCATTCCGGACCGACCGTCTCCTCCTGAGAAGAAGTCAGTCGGGTCTGTAAGAGAGAGAGAGCAGGCCGTGCGCGATCATTGTCAGGCAAGGAAACGCACCTTGGGGGGTTCATTGATCTCGTACAAATCGGTTTTTAGGCTAACGTACCACCGATTTTAGATGTTTAATCTTCAGCAACTCCTCTAATTCGTATTACGAGGATCAGAGGGGATATTTTGATGGGGAAATTTTGAACCAAAGCTACTTGATTTTACTAATTTGGTGGTTACAATGATCGAAAATCCGCCTAAAATCAAAATACCGGAGTTGCCGGAAGATAAAAAATTCAAGTATTCTGCAAAGTAAGTAAACCAAAAATGTTACGGCCAAGAACGCGTAAATCGGTTCATTTTTGCCACCAGGAAAAAAATAGGAAAACCCATATCGGGAGTGTGAGTAATTCATAATTGATATTTTCAAGAGGAAGACGCCCTTTTACTCTAGCCCTTGCCCTATTAATAAAGGAAGGTGTGGGCGTCAAACAGAACAAATTTTTTTTGACGCTCAATAACTTCGTAAATTTCCTCTACGCCTGATTTCACGTTCCTTGCCTGAATTGAAGCGGCGTAAAGCAAGCATTTGAAGCCACTAAGCTCAAAGATGAATGAAATTGATGATCGAGTGTGGAGGTGGGCCCATCGTACCATACTCTCATATCCTTCATTTTTCAAAGCGCCTCTTCGAGGATTCACTTTTTTTTGGATTTTTCACAGACAAGCGGCGATTTGTCTGAAGGGTCATCGTAACATACCTAGTTTTTTTGTTTGTGTTTAAGGTAAAAAAAAATTATGAAAACCGATATTTTTAACCTGAAATAGAAACATATAAAAAACAATTTTTTTTAATCTAAAACGCGAAAAATGTTAGAAAACGATATTTTTTACCTAAAACACAGAAATATATAAAACGTTATTATTTACTTAGAACACAAAAAAAATATAAAAAACGATATTGTTTACCTAAAACACAAAGGAAAAGACCGACGAGCCCCCTTCGGGGTGAGCCCTACAGGCAAATCGCCGCTTGTCGGTAAAAATTCTAAAAAAAAATGCCATCCGCGAAGATTACCAGCTGGGTGAAAGCGCTTGAAAATATGAGAGCACCCTCACCTCCACACTCACCCTCCACCATCAACTAATGACATATATTTCGATGTTAATCACAAATTTGTACGTTTTGTACAATAATATTGTATTATATAAATATATAATAATAATATAAATAATATTGTGTTATATATTATATAAATTTTTTTACGAAAGTAGTCAGTTCATCAAACGAAAATTTGTTAGGAGAAGGATTTGTTAGGAGCGATTGATTCTTCATAAATATTTTGAGGCTACGTGAAAGTTCAATCGTTAATGAAGCGTTTGAGTACCTACTACACGATTATAGAGCAGAATGGTACTTGGCGAAATGTTACTAGAGCTATAGCGTTTTGCAATAAGCAATACACGGCCATCAGGTAAAAATTTTGAATTGCGACTGTGAAAGCTCACTTCTACGGTTCGTGTATGGCGACCGGTTCGAAGCTGTTGGCAATTGCTCTGCGAATTCTGCAACAGAAAATTATACAAGTACCTGGTAAGAAGTTGAATTCAAGGAAGGTTGAGGAAGGGACATAGTATGTCCATAATATCCATATTATTATTATTATCCATAATAATTCATGTATAATCCATAATATTGTTATATGGCCTCATGACACTTGAATACAAAGAAGGAGTCTGCCTTGTCTAGTTTTGAGCTAGAAATCCCAACACCTGCTGCAGATCTTCCAAAAAATTGCATTTTATTCAAAATATCGTTCTTCCGCTACCCTAGTTGGTTGAAAATATAAAACCTCTCGCACCTCTCGATGCTAAATCCCATGTTTTCCAACACCGCCATTCGAATTTCTACACATCAACTCACCGAGGTTTTCCATACTCTGAGTCAGCAGGGCTTCGAATGTGTGAAGCGAATAGCTTTCTGCGTCCATTCCCTTGGCCAAGGTGTTCCTCAAGTGCATTTCGTATTCGAGAAGGAGTCGCGATGTGGGTGAGCTCGGCGTCGAAACGGTCGTATGGAGCCCCTCGCGGCCACCGCCGTAACCTGCGGCGTCAGTTATTGGTAACAATGGTAAAAGTCCTAAATATCGATATCAGTTTCTAATCGGCCTGATTTCCAGCCAATGGAAGCAATGTATAATGGTAAACTTTTGGACATCCTCGAAAAAAGCATTAATTTTGACGAAGGCCATCATGGCACACCATGGCTTGTATGCTTGTGGGATATTTCATAGGTACCGAGGTATGTTGGTAAAATGAATGGTTTAATGAACGATAAATGATTTAAATTAAAAAAAAAAACAATTTATTTACATTTTTATTTTCAATTTCAAGTTTTTCAGGCTTTTTGGAGTAGGTTTTATTTATTTTTTCTCACTCTTAGTTGCTTAGTTGAATTAAACATATAAAAATTTTTTCCAAAAAAATTTGAGTTTTCAAAAAAAGTGTTTCATGTTTTTAAAATTTCTATCTCATTTTTAACTGTAGTACCACTTAAACTAATGGAAAATATTGGTACCAAATGTCAGACTTCCTCGACATCCCAGTGAAAAAATTTTGAAATCGGATCAAAATTGGCTGCATGAGAACGGAACGAACATGCCGAAAAAAAAAAACAGAAAAATCCCTACAAGTCTACTTGAGTAACCGCCTTTTGAAGTCAGTTTAAATGTACCGATCGTCGGTTAATGGCGACGGTTAAGTGAGGTCTTGACTCAACCAGTTGTGTGGGGGAGGGGACTTGCATATTGGTATGACGAACATGCATGGAATAAATCTTTCCCACCCCTACCGATCAAAAATTACCAGAAACTTTTTTAGGCTGAAAAAATATTGAGAATTTCCTCTATGTACAAAGAAAACATAATTATGGCGTCACACTAATCGCTGTGGACATAACTTAAATATATCGACGATGAAACTGCAATACTGCCCAATTCAAAGCATCGTGTCTTTTGGGGGCGTCTGGGTTGCCTACTTCTCAAAACTTGGATTGGTGGCAACTTGGCAAATCACGCATCCATAGATTGCATGGCAAACGAATTGGGCAGTATTGATTCTACACCGTCGATATATATTTAATGGAATGGATATATCCATTCCAGAATCAACGCTAGACTGAAGAGCTGTTAGCTACTGACCCGTAGTTTGCTGACTTCTGTTAGTCGATTGTACCTGTACCTTTTATTGTATACCTGTACAAGTGCCTGCTTTTATAGCCTCCTGATTCTGATTGAATACAATCAATGAGCAAATTCCAGTTTTCATGCACTGATACTTTTCCCTTGACCGCATGCCTCAAAAACATCTCGATGTCATGCACAAATTTTCACTGCAAATTGCGACAAAAGTTATTTGAAGATAACAGCCGAGCCGGTGGGAATACGCAATAGACACCAAGTGCTCACCTACTTTCACCACCGAAAGGCAACCAATCAACTGTTGGCAGTTGCTGCAGACTTCACCTTATTTTCGAAACTCCACTACAACGGGAATCGTAACTCTAACTAAACCCCTAATGTCCAATTCAAGCTAAAACCAAAACTGAAATTGAGAAAGAAACTAAAAGTGAAACTAGGACTGAAATTGAAACTGAATCAAACTTAATTTTAAACTAAAATTCAAGCTGAACCGAGCTACTCAAACTCAAACTAGAATTGAAAATGGACCTGAAACTGAAAGTCAAGGTAAAACTAAACCTTTAACTCAGACTTAATTTCGAACGCAAGCTCAAACTGAAACTGAAATATCGAAACTCAAACTGAAACTGAAATTTAAACTCAAACTGAATTGGATATTCACTTTCAGTTTGTGTTCGAGTTCAACTTTGACCTCGAGTTTGATTCTGACTAGGAGTTTGAGTTTGAATTTGACGTTGAGTTTGACTTCGACTTTGAGTTCGACTCTGACCTAAACTTGAGTTAGTGTTTCTCCTCCAATTGCAGCTTGACTTTGGGTTTGAATTTGAGGTTGAGTTCGAGTTCGACTCTGATTTGATCTTGAGTTAGTGTTTCAGTTCTAGTTTCACCTCCAATTTTAGCCTGACTGAGTTTGAATTTGAGGTTGGCTTTGACTTGGAGTTTGAGTGGTAAGTGTATCTAGTATCACCTCCAGTTTCAGTTTGACTTTGATTTTGAAGTTGAGTTTGGGTTTGACTTCGACTTTGACATCGAGTTTAAATCTGACTTTGGCTTGGAGTTTGAATCTGACTTTGGCTTGAAGTTTGAGTTTGACATTGAGGTTGAGTTTGATTCTGAGTTGGAGTTTGAGTTTGACTTTGACGTTGAGTTTGACTTCGACCTTGAGTTCGACTGTGGCTTGAACTTGAGTTAGTGTGTCAGTTCTAGTTCCACCTCCAACTTCAGCCTGACTTTGAGTTTGAATTTGAGGTTGAGTTTGAGGTTGACTTGGGCTCCGAGTTCGAGTTTGAGTTCGACTTCGACTTCGACTTTTAGTTTGAGTTTGACTCTGACTTGAACTTGAGTTAGGGTTCCAGTTTCAGTTTGATTTTGACTTTGGCTTGACGTTTGAGTTTAACATCGAGTTTGATTCTGACTTGGAGTTTGAGTTTGACTTTTACGTTGAGTTTCACTTCGACTCTGACTTGAACTTGAGTTAGTGTTCCAGGAGTAGTTCACCTTCAGTTTCTGTTTGACATTGAGTTTGATTTTGAGTTTAGCTTGAGGTTGATTTTGGCTTGGAATTTGAATTCGCTGTTGCGGTTGAGTTTTACTTCGACTTCGAGTTTGAGTTAGAGGTTAGGTAAGACTTTGAGTTTAACTCTGACTTGGAGTTTGATTTCGACTCTGACATTGACTTAGATTTTGAGATTGAGATTGAGGTTGACTTTTCCTTACAGTGTGAGTTAGTGTTTCAGTTGAAGTTTCAGCTCCAGTTTCAGTTTGACTCGGAGGTTCGGTTTGAGTTTACTTTGGCTTGGAGTTTGACTTTGAGTTTGACGTTGGTTCGGAGTTTTAGTTCGAGTTTAAGTTTGAAGTTTCGAGTTTTCAGTTGAAGTTTTATTTCCAAAAAATGTTTTATATGCTTTGACTTTTCATGCTTGGGAACTTCATCACCTCCTCATCACCTCCAATTCCTCGCCAACCTCTCACATATCGGTTTTAATCCATGATTTAAACATGATTTTGGTTTTTAATTTAAACAACGTAAAATTTTTTGATTTCTCTAACTTGACCATCTACACAGCCAATATACCTACGTAGCATGAATTTCACCTCGTCTAATCAACACCTCTACCAAAAATTACAAAGCGTACAACTCCTAAGTTTACTTCAGGATGCACGTCAACTTCTACTGAATTCCCATGTTAGGAAAATTCTGTCAACAACTCGCAAACCACAAAGAACACTATAAACTCGAGAGATTGCCAATTAAAATTGTCAAAAAAAGACGAGATAAAATGAATAAATTTAGCCTTTAGTTCCACAATGAAAGCTTACGTCTTTGATATGGGCACTTCGGTTGCTGTCGTTCTTCTGGAAAAACAACAACAATTATGATTTACGGTTAAGTGGCAGGTCAGTCTAAGGTTCGTGCCAGGTTTCGTACGAAATTAGAGCATTCCCCAAAAAGTAAGCGAGTGCGAAGACAAGAACGTTTATGGAAGATGCTAATTTGAAAGTTGGACTTCGAAGATGCAACTATTAAGGGAAAGTTACAGCAAAAACTGGGGAAACTAAGGGAAAAACAACTTGACTGGAGGTATCGTTAATGGGTCGAATGAAGGAACTGATTTATAACAGCAGGTAGTTGGGGCTGGAAATTCGAACATTTATCGAGTGAATGTATTTGGATTAGATCGGAGAATTATCATTTATTAGCCTCATGACGAGCGTTTTTATTCAAAATTGTAGACCAGCCACGATATTTTACTTATTATGCTGGTCCCGATCGAATTTTCCGAGCATCCACATAAATCATGGCACAGATACACCAATTAAATACAGTTACTGCAGCAAAGGCTATATATAAGATCCGGGGACATTCTGGCAGTACCAAGGGTTAAAACGGAGCATTGGCGATAGAGAAAATTCAATTATCATTCGAAGGGAGAACGTGAAGAAGATTCAAAACGACTCAAGCATTTTCATGATTTCGGATAAATAGGGTGAAAATCTGAATAAATAACGTTCAGGTCAGTTTCGGCGGTTATTTAGGTAGACAAAATCACCTCGAACTAGAATGGGCTGATCGAGATCAGAGTTGCCATTGGACGAGCTTGGCGTAGTGGCGTAGCACTGATTGTCGAAGAGTACGTTGTCTGATGGGGGCGAGGGATTGTCCATGGGGGCGCCGCCCCCGTCCAACTCGAGGTACAGGGAGCCGCCCCCGTAATCGCCCAGGCTGCACGCCCTCGGGCTCCTGCCGGTCTCGTGAACGGAAGCCGAACGCATGGTACCTGTTCAAAACCCAAAAACCATGTTTTCGCCATCATCTGCAGCCTCTGCCTACGTGTACCCAAGTTTCCAGGGAAGAAGGATTTTGGGAATGTTAATAAGTTATCATCAGTTAAGGTAGGTTATCATCAGTTAGGTTAATGCTACTTCGGAACTCCACCCAGGATAAAATTAAAGTGATGGGTGCAATAATTGGAGGATTAATCGTTAATCCTAAAGGACCCAAAATTTGCGCGAATTGCGCTTGAGGACGTGGACTCCGGCAAGCTGTACCAAAACACACCAAAGTTCCCCATACAGACAAGGTGTGCATTACCCAACGGTGTTTTTGAGGGATTTTGAAGAAACGGGGAGAGAATGCGATGGCGTGAGTTTAATGCACTGGTTTTCACAAGAAAAAATTGCCATCCTTCTTCGCTCCTGATGATCAAGGTGCCATCACGATTTCAGGCTAACACGATTTACTGCAACCGAACGATTTGACCACCGAAATTCGGAATATCCACCAAAACCAGTCACTGATCGTGCATCCTGAGGTGAGCCCATCTGGCTGGAGTTGCACATGGGGCAAGTGTTTCCTATGCAAAAACTTATGATGCCCTTGTGTCGAAAGCGCTGGAGGCTTGTAAAAATGACACGACATGAGAAAATGATATACCTGATCAGAACGTTCATAATGCACGTTGACAACCCTATAGTTAGTCAAATTCTGCGTCATGTCTCAACTCAAGAGGGTACCTGCCTACTTATAGAGATCGATTCTACAACTAATTACCTACATTTTTCGTTTGATATAATTTTGTCTCATAACGCAAAAAAAAAGTTTTGCCGTTCAAATTTTTCCATGCTTTTGACATCGTCTCAATCTTTTTAAGTTGGCATATCCAAATCTGAGGGCAGTTAACCTACCGTTAAGGAAATGTTAGATTCTCCGTAAACCCAGGATTTAAGCTGAGTCAATTTTGTCCATCGTATCTATTATCAAAAAGAATGAAGCTGGCCAAAAATTTTTATTCCTGCATTTACAAATGCTTCTCTTTTTTCCTTGGGGCTTTTAAGCTCAACATTTTTTCGAAAATTTTTCATGATTCCTCTAGGTACTTCTTTTCGACTAAACATGTGCCCTCTCAGAAAAAAACTACCTACCCAAAAGACACCTTTCCTTCGGTATTCCACAGTTTTCTTTGAAGCAAGTTTTATAGGAAATCATTAGTATTCGATCGATAAGTTAACATCCTTACGTACCCCAGGTTTGTGAATAACATTCGCTGGGTACCAAAGAATCGACTTTGAAAACGGTGAATCGATCGAATCAACTTGCTGTTTTCAGTTGATTCGTAGAACTTCGGCTGTCAGCAATAAAAAATGGGGGTTGCGGTTGAATAAAGAGGATCGAAACACGCCGATCCCCGAGGCACAGATAAACCGAAACTTGAGTTACTGCTTTTTGAAAAACGAGCCCATTTCTGCTCGCTATACTTCTTAACGGAAAAAGTTTCCCACAATCTACTTTAAGGATCTGCCGGTCGGCATTGATTTTTGTGGCTTCGGTTTAGTGGAACATCGGCCCAATATCGAAAGGCCGCTGACCGAATTCTTGAAAATAGAATCGGCCACGGTTCAGTTTTGCAGCCAATTTTTGAAAGCATTCAATCGTCTTAAATTTGAACACCTGGATTGTTTATCCACATGGTCCAACGTCAGACCCTACAGAAAATCGAAAACGTTTGGACGGAATTTTTGAAAAAATGAGCTCAAGAATATGAATTCAGAGAGAAGGGAAAATCGAGAATTAAGTTAACGCCGGGTTTTCCTGCCGTGATCAATTTCTGAAAAAATATTTCACCAATAATTGTTTAACGTACTCAATTTCGTGTCAATAAAAGCTGCGAAAGCTTGAAAAAGAGAGTCATTAGAGCGATCGAAGGATGCGTAAAACTTGCAAACATTTTGCCTACCGTTTTTGAAGCTGTGGTTACACGAATTTTTTCCATTGCCAATTCCACGATTCAAATTCATTAAGTTTCGTAGTTTCTGCTTTGAGTTTTGTTCTTTGGGCACCGATGACGTGCGTTTCGTTCGGACTTTTGCAGCTATGGGTCGTATTTTTGTAAAAATTCGTGAGAAATCCATTGAAGTCGCCATGCACGTTCATGTATTTGTTGACTGGTGTAAGGCAAGCGAATGAAAGCCCTTAATATCCAGTATGTTAGCATGTTCGTATGTTAGTTTAATATACTAATCTCTCTCTGTATCTTATACAGAAGTGAAAGGTACCTAAAATTGAAAAGTGAAAGTACTATCAAGTGAAAGGTAAGGAGTGAAAGCCCTTATGTCCTGTGCATAATTCCTATCTCCATTAGAAAGTAAAAGTAACATTCACTTCCTAGAAATAATGTTGATAAGAAGGTCCTGAGAAGGGCTTGAGGGTATTGGTACAGGACAGAGACCTCGATAAGGAATCTTCTTTTGCCAATGTTTTCTAATCATAATTTTAAATCTGATCCGTCAGACAATTAATAGAATTTTTGCATTGTTTCCAAAGAGTAGGGTTTTGGATGTACTTGATGGATTGTCCTTGAAAATTTTGAAATTGATGAAAGTGATAGGTTATTTCAGGTTTGTAGGTTATATCTCAACATTTGTAGGTTACCTATAAAATTTTCAGGTTATATCTCACTCGTGGGTTCATTTCTATGTTGGGAATGTTACTTTTGCTTTCTAATGGGGATATCAATTATGTAGGACATCAGGGGCTTTCACTCTAGGGGACTTGTACCTTTTACTTGAAAGTATTTTCACTTGTAGGAACCTTTCACTTCAGTATACAATCCAAATCCTCCTAAATGTACCTCATTTGAAGAGTTTTCCTTCAAAACTGCATGTATCCACTTTCGAGTTTTGTCGATATCGATTTCGTTTTTTCGATTTTCAATTGCTTATAGGTACTAAAACTGCTGTGAATCGAAATCGAAAATCGAAAAACGAAATCGATACCTACCGAAAAAACTCGAAAGTGGATGTATGCAGTTTTGAAAAAAAAACTCTTCATTTGTTATAAGTTACACGACTTTTTCGTTTGATGTCGTATTATTTGAACTCTTGAATCGCTCATCTCATTCCATTGCATTGGAGTCTGATCTGAATCTCCCAAAGTTGAAAAAGGAAATACCGTCAGGTACTTGAACTGTTCCTTTTTAGAAGATAAATTCAGAAATGTTTTCTCCGTTAAAGTTAGACATACCAATACGTAGATAATAAGGAACAGGTTTTTGAAAAAGTTGAATTATTTTCAGAAAACTTAAAACAAGGTAGGGATGGGAAGGGAAAGTTTTTCTCGAAGAGGTGGTAAAAATGTTCAGCCTAACACCTTGCAATAAGTAACTACCCTCTCGGGCGGTATTGGGGGTAGGGGTGGGGTGCAACGTGGAAACTGGAAAAGTACTCCATACCTGGCTACCTGTGTAATACGCATTACAAGTTGATATTTATATCACTTTTTTATGATTACAATCACTTTTCTTTTTTGAATTTATTAATTTATTTTTATATTTATTTATTGTTCAGAATAAGTAAATTATTGTTCGTCGGCTGTTTTGGCACCATGAAGGGGCTGGTCTGGTTTTACCGAGCATTAAAATCAAGGGAAACTTAGTTCATGCCAGTGACATGGTCAGCCATTACCTATACTAGGTACTTAGACATTTTGAGGCCATGAGGGGTGGATATCGAATAAAAACAGCGCAAAGGCTCCGGAATATTGGAAGAAAATCGTACATATGGACCGTCAAGGCCGCAATTTACGATTTCCATGGGGATCGTTTACGGGAATCGTTCAAAACATCCACAAACCACGTTTATACATTTTTCCTTTTCTAACTCCGCTCATACTACAGTACAGCCATGCAATGTTCGGCTCAAAAGCGCTACCGTCGACGAATTTTCCATAATGCACTACGCATGCTTCAACTCGCTCTATTGACTCTCTTTTTGGCAGCTTTACAAGCGTACAAAGCGACATCTACAGCGTAATATGGACACATATCAATTTTTATCATTTAACATGAAACGCCCTTAAGATGCATTTATCCTATAGTTAATAGGTATTTCTTTATTGTGTCCTAATGAACTAATTCCCAAAATGAACAAAAATTGTTAAAAAGGTTTAAAAAGTGATCAAATCTTGGCCCATACCTAACTGCTTGAAACAATTGATCATATTGTTTCGGCTTCAGAATTACCTAACCCCCCTCCTCGTGCTACCAAAACACTGTTTTTATTTTTTCGAAAGTTGTTCAAACAGACCCCCTCCATCTCCTAGTGAGTGTTATCATTAATTTCCAATTATATATATTGTTGAGATTCTCTACTTGAGAATGACGAGCCCACCTGGAGAATTGAAATATTTTTCTCTCCCTGTTTTCCAATATCTACCAATATTGTACAGGGATCCCCCGAAGAGGACAATTTCGGCGAAAGCTCTTAACCATACGCCGATTGTAAAATTTACCCCAAGTCTAACGTTAACATAAGATGCCTATAGTTGAAAAAAATGTCGAAATACCCTCACATGAGTAATTTAACCTTCATAATGGAATACAATTAACCTGTTCGTCTGGGGACGTCCCTCGGCTGGCTCCCGGCTCCCCTCGCATTGTTGTTCTGCTGAAGATATTGATTGTAATAGTTGTAGCGCCGTCTTGTCATTTCCGGACTGGTGACCGGACTTTCAAGTGAAGGCATCGGTTTGAGCATTCGTTTCAACGTGTTCGAATCGAGGGACATCTCGCGGCCTGCGAAGACAATTTAACGATAAATTACGAAAATATCGACAACCGGTAAACGATTGATTAACTATTTGAGAAGAGAAATCAAATTGGAATCCTCGATCAGCAGAACAAGTCGATTTTCTCTCTTGATTGTTGTATTATTCGAAACAATGCGAATCCCCATATTTTTTCACCGAATTGACTGTATTTTTACTAATTCGAAGGCTAGATGTATCTAGGAATGTATCTAGAAGTATGTAGGTATACCTACAACGAACAGAAATGTCAAAAATGCATGCAAATTTTATAAACAGCTTGAAGCAGAATCAGTTACATAGTTACCAGGATAAAAAAAATTAACTTCTTCTGCAAGTCCAAAATAAGATTTGTTCTAAAATTCTCAAATTGGTTCGTTTTTGTAGCCAGAAAGAATGAAATTGAAAACTAAAAAAAAAAACGTTTTATCGCAAGTACTGTGAGTAGTCAAAAATCAGGAATTCGACTTGCTTCCCCTAAAATTTTGAAATATTTAACTAAATGCGAAGAATAGAATGGATAACGTCAAAATATACATATTTCGACATAATGCGAGTCAAAATGATGTACTCAACAGCAAGTAAAGCTCAAATTACTCTAAGTCCTGAAACATATTTGAGTGAATTGTTGAGGATCGACCCGTTATTCAATTTTTGAAGTCAAATATCAGGGTTAGGGTCTTCAGAAAAACTCTGAAGACCCTAACCCTGTAAAACATATTAAATAAATTAAATATTGAAAAAAAAATAAATTAAGAAAAATAAAATAATAAATTAAATAAAAAATAAATAAAAAAATTAATTAAAAAATAAATAAAAAAATAATTAATAAAATAATTAAATTATTTAAAAATTAATAAAAAAAATTAATAAAAAAATAAATTAAATTTTGTGTACTCGAATTTGTCAATTATCTTCAACCTTCAAAAAAAAATACCTAAAAACCCTAGTCTTAGTTATAGTTATGAGTCATAACTTATGACATCCTTTGACAGACGTTTTCAGTAGCGCTATGACAGAACATGAGCACCAACCTAGATCCTTTCTATTGTTGTTCCTCTGATTGTTGTTGATATTGTTGTTGATGTTATTGATATTATTATTGTTGGGCGGGATGTCCGTTGTTCCGCTTTGAGTCTGGCTGTCCTTGATCAGCCGAGGAGTGCAAGTGCCGGTACTCGTTTTGCCGGCACTCACTCCGGCCTGAGTGCCTTCCGATTTTTGAGTTTCCCTCTCCCGCTCGCGCTCCTCGCCCTGCAATAAATTCGAGAATGAATAAGTGCGAAATGGTTTGAATCGAATTGAAAGTTAAGAACGTCCACTTCGAATTGACTGAATATTTTCTCTCGGTGATGGATTCTTGTGCTAGTGAATTTAAAGGATGTCAAAAAAAGGATGTCAAAAAAAAAAATTGTTAGGTAACTTACTAAAAGGAAAACGATCCGTCATCGATCTAAAAATGCTAAGGGCCGGTTCATCAATGCATTAAATGCATTCCAAATTTTGGAGCTAATTTCATAGTAGATTTATTTTCACCTAGCATTTTTTCGTCCGTGCAAATGAAGTGAAAAGTAGTTGCAGGTATTTTGATTCTAGAATCACGGCAATTGATAAACCGACCCTAAGATACTGAATCACTCGCGGAGAAATTGTGGAATCCCATAATTTGAATAAAAACTCAAAAAATGAGGGAAGAGAAATAGTCTATTCCACTTATTAAGGTATAATTGTAGACCGGTTTCGGTTATTACACCATCATCAGTACTTAAAAACGACTGAGGTACATCGAGAAATATCTAGCTTATATACTAAAGCGACAGTATAAGTGAAAGGTGAAAGTGAATGGTGGAAGTGAAAGGTACAAGTGGAGGATCACCTCCACTTGTACCTCCACTTGTACCTTTCACTTCCACCATTCACTTTCACCTTTCACTTATACTGTCGCTTTAGTATATAAGCTAGATATTTCTCGACGTACCTCAGTCGTTTTTAAGTACTGATGATGGTGTAATAACCGAAACCGGTCTACAATTATACCTTAATAAGTGGAATAGACTATTTCTCTTCCCTCATTTTTTGAGTTTTTATTCGACCCTAAGAATCTCTTACAATAACCGAAGTAAGATTTATTTGGAAGTGGAAATAGAGATTTTAAAAGAGATCTTGATAGTGATCGATGGACTTGAGGCCAGTCAAATAAGGAATAATTATCTGGAAAATTGCATCATAAGGCCTACTAAACTGCTGAAAAAATCGTACTTATCGCTCTCCAAGCTACTTTCTTGAACATCAATCTTAAAACAATTTTCATGAGATTTTTTTAATTAAAAAAACCGGTAAAGTTAACCGGGAACAGCAGAGTGAAGGTGGGAAATCGGCAATTGAATATTTGAATTATTAATTTAAAGGATTATTCTTTCAATGAATTCACTTAAAAAAAAGAATTATAATTATTTTTCATTTTTTTTGTTAAATGCTCTGAGAATGGCAACACCTAGGGATTTTACCTTTTTTACGGGTAAAAATAGGTTTATTCCCTAATGCCAGTCTCACTCAAACTCATCAATAAAATCGTGAATATGACCCAAAAAAATTATTCATATATCTACAAACTTGATATTTGAGGTGATCACTGATTTGTGAATGTTTTGCCGAATTGGCAGGTCAAATTTGAATTCGGCAGGTCAAAGAAAAAAGACTCAGAACAAAATAGTTTTTTGAAGAGAAAATAATTTTAGAAAATATTTTTAAAAAACAATTAGATACCTAATTTAAAAAAAAAATTACCTAATTTTTGAAAAAAATAATTTTTTTGAAGAAAAAAATTTTTTTCAAAGAAATTTTTCAGGTATTGGCTTAGTTGACCGGCCTGCGTGTAAGAAAGAGACAGGAAAGAAGGAGGAAGTGGACGTGTGACGTAGACCTCTTCGGTCTGAGATCCAGCCGCGTTGGAAGGGGCGCCGTTGTTCACCTTGCCGCCCGCTGTGGACGTCACTTGATCGCGCGTCTGGCGTTGGCGAGCCGCCGCCGAACTCGGAGTGGCCGCGCCGCCGGCCGGCGTCGCCGCCGCGCTGCCGGCATTTCCAGCCGCGGTGCCCATCTGTTGGGCCGAGGTGACGTTGTCGTACAGGGAAGTGGACGACGTAGCCGCCGCTACTTTGTCGCCGAGGGCCGACGCGCGGCCGTCGGATTCGCTGGCCGTGCGGCCGCTGGCTCGCGGCAGCGTCGATGATCCTGGAAAATGATAATTTTACCCGATGACGAAAGAATTTTAGGTAACAAGTGTGGCACATGATTTTTATGTGAAATTTCTCGACAGATTCAACGGTAACACTCATTTTCTCAAAATGTGGTTTTGCTGATAATCTAATGCTGAATATCACGAATTTCATTTCGAAACGAATCGGATAATTTTCAGGCGAAACTTACCACCGCGGTATCGAGGGTCCTGGGCTCGAAGTCGGGCGTACTGGTCGGCAGTCATGCAAGTGCACTGAGGCTCGCGGGACCTGCTGGGGCTCGCAGGCGTCGACAAGGGTTTCCTTTTGGTCTTCACTTTATTCTGCTTGTTTGGCGGTTCTAATTTGAGCGAGTAGGAAGAGGAGGCCTTGCGGCTGAATTTGAACGATGGAGACTGTAAAAAAAAATTATCGTAAATTTACAATTGATTTTACGCGTGATTGTAAAAATTATTATGCTCTAAAACGTTTGTCCCGTGGCCTATGGCCATTAAATCATTAATTTTCATCAAATAAACCGAACTCAAAGTAACTTTGAAAAAAAGTCGTAATTTTGAATCGCCGTTTTTTTTTACTCACGCAGCATTCTCTGAATTGTTTAGCGTCGATAGGTGATGTGAAGTTAAGGCCCCACGTGTCGTTGGTCATTGGGTCCTTCCAGTAGACAAAACATTCCGAAGCTTGGCCAATTCGAGTGCCTGAAATCCCAACAAAATCGATAAATTTAGGGTGAGGGTAAATATCAGCTCTGTGAATATCAGAGACCAATTATATGGCGGGCAAATCCATGGAATTCATGCAACCTCAGTAATATACCAAATAAACCATTGATACGAATTTGAATCGGCCTCAACTCAACCTCAACACGACCTCAACTAGGCCTAAACTCAACCTCAAACGACCTCAACACAACTTCAACTCAACCTCAATTTGACCTCAACACGACCTCAACTCAACCTCAACACGATCTCAACTCCACCTTGACACGACCTCAACTCGACCACAATTCGACCTCAATTCGGCCTAAATTCAACATCAACGCGACCTCAAAATGACTTCAACACAACCTCGATTTCACCTCAACTTGACCTCAACACGACCTCAACACTACAGCAACACAGTCTCAACTCGAACACAATTCGACCTCAACACGAACTCAACTCAACCTCAACCCAACCTCAATTTGACATCAACACGACATCAACACAGCCTCAATTTGACCTCATCACGACTTCAACTCAACCTCAGCACGATTTCAACTCCACCTTGACACGACCTCAACTCGGCCTAAACTCAACCTCAACACGACGTCAACTCAACCTCGATTTGACCTCAACACTTCCTCATCTCGACCACTACTCGAACCTCTGTGTGTTATAACATATCCAATACTCTTGCAAAACAGCTCTGAATGATTTATTTGTGCAGATGGTTGTTCTTCGCAGCACATAATATTTGAATGGTGAATAATGGTAAATATTTGTGAATAATGAATAATGGTGAATATTATTCACCTACTTCGTGATTTTGATTATTGAATGGTTACCTATTCTCTGAATAAATTTATAAATGTTTATCCCATAAATTCACTCAAGTCCTACTTATGAATTTTTCCTCATTTTTGTCCCAGAAGTTGGGTTTGCGGAAGAAATTTTTTTTATTTTTTTTTTTTAATTTTTATTTATGATTTTTCCACGTTCCATTCACGTGCCAGATGGGTCAATTAGACGGGGGGTCGAATATCTGGGGTACGAAGAAGCGGGCTGCTGCTGAGGGGGTGAGAAAGATGGCAATATCCCCCGACCGGGCGGGCGAGGGCGCGGCTGCGGGTGGAAAGTCTGTGGCGTGTCTCGAGAAATCGATATCGCCCGTTGTGACCGAGTTATCCCCGTCTTCGCAGCCGCCGTCTCTCCTGCCGTCGAATGGACCGGCCGACTTTACCTCCGATGACTGGCCCCCGTCCCCGATTGGCAGAGTATAGTCTGCCAGTCTCGTCGGCTTTGTCAACCCGATGGGCATTGTGTTTATCGGCGAGTTGACGGAAATTCGAGACATTGACGGGAACTCATTTTGTGCTGGTTTGATTTTTAAAAAATGTGAATTTTAAAGTTTTAATCCTTCGAAAAGTTTAATTTTATCGCGAAAATTGGAAAAGGTTGATAATTTGGGTTTTTACTGACTTTAATATTTATAATTCTGGCCTTTCAACCATTACTCCTCGGAGAGGAATCTACTTCTAATTCGGAGGATAGAGGTCGGTAGGCTTGGAGTTATTTACGGCGGGACAAGGAACCAGGAGCCTCCCCATGCCGCTCATCCGCTGTTCTTGTGAGCAATGCCCAAAGCTCTCGTGCATATGGATGCAACCCAAGGAACCGGTCAAAAATCCAACTATGATGTCAGCTGATCAGCGGTGGGGTCAGATTAAAACACTTGTCTTCTTCGCCGAGCTTTTGATATCTTATATTATCTTCATCAGGGCTCGGAGACGGTTTTAAGCGATAGACAGTGGTGGGTAGAAAACACACAATACTTCCATATTTTGAAACGTAAAAATGTGACAAAATATGATCATGTTTTGACTGCTTTTAAGGGCGTATAGGTCAAAAATATCAAAAAATTCACTATTCAAATTTTAAAATTCACTAAAAATAAAAGTACGCCACATTATCGGGTTATAAAAAATATCCACATATTCTGCATGGTAAAACGAAGATTTTAAGGCCAAGAATGCTCAAATCGGTTCATTTTTGTGGACGGAAAAAAATAAAATAGAAAACACTAAAAATGCAAATATATCGGAAGTACTGTGCGTTATCCAAATTTCGATTAAACAGGGTCTTGCCGAGACAAACATTTCAGTTCAAGAAATTTGAAAAAAGGATGAGAATTGAGGGAGTTATGGTCATTTTTGTGAATGACCACAGACAGACGGACACACAGACACTTGTTCAGGAAGTGATTCTGAGTAAATGTGTAAGAATTTTTTTTTTCTGAAGCTCCGTTCCGATTCTCGATTTTAAGACATTCCAATACCTCCATTTACTGTACCTCCAAATATGGAAGTAAAAAACCAAATCCGAAGTTTGACAAGTGAATTAAATGAGGAAAAACCAGTGGTGCGTAGATAACACACAATACTTCCATATTTTGAAACGTAAAATTGTGACACAATTTGATCATATTTTGACTGCTTTTGAAAGTGTTTAGGTCAAAAATATCAAAAAATTCAGTATTAAAATTTTAAAATTCGCCCAAAATGAAAAAAACGCTACATTTTCGGAATGTAAAAAATATCCACATATTCTGCAAGGTAAAACGAAGATTTTGAGACCAAGAACGCTCAAATCGGTTCATTTTTGCGGCCGGAAAAAAATAAAATGGAAAACACTAAAAATGCAAATATATCGGAAGTACTGTGCGTTATCCAAATTCCGATTAAACAGGGTGTTAGGTCTTGCCGAGACAAACATTTCAGTTCAAGAAATTTGAAAAAAGGTTGAGAAATGAGGGAGTTATGGCCATTTTTGTAAATGACCACAGACGGACAGACGGACACACGGACAGACGGACACACGGACAGACGGACACACGGACACACGGACACACGGACACACAGACACTTGTTCAGGAAGTGATTCTGAGTAAATGTGTATAAGAAAAAGTTTTTTCTGAAGCTCCGTTCCGATTCTCGATTTTAGGACGATCACAATACTTCCATTTACTCTGTAAATATGGAAGTAATAATAAATAAACAAAAAAAAGTCGGCGATTATATTTTGTATTCATACATTCCGAAGGTAACGTAAGTTATAAGCATTTTAAACACCGATATCGGTTAATTATCGATAGTGATTATTAAAATGAAAAATAAATGCCGATCGCTCGGAAATTCTGGGTGTCATCGTACGTCCAGTAAATCCCACTAAAGATCACAATTTGACCGATATTCATTCGAAAGAATTGTCCGTAAATGTTGAATATTGAGGGGAATACTCGTCGAAAAAACCTGGAGACAAGTCGATTTGAGCAACCTCTTCTTTCATGGAGTCGGTTTAACATTGAATGAAATGATAATATTCACCTGGTTGAACGAGGCGAACGTCGAGAACTTTGTCGACTTGGCTGTTGTAGGCTGTTATGTGGAAGACGCATTCTGGCGAGTCCTGTATGCACGTGATGTTAACTGGCACGAGATCCTCGGACACCTGCTGCCATTTTACGGTGCCGGCTCCGCTCGAACTCACGTGAAACACTTCAGCCCACAACCTGGCAGGGGAAGAATTTTCAAATATTAAAATAGAAAGTGAAAAATGAATAAATTAACTTCGAGACCTCAGATTGGCCGAATCGGATTTTCTATGGAGGTGTTTCTAAATGCTTAATATGCCAGAGGATTTTTTTATCATTATTTCTAGAAATGAGCAATGTACCTATGTAATCGGTCGGGAAATTTTTTTAAAGCCCCCTCAAACTCTACACGTAATTTTTACTCCGATTCCAATAGCGTAGGTCAAAAGGAGTAAAGTTTACTACTCAATACCAATAGATGCTCTTTATATCGATACCTTTAAGCACAAAGGGCATATGTCCCAAAATATCAATTTTGAGATTTCGGTACCGAAAGAATCTACTCATCAGGACCTATCGATCGCTCCAAGAATCATGATCCTTTCATCTATTTTTGGGGCCAAAAAACGATATAATAGAAAAACGACAAATATTTAAAGAGCGTTTACCTTGGAAGTGTTAAGTGCTAACAAAGTTCTGGTTAAACGAGGTTGTAGATCTTAGCCGGACAAACATTTTTTATTTAGCGGATTTTTTTATGGGATTGAAAACTATGGGAGAAATTTTTATTTTTGTAAATTGATCAAAAACTTATTTTGCATTTTTCTCATTATGCCATTTTTGGACATATGCCCTTTGTGCTTTAAGGTATCGATATATCCATTTTCGATATATCGACACCTATATCGATATTATCGATACCTATATCGATATTATTGATAGATATCAATATTGTCGATATATCGATAATGGCTGGTCACTCATTGGCTAAGGTAATGAAGTGAAAAAGTAGTGAGACTGAAATCGCCTAATTTTATGGTAAATAAAAATGTTCATTGTTTTTAGAGTTGATTTGATAATTCTATCTCTTATAAAGACAGGCTTAAAGTCTAATAAAATGGGGAAATTGCAACAAAATTAATTATAGTGGGGGAAAAATTGAAATTAACGCGAAAAACACATCAAATGTTCTAAATATAGTAAGAAAACGTTTAGAATCATGAATGAAAGAAAGAATCGTGGGAAAATGAGCTTTTTATATGAGAGAGTAAAATTCACTCCATCGAGCGCATGCTCCCGGGCGGTTCCATTTCAGGGTTAGGCAATATTGAATTTTTGAAACAATTTTTGGAATTTTGGTTTTGCAGTTTTTTCCAACAACAACATGGTGACACGGTACTGACCGTAGTAAGTGACCGTCTCTCCGCCTGGAGGCCTGCCAGGGCGAGTCCTCATAACGGTAGGCCTTCCGCATGAGGGGCGCGCAGGAACAGCTCAGCTTGTTACCCATGACTAGAGCCGAGCCCGGGTCCCCTTGTCACCCTTCCCCATCAACCTGCAACGAGGGGTCGATATGGGAAAATTAATTGCGATACATTGTGTTCAAGTAAATTTTTAATATACAGTTCCATAATGAATGGACAGGCATTTCAGGAAATCAGAAAACCCAGTCAGATCGAAAAACGGATAGCACCTCTAAAATCAGTGTTGAAAAATAGGGTAATTTCTTGCGCCGCACTTGTTGTTTTCCGATGTCTGCATTTTGGCGCAATTTTGGAATTGCGCGTTCGCTGGACGGGTTTCGCGCGCGACCAAAAAAAATCGATTAAGGAGCCAAAAATTCATAAAATTTTGCTTGGAACCCGAATCTACAATAAAGAATTGGGGTTCCTTTTTAAAATTATGAAGCTATTACACGTTTCACGCATTTGCGCGCATGCGCGACGTGCGAAAGTGTGGTATTTGAATTTCTTGCAAAAAATTAGGTGGGATACTGTATGCATTTTTATTACACTCCCAAACAACGGAGTTAAAAATGTCTGTCCATTAATTATGCAAAATTCTGTAGATATTTTGAAACTATCATTTTCTTAATATTCGAATTTCACAAAAACAACGACACGTACAACTTTTTCTTGAGTACCTAGTTTTTGGACAAAAATCATCGGTGCATAACTCACACTACTTCCTCCACATGAAGGGCAAATCACATAATCTGCCGCCCTAAGATAAAACGTCCTAAGTCCCATTTAAATTGCAGGCGACTCAGGACGTTTTATCTTAGGACGGCAGTAATATTACGACAGATTTCTTGGGCTGGCGCAGGTAGAAATTCAGAAAAAAACGCGTTTTGTAAATAAATAAACGCTTGTAACCGAATTAAGATTGGCTCAATTACAATACCTAAACCAGAGGTACATCTCAAAGGTATACCTTTGATTGGTATACCATCTATCAAATCCACAAATTTGAAAAAAATTTATCGATTTCCCATTTTCAGGAGCGAATCCACTCACTGATCGGTCAGAATCCTCGTCGTTGCATTCGTCGTCGTAAAAATCGTCGTAATAATCGTCGTCGTAACTCAGCTGTTGCCGGCGGCGCGGAAACGACACGCGCGGCAAGGAAACGCGAGAAATCCGCCGGTAATAGCGCCGGGCGGATTTCACCAATCTTTTCCAAAGTTTCACCCATTCTTGGTGATGTTCATTGGTTTGCACGGCTGCTTCGGTGCCGGCGCTAACTTGAATTTCAGGCGGATCTATTCAAAGAATGAGACGCAAAGGTCCAATGAACGATGGAAATTTCAAAATTCGGGATTCTTCAATTTTTCTAAGGAGTACTCGGAAAAAAAATTTATTTTTCAAAAATCACACTTTTTTGGAGAAGTAGGATAAAAAATAAACGTAATATCCCGATTTACGCTTGGTTATTTAAATAATTATTAAATAATATCATATTATTAAAAATAATTATTAATGTGCATACATAATAATTATTGCATATTTTTATTGTATATTTTATTGGTTCATTTTTCTTAAGAAATGAACCTTTGTAATCGGTCAGGAAAAAAAATTTTTTAACACCCCCTGAAAATTTGTTGGTTTACGTTTCAAGGGGTGTAGAATCCAAATCTGCAATAAAAATTTTTTGTCCGTCCGCCGTACGCCGTCCGCCGTCCGCCGTACGCCGTACGCCGTCCGCCGTCCGGGGTTTTTCAGGGGGAAGGAGTTATCGAAAAATTTTGAAATTTTTACCAAAAATCAAGTTCCGTATCTAGTTGGTCCTAACGTCTCGACAGAACCCTACCTTAATTTTAAGGCCAGTAAAACAGCTGTTGAAGAGGTAAAAAATTCGTGCTTTTCTGGAAATTTGTAACATAGGCATGTGACGCATCATTTTCTATAGATTTTTCTATGCCGAATCGAACGAGACCATCGCCACGGCGGTAGCTCTAACCGTTTAGGAGTTATTGCAGTTTTAGTGAGACATTTTTGAGTTTTTTAAAATTTCTACAATTCTGAATAACTCGAAAACGACTAGAGCCACAAAAATCGTTTTCCTCTCGTTGGAATCCCCACAAAAACTTCTGTCCTCCCGATATCTTCAATTTAAAGAATTTGGTCGCATTACACAAATCAGCAAAACAAAAATCGAAAAAATTTGAGAATTTGGCCTCGGCTCTTAGATACGGTTGATTGATCTACTTACGACCACTAGCCTATTACACCAACAAGGTGACGCACTCACACTACGACCAGTTGCGCTTGGCAACATGAAAGCGAGTCAGGCTTTAACAATGGTTCTGAGGCATTTTTAATTTCATTCATTATTCAGAGAATTTAATAATTATAGAATAATAACAACTAAATTCAGAGTTTAAGGAGTACCGATATATCGTGAAGTTTGTCTTAGCAATCGAAAAATGAACCCCTGTGCAAAATTTGCAGAGTTCTTCGGACATAGCGAAAACTAATCTGCACATGCCACTGATCTACTTAGCAGCGTTTTTTTTAATAATTATTATCAAAAAATAAAATATACAATAAAAATAATATAAATTATATAATATAATAAAAATAATATATATTAATATTAATTAATAATATGTAAAAATAATAAATATAATAATAATCTATAATAATAAATAATAATTTATACTATAAATATAATGAATAATAATAATAATAATTTTTCGAAAAATCGTCTCAATTTTTGGAAGTTTCGATCTTTAATCCACTTCTACTAAAAATTATTCATATGCACAAGAGGAAATCAATTTTCGAAAATCACACCCGCATCAGCAATCGGTTTAGTTTCTACTGGTTTTTCGGCTTCTTCGGTGACGAGATCGTCGGAACTGGCGGACGGATTGACGGAATGAGCGGGCGCGTCCGCCGGCAACGTTCCCGGAACGCCCGTACTGACGACGGCGACGCAGGTGGCGCAGTTCGAGAACATACCGACGTCGACTCTCGGCGGATTCTGGTCCGCTTCGGCGGGGCGCGTCGGCGCTGAAAAACGCCACTGACGTCACCGCTTGCTGACGCAGCGACTGGATCCCGTCGAGTAGCACTCGGCTCGGCCTACTCGATAATTAAGCATCGCTCCTCCTCCGACTGACAGTCAGCAACACTCGATCCGAGTGTTCGCTCCTCTCGTCCTTCTCGCTCCCGACCACTTGACATAGGGCCTCTCGCTCGCTCCGATGGCTCGCCCCTTCTTCGCGATAGAGCAGGCTTCGAAATTCTTAACTTAGCCTCCGCGATTAAGTTTTCCGGGATTTCATCGGAATCGGGGTCATAATCGTGATCGAGTTTGGAAGTAATCGATTGACCGTATATCGATTAGCCTTCGATCGATTGGCCCATTCTGTAGCGTTTCCGAGTCGAATTGAGAAATTTCCCCAAACGAATTGGAGAATTTTGAAAATCAAGTAAGAGGGGGGATGCACAAAGGGCATATGAAGAGTTTTCCTTCAAAACTGCATAATAAGCATTATATTATAATATATGCAGATATATGTGGATATATGTGGGTATTATCCACTTTCGAGTTTTGTCGGTATCGATTTCGATTTTCGATGTCTTTTCATAGCAGTTTTGGTACCTATACCTAAGCAATCGAAAATCGAAAAAACGAAATCGACATCGACAAAACTCGAAAGTGGATATATGCAATTTTGAAGGAAAACTCTTCAAATGATCTACTTGTCATTTCCAACTAATCTTTCTCGCTGACATTTTTTCGCAGTCCGCTAAAAATCCTGTTTTTGACAATTTTGTGTTTTCGATCTTTATTCACTAAAATAGCGGTAGAATTGGGTTACTAGTGCATGATTAGTAGTTGAATTGAATTTCATCAATCGAACGAATCAATCATTCAGTATGTACATATCGGTAGTACAACAGCAAACATGAGGATACCTAAGGATGTGTACGACGTGTTTATTGTTTGTAGTTACCTCTCACCCCCTAACCTAAATCACCTCAAAAGGGCATTCCATTTTCAGCCCAAAAAGTCTAAAATAAACTAATGATTTTAGATGTGATTATACAATTTTTATTGAATTTTCGGTAGGCATATCTTACTGTTTATTTTTTCAAGAAAAAAGGTAGGTATGCTATGAAACGCACGACAGATCCGTTATGCGGGTCTAAACCGACTACGAGCAGGGATTTATTTATTTATTTGATACAACAAACTGTCCCTTAAATTATAGTAGGTAGGATGAATAACAATGAAGCCATGTCAATGAAGTTGAGCATTTCATATTGTTTATGATACTGAACGTTCTTAAATTCGAGATCTTATTGATATTAATTCAAAGAATCAGTTTTTGCTAGAAATGCCATTGGTACTTTTTTCGGGCTGTTTTGATTATCGCGAAACAATTCGAACGATTGGGTTGGTGATTTCGACGAATTCGATGACAAATTTTCATAATGTCATATTAGTGATTTCACCAACATTTGAGCTTGAATTGAGCAAAATAAATAATTTCGATGTTGTTGATAATTCTCAAAACACGAAATTACATGCAAGAGATCAGGAATTGAATGTGTTCAATTATTGTTGGTAAATTGGACCATACTCAACACTCCAAAAGGAGTTATAACTTTTTATAAATTTTTTAATGCATTACTGAGCCTGGCAGCCCAAAAAACCGTCCAAACGTGATGGATTTGGTCAAAATGTTTGGTTTTCAAAACATGGAAGTATTGTGAGCTAACCGTGCTCCACTGGCTGTCATATTCAAAACCCTCTTATAACTGGTTGAAAATTTTGAAATCTTTATAGAATAAGAAAATACCCTCACATTTTACAAGCCTTACAAGAAGTACTGCGTGTAATCCAAATTCTCATTAAAAGCAGTACAGCTCTTAATCTAGATTAGTGAATATTTTTGTGAAGGAAATTTGAAAAAAGTTCAAATGTCGAGGGGTTATGACCTTCAAAAAAAATTTTCTTCTTGCCAAAATTAGACCAGAAAGTAGGTAAATGTGTAGGTATCTATTATAAGGAAGTAAATTGTCGTCTGTTCTGGTCTTTTTTTTTTGGAAGAACTCAATTTTTAGGTAGATATTTATAAAAAAAAACCCCAATTGTATTGATTGAGTTTTTGTATTTTTACGTATTGAAGTAAAAATTAAGCCGACAACAGAGTTAAATGAATCGCATTTCGTCTCTGCCTGATGAGCGTCTGAAGGTTTCTTTCTGATCGCAAGCTGAGAAGGAGGGCAGGTTATAATTGTCAACTCTTGAGCTGTTATCTTTTTTAAGGGTCGACAGATTGAAAAGGGCGGAACGGGAAAACAGAGGCCGTGAACCTTTGACCCCGTCACGGCTTCAGGAGGTAGGGAAGGGCCAAATGAGGCTAAAAGCAGAGCCCTTCTTGAGCAGATAGGGCGGTTTTGAATCCCCCCGAACTCCCTCCGAAGGTCTGTCGATGATAGCCACCCCTTCACAACAAAAACAAACTATTGGGCCACGACTGGGAATCGGTCGAGTCGAGATGGTTATTCTTCGCGAGAGGCGTCGATAAATAATTAATTATTTTGTTATTTATGACGACGTGCGAGGTAATTACATGTGCCAGGGGGTAACAAACGAAAAATCCGTGAATAAAAAATTATATTTTTGGTAAAATAAATCAAAAATAAGTGCCTAGGTAGGAGAAAAAAAATTGTCGAGTGCGGATGCTGAGGATTAGTGCGCATGAATCAATCGACGCGTCAGTTGTTTTGAAAATTTCCTCTCCGGCGGGGGAGCGAATTTTCCGTTTTTTCCCCGGCCCAATCTCTCGGAAAAGGTTTTCCCTCATTTCCGCATCCTCCCAATAAGGGGGCGAACCGTGGAAAAGGAGCAAACAGAGGGCGAAACGGATTGAATGCAGGAAAACTAATCTGGATGCTGGATGGAGGTTATGGCAGCTGCTGTTATCTCGTTTTCTCGATTCGCACTTTCCCCCCGACTGACTCCCGCCGAAGGTCGGACGCTGCGGGGAACCGTGCGGTTAACTGGATTTTGACTGAACGTTACCGTGAATTGCTGGTAAACTTGATTGGGCATGGGCTGTTGGTGAACGGCCAAGGAGTGGCGGGGGCCCATGGTCGTCCGTGGAGTCGCACCGGTGCCGTTGGTTTCGAGTCACTGATATCGAGCGCCACCCACCGGAGGACGGGGGTGGCAGAGTCTGCGTCTCGCGAACGCTCACTAGCGCCTCTGGCGGATTCTGGCCGTATCAACATCCAAAACTTTGAGTGGTCCGACCAAACTGAATTTTTAGGTTTAATTATAAGGGTGGAGATAAGTTGTATATTATAGTCCCGAACTTGAAAGACAACAAAAACAACTAATTTTTTATAACCTGTTCACTATCATGCTTTTTCTGTGAATATAATATATTTTTACATAATACAATATATTTTTATATTGTAAAAAGTGAACTTTCCCAGTCACGTAAGCAGTTTTCTCTCAGCCTGGGTTTTCCACTGGGAATTACTCTCTGTTTCTGAAGTAGGCTTAGTTTTTTTCTAAGCCACAACAATGGTAATGTAATATAGGTAATAGGTAACAAGGTATGTAATATAGGTAATTGTACTGTCACCCAGAGAATTTGCATGCACCAAGGGGTACTTACAGCTCTTCAATAGTCTACCTGAAACACTTACTTCGTCCCAACTTACGCTCAGTAAATTTAAAGCAAGCATTAATAAAATTATTCGATAATCTAGGCTATCAATTTACAAGTAAATTCTAGAACAACTCTTAGGGCCGGTTTATTGACAAAATTTATCTATACGATATCCAAGGAAGCTATGGATAAACATTTCCAACGAGATTTTTACATTTAAATTTCATTTAAATGCCACCATGGTGAAGTTTATCTAAAGCTTCCTTGGATATCGGATGGATAAATTTTGTCAATAAACCGGCCCTTACATAGATACATTTTACCGAAATTCTTACGTCTAATGCGCTGCTTAGTTGTTGTTAGTGACACATCTATTAACGAAGTCGCCATTATCAATTATTCTCCCTGTTAAACTACCTAATCGTAGCGTTGACAGTTTGGTATAAATACCATAAATACCATAGTTTGGTATAAAGTAAATTTACTTTATATTACGTTTACAAATTGCCTATTACTTTAGTTTATTTATTTTTTTTTAGGAATGTTTTATCTCAAATTAGGTCCTTCATCAGGCATTCTAGAATTAGGTACTTACCTAATCTTATGGCCTTGTAAACCCAGTTTCCCGCACAAGCTTTATTTTGTGGGAACTGGAGGCATTAATTATATAATTTATTATTTTATATAATAATATTAATAATAATACATTTTATTATTATTAATATTATTTAATTTATTATATATTAATTACCTATATATTTTTGAAATAAATTCTATAACATAGAATATATTTATATTATAATATAATATGATATATTATATCTAAAAATCATGGTGCTCATAAAATGCTGTCATAAGGAATCCTTAGTCGATCTCTGGCCATTCAGTACTAGGTACAGTAAACCGCTGAACCAGCCAAAGTTTTAGGACTTCCGTCCCCAAAATTGGACGTACCTAATGGCCAAGAAATGTGTGTCTGCTAATTTGAATTGGGCATTTTCTAGGCAATACCGTTCGAAAAATTCTCAATTTTTGAAGAATTCTTAATTTTGAAAATTCTCAACTTTTTGAGCATTTATATTTTTGGAAAATTCTCTTATTTTTGGAAAATTCTCCATTTTTGGAAAATTCCCTTATTTTTGGAAAATTCTCTATTTTTGGAAAATTCTCCATTTTTGGAAAATTGTCAATTTGCTATGGAACATTAGCAATTCGAATCAGAAATGCTGTATCATTATTGAGAATCAATATAAAGAGAATTTAATAGCTACCTAATCCACTACTGATGCCAGTATCCCGTAGCCAAAGTTCTTGACTCAAAATTTCAACGAAAAAACTCCAAAATTCAGAGAAGGTAATTGAATGCTCTGTAAAATTGCTCAAAATTCAGTATTTCATCAGCAAAGACCTTTGCAAGACGCTCGTGTGGTCGACGATTTGATCTCGATATTTTCGAAATTCTGCTGTAAGTTCCTTCCTTAAAAATCCCTTGTAACTACAAGGGACGAAGGGTAAAAAGTCAAGTAGGGCTTTGCGGCAGATTAAGCCCACGCCAAGCAAATCGGCAGTGCGATTGCAGGGGTCTGTCACGCAAGACATAATACCAACATGTGTACTTGGTTGTAGACTTACCTATAGTTTCACATCTGGGTGGTATCATAAATTATAATACTTAATATTAAGTATCAACTGAGCTAAAATTCACTACAATTCATCTCGAAAATAAAAAGGTAATCTACTTATTTTTTAATTGAAAAGAAAATTGCTAACACTTTTTTCATTATAGGTAGGTGCTTATAGCTTTGAATGAGTATTTATTAGTTTATTTACGTAGAAAATAATTCATGAATCTACCTCTACAATAGGTATTTTTCCAGAGTATAAATTCCGGAAAAGTTTCTGACAAAATTGTTTGATATCGATTTTAATTGATTTTATTTTGTTGAACGGAGGATTAACTAAATAAGTTTCAAAAATGAGTCATGAGTCAACACGTTTCTAAGGAGTTTAATGCTAGTGGTGTTACCATGGTAACATGAATTTGCTATTAGTGTTAAACCATAGTAACGACCGATTCCAAGGCGACAGTTGCCATGGGGGCTAGTATTTCAGACCGGTTGCCATAGATACTGGAACGCGACTCTATCCTGTCACCATGGCAATAGAAATAAAACTATGGCAATGGAAGTATCAAGCTATGGCTTTCGCCAAACATTTTCGTGCAATAGGTAAATAACTCATCAACTAAAATAAATGTACAAATACGATTGGTGAGGCTAAAAGAAATTAACAGATTAGCTACAATTTTGAGGTGATGATTGTAATTTATCAAACTCCAAGGGAAAAAAAATTGTATTTTCACTTTCAATTAAAAATGCCAGTGACTGAATTTTGGAAAAGACTAACGTTTAATGAAGTCATGTGACGGTTTTGTTGGTAGATGACGAATTTCACCAAAATTTGTAGTGAAACTTTAAGTTGATGTAGAGCTTATTATTGATCATGGTAACTTTATTGATAACCTAGGCCACTTGCACCAAACACTGTTCGACTCGTTTAGGTTACCGACTCATTGGTTTTTATTGGTCAAGGATTTATTACCGTCGATTTTTCAACGATATGGTAGAAGGGTTTTCGGTGAAAGTAATTTTCTGTAAATCGTTCAGGTGATCACCGTAAATCTATTATCAATTTTTAGATCCTTTGTTCGCCAATCTCAATAAATCATCTCGATCGCCTGCTCTAAATCATAGCGCTCGAATATTCCAAGCGTTGCAATTTATTCGAATACTGCAACTTTGGGGAAGAAATACGAAAACTTCCGAATATTGCCTGACGCAGTTTTCCGCCCACGAAAGTGAAAAAATAGGCAAACGAGGAAAACTGTAGTGGTTAAGATGGTGGACGAGCGGCTGCGGATGCTGTGGGATGGGACCACGCCTTGGCCCTCATCGCTCAGCAGGCGGGGATGCTAACTGTTAAGTCTAGGGTAAGCATAACGCTGCTAAATCCGGATCAAGGTAATCTCGGGCATTTTGGGGTTAAGACGCGACGAGGCTTTCCCCTACCATCCGGTAAGCACTTGACTGAACATTAGGTTTCATGGCTGATGCAGCAGGGGTTTTGGTACAAAAGTTAACTATACCTTAATGGTCCGTAGATAACACAAAGTACTTCCGAATTTAGATAATATCTCCCTATATTAAATACGTTGAATTCGTACTCAACAGGCACTTATCGGTATGCGTATCAGATGTACCTACAATGAACTACCAGATTGCAAAAAAAAAACCAGTGGTGTGTTACACAATACTTTCATACTTTGATACGTACATTTTTGACACAATCAAATTAATTTGATTATGTTTTGACTGCGTTTGAGGGTGTTTAGATAAAGAATAATATTCTTTAATATTATCAAAAAACTCACAATGCAAATTTTAAAACTCTCCTAAAATGAAAATACGCCGAGTTCTCGTACCTACGCAAGCATTTAAGTTCAAGAAATTTGAGAAAAGGTTGAGAATTGAGGGACTTATGGCCATTTTAGACGTAACAAGATATAAATAAGTATTGAATAAATGAGGTAGGTATTAATAAATTTTATTATACCCTGGGGTTATACTGCATAAAACCAGTGGTGCGTTGATAACACACGATACTACCATATTTTGAAGCGTAAAAGTGTGACACAATTTGGTCATAATATGATATGATTAACTAAAATTGACTCTAACTGACTAAAATATTATTTTGACTGCTTTTAAGGGTGTGTTTAGGTCAAAAATATAAAAAAAACTCACTATGCTAATTTTAAAACTCGCCCAAAATAGAAATTGACAAGTTATAGGAATATAGCCCCATATTTTGCAAGGTAGAACAAAGATTTTAAAATCAAGAAAGCTCAAATCGGTTCATTTTTGTGCCCGGAAAGAATATAATAGAAAACACTAAAATTGCAAATATATCGGAAGTACTGTGAGTTATTCATATTCCAATTGAACGAAAAAAATTGAAATTTGAAAAAAATTTGAGAATCGGAGGAGCTATGGCCATTTTTGTAAATGATCACAGACGAACACTTGTTTGGGAAGTGATTCTGAGTAAATGTGTATACCTAAGTAAAAGTCTTTTCTGAAACTCGGTACGATTCCAATAGTTCCATTTACTTTGTAAATATGGAAGTAAAAACTAACAACATCAGGCTTATTAATCCATTGATTTATTAGATTTCATTATTTAAAATAATTGATAAAGTACCTGTGTCCCATTTTCATCCCCCATTCATTGGTGAGTAAATAATTATATTATTCGCTCCATCAGTGAAAAAGGAAGAACAAGTTTCTTGGCATAAAAAGATGAGAAGGGACGTGCGATAAGCTTGAAAAATTGATCTTTACGTTTTGCAAACAGCATAAATAACAGGGTCCGGAGTTCATTCATCATTGTGCTGATTATGGTGAAATTATTTCCGGGGCCGAGAAGAAAGCAATACCAATGAGTCGGATGGAGGGCAGTGCGGAAACTGAGCCTATGTTCCTGCGTGTTCCTGTTAACTTGACAGAAGTTGGCCGTAAAGGTCTCCAGTCGGGCGAACTTGTCGCGTTGCGTAAGGGGAAAGGGGACGCCCGTCTGGCAGTCACCTATCGCTGTCAGTCGCCACGAGTGCGAGCGAGTCGGACGATCATTATACAAGATCAAGGTTCTCCCGGGGTGTCCGACAGGAGAGCCGCGGTGGACATAATGCTGCCTCTGCACTGACCTCGCGTCATCCAGGATTTCCAGATGAGCGGGTCAAAATAACCGGATTGCCGGAGGAATTCGCAGATGAAAGCATATCCGTGATAGTGAGGATTCACGTAATTTTCTACGTCCCCGAAATTATTTTGAAACATTTTTTTTTTGAAATATTATACCAAAGGGTTGTTGAAAGAAGATGAAAGGGCTCCCATAATTCCAATATGTTTGAGTTTCTTTCGAAGATATTCGCAATGTTTTTGCATTCGGCATGCAACAGTGATAAACTCGATTTTTTCAACTTTTTGTGAAATCCAAAATACTGGTATTCACGCAAATTAAAACCATTCAATTACCGCCTAGAAAATTAAGTAAAAATGTAAAAAAAAAGTTGGATCATAATTGAGGTGACCAGATATCCAAAACTCAAAAGCGGGACGCTACGAAATGAACAATAGGAATACGTATACATTTGTGTATAGAATAGGTACATAATAATTTGATATTATCAAAGTTGGTATAAAAATGAAAATCAAGTGTATTAAATTATAACGAAACAATAAAACAAAAGACACAAAATAGGTAGGAACCACACCAAAATAATTATTGGATTGAACTCGAAGTCGACTTTGATCTCGAGGTTGACTTCGATCTCGAAATTGTGTTTGAACTCGAAGTTGACTTTGAACTCGAAGTTGACTTTGAACTCGAAGTTGACTTTGATCTCGAAGTTGAATTTGAACTCAATGTTGATTTTGAACTCGAAGTTGACTTTGAACTCGAAGTTGACTTTGATCTCGAAGATGACTTTGAACTCGAAGTTGACTTTGATCTCGAAGTTGACTTTGATCTCGAAGTTGACTTTGATCTCGAAGTTGACTTTGATCTCGAAGTTGACTTTGAACTCGAAGTTGACTTTGATCTCGAAGTTGACTTTGATCTCGAAGTTGAGTTTGATCTCGAGGTTGACTTCGATCTCGAAATTGTGTTTGAACTCGAAGTTGACTTTGAACTCGAAGTTGACTTTGATCTCGAAGTTGAGTTTGATCTCGAAGTTGACTTTGAACTCGAAGTTGACTTTGATCTCGAAGTTGAGTTTGATCTCGAAGTTGACTTTGATCTCGAAGTTGACTTTGATCTCGAAGTTGACTTTGAACTCAATGTTGATTTTGAACTCGAAGTTAACTTTGATCTCGAAGTTGACTTTGATCTCGAAGTTGAGTTAGATCTCGAAGTTGACTTCGATCTCGAAGTTGACTTTGATCTTGAAGTTGACTTTGATCTCGAAGTTAACTTTGATCTCGAAGTTGAGTTGGATCTCGAAGTTGACTTTGATCTCGAAGGTGACTTTTATCTCGAATTTGACTTTGCTATGTCGAAAGACGTATTGCTTTGATTTTACAAAATAGCCTCCAGGTTCAGCTGAAATATTTTATTTTTTCGATTTTCGGCTGTCGCGAGTGTTCGAAGATTTTAATTGTTGCTTAATAATATCTAATAGGATGGATTATATTAAAAAACGGACGAGTGATACGAACAGGGGCCGGTACAGCAGATTTAATTATGCAGGTCTATTAGATATCATTATACTGAATATGTGTTTTTGGGACTCCTCTTTTAACTCGACGGTCCTGGCTGTTGGAAATGATAAACTATTGTTCTCGTGAAGATAGATTGGAGATTACTAGGTACAGGAACGAGGGATCGTCCTGTTTGGATGCGAGGTTACCAGGATGTTATCCGAGCCGTTATTGTAATAGGCCGTTACAGCCTTGTCGACGATCTTCACATCGACCGATCGCAACATGTCACATTAATTTACTCGTTTCGAAAATAAGTTACTTCGTAAATATGGAAGAAAAAATTAATTTTTTCATCTGAACGGGAAGACCCTACAGCTGGTTCCGAAAATCGAAAAACCGGACCATCAACCCGTTGACCAGGATCTTCTTTCGATCATCGACTGGACCAGCTCGATCGCCGGTCTTGAGGTCGACGGAAACACCCGTTTTGAAACGCTCGCCCGGTGACTGCGAGGAGAAAACTTTCTCGCGGCTCTTTATGGAATTAATGTTAGGTCATAGCGGATGATCGATGGACCTTTTCCGCGTAACGATAATGATGATTCCTATCGCGGCGATAGATATTATTGAATCCAAATGTGAGCCGTCGCTATTTGGAATGACCTTTGCAATTATTAAGTTGGGATTGCCGGTATTTTTACGGTTATTCATCTGCTGATCCTTGGAAACAAACAGTACACTGGTGAGAAAGTACGTTAAATTTTGAACCGAATTGATGGTATTTGAAGAGATTTGGTGTGACCAGGATCGAAGACACAGGAAAACACACTAGGTAATTACGTAAATGTCTACCTAAACCCTTTTTTAACGGTCTGCTCCTGAAATCAAAGCAGTAGTGAACAGTAACACACAATACTTCCATATTTTGGGATTTGAAATTTTGAACCTAATTAATATCAATGATTATCGTAATCGTCCTAGAATCCGAACATAGCTACATAAAAAACTCTTACACTTTTACTTCGAAAAGAAGTTTCTATGTCTCCGTATGTGAGCATTTACAAACATGTCAATGTCTCCTTCAATTCTCAACAATATTTCAAATTTCTTAAACTTGAATGTTCGTCGACCCACCACTCTGTTTAACCACGATTCGAATTACTCACAGTAATTCCGATATATTAGTAATTTTATTTTTTCCTTTCTTTCTGACTCAAAAATGAACCGAATTGAGCGTTCTTGGTTTTACATCCTTTATTGGAATAATTGGATATTTTTTATATTCCGTTAAATTCGGGAATCGGATTTTGGTAGAGTTTTGAATTCGCATGAATTTGACATGAGTTTTTTGACACTGTTGCTACACACAGCGTCCTAAGTACCCAAAATATAATCGATTTGAGTCAGAAATTCGTTATATAAATATGGAAGTATTGGTCTTGCAGGATAATAAATGATCCAATTCTTGACCATGCCTGATAGAGTTATGGTCTGTGGCAATCGTTGAATTGAACAAAATTGATGAAAAATAAAATAAAATTGAATTGAATAAAATGATGTTATCGAGGAATCCTAATTAGTGAACTACACGATATTTGACTGACACCTGATATATTATGTAGATAACCTTTTTTCATCATCATTCGCCCATGATAAACAGCAATATCAGCCGCTTATTTACTTTTTTCTATTTTTCGAAAATAATTCATTCAACGTGAGTGACGCAGCGGTTACGACGGGACTAGGATTAAAATTTTCATTCACGAAAATAGTACCTAGAAGAAAAATTATTGTTATCTTGAAACCAGTGGTGCGTAGATAACACACAATACTTCCATATTTTGAAACGTAAAATTGTGACACAATTTGATCATATTTTTACTGCTTTTAAGGGTGTTTAGGCCGAAAATATCGAAAAATTCACTATTAAAATTTTAAAATTCGCCCAAAATGAAAAAAACGCTACATTTTCGGAATGTAAAAAATATCCACATATTCTGCAAGGTAAAACGAAGATTTTGAGACCAAGAACGCTCAAATCGGTTCATTTTTGTGGCCGGAAAAAAATAAAATAGAAAACACTAAAAATGCAAATATATCGGAAGTACTGTGCGTTATCCAAATTCCGATTAAACAGGGTGTTAGGTCTTGCCGAGACAAACATTTCAGTTCAAGAAATTTGAAAAAAGGTTGAGAAATGAGGGAGTTATGGCCATTTTTGTAAATGACCACAGACGGACAGACGGACACACGGACACACGGACAGACGGACAGACGGACACACGGACACACGGACACACAGACACTTGTTCGGGAAGTGATTCTGAGTAAAAAAGTTTTTTCTGAAGCTCCGTTCCGATTCTCGATTTTAGGACGATCACAATACTTCCATTTACTCCGTAAATATGGAAGTAAAAAATTCATTGTTCGAGCTGCAGGGCTCCACTGAATCCTAACAGGTCGTCTTAAGTCCTCCATCATTTTCGAGCCTCGCGGATGCACACGCTATTTGCACAATATTTGAAACTGTCTATAATTGATTATGACGTTATCTTCAAGCTTCTAGCCTCAAAAAAACTGTCAATCTTGAAATAGAGCTCAAACGTCGTTTGCGTGTCGAGTTAAAAATATAAAATTTACCTAGTTGCAGCTGTCGAAAACTGATAAATACCCAGGCACCGACAATATCCGGTCGGGTTTTCTCATATTTATCGATACAGCTCTATTTTTATTGCAATTTGTTCTGAAAAGTTGCATTTTCAGTCGACGGCGGCTTTTCACAGCTATAAGCTCGAATCAAAGTTCATTGTACCCTATTGAACTTCACAGGGAGCGGAACGGGTTCATTTTTGCGCAGAGGCAGTTGTGAATAAGGCGCGGGCGTGGACCAGGCAAATGTGAACGCGGGTCACGGTCCTCGCGTGATAACGACTGTTATTTTAACTATTATCATCGCTCAATCTAGAAATTCTATTTTCGTGAGTATTATTTCGAACCGCTGTTTTCTCGCGCTTTTAATCGTGCGCTGAGAATGGATAAAAATACCTATTTATCACGTTCGTTCCTTACAGTTTAATCAACCTACCTTAAACCGTTCCTTCCTTTTGAGCAGATTTATTCCCTAGCTGTACGCGAACTCGCTAATTTCCGCGCACCCGGCGGCCGAATTTCGAGGGTTTTTCAAAAATTCACCGAATTTCGGTCTCTACGTGAGCCCCCGATTTTGTATTTGTATGGGGTTGCGAGGGGCGCGAGGAAGGCGAACCGTCGACTGCGGGCGGCTCGCGCGGGCGGAGGCAGGCGGACCCGGGGACGGGCGGCGCTTGGGGCAGAAAGCGGAGGCGGCGAATCTCGATTCTTTGCGATTGTAACCGCCTCACGATGTTTCTTTTCCCGCCGACAAGTCTCGGTGTTTACGTTGAAACACCGTATGAAATCTTTACAGCGTTTTTTGCCCCTCAACTTAATTTTTATTGATTTCCCCCAGCTCAAAATCAGTGGCGCGTAGATAAAACATTGCTTCTAAATCTCGATAAGTAAATTTTTTACATAATTTGATTATATTTTGACTACTTTTGAGGCTGTTTTGGTAAAAAATATTACATAACTCACTATTAAAACACACCTAAAATCAAAATACGCCAAGTTATGTGAATTTGAAAAATCCACGTATTCTGCTAGGTAAAACAAAGATTTCAAGACCAAGAACGTTTAAATTGGTTCATTTTCGTGCCCAGGAAAAAATAATCTCTATTTTGTGAATCATTTTTGACTCAATTTGACAATTCTAATATATAGATTGTTAGAAACCACTACTTTTACTTCCATATTTACCTATTTACATATTAATCATCCTAAACTCGAAAATCGGATCGGAGCTTCAGAGAAAATTTTCACTTACACCTACACTTTTACTCAGAATTACTTCCTGAACTGTCAGTCTGTGTGTCCATCTGTGGTAATTGCCATTGATCCCTCAATAATTAACTTTTTTCGATTTTGTTGAAGTGGGACCCTATCACCCTGGTTAACCGGGATTCAAATTACTCGCAGTACCTCCGATATATTGGCACTTTTAGTGTTTGCTATTTTATTTTTTCTGGCAACAAAAATGAACCATTTTGAGCGTTCTTGGTGTTAAAACCTTTGTTTTGTTTGGGGGTGTTTCTATTATAAGGAGTTTTAAAATTTGCATAGCGTGTTTTTTGCCATTTTTTATCATTGTACCCCCAAATGATTCACAATCAAATTGCTTCTATTCAAAAATGTACCTATCAAAATATTTTTTTTTTTTTTTTCCTGTAATAATTTTTATTGCACCGAGTAATAACTCATCAACAATATTAAATTGATATTTCCTAATACATGCTTTACTAGACTTAAGATACATAGCTTAGGTCATTGTCATTCTCATTTATATAGTTCACAATCACTTCCTATGCAAGTTCATGTGGCTTTGTGCGCTTTAGGCGCCTAGTTAGATCTTCTACGTCCAACAGTTTGACTGCTTCTTCGTTTAGATGATCTCTCAGTCTGGTCAGATGGGCAGATGCTCTCTGCTTAATCACTTGATCGACACTATCCACGTTGAGTTCTCGGTGGAGGGCATCATTTCGGAAGTACCACGGCGCGTCGGTGATGCATCGTAGCACTGAGTTCTGGAACCTCTGAATGATCTGTCTATTGGTTGGAGCTGTGCAGCCCCACAACTGCGCTCCATAGGACCAAACTGGCTTAAGCACTTGATTGTACAGAAGCAGCTTGTTGCCGATGGTCATGGTGGATTGCCGGCCAATCAGCCAGTACATTTTTCTAAGCTTGAGGACAAGTTCAGTCTTCTTTTTCTTTACATGTTCTTTCCATCTGAGCTTGGCGTCCAACGTCATACCCAGATATTTGGCTTCATTCACATAGGGAATGGCCACACCATTTATGAAAGTCGGGGTGTACACAATGCTTCGGTTGGTGAAGTCAATGTGGACCGACTTTGCTTCATTTAATCTGATTCTCCACTTTGCAGTCCAACTGCTGATCCTGGAGATCGCTCTATTCAGTTTTTGGGTAGATTCTTCGTTGCTTTCTCCAACTGCTAGGATAGCAGTGTCGTCAGCAAACGTCGCTGTTGTGTTCTCTTCAGTCTCGGGCAAATCGCAGGTGTAAAGAAGGTATAGTAGTGGGCCTATAACACTTCCTTGCGGTACTCCCGCGTTAATTGTTCTAGGTTCTGAGTATGCATCCTCCTGTTTGATGCAAAAATATCTCCTCGACAAATAAGATTCGAGTAACTCGACATACTGATAGGGTAGCATCTTCTTCAGCTTGTGGTTGAGGCCTTCATGCCAAACTTTGTCAAACGCTTGAGCTACGTCCAGGAAGATGCCTGAGCAGACATTCTTCTTTTCTAGAGCTTCTTCAATGATGTTGACGATCCGGTGTACTTGATCTATTGTGGAGTGCTTCTGTCGAAAGCCAAACTGGTGGTTTGGTAGGAGCTTGCGCTCATTGATCAGAGCTAACAATCTCTTGTTTATGAGCTTCTCAAAGAGCTTGGACATCACTGGCAGCAATGAGATGGGCCTATATGATGTCAACTGATCCGTTGGTTTCCCTGGTTTTGGGATCATGATCACCTCAGCAATCTTCCATTGTTGAGGGACATAGCGGTGAAAAATTGCTGCATTGAATATCTGAGTGATTTTCGCAACTGCTTTTCTTGGAAGATGTTTTAGTATCTGGCCAGTTATGAGGTCATAACCTGGGGCCTTTTTTGGGTTGATTTCAAGTTTTATCGTTTTAACTACTTCCTGTACCCGAACAGGAGGTATATCAGTCAATGGTTCCTTTTCTGGAATATCTTCTAGTGCTTCTTCATTTGGTGCAGCAGGATTAGGTGTAAAGATATTTGCAAGATGCTCAGCGAAAACATCTGCCTTTGTCTGATTATCGCGTGCCCATTCTCCATCGGGTTTTTTAACCGTGGGTGCATGAATGGTTGGTCTTTTGAGGTGTTTTGTAGCCTTCCAGAGGGAGTAATCTGTGTGCTGATCGCTGGTAAGCTCGCTCAGGAATACTTTTGTATTTTCGTCTTTTATTTCTCTAATCATATTTCTAAGCCTGGCTGCTGCTTTGTACCATTCAGCTTTTTGGGCAGGACAACGTGTCGCCTGCCAATGCTTTCTGGCTTTGCGCTTTTCTTTGACTGCCTCAACAATTTCTTGTGGGTAGTTAATACCTTTGTTTCTCTTTTTGACAACTGGTGTATTTCTCCTGGCTGAATCCTGGATAGATATTGTGAGGAGTTCGAGTTCTCTATCAGTATCTTCTCTACTATTGATAGGGATAGAGAGATCTATTGTAGAGCTGAGATCAGTTTTAAACTTCCCCCAGTCTGTTTTACTGTTGACAAGTGAAGGGTTATGAGGTCTCTGAATGATGTACTCACTTAATGTGATAATGATTGGGGAGTGGTCCGAGCTGAGGTCATCGTTTTCTTCCACCAACAAGTAGTTTGCTGAGAGGTTTCGTGCTATAAAAAAGTCAACGAGGTCAGGTAACTTGTTTGTATCTGTTGGCCAGTACGTCGGCTTCCCAGTTGAATATGGTTCACAATTGTAGTTAGTGATGGCTTTATTGAGGGCTATGCCTTTGGTAGTACATAGACGTGACCCCCATCTAGTGTGCTTTGCGTTAAAATCGCCTCCCAAAATAAAGCGATTATCAAGTTTGATGAAAACGTCTTCATACTCCTCTTGTCTGAAGCTATGTTTGGGTGGACAATAGATACTGGCTACCTCGAGAGAGTAGACAGGTGTTATGATTTTTATACCACTGATTTGATACTTCTCAGCTTCAATTTTAGTGGATTCATAATGCTTGATGGTCTCCTTCACCAGCACTGCACTACCTCCACGAGCTCGATTACTCGGGTGCAAGGCATGGTAGCATTTGTAACCTTTCATTCTGAAAAATGTCTCTTTGGTAAAATGAGTTTCGGATATCAGACATATGTCAATTTTGCTGAGGTTTAAAACCACCTCTAATTCTTTTGATCTCTGCAACAATCCGTTGGCGTTCCAACTCATTATTCTGATTGTAGGCTTCATGACTTTCTTGCATGACCTTGCTTTTCAAGCACCGCAAGGCGCTTGCTAATACTTCTAATTTCGGCCATAATCATTTGGAGAGAAATTTCCTCATGTCTATAGTTGTCTTCTGAAGCTGGGTTCTGCTTGTGAGCGTTTTTTGTAATGGCAGCAAATGATTTCAGGTTAGGGTCCTTGAAATTAATTGCAGCTCCTCTATTCATGGAAGGTGTCTTCACTTTGAATGCGCTGACTACTTTTTTTTGCTCTGGAAGATGCGTAGTAATTCCAGTAACTTTTTTCTTGTAGACCTCTTGGGCTCTAATAGCTACTGGGCACTGTCTCCAGTTTGCAGTATGCTGTGCATCTTCAGGCTTCACATTCTCCGATAGGCAGTTGGCGCAACATGGAGGGTATTTCGGACTATTAGGTTTTGTACAACTTGCTGTATCGTGTGGCTTCCCACACTTTACACATTTCGGATTTTTGCCGCAAAAATTTTTGGTATGCCCAAATTCCTGACAATTTTTGCATTGTACGACTAATTTTGACGTCCTTAGAGGTTCAACTTTTATTTTATAAATTTGATCGAGTACAGATAAGTTGTAAATACTTTTTATGTCAGTGTTTTGTGGAAATTCCACAAGACACATGCTCAATTTTTCTTTGGTTTTCTTGTCAAGTTTTCTGGTGACACCAACATTGTTTATTGCAAGTGCCGTTTCCAGTGAAGCTTTTACATCTGATTCTGCAAGATCTATTGGAATTCCTTTCATCATTACTTTGACGTTTCTTTCTTGTTTATTCTCATATGTGTGATGAGGGATTTGATTGCTTGCTAAAAGCTTAGTTAATTTACGAAAATCGTCAGATGAATCGACATTTACTTTGGTTCTGGTTTTGTTCATGATCGTCACAGTCGGTTTTATCTGATTTTCAGTGGCAAGGTTGGATAATTTTCCTATTTCCTTTAAACCTGATATGTAAATTGGAGGGGGTTTTTTATTTGCCCAACTGCTGACATTGGGAAGTTTTACTTTGTTTTGGGGTTGATTGCTGATTGGTTTATTAGCAATCCGGTCGGCTGGCGGGGACCCGTCTTTCCTCTTCCTTTTAGAAGATTTTACTACTGTAAATTCCTCATCGTCAGTATTATAATAATCCTGACTTTTTAAATTCTCAATCTCGGCTAAGAGATGAGCAATCTGTTCATCTGTTTTCTTCTGATATGCGGCGGCAGCCTTTTGGTCGTTCACAATCTTGACATTCGCGTCTTGTAAATATCCCTGCAATAAGTGGATAATTTTGAATAGTTCACCTATTGGCTTCTGGACTGGTAGAGAAGCAAGTGCGGTGACCTTGTTCAGCTCCGTTTTCACTTGCGAAACGCGGTCATTTGTTTCTTCAACAACGTTTTCCGCGGAGATCGGCTCCGGCTGGCTCATCGTCCTGCTGCTGATGACACTCACATTGGCGAAACAATATTAATTTAATCGCGAGATGTTGTCTCTTCGAGCTCTCGAGTGATACTTATCAAAATATGGAAGTACTGTGTGTTATCTGGCTTATAATACTTATCGTTAGAAATTCATTCCACGCCCAAATAAATTCGTCTGCACTCCGGATAGTTGATATTCGTAATTTAGTTGAGACCAATCCTATGTTGATGGCTCATAATTGAAACACGAGGCAATACCTACCCCTTCCTATTAATAGGATAGGCTTACGGAGTTATTAACGTGTCGGTTACGTTTATAGCAGTAGAACCTCGCAGGTAATAGTCTCCCAACTTAAAGGCTCCTAAGCAGTTCTGGTTCGGATGATAGAATGTGAACCCGTTATCGACTTTTGCTGAAATGGTAAAGCAAATCGTCCTACATAATTCGTCGTTTATGTCTCATATCGATACCTTAAAGCACAAAAGTCCAAAAATGGCATAATGAGAAAAATGCAAAATAAGTTTTTGATCAATTTACAAAAATAAAGGTTTCTCCCATAGTTTTCAATTCCATAAAAAAATTCGCTAAATAAAAATTGTTTGTCTGGCCAGGATCTACAACCTCGTTTGATCAGAACTTTGGTAGCACTTAACACAACCAAGATAAACGCTCTTTAAATATTTGTCGTTTTTCTATAACATCGTTTTTGGCCCCAAAAATAGATAAAAGGACCATGATTCTTGGAGCGATCGATAGGTCCTGATGAGCAGATTCTTTCGGTACCGAAATCTCAAAATTGATATTTTGGGACATATTATGCCCATTGTGCTTTAAGGTATCGATATACTCATGCATGGTGTCAACACTTTCGATGGTCAAAAAGGTAGGAAAATGTTTTACAAGTCATTCTATAACCAACCTCATTCCCTTTTTTTAGTCACAAAGTCAAAAATTACAAATATTTAAAAAAGCGTTTATCTTGAAAGTGTTAAGTGCTACCAAAGTTCTGGTTAAACGTGGTTGTACATCTTGGCAAGACAAACATTTTTTATTTCGCGAATTTTTTTATGGAATTGAAAAGTATGGGAGAAATTTTTATTTTTGTAAATTGATCAAAAACTTATTTTGCATTTTTCTCATTATGCCATTTTAGGACATATACCATTTGTGCTTTAAGGTATCGAAATGGTGTCACCTTTAGAGCACTGATAAAATGTGTAAGCAAAACCAGTGGTGCGTAGATAACACACAATACTTCCATATTTTGAAACGTAAAATTGTGACACAATTTGATCATATTTTGACTGCTTTTGAAAGTGTTTAGGTCAAAAATATCAAAAAATTCAGTATTAAAATTTTAAAATTCGCCCAAAATGAAAAAACGCCACATTTTCGGAATGTAAAAAATATCCACATATTCTGCAAGGTAAAACGAAGATTTTGAGACCAAGAACGCTCAAATCGGTTCATTTTTGCGGCCGGAAAAAAATAAAATAGAAAACACTAAAAATGCAAATATCTCGGAAGTACTGTGCGTTATCCAAATTCCGATTAAACAGGGTGTTAGGTCTTGCCGAGACAAACATTTCAGTTCAAGAAATTTGAAAAAAGGTTGAGAAATGAGGGAGATATGGCCATTTTTGTAAATGACCACAGACGGACACACGGACAGACGGACAGACGGACACACGGACTAACGGACACACGGACACACGGACACACGGACACACAGACACTTGTTCAGGAAGTGATTCTGAGTAAATGTGTATAAGAAAAAGTTTTTTCTGAGGCTCCGTTCCGATTCTCGATTTTAGGACGATCACAATACTTCCATTTACTCTGTAAATATGGAAGTAAAAATGATAATACCTATGTTACATTTTATTTTTCAAAACTTTGAGCAGCCTCGGCTCACATTCAAATTTTTGGAATTCTGTAAAACAAGCCGACATCGACATAAAATTTAAACCTTATTTCTCCTCCATATGAAAAAATTTATTTTGACTGGTAAAATAAATCGAAATCATCGAAAAATGAAAATTGGGTCGGAGGAAAAACGTTTTATGCAAAAAAAACGCGGATGTTCATATGTTCCGAAATTGAAGAGTTTTCCTCCAAAAACTGCATTCATCCACTTTCAAGTTTTTTCTATTTCGATTTCGTTTTTTCGATTTTTGATTGCTTATCATGCTATTGGTACCAAAGCTGCTATGAAATGAAATCAAAAATCGAAAAAACTCGAAAGTGGATGAATGCAGTTTTGGAGGAAAACTCTTAAATTATCCTGTCATGCCCATTCGCATCGAGCGATCTACATATATATTTATTCAGAATGTGTGTAAGTACAATTCGTCCTGGGAAAATGATTCGGCTTGACGTTATTTTGCCAAAAACCGCAAAACACTCAATTGCGCGGTCCTATGGCCACGGTCCGTTAACCATGGTGTCGCCTCTCGGCCATTGTATTGCAAACATTTTGTAATGCTGGTCAGTGGGCCAGTTGCACCCTTCTTTCACACATGCTTGTTCATCTGTCATTATGTAAACCTATCGGTCGCACAGAATCAAAATACGAGTCATCCACCTTACCCAACCTGGGCCGGTCCGAGTATGCAGTTTCGATCGCCGATCTTGTCCGGGGCGTCAATTTACGATGACGTCACAAATTGAAACAGCAACGACCCGTAACAAATATCGTAAAAATTACCTAACTGCGTAAACATTTATGACGTACCTACGGCCCTTCGGTCAACGTTCATAATAGTTTCTCGTACGAACCCCGGCAATTAAGTTTTCACCGTTGCTCGTAAAATTATGCCCACGATAACAACAATTATCCAGTGTTTGCTTCTTATACAATAATAATAAAAATAGCCTATATTATATACGGACATCTGGGAAAGTGCGGTGTAATAATTTATATTACGGTACAGGAAATACGTCAAACTTACATCGCTCAATTTTATTCCAAAAGCATAACGAGTACAAAGGAAATTTAGAACCAGGGGTGCATAGATATCATACATTACTTCCTTATTTTGATTAGTGGATTTTTTACACAATCAATATTTAAATAAATATTAAATTTATTAAATTTATTAATAAATATTTATTAATTAAATAAATATTAACAAAAAAATCTCTAAATAAATCAATATTATTTAATATTTGTTAAATAAATATTAAATTTAAATTAATATTTTGACTACTTTAGAGGCCAAGGAGATGAAAAATGTCTAAAACCTCACCATGAAAATTCTATAACCCGCATAATATCAACATGACATGTTGATACATTGTATCAAGTTACCTGACCATGTACATAAACCATATACATACTCCATTAGGTTTCGGCCTTTTTTCGAACATCCTGAAGTGGTTCTTATGTGTGTCCAGGCAGGACACACCGTCGTTGTTGAAGATTCAAGTGTCAGGCATGTTTTTGATTCATCACGAAATGTTCGAAAAAGATTGATTTATTGTACAATAATTTATTTATTGAACTAGTAGGAAAAAAAACTCGGAAGAAAAATTAAAATTTTATCAGCTGGAATAACGAAGTTACACTTTTTCATTTTTTACTCGCCGCAAAAATCGACCTATTTGAGCTTTCGGGGTTTCGAAATGTCAACCGTAACTTGCAGAATAAACGGATATTTTTTAAATTCCGCAAAAACTTTACGTACCTACCTTGGAGTTTTAAAATTTTCATAGTATTTTTTAACACCCTTGATTTTAGATCAAAATTTTTTGTAATCTTAGAAGCGTCCAAATTGGTGAATAGATCCTGTAGAAAATTCGGCAAAACAATTTGGAAGTATTGTGTGTTAACACCGCACCATAGTGGGATTTCTGTTAATTACGTGAATTACATAGCTTGGCGGTGGTTTTTCTTTTGAAATTAGTCCGGATCGGTTTCACGCTTAACCGCCGAATATCTTGTCCACCTTTCAGTAACCGCAACAGACGATTGCACCTGAGCAACGGAACGCAAATAAATAAGAAAGTATTCATTGTTTTGGAGTGCCAATTGGTAGAAATTGGTTTTTTATTTCATTCGAGATCCATACCTAAGAAAGGTAGCGAAGAAGAAAAATTTTCCGGCCATTTGAGCACATCTTACATTTTTATGAATATTTATTCTGGCTGATAAATTAGGTAGGTAGTATGTACCGTTATTCTTACGTAATCAACACAAATATTTGATACGGTTTTTTGTAAGTTTCTTTTGGCAAGATGTCACGTTTTTTCTATTTTCAATTTTCCTACATTTTGACGAAAGAAGATTTCCAGGTCGCTCCCATAATTACAGTTCAATTTTTATGTTTCCTTTTTTCAATTTTTTTGGGTTCAAAATAGAAAACATGGAATTTTAATACGTTTTCAAGGCCTTTTAGTTATTTACTCCAAACCAATACCCAGGTACCTGCATAGTCGGCGAAGTTCTTGAAACGGTTCGAAACGCTCAACCCCCCTGCCGTTGTTACCCTGAAGACTATCGATACTAGAATCGATTCTACGTATCGATAGTCGGCCCAAAATCGGCGAAGACGGTGCCGAGGATGCGCAGTGGCGGAGTTTCTATGGGAACCGCTGCAGTCTCGACAATCAATATGCCGATGTACGGCGCGGCGGGGCGAGGCGCGGCTACAGCCTCGGGCGGGGCCCTCAATGGATCATTTGACTTGAGGCCGCCCGCCGGGCGGAGAGGACGCGACGTCGACGCGCTGCGGGAGGCTGGACGTCGACGGCGGACGCAACGTCGGCGGCGTCAGGGGATCAAAATTTCGCCCAATATTTGACCCAAAATTCAAATATTGGGCAGATTCGGCAAAAAGGAAGAAATTCAGGTTTTAAATCCAGGATTTAAAAGAGCCATATCTTCGGATATCCAAATTTCGAGTTTCTGGTCTCGAATTTTATTTTTTTTTTAAAAGGAAACTGTTTGAGAAATAAAAAATATATAAGTACCGACTTGAGAATTTCCTGAAAAACTGGAATTATTCCACTTTAGCAGCTGATTTCTTGCTTTAAAATTAAGTCAAAAAACGAATGCATTTTCTATTTACAACTAAATGCCGGTTTGTTCCTGCTATGGTGGACCATGGTGCTCTAGCTGTAGGAACCTAAAACAAGGTTGCAAAGCCTCGCGAAAGATGAATGAAGAGCCATCCTGTCGAAATTTATCCATTAAGAAAGTGAGAACAAATCATCGTATCCTCCTTACAATACCCACAGTGATAATCGATGTCGAAAGATAAGAATAAATAAAGAACATTGCCCACAGGGATGGATCCTATGGGTGATGGTTTCCAAACAATCAATTGTTATACGGATCTGCTTGCAACACATCAAGGTCGAGAAGGTGTCAAGATCCTTACGGGCAGAAATGAAGATCGTCCTTCGATTTTTTAGGCTCAGGAGAAGTCAACATGGAAATGTGGAATTACCATTTTATCAATAATTGGATCAGCGCTAATCATAGGTTCGTCCCTCGTTATCTCTACGAGGGAAATTTACGATGATGGCAGTGAGAGATGAATCATCATGATTGAGGTGCGTTCATCGATCGACTAGGTACGCACTGCATAGATTTTAGCGCATAAAAAGCGTATAAAATTTGTATTTAATACATAAAAATAATGAAAACACATCCAACTGAAACAAAATTTCCTACCCAGATAACATTTCAAAAGTTTTGTCTACTATTTGAATTGAATTTTTTCCCAAAGATTGGCGTTTACAAAATACCACAACACAATGCTATGGTATTTTGGTTCATTTTTCTATAGAAATGAACCTTTGTAATCGGTCAGGAAAAAAAAAATTTTAACACCCCCTGAAAATTTGTTGGTTCACGTTTCAAGGGGTGTAGAATCCGAATCTGCAATAAAAATTTTTTGTCCGTCCGCCGTCCGCCGTACGCCGTCCGCCGTACGCCGTCCGCCGTCCGCCGTCCGGGGTTTTTTAGGGGGAAGGAGTTATCGAAAAATTTTGAAATTTTTACCAAAAATCAAGTTCCGTATCTAGTTGGTCCTAACGTCTCGGCAGAACCCTACCTTAATTTTAAGGCCATTAAAACAGCTGTTGAAGTGGGAAAAAATTCGTGTTTTTCTGGAAATTTGAAACGTAGGCATGTGACGCATCATTTTCTATAGATTTTTCTATGCTGAATCGAATGAGACCATCGCCACGCCGGTAGCTTCAACCGTTTAGGAGTTATTGCAGTTTTAGTGAGACGTTTTTGAGTTTTTAAAAATTTCTACAATTCTTAATAACTCGAAAACGACTAGAGCCACAAAAATCGTTTTCCACTCGTTGGAATCCCCACAAAAACTTCTGTCCTCCCGATATCTTCAATTTAAAGAATTTCGTCGCATTACACAAATCAGCAAAACAAAAATTGGAAAAAGTTGAGAATTAGGCCTCGGCTCTCAGATACGGTTGATTGATCTACTTACGACCACTAGCCTATTACACCAACAAGGTGACGCACTCACACTACGACCAGTTGCGCTTGGCAACATAAGAACGAGACAGGCTTTAACAAAGGTTCTGAAGCATTCTTGACGCATTTTTAATTTCATTATTCAGAGAATTTAATAATTATTATCTATTATTCTGTTAGTTATGTAGGTAAATAAGAATAGATTAAGTGATGATTTCAACAAAAATTAACGACGCGCTGCGTTGAAAAGATAGATAGGTAGGTCAAGCAAGGAGGACCAAGCAAAGAGGATGATTATTTTTTGCCGGGTTGAAAAAACGTTTTTCTAAATCCCCATCTAAAATATCTACCAATTTATACTGAAATTCTAGAATAATAACAACTAAGTTTCGTGTTTAAGGAGAACCTATATATCGTAAGATTTGTCTTTGCAATCGAAAAATGAACCCCTGTGCAAAATTTGCAGAGTTCTTCGGATATACCGAAAACTGATGTGCACATGCCACTGATCTACTTAGCAGCGTTTTTTTCGTTGAATTTGAGCCAATATGGATGAATTTTGAAGCTATTCTACTTTAGACTTGCTGTAAGGGCAAAAAAACTATTAAATTTTAATCATTCATAATTAATTTTAATTATTCATATTTGATCATTTTAATTATGAATAATTAATTTTTTTTTAATAAAAAAATATTCGCTAAAATCGTCTCAAATTGAAAATTTGTTGCATACCAATTAAAAATGTTATTCGCCTGACGAAGAAATGTTCACAGTAGAAACTAATCTGCAGCTTATACTAGCAGGGGTTTCTGAATAAATAAACACTTTTTAAGGTTCAGAAATTTCAATGTTCGAGTCTCGTTTAGCAGCTCAGAGCTCGCGTTGTGATTGATGAAGTCAAATCCGCGGGATGAGTCAAGGTCGAGCCTCCAAAATCAATCACGTCCACCTACAACTTTTCTCAACTTTTGTCCATTTAAATAATATCAGGTGTGCACACATTACAGCTTTTCTTCTATCGTTAGAGAGGAGGCACCAGCTAATGAACCAATTTTGGGTTTTTTCATTACATATTATTTTAAAAAAAATGTGAAATGTAAAAAAAATTGCAAATAAATTATTCAGAAACTAGGCAAGGCAGCCTTTCGTCTCTAACTTATTGAGACAAATATATAAATACGAATTTTGTTAATAAATATATTATATTTGATATATAATATGCCTATAATTATATTACCTAGAACCTGTATTATATTTAATATATCATATTTATTAACAAAATTCGCATTTTACATTTGTCTCAATAAGTTAGAGACGAAAGGCTGCCTAATTTCTCAATAATTTATTTCCAATTTTTTTCTCCCTTATAACATGCCTTGAAAACCATTGCAATACTTCTTATGATCTTATCTCAGAAAAAATTATTATTCAAGCATATTATAATGTAAAATTATCAATAAAATAGTATAAAAAAATTAACAATTAATTTAAACTTAGCTGATAATACTTAAATTAAATTTAAAAAATTTCTAATACCTAATATTAAATTATTATTATTATTATTATTATTATTATTATTATTATTATTATTATTATTATTATTATTATTATTATTATTTTATTACTATTAAATTATTATTATTAATTTTTAAAACTTAACTATTATTAAGTCTGGTTTATCAATTTATTGGAGGACGCTTGCAATAACTAATTTCCAAGACATTTTTGGTATGGCGGTCAATGAAAATATGTCCCAGGTAAAATGTAACGTCCATGGATTAATCCAGCTTAAAATGAATTGATCAACCGGCCCTTAAAGTCACTGTGGAGCAACTCGAGGCAACTTAACCTTGAAAATGTCGACATCAATGAGTTGATTTCGATTATCTACCGTACGGTAATGTTGCATGGGAGTGAGCTGTCTTGTCCTTAATTATTTTTGAAAAAGTTGGATGGCGAAACGCGTGTATTTTCGAATAGAACGTTTACGATGTCCGTCGAATTGACGTGGACCAGGAACCCAACACGCACGTAGGGACATTTAAGTCCTGAGATCGACTTACGTGAATGTCCAAGGGTTGAAGATAGGAGAGAAGGAATCGACGGACACCCATCCAGGATCGTCTGTGGCGGGCTGAGGAGGGGGTGGCAGGATCGGCAGAGGGGCCCCACCTGGAAGAAGGGGAGGTACGCGTATAAAACGAATCTGGAAATCTAAGCCGGCTCAAAAAGGATTAATCAGTTCAGTGGTTAGTGTGCCAGGGAAAGGATCCGACATGAAAATTTGGGTGCGTACGCAAAAAATCCTATATCTATCCTATATATCTATCTAATCTATCTAATCCTATATATTATAGGTATATAATATATCATAGGTATATACCTAATGTATTGATTATGTATAATGTATTGATATATAATAATATTATATTATAGATAATATTATATTATAGATATAATATAGTAATATTATTACATCCATCATTCTAAAAATAAAATTTTCCATTCATAGACTGCATTTCCAAGAAACTAATTATTCGGAGAATCATGTTTATTCGGTGAATAAACTGAATTGATGAACCCAACCTTAATTATTTAATTTGACGATTAATTTTGTCAAGGCCGGTTTACTGAAAAAATCTATCGACACGATATCCAAAAATGTAAAAATCGCATGGAGAATGTTTATCTAAAGCTTCCTTGGATATCGGATGGATAAATTTAATCAATAAACCGACCGATTTAGGGTTAAATTGCATCCCTCGCTCAAGTGATAGCACCAGTTATCTCAGAAATTGTTCACTGGGATATTGGTATGTTGTTTTGGTCAATTTGAAGGTAAATAATCGAAGTTTTCTTATTCCGAATTGGCTTGCTTTCTCCGCAGTCTTCGAAAAATCACGCCATTTTCGCACTTTTTTATTTATTTTTAGCTGTAGCTGCTTCCCATTGCATTTTTGAGCATTTAGAACCATAAGAAAACTTGTAGAACAATAAATTTCCAACGAAATGAAAAAAGTTAGTTTCAAAGCTGCAGTCCGGCAAAAATTTCCAAAATTGCGACATTTTAACCTTTTGTCTACTTCTCACAGCAATTGCCCGGGGAAACCGTCGTCTCAGCGAAAACTGTAGAGGACAAAAGTTGTAGAGAATTTATTCAGCTTTCTAAAAGTTTTTTTTTTAGATTTTTGTATGATCAACCACATGGTTTTCTTCCATGGATCAACCAGTAAGAGTTGGAGTAAGTTTAAAGGGGAAAAGAAAAACTGCCTTTCTGAGATCCTGAGTTGTGAAACCCTTTTTGACCAAGGTACATAATATATTATATGTACATATATGTACATATATATACCTGATAATAATGTAATATAGCAATCTATGATCAAATCGCTAAATCAGGGTCAAAAATTATACAAATGCACGATCTTAAAATGGCTGTTTTTTCTACTTTAAACTTTCTCCAACTCTTAATTTTTGGTCCCACAAATATTGAAAAAAATGTTAGAAAGCTGATAAATTCCTTAACAACTTTCTTCCTCCCCACTCTGAAACGATTGTTTCTCCGAGCAAACCCCTTAAAAAATTATCAGAATGTCAAAATTTCACAATTTTGGAAATGTTCACCCTTTTGCCGGCCCGCAGCTCCGAAACTATTGAGCCCACAAACAAAAGTCACTGGCACAATTTTGTCGGAAATTTATTTATCTACAAGTTTTGTAATGGATCTAAAGGCCAAAAAATGCAATGGGAAGCAGCTGCAGGTGGAAAACCAAAAAAGTAACAAAAATTGGCGTGGTTTTTCGATGATTGCGGGAAATCTGAATACGAAAATTTGGATCATTCGCCTTCTAATTGACGCAAAGAACAAATGCTAAATTCGGGACTATTGAAGTTTTTTTTAGGGCAGACTTTACTAATTTGATCGCTATATTAGATCTGATTGACTGGACTAATGAGGCCGCAATTCGAAGAAGGCAACGGCTTTGAAGTGGCAAACTATAATTTTTGTCTTTCGATTCTGATAATGTTTTCATTGAATTTTCTCCACAAGTCTGATCCGATTTCCATTTTTTAGACGGCCATCATACTCTCAATCATCTGCTTTGTTAAACAATAAAAATTTACAATATTTAATGTAAAATTTACAATATTTAATGTAAAATTTACAATATTTAATGTAAAACTTACAATATTTAATGTAAAATGCACAATATTTAATATTATAATAAAATGCTAGTTTGCATTGCGTTACTCTCCGAAGTAAGGGCATTGCAGTGCGAAAAAAAGGGAGAAACGCTTTTACTCGTTCTCACAATGTCCATGGATGCACTTATTACAGAAGCATATTGCGAAATAATGCTTTTACGGCTGGCGGATGTGAAGGGTGGTCACTTTTACCATTGGTAGCGGTCTCTTCTTTATGATCGCCATTCGGCTTCCTTTTCGACCGACTCGTAAAGATTTTACGCCTTTATTCGAAAGCGAGAGGACCAGGTGATGGCAGTGCATTAAGTCCTTTCCTGTTACGTCACTGGTCAGCATTTAGCACAATCCGAGGACCACTGACCGGACCTGTTCTGGGTTACTATGGTGACGACTGAACTTGAAGACTCGCCCGACGACTTTCGTTTTGTTCCGATTTCGAACCTTTGCAGGAAGTTGAGCCATTTCATAATCGGACTTCCTGCAAAGATGTTTTATCGGTTCGAAAATAGATCCCTAACCTGGACCTACTTTGTTTTATGGGCCGATTTCGAGAAACGCGAGCAACGCCTTTGCATACAACGATTTTCTCCTCGAGAAAGCCCGAAAACGTCGAAAATGTAGGTGTAGGTGTGGACAGAAGTTTTGAATGTGGGGATTGACAATTAGGCCTGGTTCATCTATTTATTTAAAGCTAGTTTACTATTTACCAAAACAATCAAATTTGTTTTGGTAAATAGTAAACTCTAAGATTTTTTAAAAACCTTCAAGATTTTACTCGAAGGTTTCTAAGATTTTTTCAACACTAGATTTTATTAACATTCTTTATAAATATAAATTTTCTCACTCCTCATGATATTAATAATCAAAATTCAAATTTTCTATTTTTCCATCTCCCACCACTACCAACTACCTAAATAAACACCAACTACCTAATCAACTAATTTTCTTTGTTCAATCCTGTTTAAATTTTTTTTTTTTAATTCTAAACCAAACGCAACATCCTTATATTTTGGTTCTTACGTATAATTTTTATTCTAATCAACCAAAATATAGATATGGAAGCCACTAGGATTGATATACCTATGACGAAAAACACTGTTTGCAATACAAAGGCATTATTTACGACCTATTTCGAAGAGTATTATGCTAGGAACGGAAGTTTTAGAAAATTATTGATATTACCCTGATTGAAAGTATTCTCATTGAAACTTAGTCTTCCATCTTACTCGTCCATCTGCCTCCAAACGATAAAAATCAGAAAAAAACCTTTTTTGTCCAATTTTTTACGGTTTTCTGATTTGGACTCACCTTTACCAGGCCAATACAAATGTTTCATCTTCCCCTCAACGACATCATAGCTTAAAAAACGCTCAATAACCGAAAAAACCCGTCAGATTCGTTCGTAATAAGATTCACTACGGTCAAGTGAACGAGGCCGTTGAACGGTCACTGGGACTCGTATGCACTTCCCCGTTGATGCGAGAAACGATTTTTCCCCGAAGAAATGTGGGAAAACGAGGGGAAAAAAGGAAGGAAAATTGCCTGCGGATGGCAGCGCCTGGCGAATCGTTGACAAAAGCCCCCGTCCCGCGGCTGCCGGTTGCGTTTTCTTCGAGCCAATAATGTTAACGTTATGTGAGTGTTACCTGGCCCGTGAATAATCGAGGATGACATTAGTAACAATCTCCATTCGGCCCTTGCAGGAAGGCGGTTTATTCCACTTTTTCAAACCCATTATAGGTGTAACTTATAAAAAATTCGATCTTCCGAATAAAGATGAGCAAGTCGAGCTTTTTGTTGATCCGATGAGGTGCCATTGACTTCGGTCATGCGTCGAGAATCCCGTGGAAAATCAACGTTGAAAACATTCTTTTGAAAAACCTTTCATCCGACGGCGAAGAGTTACAACATGGCGAAAGGTTGGCCTCTGTGACATGATATTGCATATTCCGATGCTTGTTCAATCGAAACAATAACAAACGGTAGAAAGGCGATTGATTTCGAGATCATTCTACTTCAGAGACACCATCGACTTTCAAAGTGTTGCTTGGAGACTCACCTATTGGTGGAAATTGTTCTATACAATTCAAATGGTCGGAGAATGGTGTGAAAGTGAACGTTTTTTCTGAAGCTCATTTCCGATTCTCAATTTTAGGACGAATACTTGCTTTTTAATTCGAAAATATGGAAGTTAAAATGATTGCTATACCTATACATGAATAAATATGGACGTAAAAACAGTAAAGATTTTTTTGAAGTGCCTGTTACTTCAGGTATCTATTTGAAAAGTTTTTAAAAATGTAAAAAAATTGAAGACAATTTTTAATTTTTTATGTTTTTAAATTGTTAACATTTTTAAATGTTCAAATTTTCAAAAATTTGAATTTTTAAATTTTAGATTTTTAGACTATTGATTTTTACATTTTTGAGTACCAAACATTTCAATTTTGATTTTTTGTTTTGCAGGTTGCACTAGTTCTTTTGGCGGCGTATGCGGTAGCCGAGGGCCCCCCTAAATTAGCGCCGTCCAAGCCCAGCGGCACCGGGCCGCCCGGCTCGTCCTCGGCGGCTTCGAGCTCGTCGACCAAAGGCAAACGGAATCCCATCTCCGTCAGTCCCGGCTCATACTCGGCCTACGAGGGCGGCTCGTACGACGGCCCCTCGTACGGGCAAGCGGCTCAATCATACAGCCAAGCCGGTCCATCCTACAGCCAAGCTAGTCCATCCTACAGCCAAGCTAGTCCATCGCACGGCCCATCTTATTACAGCGTGGCGCCATCCTACAGGTCGGCGCAGTCGTACAGCGCGCCAACTTCGCACTCGCATGCCTCGTACGGCGGCCAACAGCTGGCCCATCTCGGAGGACTTCAGGCCAATCAGCTTGGACTTCAAGCTTTGTCATTGGCTCCCATCGCAGCCCATTCGGCTCCAGACTACTCATCTCTTCTCCAAGGTATTACCAAATTTTCACAATTATAACATTTGAAGAAAAAAAAATTCTTTGCAATTAGTGTTTGTATTTTCAAATTATTCATCTGCCAATTTTATGTTCTAGGTGGTTACCTGTTCAGCCCTCAACTGAGTGTCTCGCCGCAATTGTATTCTGTCGGACACGGCTACCGAGCTGAACAGATCAGCCAACCCAACCATTATGGTGCAGGACACATCAGCTTGGCCGAACTCGGCGCTCTGGCTGCCCAAGCTTACAGTTTGGCGCCGTCAGCTCTTTCGTACGATGGTCATAGCGCTGCGCCTTCACCGACTGCCTACAGCGCACCGTCTGCCTCTTATGGTGCTCCCTCCGCCTCCTATGGTGCACCCTCCGCCTCTTATGGTGCACCCTCCGCCTCGTACGGTGCTCCCTCCGCATCCTATGGTGCTCCATCCGCCTCCTATGGTGCTCCCTCCGCCTCGTACGGTGCTCCCTCCGCCTCGTATGCTGCTCCCTCTGCCTCTTACGGTGCTCCATCATCATCCTACAAGGCGCCTTCATCCTCATACACCTCACCAACTTCATCTTACAAGCCTCCTTCAGCCTCGTATGGTGCCCCTTCAGCCTCCTATTCGGCTCCCTCGTCGTCATACGGCGCCCCATCAGCTTCCTATTCGGGACCTTCTTCCTCCTATGGCGCCCCTTCAGCCTCCTATTCGGCGCCATCCTCCACATACGGAGCACCTTCAGCCTCCTATTCGGCACCTTCAGCATCCTATTCAGCACCTTCATCCCCTCATTCCTCCCCTTCAGCCTCCTACTCAGCGCCTTCAGCCTCCTACTCAGCACCTTCAGCCTCCTATTCAGCGCCTTCAGCCTCCTACTCAGCACCTTCAGCCTCCTATTCGGCACCTTCATCCCCTCATTCCTCCCCTTCGGCCTCCTATTCAGCGCCTTCAGCCTCCTATTCGTCCCCTTCAGCATCCTCCCCATCAGCCTCATATTCGGCTCCTCCCGTTTCATCAGCCCAATACGACACAATCAGCTACAGCAAATACTGAGTGCCAAAGCTTTTCAATGTTTCCTAATCTATTTATAACCGAATTGTTCCCGCCATGTGCATTTTATTATGAAATGACATCAAGGTTGTATTATATTAATACATTTAAGCTTAAGTGTTGAAATTGCGGCATTTATTTCAAACCTTCTGAAATCTTGACAACTCAACCCTTGAAATCAAATCAATAGATTTCTTGACTCATATTCGGTTTATAAATAAATTGATTTATATTTTTACAATATCTGATGATGATTTTCCATCCAAGGATAAACAGTCATAATTTTTAATGTAGGTAAGTTATCATCAATCATAATACTATGATGTGATAATACAATGATAAAGCAGGGTTAAAAGTTGAAATTTCTTAAAATTATCAAAATATAAGAGGTAGGTAATGTTACCTGGGTATAAGACAAAAAAACCAATTCCCTTTTGGATATTAACGATAATCATTATAATATAAATGTATGCCAGATAGGTACTCTTTTCATGCAAAAAAATCTGAATCAAATAGCAAACACAAAGATTATAATAAGACCATTAACCATTAATCATGAAATAGGAATTCATCAAGAGAGATGAAATATCGTGTATCCCATCAAGGCGAATCAGGTGGATCCAAAAAGCTTCCGTAATGGGTATGCATCGCCGTTAATTCACGTAAGTCGTGCGGGCTTAGTGGAAAGCTTCTGAGAGCTTTCCATCAGGGCTGGCGAAGGAGACATACATAGGTACAGATTTTTGATTATTTAGGTAGTAATATTCTTCGTAATGGTTAAATGAAGAAATAATAATGCATGCCAAATAATGAACACGAATGCTGGAAAATGGAATTTAAGGAAGGCCAACAGAAATAAGGGAGGAACTCAATTCGCAATCTCAACCCAAAAACTCAACTCACATCCTAACTTACAAACTCAACCCTCAAACTCTTCTCACAAACTCGACCCACAATCTTAACTTACAAATTCGAATCTCATGCTCAACTTCTAAAATTGACCCACGAACTCAAGCGTACAACTCGAGTCCCGAACTCAACCCAAAAACCCAACGCTGAAACCAAAACCACAAACTGAACTCAGCAACTCAGCAAACAAAGTCACAACTCAAACTGAACTATCAAACTTAACTGACAAAATGAACTCTCAAACTCAACCCACAAAGTCGCATTTCAAACTGAACTATCAAACTTAACTGACAAAATGAACTTTCAAACTCAACTCTCAAACTCAAACCACAAAGTCGCATCTCAAAATGAACTATCAAACTTAACTGACAAAATGAACTCTCAAACTCAACCCACAAAGTCGCATTTCAAACTGAACTATCAAACTTAACTGACAAAATGAACTCTCAAACTCAACCCACAAAGTCGCATCTCAAACTGAACTATCAAACTTAACAGACAAAATGAACTCTCAAACTCAACCCACAAAGTCGCATCTCAAAATGAACTATCAAACTTAACAGACAAAATGAACTCTCAAACTCAACCCACAAAGTCGCATCACAAACTGAACTATCAAACTTAACTGACAAAATGAACTTTCAAACTCAACCCACAAAGTCGCATCACAAACTGAACTATAAAACTTAACAGACAAAATGAACTCTCAAACTCAACCCACAAAGTCGCATCACAAACTGAACTATAAAACTTAACCGACAAAATGAACTCTCAAACTCAACCCACAAAGTCGCATCACAAACTGAACTATAAAACTTAACAGACAAAATGAACTCTCAAACTCAACCCACAAAGTCGCATCACAAACTGAACTATCAAACTTAACAGACAAAATGAACTCTCAAACTCAACCCACAAAGTCGCATCTCAAACTGAACTATCAAACTTAACTGACAAAATGAACTCTCAAACTCAACCCACAAAGTCGCATCTCAAACTGAACTATCAAACTTAACTGACAAAATGCTCTCATGAATGAAACTCTCAAACTCAACCCATAAAGTTCATTTTGTGAGTCAAATTTGAGAGTTCAGTTTGAGATGTGACTTTGTGGGTTGAGTTTGGGTGTTGAGTTTCGAAGTTCATTTTGTGAGTTGTGATTGTTGCGTTGGTGGGTTGAGTTTGTGTGTTGAGGTGTCATCAAATTTCAATGGCGCGTCTTTGAATATCGGACAGTTGAATTTTATCCATTAACCAGGCCTTAAAGATTAACTGATTCGGAGCGTCATTTTTCAAATTAAGGTCTGGCCAACGGTGGCAGTTCTTGAAAGTTCTTGCCCACCATCCTGTTATCAACAACAACAACATCGAAGGTTACAGCTGAGCTGGCCGTCAGGTTAGGTTACACGTCACTGTCCACATCCCCCGTTTCACGCATTTTCATGAGAGTTGTCGCTTGGTATTATTGGTATCGTTCGTCTCTATTCCGTCGCTGAATTCTTGGGCTTGAACCTGTTTTTTCTCTGGGCTGAATTAGAATTGCAAGCTGTGTTCTTCTTGACAACTGTCGACCTCGTTTCGATTTGAATTACGGTAAGTCAAATTTGCCCTAAGTGTTCAGAGTACGTAGAGGGTAAGTACTTTCAACCGAAAACTCTGACCCCATTGGAGTCGATTTGTGGCAATTGAGAGATTCGCCTGAATTTCAGTATTATTCTCTAGTACATCTTAGGTGATTTGGAAAATTGTGTACTGATTATCGAAATCAGCATAATGTTACAATTATGGACAAGTGTCTTGAAGCTTTTAGGGACAAATCGCTGAAGTCGTCAATAGGTTTCTAAATTGTCCAAATCTGGAAATGTACGCAAAGTTTCATGTCTGTTTTTTTTTCTAATTTGACAGATTATGGACCAAATTACGAAAGTCATCGAGCCAAGCCGCCAATTCGCCAAGGATTCCTTGCGATTGGTGAAGAGATGTACCAAACCCGACAGGAAAGGTACATAGTAATAATACTTTTTTCAACATTGCATTACATTATTATTTTTTCGAGATTATTAATTTAGGTGCATAACAATATTATTTGATGTCCTTTGTCTCTAAAAATTATTAATTAATTGAAAATGTAGGGTGGAAATCCAGAAGATTTAGTATTCTAGTTTATTTTTTGGATCAATTTGTTTTCTGGATTCAAATAACGTTCAATATAAATGTCGAAAAAACGGTACCTTGAAATTTTTCATTAATTCGCGTTTTACTGTTTCGTAGAGTTCCAAAAGATCGCCGTGGCCACAGCGATCGGTTTCTGCATTATGGGATTCATCGGATTCTTCGTCAAACTCATCCACATCCCGATCAACAACATCATTGTGTAAGTTGATACTATATTTTGTTGATGACATTCTCTTCATGCTACGAACTCATTCTTGAAGCATTTATCACTTTTTTTCTCATTGCAGAGGCTCATGATTCCTGATATCGACTATGAAGTTATCCGCTGTTTTTTGAATTATTCTCAACCCTTCAGCATTTAATTACCTAATGTTAATTTATTAAAAAAATATACTTTCGTTTTTTGTACGATTCCTTGTTCAAACTGACCTAATTTTTTCTCATGCCGAATTTGACTCAAAGGATGATTGGTTTAACCGCTCAGATTGAAATTTTTCAAAAATGTCCAACTTTTAAGGATTCGCACGCTAGGAGGAACACTGGTATAAGTCCAATTTTTCACTTTTTGGGGTCTTTATGCCGTTGGAAAGCTCTTGGCGCCCTCTACACACAGGTACTACTGGTTTGAAGGTAGTTCAAAAAATGACCGATAGAGAGCAGAAAAACCAGTACGTCAGGGATGAGCGCGCGATGATTGAGAAAAACTTCAAACGCCTTTTGCCCATCAATAGTCGTTTGGCCAAAAAAACCTAGCCTGGCGGATAAAAAACGAAAATTCTCGTGTTTTTCTTTCAATGCTATCCGCTCTGCTTCTTAACGACTATATAAATTTTTCAACATTTTTATTGCGTCTCAAATGGAAAATCACTGTAAAGCGTTACCAACAGCCTTTCTTGCCGCAAGGGCCGGGACACTCGCCCGGTTTGTGTTTGACGTCAAATGTGAATTGACAATGGCTCGGCTGCGGCGGTCTCTGCGGCACCGGCGGGCAAATCGGCCTCTTCTCCGGCGGGCAAGTCCGGCAAAACGAGGCGCATTTCGGCGGCGGGTGCGGGCAGCACTCGTCGTTTTGAGGCGGAGGCGGTGCGCACTTATTGTTGCATTTGTTGTTGTTGTTCGTTTCCTTTTTCTTGCAGTCGCTTCTGCCGGGTATGAAGCTGAAGAAACGCAAGCCTCTGGATTGAACTTTCGGCGAAGATAGTTCTTGGTTGGGTAGCAAATTCTGAAGTGCCCGCTTCGCTGGTAAATCTTGAGCGCCATTTTGACCTGTGTGTATGAGAGACTGTTGCCAGATTTCGGCGCCCAGTTTTCTCAAGGCAGTTTGCTGTTGTCTGAGCATTTTTCTTTTCTAAATAGAAAAGAATATATTTTGATTTTGGTTCTCATAAAAAGCCAATTTACTGGCAACTCTCACAACTGGCAGACACCCCGGTTTGAATTTAGATTGCCCATAAGTGATCGATGGGTGACCTTTCCAGCGAGCTTATGATAACTAATAGGTTTAAGGTTTGCTTAGAATAATTTATTCTCATTGAAACTCACCCTTTGAGACGCTGGCTTGCACTTGATTGAGGTGAACTTGGACTTTTCTTGTGTACTAAAGAATTTCTTGTTTGTAGATAACACTCAGTTGTTTCTAAGATGCACGTTCCATGTGATAATCGAATTATGTGAAATCACATTCGATTGTGAAGGCGATAATTTCTAGGGAAATTCAACTATTTTGAAGGCTAGACATCAATAAAACAAGGCATTGTCAATATTGGACTTTGGAGGGTAGATAGACCTATCAAGAAGCTGATCACGTCATAAGCGTCTCACGACCTTGCTAGAAGTTCCTCACAACCTACCATAAAGCTTCAGGGTAGGTCGTAAGGCTCATCGAGCCAGGTCTTGACCGAAGAGTTCAAGAAATTCGGCGAGGAGGTTCAAAATAGGTCGTGAGGAAGTTCACGCACTGTCAAAATCGGCAAGCATGAAGACGCGGTTCAAGAATCGAACAAAAAAATGTTAACATCATGGTTGTATTATTTTTTTGCAAAATAACAAGTGACAAACAGCGGAATGCCTCGTTGCAACACTGATGGACCTAGCATACGGCCCAGCAAAAGTAAATGTGCTTGTCTGAATTGGACGCTCGGTATTCTTGTTCTGCGATCGAAAACTGTTAACGACATGGCTAGGCCACGAAATCCGAGTCAACTGAATCTTCGATCACATTGCGAAAGCGAATGCGACATGTGATACTAGCACAACTTCACACCACGACCTGAAAAACAACTGTGAAAATTTTCATTTAAAAATGGGCGATCACTAGAAAACAAACTCAACTATAGTTCTTTGACGTAGCTCTTCTTTTGTGGGCAGTGTTCTTTTCGTAAGGGGATTATTCGTTAAAATTACACGCGAAAGGCTGGTGAACCCGTCGAGATCGGACAGCAGGTCGTCCAAACTATCGAATTCGTTGTCTGCTAACGAAATCGATTCCAATTTTGAAAGACGGGGTAGGTTTTTGAGCGATTTTAGACAGTTTGAGTCCAGGTTCAGATGTTTGCAGCTGACGGCGTGGACGATTTTCGGGAGCGACTTCCCCAGCCTGTTGTGGGAGAGGTCGATGTCAACGGCGGGACTCAGATACTGCGAGTGATGGAGCGACTCTAAATTCAAATTGGCCAAAGAGGAACTTCCATCGGCTGGACTGTTTAGGAGCCTCGCTTCGATCAGGTATCTGAAAAAAAGTTACAAGATGATTAGTGACCTCTGACAGATGTGACAGATCAATGCCGACAGCTGAATTGAATTTTTGAATCGCAAAAATCGACCAACTTGTTCATTAAATCGTTGTAGTAGTTGATCCGATAGCGGTCGCATTTCTTAAGCGACTCCAGCCTCTTCATGATGTCGTCACGGTAAGCGTAAGAGTCGATAGCCTTCATGAAAACTACTGACGTCAGCAGAGGCCATTTCGTGTCCGGCTCGAGGTCCAACAGCTGATTGCAGGAGTCGAGCTGCTCTTCCAGCACGGCTTTCATCTTTTCGCTGATCGTCGGGTCGAACTGAGGACTAGCCTGCCAGAAGAAGCCTTCCTTCTCTGTCAAGGAGATGCTCTTCTCGTGGCTCTGGAGGCTCACGTTGACTACCAGTTCATCCATGGAGACGTCGTTCAAATCAGCGAACCAAAGAGAGCCGTCCTCAAAGGACTCGACAGTCCTCCATCGGCTGGCGGCGGAGCATTCGATTCGTACTCTGTCCAATGAGGCGTTCCTATTGAAGCCGACGAACAATTTTTTATCTTCCCGAGACACGAATGCCAAAATCACATCCAGCTTCGGTTGCAGCTCGCCTACGAGCCAACGCAGGTAATACCAGGCGCTGGAATCGTTCGGATCCGTAAACGCGGCGTTCTGCACAAGATCGAGTTCCTGAAGATGGATTTCCTCCTCGATGGGTTTCTGGCCAGTCGGATCGCCGTGGATCAAGGGTAACAACTTGCTCCTGTAATGCCAGCTGGAATAATTGCTGAAATCCTCCTCGATCTTGACCAGCGTGTATGACAGCTCCTCTTCCGGAGACAGGTCCAGCATAGAGACGACGAACCGTCTGTAATCCCAGCAATGGAAATTTCGCGAATCCAATTTCAAATATTTGGTGCACAGGGCTAGCTCGATTTTCAAATCCAGGCCGGGGCAGTTTTCCAAAATCCATTTCCTGTGGTGCCACGCGCCGTAAGATTTTGGGTTTATTTTCAAACACGACTCCGTCAGTCTCAATTCGTTTTCGCCCAATTTCACCGGTTCCTCATTATTCGAGTCGTCGCTCAGAAGAAGCAAAATAATTTCTTTCCTCAGGTTCCACAACGTGTAAACGTCTGGGTTCACACGCAGTACGTCGCTGATCACGCCCATCGTGTCCCAGTCCAGCAATTTGGCTTCCCTTCGAGTAGCAATCTGGGCCATTCCATCTCGATATTCTTTCAATTTGGCCTCCTTCTGTTTCCTCTCTTTTTCCTTGACAGCTTCCGACTTGTCGGTTTTCTTCTGCCCGTGCATGACTCTAAAAGTTTCAAAGTTGATCCGAGTTGCAGGTAAAGGAGACCTAACTTACCAAAAAGTCGTGAGTCGATTAGGTGGACGATACAACAGGAGTATCAAAGACGAGCGATTTCTCGAAAAATGAAAATACTAAGTAGCATCAACGCTCATTGATGAGGCAGCATTTTCTGGAAAATTATCAAGACCAACGAAGATTGAGGGGAATTAGAGTGCGTCATAAAATGAATCATCGAGAAACATCAACATTCAATGTCATCTTACCATTCTTATCATTACTTATCATTCTCGTTTTTGGAGTGCTATGCCATCGATTGTTAAGCTCGATTGTTGGCTCATTTTTGATTTTTCATACAATCCATGAAAAATACAACTTTTAAAAAAGATTTCACAATTTTTTGGCACCTCAAAATTGTTCTAGGAATTGCATCGGGATCTCTACTGGTGCTAGTTTACCTGATAGTACTTCATTGAATAAAAAATTCTCGAAGAATTTCCAAATTCTGTTTGGTCTGAGCTCGAAGACGCCATTAGTGATGAATCGATCATTATCTATCGATGAATATCTGTTATCAGCTTAATTTACCACAAAGTTGAACTTTATTTTTATGTATTTTTATTTATTTGCATTGACAGCCGTTGTCGTTAGGCCTTGAAGGAGTGTGAAATGCGATTGGCGCATGGAATAGTCCATAATTGATTAGGTAAGTTCGTTCCTCGTTCATTGTTGCGTAATACCTCATGTATTTTATTGGAGACGGTTGAGTAATTAAATTGTCTAATAGACAGCATAGTATGCTGTTGTAATTCCTTGTACGCAAATGTTTAAATAAAAACCGGCCATTCTTCTCTAAAGTATTTAGATTTCTGTTTTGGGTCTTAACAATAGGCAGGTACCTATATAATTTTTTATTCATTAAGGAGGATTAAATCCTCCTAAGCAAATTTTGCTCCTAAGCTAATCCTCCTAAGCTAATAAGCAAATTTTGCTTATGCTTTTGTCTACCTATTATAAATATTTTTTCATTTTTCATCTTAGATTTTGTCCTATTTGACGGACCAACGTCACTCACCAACAATCATGGTGAGGCGAGTGACAGCAACAGTGATTTTACTCATCGCCCATTGCTTTACCTATCTTCTGGCGCAGGATGCAACACCCCCTGACAGTGGGAGAGCGTGAGTTTTGAATTTAAAAATTATAGAGAATGTACAGGGTACTTCCATGTTTGAATGAAAACTCGAAAGAAATTCGATGAGGCGAAATTTCAAGAATTTGAGGTAAAAATCAGGGTACCTACCTAAGGTAGGAACATACCAAAAAGTAGGTACCTACCAAAAAGTAGGTACCTACCAAAGAGTAGGTACTTATCAAAGAGTAGGCAATTACCTAAAAGTAGGTACCTACCTAAGAGTAGGTACCTACCAAAAAGTAGGTAGGTACCTACCAAAAAGTAGGTAGGTACCTACCAAAAAGTAGGTAGGTACCTACCAAAAAGTAGGTAGGTACCTACCAAAAAGTAGGTAGGTACCTACCAAAAAGTAGGTAGGTACCTACCAAAAAGTAGGTAGATACCTACCAAAAAAGTAGGTAGGTACTTACCAAAAAGTAGGTAGGTACCTATCAAAAAGTAGGTAGGTACCTTCAAAAAAGTAGGTAGGTACCTACCAAAACGTAGGTAGGTACCTACCAAAAAGTAGGTAGGTACCTTCAAAAAACTAGGTAGGTACCTATTAAACAGTAGGTTGGTACCTACCAAAAAGTAGGTACTCACCATAAAGTAGGTACCTATCTACCAAAAAGTAGGTACCTATCAAAAAGTAGTGCTTATTCACTTATTTCAGGAAGAAAAAAGAAATTGTTATGAAAACTGACAGGTTAAACTTATTCCTAAAATAAAATACTGCTGAGGACTATTCTAGCAAGACTCAAAATGTCTTGGTACTTATAAAAAGACATGCCGTGAAGCTCTTTGATTTTTCAGTAATCCAAATAAGGGAAGTAATATAATTATTTATACCTACTAATTAAGTGGGATATAATAGTATGCATCTGCTTCTTCAGCATTCAGGACCGAACGTGTTTACTGATGCTTGAAAGTTTCGCAAATTTAACTGCTTCCTACACGTACTGCACAATCAGTCACGCCCGTCCAATAACGCTGTGCCAGCAATGCGTGTCTCCTTACCTCAGCGTCATGAACGTTTACGAAGATATAACCAAGGTCAATCAATAATTCATTCAATTAATTAATAAATTTCGCCTATAATTTAGCCAATCTGATTCTTCTGTATCTCACGTAGATTGACAGCGAAGAAGGGAAGAAATGCGCCAGCGAACTTGCGAATCTGGACCGATTGCAAGTGTTCGAGTCCGGCTACAATTACGTTCGCGATTTATGGCGGCGCGCTAATTGCGACAGTGAGTTTACCTATGTTCAAGCGTGATAATGATTTTTGGGAAAAAGTATTTCAATATCTGCTCAAAAAGAGTTTCAAAACCTTGTATGAAAATCATAATAAATCGATTTCCAGTTTTTCAGGTTATAATCATCATGGAGTTACTCAAATTCAAGTTGGGGGTTTTTCTCTCTTCCAGAGATATTTTCACCAAATTTTCAAAGTTTGAAGCTCTTATAAAATCGTCCACGGTTTTGTTGCCAGGCTGTTTCGTGACCGACCCCAAAACCGGCAATCCGACTGTCGGGCTGACACCGTTCGTCCAGAAGGTCCTAAACGCGTCGGCGATCTACGAAGATTGCGTGACGAAGTATCACAACGCGTCAATCAAGCCGGACCTGGAAACGTGCGATCTTTGCTCGTACAGTTACCAGGAGATAAATACGCTTTACAATGGATACAAAGCGAAGACCGGGGGCATCGACTTCTGCATGGATATTGTGGACCTTGTGAGTTAACCTGAGTATAGCAAACATAACCTGAAAAAGGAGTGTTTTTGATAGAGAAAGGATTGACATCAAGTCCTAGATCCTTCAGTTTTTAGTTGAAAAACTATTTTTCGGGCCAAGAATTTCTACTTAGCTTTATTATTACAGATAAACAATACTCGAAATGGCTGGTCGGATGATATCGGGTGCACCAAAACTCGCCGACAGCCGGAGCTCACGTTCCTTCTAAGCAGTTTGGGTATCGGCTTCCTTCCTGTTGTATTTTATCTGATGATATACGCATTCACGAAGAAGAAGGAACACCCGCTGATCGAAAGTGAGTTGAAACATATTCAGAAAACTTCTTTTTCAAAACTGACACTACTGTGACGCTGATGTGGGATTTTGTTAAAGGAAAACGCACCAATAATGACTGAAGGATTCGGCAAGTTCTCTGAAGGATTCACCAATGGAAAGGTATTTTTGAGCCATCGAACCGAAAAGACAGGTGAAACGCGCGAGAGATCGATCTGCGACCCAATAAGTATAATAAAATTATGTCCACCATCGCAACAATCGTGGTTGCGATATGTTGATGGCGTCTAAAATACGAGCGCCCTTTATGGCAGGGCCCCGATTCTGTGAAAGTTTCAAGTAATAAGAACGTATTTTCAAGAGAATTCGCTTACACCTATTTATATTATGTTGGTTATCGTAATTTGGTGAGCGAGTTCAAGTGCCATAGGCAACCATTGGCCCCTTATCAGTTTTAAGGTTATCGTACCATCTACTTATAGGGTTCTCATCCTCCAGCTTGACTGCTATGATATTGAAACTGTCGTAAATGAAAATATCGAAATTTATTTTCTAACTACTTGAATTCTTTACGATCCGGAATTTTCCGGTTACTGGGCTGCCAAATAAGATACCACCCAATCCTGTAGTGTTTTTATTTGTTGTAGATTATTCCTTGATGACTGTGCATCAAGGTTCATTTATGGATTACCCTCGTACAACTGGGTGCAGCTCAAGTCGGTCCATTGTAAAATGCCCAAGTCGTTCCCGCATATCTACTCGGTCCCATAGAGCAATTTCATGATTTTTGAACCGCAGTTTTGGTACATAGGAGTTAGGTTTTGATCACAACTGTCGACCTGGCTTAAAGTAAATTTACGCCAACGCCAAAAAGGTCATCAAAAGTCGGAAAAAGTTATTTTAAACCGCAGAAAAACGGGTTGGTCTCATCGAATAACAGACCAATAGGTTGTCAAGTTTACAGAGTACCACTCTTCATAGGCATCTACGGCAAATTTAATAAATTAGTAGGTCCTTTAAGTCAAAATGAAAAGATATCACCATACTGCTTATATGCTCGTCAAGTCGGTCCGGGTGTAGTTTATTTACTGGAACCGCCTTCCGACCTGTACTCCTGCGTATAGGAGAGTTACTTAGTTGGTACAACTGCTCAGAGGATACTTAATTTTGACCTGAAAATTTCAAGTATGTACCTACCTACCTGAAATTCGTCAGGGCTTCGAATGTAAGAGAAATGTGCAATTGATTTCATTTTGCGATTATATTTTTACTCGTTGGACTTGTTTTTGTCACAAATTCACCAAAAAATCGGTAACCATTCTATCATTGGTAACATGCTACGACCTAGCAAGTATAACAAAAAGTAACAGTTAATACCTACCAACTAGGAAACTCTGATGGTCCACAAAAAAGCTGGACTAAAATGAAACAGTTTGTAGAAAGGTAGGAACCTCAACTTATTAAAGGAATTCCAGAATTATTGTATGTATACAGGGTATACCCACGTTTTGGTAGCTAAATTAACAGTTTCAGACCTAGACAAATTTGAACTACGTGATGCACTGCGTTCTACTACTTAGTACTAACCATGGTTAAACCCTCGAATTTGTTCAATAACCAAATTCTTTTAGGTTATGTCTCAACTCCCCATAGGCAAACTAAACATCCCTTGGAGAAACAAGATACCTACTTAACCTTTTTTGGAAGTTCATATCAAATACCGACGTATCATACTCCGAACGTTTGTTGCTGGAGCGTGCAAGGTTTGGAACTGTTTTTGTCGGGGCATTGCCCCCACGCTCCTGGAACAGACCTTAACAATAAATGACCACCCACGTTAAATTTTAAATGGCAAGGTCGCTTTTATTCTGGAGGGGTTTCACACTTTAACAAAAACAATAGGTATTCCTTCAAAATCGATTATGACCCAGAGTCAATGTAAACATAACCTGAAAAAAAAGATTTTCTCAAAATATTTCGTACCTACTGTTAGTAAAAACTTCGGGATTTTGTGATCTATGGTTATGAAGGGAATCGATAATAAGGACTCAAGCCTTGAAAGGGCAAAATTCGTTAGCTTTGAATTGAAAAATTCAAGAAGGAAGGGAAATGATAGGTTTTTGGACGTTTTTCAGAATACTCAACCAATTTTCACGTTTCAAACTTGATCCGTTATAATCTCATGTCCGTAACCTAAAAAACTGGGCGTAAATTTATCAATTTTTGTCAAATAAGAAACCGACTTTTTATAGGTTATGTTTACATTGACTTTCGAAGGCTTTGTGTTTCTGAGAACATATTTCCATCTTTCATATTTTACCCCCTCGACCTTGTAGCAATCGGATCAGCTATCGCTGTTTGATTTTCTTCACGCTCTTCTTAATCGACGTCACTTTGTGCAATTTGATTTCCTTCGGCGGCGAAGTGCCTCGCTCGATGCCGCCGTTGAAATTGCTATAGTTGCTGGAATGCGTGCCGTTGTGATTGTGAGATGTCGACGAGGACGAATGGTGAATTTTCCCCGAATCTTTCTGCGCCGGAGATTGATCTTCGCTCCCGCTGTTGCCGCTGTGCGAGTCGCTGTCGCTGTTGATATCTACAAATCGTGGCAAAAATAGCGTACACAATATTTGGACGGATTCGGCTCAAATTTGCTATAGTCGGTTATTTTTCCTATCCTAAAACCTCAAGGGGCTTTGGGAGTCAATAAGTTTGTTTGATAAGGCTCCTCGAATGTGAGCATAACCTGAAAAAAGGTATGTTTTCTTAGTTTCTAATGAAAACCACCAGCTGGTTGGCAATAATTGCACAATTATCAACAATTATTGTTTGGCCATTTTCAAGCACGCCTTGGCGCCAATTACATTTTGCCGTAAATCATGTTCTTCTCAAACCACTGGTTCTAACAAGTTACCTATCGTCAACATAACCTTTTTATGCAATACTTGATGAGAGGATGCCGTGTGGGCGGTCCAAGAAGTTATCCTCGATCGCAGATCACTGAACGTGATTTTGAGTCCCTTTTAGAAAATTGTCGTCAGATCCCGAAAAATTCAACTTGAGGGCGCCAAAGAAACTTTGGATGCCCTACAACCCAACTTACTTGATCTATCTTCTATCTCATTATGCCATTTATTATTACAGGCAACGTACGCGCAGGAAACAAACTGAAATAAAAACTGAAAACGAACGGGACGAGGACGAAAGTAAAAGAACGGAACCAAATAAAACGTTTATTTAAATTAAATCGACAAACGCAGTAAAAACTAGAGACGACTAAAAAAATATCTCTAAGAAATGAAATAAGCGATCAAATAAACGGGAAAATCGCAGGATTCAAAAAAACTTCATTCGGCGCTAATCAATGGATCCAATGGAGAGGCAGAATTTGTTATTTACCCATCTCACCTTTGTCTTGATTATCAACGAGCCCACTGACCGCCTGCGATGAGAAATTCAAGTATTTTAGAGAACTAGTAATAAGTACGCAGATATAGCTAAAATTAATCGAGATGATTAAAAATTAAAATTAATATCAAAATATCTCAATATCAAAATCATGTTTTGATCAAAGATATATGTATAAGGACTTGTGTGGTTCACAAAAATACAAAAACCAAACACTCACAGCCATCGAGGTGATAGACGATTTGGAAAAAAGCCTTTCAGCTTCCTTGAATTTGAGATTCCGCTTGTCAGCTTTGCTATTGGCGACTTTGTTGCTAGCTAAATACCGATCCCAGCCTCGAATTATGTTACCGTACAATTGGGTATCCTCCAAGTAGCTGCCTTCGAACGCGTAGATTTGCCGCTCGAGGTTGGCCAGGGTTTCCTGAAAATTTACCCGTACTTTTCACTGTCTAACTTGTGTATTTTTCATCAGAATCCCATTACGCGATTTTAATTTATAGGCAATTATCAAACATTTTAATTTGGCTGAATATAATATTAAAAATTGTATATATTGAATATATAAAGCCAATTTTTGAAGAGAAAATTCTATATTTCAAAGCCGATTCTTTTAAAACATAATTCCGGTAATGACAACTCTCACGCTTCGTATAACAGACAGTTTTATAAAGCCTTATTTGCTACGAGTTCTAGTTGGTAGTTCTGTTAAACATAGCAATAAATTAACTATAGCTATCAGTAAAAATGTTACAGGTATCATCCATGGGTTAGATCGCAACACGATTAAAACTCACAGCAATTTCTGCTTTTCGTTTGACGAGTTCGGCCAGTTCTGCTCTCGTATCGATCATCGGAGCGTTTGAGTTAGACATTGTTTTCCGTGTAATCTGTATAATGTAATAAAAGATGCAGCCTCAGTTTTATGCGAAATCGTACAAAGTTAACTCCGTTTTTGTATTTTTATTGCTAGCGGTTACTTACAGAGTCAGACCAAAAGGCCCTCTCGGCCGATAAATTCCTTTTTTCCAATAGTTATTCAAATATTTCAATTAACGATCTTTTAATTTTTTAAAACGAAAATTTTTAATTACATCTATTTTATACGAAAACCAGAAACGAACAAAATTATTTTGATCGACAGTTGAAATATCCTGTTTCCATCCATAAAATAACCAGTATTGGTAGGTTACTAGGTTCGCTTTCAAGTGGGCTTTTGGAAGAGTGAAAATTGTGACAGTAACACTTTCTTGGCAGTTGGAATGGAGAATACCTAATTAATTTTATATTAGACCATGGTAGGTACAAGCCAATAAAAGAGTTCATCGATTATGGATTATTGGATTTAAATTAAATTGAAAACTGGATCTTATAAGTGCTATGCCCAACATCGTACCTTTCCTGAGCAATGATGTCCGTTATCGTTTGGAGTAAGTATCGATACACAAACTATCGATATTCACCATCAGTAATCGCAAACGGCAGAATTCATTGCTTACGCATTGGAATTGAAACTAGAAAGCTAGTTGAAACTAGAAGCAGTTGAAACTAGAAATAGTTCACTATGGGTTTTTGAAATTCTGGTGACTGGTCAAATTGATTCATTATTCTAATTTGATTTTACTAACCTACTGTATCACATACATAATATGTATTATAATCATAATGTCATATATGACACGGCTCACTCTCGTTTTCCGAAAATTCCATGGCAGATCGTGGGTCTCATTCTTTGTGAAATTTCTTTATTCTTCATTCTTCTCTCTTTTGGTCCCATAAAGATACAATGAAAATCGATATTTCTAAGGATCGATAACCAAAAGTATCGATACCCATCTTTATCGTGTATCAGAATTCTGTCATCCGTCGTACTACAAAAATAAGGCTGCAAATATTTTCATTTAATTTTTTGTGTTCATAAGAGTAAAATTTACTTTGCATTTAATGCAACACGAGTTGTAAAGCTTTCTCGACTGTTGGGATACAGTTTAAAGATTTTCCCATTTTCCTACTTCGAAGTTTTTAAACTTGTGGTTTAAAAACCACAGTCTACGACTTGTCCTTGGATGTGTGGTTAACTACCTAGTCATGCACCCACTTACCAATATTTTTTGACAGCCTTGAAGGAGCGGTAGGAAAATTTTCGTAAAAATATTGGGTACCTACCTGATGCACGAAAATGGCTGAAAACGTTGGGGGTAAAAAACCTTATATTGCTTCTCGAGTTTCTGTGGTGAGTGAATGAATAGTATATTTTATTTATTATATCGGTTGATTTATCTACGTCTACACGAATAATTTTTTGAAATAAAACCTTAAATTTTCCCTGTAATGCCTCACTATCATTTATGTTCCAGTTTGATTCGCAAACGTTGGACAAAGAAATTTACGGGTTTTTGAAAAAACAGATCCAACACATCGCTTCAGATTCGCCGGTAAGTATGGTGTTAAGCACCCCCCCCCCCATTCACTCAAACACAATTTCGTTCGATTCCATTTTTTTATTAAGTCCTTCTATCTATTAGAATTGACTGATCATTCTCTGTTTATTTTCAGTGGAACGGGATTAGCTCATTTGAGCCAGAATTGGATGCATTCCTAAAAATCCTGCTTTGGATGGTAGGTAACCATATTTTACCTATTTGATATTGAACGAATACAATTTTGGCACACAATGTGACCATACAAACTGTTGATTTATTTCTAGCATCATTTCCGTATAGGTAACTATGTAGTTACTGTGAAGTAGGCTTTGGTACCAAAGCCATTTTGAACAACCATTGTTTCCGCTATTTTTGACGTTATAACCCCTTTACAAGACATTACGAATTGGTGGGCTTCTAATATAACCATGCCTACTGTACATGATATTTCAGCTGTCGGTGGAAAAGAGTAGATCTACTTTTGGGCAACAACTGCTTTGTTTGAAATACGAAAATGGCGTACCGCTTCATCGGCTCCGCCTTCTGGGCGGTTTGAACATCGGGCTCGCTTATTTGAAAGCTCGGTCCCAAAATTTGAAAACCGTCGAAAGCAAGTTGCCAGTTTGGGTGAGAAGATTTTTCATAAAGAGTTGAGCCTTGTAATTTTTACCATTTTCTCGTATTATTCGTCAACATTTATTAGGTAATGGTATTTCTACTTTTCAGGTTTCTTTCGTTTTGAAACACGCCGAATTTTTCCTAACCTCGCTGAACTTCCTGTTTTTTCTTGCGTTCCTTCGCAGAGGTGGTTCTCCTCATTTCACCGACAATTTGCTCGGTATCAAACCGGTATCGACCGTGAAACCCTCGGAGCGGAGTATTGGTTACTCGTACATGACCAGGGAATTACTGTGGCACGGTGCTATAGTAAGCGTGAATGACAAATATTTTGTTAACTTGCGGTGGGTCCTACCCTTCAGCGGAGTTCCGCACGCCTCATAGAATCCGTAGAATCCATTAAATGAATTTTAAACCATTTAAGTCATAATTATTGTCCTAATGGCTGTTTTCTCTCCTTCAGGAGCTTTTCTGCCTCGTTCTCCCCCACGTCAACGTTCTGAAACTTGGCCGTATCGCGCGAAATGCCGTTTTCGGTAAAAAGGACCCGTTGCCAGTAACCAAAACGCCAATTTTCACAAGTCAGACGACTTGCTCGATATGCAAACTGAGGCCCATCGTACCGCACACGATCGGCTGCGAGCATTTCTTTTGCCATTTCTGCATTTCTGTAAGTTCCCTGAAGATATGGCTGTAAAGTATATCGAAATCGATGAATTTCTCATTTCAAATTTCCGTTGCAGTCTTGTTTGTTAGCAGATCAGAAATTCGAGTGCCCCGACTGCTGTTACTCTAACCACGATGGCTGCGCAACCCGTTACTTTGCTGAAAGAAGTTGATGGTTAGGTACCATAACTGCATTGACCTGGCATCAAGTTTTCTCTGGGTGTGTCCCGAAGCTGCTCTGCGAAGTCTTTTGCCCTTTTTTAGGCAATATCGTTTTGTCGTTTTCGTCGTTGTTGAGAACCAGTTGAAAACAATTGAGAACCAGTGGGACATTTTTGTGGATTCGGGAAATTCTGTGCTGAAAATGGGTAACATCGGACGAGCAGTATCATCACTCAAGAAGAACGAAAGAAGCGAAGAAAATTTGGAAAATATGCTGCATAAGGTACCTGCTTAGGTGTCCTGGATGAAATAGGTACCCATATTATTGTGAAATACATCATCACAATTCACCTTCGACTTCTTCAGATCCTGAAATAAACCACCTCACGATCTATCTTGAAGCTTATCTTGAGGCTTCTCTCGACCGATTTAGGATACCCTAACAACGTATCTTGAAGATCATCACAGACTATCTAGTAGTTCCTCGCGTCCTATCTTGAAGCTTGTCTCGACCTACTTTAATGCCCTCTCATCCTATCTTGAAGCTCTCCTTTACCTATTTTGAAGCTCTTCGCAACCTCTCTTGAAGCTCCTTACCTCCTACCTTGAAGCGTCTCACAAACTGTTTTGAACATCCTCAAACTTGAAGCTCTTACTATCTTGAAGCTCCTCACAAGCTATCTTGAAGCTTCTCGCAAACTATCCTGACAAGGTATCGTGAAGCTCCTCAAATGATCTTGAAGCTCCTTACAGCCTATCTTGAGGCGCCTCACAACCCATCTTGAAGCTCCTCGTGACCTGCTAGGGGTCAATGTAGTCAGCAATAAACTGCCGTTAAGGTTTCATTAATGACTCGTTTTGTGACGAAAATCGGAAAAAATAAATCTCATCGTTATACTGTTAGTTTTATTTCTGATCGGCTCATGGACGGAATTTATCATGCAGACAACAGTGTGGCGAGAGATTCTCTTTGAATTAGAAACGTCCTGGCGCTCAGTTGATCTTCAATACCTTCGATCACGTCACGCTGAAGATGCGCCTCCAATTTTTCGCTCAACCATTTATTGATCATGTTTCCCTTGGACCAAACCGTCGATAGGTCGTCGATCGCTGAGTCTTCCACATTGATTATTAAAAAAAGATGGGCCTATGAACAGGCGAAAATGGAATCTTGTATCACGCCTGATGAGCGAGTAGGTGCGATTGAGCCGAACTCAAAATATATTCACTTACGTTTGTATTGTCGAATAGATTTTGCGCCCGGAACGTCAAGATGGCGGCAGACTTGGGGTGCACTTCTTGGAAATTATTTATAATCAATCCGTGTTTCCTATCGAGTTCGGAGTTCAAACTTTTGAGGAAATACCACGAAACGGTAAACTGACTGTACCAGTGGCCGTGCACTACGTGATCTTGCTCTACGTCATCGTACGTCACCTCTTTTCCTCTAACGAAGGATATCAACTGAAAAATGGGAGTTGGAGAGGCATAACAATTGTTATAAGCTGGATTCATGCTGAAATTAATTTCTGTTTCCTCGACCAGCATTCTCTTGGGACCCTATTTTCACTGGAAGGATATACAGAGTTGATCAATAGTTGTAGCTAGTTGATTACTTCCATAAAATTAATCGAATTTTTCATTTTTCGTTGGGGTTTTGTGAATTTTTCGTTCTGGAGTTACCTGTTGCAACAACAAGGCCAAAGACGCCCGAATCGGTTCATTCTTACGACCAGTAAAAAACAAAATCTTACGAAAACGCTGAGCAAATTTCAAAACCCGACTAGTTCAGGAAGTAATTCAGAGTTCGAGTGTATACCTAAGTAAAAGTTCCTATTCTCGATTTTAGGACGATTACAATACTTCCATTTACTGTTCGCAAACATGGAAGTAATTCAGGAAGGCGTTCCGAAGGGTTGCATGTTGGGGCCTGTTCTATTCTTCACGATTCATGCTCTTCCCGCCCAGCAAAGCGCAAGCCCTACGGCCCGATCGCAGGCGAACTACTCACAGACCACAAACTGCTCTAACTTTATCATATTAGATATATCACAATAAATCATGATCTCGCGCGTCATCATTTTCACCTAAGCTCCCACAACAGAGAATTTTGAGCTTTCGAATGTAATTCGACTTTTTCTGTACTTCCTTCATTCGCAATTTCCTTACTCGCATCATTCTGATCGCCAAATTTAAAGCGGTCGCCGTGCTCGCTTCTGTCGCTAAAAACACGATAAGCTCGAATTCTTCGTTAGGTACCCGGTAGACTAATTCTTGAAGGAACGCCATAGTGTCATCGCTCTGGTTTGCAAACGGTCGCCTGGAACGATACCACTCAGTACGGATTGCGCTCAATTATGGACATGCCTTCGCATGAGTAACCGAAATCCATCTCGTACCTTATGTAGCTATCAAAGCTGATATCGATCTCTTCAAGTTCTTCTTCCTCTTCATCGTTCTGGTGCGGCGATAGCAAGCTTTTGCTCAATAAGTACCCGATCGACGTGATAACAATTCCCGTGGGTATTAAAACGATCAAGGCGTCGGTGAACGGCTTCAGATGCCCGAAGGCTGTTATCGGTATCAGTTGGGATTTTGGCACTGACTGCACTATCGTCTCTTGAATGTCTCGAGCTAGAGGCCACATGAATTGTCTTACAACGAACATTTTGAACATAAAACTTATATTATAAAACATATTAAGCTTGCATTATTACTCACGTATAAACAGATCTGGTCCGACCCATTCTAACGACGGCTCGCTTGATAAATAAGCTGCTAAGCTGTCGAAAAACGACATGCTAAGTAGGTATACTGAAAATTTCTCAAATTAGATTGTCATTATTATACGTTCAAATGTGGAACCAAGTAGCATACCGATGATATTTATAGGAGGTTAAACAGAAACTGTCTCCACAAGTAATGAACGTATAGTGAATTAGAAAATCAATGGTGAGGCCACAACACACAGTACTTCCTTGTTCAGAAAAAATATGGCCATTTTTGTAAATTTGTACCGACGTCCAGGTAGAGACTAAAATACCAAAAAGTGATTCTGAACAAAAAAAGTGGGCAAATTTCTGATTAAAGTTAGGCATATCATCCAACTTAAAATCTTCTAATTTAAAGAAAATCGAATGAAAAAAGCGCAACTACATTATTTTACGGTGGTAGTGGATTGGAGTCAGGCATCCAAAAAGGGGAAAATGGACCGTAGACGTTTTGAATAATTTTTGAAAGTTAGTAGCGTGCCAAACAACTTTTTGCAAATTTTAATATGGATATTATACGCCTTCTCAGATTGAATATGATTTTAAACAAATTTATTCGCAATGAATAGTCATCGGACTGACAGAGCGCTAACCGAAAATATTCAATTAACGTCTTGAAATTTTCTAATCAATGCCCATACGTATAGGAAAAAGTGAGTCATCATAAAGTATAAGGAGGTTTTCAATACGAACGACACTAATGTTCGATTTCAATGGCTTTTATCGTCCTCGCGCTCGATCGCGCCGATGAACATTAACATTTTAAATGAAACGGTATCCAGGAAGTTGTTATTAATGATTCTATATCTAAGGGGTGAAATGCGACGCGGACAAAGCCCCGAGGGCGGGCCGGTGGGCAGGTGGTTATGGTTTACGGCGACACCTCTACAAATTACTACGACAGAGCCATTACAAAAGATGAAGGGTTGGGAATCGATAGTCCAATCAAGCCCCACCCCTCGGACTTTTTCGTTTCGGAAATTAAATTTCAATATTCTACCCGCTGATTTGAGTCCCCACGCCAGTTTTCTGAATCTAGATTTTGACATTTTTTCTTTTCAGTACCTCATTTTTGTCATCAATTAGACGTATTGGGACAGCAGGTAAACCCAGAACTGGGTAACTTTCCCTTCACCAAGCTTCCCAGAAGTTATTTTCTTCTTCAGGGCTGAGAGACTTCTTTAAAGATTTCAGGTTGAACGCTTTTATTATATCCTTTAGGCACGTAATTTTTCAAGCTGAAGAGCCATCAAATCAAAATCTTGACATTTCTTCTTAATAATTGTTTTTCGGGTTTTTATAATTGTTTTTCCTGCCATACCGAGACGCATAAGCATTCCACACAATCACATTATTTAGTCGGTAAGGTACAATACCTATTACAGCAAGGCAGGATAAAAACTCGTCTCTTCAGTTACGACGTTGTTACCCAACACTGAAACCTAATGATGTCGTAAATCCAATTATTTCGTTTTCCTTGTAGGGCCTAACTTTCTCGTGTCTTGTGCAATTCCCGAAATTCGTTAAGATTACATCTTAACTGCATTTACTTAATTCATATAAATCTTCAGGCCGATCATTACAGCTCTTTCCTTTCCGGATCTGACGTACGAAATGTGAAACCTTCGGAAGGTTTAACGACAAAAACGATTAACTTTTGGCCCATCTTAACGCAAAGTGCCTGCAAATCCAGGCATAAAATTCAAAAGGGCTAAGTCCATAAATTGCTTTTTTGTTGTTTTCACCATCGAATTAAAGATTTAAATTCAATGGTGAGCAAAAAATGCCTAAATTACCATGTAATGCGACTAAGTTTCACCATTGTGGTCATCAAGGATTGGCCAACCTCGCCATACCTTTTATGAACGCGAGAGGCAATTAGTGGTGATTTAGATGAGTAAAACAGCCATGAAAAGACGTATTTTGGTCCTCGAGGTCCGCTCAGATTGTTTTCAAGTCGGGCAAAAAAATCAACCTGGGACGTGCATTCGGAAAACAAGACGCTGAGATGCGAGTCACGTTGGAAAATATATCTGCCCCTCGTTTTGTTCAGGTTGCCAAAATGGTTTGAATTCATTGAGGAGGGGGACGTGATATACGATACATTGACCCCCTCCAGCCCCAACTTGAAGGTAACAAGCTGGTCGAAAGCAATAAACTCAATTAAGAAGGACCCGTCCCAATACCGGCTGAAGAAACACTTCGCCATCAACGAATAATGCATAAACCCGTGATGCATGCAGGCCCGCCCAGTGCATGCGGGATCCGACGAAAACGATTCGCTAAAAAAGGGGCTCCACCCTTTTTTCTTCCATGTTCTCTGTTCTACAACCAATTGGCATCCATCATGTTTTAGAGACCGGCCCCGAATCGTCAATCGAGTTTGTCTTTTTTGAAGAATCGAAAATCACGATGTGTTTGGTTGAACTTCGCGAAGATTTGTACGCGGGAAGAAAAAGAGTAGTTTGCTTTTCCAGATGTGGTTATTCTACTAACTTCTTATCGAAATGAAATGAAGTCCTTAGTGATAATAGTGATCCCTAGGATAATATTGGTCAATCAGTGGTCCGTATTTTAGTGATAATAGTGATTCCTCCGTGATAACAATGATAAGCCTTCTTCCGCGATAATATCGCATGTTGCATTGGGTAGAAACGAACGAAATTCCTTAGTGATATCGAATCCTTGATGATACTAGTGATTCGCCTTTTAGTGATCATAGCGATTCGTCGCGATCTAGTCACTTTTCTTACCTAACACCTGGTTTAAACAAAAAGAAGTCCTTAGTGATAATTTTGATCCCTTAGTGATAATAGTGATTCGTCGCGATATAGTCACTCTTACCAACATCTGGTAAAGAAAGAAGTCCTTAGTGTTTCGCCCTTTTCCGCAATGTGGCCATCGTTACCCGTACTAGCATCAGCCTCGTCAAAACAAAAAGAGGTCCTTATAAGGTTCCTTATGAAGGTCCTTAATATTTGTATAAATACCATCCAAGCAGTTTGACGTGGGGCTTTTACAAGAATTAAGGGATAAGCTTTTGCCTCGCCTAAAATCGGAATTTTGATAAGAGAATTTTAGTTTTTGAAGCACTACATCAACTTCAAGTAATAAATAAAAAAAACTTTAGGTAAGCACTGCAGAAAAATCGGTGTCTCAATCTTATAGAAAATCTTAATAGAAGCTGGTCAGATTTTTGGTATTTCAGCACTACCCTGGCAGTTTTTAAGCGTGATCTTCAGTTAGGTAAACGGTATGGCAGTTCTACTGGCTGACTGTGTTATTTACATAAGTACCGACCACAGGTTCACAAAGCCAGCAAAGTTCAGAGATTCCTCCTTCTCCCAAATCGCTTTGGGCTCTTTTTATATCCGTCTTTTAAGTGGGCAGGCGGAGAGACTTACCGATCGTAAAGTACAGCACGTTAATTATACGATTCGGGTTTCACTTTTCTCGTCAATTAAACACCAGAACAACAGTCCGACTGCGAGTTTTGCAAGGAGATTTTTTTCAACAGCCGAATGTTCCTCTGTCGTGGTATACGGATAAGATGTAAGTTAGGATGGTTCCCGACTTTATCGAACAGAGTTCCGAGAATCTGACTCCTTGTAACGCACAGAATAAATCAAGATCGAAGACGATATTGTGAGAAGGAATGAGCCAAGCGGCGAGGCTATGACGGCCTGAATGGTCTCAAAATATACGAACATTTTTATCCTCTGTGATCCATCAACAGACCGAACGGACTTTTATTTTGAGGCTCTCGGATCGCGAAAGACCTGAAACCCTTATCACAAGGCAGTAGGCGCATTCCTACTATTTCACTGATTTTGTTTTTTTTATTTTTTTATTTTTTTATTTTTTTAAATTGATTTATTATTTGCTCAAAATGTACAATACAATTGTTAGGAAAATAATATTGTAATATACATATAATACAACTCTTAATACAAACTAGGTTTCACAATTAGTTCAACTACAATCACGAGTGAATTGCACAAGGTAAGTAGAGCAGATAATCCCACAAAAGCAACAATGCTTGTGCGTGGGCATTTCCAAAGAGAAAATAATCCGGCGGCAAATGAGAAAAGCAAAGTAAAGTGAATCAAATTAATAAATTTTGTTATTCAAGTGAAAAAATATTTTTTTCAATTTTTTTTTATATTTTCAAGTTTGTGATTTTTAAATTTTTTTTTTTTTTAAGAATTATCTTTTGTTTGGTAGTTTTAAAATTTAATTTTGATTTTTTTCCCTCGATAGTTAATTTGTTTTCTTTTTTACTTCTTTCTCTGTTTTTTTTTCCTTTTCTATGTAATATGAGTAAGAATCCAGGAAGTTAATTCTTTTTTTTCAGATTTTGATTTAGGAAGTATCCTCAACTTTTCTGGCAACGAATTTAGCAATTTTGGGCCACGATATGACGCGTGATTTAGCGCCAGTTGGCTTTTTCGATGAGGAAGCAAAAAAGTATTGGCCTTTCGTGTTGAGTAATTGCTTGTGGCTGCCGTGAGCAAATCGTTCCTTTTGAGGAAGAATTTGATAGTTTGCATAGCAATTAGTTGGCTAAGGTTCAGGACTTGGCTCTCATTGTATAGATCTATTGTTGGATATAAAATGGGTTTTTTTAGCAAAATTTTTAAAGTCAATTTTTGAGCGGTTTGGAGCTTAATTTTGTGTGTATCATAAGCAGCTCCCCATATTGTTGCACAATAGGTGAGTAAAGAGTGAACGAGCGAAGAGTAGAGCAGTAAGGAGAACGTTTTTGTGAAGATATTACGGCATCTATAAAAAATAAAGGAGCAAGTAGTGATTTTCCTTTTTAAATAATCAATATGAGGCCTGAATTTGAGGCCTTCGTCTATTAGTACACCAAGATATTTTGTGGTGGGGACTCGATCTATTCTCTGACATTCACATTCAGTTTGTACATATTGGCAGGTGTGAATTTTAATTTCTAGATCATCTTTTGCTGTATTTACTTTACTGTTTGAGAAGCAAATATAATTGGTTTTTTTAATATTTAGCACCAGCCGGTTTGCCTTGAGATGCTGCATCACCACTGACAGAACATTTTCAGCTGATCGTTTGGTGTCACACCATGTTTTACCTTTGACTGTGATACATGTGTCATCAGCGTATGACATCAGCGATCCATTTATCAATTTTAGGGAACAGAGACTATTGATGTAAATTGTGAAAAACAATGGTCCAAGTATTGTTCCTTGAGGAACGCCAGAAATGATGTATTTTTTGTCGCTCAGTTGTTGTCCAATTTTTGTTTGTTGGGGCCGTTGAAACAAGTAGCTTATTATTAGATGCAACGCAGAATCACAAATACCGATATCTTCAATTTTTTTAATTAAAATTTTATGATCAACTAGGTCAAATGCTTTACGAAGATCTAAGAATATTGTAAGACATTTAAAATTTTGTTCCAAATTTTCAACTATTTCGTTTGTCAAAGAATAAACCGCATCTTCCGTACTTTTTTTAGGCCGAAATCCAAATTGATTGGGTGAGAAGAACCTTATCGATTCAAGGAAGGTGTTAAGTCGAGATTTGAGGCATAATTCGAACAATTTCGCAATGTGGGATATCACAGAAATCGGTCGGTAGTTATCTGTCTTGTTTCTCGCACCGCTCTTGTGAATCGGTGTGATTACCGCTGTTTTTAATTTGGGTGGGATAATATTTGTTTTTAAAGCTAAATTCAGTACAAAAGCTAAAGGTGCTACAATGTGTGCAGCACAATATTTTATGGTTTTGACAGAGATATTGTCTGGTCCATTTGCGACGTTCAGTTTTAGAGATTTTATGTGTGTCGTGAGCTCTGAGGTTGTTACTGATTCGAAATTACTTAATTTTTTGGGTGGAATGTTGATCTTTTGAACCAAAGTCTCATCATTTGTAACTCCAGGCAAAATTTCAGTAGCTACATTAATGAAATAATTATTGAACAGGTTAGCAATGTCTTTGTCATTCGAGATTTTAAAATTTCCTTCTAGAATATGGCCGATTTTGGCTGCTTGATAGCATTTGGTCTGATGTGATATGGAAACTTTCTGATACAAACAATGTCTGGTACGTCAACAACACCGAGTAATGGTAAGTTTAGCAGAACGTTGATGATTCAGAACAGTCGAAGCACAATCCGAAGCAGAAAGTCATTTATATTTGAGGTAAGTAGTCGAAAATACTGTCAGATGTTCAACCAAGATCAACTCTTCTGAAAGGGAAGCCAGTAGCTTCCCAAAATTAGTCAAGTTATCGGAACATGAAAAATATCCACGTAATCTGCAATGTAAAAGAACGATTTTAAGAATAAAATCCTCAAATCGGTTCATTTTTGTGGCCAGGAAAAAAGTAAAATAGAAAGCACTAAAAGTGCAAATATATCGGAAATACTGTGAGTAATCGAATTCCGGTTACATAGGGTGATAGGTCTTGCCAAGACGAACATTTCGGTTTATGAAATTTGAAAAAAGGTTGAGAATTGAGGAAGCTATGGCCATTTTTGTGAATGACCACAGACGCTGGTTCAGGAAGTGATTCTGAGTAAAAGAAGCGTATGAGTGTTTTCTGAAGCTCCGGTCCGATTTTCGATTTTAGGACGATTATAATACTTCTATTTACCTCGTAAATATTGAAGTAAAAACTCATCAGTCAACCGTTTTGTAACCCAGTTTCGTATTTACTTACTGATTTTTGGCGTTTTGCTGCTCTCCTAAATGTTTCCGCCTTGACGGCTTTAGTCTCAACCGAATGTATTGCGAAAAACATAAACTCTATCTACCTTCGCCCTCCTAAATGTAGAAGGCCTGGGTATAGAATAGTCTGAACAAAGACACCAGCTGGTATTGTAATCTGTTTCCACCAACAGTTCCTCACCATTCCACTCATAAAATTTCGCCGGTCATACGATATTGAGCCGCTGGAACAAAACCTCAAGAGGGATTTTCCAGTTACTTTTGCGGAAATTAGCTTTTCGGTATGAAGAACTCGGTTTAAGGACGAACGGAATGGCCAGGTTGGAATTCAGTCTGTTTCCGTCGGATTTACGATCGTGCTGCGCGACTTTCTTGGAACGCATCTTCGGAAAGGGACGCATTTAATGAAGGGTCCGAATCCGCAAAAGGGACCTCTCGATCCCGAGCAATACATTTGTGAGAACATCTCGTTAGCCGAGAGTCGGGGTTGAGATATTTGTTAGGTGTCCGCCCAAGTGTTAGTTGTTGTTTGTACGATGTCCTACATCAAGGGTGGAATGCAAGAGAAGAGACTCGGACTGGTAGTGTAGGCTGCGATACAGTCGGTTCCACAGAGGTGCTAAAAATACGTAAAATCTTCCACGATTTTGAAAAACTCACACATTTAAGATGATTCGAGGGTGTCGAATCGTTCATTCATCGCCTTCAAGAAAACAGTCTGACCAGGTTGAGCAGCTATACTGACGTGCATTGCGGTTTCTGCATATTCACCGCTTGCGCAGGTATACCCAACATCTCTTACACATCCGGCTACGAGAACAAGCAGTTGTACAAAACTGTATTCAAAAGCCGCTGAGTGGCTATCGGTAATTGGTCGACTCGGCCTGACAGGTTTATAAGCTCACTGTTCCTCGACCATTGTCCAAACGAAGATACGAAAGGTCGGATATTTAATGTGTCCCTGCCCTACGAGACAATACTATAGCAAGGCTGTCCGAAGCTTCTACCATGGTCTACTGTCCTGTCGGACGCGCCCACATCGCTAATAAGGTCGAGTTATTAGCGTCCGACTCTGTTACATGTGGTAACGTTCGGTGGAATTAATCCCACGGCAGGAACTGTTGTAAACTCAGACGCAGGTATTATCTCAGCTGGGAGGAACATTCTCGAAGTTTGGTCAATTAACCCGAATAAGAACGTATGTTAGTAGATCCAACTCCCACCATGGGGTGAACGATCCGAAATGTGGACTAAAAATGCGCTAGCATCCGGTTTTGGCTGAAGAAATAACTTTTAATGTATGTGTTTCAAACAAACTCAACCCACAAGCTCATCCTTCAAACTCAATTTAAAAACTCCATCCCACACTCAACCCACAAATTCAACTCTCAAACTTAACTTTCAAACTCAACTCACAAACTCAAATCACTTAGTCAACTCTCAAACTTGACTCACGAAATGAACTTTCAAACTCAACTGGCAAACTCAACCCACAAAATCACATCTCAAACTCAACTCTCAAACTTAACTCACAAAATGAACTCTCAAACTCAACCCACAAAGTCACATCTCAAACTTGACTTCATAACTTCAAACCCCGACTTCAAAACTAAACTAACGAACTCAACTCTCCAACTCAACTGATAAAGTCAACCGGCTAACTCAACTCACACAACAAACTCAATCACAATCAACACAAACTCAAATGGAAAACTCACCTCGAAAACTCAAAGAACAAACTCAATGTACAAACTCACCACACCACCTCAACTCGCAAACTCAACTCTCAAACATAGCTGAAAAATTGAACTCGCGAAGTCAACTCACTAACTCAACTGACAAACGCAACTTACTAGCTCAAACCAAAAACTCGAAAGAAAAATTCGACTCACAAACTCGACTCACACAATCAACTCACAAACCGAAACCAAAAACTCCGAAGGAAAACTCGACTGAAACACTCAACTCTCAAACTCAACTCACAGACTCAACTCACCAACTCAACTTACTAACTCATCTCGCAAATTCAAGTCACAAACTCACCACCACCTCAACTCACAAGTTGAAAGTTTTGTTTAGATGTTCAGTTTGTGAGTTGATTTTTAAAGTTGTAGGTACTTGAAAGTTTAGTTAGTGAGTTGAATTTGAAAGTTGAGTTAGTGAGTTGAGTTTGAAAGTTGAGTTTGAACGTCGAGTTTGTAAGATGAGTTTGTGAGTTGAATTTGTCAGTTGATTTGTTAGGTAAGTTGAGTTTGTGAGTTGAATTTGTCAGTTAATTTGGTAGGTAAGTTGAGTTTGTGGGTTGAGTTTTTGTGTCGAATGTTTACGTTGTGTTTGTTTGTGAAGTTTGTGAGATGAGTTTGTTAGTTGAGTTTTGAGTCGAGTTTGTAAGTTTAGATGGGAGTTGAGTTTGTAAGTTGAATTTGTGAGTTGAGTTGGTAACTAGGCAAGATGAGTTGAAGAGTTTTCCTTCCTGCATAAATCCACTTTCGAGTTTTGTCGATATCGATTTCGTTTTTCGATTTTTGATTTCGATTCATAGCAGTTTTGGTACCTATAAGCAATCAAAAATCGAAAAAACGAAATCGATATCGACAAAACTCGAAAGTGGATTTATGCAGTTTTGAAGGAAAACTCTTCAGTTGTGGTTTGAGTTTGAAAGTTGAATACGTGGGCTGAGTTTCTAAGTCGAGTTTTGAGTTGAGCTTGTAAGTTGAGTTTGTTTGTGAAATTTGTGAGATGAGTTTGGGAGTCGAGTTCAGTAATTTGAGTTGCTGAGTTTTTAAGTTTAGTTGGGGAATTCAAATTGTAAGTTGAATTTGTGGGTTGAGTTTGTGAGTTGATTTTGAATGTTGAGCTTGTAAGTTGAGTTCGTCAGTTTAGTTTGAATGTTGAGATAGTGGGCTGGGTTTTCGAGTTGAGTTTCTATGTAGAGTTTGGTAGATGAGATTGTATACTTGAGTTTTTGAGTCGAGTTTCTACGTTGAGTTAGTAAGATGAATTAGTGGGTCGAGTTGGTAAGTTTGTGGGTTGAGTTTGTTGGTCGGGTTTCTATGTTGAGCCATTAAGACGAATATTGAGTTAAGATCGTGGGCTGAGTTTGTAAGTTGAGCCTATGAGTTGAGTTTGTTGGTCGAGTTTTTGAGTCGATTTTCCATGGATGGTTGTAATTGAACCATTAAATAGGTACTGAATTTAGAACGTCATTCTGGCCAAGTGCTTGTCATTAATAGACCATTACTGGCTATAGGCCTAATAATGTGAAATCCGATCCACTGAACTTTCTGCTGAATTAATGACGTCGAAATTTTGCAGAGGGGTCAACTTTCCGTTAGAGCGGCTCCTCGTTCATCATCCGGCTCTCGGGACGGGTAAAAACCACTTCTGAAATCCAACATCTCCCAACCGAAGGCTTGATGGGTCCAAATTCGAGCCGAATGAAATCATCTAATTTCCCTGTCTCATTACGTTCCCATTAAGTTTCAATATCAAATCGTTCAGGGCGATAAAGAGTGGCAATTTTGTTGAAGTCACGCAACTTATCACGATCGGCAACTGGCTACCCTTTAATGTCGACGATTAAGAGACTTGGTTTTAGCCCTTGCGTGATGGATGGTGTGAATAACAAATCGTTCGTGAGAAAATAAAAATTACACATTCAAATCAGCGCGATTTCACTTTGTTGAGTCAATCGATTTTTTTTAGAGAAGACAGCGAGAAGGCTGAAGAAGCGTCATGGTTTTTTACTTCTATATTAAATATAGAATAGTAAATTTTACTGAGTAAATTGAAGTTTGTTATCAACATAAAATCGACAAACAAAGCACCAACTTCAATAAACAATTCAAGTTAAACAAAAATTAAAATCGACTCGAAGTTTTATAGGGGTTTTCGCACTAAAAATGGGCACCTAAGTAAATAATTTGACTGAGCCAGTTAGATGGTTTTTACTGGACTAATTGAATTCCTCGGACTTTCTACAGGTATGCTGGGTCAGGTTATAATTTATCATTGTCCGCTTCCTATTAAACGTGGCCGCTTGTAACTCCACTTATCAGATAACTGCATGTTGCATTTCCCGTCACTACACCGTACAGGGAGGAGGCGATTTTTTTCTCCCAACTCCGTAGGTACCAAGTTGCTTGTAAATTTCATTAGAGCTCCTCCTCCGGAGCCTTTTAAACGGGAACGGGGTTGATCATATTATCTAAGGTTGGAATCTCTGCTCTGGCGTACGATCGTATTTATGCAGTGTGCAGTGTTTTCTGGCTCCACGATGAAGGGATCCCGTACACGTTACAGGAGTGAGGACGCGTATTGCCAAGGTGTGATATACTGCCCCCATGGCACCACTACTAGATCAAGTGGGTGTCGAACTAATCAGAATCGCAGGGTCCGCGTCTCCCAGTCGGACATGTTGATACCTACCGGGATGTCACCGAGTCAGCCTACGGTGAGAAATCCTCTCATTCCGTTTCCTCGGTTCGCTTATCGGCCTTGTAGCTCCTAATAGTTGACCGTATGCCACACCTGCTCGCTTTCTTGGCTCGCTGTACCCGCTAACTGTATCAGAAGGCAGAATCTTCACCGGCCCACTCGAAGTGCTCTAAATCTAGAGACGCATAGGTTCTATTTTTGCATGCACTTTCCTCTCTATAACCTCCGAGCTCAAAATTCAATTAAATTCCTCAAGTATTTTTATGTTGACATTATTTATTTATGATAGTCAGTTATCGGGACTCGGGTCACAAAGCGGAGGCAGGGCGTTATTCCTGCCTTTATTTCACCTTCATCAGGGCTTAGAACAGTTCTTAAGGCTGCATATTATGCAGCTGCCCACCGTCTAATTCTGAAGGAAAAACAAAAACTAACCAACTATTGCAGAGGAAATAAAGAAAAATATTGTTGTTGGTTCATAAACTTTATTTCCTCAGCAACAGTTTTTTGGTATTTTTTCTTCCTTCAGAAGCTCTAGGGGGCAAAACCGTTTAGGAGCTGTTTTTGTGCAAATCCGATTGCTGTTCGTGGGGCCAAGACAATTCATTGCTTCAATTGGTCGAGATGACACAATAAATAACTCAGATAAATTTCATTGGCATTCAAAACCACGTTCCAATGTTCATCCACACGACAACATCCTGCAATCGGACAGTGAGTAGGCACCTTTTGGGTACAATATGGCCAGATAATCCTACAACACTGAATAGGATTTTTACTTTTGATGGCCTCCTTCAGAATTTAACGTTTTTTTTTCCAATACTCTACATTAGCGATTATTACCTCGTATAGGTAACAGTAAATTACTACTTTTGTCATGCTAGAAGTTCGTAGACCGCATACGATTGTTGTAAATTCAAAAGCCTATAGGTATACCATCAATGCACGCGGTACGAAAAACTAGACTGATTGATGTTCTCGTTCATTGTTCTGCCATTCAAGTGCATCTCACTGGCGATTATTGCAATATCCGGCGAATATCAGCTCAGAACTTGGACCGGTCCCATGGGAAAACTTCCAACACGACCGGGCCATTTTACGATTCGCACTCCCGCGAGTGACGATCAACGGCTTCCTCAGACCGATTCTCTCGCTTCGTTCAACTCCGGCGTTAAGAGATGATACTCTTCATCTTTACGAGCAGACAATCTTGACAATCCTACAGAACGTCCCAGCTTTTGAGTCGGGAAAGACTTCCATTGCTAGTTCCGGCCTATTGAATGCAAAAACATCCTTTAACGCCTCTGCTGGTGTTTGAAGACGCGCATTTCGAAGGTGCTTTGTTACAGAGGTGGACCCCAAGTCAAGTACCTAAGACTCCCACAGTCAACTTTTCTTTGGAAACTTTTAACGGTAAAAAATCACCCAAGATTAAAGATTAGAAAAATCATATTTTAAAACTCGTCTTCCCATCTTTGAAGAAAGACTTTCAAGAGCCTATGTTACTATAACTGGATCTGGAAATGCCTTTTTTATTAGGACAATTTGAGCATGTAAATTGTATTGGTAAAATGACAGTTATGTGGCAGGATGATTAGGGTTCAACTATTTGAAGTAAGACAGCCCTAAAATAGCAAAAACATTTTTTCTCCAACTTCCCCATAAACCACTTTTTTTCATATTGCATCTTATTCTTAAGCCCACACTCATTTAGAATTCTTGGATAGGCAAAACACTTAGTCGTAACATTCCTTCCAATAAAACTGTCGGCTTTCCATGGACTCTCTGACAAAGTTTTAAACTTTGAGTGAAAATTGAAAATGTTATCCTCCTATGTTATGTTATCGCCACATTTTCAAGGGACCTTTCAGCCGAGTGCCCATGAATACCGACTGGCGGACCATAAATTGATAAACTTGCCCTCCGGGCTTATGCATCCGAAAGCTTATCCCATTACCATTAATCAGCTACGAATAATGTTTGACAAAGCAAACATAGGTAATAAAACTTATCGCTTACATAATTTACTGACGATACACAGATTAACAGCCTTCAGAAATTTGAAAAATGAAGTGCATCAAATGTATGTAGGTACTCCTTGAACCGTATTTTATGGTGTTTTGTCCTCAAATAACAGCCTGCGCAGTTAGGCGATTTCGAAAATTCGGGACGTTAACATAAAATATGCTGCCGCTAGGCCGTTCTCGGATATTGAAATTCCCAAATAAATTCAGATTGAAGCCTATAAGGCGAACGGGAGATGATGAATTTCAGAAAAACACCTTTGATAGACGACAGCTTAGCTGTCAGGCTACTCTTTAGAGGTTGAACACCTCGGGGGCCGGTAACATGTGCGACTTCCGAAGTTGGAAATTTCCTCCATAAACCGTCTGCCTACATTTTGACGTGGAAATGAATTAATTCGTGAGGGTTCGCACTTCTCAGAGGAATTCCCGTTCGAAGATCCGACCTCCCCAACGTTGAAACGTGGTCATTACCTCGTCCCCAGTGGTTCAGTATTTAACTCCCGAGTTACCGAGGTCCAAATTGGCATAAAATACGAGACGAGACTTGGTCCTCGTGTCGTGAATCATCTCGGCTTTCGATCGCAATTAAACCACGTGCTTTGCTCTGCCACCTCAGAGTGAACCCCTCCCACATTTCTCACCAATTTAACAGGCGGCGGGATGGAAATTTATAGATCTTCTACACCGAGGTGGTCCTTTTGCGAACAACAAACTTGGCCAAAATTGACCATCGGCGCAGGCGCGCACATAAAATTTGCTCGAGAGAACGGGGGAACCATTCGATTCTCCTTGCGGGGGGAGGGCATTTATTAACGGAATGAATTCGATTAACTGAGATTCTAAGCGGCGGTGTTTTCATTTATATGCTACGCTGTCCGCGACGGAGCGGAATCAATTTCCTCGATGCTAAACAACCTGTAACTGGGCTAATACCTATAACCATCAGATTTAATCTCGAAACACCGTGTTGGAACGGACCTTGCCGACGAAGCTGTGAAAAATTTCCAAATTCCAAACATTAATCCACTTGATGCGCTGGAGCGGTAAAAAATCGGAACACCGCACACTGGGGCCGAATGGCCGGAAAACGTTACTATTTCAGCTCAAAAGTTGAAATCTCCAACTTCCAAAAGATTTGAAATAAAAGATTTTTTCCACAAATAGGATAAATTTTTCTCGGTATGCGAGTAGCTAAAACAGATTGAGGCCAAGGTACATCCTGGTTTACTCAAACACCGTGAAACAATTTAAATCTGGTTGCCCGCAGATATCATGTATGACTTACCTATCGAGGTCTACCATAGAAATTTTGAAGCAGAAGAAGGTGATGTCGGCGAAAGCGCTTGGGATATCGGTGAAACGAGACGATGGTGTGACGTCGTCAGCGATATTCGTGTTCCACGTTCCACCATAACTACCGATAGCCGAAGGTGGATTACCTATCCTTTACGTGCGAAGTCCAACTACTGCCAACGAAGCTAAAGAAGTTGTTGTTGTGATTTTCCCTGTTGTAAGTAGTCGTGGATTTTGTTGATGTTAATGTGGACTGTGTCGGGCATCTTCTTCTTATAAGAAAGAGAAATATAAATATTCCTTAACTATTTCTTCTCTTTGCCTAAACGGTTTCAATTATCTTTAATAATTAGGGTTATTGGTTTCGACGTTGTCTCATTGTTCTCGTTACTATCGTAAGCGCTTTCGCTGACATTAGCCTCTTTGGCTTCAGAAATTCTAAGGTAAACTTCGGCAAGTCATATTACAACATAATATGTTATCAGCTTATATTATCAGCTTATAAGCGGACAAAAGGAGGAAATTTGTTCATTCTGATGAACCAGGACGTGACCCGATTTCTTTATTGAGAAGGAGTTAGGTACCTACCTATCCAATTTTTTTATTTCTTGTTTAGTTGCTTCTTTTTGTACATTACAGATGATTTAACGTCTTGGTAGTAACTATACGAGACGTTATATTATGCTTATCCAGAGGTTTTTCTTTTGTGAGGGGGCGAAAGCTAACGGTACAGCCCTCCGTCACCGAGGCCTCCATGTGACATAAACAAGATTTGAAATGTATATAAATAAGATGTGAAATAAACTATTTGGTGAAATTGGCCATAAAACGCCATTATAACAAGACAAAGACCATGTGAATCCACGGATGGACTCTAGGTTAGCTCGATTTTTCTCATACTTCCTCTAATTGTTTCGAACCTCTTTCGACCTCCATATTTCTGCCCCGTGGATGGAGCCGCATCGGGGCGAGCCATCGTGCACTTTGTCACCGTTAAAGTCGAGCCCACGACAACGGAAAAATGTTACGATTCGAAATTCCGAGCAATCAGAGCGAATTAACGTTTGCGAGCTCGAAACGTTTGTCGAGAAAATGGTCGCATTGCGACGGGAAGCTCGACAAGCCAAGTAAAAGCCGAACAACCGCGGTGACAATTCATAAAATGCGAGAAGATGTTATCTGCTGTAATTTTTTCTAGCTACGACTACGACCACATGCCGTAAAAGATGTTGATGCCACCCTGAACCTAGGGTGTACCTATGTTTGAAAGGCTCTTGTGCTCTATGTACAGTGAAGTTGAGGGTTCATGAGAGTATCTAGGTGTACTAGTTTCGGGAGTAGTATAGTATTATACTATACCTAGTACTATACTAGCATCATATACCTAGGCATATCTACTAGTATAGGCTATAGGAAGTGGACAAATTATTACAACCGTTTTGGCCAGTTCATTCGATGTTTTCTCACACCGAAAAATCAAAAAATGTTTTCTCATCAAAAAATGATGATGATAAATGAGGAGCGTCATTATTATTTCGGGACTTGAAAAATCGATAAATACCTACTATGCCCCTGACCAGCATAGATCCTACGGTTGACTACATTTGAATGGTTTTAAAAAATTAGAATTAACTTTTTTGAGTTGATAAGTACCTCGGTACCAAGTAGATATGCGGAAAAGAGAGAAGGTGAAGGGCAAAAATGCGTTTTCGGCATGATCCGCACCATTAAATGTCATCGCTTTTGTTACAAGAATTTCCCCGCCGAAGGCCCGAGCATGATTTTTGTCTCGTGGTATACCCCACTAAAATTACAAGTAGGATAACCAACAATTTCCCAGCCCCTTGATGACCTTATGTCGTGAGGATAATTGCGCACAATGCTGCGTCTCGTCGTTCGCTTAACGGCGCCAGTAGCCGGAAGGCCGGTTTTGATTTATCGCTATAGTGAAAATTGTGCACCGTGTGAAAGAGGAGAAAGCTCGGCTGAAATTTAGGGTTTACAAGATGGATCCACCGTAGAAGGGCAGAGGCAGGTGCGAAGTAAGTCGTGAGCTTGCCCTTTAGCCGTGCGGTCGTAAAATGAACGAGTTGTAAAAACAGTACCGTGGTAGGATGATGTCGTGTAAACTTGATAAACATTTTTTAAAGAGAATTATTTCAAGCCTTTCTCGTGAACTAATGAACTGATTTTCGAATTTCTAAAACCTTTACTCGTTCAAAATAAATTCACAAAGCTACTATATTTTAGCTACTATCATGGAAAAATCAAAATTTGACGAATTCCTTTGAGTTGATAGATTTGTACTTTTCAAAAAAGAATTCATTTTCGTATACATGCCTAATATCTTGTTTTCAGACGGAACAACACGGTGTTTTGTATGGTTATCGTTTCTCATATTTTGATGATACCTAACTAGCCAAACCAAATATGGCCATGGTAGGGGCCATTCCGTATCGGAGCCACCCAATCTGAAGGCCACCCGTTTCTGAGGAAGTTGATAGTCCCTAATTGGGTGTCCGTAACGCTAATTCTAGGCTCGACCAATAAAAGGTAAAGATATAGTTCATTCTGGCTCGTTTGATGTATTTATTAGGTGGCAGGCTACCTTCAGAATGTGTTCCACCTTAAGATTAGTGTAAGTCCGTAAGTTATCGAGTGTCGTTCCGTCGGAGCTGTGTCGTTTTAAGTGGTATAATCTATAATAGATAATTTATTCTGGCAAGTTGACGATTACTAGCTGCATGGTAGCCCGAGGGTGTCACAAGGGTAAAATGTTCCACAGTGCAGCCGCATGGTCGATAAAAGAACGTTTATCTCGTTTTGAACACTATCAATATTCACTATCAATATTCTGATCGAATTCAGGAAGTTTTGTATGGATAATATAAGGGTGCGCTTATAAATTTATTTCACACGCTGGTCAATTTTACCCAGACTGTTGTTATCGGAATTCCCTCCGAAAATGGCAAGCAGCTAAATGTGCTTGAGAGGAAGAAAGGAGACGACGACATCGAAGAAGAATACGAAGATATCTAAGAAAAGAAGAAGAGGAAAACTAAGAAGAAGCTATCGAAGACAAAGGAGAAGACGACGAAGAAGAAGAATAGCCAAAGGAATACCAAGAAGAGGAAGATAAAGAAGGAGAGCGAGAAAATGGTCAAGAAGAGCAAACAAGAAGACGAAGAATAAGAAGAGGAAGAAGCCAAAGAAGAGCAAGATGAAGAAAACGAAGAATAAGAAAGAGAGCAAGAGGTAGACGAACAAGGCTTCAAAGAAGAATAGGATGATGACAAAGAAACGACGAAGAAGAAGAAGAAGAAGAGCGAGAGGGAAAAAAGGAAAGAGCGAGAGGAGGACCAAAAAGAGGAACATGAAGAAGAATAGAAAAACAAAGGCGAAGAAGAGAAGAAGAAGTTGACTAACAAGAGCAAGAGGAAGACGAAGAAGATTAAGACTTTGAAGAGGAAGAAGACGTAGTATAAGAAAAGGTTTCTCCGATACTCTAGCTATAGATACATGACTTGCAAGATTGATGCAAACGATTATAGCCTCAACTTCATGTTATTTTAGTCAGTTGTTACAAGTGGCCCGTATACTATAAAATAGATTACCATCTCGTCTTCATTTTGGTTAGTATAATATCTTCTCTGAAAAAATTCTGACCGATGATAACCGACAGAAATGTGGAGGTAGGTATATGTTGGAAATCGGTCCCGTTATCGGGAACTAGACACTGGATCACATTAACCTTAACGACTGCGCTAATGGCCGACCCCATTAACCTCAGGTTGTTACGATCAGAATCGAAGGCGGATCATCTCATACCTCGACCATCAACCAATAAGTGACGGTCGTTTCGTCAGGTAACACGAAGTGAACAATTGTACACTACATTTCTCATTCATAAAGAAGCTATTCCCAAAGCAAATATGGACCAGTAGTGCGTGGATAGCACACAATACTTCCATAATTGATGCGTAAATTTTTGACACAATTTTATTCCAGGTACCTATTTTGTCCACCTTGGAGGCTGTGAAGGTCAAACAAATTTTTTTTTATTTGTATTTTTTTAATCTGTATTTTTTACTTTTTTGTTGCCCATGATTTTTTCGAAATCGGTTTTATTTCAACTTTTAATGGAATTAAAAAAAAAATTATAAGAATAAATTTAAGAAAAACAGCCGTCATGTGTGAGAACATCTGTTGGTAGAGAGGCTTCGGTCGTATATCAATTCGAGTCTGGAATGATAGTGTTTCACTCGCTTTAAATCTTATCGGATGAGATGGCCGATTGTTTGGAAATCAATTTACAGTCCGGACATTGGTGGCTGAAAGATTCATCGCTCATTTATGTATTCGGTTTGCCGCTCTGTAATTGAAACAGAGGACAGCCAACGATTCGAGGTGTGACCCGAAATGAGTTCTTCGTGTTGATCGAATTCATAAAGTACAGAACGAAATTGATCGCTTGTTTTTGTCGGATCGATGAATATTTTCGGATTCACAGGCCAAAACGAGAAATCTGATGGAGCCGGTAATTCAATCCGGGCGGGATCCAACATGCAGGAATGTCTGAAATATTACAACGTTCATTTCTGTGGCTCCCTACCAGAAAATCGACGCGATTTTTCTTCCTGCCGTACAAAAGAAGTTGTACGACAGTGTGACATGGATCGTTCTTCAAACTTTTGAGCTACGCAGTGTCGCATCGGGAGAAAGCCGTCTTCTCGCGATTCTTCTTCGAGTTTGGTGTACCGGACAACGAATTTTTTATTTTACAAAAGGCCCTGTAGATAAATTATTGCTTTCCTGCCATGCCATCCGTGAGGAAACTCGTGTTCTGTCCTGCTGCAGAATGTCTTCAGATTTCTTGCTTCAGGAGGTCAACGGACAGGTCACTAGTTGTGAAATTTCTAGGTTGCTCGATTTTTTAAAGGAGCTCGTTCGTTGGACAGCCGATTTGTCTATTATTATTTTATCCGATTTTTCGCTGTCCCGAAGAACAAACCGACTAAAATGTCTGAAAATCGCCGTTTCAGCTCTCAGGATATCTGGGTATTTTTCTTGCTCAGAATACTATGTATACCTACTGCTCTTCAATTATTTTTAGATGGTTTTTTGAATTTTCGAGCTTATAGCATCCACAAACTCTCGATTTGAGACCCATTCATAATCAGATACAAATGATGACCAAACGCTTGGATTCCACGAGCAAGAAAGCGTAAAGTTCCCATTCAAACTCGGCTCTTCCACATTAGAAACCCATCAACGGAAATGTTCGACCGAAAAGCATCTTCAGGTTCGGGTTAATGGATATAAAACCTTCCACGGCCCCTACGGTAAGACTCATTACCATCAGCTTCGAGCACAGATACATAAATTTCTCCCGAAGATCGGAAGAGGAAAAAAAATCTACGAAAACCCTCGGGTTTCCAGGATGTTGATAGATCAGAATAAGAAGAGAACCGACTCACAAAATATGGGAGGCGAAGTGGAATGTGGTTGAGTTGAGATCATGTCCGAGCCTTTGTACTGAAGAACAGCTTGAGGAACTTGCTTTAACCGTTGGCCTACTGCCCAATTACCCGTGCATCCAGTTTTTAGAAATAATAAAACCACGACTTGGCTAGCCTCAATAGCTCGGGACTATGCTTTCTGGTTTTGTTTTTCTCCCGCGGTCGGATCCTCTTCTTTTTGTCGAAATCCTCGTTTCCTTTTAAATGTCTCATGCCACCTCGGAGACGGAGGGTATCAATTCTAATTCGACGGCAATAATAAACAGAAGGTTTCTCTGTGTTTCTAGAGGTAGACAAAAATAGTACAACTCACAATCGAACGTAGGGTCGTTAAGTTTTTCAGGTGCCAGTTTTATTATCCGCTTTTAGTGCCGATAAAAAGCAATGTTCGGTAAATTTTAGTGTTTTAGCATGTGTGCACCTTTGGCCTGTGCCCTGCGGTGGGTCCGATCTCGGCAAACGTCATTTTAAATAGTCGATTCGGTTGCTTTCGCGCGGTGATTTCAAAAGGGAAAATTTCCCAAATTATCCGCGAGCTTTCGCATACTTAGGTAATAGAATTTCACATCCACACGCAATTTTTGATGATTTTTATGAGAGCAAGAGATTGTTGGGTACGTTTCGGATTTTTCATTCTGACAATGTTCGAGCGCTTTCGGCACAAACGACCTCTTCGTGAGTATTCATGTTGCTTTGTGCTGAGTGGGAAGGAGGCACAACCGCTTAGGTTCGACTAAGGATGAGCGATTGTGCCAATACCGACAAACATTGTAGCTCATGAAGAGGGCATCTGCGCCAGAAGCGATCGAGTATTGTCAGACTGAATAATCCGAAAGCACGTCGCCAAAAATCTCTTTCCCGCACCCGGAATGCCAATATTTGCCTTAGACTTTATATGAATATTTACTTTAATTGGGTTTTCTTCATACGAATATCTTCAGGAGCGGTGTCGATGGTGAAATCCGTTGTGAAAGCAGTAGTGGCATCCTGTGTGCTAATTTGGGGCCATTTTGAAATAGATAGTGTCAAGTTGAGCATAACCGATCGCGTTATTTGGAAGATTCGACTGCCAGGATCGTTGATCGATGAGCCAGGTTTGTTTTTAAGTTCCAATTTCTTAATTCGAGGACTCCGACTGTCCCGCTAGGTCCAAGAACGTGGGACGCATCTTCGTAACAAAAACGACTCTCTACAATCGTGATAACACTGTTATCATAACAGCAACTCCCGCATTCTGGTCATGGAAGACCTAGTTCTTCCATGTTCCGGTTTTCAAATTTTTCCCATCCCGATCGCTTTCTGCTGACTGATTCGATTACTGAGAAATAAATTAAATAATTAATAAACGATGACAAGAATGCTCTGAACTAGGCCGAATCGCTCCAGTTTTCTCGGTAGCTTGACGGAGTACGGGTAATAATTCTAATAAACATGGACTCATAGTAACTTTTGCATATCTCAACTACTGTATCAAATCGTTAAAACCGCTGGCTCCCGTTTACGATTCTTATCGTAGCATTTAAAAGCGAGTCGTTTCCGCTGAATTTAAAAAGAAGTCGTTAATCGGAAAACCGACAAACGCTTATCAGAAATAATAAATTTACCGGCACCTTTTAAATTCTTCATCGCTCGTATAAACCCGAGGCATTTCCCATCCTCGTCTTCACTTGCCAGCAAATGGGTCGAGTCGTTAGCAGTAAATTCCTAACAATGGACCACTTTTCGACATCCCATCAGTTGCGCTTTGGCTCGAACGTTTTCAATGCACATAACGAGCGATTTCGCCTTAATGACCTCTCCAAGCCCTGGAGCCCTTGTTTGCTCATAGGTGAGGATTAATGGAAAATTACGAGTTCGCTATTTTTACAGAGACGTTCCCTGGGCTAACTCGGCTTTTCAGAGTCCGTTAGAATTTATACGACGAAGGTGGAGTCTCAAATTGTATCGGATTTATGGAGCCATTTCACCCCAGTGTTTGCTTGGGTGGGGCTTGTTAGCTGTTTAGTTTAAAGAAAATACTTTATTCTCAATATAAAATATGAACCCGCACCTCTTAAGACAGGAGCTTGTTGACGTTTGAGGCCAAGATTTAAAGGCATCGAAAAAATTAAAAATCGTGGATGAAATTTTTTCTTCGGATGCACACGAAAATAATGTGCGCATGTCACTGATCTTTTAACGTACTTTCGCAAAAAAATATTGAAGTATTACGTCTTATCTACTAATTTGATGTATGTTGATGATCGGTTGTTAACATCTAATTGTCCAGACGAAGCAAAATCTGATTGATAAGATTGGTGCTAAGTTGGAAATCGACGATATGGGAACGCATAAGAAATTCATGGATTTCAATTTTTTAGGGATAGAAAGAAAAAGAAAAATTTAACATTCAGAAAAACTTCATTGAAGATGTTTCCCAAGACATCTTCAATGAAGTTTTCTCCAAATTATCTTCTGAAGTACTCCAATTTGATTTTCCACCATGGCAACGCTTCCTGCACGAATATCCATGCGCATGCTGCAGAAAATGATACGATCTAGCGAGAAGTTCGAAGAAAAACAGGCTGTTTAAAACATCGCTTGAAGAAACATCGACTGTTTCGAAAGGAGGGTTTATCGATGACCGAAAGAAACGACGAAATGGGTCCTTCGAGCGAAAGAGAGGGAGCAGCACCTTTAAACTTAATGTCCTCGTTTTTATCGATGTTCCCTCTTTGGGGTCGACTGTCGAGTGACCGGTCATGCACATGCATTAGAACCAAAGTCCCTTTCTTTTTTTATCCTTCAAACGTTCGCCAAAAGATTTTCGTCCTTAAAGAGGCCGCAGTGCTAATGTCCCCCACCGTTAACCCCTCGCGAAATAACCTTTCGGCCTCTTTTTCAAGAAGAAACTAAAAAAATACGACTTTACGTTTTACCTTCAGAGAATCGATTGACGATCCCAATACATCACTTGAGTCTGCGGCAAACTCGGTTCGCTCTCAAGTGTACGCGTTCGGGTTGAGGAAAAAATCTGCTCGTCCACCGACAAGGACAACCGTTAATTAAGACGAAAAACGTCAGCACAGACGTGGAATTCAATTAAGCGCTATGCAAGCCGAAACGTTAATTGCATGACGACCTACGAGGTGCATTTGGAGTTATGCTGGGTTTGCACAAAACTTCAAGAGAACTCAAATTCGAAGGACGAAAGAGAGGGTAAACTCCAACCCAAGTATAACTTAAACGGAAACTAAAACTCAAACTTATACTTATATTCGAGCTGAGAATCAAACGGAAACTCAAATTGATACATCTATATCATACAGATATAGATACTCAAGTATCTATAGATACACAAGCTCAAATGCAAACTGAAAATAAAACTCAAACTCAAACTGATGCTGGTAATCGAGCTCAAACTGAAACTAAAACTCTAACTCAAACTAATACCTACTCAAAGATCAAAAGAAAGGTAAACTCAAACTGAAACACAAACTGAAACTCAGACTGAAGCTCAAACTCAAACCTATACTGATACGCAAGGTTCAAAAGAAAGGTAAACTCAAACTGAAGCTAAAACTCTAACTCAATGTTACACCGATACTCTAACTGATATTGATACACAAGCTCAAGCTCAAACTGAACTAAAAGTGAAAAAAAAAACCCAAACTGAAACTGAAGCTAAAGGGTCGAGAGAAATTTAAACTCAAACTGGAATAAAACTCTAACTCAAACTTATACCGACACCTACTGAAACTGAAACTCATGAGTTTCCATCCATTTGCAAATGGACACTAACTGGTACATAGGCCCAAACTCATGCTGATAATCGAACTCAAACTCGAACTGAAACTAAATCTCAAACTGATACATAAACTCAAACTGATGCTGAGCCTCAAACTCAAACTGATACCCACTGACACTCTTAACCTTGACTGAAACTAAAATTCTGACTGAATGTAAAACTGGAAGTGAAACTAAACTTGAACTGTAAATGAAACTTCACCCAAAGTTGAACTCAAACTGAAGTGGAAGTGAAACTAAGATTCCTCCGACCTTCGTGCTCGAAGATCAGTATCAGTTTGAGTTTGAATTTCAATTTTTTGTTGTAATTTCTTCGCTTTCGGCCTTTGAGATTGAGTACCTATCAGTATCAGTTTGTGTATCAGTTGATGTTTTCCTTTGATTTTCAGTTTGAGTGCCAGATTTTAGATTGGTTTTGAGTGTTAACTTCAGTTTGAGTTAGAGTTTACCTTTCTTTCTTCCTTTGAGTTTTAGTACCAGGTTGAGTTTAAGCATGATCAAGTTTTCAATTTGATTGAGTTTCAATTTAACCTCTCTTAGTTTAAACGATGTTTTAACCTCTTAGTTTACCTTTCTTTCAACCTTTGGGTTTTAAGTACCTATGAATTTGATGTTGAGTTTTCTCCTTCGAGTTCGAAGTCCTTTTTCAGTTTGAATGTGAGTACCAGTAATCAGTTTGGGGTTATTTCGAGGTTCAGTTTCAGTTTGACGTCGTGTATCAACAATACCATTTTGAGTTCTAGTTTCAGTTTGAATTTGAATTTACTTTTCTTTCGACCTTTGTAGTTTCACTTTGAGTTTGTGTAAATTTTAGTATTAGTTTAAGCATGAGTTTGTTCGAGTTTCCAAGTCTGAAACAGATTTTTAATTCCAGGTCACTGCACGGAGCAAAAATAAAAATTATCTGCTTGACATCATGTTACGTATGTTTACAACTAACTCCTGCCGTATAGCTAATTTCGTCCGCGGTTCGTTCTAATAAGATTCCTGTTAACCATATCAGGAATAATTATCATTGAAATTGTACGGCACATGTATGGAATGTGTCTCCTTTGAATGCTAATCCGCAAATAGTTCGTCGACCTGCTTTACGCCATTCATCCCGAGTGCCATAGCGAGAAGGCCATTCTTCGAGTCGGAGACTGACACTGCCTAGCATTCTTTTAGCCGCTAACGATGGCTCTGATACACGAGTCGCCTCGCATTTCCTCTTTTAGTTCTCAGGACGCTAATGGAACAACATTGTACTTCAGTTAGTTCGCCCTACTCGGACCTGCGCATTGTCCTTCAAATGAAATTTACATTCTGTTTACATCGGAGGCTTTCAGGCTAAAGCGTAAAATCTACGTTAGCGACAGCAAGATGAATGCGCCTTGTACGTGTAGCAAGGATTTGCTGAAGGTACGACCATTGCGTCGTTGAATGGTGTAATGAATACGCTAAGAGTGTGGCGTACAACCATCAATCAAGCGGGAAAGTGTAGCGTAGGCAGGTTCTGCGCTGGTAATTCTACTCGGCGATCATTTCTCAAGGTGGAGTCTCCGCACTTGTGTACGCAAGCGCACAATATTGAATATGAATGTGATGCAATCTTCACTTTTAGGCATCTTTCATGCCTCGCAGCCATGCCTGGACTGCCACCTAGATCATTGATTACACTGCGTAACAAAAAAAATCTTTTGGAAAATCGTCCAGGGTTTTTCACCGGAATTTGACTAATAGTGATGCTCTAAGTTCGAAAATGCCCTCTGTTTGTTTCAATCAGGTCAGGTTTGTTCGCTACAGACATATTGGATATACAGACAAGCTTGATGCTGCTCATATTGGAATTTTTAATTTTGGAATAAAGAAAATATGACTTCGTCATTTGGAAACAGAAACACATCAGAAGCAACCATTTATATATGAATACTTGGCTATATCCTTTAAAAAAAACAGGATTGAACTCAAAACCCTCAAATTAACATACGAGGGGGGACCCAAAAGTAACGGGAATTGAGCTGGAGGGGAAAGACGGCTGTGAGTGGTTCGTTTTCAAGTGAGGGGTTTGGAAGGGACACATCTCACGAGCCAGTGTGCAAAGTTACCCAACTTTGAGTTGAACGCTGTGAGTTGAACGGTTCGTCCGTTAGATCTTTTTTAGTGAAACAACTTTTTCCGTTTCGGCGAACGGAAAACGTGTGATAGCGGACAGCGTGGAGCAACGCGCGGCCGTAAAATTTTGTTTCTGTTAGGGAAAACGCCGGCTGAAACTCTCGAATTGCTAAAAACTGCTTATGGAGATGCTGCATTAAGCAAAATACGAGTCTACGAGTGGTTTCAGCGTTTTAAAAATGGGCAAATGACGATTGAAGATCAACCTCGTTCTGGCGGCCCTTCAACGTCAAGAACTGATGACAACTTTGAGAAAATCAACTCATTTATCATTGATGTTGATGTTGATTGATGTAGAATCATCAACTCATTGATGATTGAAAAAAAGGGCGGATTTGTGGCAGTCAGGGGGGTTCTTCCATCATGACAATGCCCCCGCGCACACTGCCCTGTCTGTGAAGCAGTTTCTTACGAAAAATGGCATGACACCGATTGTTCACCCCCCCCCCCCCCCCATTCACCCGATTTTGCCCCCTGCGACTATTTTTTGTTCCCCCGTCCCAAAAGGGACTGGAAAGGAAAACGATTTACGACTGTGGAAGAGGTAAAACAAAAATTCTCTGGATGGCCTCAAGCTCATTCCATTAAATGAATTTGAACAATGTTTTTAAAGGTGGAAACCCCGATTGGACAAGTGCTTTGCAGTCAGTGGTAATTACTTTGAAAGTGATCAAAATTTGGTGTAAAAATATTGAAAAATAAAAAAGTTATGACAAAATTCCCGTTAGTTTTGGGTCCCCCCTCGTATGTATAGCTCGACAGGTAGCTATGGCTGTATCTCAAAAAGTTGACCTGATTGAGCAAAACCAAGGTGATATTTGGAATCAGAACACCAAAATTAGTCCAAAAATGCTGAGAAACCCCGGACGATTTTTTGGCTGTTACCCAGTGTTATCGTAAAGTTGTCATGCTAGATGAGCGATTTCGGTTTTTGATGATGCACTTTTGATGTCCAATTGAAGCTATGAATGTACTCACCTAGTGCAAATCATCCAAGAATTAGCTAATTATAAAAATTTTCTTTTACAAAAAATAGAAAAAAGCTAGAGCTGAAAGGAACATAATGTAGAGGGCATGGCAAGTTTTAGCCTCATGTTTCCTCTTCCTTTAAGCCGAAGATCCCGATAGAGAAAGGAAATCAAAGGATCATTAGTTTTCAAACCGGAGTAAACCACAGAAATTCGTGAGCTGAAGGAGGAGCTGCCTCCGAGAATTTATTGCTCCTCACGTATAAGCAGCTTTTAATAATTATGTACGTGTGGTTATTCCACTGATTCATCGTTTCATGTCGAGAATGAACGGTTCGCAAATTAGCGGTGTACGAAATTTATTTATGGACATTACCTCTCTCTACAAGTCGGCACCCTTAGCGATGCCCTATTTTAGTAGTTCTTGTACCTTCAACACTTCATGGGAAAAAAAAACAAAAAAATACTACCACCTTAAAAAAACTGAACAGTAAAAAATGTGAATAGAGAAAAGATTTTGGCAGCCATTTTTAGAATTACGCAGATATAAATATGCGATATAAATATCGCAGGATCCTTTCTATTAAATAGCTACTTCAAGCGGCAATCAATGCCAACCTTTTTCCACATCAGGAATCCATAACTTACTTTCCAGTCGGTTATTATTTCTCGATTACAGGGTGCAATTTGGCGTAGGCTGTAAGAATGCTCGAAAATTCAACTTCAATAGTTGCAACATGATTAATTTATGAGAAGTCTTCATCTGTAGTCACGAAGTCCACTCGACGCTCCGCCGCGCATTGTGAACAATGAAAATTACAGGAACATCCTTCGCATTTCTCGGATGCGCACGTATGCGCCTACGCCTGCGACAAATCCGTTATACGAAGTCGTATGTCGACCATTTGCAGACGCTTATGAGCCCACGTGATAGCCGGAGTTAAGATGAAGACGAAAAGGTCGCCATTCTCTACGGCTAATAATTATTTTATTTTTTCATAAGATGGTACATATTATTATTCCGTCGTTGTAATTCATAGTCGTGGCTCGAGAGTTAAAGGTCAAGATCGGGCCGTAAGAGAGCGGATTGAATCCTTTGGAGATAGAGCTGGAAAGGTGGCATTTTCTCCATTAGTATCAATTAGATCCAAGTAATTACATCAGTAATTGAAGAGTTTTCTTCCAAAACTGCATTCATCCACTTTCGAGTTTTGTCGATATCGATTTCGTTTTTCGATTTCGATTCATAGCAGTTTTGGTATCTATAAGCAATCGAAAAATCGATATCGACAAAACTCGAAAGTGGATGAATGCAGTTTTGGAGGGAAACTCTTCAATTACGAAATATTTTTTAATCATCAAAGCCACTACATTAGTCAAAATAAAATCGCTTTGTTTCAAAAATTTACGCATTAAAATATGAAAATAACGTGCGTTATCTACACAAAATCGGTCCTTTTTCGCGTATTTTATGGGGATTTTCGACGATCGATCTTTAATGTGAAAATTTGAAGACGCGTTGTTAATTTTCCTCTTGACAAATTTTCCGTATCACTTTTTGGACAAGTTATCTACACACTCCCTCAGTCTGTACCCACCCTGAGCATAGATAACCAATGCCACCCCAGTAATTGCACCCATTACCAATGGTAGTCTGACGATATTTCGGGTGGGAGCTCAGATTAAAAATAATGATGTTGAGAAGTATGATGTTGCAATGGCCGTGTCCAAACGTGTTGATGATGCCCGATCTTCGATTCCAACTTTTATCTCGACTCGTCGCGCATCTCAGAATAGGCCTGAACTTTTTATACTGGACGCTGTTGCGTCAGAGATTCACCCAAACTGGAATCTTAAAGATCGCTCATTTGGTAGCTGGTTTTCCCATTGACAGAGCCAAAAACAGGAAAAGAAACTGGCCTAGCACCTGAATTTGTTGTAAATTCGTTCTAGATTTCTAGCCAATAAAAACTTCGAATTAACATAAAACGCCGTTATTCCTGACGAGGATACGATTTTCGCCGCACTTAATCCGTAATTTCATAATGATTGCCTGTGCAGGAGAGGCGTCGGTTTTTATTGATCGCAATTAAATTGTTACGGGTCGCTCAGCCGTCGGCTATCACGCAAACCTAATTGATAATGAGGGTTTTCAAATGGTTCAAAATTTAACCGTAAATAATTCCCCAGCATCGATTTAATCTTGATATAATTGGCTCTATGATCATGCCTCGATTGATTATAATCAATATTTATGGTAACAATATATAAAAATTGCTGTAACTGTATCCATCATTATACACCCAATTATAAATTTTTGCTTTTCGGAAATCCTCTAATGTGTATATTACCTTGCAGAGGTTATTTCTTAAACCTCGATGAAACCGATTGCTGAAGTAGCGGCGCCGCTCCAGACCCGAACGTAGCGTTTGAATTAGCTTCGGTCACGATCTGTATTACTCTTTTTACACCGGCATCTGAACCTGGTTATAGGCAAGCTGAACAGGTCCTTAAAAATAGTGGACCCCTGTGGCAGCATTGTTTTTCTTACTCCTACCTTCAGGGTCCGTTGGTGCTCGGGCAAAAAACCAATAGAAAATCCTTTGGAACGGCAGACCTTCCTTCAAAAGGCTTCTGTCCTGAAAATCCCGAAGTCTCGTGTCACGGGACAAAGCTCGTGTTTGACGAGGATAAGCATTTTTCGAAGAACTGTCCACTGTGCTCTGATTCTATTAATACGAGGATGACACCTTAACTAAAAATTCCCTCAAAATACCGTTGGTCAACGACAGGAGGTCAATTTCTTATACGCATTTAAGCAGTAGTAGGGTAGCAGTAGGCAGTAGACGGCAGTATGGGCAGTTGTTCCACTACCCATCAACATCTCTATGTGCATTCAAATGAACAAAATACCCATTTTGAACAGTAGCTATATCCTTCAATCACAGAACCGATCAGCAGATAAAATTTGTTGATAACATTCATTTTTTGCTCGTATAAAACTCACATTAGTTGTACAGGTTGTTGACAAATGAGACTGTCTTCCTTGAAAAATTCGATTTTTTTTGCTAATCTGCAACAATTTATTTCTATAAATTGTTTTGTAAGCTCCAGAAAAAAGTACACTTTGTTCGCTTCGAAGTTTTTTCGTGTTTTGACTGCCCCAGTAAAATGGCCATTGGTACCGTAAATATTGCAGCAATCACAAAAACGAGGATACCGTTCGAAAGAGCGTTAAATTTCCCATGATCTTACGGTATTTTTAGATTTCTAACATTGAATTAAGATAGCAAAAAATGACGATAAAGTCAAGATAAGCTCAATTCTTGAAAACGGGAATTAAAAGAATTGAGCAGTATTCGACTTTGGCCCAATTTTTTGATTGTTCAACTCAGTTTTTGAAACCTGTAAATACGTTACGATTATAGACAATTTAACGGGCTTTTCAATGGCATCCTTATTTTTGTAATTACTCCACAATTTCAAGAATTTATGGTCATCTTACTGAAACTAAGTAGAACTCACTGAAAAAATCTATCAAAATATTCTGTGTAGCCTTTGGGTCAGAAAGAGGGACATGAATATAAAACCGAGAAATAAATAGATTTATTGTCGTTTACAACGCATCAACATGTAGAACAATAACATAACAATTTGATTTGTACACGCGTTATCACATAAAGCTGATCGGATATGTACATGTGAGGCTAGCGAACGTTGGCACATTAATCATTTAAGCAGTTCACAAGCCTAACCTTTAAAGCTGAGCACCAAAACAGCTTAGGTATAAGTTTACATCCTAGTAAGGCACATGATAACAATACACATATTTACACAAAAACTAGGTTCTTTTGTTTTCGATGTTTGTAAAAGGCACGAAAAAATTCAATACAAATTTCCGCATTTTTATTGTCAGTCAAAATTTGCAATCTACCGAACCCCAATATTGCCTATCAAGACTTGTTCGGAGGAGTTGAAACATTGTAATAAACAATTTTCGTGGCTAATCTGACCACAGAAATTAAGATACAGTGAGCAATGTTATAAACATCCTAAATGTACAAAAATACGTTTTTTGCGCCGTTTTCCCAGATTGCCTGTGAGACTTGAAATAAATCTTATAGATTCAAGCGCTTTCACCTTGGCTGACTTCTTCAACGAATCTTAATAGACCGTTGGTCGGGATAAGAGGACGCGGAGAAAGCAAAGAAGACTAAAATAGGTAAAGTCTCGAGGAGGACAATGCAGCGTAACTATTTGGACCCCAAGATAAAGCCAAATTTAGCGAAAGCGCTTGAGTGGATATAGCACAGGTCATCGATAATGAATGAAGGACTAGTTATGGAGAAATGCAATAATCATCCTTCAAACCCTTCGTACTCCCATGACGACGCAATAAAATACCTAAAATCGCATTCTACAAAGTAGGTATCATCCGAGATGGTGCAGCAAGTTATCATTCTAATTCGGTATGCGGCAGTCTGCATTTTCCATTCCAAGTTATTGAGATCGTTTTGAAAACATGCCTTTATAATTCATAATGTGAGAGATGAGGAAAGGATGTTGAAAAAATATTGTTTTCTTTCATACTTATACAGATGGGTATACAAATTTAGAATCTTGTAGACGTAAATCGTACTAGGAACACTGAATTCAGCGATCAGCTGACACCCAGCTGAGTGGAAGCTTGCAGAGGGATCTCGGGCGTCGAAAAGGTGGACATGTTCGGCAACAGGGGCGGCGAAGGTTGCGAGCTGCTGCTATCAGTCTGCTGAGGGATTCCTCCAGACGTGCATTTCTTATAGTGAGTCCTCATATTGCTACTTTGACTGAATTTCAAGCCGCACTTCTCGCAAGAATAAGGCTTCACTCCTGTGTGGTAGTTCATGTGCGTCTTCAGGTGATGTTTCTTCGTGAACGACTTCGAGCACACGGTACAGGAATACGGCTTGATTCCAGAATGTAGTCGCATATGCAGGGTCATGTTTGACCTGTCTGCGAACGCCTTCTGGCAGACGACGCAGCTGAAAGGCTTTTCACCCGTGTGGATCCTTAGGTGTTGCTTGAGGAGCATTTTTCTCGAAAACGATTTTCCACAGTGGGGGCATACGTGCGGCTTTTCGCCCGTGTGGATGCGAACGTGCATATTGTACGCTACCCTTTGGTTGAAACTCTTGCCGCAATACTCGCAACCGTATTCTTTTCTGTTTCGGTGGATTTTCATGTGCGAACTGAGGTACCCCCTATCGTTGAAGTACTTGCCGCATTCTGGACAGGTGGCGGCGAATTCGCGAGTGCCTTCGTGCACGGATCGGTGGTACTTGTAGTTACGGAGTTGAGAAAACTGCTTGCCGCATTCTAAGCACTGGAAGGGCTTCTCCCCTGTGTGAGTTCGCATATGGACCTGGAAAAAGAACGAGACTTTCTGTTAGTGAATGATTTGCCAGACTCTCGGGTATTGGAAAAGGGAGTCTTGAGGAAAATCCTTGGTATGCCTACGATGGTGTATGGAACAAATCTGATTTCAAATTGTTAACAAAACCATAACCGGGGCCAGGTAATAGGAGCAGTACGATTCCCTAGTATACCTTGTGGGAATTCTATTCTCACGTTCTCCTTCCAACCCTGAAGATTGCCTAGCTGGCGCCCCACGTTCTCGGTATGGCCGTCTGCTCTACTGAACCTTGTCAAATGGTTCTTCTATGCATAGGTTAAGTACTTCAGCACGAGTTTGTGAGAATATTATTCCCACATACCTAAAAGCTCGAGATTCCCCAATGAATATTGAAATAACCTTTGCAAAGTTCTATTACCTACAAGTACCACTTGGTATAAAATATATTGAACACGCCTATAAGAGACCACCAGGGCTCGATTGCCTGAAGGTAGGTAGTTGCCTATTAATCTCATTTGCAGATCAAGGGTTCACCAGGTGCTCTATGCGGTGCTGCATTCTTTCAGCATTAAATCATCTAGGCGAGCTAGAGTGGCTGGACACGATTATTAGATTGATTGAAGAAATAAGTTTAGCGTGACCAGACCGACCCCTGGTGTCCCGCAATGCGCTTACTAGGACTGAATAAGGCCATCGATTATAAAATAATACGTTTTACGCCTTTTTGTAATAATGAAGGCTTGGGCTCTATCCCCGATATAAACTTCAGACATTTCCCTGTGTGCGGTATTTAGTACAGGAAATATTGTTCTTCTGTGAGACTAGATAGGTAGGTAGGTAGGTTGGTATGCATTGCACCATTCGATATTTTATCTTCAATAGTGATAAGAGTTGGTCAACTGAATGCAATTAATACCTAACCATTTTTCTTGGCAATAATAAATAAATTTTCTAAGGGCCGCTTTATCAATTCACCTAATTAACAGATTTTTTCGGTTAAATATCTTCTCCAAATTTCTTACCTTGAGGGAAGCTCTCGTGACAAATACTTTGCTGCACTGCGCGCACGAATGCTCGGGCTTCGGCGATTCGTGAAGTTTGACGTGCGCGCTCCAGTGACCCCTGTGCGCAAACTGCTTGCCGCACGTTGAGCATATGAACGGCTTGCCGTCGGTGGCGTCCTCGTTGTTGTTCCTGTCGTTGATCGTCTCTTCGGAAGATGTCCTGTCTTCGAGGAGTCCTGCTAACGACTGCAGAGGACTCGGAACTTCTCGTTTCAGTTCGGGCGGGCAATGCATTCGGAGATCGCTCGGTTCGTCGTCAGATCTATGGCCGAGAAGCTCCTGTTCGCGGTAGAATTCTTGAATCCGTCTTTCCTTCAGTTTGCAGAGTTTGACGATTTTTCTGTCAGGAGGAGCCGGCTCTTCTTGTTTGACGTCGGATTTCGACTCTTCGATCGGCGAATTGTGGATTGGCGACGGCGCAGGCGTCATGTAGGGGGGCGGCGCTAATATGGGCGGTGGTGGGTGTACAGGAGGCGGCAGCGGTGGGGCCGGTGCCTCTCTTAGTATCGGAGGCGGGCTCAGCCGTTTGGGTTCCTGCAACAAAAATGCATTACCCTACATTAATAAATTTGCTGAAGAAAATGATCGAAGAAATGGGGAATTAAATGTTGTTATGTGTAGGAGAGTATTATAGTTTTTTGGAAAGCTGGTTTGGGAACATTAGTGTTGCAAATGATTTCAAACCAATGAAAATGATGTTGCATCAATCGATGATGCTCTCGATTAGCTGATTTCATGTTTTGTGGATCTATTTCCACCGATTTGGTAACTAACCCGATTTTTCCAATTCCTTTCGTCCTTAGTGGACCGCCTGACCCATTTTAACCTACAAAAACCGTCAAGATAGTCCACTCAAGTCCACTCATTATCAATGCTTAACCGATCTCGGCATTTTGAGATTGAGTTCATTATTTCTAGCCTTCCTTTGACATCGTAGAATGCGCCAGGGGGAATCGGGATTTTATCTGGCCTTTTAATACGAAGTCGGTTGACGGCGGCGGATCATGAAAGCACTTCTCGCGCATCTAGTCGAAACGAGCCGGCCATCTAGGGCGAGGGCGTTTTCTTATCGTTATCAGGGCCCAGCTGCTCAATACCATTAGGCTCAACTTCAATCCACTTAGGTTGTTCGTTTTCTGGAGCTTAGCTAAGTGGGGCAGGAGGCAGGAGAAACTAGTTGGAAAATTGAATTTAGAAGATGCAGAGAAATTCCAAATAGTAGCAGCTCTTAACTAAGGATCATTAATTTTTCATTGGTGGATATTTTGTTTAGGCATTTATAGAATTGAGAAATTTAGCATCAATTTCTGGACTCATCCTACCGAAAAATCAAGCTCGCGCTCTTTGCATCAACTTGGCAGTCAACCAAACAAGGAGACACGCCCAGAGGTGATGATTTATATGGACTCGATTCTCTATCAGGAAAAGATGTTCTGCAGAAGCTCTAGATCGATCAAGAGCGAAATTGCATTTCTACATAGCTAAGCCGGATATCTGGTTTATCTAAAGTAAAACTTCTCATCAATCATTTCAAATTAGAACATGCATTCGCCATCCACGATAGGTCTACGCCAACTTCTCGGCATCACTTACTATGATGAATGATCGTGGGATAGAGGCACAGGACAATATAGGAGTAGATTCTTAAAGAAGCAATCAAAGATGATTATTTTCCACTTCTGCCGGAGCCGGTCGTTCTAAAATGCACGAATACATGTTCGCATTTTGCCTCCTATGCCGCGGTATACGGCATTGAATATAAGTGGTCGTCCCGCCTAATACGAGGACTTGAATGAAACAGGATCTCTACACCGGAATAGGAGAACATAAATCTAAATAAATGAGGGGACGGACCAAGGCCTCACGCGAATACATGGCCTGTAATTGGTACCTTATCGATTGTATTAAAACGATAAAGTACCTCAGCCAGTATAACGTGTCTTGTAAAAATATTAATCCTGACGGTAAATTGGATCCTTACGCTGAGTTAATATTAATACGAGCCAGTAGATTGTATGAAGGTGCACAGGAAATGCGTGAGTTGGTAGTGCAAGTGTTATGGTAATTGCAAAAACGACGACTGGTTAATGAAGATCTTTCTTGATTTTTTAAGACAGGTCCTCTGGAGAATAGACTATCCAAAGGATAAAACCGGCTTGAGAATTATACCTTTCACAATTTGCAGTACTTAATAGCATATTAGAAACTTTTAGCTCCGGGGATGTTCTATGCTGTGAAATCAGCACTGCTGATGACATTCAAGGCCGATGACGCTTTATATTCTTATGAAGGCTGACGTTCTGAATCCATCTACGCTCACCATCGCCTGCGGAGTCACATTGAATCAACCGCTAACGAATCCTCTGGAGAATAGTCCGATCCAATGTTGAAGATATCATTCAGCCAACTGACAAGTTCATTAGGGGACCTTGAGCTTCACAATAGGCGCGTCGTTAGAACGCGAATAACGAATCCGTAACCGAAAGCGTCGTACTTTGAGATGTCCTCAACGTCGTTTAAGTAATGCAGAAATATTTCGACAATGAAAATCTCTATTCACGGAGTGATTTTCTGACACGGCTAGTGCGGACTATCTGGCGACTTCAACTCCATGAGGGGATTGTACGCGTTTTCCTAGGTTTTTCTGGGGTATCCACTGACAAATCAAAGTTTATTAAAATTCAATCCTCAAAATTTTAATCTTCAGTGACACGCACCTTTAGGCCCAGAGTGGAATTCTCAAACCTAGAAGAGTTTGTAGATTGCCCAAAAACCTAGATAGCAGCGAAAAACCACGTTTTTTTGCATTCAAACGTCGATTTTTCCTTCATTAAGCAAGGTAAATCCAAAATTGACTATACTGTTGGAAAGCTTACATTCTGGGCCAGTTTCCCCATAAATGTGTGGGGGTTTCATGATTTTTTTCAACCCTAAACGCACGGTCAAAAAGGGTGATGTTTAGAAATTGTCGACGTTTGCTTAGTTCTCCGGGTTTTAAATTAACGTTAGAACGATGTAAATAACGTGAATTTATAGACGATTTAACGGTCTTTCCAACGATATCCTAATTTTTGTAATTACTCCAAAATGCCAGGAACTTATGACTATTTAGCTGAGACAAAGTCAAAAAACAAGACAAAAATCGTTTGTTTAAAACCAAAAAAAAGTGTTCCCTCGAGCAAGGTGAATTTAAAAATGAGTAATCGTTTGAAAGCTCGCATTCTGAGCCAGTTTTCCCGAAACGTGCGAGGCACTTTAATACTTCGCTAATCCATGAGGCTCCGTTCAAAAAACAGCGATTTCCATAAACTACGGCATTTTCGACTTTTGCCCATCTTTCTGCTCTTTTAAATTGATGTTATATAGCTGTAAATACCGTAAGTTTATATGAAATTTTAAGGCCTCTCCAACGGTACCCTCATTTTCGTAATTACTCCAAAAGCTCAGGGACTTATGGCCAATTTACTGAGACCAAGCAAAAAACACGAAAAAATCTTCAAACCGAAAAAATAGAACTTTTTCTCGGGCTCACGAGAAAATGTGTGGAATAAAAATTGTAGCAGATGAGCAAAAGAATCTACTCCTTCAAGAGAGACAATCTTATGTGCGAACACTATGTAAACTTCGAATATGCAGTGCCTAGTTCTAAATTTTACCGTATACTCAACTACCTTTTATCAGAAGCCCACCAGCAATCTCTTCAAGACCCGACTGCACTTCAGAGATGGCGACTGTCGCGATAAGAGACAAGGAGCCAAGAACTCACTTTAATTTGACTGGTTCGACTTCGAGAGCAGCTCTTTAGCCGATTATCGTTAGTCACATTCGGCTACTAGCAGGCGTTAAAGCGTTCTTTAATGCCATCTTAACATTCACGAGGCTCGTTATTCTTCAGGCAAGTAGCTTCGAGATGCCTTATATTGAGCGTTTATGCAAGTCGGACATTATTTCGAACTTAACGCCCTGGTAAAGGCTCCATAATAGTTTTATTTACGTTTAGCCGAGCGCGAATTGCAGCGTTGAAATAGAAGTCACACTCGTGAAGTAATTCGCGTTCACTAGACGTTAACTGGCACCGAAGATGAATTTTCAACTTGATTTTGTCCACGGATGGCATGGATTTGTAGCATGGAGCCAGAAAACTCTTGTAAAAGTTTAAATTTGTTAGCTTGAACTTGTTTGTCTTGATAGTTTAATTGTGATAACATATAGGGGTACCTTTCCCAAGGAGTGAGTTTAGTTCTCCGATTTCGATTATTTCCTGAAGCCCCGAATACTATAGTATTCGGTCATGACATGACCCTATAGGGATGACATGACATGTTGGATGACTCGGTAATGTATAATACATTGTATTATAAGGTTATGGGCCATTTTTCTCAGCCTGCCAGAAAACTCTTCCCAAGGAACAATGTCGAAGAATTTTCGAATGGCAATGAAAAATCTTTCGAATTATTCGACGGCTTCTTCGAATGGAATAGAAGAATTTATATTGGCAGCAATCGCGATCCTGAGTTTCGCCGAAAGACGGACGATTCGAACCTTTGCGACCTACCTTTGGAAAACCGTCCATTCAAGAAGGTGCTTCCTAAATCTGGTCCTGATCTTCAGGAGATAATCTTTAGCCCATGTTGCAGTTCCTTCGGAGACACCAAACACGTTTTTCGGCTACGGGTCGACCTTTTATCGAGCCAAATGGCACCGTTCGATTAAAGCGACATTAAATGTTAGGTTTATATTTTATCGAAGCCGCGTTACAGGGCCGTTATCTAAATATACGCCGTTATCCAATGTGCTCTGTTTTCGAAAGACCCAATAACTTTGAATACAAAATTCTCCGTTGTCCCAAAAGTACAGAGAAAGGCCGAGAGGCTGGAATTAAGAAGTTCTTTGAGAGTTTGAAGCAAGTAAATTCGATCGAAAGAAAAGTGAAGAAGTTCCATTCTAAAGCCTCATTTGGCGATTCTGGCTGATCGGTATGGGAATCCCGTTTCCTGGTTCCACCACAGCTCTGGGGCCACGTCGGCCTCGCTCCTCAAAAGTTATACTAGCTTTCCGCCAACGCAGGGTAACGGTCGGTTAGTTAGACCAGAAAACCCCTAAAATACCAACAAAAAAACCCTAAATGTTTACGTTGTAGGTATGTAGCCATACAGTCCAAGATGATGCCCCTCACACAATCAATTTAGAACTCATTTTGGCATGACAGATCACAAGATATTCCAGGATAGGAGCAGTATTTCATCTCCTAAAGTACGAATGAAGGTAAATCTAACCGATAGCTCACCGACAGATTCTCGTTCTCGTGAGAGATGGTCAATCACCGAGGCCAAACTCGTTATCTTGGCCGGCAGTCGGTAGATCTGTTTGCCTAATGTCTACCACTTCGGATCCTCTTTGGAAAAGGCCTAAAACGTATCCTATATATCATTGGCGTGAGGTAGATTTCGAGGTGACATTTTGAAGAGTGGCTACATTCCCAACGATGGACGTGCTATCAATCGAACAGACGAGTTCAGCGTCCTCTCATCGCCTAGGGCATCTGCCATGTGATGTATGCGCAACATTTTGTGGATACATGGGAATCATTTTTATTTTTCCCCATCAGAAGTTTTGAAAACGGATGAAGTATCAATGCTGTAGAGCTCTTCTGCGTAGTGGTATCACCAAAATATTGGAAATTTAACTGGCCACAAATAATTGTATTCTAAGTAGGTATAAATAAAAATTTCTACCCTCATAGACCAAAAATTGTCGAATTTTTCAAAAACGCAGTTTTTCACCACTAATTCTCGAAGAAAACCATCTTCTTAGCTAGAAATTCAAAAATCGATCATTTATCCATTTGGGTAGGACGTGTGATGCGTTCAGGAGCGAGGTTTGATTTCCGCTGGAGTCAAAATTAGGCCAGTTCGATGGCCTCCATGCTTTTTTGAGTTTTTCACGTTTTTCTAAATGTCTACGGCCCCTATATTTGCCGAAGCTCTTTTTTATAGGTACGGACCTTTTCCAACGTTTCAATTCCAGCAAAAAAAATTTTAATCATCAAAACATTCAAAAAGCTCTCTTTTTGTAAGGACCTTTTTGATAAAAAAAGTTAAAAATGATCCCGCCCCTGGTCAAAAGAGATAAGTAGATTAAGTTCCTCGACTTTTTAACCGCGGGCGGAAACGAATGAAGCCATTGTTTCAGAATGATAATGTCATTAACACGTGTAGATGGTGTTTCCTCGAGTTCCTCGTTATCCAAATGCCTCGCCTTCGTGTCAGGTTGATAATTGAATAGTCTCCATCTGCGTCTCTCTGGCCTTGGCATTACTTCTCGGGTTAGCTGACCCTTAGCTGTGCTAGATTAGAACAATGAATCAAACCGGTTCCAAGGGACAGTATATCACCGAGCCTTTTTCTCCTGAAGAATTTCCTGCAATCTAACATCGGCTTGATTCATTACTTGAGTCCCTTCCATTCTTGTAATCATGCACGAATTTATTGTGAACTTTTTATGGACAAACTTGCAGCGGTGTATGGCAATCCCCTGGAGGGCGATAAAAAAAATTGGAAAAGGCACTGCATACGATAGGTATTTTTGTAGGTATATCCTCAGTTGGTAAAGAAGGGTGTGGGGTTGAAGGGGGAGAGTAGTTGTCCATCTCACCCCAATAAGCTATATTCACCTGAGTTCTCACACAATTGGGCCTTTTTAAGGATTGGCGACGTTTTTTCTATTTTTACATTTTTTTCTAAAAACGCGGCTTTTTTCTCGTCTGTTATTCACCCTGAGGGTAGGTCGGGGTCATCTAACTTTTAGATTGCAGAACGTTTGAAAAACAAACACAGAAGTAAGTATTGTTCCAAATTTTTTTCATAAAAAAAGATTTTTTCGAATTTTTGTTTAAATGCAGATTCGAATTTTACACCCTTTGAGTCGTAAACCATCAAAGTTTCTGGGTAGGTGAGAAAATTGTTTTTCTTGGGCGATTACAATGATTTATTTTTGAATACCTGATAAACCGAAACAAATTTTTTAAATTCCCGACTGCGTTTTTATATTTGGCTCCATAAAAGCTTCCCAGGCTCTTCTAGAGATGAGAGACTGCCGGTCTACTAAACAGCTATTCGGAATTAAATTATATCCAGGTCGGAAATGAAGGCGATAAATCGTTCCGATACTTAATAATAATCCCGAAATCGCCTCCTAAATCAATAATGGCATTACCATCCTAATTAAACTGATTCCCGCGACGGTAAACTCGTTTTCAGCATCCAAGGATTCGCATGCTGGCACAGTTTTCTGCAAGAAGGCAATAATGTTGATTGGATTTTCGTTACAGGCTGATTAATGTTCGACAAGAATGCAAACCGGATTTACCAGCGTTGCTTCACGGTTTTGGGGGACGTTTATTGCTACTTTTGAGAAAAAAGACTTTCTAGCAGGATCTATTTACAAAAGTTTCCCAAGATTTTAGTGGAGACATAGGAGACAGGACAGTTATTTGCCAGCACCAATAACTTTGAGTGGTGTGATTAGTGGGTATTTATGGATTATTAAATAGGTACCTAATAGTGCTTCAAAATAATTTTTTTTATTGTGTCTTTCAAAATGGAGTGGTCGCGAGTCCTTGGTAGGTCCTAATTATGAAAGATTAAGGTCCAGTTTATCAATTTATTTGAAGCAAGATTCATACCAGGACGCTTGCTATAACTAATTTCCAAGAAATTTTCGGTATCGTCAGTGAAAATAATAATAATATTATGTCCCAGGTGGTAGAGCAAGCGTCCTTGGAGAAATCCCACTTCAAATGAATTGACAAACCGGCCCAAAATGTCAACATCATCAATTTCATTTAGGGTTTAGTCCAAGATGTAGCATTTTTACCCATTGATACACCACAGATGCCTGTAATTATACTCCCAAAAGTGTAAAAGAAAAATAATTTCAATACCTAAGAATTCGCCCCATACTCATGAACCAGCAATTCGGAAAACGGTCGGTGCTTTATTGTCAACAATGACGCCAGAGATGTCCCATTTATCGGCCACTTGTCACGGAGCGATTGAGCGATAAAAGCAGACGATGACTTGCGAAAAGGCGCTGAAAAGATTCGAAAAAATCGGCGATACCGAAGCGGGTTTTTTCATCGTTTCTTCTGCCGGGTGTGGTCGCTGAGTATCGGAGAACAAGTTAGCTTCCCACAGCCTCGAAGTTAGGCGCTATACAATAATAAGGGGGTCCAGCACGGACCAGTTCGTCCTAATTTCCTTCCGAATAGTCTTGAACTTGGTGGCGATTTGATGACTTCCTCAACTTGGAACAGACACTTTGATTATTTTTCGCTTAAAAAGCTCGAAGCTGACGAGACGATTCAATTTTTTCATGTCCAGTCTAATTAGCGTGAATGAGGAGTTGAATGTTCGGCCCCCAATGGGATATTGGCAAATTGTGGATGTGTGACACCCGCACGCGTATCCGTTCGATGTCTATTAGCATTTTTATCACCCGATTCTCATTCACAATTCGCCTTCACGTGTGTGTGCCAGGTTGATATTCAAGGAGTCCTTGAGCATCCACAGGTTTTTTAAATCTTTTACTTGAAATCGGTGCGATTAAATGGTGAACTGAGAATTGAACATCAGCTTGGAACACGAAATTGAATGGTGTTTCCAATAACAGGTAGGTATCTCTCCAGAACCATTCAATAGAAAGAAGAGTATTGTAGAATTTTCCTGAGAAAAACTTGAAGTAACTAAGGAAAACTGGCGGAAAAATGGCAAAATAATTTCTCCAGCTTTTCTGTCTACAGTTGATCAACACAAAATCAACAATAATTGTTTTGGGTACAAAGGGCATAAGTGCCAAATCAAAAAAATGCGTTTTATCAAGTTTTTGGGGCCTGAGTGCCATCCGCCAACGTTTAAAAATGAGCGGTAAGGGGAAATCTTATCAGAAGTTTCGAAAATCGTCGCTAGATGGCAGTGGTTCTGACCTAAAATGTTCGGAATGGAGATTTTAATTGTTGATAACTTTTATTTAAATTTTTTGCACTTAGGCCCTTCGTACGCAAAACGCCTCAATTAATCATATGGTAATGTAGGTACTTATATGATGAGGTTATTAGTACATATGTATTTGGGTAATTTTTCCATAATTGATGAACTGATGAAGAGTTTTTGAAGGCTAAAAAGTGGGAGTAGCAAGAGAAATCTTCTATAACTACCAACTATCTTGTTGTTCGACAGTTCTGTAGCGTAAAAATTGGGCGGCCAATGGAATTTATTGAGTTTTACTCCGACGCTACCTTCACCGATCATATGCCAGTAAACTCTTCGCCCACATCCATTGACCGGCTGTAATTCCCCTTCCATTGTCGTTGAAAACAGCCGCAGTGAACGCTATAATTTACTATAACCTGTATCGTCGTTTGTTGTTACGTCCGATATAAATGGAACGGCCCATTGCGCGATATCAGTTTCAATTTATTGAAGGCTCCCTGTTCGGTAGAAACGATCGAGCCTCGTATTCAATTAAATCGATGCCGGTATAACTTTACAATTTATACCCACGTACGCTATAACAACTACCTACAAGAATCCGAAAAGGAGATAACAAAAATTATCACCAACACATCCGATGTAGCGAAAGAATTAGGGATCGGAACAACATGGAATTCAAAATGAAATGCGATGTTGGACTCATCTCATCAACATAACTGCATCGTCGGCAAATAATTCGATCCTTCTCGCTCTTGTCGTTTGTTTGAAGCGGAAAAGGCCAACATATCTCTCAACGGGACTTGAGGCCCGACGCGGTACGAATCACAAATGAAGGGGTCCTAGCCGAGGCCTACAAATTTATGGCGAGTTTTCCTCGTGCGCAGGCGCGCCGAATTTCGGAGGTGTGGGCGATATGATCTTCCTCCGAGGAGCGTTATTGAATCGATAATAACAGTATGGATCCATCAAGCGGTTAGTTCCACCTCTGACTCGAGGTTCAGCAGGATTAAAATTTTGGAAATGTTCAGGATAAATTATCACTATAGGTAATTATCGATTATTCTTTCAAGCATTTTTCAGGCATTCAGGGCCATTTCACCAACAATGAAATTCAACCTGATTTTTATGATAATGTCTGATTGGCATAGAATTGTAACCATGGCGTCAAAAACGCTAGGTTCACATGTGGGTTCACATAAGTGACTAGGCTGACGTTGTTGATAAAAATGGCCCATAGGATTATTTTTCTTGAATGGGTCAATTTTTAAGCCAATTTTCTACCATTTTTGTCCCATAAAATTTTTTGACAGCCCAAGAAAAATTACCTTACCTCTTTTTCCGGTTTGAAGATTTTTTCATGTTTTCGACTTTGTCTCAGTAAAACGGCCATGAGTCACTTAAATTTTGGAATGACGGAAAAAATAAGAATACCGTTAGAAAGCTTGTTAAATTTCCTGTAAACTTGCGGAATTAAAACTTTCTATTATGAAGGTAAACAACTGGAAAATTACGCCCAAGTCGAGAATTATTGCTCAATTTTCGAAAATAGCAATTTTTAACGCGCGTTTAAGACTAAACGAAATGGAAAACGCTGCTAAGTAGATTAGTGACATGGGTACATTATTTGTCTGGGTACCTCAGAAAATAAAGTTCAAATAGTTGGAGTAGGTCGGTTTATCATCATATCATTTGTGGAGTAATGGTCAATCGTGAATTCAATTATGCCGAAAAGGTACGTTTTCACAATGATAATAAATAGGTAGGTATAAAAAGAAAATACCTGGCGGCTGCTTTCAAAGAAATATTTCCTGAGGCCTGGCGGCAAGAAGGCAGCCATTTTGTTAACCGCGTTAACAGGTGACAACTGTTATCAAGATCCGCCCAATTAACATAAGCTGTCCAATCCCAGCTTCACACTTTCAGTTTCTAATAAATCTGAGCCAATAGACGACGCAAGAGCCGGTAGGGGTAGGGGAAGTCCCCTACTTCCCCACCCTACCAAGATCAAGGGTGGGAATGTTACAGCCGCCATTTCGTATTCCTCACGCCTTGAACCGATTGGAACATGTGCCGTGAACCCATGAAAACTGCAAAACCGCAATTTCAGCAGTGTCACTGCCCCCAAAATTGACCCTGTTGACCAAAATCTCGAAAAAATGCCAAATTTCATGTTTCATAGTCAATATCTAAAGATTCCCGCCAAAAAACCCCGAAGTCAAATCCATCATTTTTTTGAAATTTTTCCTAGGCTAGGACCTTGGATTTTCCAGCTGAAATCGGTTTTTTTCATTTTTCTTAGTCCTGGAGAGTTGTAGAAAATTGCGAATTTTATGTGTCATGTACCTGCCCAAAACCTACTCAAAAATATTTTTTTTGGAATTTTAACATTTTTTTTAAAGGGTCAAAAAATATTTTTTGTTTAGGTCAAAAATTAGTCTTTAAACCAGTTTTTGATTACTAAACCCCAATCGATTTTGACTTATAGGGAGTGAAAAATGTGTAAAAACCTTCAAGGAATCCAACGAGCTCAAAAAATTCAAAATCGGTTCAGTAGGACTCCCTCAAATTGCCAAAAACGCGAAAACGCAGAAATCGCATTAAGAAATTCAAGCCAAACCGATTCAAAAACCAAATTTTCGAATTTTTTCGGAAAAACCACCCTATCTTATGGTAAATCAAGCGAGAAACACGGGAAAAATACTCAAAAAATTCTAAACCCACGGCATCACCTTCAAAATTGAGATTTTGTGTTTTTTCAAAAATATACCCTAATTATGCCGAATTGGACCCGTTAACCTTCTCCGATCGGATTGCCCGGACAATATGCCTCAAGTTGGAGCAAACCACAACTTTCAAGACTAATTTAGTCAAAATCGGATCAGTATTTCAATACGAAGTGGCTGGACGAAATTTTTGGCCAAAATTTCGTCCGTCCACTTCGTATCGAACCCCTGATCCGATTTTGGTGCGGTTGGTCCTAAAAGTTGTGTTTTGCTCCAACTTGAGGCATATTGTCAGGGGAATCCGATCAAAAAATTTTAAGGGGTCGAAAACCCAAAAAAACTGTTTTTGAGATCATGACTTTTTTTACATTTGATCGTTTTTGAGTAGTCTAGAGTTGATTCAGAGGATTCCCTTATAGGAGGTGCACGTCACAGGAAAATTTGCTAAACGCTCGTTTTTTTTTTTTTGAAATCGGACCACTCCTTCTATGCGTTTTGCTGCTGACGGCGTACGGCGTACGGCGTACGGCGGACGGACAAAAAATTTTTATTGCAGATTCTTGTTCTAGAACCTCTGAAACGTGAAAGAACAAATTTTCAGGGGGTGTTGTAAAAAAAATTTTCTTGAACAATTACATAGGTACATTATTTCTGGAAATAATGTACCAAAATTCCGCGCTCATTCCGGGAAAAACTGGCCTAGATTGACAGCTTTTTAACCGTATAATGATTTTTTTATTTACCTTGCTTATTAGTGGAGAAATGTACCTTTAAATTAAGAAAATCGCGGGTTTTCGCGAAAATTATTGGTTTTTGTTGATCTTTCCGAAAACCTCTGGAGTTTTTGAAAATTTTCACGCTGGATCCAAGGTGTTGATCCTTCATAGTTAACGGACATTCTATTGATGAGTTTCTTCAGGCTTAAATTTTGATTTCAATGATTATCAATACGGGAGCAATGCGGGTAAAAAATTCCACCGATCTTGGAATAAAAGAATTTACCTACTTTGGAATGTATCAAGAAAAAAAACCTATTAAATTCTTGTGATAATGTTAGATTTGAGCCCTCTCTTGAGTGAAAGAGAGAAAAGGCTTGGAAAAAGCATAAGTATCTACCACACCTATAAACGATGGCAGAAAAATTGTAGGCACCTAAAGTTGTTCGCACATCATTCGTAAAAGGTACAAAGTGGCATAATAAACATTCCGAAGGGGTAGCAGAATTATTTACAGACGCTCCCACTGATACGTGTACTCGAGGACTGAGTTGAGAAACATTATCACTTTAGGTATCAGTCATTCGAAATGAAATTTATCGAGATACCGTCGAAATAATGAAAGAGCTATGAAATTTTATTTTCCCGCTTGATCGCCCCATAATCAACCGTTACGAAACCGAATAGCGTCAAGTAATTAAATTAATAGACTAATAAAACCCCGGGGTTAGCCAATCTTTCGGGCATCAAGTCGAAAGCTCACCTATCAAAGACATCATCAAGGTCTTAGTGGCGAATAGTTGAAACCCCGTATAACTATCGTGGATAAACTACTATGGGTCTACAGGCACCAAAACGGGAAGTCGTTATGGAGATTTTTATGACCTGCCTCCTAAGTCAGTTAAAATACCAGTCAATGCCAGTCAAAATGATACATGTGGCTCGAATCGTCGAAAGTTAGATTTTCTCGAGACGACTGAAAAGTATAAATCTGAAGGCTGTTGGAGATTTGGGTGAAATTAAAAACTGTGAAAGAAATCGCCGATCTAGGCGTTACATTTTGCCCGTTAACCAAAGTTGCCCCGGCCGTGCCCTGCCGCCCTCAACGAGACGTTCGGGGCGGGACTAGCCAGGACATGTCGCTCTAGTTTTCATTATTTAGTTTCTTCACCATTGGAGAGGTAAACCCGCATTTCAAAAATGGTAAAAGGTCTAGGTACGGAATGCCAAACGTTCTGAATAAATGTTAACGTTGTTTTTCACAATATAAATTTACTTCTCTAAGATAGGTAATTGAAGAGTTCGTTACAAAAACAACGAATGTCAAAAAAATTGAAAATGAAGATTTCAGCGCATTCTGGTAGCTCTCGCCATCACCCATCAATTCACCACCTAAATATTGAATTACCTATTTATTTTCCTACGATATCGATACCTACCTTAAAGCACAAAGGGCATATGTCCAAAAATGACACAATGAGAAAAATGCAAAATAAGTTTTTGATCAATTTACAAAAATAAAGATTTCTCCCATAGTTTTCAATTTCATGAAAAAATTCGCTAAATGAAAAATTTTTGTCTGACCAAGATCTACAACCTCGTTTAACCAGAACTTTGGTTGCACTTAACGCTTCCAAGATAAACGCTCTTTAAATATTTGTCGTTTTTCTATTTTATCGGTTTTTGGCTCCAAAAATAGATAAAAGGATCATGATTCATGGAGCGATCGGTAGGTCCTGATAAGACTTATCAGGAAGAACATAAGACTTATCTACTTAGTAGATTCTTTCGGTACCGAAATCTCAAAATCGACATTTTGGGACATAGGTATGCCCTTTGTGCATTAAGGTATCGATACGTGATAGGTATTTTGGTCAATGTTGTTTATTATTCTTCTTCCTCGTGAACCAATTGAGAGCACCAAATTGCACATTGGTTGTTTTCTTAATGAACTCTTCTATTTGTTTAAGCATTGGAGCCTGCTTCGGATTATTCATAATGACCATGATATCAAACCGACAACTGTCACTTCGGTATGAATTTCTTCCATTGGTAGCACCGCTGCATGACCAACTATTTCAAAAATACAATCAGGCCGAAAAATCAGAAACTCGTCCCGAAACTAGACAGGAGCGTGGGAGGCCGTTCCGAAGAAGCGATCCGCCCGACCTCCGGGTCGAAGTATGCTATCAATCTCTTGCAGGGGAGGATCTCCCGGTTTATGGTCCTGGAGGAACACACCGACTCCCAGAGAGCAACACGTTCCGACACGACGCCCTTAAGTGAAGTTTCGATCCGTAGGAGAAAGCAAAACTGACTCCTAACGGTAGTCGAGAAATACAACGGCGATAAAAACTAGATTGTAAGATGATACAGCTTGGCCCCGGTGGCCGCCCTCTTGACTAGTTTTCTGATACCTACGGCCCACAGATTGGCTCGACTTGACACCGACGGGCTTTCATATTTATGCACTTACAGAACGCAGGTAAAGGTTCATTGAGAGGGGGATAAATTTATAGGAGACATAAAGATGGCATCTCACGTCTGACGTTAAAAGCTCCGAGGCTCGGAAAGCTTTTTCGACGCTTACCAGACCACCATAAAGGACAGAATATTTGTCAGCAGCCAATATTTCGGGATTGGGGTTATTCGGAGGAAAACGCCGAGCTTTCTACTCATTGCTTTAGTCGATTCTGTCAATGCTAGAAAGACAGGCCGTTGTCATACTCCCACTGTGACCAACGTTTGAGTAAACCAGGTGTCTACACTTTTTTTGGTCAAAAAGTGAAGGAAAATGTTCCACATGTCATTTCAAACAAATTTCTTTCTCCGACATTTTTTCGTAGTCCGCTAAAAAACCCTGTTTTTGGCATTTTTCTGTTTTCGACCTATATTCACTAAAATGGGTGTAGTTCCTATAATTTTCTGTCAAACTCAAATCTAAGGATAGCGTTGGAAAGCTCGTAAATTTCGTACAAGACAGCTGCCCTATCCCCCACTCTTTTTCTCCAGAGCAATACTGAAAATACGAGGTTAAAAAGAAAACAGGCAAACCGTCACTTTTTTCAATTGGATTTTTAACGAAGTTTTATCGATTTTCGAATTTGGTCGATCAGGACACACTCTTCGAAAAACATGGCCGAAAACTCAGCTTTCGAATGGTATAGCCATTTTTCTGTTTAATTCACTCCTGTGTTGAGAAAATCGCGTTCGAATGTCGAAAAACGCATTTTTTCGTTAAAAATCATGTTTATGTATCAATCAAGATGAGTTTTGATCTAAGAATTTTTCTACTTCTTAGCCTAAAAGTTGTTAACGAAAAAGTTGTAGAGAATTACATTTTCTTCAAGAAATTGTATTTATAGCCTCATTTTTCTCCAGCAGTTGCCAGATGTAAGGACATTTTTCTTTTGGATAATTTGTCAAGAAAATCTTTCAATCCCTAAATTTGCAACAATTGGAGGATAAAATTGAGCTTATTAATACACATTCTAGAGAAAAATTGCTATCGCATTGGATTATCCCTTGTCGAACAAGGTTCGATTTTATACCAACATTGGTGAACAGACTTTGGCAACAAGTCTACAACCCTGCTTACCAGATGAGGTTTTACTGAGCTAAACTGATAAATCGAACTATCAAAACCTGCCAATTGGCATGTCTTTACGTTACGTAAGACGTGATTTCGAAATCGAAAAAATCGTTCGAAACCCGGCGAATAATCAATATTATGCAGATCCCTCGAGAGCTTTGCAATTTGACTAAAAGCCGAGCTCGAAAGTGAATCGTCAAGGCTCAGCTGGAATTACAGTGCATTATGGGCTTCTGTTGCAAATCGCAGCCCGCGGCGACCAGGGTGTACATTTATTGACCATGTTGGATACATGGACTCAAGTTGCAATACTGGGACAAATAACTGGCATTTCCCTCCTAGAAAGTCGGTCTCTTTATTGTCGGAGTAGACTTCCGTCAGACTCGGTAGGAGTCGGATCAGTGCTAATATCGGATTTGCCATGTTCGAATCCGCAGGGCCCCAGGCCAAACGGCCACACCGATGGCGGCATAACAGTTTTCTCCGATTGCCCATTTGAAAGTGGCCGCTTTAAAATGGAAATTTTTCAATCCCCTGCAAATGGTCATTCGGGCAAATTGGATTATCATTGCGACTATCTGGCGGTCGATGTAGAGCTCGGCAATCGCTCTGGAACTGCAGTCAAACTGGTTGGCTGCATAAAAGAGAGGGTGTGAAATGCATTTGGTTCCGTCTCAAGTGGATGCATGAAGTGCATCGAGTTGAAAATGACTCGTATGATCGAGCATTGACTCAGGATTCGAACATTGACTCAGGATGCGAACTGACTGACGGATGAGGCTTCATTGAATTTTATCGAAGTTTACCGTTCGATGGTATACGAGCACGAAATTGTTGCGATTGGTGCTGACTATCTGATATTTTGCCAACATCATTTCGTGGCAATAGAAAGTCGCTTTTCAAACGAATGGGCTGTCTTCACAGCGAGAAAGAATGTCGAAATTCCGAAATTGGACATTCGATCCCTTCGCCGAGTTAGTACCCGACAATAAAACCGAGAAACCGCTCGCTTTAAATGAATTCCCGTCGGTGGTTGTTCGTTTTTACTTAAGGCGACGGACGTTTTACTGCTACGATGTAGACATGTCAGTTTCCGATTTGAAAAATTGATTTATGTCTTGTCTTCACTTGGAAAGTGCTCTTTAGCTGTGCCGCGTAAATCAAAAAATCGTACAGAACCTCAGAAGAAACGTGTTCCTCGCCGTGCGTTTCTTCAAATTAATGGATGATCCATCTTTGTTAGCCGAGCGTTGTAAATCTGGCTCTTTTTCAGCTGAATCATTCGAAATAAAGAACATGCCAACACCTGTCATTACAATTTCTCCAGACCCATCGTCAGGCACGCTTTATACTGCGATGCGCATCCTGCCTCAAAACTGGATAATCGGTTGCATTTATTGAACACCATTATTTACTTCGGCAAGGCGCCGAAATGGAAAAAAGCAAAAAATCTGGCAGCGAGTGAAATTGAAAGTTTCTCATTTCACCTCGTAATTCTCACCAACTTGGCAGTTGCCTTTTTACTTCCATAATTACGAAGCGAATGAAAGTATTGTAAGCGTCTTAAAATCGAAAATCGGATCAAAGCTCCAGAAGAAACTTTCACTGGTACCCTTTTACTCAAAATCACTCGATTTTTCACCACTCACCGTTCACCATAGTCGATTTTTCTGATTCGCAACTTCACGGATTCTGGTAAATTCACGAACAAGGTTATTAGAGCGACCTAACTGTGAAAAAATCTTCAATTTTTCTCAAAAGGGAATTACGGATAGGAAATAATTGGATTGCAGGGGGCAATCTATCCTTGCAAGCTGGGGCCAATCAGCCGAAGAGTTCGCTAGCCCGATGAGCTAGAGAAGTCGGCCGGTAATACAGAGAATACACGAATCATTTTTCACCTTGAGCAAATTAATGAGGTCTAAAATGTGTCATTATTCGATAAACGAACTGGTATTACCGCTATCCCTGTGAGCACCGGCTGAACAAAAAATGCAACCACTGCTTCCTGAATGTCCAGTCTATTATAAATTGTCTCAGTCACATTGAGCATCGACAGACATTAAACTCGCCTTTACACTAGATAGTGATAAAAAGAGCTAAGTTAGACGGAGATGGTCGTTTTAATTTATGATTAGGCGTATGAGCAAATCAGGTTGCAGTATTTTCATTTCACCTCTCTAATTAGATGTTTGGACTGATCTTGCTATCCTTTACAGCTGTTACCATAATATTGCTCTCATGATGCAGGGATGTCATATTAAAATATTGAGATTTCCATACATTTTCATCTATTAGCAAACTTTTTGAGAATCCAAAGACATGTTTGGGGAAAATATTCCAAAAAGCTTTTTAGGCATGAAGGGAGCGTTGCACCAAAGTAGCTCCCGCGTGAAAATTGTAGAGGGTGATCGAATTAAAAATATTACCAACATTTGAAGTAACTCAATTTTCCCAAGTTTTCAGGAGGTAGGTACAAAAAACTAATTATTCCAACTTAGAAATACGTTCTCCAATACGTTCTAACAATCTCGAAGGGTCTCTAAATTGGATTCTACTCTTAAATTTCAAAAATAAACACTAACCTCGAAAACAGCTGAGTTGGTGTGGTCCAACACTTTTTCGACAAAAATTGAGTTGAGCGGAGTTAGAACTTGAGTGACAATATGTCCAAACAACGCAATTAGTAGACGTTTTTTGTTCATTGTTACTCGACTAACTCGAAATTCCCTCTTAAAATTTTTCGGTTCATTGACCGCAGTCCCTGTCAAGAACTGGGAAGCGCCCAACTTAAAGACCCGGAAAGATTTTGACTCATTACTAACGACGGAATGCCTAATGGCGGATAGAAACGTGTTATTCGATTAAATCGAGTAATATTACAGCAATCCTGCAGATTCATGAACGCCGCAGGGGAGAAAATTAGACGTTTCGTTTTCAGCCCGAGTTGACGGACAGTTCGTTTCATACACTCGTTATCCTGGATAACCGCTTTCAGGGGAACAAGTATTTTTTTACCAAATCGCAGTACACTCTTGACGAGAAAAATACTCCGGTGAACCTATTTCTCCGTAATAAACTGTCCGTCAAACGACCCAACGGTACCTGCACTCGGATCTAGGCGGATTCAATTATCGACCAGTTATTTCTCGGGTTTACGGTCCCTCCGAGTTTTTGGACCTGGATAATAACATGGTGCAGGAGGAGTGTTATTATTCCCCGAAATGGCACTCGACTCACTCTCTCCCGATTTTAATCTGGAGCTCGAAGATAAGATTAACTATGGTCAGTTTTATGTTAGCAGTGCAGCCTGGCAACGGAAATCTCGGGTTCTCGCAATTATCCGACGCGTAGGCTGGAGCGCGCAGATTTAGGAACGGCCGATTAGACGGATGTTTGGCCTCTGGCCGTTGGCTTTCATTTTGGGACCCTCGTCTAACCCGGTGAAAGCAATTTTATCGCCCCACTACGTTTTCGGTTAGATGTTTTTCCTTATTTCACCCGGCAATCCATATAGTTGGTGAAGACATAATTGGGGCGAACATTGTGTGGTTGAGGCTTTCAAAATCATATTCAGTGTTGCCAACTCGTCGCCTTGCTTTCCCTCTGCCTCGCACCGAAGAAACCTCTGGATTCGACTGAAAACTTTTTTTAGACTTGTTGTAAAAACTGGATTAGACTCTCAAAAATTTGTGTCCTTAACTCCAACATTAACAAATACGAATATAAAATTATCAAAGTCAACTTCGAGATCAAACTCAACTTCAAGATCAAAGTAAACTTCGAGATCAAAATCAACTTCGAGATCAAAGTCAACTTCGAGATCAAAATCAACGTCAAGATCAAAGACAACTTCAAGATCAAACTTAACTTCTAGTTCAAACTCAACTTCGAGACCAAACTCAACTTTGAAATCAAAGTCAACTTTGAGTTCAAACTCAACTTTGAAATCAAAGTTAACTTCGAGATCAAAATCAACGTCGAGATCAAGCTCAACTTCGAGATCAAAGTCAACTTTGAGTTCAAACTCAACTTCGAGTTCAAAGTAAACTTCGAGTTCAAAGTTAACTTCGAGATCAAAATCAACTTCGAGATCAAACTCAACTTCGAGTTCAAACTCAACTTCGACATCAAAGTCAACTTCAAGATCAAAATCAACGTCGAGATCAAAGTCAACTTCGATATCAAACTCAACTTCTAGTTCAAACTCAACTTCGAGATCAAACTCAACTTCGAGATCAAACTCAACTTTGAAATCAAAGTCAACTTCGAGATCAAACTCAACTTCGAGTTCAAAGTCAACTTCGAGTTCAAAGTCAACTTCGAGTTCAAAGTAAACTTCGAGTTCAAAGTTAACTTCGAGATCAAAATCAACTTCGAGATCAAACTCAACTTCGAGTTCAAACTCAACTTCGACATCAAAGTCAACTTCGAGATCAAAATCAACGGCAAGATCAAACTCAACTTCTAGTTCAAACTCAACTTCGAGACCAAACTCAACTTTGAAATCAAAGTCAACTTCGAGTTCAAAGTCAACTTCGAGTTCAAAGTAAACTTCGAGTTCAAAGTTAACTTCGAGATCAAAATCAACTTCTAGGTCAAAGTCAACTTCGGGATCAAAATCAACGTCGAGATCAAAGTCAACTTCGAAATCAAACTCAACTTCGAGGTCAAACTCAACTTCGAGTTCAAAGTAAACTTCGAGTTCAAAGTTAACTTCGAGATCAAAATCAACTTCGAGATCAAACTCAACTTCGAGTTCAAACTCAACTTCGACATCAAAGTCAACTTCGAGATCAAAATCAACGTCGAGATCAAAGTCAACTTCGAGATCAAACTCAACTTCTAGTTCAAACTCAACTTCGAGATCAAACTCAACTTCGAGTTCAAAGTCAACTTCGAGTTCAAAGTAAACTTCGAGTTCAAAGTTAACTTCGAGATCAAAATCAACTTCTAGGTCAAAGTCAACTTCGGGATCAAAATCAACGTCGAGATCAAAGTCAACTTCGAGATCAAACTCAACTTCGAGATCAAACTCAACTTCGAGATCAAAGTCAACTTCGAGATCAAACTCAACTTTGAGATCAAACTCAACTTCGAGATCAAACTCAACTTCGAGTTCAAACTCAACTTCGAGATCAAACTCAACTTCTTCAACTTCAGTGTTGCTGTTGTTGTTGTTGTACCTGTACTCAATTGAATTGATGTTTTGGTTTTTTTAGTGTTTGTGTGTCGTTTGTTTAGTGTCTGTTGTGCTTTTACCTACTTTCGACAACAGACGTCCAGAAGTTCGAACAACCATAATCTCTTTGTAAAACACTATTTTCAAAGTTTTTCTGCTAAATTAGTAAGTTCATTATGCCTACTAAAATCTGGAAATAGCTTAAGGAAGTTAAAGCTTGAAAATATTTATGTCGACTCGGAGTTCGGAGGCCGTTGAACCGCGCGGGGGCGCAGCGGCTGGCATTGGGTCGTTTAGTGTAGCAGGGTCACGAGGCCGCACCTTTCTCACCTTCTATTTCTTGTTGCTCCAAACAGACCGTCGCATTACGTCATTTTAGCCGTTCCTTAGACTCAGCTAAGAAGGCGTCTTGCGATTTGTTTTTGAGGTGGTCCATGTAGGGCGACATGAATGTTTTCTTGATTCTCTCCTCTTTTCCGGCTTTGCGGATTGGTGATTATGGTATTATGTATGTGTATTGATATTGTGTTTTGGATATGGATATATGGCACCTATAGGTCAATTACATGATCATATTTTTGAGAAGGACCAAGGATCCCACCATTAGTGGCACTCGGCCTATCCATTCCTTTTCGACAAATCGTCTGATTTGGGCTCTCTCTGAGCTACCAAGTTCCTGAGACCCAAAGGACCTCCTCGAACATCCTGGGGCATTCCGCCCCTCCACTTCAGATAGCCATATCGTAAATCCTGAACAACCCGACATTATCATTGAAAATTCAATCCATTTCCACTTGCAAGATTGGACATTTCTTGACATCAGTAAAGGAAATTGTACGATCAGTCTTCGGACAGGATGTCCATATTATAAAGACGAGCGAACGGTCGTCAACGACACGCGTCACACAGGCTGTCAATAGACTGGCTGCCGGCCAATGGTGGCCTGCGAGGTTTTTTGCATAAAATGCGAGCTCGCCCGGCTCGGGGAAGATCCGCTTTTTATACGAGTCCGGACTTCAAGTGGCACTTAGCAAAGAACATTAGCTACCTGTCTGTCCATAAGAACAGATCTTTGAGCCAGTCAATCATCCTGAAGCGGAAAGTCAACATGAACACGAAGGGATTACTGAGAAGCGGCTTGTTTATATTTAAATTCGCAACAAAATCGTAGCAGTTTCGATGAAAATTGCCGATTTTCGATCGAACCCAAGTTTTTTGTCGGCTGCCTTCCAGGCAATTTATTTTTTGCATTTATTTTCTCGAAATTCGAGACTCGAATGGGAACGGTTTAGAGGCACACAGGAATAAGGGAAAGAATCGCATTTTAATCTTTCTATTTAGTTTTCTACAACTTTTGGAAATATGAAATTTTTATGGGGCATTCATGAAATCAGGTGCAAGTGCTCAGCGTGAGCCTTTTGAACTTACAATGAGCGCGAAAAAATGCAATGTTAATCCAAAATACTATCCCAATTTCCCTTTTGTGGTCAGAGAAATATTGTTAAGTTATAATAAAGATACTGAGGTTTCCAGGTTCGTTCAAGATAGGATTCGACAAAACCGGATGGAATTTATGGCCCTTAGCGTCCGATAAAGTTCGAATAGACGTGAGAACTGGGGTGAGCTGTAGGCGGTGTTTTTATTCTCGGATGAACTAAATCTGTGTCTATCTTGTCCAAGATACCTACTTTCTAGGTGGTCTAAAAGCTTTGGGTTCCCGAGGGTTTATCAATAACAGGATTTTCCAACTATATCGTCGTGAATTTGAATACTTATGGATGTTAAGTGCTGTTGAATTCGTCTTATCACTTTCGTCGAATCCTATAAATTTGGATTTGAGAACGCCGACGCTACATAGTTAATGTACAGATGTGACTTTATCGAGCATTTGAAAAGATTTGTTTTATTGAATTTTTATGATAAAATAATGCATTATTATAAGCCCTATAATAGGGCTTCAATTAAAATAAAACATAATTAACAAAAAATATCAAATAAGAAGGTAGCTCGGTAGCAGAGTTGTCAGTACTTGAGTACTATTGTGTAACACAATTTGTGTTCTAGCACTTCTTGCAAGTACTTTTTGCAATTGCACTTAAAGTACTTGCAATTTGCAAGAACAAATACTTGAACTTGAATTTCTACTCGAGTAAAAGAGTTTGAAATTTAAAAGTACCTACATCAATACCTAATACAAGTACTTGCAACTGCAAGTTCAAGTGCGAATACTGGGCGTATTTACTTGCAATGATTTTGCAAATACTGCAAAAGTACTTTGTGCTTAGTACTTTCAGGTACTATTCTACCAACAATGGTTGGTAGGTAAGTACATCGATACCTCAATGCACAGAGAGCGCATGACCATTTTTTCGATTTTGAGATATTGGTATCACTGGATTTTGCGTTTCAAAATCAACTTTTTGGATAAGTGCCTTTTGTGCTTCAAGGTATCGACATAGATACTCTTTTTATGAAATGGTGAATATTAAATATTATAATATATTAAGTATAATGCATGATGATTCTTCTTTTGATCGTGGGACAAGGGCAAAGTCTACCTCATGGCATTGTCGATTTCTTCAGCTCTAGCGCTTTCGAACTCTCTGTCATCATCTATTCGTAAATGAAAACTTCTTCATCAACAACGAATCACATTTTAAACCTCAGGCGATTTAACAGTAACGTCCAATCATGTTGTGGTTCTTTTAAATGGAATTGGTGTCGATTAGTGTACGCTTGACGAAATTGTGGCATAACGGGACCAGTTCTGCAACCTTGGGCCGAGTAAAAAACGGATTAGCAATGCGAATAAATTTCACTAAATAATATAGGAGGTTGGCCTCGCACTTCTCGGCCTATCGCGATTTCCACCTCGAAATTGGCCTTCAGGCTCCTGATAAATCTTACTCGATGTCAAACGTTTTCCGCGTAGAAGACGTTCCTCACGTTTAAAACCTGTTGGCTCGCCGTTTTTGTTTTTGCAGAGCAAGTTCCGGAATTCGGGTTATAATCGGGCATTCTGCCGAGAAACAAGTTACGATGAGGCGTAGAGTATGAAAAAATTATCAAAAATTTTCCGAAATAGGGTTTGGTTTTGGTGGGCGTAAGGTTGGGTCCTCAACCGAGGGTTTTCATTCGTTTCTTGGACTGTGGTGTCAAAATTAACCCAAAGTTTGTTCGGTTTTGATTTTCTTAGAACAAGGTAAGCTTACAAGAAAAGGTTCAAGAAAACGAAGTTGAGACAGTTACCAAAACGATGCATCACTCTCGTTTTCATGATCTGGGCGCTTGAAATCGCTCATAGGGTTCGTCATGCTCATTAATTTAACAAGTAAGATAATGATATGCAGCAGATGGTACACATAATTTCTCTATTTATTGCAGCAGACAACTGGAGTTCCCTGAAGAGGCTGAAATCGGCGAAAGCGCTCGGAAGGTAAAGTAAGAGAGCTAAGGTAAGTAAAGATAGAGAGACCATTTCGCGGTATCTGTCTAATATATCATTTTCACCAAAGACGAGCTGTTTTTGTGTTTTATTTTCAAAATCGATCAATATACATTCGTTTCATAAATATGGAAAGTAGAAAGGTCACTTGTTTCCAGACACCCCATTCATCCGGACCGGATTTTAACATGAGATAAATCGTGCGGTGATACATCAAGGAACATACGATTTCCAGCTGATCTGTTGAAGCTCTTGTCTCATCGATCATTACAGAATAAATAAACGTGATTTTACGCCGGGCAAGGCAAGAAACAAAATGTCAACGTCTAAACAAAAATATCGAGCCGCTTACGCCATCAATAAGGACCTCTAAATAAGGACCAACAGAGGGATCTGCAGGCGTTTACGCAACTTTTTCGCCAAAGGGCAGCGGATCATCTTGTTATCACTGATAACTTATCAGGGGTTGAATCGCTACTTTCCTTTCCAACAGCAACCTACTGTTCGGCTGATTGAATGTTTTTATGTTTCTATGAGTTATAGGTACGTGAACATGAACAACTCATTTGGTAATTGAAGATTTCATACCATTAATACACCGATGATGGCTGAGCTGGAGAATTATTTTAATTCCGACTCGTTTCTTAAAATGTTCGATCAGCGGTCGCTATAATTTACAAAAGACAGGCAACACATGTATACAAGCACAAGTTGTCCCGCCCTGGACCTGTCGTAGTATTTCTTTTAGAATATTCCGTTTAATGTTGTTAGTTACGTCGTTATTCTGGCTTTACTGCCGAGCCGGCAGACTTTGAAACGCAGTACGATGTCTAACGAATAGCGCAAACGGACAGGGAAACATTTAAACTGCTATTTTTAATATCGGAGGCCGCAAAACCGGATCAAGTGCGACGCGCCAGAAACGGGACTTGGTCTGAAAACCGACAGAAAAGCCGATGATTGGAATAATTCCGAAAGAAACGGCGCGAGAAAGATGACGAGGATATCAGAAACGTCGTTGGCTGTCAGTCGAATGGTGGGAATAGGCGGTAAAATCGATTTGAGTCTTCGTTTTTAAATGCAAATCGATGGTGAGTTATTCAATATTTTTGGCCTAAACAGCCTCAAAAGTAGTCAAAATATAATTAGATAGCGACAAAAATTTACGTATCAAAATATGGAAGTATTGTGTCTTATCTACTCACGATTAATTTTAGGTAACGGGTCGTTTCTTTTAAATCGAATTTTCAATCTCACTACTTCAAAATTTTGAGTTTGACCTCTCAACATCCGCTTAAACTGTTTGTTTGCATCCGGGGAACGAGTGAATACCGCAAAATTTGCGGATTATTATTTAATAATGCAGTTTGAAGTACCTATGTGGATTTTCGGAAATCACTGACGCTGAAAATTGCCCTTTTCTGAGAATCACCCATCTAATCACCACTGGTTTTCTACCTAATAGATGAGAATTAATTCCAATAGATCGACGAACGGAGAGAAAAACGCTTCGGAACTACGACGCCGTCGCCTATCTGTTGTAATGGGACACCAGTTCGGGATTACGCCTCGAAGATTGCTCATCCGATCATCGGGAGCTCAATTTCCAAAATCCCGGAGTTGAATCCTGATGCAACGATTAGACGCATATTCGACCTGCGTATCGGAGAAAACGTATCATTTCTATAACTTTCCTTGGAAGTCTTAAGTAGTTCGTTTTAAGTAGTTAACTTTCAACGATAGCAAAACTCAAAGGCGACTTTCAACAAGGAATGCGCTCACTGACTAACCTGGAATTACCGATCGAGTTTCACAAACTGCTTTCGGCTGTAGATGGAAAATACAGCGGCATAACAGAAATCGAGTTTTTTTCGAAGAGCCAGTCTGGAATCGTCTTATTCACGGTCAATGCACTAAGGTCTCAGATACGATCGTTCTTGAGCCGTTAATAAAAATTGCAAATTTCGAAATCGATTTAATCCAAAACACACATATTTGGGTGGCCTGAAAGGATGCAAGGACATGCAAGGAAAGGATCTCACGATAATTAGGTATGGAATCTTTCATGAAAAATCCTTTGACGAATGTTTTTTGCTTGATTTCTGTTTTGCTCCGACAACTCATGAAATAAATGAATCGATCGGCTAGTTCTCTTCAAATCAGCCCCTTTTATGCTGTAGAACGTCAATAGACCAACAAAAATCTATTACATTCGAATAAATTTTAAAAAACTACAAAAAAAACTCCTGCTTTCTCCTTTTTGGTTGCTCTATACTGAATTTCTTAAAGGTTTTTAAAAATATAATGTAATGGGGATGTTTACAAAATATAATGTGAGTTTAGTGTCGCAAGAAAACAAGGATTTAATTCTTACCAACATTATTAGGCCACATTTTGGACATCAATTTATTGTGTGAGGAACGAAAAGTATGGCACCACTTATTCCAAGTTTGGAGTATTTATAGTTTCTCGCCTTTTCGGGCTATCTCAATGGAAATGGGACCGATTTATCTTCTCGACAACGCTCTTAGCACCTCCGCTATTCAGGGACTAATGTCAATGAAGCATTCAGCCGATGACGGTTTTTCGGATATGGCGACATCGAAAAAGGCCAACAAATCTTTTTCGGCTCTCAAGTTCTTCAAATCAACGTAAATCTTGTCCCATTCTGATTTTGACATTGACTATAAAATGCGAGGGTTTAGGTTTGACAGTTATATTAAACAATTGTAGCTGATTGGTCGAGCATCCTTCATCTCAAGGAAGATACAGGAGGAATCAATCAGAACGTTTTGTTTAAAATACTATCCAAAATCTTTCTCTCTGCCATCCAAATCCACCATCCATTAGAGATTGTATTATCCGAAAGGACAGAATAACTCAGGTTGCAAAAAATGTCGGCATCATTTCAGAGTGGCCCAATTAAATGGAAACGTACCATTGCTATGGAATTAATGTGAATTCAAATGGCTCTAAAGCTCCACTGATTGGACGGTGAACTAGTAATGCCCGCATCTCTGGATCGTGAGCAGGTAGCCGGCAATTAAGAAAAGAGACCGACCGGTAAGTACCTTAACTTGGGCTTAGTAGCTTTAGTTAGGAACCTGTGACGACGAGAGGGTCTCATCTGTGATTTTAATGCGCCAGCTCGCAGGGACCTTGTCACAGGAAAGACGAGTGTATAATGGGCCCGCCCCTGAGAGTAATGAGATTTATTACTCCGTGCTCCCAGCGGCCCGGCGCAATTGAAAGGTTACAAGTCGACTATTCTGAAGATGCGAATTCGTTAAACGGCCCCACGCTAACGATCATCATCCCACGGTTAATCTACGTCAGCAGGAAACAGGAAAGTCCCTATGATAGTTGCTCGGGGTTTCTTCTTTTTATTTGCCATCATCAATGGCAGAGGATTAGGTAGCAGACATTCGTCAAATGAATTCCTTGGATTTTTCATTGCTTGCCGGCATTCCAATGTGGTGCACTTGATTGGTTCTCCGATGAGTACTTCTCGGTGCATTCGGGGGTGACGGTGGTGGGGATGACGGTGCTAATGGTGGTGGGGGTAATGTTAGAGGTGGTGGTTGTGGGGGTGATGTTGGTCGAGGTGGTGGTAGTTGTGGTGTTGGTGTGAGTAGTGGTGGCGTTGTTTTTGGTGGTGGTGGACGTGGTGTTAGGGGTTGTGTTGTTGGTATGGGTGTGGATGGTGCTGGTGCTGTTGGTGTTGGTATAAGTGGTGGTGGTGGTGTTGGTAGAAGTGGTGGTGGTGCTGGTAGAGGCGGCAGTGGTGGTGGTGTTGACGAGGTTGTTGGCCGAGGTGGTGGTGGTGGGGATGGAGGTGTTGGTGGTCGTCGTCGTCGGCGGCGCTTGTTGTGATGGTGCTGGTGGTGGTGGCGATGGTGTTGGTGTTAGGGGCGCCGGCGCTTGAAGTGGCGGTGCTGGTGTTCGTGATGATACTCTATCAACCACCTTGGGAAAAATAAATCGATAAACCGCTGGAAAATCAGGGCTCTGCCGGCATGCTGTATTATAGCTTCTAGAAAACTTACGGCCATAAACAAGGCCGTACAATATCACAAGATGTTAGATTATCGTTGAAAGTTCCGTTACCCTTGGGTCAGGTTTCAAAAAATAAATCGCCCCATCCCGCTGAAGAAAGTATGAGTTTTTATTGTCATAAAGGAATGCCGTTTGAAGAACCTCTCATCCATAAAGGTTTCATTCCATCCGGCCGCCATCAATGATAAGTATAATCTCATCTTCCGTGGTGTCGTAAACTTTTCTTGAAGCACGCAGTAAAATTTCTCGCCGACTGTTCAAATCACAAGGTACAACTGAATGGTGACCCCGACGGTCGGGAGCGTTGGAAAAAAGGGATTCAATTAGAGGCCGTGTAAAACAGCGGAATGGGCACAAGTTTCTAGCATTCCGCCATAACGATAGCAAGTGTGAAAAGTGGGATGGCGGCATTTCGAACGATCCAGCTCGCCGACCAACAAAAGGCGTTAATTTACCATAGTCATTTACAAGGTCAAGATACTTCATCGTTTACCACCCTTGTTAAGCCGGTAATTTACACGGCATTAAGAACGTGAAGAGGTTATTTCGGCTGATCAGCAGCCACCGGGTTTCACGCTTCGAATTCTTGACTAATTATAGAAATTGTATTTTACTGTTCTTCGAGCTGTAACCTCGCGATGATTATCGGTAGGAACTCCGAGAACAGTCGCAGGGACTCAGAAGGTATTTGGAGTACGCAGGGCCGTGTACGAGGATATTTCCGCCCCGGGGAACGTAGGAAAAAGCGGCCCAATAATAGTTGTAGCGGCAAAGCTTAATAGCTGTAGTCAAATCCATGGTTATGTTTTGTAATAATCATTTGTTGTTCTGGTCCTAGAAATGAACTGATTTAAGCGTAGTCTCAAAATCTTTGTTTCACTTTACAGAATACGAGGATCTTTTCTATCCATCCAGGTAGCCTGAGTCATGATGGAACAGATTCAAATGATTATTTGAAAAAAAAAAACTGTTTTTTCATATTATCGATTTTAGTTATCGTCGATTTAATTTATGGAAATCCTGCAAGGCATCGACTAACGCCACCTCGCCCTAGAAAGTCCGGGGGACTTGATCCTCTTGCGGTTGTGCTTCTCGTATGACGGCCAAACCGCAAATGGGTCAAGCTCATCAAATCTCTGGCAGCTCGCAATCGCCTTTCACTGCAGTCAAATTTCTTCGTATCGATCGGGAATTAATTTTTCAATTTTCTCTTTATTGAAGAAAAAATAGAAAAATGACGATTTTTAGAAAATATGAGAGTTGATGATCAACCTTCAATACCGGTTTGCACTTACCCATTGGGCAATAGGCTACAAATTTTCTTCAAAATATATCATACGGTGTCGTTCGACTTCATGGATTTAGAAATCGTTTGATTAGTTGAGAACGAGTTGCAATTGGTAATATCCCATGATTCTTGGGCCGGCTGCGATTTTTCGTCGGCGGAACTCGACATGAGAGAAAGCGCACATTTTGGAACATTTTTTACAACTAATCAACACGAAGGAGTGGCTGTCCGAGGTCGAATAAATATGCTTGAGCAATCGGGACCGTGAACCTCATCAACCTCCTACTGGGAGACTTCGATTTTGGTGCCCTCGATCTCGTTATACCCTTCGCGTCGGACGTTTTCGAAAAATGTCGGCTCGAAATCAGGCGTGGAATTGCACCGATTCTAGACTTCCGGAGTGAAACCGGCCAGAACAGATGCATATAGTTATGTAGAACCTGAATGACTACAGGACGCGGCATGAGAAATCGGTAGTGTGTATGCGCTGCTTTCAAGTTTTCATTATTAATATCTGACCCGAATCAAATTATGAACTGATCTTATGGCTGGGAAGTGAATGGAAAATTTATAAAAACACGCATTGACAATGTTGACACTCCTTCGAAACGGAAATACGATGAAAATAACGATACCTTTGTGGGGAAGGTAGGTAGAACCTGCGACGTGAAAATAATGTTTTTAATGAGCGCGTTCGAAAGGTACGCAGAGGCGAAGCTTGCCGAAAAATATATATAGAATTATATACGTTATTATTAGGTTGACAAGACGTATGCCGAAATATAAAATTTACAATCGTACGATAGGCGCGTACGACTAGAAAGGAACAACCAGACACGAGGACGGCAAAAGACTGAATGTCTAGAGTCACGCGCGCGTTGACGGAAGAAACCAAACGTCAGGCGATTATTCGGCTTCCCGGAGAAATGTCCTTCTCCCTCGCCACGGACGCCACACCTTAAAGCACAAAGGGCATAGGTACGTCCAAAAATGGCAAGATGAGAAAAATGCAAAATAAGTTTTTGATCAATTTACGAAAATAGAGATTTCTCCCATAGTTTTCGATTCCATAAAAAAAATCGCTAAGTAAAAAATGTTTGTCTTGCCAAGATCTACAACCTTGTTTAACCAGAACGCGGCACCTAATACTTCGGTAGTGATATGCGCTGCTTTCAAGTTTTCATTATTAATATCTGACCCGAATCAATTTATGAACTGATCTTATGATTCTTGGAAGCGAATCGATAGGCTGATGAGTAGAATCTTTCCTACCGAAATCTCAAAATTGACACTCCTTTGAAACGGAAATACGATTAAAAAAAAAATGGAAATATGCACCGACGTGTACAACCACCGAAAATGATCCACTCCGGATGACACCGTTGAGAATTCAAAGAAATTCCTAACGAAAAATATGCCTAAAGATTTTTTTCTTTCAAATGCAGAATGAAGCGGCTGTGCTCCCAAAAACATTCGGCTGCCTGTTTGTATCGAGAGCCGCCGATAACCGGGCCAACATTTATTACCCGTCCCCATAAAACTGCGTCCGAAACTAATGCAAATCAGACGCATCCGAGATCAGTCTTTTGGAACAGGTCCCGTTCTTCTCCACGCAGGAAGACCTTCATCGGGACAAATCATTAGCGAGAACCGGAATTTGAAAATTCGATACCGGACTGACGGGCTTAAAGGTAGGCCTTTTCGAACCAAAATTCTCCTCCCGAATAAATATTGGAGGATGGTCGCGATATTAATTTCCGAAAATGATGTCGGCTAAACTTTTCTTGTGGCAAAAATAACAATTTTAATTTTGCATAAAATAAATAATTTGAGCCTGTTGTCTTCGATTTGAATTCGAGCGACACCCATACATGGATAATCTATATTTCCTTCGCCAAACTGGTTTTCCCGGTAGAAGAATTATTGTCAAATATCCGGACATGTTGGTGAAACTACGGGCAGAAAGTCACGGCTATCCAATGCATACGGAATCAGCCCGGAGATCAGGTACCGTTTCCATTCATAAGGGCTCGGCATACTGATAAATCAGAGATTCGAAGCAGGCATGAATATTTTGATGCTGGCAGCGAAACTGAAACAGAGCGGATCCTCTAAGTCTGATCTATGAGAGGAACCGGTGCTCCGCCAGGACTCGAGATAAAAAAGGATTAGCATCAGGAGGAACGCGTAACACGGGCGCAGTCGGCGAGTCTCGAAATTAGTTGATTTTTTAAATTGTGGCTGGATAAATCTCAGATATATCGCTAATAGCGGCCGAAGATGTTAACAGGGCCTCGGGCATTAGTGAGGTGTTATCTTCTTCCATAGACTCGTCCCAGTTCAAGTTTTATATCTGACGCGCCATTTTATCCATGATATGTACATAAATGTAAATGTAATCAGTGATATTAAGGCGTCTCAGGCGTATTAATCCGCACGCCTTTTTATCTCCTTTTTGTGTACCCTACGCCATCACTGTTTCGACGATTTGCACATTTTTCACCGATGTGGTAATGACGGCCTACTGCCGATACTCTCCCTCATTTTGGGGGCCACAATTGCACGTAAAGAGGCTCCCGACGAAGGCTGCTCGGGCGAAAGCGCTCGTTTCACTGGTAAAGGCTAAAATCAAAAAAATCAAACTAAAAATCAACTTTGACGATGCCTATCATACAAAATTTTAAATACTTCACTTGAGAAATCACGAAACGCGTGTGATTGTGATCCTGTGGCTATTGTCGGTGGGCGTACATTGTTTTTCGCATTTAAACTGGAATTCTACCATGAAATCGATAGGAAATCGCAAAGTCGACCATATCACTATAAAGCTGATTGAATGGGGAAGTTTTTCTGAAATTTAACAACCTATAGCACGTTTCGTCGAAATGCAGTTAGCGCACAAATGATTGCAGAAAAAATATTTTTTCGATTTTCAACGTTTGAACCGCAAATGCAGTACAAAGGAGTTAGTTTTTGATTACGATTGAACACTTGACTTATAGGAAATTTAACGCTGAATCCAAAAATGTCCTTGAAAGTTTAGAAATGCTGTTTTAAACCAAGGAAATGTGAGTTTTTATGGTGCAAAGCGTGGTTTTTCTGAAAAATCACGTCTGCATTTCTCTCAAACACTTGAGGGGTGGGGGGGATTTTGTCTTTTTTACCTTTCAAAAACGAAAAACTTGAAATCTGTAGATAGCTAACAGGTCCGATTCCCAGCATGAGAGGAATTTTTGTGTCGGTTTTTCTTACTTCATTTCTTCTCATCAAAGCATCCCTTGGGGATTTCACATCCAAATAACCAACATCATCAATTTGAAGTCTCAAAATGATCTCACGGCAAATAATATTCCGGTCAAGACAATTAGACTGGCCCGAGGGACCAGTGCAACTTGGCCTAACTTTTATGTCGGCTCTGGGGCTAGCTATATTAATATGCAAAATTTATCGAATCTCCCAGATCACGACTTCACTTTCATTCGCTAAATTATACCCTACGGTACAGACAGGGCGAGTTTAGCCTCAATGGATGCTGAAAGCTGATCTACGCACTGGTTAGAGATCACCTTGCACCGGCCACTTGAAGACAACTAGATCGGAAAATTAGCAGTCGCTATGAAATGTGGGTCGGGCTTGATTGCTCGGGTGAAAAATCATAAATCATCAAATTTTTCAATTTATAAGATCGTATTCAAAAATTTTCTTAGCTATTTCACTCCAGAGTCGGTTTTCTACGTTGGACGCCATTTATACGGATTTTTACTTCCATATTTCGTCACTCAAGTTCTGATACCACCGAATCCACATTGACTCATTTTTCAGGAGAGACAAAAAACTGTCATTTTTCCGAAATTATAACGCGATTCTTTCTGAAAAGTTAGTTTCTGTATCATGATGGCGTCGTGGCTGATTGTTCCTATCGCTCCGGCACAGCTGCTCCATGCGCAAAACATAATTAACACATTTTGACAAAATGTGTGGTATCAGAACTTGATGACGATTTACGAATTAAATGGGAGATGGTTTCTAATATTCAATCGTAATCATGATAAAAATGGTGTTCAAATTGTCTTTTCCGGACCTTTCCGCAACGCACGAAGACGCGCACTTATGAATCCGCCTTGATCGTCCCAAAACCGAAAATCGTATTTCGATTTCAGGAGGGGTTTACAATTCGCAAAGTGAGTTTCTTGACATTTTTGGTCGAAACAGACTCCCAAGTAGTCAAAATGCGTCAAAAACTTACGTATATGAGAGCATTGTGTGTTATCTACCACTGGTTTCTCTGGAAACGAACCTTATTATTTCGATTTTCCAGATTGAAATTCGTATCGAATTCTGATCATCCCTCTTCGAAATTTTCGAAATGATTGAGATAAGCGACGTCACATTCAATACATTCTATCACTGATGTTTGCTTCGACTCGTCTCATTTCCTTCCAAACTCGTCCGTCGTTCTCAAATGACTTGCAACGATCTGCGTTCCCGGTTATGGCCAAGTCATTGCCCGTGATTGGAGGAGATCTAGTGTGTTCCGAGTGTCGATCCACTCGAGGGATCTGGAACTTCAGAAACTGTACACACGGGTCCCGAATCGGCGAATCATCTTTAAACAAGTCGTGAACTGGTTCCTTTTCAAATCGACTCCCAGATGATGGCCGACCATCGGGGAACGTCCTGGGATCATTTTTCGCCCATCTCGAATTGTAATTGCTCGTCCGTCGAGCCAAATGGCGCTCGTTACGGTTTCCTTCGCGCTGGAGGACGTTTTTCGAACATCTATTCACCCGTGTGAAGAGGTTTGCTTTGAGCGGGGAAAATCGAACGAAACACTTGAAAATCAGTATCAATTATAGTGATGCGAGTGACTGTCAGAAACGTTTTTTACGATGGCGCGCCGAAGATATACGGCCCTAAGAGATTACGAATGCTTCTAGCTATCCTGCGAATTGAATATCGTATACATGATTCTGACATGTCATCCGCCTCGGCAAGTAGCACTTTTCATGACACTGTAAAAATCAAATATCCTCCCACACTCTTGAAGCGATGTTTACTACAAAATAGACTGGGCAAGACTCGATCAATCAAAATCGAGACCAAAATCCGGACTCACTTGAATGAGTAGTCCATAACCAGAGTTCTCACGTTGCATCTGATAGAAAACTGAACCTAATTCGAGTTTTGATCGCAAACCAATTTTAGTATCCTCCTAGTCCGACAATAATGAGAAAAATAGTGGTACCTACCTACCAATCCGCGGAATTCGCCGAGATTCAAAAAAAGAATTTTGAAATTCTACCAAAATCAGTTGGGAAAATTAAAACGAACATGAAAAAACTCTTATTTAACTTTTCGCTGGTTACCGACTGAGAGATGGAGGGGTGAATTTCCTCATTTATATGATAATATACTGGTACGAATTTGGGTTGGTGGGTTGGTACACCTGCCAAATAACAAATACTAGGATGATATAGAATGAAAAACTCTTCCACCCGCTCTGGACAGCAGCCTGATCCATTTCTCGGGGCGTAAAATCGAATCGAACGATTTATGTATCGTCCTAGCGAATCCTAGCAATGCGCCATTGTGTTTTATTATTTATCGTTTTATTATACAGTTTAATTGATTCCCAAACATCGGACTGCTTGTTTTAGAGCCCGGTTGAGAGATGGCTTTCTCAAATTGATTCATCGGGAATTTATTCCAGCGGTATCTTTCCTCCTCGAGGAAATCAATTTTGGATCGTCTTTCGGCCAAACGCGTAATCCTAATAACAAACAAGCTGCCGGCCATATTCTTGTACCCGTTATAGGTGGCCAGCCGTATTTCATATTAATACTTCCCGACTGATAAATCGTTCACCCCAAGGACTTATTCGAATCTGAGCTCATCCTACGTCCAGACTCTTGGATCAGTCAAGGAATCGATTTTTGAATATTCAGATTTGAATCTTGGAGAGATAATAGAGTTTTTTGGCTACCGTATTGTAATCATTCTAAAATTGAACCGGTATAACCGTAATTCGAATTGTTTTTGAAGTTTTCTATTTTATTTTAACCTGGCCACAGAAATGAAGCGATTTGAGCGTTCTTGGTGTGGAAATCATTGTTTTACCTACCTGTTGGTGTGGATATTTTATAATATAAAATATTATATATATTTACGGAATATATTATATTCCGAATTAGGCGAGTTTTTAAAATCACCGCTGGTTATGATACTTTAAAAAAAATTATATTTTTTGAAATTTGAAATCTTTTTGCTGCCGATGTGCAATTCGCCTCTCAGTGTCTAGGGAATGCCTAGGAACATAGGATTGCTCCTTTGGAGATTCGTCGACCTCGGCAGGGGATTTATACGCTATATTTGGTACTCGTTAGGGGGCAGAAGGCAACAATGTTTTCGAGCACTTGGGTAAACGACAGTTCTCTCTGGGGGCAGAAATGCCTCGGAGTTTTCTCACTTGATCTACCACAGACTCGAGTTTTCTCACGGCCTTAGCAGACGTCACTGTTTTTGTGCCCGTATTAATGATCTCGAGAAAACACGTCCCAGGAGAAAGAGGCGCTTATGGGTCGGAATACCCCGGCGTAGCTCTGGCGAGAGAGTTAAATCAAAGGTTACATTCCTCGGAGGTCTTATGATGTTGACGGGAACATGAGAACAACAGTTGTCGCTATGTCGACCTACCTATCCCTGTTTAAAGCTTCTAACTATAGTTAAAGTTGGAGCACCAGACATTTCAGCCAACTTCTCGTCTGGTTATCCGCAGTCGGGGATAACGATCGAACATTCCAGTCAAGACGGGGAAGACGAAAGGTCAGGGTGAACTGTCTAGGGGTTAATCAACCTATCGATTTACATCCCAACCTGTGGGACATGTTAATTTTGAAGGCTCGAGGTGCCAGTCCGTACGCAGAGTTGTAATAACACCTGGGATTTACAACGTGAAGCTAACAGTGCAAAACATAGGAAGAGACGGGGATTGGGATTCTAGGATGCCGAGAATAGTAAAATGCCAATCACGATAGCGTGCTAAGAATATCGTGAAATATTTTAGAGTTAACACACTTCTGCTTGTCAGGACGGAAATCGCCCCTGAACATCACCTGCAGTGGCAAAGTCTCAGGTAGGAACAGGGCAAGCAGAACCAAGGAAATTCGTAGGTAACCAAGAACAAGTCCAGGGGGTGAACTTGAGGTCTCAGGACGGCTAGGAGGCGGATCGATAAAAATGTGACTTATCTAGGCATCGTGAGAGTATAAATTTTGAAGAAGAAGAAGAAGAAGTAAGCATCATGATTACTGGCGTATCTTATCGTTATCAACAACATTATGGTTTATTCCCTAACTGCTCGCATTTTTCATTTTTTACCAATTTATTTATTGGTTCGTAAATTAACGCTGGTATTGTTGTATTCCTTTTATTCGTAAATCTTTTCATCGGTAAACTTCATCCAGAGTTCAAGACATTGATCGCCCAAAATCGGGATGTAACAAGTTGATCGACGAATCGGAGTTGAGCTATGATGAAGATACCAATCTAAATTTGGATTTGATCCTGGGGTTATTCATAGATCGCTAATTGAGCGAGGATCAAAATGTTATTGAAGCCGGTCCTGAGTAAGTACGCTACAAAAACTTGACTTTTTGTGATTTTTGACGTAAAATCAACAAGAAAATTGACGGTATCGACTATTCTTCGAAGCAGACTTTGGGAGGAATGGATCGACGTAAATGAGCGAGTCCTGTTAATGTGCCAGATCTCACCTATTCCTTGAAAATGGGACAGGCTCCTCATCCTGTGAAGACATTATTTTCGTGTCATTCAACTGAACGAGAGTCGAATCTCTTAGGAACGGTGCTAATTATATGTTTGCTCAAACGAAGTTTCTGTCAAGGATCGAAAAAATATACAGGCTCTTCTCGCAGCTGCGGGAAACACGAAATGAAGAAAGACGTCGGCATGGAATTTGTAACGAATCGCCTAACCCAACCTAAAACATCGAATGGTGGACAAAAAAGGTCGTACAGGGCGAGAAGACCGACAGATATGTTCAAATTTGGACTCCAAAACCTGAGAAACAGCCCAGAGGTGGAGCAGTAGAGTGGCCTTTGAGAGCACAATACAGTTCACATCTAAAACCTAAGGTAAGTGTGGATCAGGCACCATATCAAATTTCCCATGATAATCACGTAGACCTGGTCAAACTAGTGATCGACTGATGATAGCCTATCGGATCTTAGGCCCTCATTGGCATAATATGTCTTCCTCATCATCAACCGTTTTGGCGGTATAGAATCATTCAATTTCGTTACAGCACATGATTACTTGAAGTATCTACTTACCCTATGAGGAGATGAAAGAGGTCTTCTAGGGGGTCCAACAGGTGGGCGGGCGGATCCTGCCCAAGGGCAGGGCGTGATGATGCCCAATTGGGGCGGTGGAGGAGTCGGTCGGAGCGGCACTAGACAAGGCACCGGCCTTTTATCGTCGACCACCTTCCAATGCGAATGCAGGCTCTTGTCTCTCAATACGGTAACCTAGAAATCAAAAATTAGAGTTATAAAATTTCTTCAATCTTTGTTCACCACTTTGTTTCTCACAAGTTCGGTGTAAGATTTAAAAAAAATAGGTCAAAACTCAAAAATTCTGCTTATTGATAAATTTCAATAATTTACCTGAAGAGTGTCTGCCGCTTTGAGAAAAGAATCCAGCCTCTCCTCAGGCACAGCAGCGCCTCCAGTGTAAATGAAATCCAGCAGGAGTCGCATGTCTTCAGCTTCTATGTCGTCCAAAATGATAGTCGTATGGTCGTTAGCTGGATGCGCCAATAGCAGCTCCTGCAACACGAATGGTGAAACCGCCATTAGGGATAAGGCACATCATAAGGTACAAGGCATGCCAAATTTTATTGCTGAATTTGACTGCGAGTCGTTCATGAATTCATATTTTACCGACGCTAAAATTTATGTTGTATTGAGGTTATTTAGATGATGACGTGGGTTTGGAATTTTTCGAGTATTTTTTTCGGTTTACTCGCTTGATTTACCACTGGGATAGGCGTTTTTCCGGGAAAAAGTCGATGCCTTTATTTCATCTCTGTAGAGTTAAAGTCAATGAAGGCACAGACTCAAAAGTTGGATGTTCAAGTGAGGAGTCCTCGGTAGTTAAGCTATACAGTAGAAAAATTCTACGATTAGCATAGTTTCCTTTCATTTCAAAAATGGCTGCCAGAACATTTCTTCCGTCATCATTAAATGATGACAAATTTTGTTTACTTTTTAGTTTTTCAAGCTTTTTTTGGGGTCGGTTTTATTTTTTGTTATCTAGGTAACATCGCGAGAGTCTTTCAAAGGTCTTTCAAGCCTTTTTAGTGCTTACTGAAGTAACGCGAGTAAATAAACACATTGTCCCAGTCTTATTGAAACGGCCTAGGCATGGCTGTGATTTCATACATCTTCGGTAGGACGGTAGGTACAGAACATTGTTCGCTTCAAGAAACCCAGAATGCGCCGATAATGCTCTCTTATCACCGGCATGATTCCACGTCTATTCAGCAAAGCTGATATAGGGATCCCTCCTATTCAGTGCGGTCCACCTTTGCGTTTCAGTGAAAGAGCATGAAGAAGATAATGGCGATCCACTTATCCCGAAGAGCAGGGACTTATTCAAGCGAAAGAGTAACTGGAGGGAAACAAGCAAAACGTACACTAAGGTCAACAGTCGAGTAATTGGTTTAAATCTACATAATCGCTCCTATCCAACATGAATCAACTTCAGTGCAAGAACTGCTCCATTCGAGCAGTTCAAGAATTAGCTTGTCAGCCGTAATGCCTCATGAGAAAGAGGCGTTTTTGTCAAGAACTCCTATAGAGTAAAGAGGCTGAATGGCCTGGACGCAGGACGAAGAAAGAAACGAAAGTCGGAATTTATGTGCCTTGGGGCTTGAGGGTACCAGCATTGTAGAATTGCATCTGGCTGCAGTTCAAGATGGTTAGAAAGCGGCAACTATGGATGCCGTGTGGCTTTTCTGAAGAAAAGTACTGCTTCGGCCAAAATGAGGATGCTCTACGCTCTGAAAAGATAGCCCCATGAAAATTGACTAGTAGTTGATTGTGCCATAACAGAGAAATAACCGTAACACAAACACCAATATCCCCAAAGAAGTGACACTTTGAAATTTGTTGGCAGTTTCAGGGTCGGTTCATCAATTGCCATAAATCTAGTGCCTGTCAAAGTACCTGCAACTACTATGACGACATTTTCATGGACGCGCATATAAAACCAGTGGTGCGTAGATTACACACAATACTTTTATACTTTTGAACGTAAATTTTTGGCAAAAATTGATTGTATTATGGCTACTGGACTCTGGGAGGATCAAAAATGACAAAAAACTCACTATGCAAATTTTAAAATTTTAATTAAAATATTTTCCTGAACCTCCGATTTAGTTTTCAGTTTAAGGACGATTACAATACATACTACTATTTACCTCGTAAATATGGGAGCATAAGCTGTTTTGGATTCACACTCATTATCCGCTATTTCTCCAACAAAGACGTCTGATTATCGTTTGATTTCTCTCCTCCTTGAAAAACTAGCATTCAAAACCGGCACATAATTCGAGGCATCGACCGTGAAATCACTCAGTGGCTTTTTCCAACAAGCGGGACCAATAAATGTTTATCACCTCAACTCAAGTCTCTAGTTGAATTTTAATATACGGCCATTAACTTGTTTCGGCATCAGAGCGAAAGCCGTAATTTTCAATCATGTTCCACCCGGATTTTATTGGTCACAAAAAAGACGAAGCATGTGTGGGCTGAGAGGCGAATACATTTGAAAACGTCGGATTTCTCTAATGCGGAAACGTTTTCTCCTAAATTTTTACGTCCTCACCAAATCCTCGCGAGGCGAAAGTTCATTTTTACGAACAATAATTCTCGATCAGGAAAAAATGAAAATACCATTTTGGTCAATGTGCGCACTCGGACGCTAATAACTCCTTTATCCGCCAAGCTATTCCAACGGTTTTCGGTTACCCATCATAGTTTGTAATATTTTTTTCGTGAAGAACAAATATTTAAAATGAATAGGTAACCAAAAATTTGATATCGCATTGCTTCCGTGCCATGTAATCACCGTGCACTTTACCTAAATGCAAAAATTGATTTGGGAAGGAGGTCAAATAAATGACACTGGACGAATACATTTTACGATTTTTTTTACGAATACATTTTGCCGAGCTTTTGATGTTACATCCCCAGAGTGCAGAACTGTTTTGATCGTTGTTACCTTGATCAGTGTTCTTTACAAAGATACCATCGAATCGAAATATGAAAATGGGTACCATTGTGCTCCAAGCAATACTAGTTGAGATTACTACAGTCGGCATACTACTTCGTTTGTGAACAATCAATCTATCCGTAAATACGCTCTCGTCGACCAATCGATCAGCAACTTTAATTTAAGGATGTCGTTTCCAACCTGTTCCTCAGTCTTTTTCGATCTTCCTTTGCCCTCGGGAGCGAACCCTGTAATTTTACATGTCCGAGTAAACGGCCAAATTGCCATCATAACTCATCAGGTTAATAGCCTCGAATCCGGCTCAGTCGGCCGGGGGAGGGCTGAGCCTGTTGGAGGCTTTATTGGAAATTCGGTGATCGATATGGCATTTATAGTTAACTCCGAGGGGGAACCTTCAATTTTAGAAATAGTTGCCTTCAATTTCCGGATTGATGCTTGCGGATGGGAACTAGGAAATTTGGATACTTAAAGGCACCTATCAGGAGGAAGACCACCGGTTCATGATTGTGGAGGTCCAAGAAATTAAGCATCAAATTTAGGATTGATCTATAATGATTTACCAGAATTTTGTTTGTATCAAATCGCTATACTTCCCCACTACTCACGCTGTTTAAGCTTCAACTAACGTACCTACAGCCAGAGGTGAAGATGTCCCATAACAAATCGATGTTCACAAAAGGGACATTTGTCCTTGGGTTTGATGATGGATGATGACCCTTGAAATGCCGTTGCGATCAAATCTGAAGTCATGCAGCAAAACAGGGTAAGTTCGATCAGGCCAATCAGTCCTGGACAGTCCCGGATCAGCAACTGCCGACGCCAGACGAATTCAAGCCAGGTGATTAGTTAAATTGGCCTGGTGTCGTTATTAACTATGGTCAATGACTGACCTAATCGAACGGACTCACTCCTTCGACGAAGTTTCGAAAAATTTATCATCTTCCTCGGGGTCTCCAGCAAGCCCTGAAGAAGTCATCATAAGCTCGATGAAGGAGACTGCCTTTTTTTGACCCTGATGACAACTTCATCCAAGGTGTGCACATCCTTTTTTTAAGGAAACGTTGCCTGAGACATGGGAAAGAAATCATCCTCTTCTGCTGATCCGAATCCCTTAAGTTGGCCGAACGAAAATTCGACTCCACCGGACCAGCCAACCGTTGGGCACGCTACACTGGTACCATCCTCATATTTTGGGACGAAGACATAGGCGGCTCTGTTTCTGATTGTGGTGGCCTTGCAGTCTGCGTCAGATTCCGCCGGACACTAAGAATTTGGATCAGCCGACGAAGAGCGATGGGTTTTCTTCAGCATCCCTGATCCCGTGCCCTCAATGGCGATTCGTCGGGGAAAGGAGGAATGTTTTGAACTGAAATAAGGAACTGAAGGAATCACTTGTCAATGTTCAGTGGTAGTGTCGAAACCATACTCCCTCTCTTCTGCCGAGCTGTCAAAAAATGAATTTTCTTCCTCGCTTATAGACAAGAGTACGCGGTCAGAGGTCCACTGTCCAGAATTTTCGTGGAATCCATTTTGACACTGGTTCTAATGCAGGTTTGTGGAAAAATAAATCATTTTATAGCATCATTCACGGCGATAAAAATCGTGAACTGAAGGAATCGCCATCTTCCTGTTATGTTGCCGCTCCGCCGAGGTGGGGTCCTCGGTGTCACGAGGATTTGCGCGTGTGTTTTGTGCGTGCGGTTGGTGATATGTCACACTGCGGTATGTTGTACATATGAAACTTCCTCATGCCATTATACTGGTCCCAATCCGTTCCACATTTACGACCAGTATTTGAGAAGTGCGGGGGCATATTTTTCGTTTCCACTCTTGAACTACCTCTGGAAATGCGTCGAAGGAGGATGCAAGCATTTACCTCGCTAAAGGGTTCTTCGGTATAGGCACTAGAGGGCAGGTACTCTTCGTTTCTCACTGCGTTACTGCGTTTTAATGGCGAAACAATTGTAATTGTGCGGAAACTGTGAAATTGCCAGAATGCTCAGTCACGCTCGAGGGTCATGTTGTAACTCTCGAATCGTTTCTGCTTACTACTTCTGTTTTACACTGTAAACTGGATTTTCAAACGGAGCGGGAAATGAGTGGGAAATGGAGTGAGCCCACATAAAATACGAAGGGTAACTTGAGCGATTTTATAATTATAAATACGTTACAATGGTTTATTGGATGGCACACGAATTGTGCTCGAGATGAAAGAAAGAAAACGAGGATACGCAGATGGTTTAAATTAATACAAAATTTAAGTAAGTACATAGACGAAATGAAATTATCGTTCATTGAGCACGAGGAGGACACCATTGAATCACACGTGTTGCTTCTCAAAGTTACTTGAGTCCAGCGGAAGGTAACAGACAGCCATCAACTTTTTGTCCAGCGCCGCCGCGACTGCCATAATAGTAAACAATTACCTCATGGAATACCTAATTGACCAGTGAATAAAGAAAGCAGGAATTTTTATATCGCACTGTTCAAGCTCAAAATTTCCACTGAATACACGGCAAGATATGATCACTTACCTACAAAAATATAAAAAAAACCATATTCAACTCCATGTTCAAAACTAAACCAGGTCTTCAGCTTCGCAAGTTCGTGGGAAATACGAAAAATTTGGTAAGCGGCCACCGGTCGATCCTGAGGATAAAGTTTATCGTCACTCCATGGCATCACGAATGTAAGGAAACGCTGTTTATGGCTGCGTGTCGGCCGTTTTCAAGGCTGTAAACACATTAGAGCTTTCAGCGGGTTTCGTGTGCCGTTCGAATCGAGCATTCCGACGAGGTCAGCCCTCATCCGTCGAATAATTTACTCGAGTGTCGCCGACAGGTTCAAGGAGGTTTTCGGTTTCAAGGCATTACAACGCATACTGCAAGTAATATGACCTTCACAAGGCGTTACAGGGAAAACCGCTTTCCTGGGATTCTGCTGTAGTTCGTTAATCGTGGCCTTCGGTGTCCCAGAACCCTAGACGATCCCGGAGGCCTTGAGTCCGAGACCTTTGAAGGTGTCGGTATATCAAAATTTTGGGTTCGTTTGAAAATTTCGACTTTACAAGTATACCTGGATTTGGTGTACCTTTATCTAACCCCCAGATCCGAATTTTCAGCTCAAAATCACGTAATTGAGCCGGAGAACAAAGATCAGATTTTGTTGGTAGAGGGTGAGTAGGGACTAAAATTTTAAGCAAAAATACCAAGCGTATTTTTGTGCATTTGGAAATACGGTATAAAAAAATTGTTCAAAGTGCAGAAAAAATGCAAAATAACTGCATATGGTAGCTATTTATGCTAGCTATCATCTTGGAATTTTTCTCAAGAGTCAAATTGGAAATTTTCCAAACAAAATTGAAAATCTTTGAGTCTAAAACCAACAATAAAGTCTCTCTTGCATAGTCAGATGAAGGGAAAACGTCTCCAACCGGTAAAATAGGTTTTCTCTTTCCCTGAAAATTGAGAAAGATTCCGGATTTCGCCGAAATTTTTTCCCCTTGTAGAAAGTGAGATTGATAATCTCAATACCAAATCAGCCGGCCAATTAGCAAAAAACCTTCTTTCATCGAAAGCAAATTTTTATCGCCAAGTTTTAATCTTGACGTCGGTCCAGTTCATACACGTGGAACCAAATACGGAGTCCCCAAACTGACAGGTTGGCCCCCTACTGGAGTACCGGTGCCTATTAATTTTGCGAAACCCGATGCCGCCCATCGGACCATCACGTTACGATGAGTTATGGTTTCGTTGCCGAATTTCTAACGCGCGTGTGGAACAGGTTCCTGAAACAAGGGCCGACATGGGGGCCCCGCTCGTTTTTCTGAATTTCAAGCGTGGGATTCGTCTGAGAATTGGGCCATCGCATTTTTTCGCCGGCAAACAGAACGTGAGTCATGTATTCAAATTTATTTCGATGCGCTTTTTCACTTTTCACTAAGCGCTGCATGAAATTTGTTCTACGAGCTCGAAAATTCAACATAGCGATAGTAAAAGTGTAAATCTTTGTAAGTCCGAATTCAGAAATTTGTCAGGGCACCTAAAAAACGTGCTAGTTTTTGCCACAACTCTGGAAGGTTTTGACTAACAGGTTATTGCACATGGTCACAGAGAAGAAATGAGACGAAAACGGAGGAATCCGGCTTCACTTAATGGATCTACGGCTCAAACACTACCCATAGAGCTCATATCCTTATTTTATCAAAAATTGAGACTTACGAGGTTTTATACTTTTACTATCGGTAGGTTGAATATCAGCTTGGTATATCGACGGTGAAACTGCAACACTGCCCAATTCAAACCATCGTGTCTTTTGGGGTCTTCGGTTGCCTACTTCCCAAAATTTGGATTGATGGCAACTTGGCATATCACGCGTCTATAGATTGCATTGCAAAAGGCAGAGTTGATTCCAAACCGTCAATATTTTGACCAATTTGCGAAAGTTGTTTTCATCCCGGTACAAGAGTAACATAATTTTTGAGAAACAGCTTTATTGCTTTTCCAAAGAATAACATAAAGTGATAAAAAACGGCCAACACAAAATCTCACGGTGACTTATAATTTGGAGTTTTAACATGACATAGACCCGAATTTAATCGGTCATTCAGCTGGTCGAACACCTTGATAATTAGGTACCTATACCTTCACGTTCACCTTCCATTATATTGTCCAACGTCCGTCTATTCACTCAGCACCTCTAACACAAGCCTACGGGCTGTTCTTAATAATATGTTGAAACCTGTCTCTTCTTTTGGCCGTCGTAATTAACCCATTTAGATCAACGGAAGCTCAAAGAATTTTGTTTTGTCTAACTAGTTTGGTGGCTGCCTGGCTAATAGATTCCCGAAATCAGTCTAGCAGCTATGGCTGAGAACTGAACACTGCATAGAGATGACAGAATATATATATTTTATATGAGAGTTTTTATCTTGATCGAGTGGACCAGTTTTTGAATCGGGTTCTTCACATCTATGCTCGTATAATCGATTCAACTGGAAATCCCAAGCAAATATGGAGCGATAAGAATTTTCATGGATGATTTCTTTTCAAGTTTCGGAAGTACTATGAGTCATTTATATTTTGATTTACGGGAAACGGATTAATGGATCTCACCTGAACAAAAATTCGAAAAATTTCGAAAATCGCGGGAGATATGACAATTTTTGTGATAATGCTCCCGAGCGCTTCCGCCTACGATTACATCAGGAGGCTCGCATTCGACAGACTAAAGTTACCTATTCGTCGGTTGCATAGTATTTCCTTTAGCCATTCTTCCTGGTCTGAATTGAAACGAAATTCGCCTAAATAGGCGCAAATTAGTATATCAGAGTTGAGCTATACTAATTGCGCCAATCTCTGCGAGTCAAAGAACAATCTTCACTTTCGATTTCTCATTAGCAGCTTGCGTGCAGCTCATGTTTGATTCATGCAAAATGGAGCATCTGTTCCTTGAATACTAATGACATTAGATACGTCAAGACGAAGCGATCGAAGCTAACATCAAAAATGAGGACCCATTACAAACAGGGCGATCCCATAAAATTAAGCACGGACACGATTGGACAAGGAAATTATACCAATAGGTCCACTGACTAGAAGCTTCACGAATAGTAGTGAATCATAAAGTAGAATTTTGTTGTTCAAATACGACTATTCAGTTACGAAAAATTGGGATTGCCTCTTAAAATATTTTTTTTTGTATTAATTAATTCTCAAAACCAGTGGTGCCTCGATAGCAAACATTACTTCTATATTTTGATGCCGAAATACACATTTTTTGACACAAATTAATTATGTTTTGACTACCTACGTTTGACGCTATGTGGATCGGAAATGTCAAAAAACTCACTAGGGAGATTTTAAAATCCGTCGAAATACGTCAAGTTACCGGAACAAAAAAAAAGTCCACATATTTCCTGAGGTAGAATAAAGATTTTAAGACCAGAATACTCAAATCGATTCATTTTTTCGGCCAGAAAAATATGAAACAGAAGAATGAACTTTATTGCTCCAACAACAACCAGAAGGCGGTCTGCCCATAATTATGGGATGCCCTTTGGGATACAGTGTACAGTTTGACACCCAGGGTCAGCCATGTAATCGGTCAAGCAAAATTTTTTTTTTCAACACCCCCTGCAAATTTTTTCAAAATAAAAAAGAAAGGGGGCGTACGATAAGTGTGGTGCGGGGGGGGGTCCTGGGCGGGGGATGGGAGGGGCGGATGTTGTAAGGATGGCTGGGAGGGAGAGGGGTGCCGGGCGCTGGTGAGGGTTGAACCTCGAGAGGGGTGGGGGGAACAGTATCTCCTTTTTGTACCTATTTGTTCATCATTGCGAAAACGTACCATTAAGCATCATGCATGAATGAAGCTGCAGCTCACCATGGACCCTAACTCCACAAATGATAATATCATTAAATGATAAATTTTATCATATTATGATGATAAACCGACCTACTCCAACTATTTGAACTTTATTCTCTGAGATACCCAGACAAATAATGTAGGTACCCTGTCACTAATCTACTTAGCAGCGTTTTTGAAACCCGTTCGGTAAGAACGAACCATTCGCAGAAATTCTTCGAAGACCAATTTTAAAAAGCATTTTTCGAAATTTCCGCCAGCAGTTCGAAGAGAGGAAACGCCCAAACCAGAACGAGTTACGCAGAGATGAGTTCACGTTTGAACCCGAGCCTACAATAGCATAGTGGTAGTAATTCTGCCACTTAATTTTCAGGCGAAGTGCCGTTCGTAAGAGGCCAAAGTACCGCTGCTGAGAGCGTAGGCATGAAGTACAAAGTACGCTCTTTTTAATGGCCTTCGGAACAATAATTTGGAATAATCTTCCCTTCATAAATGGCATCCCGTACTTTCTCGGTTGATGGCCGATTCGCTTAGGTTTGGCTGCTATTTCGTTCCGAGTTTGAGAGGTCTTTAACCTTTTTATCGCTGCGTACCTCCTTATATCATGCGTTTCTTGAATGGGCCGCGTTTATCCATTCATAAGAAAAACGTACGAGGTAGCGTTATTATGAGAATGCAACTTCAAGAATGCAGCCGAGCTTCTGAACTCTGGAGATATTCACGTTCAAGGAGACATCTACAATGCGGAATCTAACAATTGCCACTGGAACGGTAAATGTTAATGGTCCGCACTCGGATAGCGTCGACCCGGCAACAAATTTGATGAAATGAGGGTTCTTTAGAATATCAGAACATAATCAACTAGAAGATTCAATTATTTCACGATGGATTTCCACCTCGGTTTGGGTTCGGAGAGAATTTCACCAGAAAAGGTAGTTCAAAGTTCAAAATATATAATAGATACTATATATATTTAGGATATTATCCTACAACTAACAGTAACAATCACGAGAAAAACAATTTTTAAAATAACTCTGCATGAAAATATCTCTAAAAACTCAAGTTGAACCCCGAAGAACACGAAGGATCCAATCCTCTCTGAGCTTGTGTGCACTCCCACACAATCGTCGATTCAGCTAATCTCCAATCGTAGCGCACATCCTCACGTGGAAAAATTCCTTCGACTTTATCGAGGCCAAGGTGGGCGAAAGCTAGTTTTGTCCGGACATTGACATCTGAATACTACGTCTCACAAATCACACCCGTCCGACCCGTCCAATCCCACACACAAATCAAAAATGGAATAGCTCGATGGAGCCGGCGATTTCCTGTACGGACGTGGACTGATTCGAATGGATGGAAAAAACACTCGATGCTCAAAATAGCGATTTTTTATTTTGGTCGTGATTGCAGAGAGTTGGTGGAAACGGAAGTGGACTCTTTCAAAAACGATAGTTTAGTTCAGTTCTGAGAAAATGAAAGGTGTTAACGCCACCCTCAAGCGTAAAAGGCTAATCCATAATTCTTCCAAAAGTTTCAGAATTTCTCTGAAATTCAAAATCCAATATTTGCCAAACGTCTGGAGTTTTTAACATTTTCCAAACATGTTCCAGTAATTTCAGAATTTCTCCGAAACCCAAAATCGCCTTTAATATTAAAAATTGGTAGGTGGAAAATGCCGAATCTCTCTCGGAAGTGATGTAAACGCTGGTTGGCAGTCACATTTTTATAGGTATCACACCTGTCGCAGTGTCAACTAATGAATAGCATAAATGTTCATCATCTCACGCCCACGGGTCTCGCTTTCTTCAGAAAAATCCGCCCATTCCGACCCTAACGTTACCATATAAAATAGTTTCCAAATTTTTATGAGACTTTAAAATCAGAATTCACAATAGCACGTGACTCAGGATCTAGAGATTTAGAGAACTGTTAAAGGAGATAACATCGACCGTAAAAAATAGATACGGATAGCCTAGGGTTATCGAAGTGCTATGTTATTAGGATGGCCTATCCAGGCCAAAAGGCTAGCCGGGTGGCGCGTCCATTAATTTCTTCGACTTGAATTATTTATCCCCCATAATTCACTCGGATTCCGAGGAAATGTTAATCCGTTTTAGCTTTCGCATCATTCTTTCCAAATACGTAATCCGAAATGAATAAAAATGTTGGAAAGGCTTCCCCTTCACGAAAGTTCAAAGCTCGAAGTTCCGAAATTTCCAACGGGATAAAAGATCCCGACACCTGCTGAAACTGTGAGCTTCGTTTCCAGCATACTTTTCGAAATCAAAAATCCTGTATCCGGATGAAAGGGGAATCTTTGGCTTTGAATAAATTTAACGTTTTTATATTTGCTTAAACCTTTCTCATGTCAACTTTTAACGAAATATTTTATTTCAAGAATTATTTCCAGAAATTTCGAATAGTGAGTTTCTAAGTGGTCATAATCGATACCTTGAAGCATAATGGGAATTGATGATGAATGATCGACCCGTATTAATGTTGTAGTCACGCGATCAGGGTTAGGGTCATACAGAAAAACGTCGTCTCCTTCGCCTAAGCGAAGCGAAGCCTAGGCGAAGGAGACGACGTTTTTCTGTATGACCCTAACCCTGATCGCGTGACTACAACATAATGGGAATGTGTTTCAAATTATTGATTTTTGGGATTCTAGTACCGGAAGAATCTACTCATCTAGACTTGCCTATCGATGGGGCTCAAAATCATCATCGCATTTTTCCATCCAGAGAAGTTTTTTACAGTTAAAAATTATGGGAGATAAGCGATTTTTAGGAATTTATTCTGCGTTTTTCTTGTATCTAATGCCATTTTTGGAAGTGCCGACGAGGGGTTCTATCTGTGATTTTGGGCATCGATATGCGGTCGTATTTCCTTCTTGAGATTGGCGTTAATACTTTTGTACATCGGTACATTATTTACAGATATAATTTCGGAAAAGGTTAAGGGGCCCAAATCGGCAAAAACATGGTCCATTTTTAAGTAATTTAAGAAGAATTCGGGAATTTTCCCCTAAATTTTTGAAAATTCCAAATGTTTTGGATTATGGAGAAATTCTGCACTTTTTTCCTTACTTGAGATGGAGAAGTTCAATCGTGAAATTAACATTTAACGCGGAAAAAAGTGGTGAAGTGCATTATCTCAGTATACTGAGAGACTTTCTTATCTTTCTTCTTATTGCTAATTACTTCAATTACAGGATAAGAGGGAAAGATAAGAAAGATAGATAAGATAGATAAGATAAGATAAGAAAGATAGAAAGAAAGATAAGAAAGTCGCAATGGTTGGGGTGGTATAGGTATACCAAGCCCTAGGCCGGTCGAGGGAAGACGTAGCCCTTGGATTTTTCATCAGTGACCTCAAGGTAATGAAGAGATGCATTTATCCTCGGACCCCTTGGGCTGACTAGAGTGGGTTATAGCATTTAGGAGTAAAGAAAATGATGCACAAGTACCGGCAGGCCTACCCGCTAGTTAAAAGTCGATGTACCGTTGGTCTCCTCCCACCGGCTCGAAGATAACCTTCCCCTATGTCGTCCTAGGGCTCAAAGCAGATGAAGTATGAAGCTTGGGCCGGAATGAAAGAAAAAGAAATGGGGAAAGAAGTCTAGAAAAAGACAAAGACAGCCAAGACTGAAAATAATCGGATGAGCTCCTCGTAATCTCGACTCATCTTGACAAGACCCGCCGTTCAAGTCACCGGTCAAACTCTCGCCGCTATCCGTAAAATAAGCTTTCTCTTTCCCAAATAATAAATTACGGGTGGCCCAAGATTTTATATTGATGAATTACTGTTCATAAACGGGGAAAAGCCGAATCGAACTGTGTTGTGATGGCGCGTTGTGAGCACAACATATAAATATCGAGATTCCAAGCTTTTTTGGCTGTTTTCTCCAAGAGTAAGTAGGTACCTGTTTTGTCGGTACTTGATCAAGCCAAAAAGCTAATAATTAATTCTAAAGAAAAACCAGTGGTGCGTAGAAAGCACACAAAACTTCCATATTTTGATACGCAGACGGACACACGGACAAATGCTCAGGAAGTGATTCCTAAAGCTGAGAAGCCGAAAGTGATGATCTTAAGCTCGGATCTGATTCTGATTTTAGGACGTGGATTACAATAAGATAATATACGATTTGAAAATTGTAAAAATAAGATAATATTTACAAAAATTGCTGACTATGGTTTGAAGTAGGTACCTGGAGGTCATCCTGCTTTCCAACGAAAAAGGATTAAAACCTTCAAGAAAGTTCCATCTACTCGTCCTGCATTCAATGCTTTCAGCCGATTCATTTGCAGCGTTCATCCATCGAAGTGGAATGAGACTTACTATGTAGCCATTAGCATTTTACCTAATAAGTTCCGCTGTACAAACGTTAAGAGATGCACCTGAATGAGCTTCGATAGCAGAAGTTATTAGCATTCGAATTGGCCCGATTGAGCTGGATTCTTTATCAACTATTGACGATATTCATTGGTGCAGCTCCTGACTGAAGACCTTGCATCTGTTTATTGGTTCGAGGAAACAGCAACAGCGGCGAACTGTCGGACGGAAAAAGACAAGCGCGAAAGGCTCGGCTCCATCAGTTAGTGATAAGTCACGCCTGCCCGGCTTCGACCAACATCAAGACAAACGTCCTCTTCTTGTTTTTCTTCCTTATTAGCTCCAAGTTCATTCTGCCGTCTCACTCGTTCCCGCTCGCCGATGCGCAGGCGCAGATAGATCGGCCGTTTTATGTTCGCTCTGCAAAGGACTCGTTATTCGTTTCGCCCGAAGGCAGGACCTCCATCAGAAGTACCACCTCTTGGCTAGTAGCTTTCTAAAGGAGCAGCCATTCAATGAAAGTGCTCGTGTCCATCAAACGCATACAATCGCCGGAGGGACGCCGACCGAGCGCCGTCGTGTGACAGTTTACACGGGCCAAGGTGGCCGCTCTGCCTCTTTCCTGGATCTGAAAGAAGATAAGGCCGGACAGCGGTTGCAGTCTTTTCAGTCTAATAAAGACGTTCCAACATTCGCGTGACAGGCGTCATGCCAGTCCCGATTGACTGTTTAACAATTGATTTTTGTATAGTTAGCCATGAAGATAGTTCTGTCGATGGTATAGTCGAGGGTCGGCTACAATTCTTAATTCATCAGGATAAGAACAACGCAAAATAAGTTTCGACTAATTTTCAAAATTCGCCATTCTCCCATGATTTTACCACTTTGATGGAATGATACCACCTAGCCAATCCCGATGGTTGTTCCTACCACTGATTTGTGCCTTTATCTTCAGCCAACTTCCACAGTATTTTGATTCCGTTTGAGGCGGTGATGGCTGAAAATTGATTCCATAGATAGGAAGATCCTCGGAAAGCAGCAAAGCATTTCAGGACCTAAATTCCGAAAGATTATCATAGAAGACTAGGAGTCGAAGGGCTAATTATAGACAACTATGATTCTAACCAGTTTTTGTGCCCTGGAACACTGCAGATCTCACCGTCAGCGGCATTTGATTATCCCAAAAAAAGAGTCCATAATTCATAATAATAGGTGTCCCTAATCCAAGGTATCGTTTCCGACTCTTTGGATCATTTCTCACTGTTTTTCTCCCACCTGATCCTTAATTAAATCTGATGGTAGGAGTTTCGGCTCCCAAACTAGTTGTAGAGGCTGAAACCTGCTGCAGGGCTCCTCTCGATAATAGTTAATCTCTCAGAATCTAGGCCTACGCCTGCCGAATCGATCGTTGACTCAACTGGCGTCATTTTCCATTGGAATTTTGATTTAGGTAGGTAGGCACTGAAACAGTGCTTTTCTTCTTCATCCAAACCAGCACGTATCACTTTTTCAACTCAACAGAAAACTTTTTTGCCAGAAAAAATAGTTTTTTTAATAAATATTTTTATATTCTTTCTCCAGAATCCACTGTACTTCCACAAAAGCGTCTGCAATCAGTTCAATTCGTGACAATATTTTTAACCTTTCAAAATGAGAAATATTCAAAGCCCTCCTTGACTACTGTGGGAAGGAAATCGCGTGATTTGCTTTGGAACGGTAATGCAAAATATGGGTAAATATATGCGTATTAATCCTCAATGCCCGCATACCTGCAACAGGCTCATCAAGAAGAAGGATTGATGAAGGTAAGGATGTCATTTTTGTTCATGCAATCCGACGGATGTCGTGATCTGAGCCAACGAACTGAGTGGACTTCAACAGATAAAGAACAGAGAGAGTATTTTAGTCTTATGATAAATTGAGCACTTAAGCACCAAGGATCGTGATCAAAGAAGGCATCAGGAACCTGTCCTACAAGTGGTGATGGATTGGAGCGATGCGAAAATTGAGGAAAAGATACCAGAGAAAAATATGAACATTCCAGTCGTCCAGAGGAAACTAAAGCCATTTTATGCGCGATTCACGATCATTTTCATTGTCAATTATAAGTATCATAGGTCGTAATCACCTGTACAGGCACGAACCGAGAAATGCACTTGCCAAATAAGCACCTACCTACCTATAGGTTAATTATTTTTTCCATTTCGTAGTTTTAGGTAACTACCTAATCGAAATTACACCCTGAAAAAATTATCGAATAAACCACCCTGTGTTTAGAGTTGTCAGCCTAGTAGTTAGTCCAGTGTCATTGAATGCCTTCGAACTCGGAAAATATTAGATAGCGTACGATAGCCGAGCTGAGGCGTCATAAAAGTGTGAAATGCTGAAAACAACCTGCGAGGAAATTATAGAGCGTCAAATAAATTTGCAGAGTCGTTAAAAAATGCTCCATCAATCGAGGGAGAAAAAATCGCGGTAATTATACGGGGTGGCGGAGAATAGCTTCCTTTGATGAGAAAAGTGCTGGCTTTGCAGCAACGTTAGCAGTCATAACATCAAGGAACTGCATTCCCCAGAAGTAACGAGCACATCTGGACGATGCAATTGAATTCGAACGGCATCCGAACGGATGACTCTTGACACTCGTAAACAGAGTTCCACCTTGAACTTTAACCTGGACGCCTGGAAGGCTGTTCTGGAATTGGTCAAGTAAATCGTCCGTAACGGAGAAATCGAACCGCGCCGGCATCTGTTCGCCAATAATAAGGGAAGGCCGTTGGTGGAAAAGATTAGCCATAGTGACCCTAATGACGACAGTTAAGACAGTTTACAGAGCTTAATTGATATTCGTTAGAGTCCATAATGCGGATCTACACTCGATGCTCTCGATGCTCTGGATATCATAATGGCGATCTCGACCGCACTGAGGAACCCAATCAAGGGTCACTCGGCTTTCTCGATTATCCAGAGCGGATTCCATAGGTTCTAGAGCTTCTCAGTCGGCATTCTGAATTTGGTTCGCAACTATGGTAGAAGAGACATTGAAATCTGTTATCTGCCATAAAGAGTCAGTAGATCCTCTGTGGGCTGTGAGTATGGGCAATAAGCGGTAAATACTTTAGCATCCTCAAGCGGCAAAATAAGATTCAATCGATGAACACACGTATAGCGAACATTGATTCAAATCAAGCCTTCAGTCTCGTCAAACGATCCTGAAGAACTGGCACTGGAAATAAATCGAAATTTTGATATTAGACTGTAAGACCACCCAGAGCATCAAAATACTAACTTCGGACAATCGACAATGGGTGTGATTTGACTTTATTCAGAGGGAAAATGTAAAAATTCGAAAGGTGAAAATCGAGGAATGTAAGTTATGTATGAGAATTAACACATTCGAATTTTTGTGAGACAATTTCCTAGGTCAGGATAGCTTCTATGAACCGGCACGAGGGAAGTGTCGCCAGTCCATTGATTCTGAAATCGCCACGATTTGGGTTCCTGCAGGTGTACCACCACAACGAAACAAAAAGGGATTTTTTTTTGTGCCAAAACCAAACGACACACGAAAGCGATGGAAAGAATGCGATAAAAAATTGAGATCTAATTGTGTACGTTGCTTATAACACCACAAACAGCCGAAATCAACACTGTTATCGTCCACTATGCTCAAAACCTCTTTGCTTTTATTGCAGCATAAAATAAAATAAGTGTTGATCAAGCAGTAATAAACGTCGAAGACCGAAAAATATGTTTAAAAATAAAACGAAATTCAAATAATATTTCAGTATAATATTGCCGATCAGAGCGGCCATTATTAGAGGTGGTCGCTCGTAAACAACAATAACGACTCCGAAATAAAGCCCACAGTCCCGGCAGGACTGAATTGGTGTATTCTTTTTATTTCTCCGATTTTCGACCACCGTTTCCATCAAGGGGATATTCCATTTTATCGTCTCCCTCGGGCGACTTATCCTAATTTCGAGCGTATGCGCCCAAGGCAATATGGCGCCCTCGACCTCTCGGACTGAGAAATATGGGAGCGGCAAAGAAGCCGAGCTTGATTTACGCCGATTCGAATAGTACATTAGAAACGGTTTGAAAAGTAGTTTGTTGCTTTGAAGTGTTTCGCTAATTCATCTTCCAGTTGAGACGTACGCGGTGCATTAATACGTCTGTATTGATTATTCATTGATTCATTTTCCCAGCTGTATCCCGATTACATAAATTAGGCTACATCCGTATCCAGCGTATAATAGGCGATTTGTTGCTCTTGAAAGCCGCTCTGAGCCAACGTGGGTTTGAGTAGGAAATTACATTCAAAATCAGCTACTAATGCATTGGTTTTCCTTATTAGAACTCGTCGAATTTGAGATTTTCGAAATTTTTCCATCTTATTAACCTGGAAATGTTTTAAATAATAGCAAAAGACTTCGATTCTCGACTTATTGTGTATCTATTTATAAAAAATGTTGTAACTGGATAATTTTTTCTGGAAATGAATTCCGGCTCCAGTAAAAATTTAAAAATAACACGTTCAAATGAAACTTTTCCATAACAGAGGTTGAAGTTGATAATAATCAATACTCAATGAGGACAACTAACACTTCCTGGTAGAAAGGACGAATTTACCGCCCAGGTAATTCGCAAATACCACCTATGGTAAAATATCGTTACACAGCGGGGTGCACTTCATGCACCACACCGGTGTGACAAGTCGCGGAGCGCGTCGCAACTTGTTATCCACAGTCGGCGTATAGCTGGGTAATCGAGGAATTAAAATCTCGTTACCCGACGCATTTACCGAGCCAGTCGTACATAAATCGCCTCAGCTTTGATAAATGATCTTTCTCATGTTTTAATCTCATTTTCCGATCGGGCGACTCCTTATGATTCGTTACAGCGCCTCAAAAATCCGCGATATTAGTTGTAAATAGAGATGTTCCCGATCCAATAAACGTGAGTCGCTTTCGTTTTTTAATTGAATCTTGGAATGAAACTCGTTCGTATCGAATTATTGCTGATCTTATTGATAAGGGCTTCCAATCAATGTAAGTCTAATGAATGGCAATTTTCCCCATCGGCTTCGGCGCAACAGCTTTATTATACTTGACAAAACTCTTTTTCGTACATTGGAAAGCTGTTCTCGTAATCCATTTTATGCCAGGTCAAAAAAAAAGTTAATCAAATAGATGGTTTTGATGCAATATTTTTGTTTCTAGCTTCCATAATTCCTGGGTGAGTAGGTAGAACTATTGATATTACAATCGTCCAAAACACAGTCAAAATCTCGGTATATAGATATTGATATTCACGCATAGATATAAATACTGACCTAAATATCTACCTATTTAGGGCCACTAGTATTGCAACATCGACATTTGACCCATTTTATTTTCAATTAATACAAAATATTATTGGATGAAATGACGATGGGGCAAATGATGTTCTTCCTTCAATATCACATCATTAAATACCTACTAGAATATTTAATTTAAATTATTAATTTTAACTTATGACAAAAATAAATTTTTCTAATTATTATGAAAATTGTTGTAAAAATAAATATAAATGTAAAAATAAAAAAATGATTTTTTTTCTAATATTTATCTATTAAGGCTAAAAATCCCATTCCGTTATCATACATCCCGAATAACTGTGACCCTTGGACGCTCTGACGTCTCTGCCCTTCACATCGTTGGACGTGAAAAAAACACTGTCCACAAAATGCATAAACTTTTCGTTTTATCGTGCACCACTAGTTGGAATCTTATAGATACGACAAATAATATAAAATATCCCTAATCTCGGAAGGAAACGTTTCAAAACGATCAAAATGTTTGCGTTTGAACGTCCAGAGTCGTAGATGAGAAATATTTACGGTCGGCAGTTAACGAAAATGTCGACTCGCGACTATTCTCAAAAGGGAAAAGGTCAACGAATCCGCCAATAATATTATTATTTACTCGCGATAATTCCCGTTGATCCTTTTCCCCTCAAACTTCAGCCGGTGATTTGCGCTGAAGACTGGAAATTCTAATGGGAACGAGATAAAAGGCGTTTCCTCAGCCGAATTATCCTCCGAATCGCGACTAACGCCAACCTCGGTTCGAGTGTTATGGAAATCGAATGTAATTTTTTCATCGGGGTCGAAGGCGTCCAAAGATCCATTTTCACGATCGGCAGACACTTTTTAGGGGCATAATGAGACGAGAACCGGATCCAATTCGGATTTGATGCCACCGACTGACGGCTCGTCGGAGCCTCAAGTCTAAAAAGCCTTAGCGGTTGGATCCGTTGAATCCATGTTACATTATGGCGTTGAAACTCTTTGTCCTTCAGGATAAAAATGCACCACGCGAAGCTGCTTTGCTTGTTTACAATTACCAATTTAATCAAGTTCATTATTCGTGCTGGAGTTTTGGATGAAGAAGTTAGTCAAACTAGTCAATAGGAGTCGAAAAAATGTTTTCGAAAATTTTATGTACAGAAATCGGTTCAATAGAAGCGAGAATTCGGGAAAATTCAAGAAATCGTGAAAAATTGAAGCACTCTGGAGGCAAAAAATCCTTTCCGAAATTCTGAAAAATACGCTCTTTTATTCGCTATGCGAGAAATCCGGTACAAGTACTTGAAAAACTCCAAACCCTGGAGTCCTGGGCCAGGAAACCATCTTCAATACTAACTTTTTCTATTATTACTTGTTACCGCGTAATTAGAAGATCTTAACTTTTTTGCCCGGATTCCCCTGATGAAGGACTATTTTTTTGAGTTCCTTCGAAAATTGTAGTTCGCCGGGTCGGACAAGACTGCCGCCATGTGACACGGGCCTAACGGGTCTGCACTCAGTAGGCCTCACTACGGCTACTATTGACACTTGAGACAAGCGAAAAGATAACAGTATTTTCGAGATGGTTCCGTCATTTATGGATCCGAACCGAGCCATCATATTTGAAATGTGCTGATGAGTAGAGCATCGAAGCCAATTTTCAATTACCTGGATCAATGACCAGTGTTGCCAACTCAAAGTCAACTTCGAGTTCAAACTCAACTGTCAAGCACTCGAATTCAAACCTCAACTTTGAATCGACTTGAAAACCTCGAGATCAAAGACTTTCAAAAAGTTATGTTCCTCAACTGCAAGATCAAAGTAAACTTCGAATTCAAACTCAACTTTGAGATCAAAGTCAACATCGATTTCAAACTAAACTTCGAGATCAAAGTCAACTTCGAGATCAAAGTCAACTTCAAGATCAAAGTCAACTTCGAGATCAAAGTCAACTTCGAGATCAAACTCAACTTCGAGATCAATATCAACTTTAAGATCAAAGTCAACTTCGAGTTCAAAGTCATCTTCGAGATCAAAGTCATCTTCGAGATCAAAGTCAACTTCGAGATCAAACTCAACTTCAAGATCAAAGTAAACTTCGAGTTCAAAGTCATCTTCGAGATCAAAGTCAACTTTGAGATCAAAGTCAACTTCGAATTCAAACTCAACTTCGAGTTTAGACCCAACTTCGAGATCAAAGTCAACTTCGAGTTCAAAGTCATCTTCGAGATCAAAGTCATCTTCGAGATCAAAGTCAACTTTGAGATCAAAGTCAACTTCGAATTCAAACTCAACTTTGAGTTCAAAGTCAACTTCGAGATCAAAGTCAACTTTGAGATCAAAGTCAACTTCGAATTCAAACTCAACTTCGAGTTTAGACCCAACTTCGAGATCAAAGTCAACTTCGATTTTAAACTCAGCTCCGAGTTCAAACTCAACTTTGAGATCAAAGTCAACTTCGATTTCAAACTCGACTTCGAGATCAAAGTCAACTTCGAGATCAAACTCAACTTCAAGATCAAAGTAAACTTCGAGTTCAAAGTCATCTTCGAGATCAAAGTAAACTTCGAGTTCAAACTCAACTGCAAGATCAAAGTAAACTTCAAGTTCAAAGTCATCTTCGAGATCAAAGTCAACTTTGAGTGCAAACTCAACTTTGAGTTCAAACTCAACTTCGAGATCAATGTCAACTTTTAGATCAAAGTCAACTTTGATTTCAATGTAAACTTCGAGATCAAACTCAACTTCGAGATCAATGTCAACTCTGAGATCAATGTCAACTTTGAGATCAATGTCAACTTCGAGATCAAAGTCAACTTTTAGATCAAAGTCAACTTTGAATTCAATGTAAACTTCGAGATCAAACTCTGAAATCCTCTGATATGGCAACACTGTCAATGACCTATGTATCATACGACTCCGCCAAAATGTAGGTACTCCCCCACGTGATTTAACCCGACGAATCTAAAATTCAATTTCGCCTAAAAGATATTCTGCATCAAACCAAAATCCAAAAACTGCTAAGCACAGTGCTAATAGCACGTTATTCTTGTAAGACTCACCAATCCTCATACGCCAATCAAAGCTCTAATGCCATACCTGCAATAGAAAAATTAAAAAATTACACAATTTGCACCAACAGAGGATAATATTTTTCATGCTTACGAGTACGTTCGAAAGCGACTCTGTTTCATTATTTTTTGTTCTTTTCTTGTAATTTATCATTGTTCTTAAATGAATCTTATTCTTGTTCTGAATTTGTTCACGTTTAAGTTTGTTTGAGAACGATGACTCACTTTTACCGTAGGTACTATAAATGTCGGCCAATATCCTACCGAGGTCCGATGGAGAGGCCAATAATTGCAAAAGAGCTTGGATGATTAATAAACGAAATTAATAAATGATACAGCGTCGTTTGTAGCCATTCTCACCAACATACCTTCCCATCGGTATGGCACGCCACGAAGAAGTATTTTTCATACATATTTCACCAGGATAGATCTTAGATCGTGAGGAGTTCATAAATGGCAAATAATGTTAATATAGAGGGAAAAAAATATCTTCCGTCAGTCACATAATATGAATCATATTCTACTGTAAAAGCCAGTTCAAGACATTGTCTGAAGTAAATTCATGCGAACGAAGCCCCAGTATCTTCGACAGAATCTGAAATATACCTACTCAGCATATTTTCCAATCATCTTGAAAATCCCAGTCACACATTTTTTGCCTGCGACCTTCCTCAAAAATCCCGGCCTTCACAGCTCGCTGAACCGGTGCAATCAGATTCGAATACGAAGTCCATCAGACACGTGTGGGCTACGGTTTTTACGCCGTCATTTTTACGCCTGGAATCGGTAGCGGAATTATTCACCGCTAATGGAATCATTCTCCAGTGATAAACATCTTGTGAACTTATTAGATGCACGCGGCATTCGACCCATCTGCATATCTGCATAAGAACCCAAGCACGTGTAGAGGACGTAGGAAATCGTCCGGTTATCTCCGAGGTTCTGATACAACATTCATAAGGTTCAATGCGAGAGTGCACGTTGGCGACTTGCCAAGCACCTTCAGTACCCACGCTTATTCTAGATACCAATTGGACTTGGTGATTTCACGCTTGGTACAGCGTTATATGGACACCTTTCCTGGTTCTGTGTTGATGAAACGCAAGAGCTGTTATAATTTTTCAATAAGAATTTTGAGTTTGTTTTTGGGATTTGTTGTTGTGCTTCGTGTTTTTGACGAGGGAAGATTTCATTATCGACGATCACACTACCGAACGTTACCGAAATTCAGAAATTTGAAAATCAGGACGACCCAAATTTTAGGGTCGTAAAAGGCAAATCAAAGCGAAAGTGCCGAGTTTCATTGAAATTCGGCCGAACGGAAATTTAGCTCTTGATAAAACAAGCCTTTCTCAACGAAAATGTTTCGGATAGGCTGAGAATTAGGTAGAGCATTCATAAATTATTTAGCAAAAATTAAAAAGAAATGTAGGAATTTTGGTCTAAAATTGTTTTCAGAGGCCCCCAAAACATCGGGTCTGTCCATTTTTTGTTGTCATTATCAATGATACGTCAATATCAGCCGTGCAACCATATGGAATCGTCTTCAAACACAGTGGAATCATGAAAACGACAAGAAGGCTCCACAGATACGATTGGAAACTCTGTTAACAAGATACGCTACCCGCTGTATTTGCAACTTGATAAGATTCTCGAATTCCGTCCAGTACTCTGCACAAACCGACTCGAATTAGAGCCGAGATGCAGTCGCAAAAAAACCGATCCCGAGCTCTCGGATGCAGTCGTTTTTATGCGAGCCTGGACCCGGCCTCGCAAGTGCCATTTAATTGAGTTGCAGATACGAGCTGGCCAATCTGTCGAATAACAAAAAAGTGCAGAGACCGTCGCCGGGCCTTCGAAGTGCAGGGTGTGACATGGTAAGTAATTAGCTGATTTGTATTTGTCGCCAAGTGCTCGAAAAGGGTGGGGGGATAGTCGGATTCGAGATGGGAGGTCTTTACGTGGTGTTTTCTCCAGTATCAAATGCCCCGAAAACATTGAAAATGAAGCGCTTTCGCTGTTAAGGGCCTCTTTCATAAACTTGCCTAACCTCGACTTCCCCTCTTTCTAAGGCGCTTCTGCGTAGCTCGATACAAAAACCAAAAATAATTAGAACGATTATTTTATTAAATTGCTTGCATTACTACAGATTTTTTGATTCTAGATCTCTGAAACGTAAAATTTGAGTGTATAAAGGGGTACTGATTAATTCAATTTTTGTAGATATCTACAGAAATGACTCAAAGTAACCAAATGCGACCTATACAGCTGTATAATTAACCTTCTCGGCCAATTTCGATTCAGCAAGTCAGATTTCTCATAACAAAAATCCATGCATGATTTTCGTCGGAATTATTTTTCTATTTTCGATCGGGTCGACCCCTTCTAAACATCTCATTCATCATCACCTTAACTACTCTTCGACTGTGGTAAATTGGATGTCATGCTCCTTCAGCCAGGAGCCTCCCACCGAATTACTATGTTAATTCAGTAAGCTTCCAACTCGTAAATGAATTGCCCAAATCTGTCTTCGTTCTGTTAGAAAGCGGTACGATCAACAGCCCATAAAGAAAAAGGGATATGTTATGAATAATATTAGCGTTAATATTTATATTGAGCTGGTAATTATTGATGCGAAGGTCTTCGAATCCGAGGTGGTCCTTATCGGGTCGAAGAATTCGGCAAGAACTTGAAAAAGCAGCAAAACACTTTTCCCTGTTTTGACCTTCCCAGATAGTTTGTTAACTAATTAAAATCGGTTGCTGGATTGAAAAGCTACAATCCCCAGAAAAAATGAGGTCTCAGAAAAGATATTGTGCTTAGGGCTTTTGTCGACTGAAACGTTTTTAAAATTTCGGAGTTTCCCTAATTAGCCCGAAGCACGAAAAATTATTTTGACGACATGTGATAAAAATCGCGATTTTAGTTAAATAGTAGACATTCTCCAAATGACCCCGGTTAATTTTTCACGGCACGTTTACCAAGAAGGCTGATAAAAATTGTGTTTTCCAACTCGACTCTGGGTGGCATTCAGCGGCATCAAAAAATTATCTCACATTATAGGTCACATTCTACTAGACTCGGCTTCCGGTAGCGAAAAACCTGATCCGAATGCTTAAAAAGGTTTGACGCAATAATCAAACTATTATCTTTATAGAAACCGATTATACCGGACGTTTATCAGTAATTATACTCAATTTAAAATTAGTAGGACTATTTCTCAAAACGGTACCGAAATTCAACCGGTTCTAACGGCAGCTTTCTGATCAGCTACACATTTTGCATTTCCTGCCACTTTTCTCGACTCGAAGTCATCGCGGGGTCATCATCGGTGAAAATAAGCATCGAAAAAGCCGTTGCCGAAGCGGGAGGAGCCTCTACCAATGAGGGGTCATTAGGCGTTGTAAAGGCGGACGCTTCTAGTCGTGCTACGCGTGTCCTGTGTCCTGGACGGGGGGTGGGGGAGGGGCTTGAGAAAAATAGCTGGTTCCAATGCCGAAGAAGGCCGTTCCTTCTGCCCGAAATTCAGGATCGAAATTGCAGTTGTGTATCGGTAACATAGAATATCGACCTTTCTCGTTTGATACCGCGTAATCATCTTTTTTACGAATTTTTACGAAATGCAAAAAATAAGATATCATAAGATAAAATAGATATATTGTACACCTAAGGTCTAAATTTCAAATTTTTGGAAATTGTTGCCCTTTTTGGCCGTTCGTAGCTCCGAAACTATCGAGCCTTCGGACAAAAGTCAGAGGATCACTTTTATTTGAAATTTATTGATCCATAAGTTTCTTAATGGTTCTAAAAGCCGAAAAATGCAATGGAATAATGATGATAATTGAATAATGATAATTGTGGAGGAATCAAGCCAGATTGGCAAACGAAAATTTGGATTATTTACCTTCTAATTGAACCAAACATTATAACCAAAATCCAGGACAATCACAAGTCTTGTAGGGAAGAACGAGTATTTAATCACTATTTTTAAATCTAATTCACTCTCATGAACTTGAAGAAGGCCTCGAAGTGGCAGACTAATATTTTCGTCCCAGTATGGGCTCGATTTTCATAATAATATTATGAAATGTGGTCCAACCTTTTCCTAAAAAGAGTAGAGATTTTTTTTGTTACCTACTATAAGTATTTTTTGTCGCTTTCTTTTTATAGATACGTTTGTTCCGCTCTCACCAATTTTGATCCGATTCGGAAAATTGTTTTGCTGAAATGTCAAGGACATCTACCATTTTTTAGGCCTAATACCAATAGCAAAACCAGGAGTATATTAGGTACCCATAGCAAGAAATTTAAAAATTCAGTTTTTGGCAAAATTTAAGTTTTGCTTTGTCCTAAGCTTTTCTCGGTTTTTTTTCGTATGTATACTACTAGGCATGTAGGTATACTACAAGGTATGTATCTGACCTACTCAGTGGTATGCAACTGAAAAACCCAAAATGTCCCATGTTGTCGAACACAACTCTCGGCAACCCAACACTGCTCTAAAAGGCTCAAGCGAAAGTGGTACAAGACTGAAGAAAAACAAAAACCCCACGATACGACTTTCAATTTCTCACTTTTCTCCACGATTCGCCTTTCGAGATTTTTTACGGTAGTTTTTTCGAATCGGTTAATTAACCACTACTGTCCCGTTCCAGGGGAAATTCATTCATCGGGTCGAAAAAATAAATCGGCCAAGGCTCCAAGATCAATCACACGTCTAGGTTGGCGATCGGTCCTTGTTATCTCAATGGCCGGGTGGTTTTTCCACACGGATTTTTTGCCATTTCACGTTCGTGAAGCATAAGCCTGCCTCATTATAAACATCCTGGGAGGCTTTTAGCGTAGCTTTATTTTTTCACCCTCTGTCAGCCGAAACGTGGAGAAATCGGAATTTAATGTATTCAACTTTTCTCCCGTTTCTGGTTCCGTTCGAGGCGTAGGTTTTCGCTTGGATGAAAGAAAGATTAGCCTGATTGATTGATAAAACACGATCGTTAAAATTTTAGGAAAATTACCGAACCTGCGTTTATTTTTGCAGGCTTTCTCACCTCTTCAACCTTCAAATGCGGAACCTGCTTCACTCTCTTTTCGAATAGTGGAGTCATGTGGATATGGAAATTTCAGAATACTGTTTTTTTTACCTTAAAATAAAATTCTAAAATCAAAAAAATACATGGGCAGCCTACAGGTAAGAACATGACAGGAAAAGGAGATTTTCAATAACTCTCTTGGAAGGAAAATGCAAAAGACTGACTCCCTATGAAAAATCCAAGGCAAATAAGAAAAATTTCAAAAAATTATGGTGTGTTGGTGGTGGTGGTGATGCTGGTTGCGGTGGTGATGGAGGTGGGTGGGGGTACTGATGTGACCAAAATCGTGTTTTTTTTACATTTTCTTGGCTCCACGGACAAAGTATGGTTTTAAGACAGAACCTTGATACAGAAGAAAATTTTCAGCCACATCTTATATAGAGGTATCCATTGTTAACAATGATTGTTATGCATAATTATTATGTATAGGTACATTATTATGTATAACTATTATGTATACAAGTGAGTCAGATTTTTGGCTCAAAACTGAAAAACCACAACTTTTGTCCACAAAAATATGTACGCGAATCATCATTTTTAGGTACATTAGATAGGCCTCGGTGAGTAGATTATTAGGGTACCGAAATCTCAAAACAAATATTTTAGGACATATTAAATATCATATCAGGACAAATTTTCATATTATATTATATTAGGACAAATTTTGCGATGTCCGCTGTTGTTGGAAATCTTCATCAGCTAAACGGCTATAAGTAACTGCTAACGATCTTCATTCAACGGTAAACCAGTTTGCACTCATTTTATCAGCTATTTTCCCACGAGAGATTAGCCGCAATTAACCTCAGTGTGTCGAGGGAATGGAACTTTGTATGTGTCACTTCCAGCTGACGAGGCTCATCAGAGGAAACGAGATGTGGCTAGCCGCCAGGAGCAATCAGCCTCTAATAGCTCCGAATTGCATTCGACCGTGACCAAAAGCAGGATACATTCTCAGGTCCGAGCTGTTGAATGAGGCTTTATCAATCGTCCATTATCATTAATGACCTAGGCTGATTACAGGTGAATTTTTTTAAGGTTAATTTTTGGGATTTTTTCAATGAGTTGTGTAGAGGCTTTGAATTGAAGGAATACAATGAGGAAAAAGTCAATTTTCGGTCTCATTTTCTGAGGGCTCTAGTGATTCGTTGCATCAATAAATGATGTTGAAATTTTAAGAAATTTTGTTGAAAGATGTTGAAATTTTGACATAAAGAAATTTTCTTGGCAAACTCCTCAATTGAGTTCCAGCTCATACTAAACTGAATCTAAAATTCAAACTCGAACTTAAATTTAAGCTCAAGTTCCAGCTAAAACTGAATTTCAAACTCATATTCAAACTCAAACTTAATTTGAAACCAGAAATAAAGTTCAAACTAAAACTATAACTCAAGCTAGAACTAAAAGGGGCTCTCAAACTCAAACAAAACTCAAGACTTAACTGATAACAAACTCAATCTCAAGTGCAAAATAAAACTGAAGCTGAACCTCAAACTGAAACTGAACTCTGACTCAAACTTAATTCTCAGTTCAAGTTCAGTTTAAATTTCAATTTCAGTTTCACTTGCACTTTCTGTTCCAGTTTCAAACCCAGTGTTAGTTTGAGCTTGAGTTTAAAATTAAGTTTGAGCTCTAGTTTTAGGTTGAGTGACTCAAGTTGAGTCTCAATTTCAAGTTGTATTTCAGTGCTTGTTTGAGAAAAAACCACAAAGGGCCGGTTTATCAATTAATTTAAATCTAGCTTCAAATCAATTGATTAACCAGCTCTTAGCATGGCGACCTGAATACAATTGTCACTACAAGTGTTGAAATTTTGATAGAATCGGACCTAATAATTCTTGAACAAAATATATCTATATACTGTCTGACGAATTAAATTTGTCATCAAATTAATGTAGTTAGCATTACTTTAGATTCGATTACACTAGATTTAATTTCTCGTTGTTGGCCATATATTCAAATTTGGGCAAAAAAAATACCTACTCAAGTAGGTTTGGAATTCGCAAGGCGCCTTATGAATGAACTCAGATGAGACGATGTTCTTGCATCTGGCGTCTTCAAATCCCGAGCGGCGCAAATAGATAATATAACCGAATAACGGTACTGTTTAGCATACAAAGTAAAGGTCGCGTCGTTAAGGGCGAATTAACAGAGCATTTCTCGAAGGTGCACCTCTCCCTGTCAATACGCCTGTCTGAGCCCCACTCGGTCACGCTTTGGTACGCCGATCTAGTAATTACGGTCTCGAATACACGCAACAACACAGCGACAGCAAACCAGCGCGAGTCCCATATTTAAATGAACCGAGTCTGTCTCTATGCGATAGGGCAAAGCGAATACGAAATCTTCGCCTTGAGTCGAGATGAGCGTTCCTAATGGGAAGATGATATGCGACCCGTGTAGGTATACGGCGCAGAAGAGATCTCCATCGGCTCTGGAGAACGGGACCACACGGGTACCTATATCCCAAGGTGATATCTACATTAGTCATTCCTCGAACCGACTATACCCATGCCTATCAATGCGGCTTTGAATTCGAAAAAGTTAATTTTTCTTGGCTTCAGATGGTCGGCACCGAATCTGCATGGCGGCTGATTTTTGCATTTTCTAGCTTTTACGGACGAAACATGTTTTTAGGTAGATTCTTGATACTTAGAAGACCCCGACATGGCCAATGCGCTAGGGCAAGAGTTTTTGAAGCATCACCTTTGCCGACCATTTGAACGCTAGGCCGTGATTTCGGCTTGTTCCGAGCGACTGATGCCCATCGAAATTCGGTGCACCATCTGGGTGCACCATGAGATTGCCATTTAAAAGCCAAGATAGGTATTCCCCACTAAGGCCCAGCGCACACGGTGCAACTGTTTCAAAACAAACGTTGCAAACCAGTTGCGTCTGCAACCAGTATGAGACTAGAACAGAACTGCCGCCCGCACACGGCGTTGGGATCAGTTGCGTGAATTCTGTGCTTGCGGTACCTCATGTCGGTAAATTCCTGGTCACTCATCTTCAGGTGAAGTCCAATGTCGTCGACGCAACGCAACCGCAACGCCGGATCCACCGTTGCACTCAAGCAATTTTCAACTAATTGCAAATCAGTTTGAAACCGGTCGCGTTGTGGGCGGACCTCCATTTAAATACACAGCAGGGGTTGAGGAACAGTCGTAATCTAGTTTGGTTTGCAACCTTTGTCCCAAAACAGTTGCACCGTGTGCCCTCGGCCTAAGACACCCTTTGGCAGAGTCTCGAACACCCCATGACCAGTTTCATACACCCTTTGCACCAGATACTTCATGTCCAATATTAGAGTTTTCGATGTTGGGTCATTATCAGGCATATATCATAGGATGAATGCCAGACTCGGGTCGAAATAACCTTAAAATTAGATTTTCGTATACGAAGGGAAACCCTTCAAATTTCATATTTGGGGGAAAAGGCAATGTACCAAAAACATATACAAATCAAGTCGCCAAATGAATACGCTTTTTAAACTATTAGTAGGTACGTACTCGATCACAGACAAGAAACAAAAAAGAGCCATAATAACGCTGTGCTCTTGCTGATACAACGCGGAAAAAATTGAAAAATGAAATTCGCCTCATCCAATATGTAAGAGGATTTTTTCTCTTATGAATTATGGACGTCAAGCCTTGGTGAACCTCTGAGGAACGCGAACCAGCAACCCCGTTAGGAAGTCCTATTCGGCAACAAAATTTTTGGCAACGGGTCAAACATATTCGGACTTGAGATTCCAGCAGGCGGAGTTTCCCTCGATTTTTTCCTGCCATCCTATACGGAACCGAATGTCGAGCCGTGAAAAAATTTATTGCTCTCGAGCACGAGAGAGCACGTATGCATTGAAGAACTCGAAGTTCGACCCTGACCATTTACGGATCTAAGGGCCGAAGGTCTTCGTTGACATGCGCAGTCCGAAAAACGCCACGGGTTCTCATCTCGGAACCTCCTGGAGGAGAAACGAGACAAAAACCGAAACATTCGAAGATGGCGTTAAACCGTCGGTTTTGGGGGTCCACGTGTTTGAAATGCAAGTCCTCAAGGAGGGTTCACATGAGGCCTCTGAAGGTAAAATCCGGATGTACGGATTAGGAAATGCTCGACTGAAAGGCAACCGTACAGAAACCCGTCCTCATGGAAATTGTGGGTTTTGAGTTGGTTTTTCCTCCAAATCTTGAGGTTACGGCAAACTCTAATGGAGAGATAGAGGGGGTATCGGATGTGTAGAGGTAAAAATGCAAACATGCACCCGTAGGGATTGATGTAGGTACTCTAATGTCACTTGAAATCATTATTTGCGATTCACGACTCAACTATTTTTCCATCCGGGTCAATACTCCAATGAGATCAACTGAAGAGGCCGCTATCGGCGAAAGCGGCACTGAAATCGATAAAAAATCATGTGACACCATCGGTAACTATCCTCAACCGAGCCCTCGTAGTGAAAAAAGTAAAAAATTAAAATTTTATATTGCGCCGAAAACTTTCGGAAAATACTCGATCAAAGACTCTCAAACCTGTCAGACAAATCGCATTTCATCGTAGTTTTCCGCCTCATGTGAACCCGGCAGTGTCGTCAGCATCCTGCACTCTTACATACTAATGCTTCACAAGATCGGCTCCTCCTTGAAAGCTTTTTTCGAACTCGAAACGGTGACGGAAAAAATAAAAATCTTCGGGTAAGTCATGATTGCAGCGGTTAGCGAAGGCCTTTCGAATGTTTGGGATGCAAGGCGCGCTGTGTGGGGCGCGGCGTTGACAAATCGTTCCCCGCTCAAGAATTGAGTCCGTGCGGTCCGATTTGGGCTGAGCATTTTTCGAGATACACAAAAACCCTCTCAAAGCTGACGGAGGTTCAAAAAAATGGGTCATCCCCGCTCGAAATTGTAAGCGCGGCCTGAAGAATCTGCGACCCGATGGGACGACGACGAATTTTGGGCGATTAACGAATTCAGAAAGGCATTCAAGATTCTGCTGGCCCAATACGACTGGTTTGAAATCTTGTGATGCAAACAGAAGTATCGAATCAGGAAAAAATCAAGTTCCTTCAAGGAAAGGCAAATTGTGGTTCGACAATACTCAAAATCACACTCACACTCATAATGAAACTCAAACTTAAGGCTCAAACTCATACAACCAGATTCAAATTCAAACTACCTAAAACTCATCATCAAACTCAGATTCAAATTCAAAACGGAACCCAAACTGGAATGGTTATGAGTTCCAGTTTGACTTTGAATTTGAGTATTAGTTTGATTATGATTATGACTGTTGGTGAGTGTTTGAGCATTATTAAGGGTTTGATTTTGACTTTTAGTTTGGCTATGAGTATGAGTTTCATTTTGACTTTGAGCTTGATCGTGGGTATGAGTCGGAATTTCCGAATCACAAAAGAATATGACACATTGCTACATTGTAGCGACCTCTGAAAACCCGAAGACATTAATACCATGAACGAAGACATTAACCCATAGTAATTAGACAGTAATTTCTCCTGATCGAGTGATACGATTTCTTTTCGATCTAATAATATTCTGACGAGGCTGATATTAGCAGTAATTTATTCCATCCCGACGGAATCTCGTGAGAAGGTGCTGACACTCGGCCTTCTTCCATTTTTGAATTCTGGAGCCGAAAATTCGGCACCTCGAACTTGTAATCAATCAGTCATCTTGATAGATTATAAAGTGGAAGCCGCGTTAATAAGACGGACGATCTCGTTCCAGATGGACTAGCCGAGACTTTCGTTCCGCCTCGTCCTCTGACCCTGATAGGACGGCCCGAAATAGTTAGGTTAACTGTGGCACGCTGCTTGCATAGATTGATGTCGGCCGACAAAAAAAAACCGCCGCTTATAAATCAACAGACAATGGCCTGGCAGAAAGATCCGACCCGGGCCTCAAGGATGAGGTGGAAGTCTTCTGGGAAGGACCAGTCGAATTCTTTCTTTCAGGGTCATCGGAGCTATTGGGTTACGGGGACTAACGACCCGAGACCACAAGCTCATTCTTCACCAACATCCGCTCGGCCTATTCTCATGTCGCATTCTGAACCAGCCGATTCCATCTGGAACATTGATATGCTTTCGTCGGAGTTTTGGAACGTCCCCAACGGTATTTTCAGTATTTTATTTTGCGAGCTAAAATTTCCGACAGGGGTCCGGGAAACAGTTCCGAAATCGACGATCCTATCAACATTCAGGTCCCTGATCCGCTAATGGGTTTCGGAACGAGTCAACTCTACTTTCTTTACCATTTGCCAACTTCTATGATCAGAAGTTAACCTGTCTTGATGACAATATAGACTCATTCTTTCGAGCTGTCAAGGATATTGGCTGAAAGGTGTTGCAATTTGAAATTCCAGGTTTATTAATGCAATTTGAAATGCAGGGTTTATTAATATGGCAAGAATCGTCCAAAAGATTACAGGTACAACACTCTATGATGATAGAAAATATTTCAATTTTAACCATTACTGGACCATAACAAAGATAAATGAATTGAAACTTGATGAATAATTTTGGAATATGTAAAAAATGACTTTGGAGCCCTATAAATTCCTTTCCACCAACCTAAATTAAAAGAACCTGCTTCATAATTATTTAAAATTTTTTTCCCCAGCCCTTAATTTGTGAATCTGCAGTAATTCGCAATGCAAAACAATGACTGGTAAGTACTAATCTTTGAATGAAACCTTAATGACTAGGTACTTTGCATCAAATTTTCATGATTCCATCATTGCATTTAGCTACGAGACTCGTACAAGAGACTGACAGCCCGTAGTCGTTCAAAACGAACACAACTCGCCGCCCACTCGTTCTGTCAACTGATGGTCGACTTATTTGCATTTTCAATCTCATTTTAATGTCGCCATTGTTCCTGGTAAACCGATTCATTAGGCCCTTTATGTCGCCTTCAAAAGTCGACTGCTGTAAAACCCCCGACTTTCTCGTTAGCGTCTCGTGGATTCGAAAACGTCACAATGGCCCTGTTCCTGGTGAATACTAAGGCTAGATAAACATGGCTCTCATGGAGGAAATTAATTGCTCCTTATTAGCATGAGTAATGAACGGGTTGATGTTTGAAGGACCGTCTCGTGGAACCAACGTTCGCCTAATGGCGAGACTTGCATCCATCATCTGTCGTTTGGAGCGACATTTTTCACAGGTACCATCGCACGTTGAGAAGACTTATGATGTTTTTCGTCTTTAACTCCGTCCTGCTGAAAGGAACCGTCCGTCAAGGCGACACTTCCATCTTCGAAGGCATTAGTTCTCTTACAGCAGTTACAAATCAGTAAATGAATGATCATCACCAGGCGCATTGATGGAGGAGGAAAGACGATCGTCAATAGGAGAAAAAGATGGAGGAGGAAAAGGAGGACGAGGTGAGGGAGGCGTAGGATGAGAAGGAGTGGGAGGACGAGGATAAGGAGGAGGGTGAGGAGGATGAAGAAGAGGAGGAGGAAGTGGAAGACGAGTATAAGGAGGAGGACGATGATAAGTAGGAGGACGATGATGAGGAGGTTGAGGATACTGAGGAGGAAGAAAAAAAGGAGGAAGGGGAGGAGGACGAGGATAAGGAGGAGGGTGAGGAGGACGAAGAAGAGGAGGAGGAAGTGGAGGAAGAGTATGAGGAGGAGGACGATAATTAGGAAGAAGTGGTCGCGGAGTGGGTGGTGGAGGAGGAAGAGGAAAAGAAGAAGGAGGAGGAGGAAGTGGAGGAGGAAGAGGAAAAGAAGGAGGAGGAGGAAGTGAGAGGAGGTTCTAAGCCGCATGTGGTATTAAATTTTCAATTTCATTTCAGGGGAGCCATAGAAAAACTGATCCAAGACCACGCTCGTTTATGGTTTCTCAAATCAGTGGATTCTAGGGGGTATTTTTCGGTCGACTTCAGGGGGATTTCGTCAAACGCACATGGCAACCCTGCCTGATCTCCAACCCATCGCGAAAGCCGATCGCTCAGCTCCAGGGAGCGGAATTGACATTCACATTGACAGGGACAAATGAACTGAAATGTTTCAGTCCGCGTATGGAAGTGGGAATAATGCGTCGTGTGGAGGCGTCCGGCTGCGAACGAGTCCAAGCCGCCGGGCAAAGAGATATTAAAGGTGACGCCTCCGATACTCCGGCGTAACGGTCACAGTTGATTAGTTTTGCCCGGAGCTGATGCCATGTCTAGTCGTTTCAGTCCGTCTACTTTCAATACGCAGAACCAGTTTGTACCATTGGTACCGTAAATTAGTCGTCACTCTTATTAAATGTCTTTCACGACGTTTCCGGCGTTGGGAGAAACCGGAATGGCAACGAATACCGGCCGATGAGCGCATCATCAGGACCGCAATCACTCAAGATTGACAGGTTGGGGATGGAACATCGGCCTGAAATTAACGATTTTTCAAAAGATCCACGAATGAAAGTTAATCCGTCGATGTTGAAGAAAAGTCGATCAGAAAAATCGACGTAGACCTTCGACGCAGGAGAAACATCTGCTCCAATACTTCGAATGGCATTTTTTGGTCCAATGGCCAAACCATAGGCATACCTGTGGACCCCAGGTACCCCCTTCCATTATCCAAATTGCTTGTACCAAGGTAATCTAAATAACTGCAAGAGCAAACACTTGCAGATAAAAAAATGTTGATGCATTACTCCCAGAAACCAGTTGTTCTGGAAGCGATTCTGAGTAAATGTGTAAATATAACTAAACGTTTTTTCAGAAGCTCCGATCCGAACGTCAAATTTAGGACGATTGCAATCCTTCCGTTTACTCTGTAAAAATATGGTAGCAAAAAAGAATATGACGTTCATGCTCGAAAAGAAATCAAATGATTCGCACGATTTTTTACCACGCAGAGTCTCGACGGAGATAGTATGTTGTAAATGCGCGAGTCTCGCTCAAGAGTTGAACTTACCTAATTCTAAGTCGAGCAAGCTAACCTACCTAATTGCCACTCAAAATTCTCACTTCCATTATCGACGAAGCTCATCGCAGCAAAATGCAGCCGTAAACTTTAATTTTCAGAACTGCGATTCGAGGTCTCTTCTCTGAGAACTAAGTCGTAAAACTGATTGTGGCCAGCCTCGAAAGCGAGAACGGTTCACACACACCTGTGGAATAAAATTAAGAAAATTGCTCCCCTCGCTGTTAACTTTGATTTGGTAAAGGTGCAAGGGCAAGATGCATTTTCTCCTCGAGGCATCGGAGTGCAGCAACTGGAGAACTCTAACACCGGTTTCTTTGAATACAGATCGAAAACATCTCTTGCAGCCCGGTTGAACGTTTAATTCGTTCCAAAAACAAACACGACCACCTCAACAGGTTCAAGGTCAGTGGAGGAGAGGGTCGAAAATCGTACTAGGCTCATAACGGTTTTTCTAGAAGGATTTCAACATCTGCGCTGCTTCGGAGATAATTTTCTAGAGGTACTCCTATGAGGATGATCATCGTAATAACGGCCTGGACGATGCTGGAAGTTCACGAGTTCTTCGTTCGAAGGTCCACGATTTTTTTGGCCGTCTTTCCCTCAAGATACAGCACAGGGGTTCAGAGTGACCACCATGGTCGTCAAACTAAGGGCAAATTTTCGATATATCGATACTTTAAAGCATAAAGGGCGTATGTCCAAAAATGGCATAATGAGAAAAATGCAAAATAAGTTTTTGATCAATTTACAAAAATGAAGATTTCTCCCATAATTTTCAATTCCATGAAAAAATTCGTTTGTCTGGCCAAGATCGCTTAACCAGAACTTTGGTAGCACTTAACTCTTCCAAGCGAAACGCTCTTTAAATATTTGTCGTTTTTCTATTTTATCGTTTTTTGGCCCCAAAAATAGATAAAAGGATCATGATTCTTGGAGCGGTCGATAGGTCATAGGTCCTGATGAGTCGATTCTTTCGGTACTGAAATTTCAAAATCGATATTTTGGGACGTATGCCCATTGTGCTTTAAGGTATATGATTCTTGAGTTCATTTACCAGTTAGGGACTTCAAGAGCAAATCGCCGATCTCACTGTAACCATTTTTTTCGATTTTTTGTTTATTATTAAAGATGAATCACAACAATCCATTGTAATCGCAAAGAAAATTTTTTTCTAACCTACCCTGAAATTCTCATGGTTTACGTTTCAAAGGGTGTAGAATCTGCAATAAAACAAATCCGCCTGTCCACCATCCGTCCTTGGATAAATCTACGTTTAAATAAATTAACAATCAGCCCTAAGCTTTTCAATATTGCCACAACAACTTTTATTAAAATTCGCCCAGTATCCAAATAAATGGGCAGAATTTCACAAAACTAGATTCGTTTTTTGCCGATTTCGAATTTTCTGCAAGTTCATCAGTTTGGAACAATGCAAAACGGAACTTCTACCGTTTGACCGGGAGCTCTAGTAAATTTCATGAAAAACTAGAGAGATTTTTCAATTGGTGATTACAAGCTGGCGTTCATGGTCGAGTCGTGAGTGAGTCGTTTCATTGAAGACGGCAATGCCAGTGTTGCTGTTCTGAAAGTATGCGCTTATAAGTTATTCCTAAAAGGACGGTGCTTCGCCGAATGCATATATCGCATATAAGCACCGGCCGGGGCTTTGCATAGCCGAAGCATGAGAATGACTTTATACCAACCTACGCCTGAGATGCTCTCTGCTGTGACTCCTATGCCGCTCACGTTCCGAGGCTTCGTTCCGGTTGTTTGCCATACGAGATTCCCAGATTAGCATTCAGATCTGTGAAGGATGCCATGTCGCATCAGAAGATGCGCAGTAGGTCGCCCGCGATGCGCATCGGGCTCATCAAAATCGGCGACGGGAAAAAATCCTATTAGCCGAACTAAGACCGGTTTATTGACAGAATTTATCCAAAAATTGGTCGAAATGCCACCGTACCAAAATGTGTTAGTCCTAAATACGCGCCATCGGTGCCCATATTTAACCATGGAGCTCATAACCACAAGGCGTGGCTTACCTTGAGAAAAACAGTCCATTTACCCGCCTATATTTTCTAGAAATTAGCTAATTTCTCACATTTGCTATAGCGCTACACGTGGGTAGAAACATTCGCTTATCACATCTTTCGATCTCGTTGCCTGTCTTACAAGTAGAACTTACTTCGCATGTACGACTATAAACAGATCAATTTACGACCGCTAGTATGGTCGATTATCTGTTTAATCAGCCGTCTAAGTGTTCGATAAAACTCGAATGTCACAATAAACGGCTGTATATCGACTTCCGACTGAATGGCTCGTGACTTTTTATGGATTCACTTCGAAGGGGACTTGTTCTAAAGGTGAATCGAATGAATAGTTATTCGAATGTCGAGCACCGGAACGACCCCTTTCGACTACTGCGCTACGTTTAAAAACTTGCCCAACGAGTACCTATAACACGTTACGTTTCCACTTTTTTACCCGTAAAAATGTCCTTCGGTCCTCCAATAAGTGAAGATGTCAAAAAAAAACTTGTCCTTACGGCAACTGATATTTTTTGCTGATTCGTGTTTATTGATGACTTCTTTGGTGGTTACATCACTGGTTAAATAATTATCAAGTTTTGAAGTTTAAATAAATTAAAAAAAAAAAAAAGAAAAATTATTAGAGGCTTGATGAGGATAAGGCATTGTTGTTGTTGTTGTTGTTGTTGTTTTTCTTTCTTCATTGTCTTGTGCCTTAGGCCACGTACGACACTGGATGTTGCAATGGGTTGTTGATCATGATAATTTATGGACGCTTATCGGTGGTTGCTGCTGATCTTATGCGTCAATGAAGTTGCCATGATGAACAACTATGACCATTCTTGTAAATGACCACAGATGGGCACACCCACACACAGACACTTGTTCGGGAAGTGATTCTGAGTGAAAGTGTATGAGTGATTTTCTCTGAAGCCCCGATCCGATTTTTGATTTCAGGACGATTCAAATACTGGATAATTTATGGACGAGAAACATGGAAGTGAAACCCATTATGCTAGGTTGCTAATAAACCACTTGCGAAAACCATCTGAAAAAAGGCTGGGATAGCGTCGTATAATTATTTCTTCGATTTCAAAAATTACTCCTTAAACAGTTGGGCGATATTTTGGAGCTAACGTCAATCAAATGCTTCATCGGCCATGTTTTTACAGCCGTGTTGTACCCACGCACTATAAATTCTGCAGTCCAGGTCCGTGATGATCTTTTGCCACACCGAAGAAGAACATATTTCATTCCGCCGGCCAATCCTGAAATTTATTGCACGCTAAAAATCTGAGTCACCCGGACTTTTAGTGCCGTTTAGTCGGCGTATCAGTTTTCGTTCCGTTTCCTCAACCTCGGCATTTTTTTAATGCCCTGTTACTCTTCTGTATGAGTCCCTTTTTATACATTTACATGTTGCTGTGTGCACTGCTTCCCTGCCGGGTTCCCGTTTCAAGTTTTGGCCCAGCCCGAGGACGGACGCCGTCTGATTAATTTCCACCGCGCTCTCGGCCCACGGACGAAATAATTTTTATCCTCGGTCTTATTTATTTAATTCTCATCTTCTCCGAGACAACTTAACGGGACAGTTTTTTGTTTCGGTTTAAACCGCCGGCGAACATGACGTGAAACGTTTTGAAAACCCATGCGAAGACCGTTTCTTTTCTAATCGATTCATCTCCGGCCGTCCGTTTTCGCGGTATATCACGTTAATTTATGCATTGAATAGTCCGTTGCCACAGCCGTGTTTTGACTTCGGACGAGTATTTCACCACGTATCTTTCAGGCGTATCTTCGGATTTTAAGATCGATCTTTGTACAAGTCTATGGCATTCGCGATTATACGGGTCCTTACACCGCAGACATCCACCGAATCCTTTCACGTAAGACAGTGATGTGAAAAATGATAAATCACCACAGAAAAAATCCACAGGGTGTTCACACTTAAGATTGTCTTCCTTGAAGGGGTCTTTAGCTCATTTGCTACATTTTTTGTTCCATAAAATTTTCTGTGACCCCTACCAAATGAACACTTTTTTTTGCTTCGAAGTTTGTTCTTGTTTGTTCAATTAAATAGTCTCAAGTCCCGAAAATATTGGAGAAATGACAAAAATCAGGATACCGTTGGAAAGTGCGTTTATTTTCCTATAGAGTCAAGGTGATCGCCAGTTTCTAACGATAAGTTAAATAACCGAAAAATTGAGCCAAAGTCGAGAGATGATCAATTTTCAAAAATTACCGTTTCTTCATCGTGGGTTTAGGACAAGAAAACAGTGGTGCAATACTTCCATAGTTTGATAAGTGGATTTTGGACACGATTTGGTTATATTTTGACTACTTTGAAGGCTCTTTCTGTCAAAAATACCAAAGAACTCACTATGCTAATCTTAAAACTCGCCTAAAATACGTTAGGTCATGAAAATATAACAAATATCCTAATATTCCGCAAGGTAAAACAAATATTTTAGGCCAAGAACGCTCAAATCAATTGATTTTTGTGGCCCGAAAAGAATAAGAGACGAAAAGTGCTAATATTATCCCGAATGTTCTCGAATATGGAACTATGAAGAATTATTAACTAGTGAAATGATGGAAAAGTTCTGCTCGGGGGGTTTCAAGCTTTTTGGAACTGGTCGCTATTTCGAAGCCAAATTCACTGTCTTCTCAGTCGTAAAATATTGTGAAACCTCGATCCATAAAATCCACGCGTCCCTATCTCGAGCATTCAAGTGCAGAGATACTTGATGTAGGTCAGGGCTACTTTCCCTAGATCATCCATTAGATTAAAAATCGAATTTTTGAAGCCAATGCCAAAATGGTGAAAAAATATTACAGATTCCTAGTTAACTTTATCGTCAAAAGGTCAAAAGCAAGTTCGGATACGAGGAATCCTCCACGTTAATATCATTTTCGGATCATCAATCACTCCTACGTGCTGTACCTAATCACTGCCTCGCGTTATTTGGCTCCTCCCTAATGAAAAGAGCCGAAATTCAAACACCCGGAGGAAAAAGTTTTTAATCTTCCGCCCATAAATCATGGATGGATTAAGCTGGAAAAATATACAGAATTATGGACCAGCCAGTTCGCCACGCTTCAGGATTCATGGCCCTGCCAGTATATCATCATTAACTGAGCATTAAAGTTTTATAACGGATGCGATTCAAAAGGATCTAAATCCTCAAAAACGGTCTTAATTCCTCCGGCGACGATGCGAGTCCTCTTTTCGAACTCAGGTATAATTCCTATGAGAATCGTAAAAAACACGATGAGCCCCTTTGTACGAATTTCACCAGGCAATGTATGCTGGAATTTTATTGACGAGCTTACAATCATCAATTTACACCTAATTCCATACTAATTTCTTCGCTACTACATTGTCACATTATTTATCAAAAATATTATTCCGTGAAGGATAAAATAATGTCGGCATCGTAGGCTCATTGGCGGACGCAAGCTGCAAAATTATTTTTCGACCATCGATTTCAATAATTTTTGTTAAATCAACCAAATTTTGGAGGTAAGTAAAAGACAATTTTTGGTGGCATTTCCAGCCCCCGCCCGTCTTCCCCGCTGCATCAGAAATTGTCGGTTTTTGGCATTTTCTTTATTGACCAAACATCACAATGTGATGCATGTCAGCATGCCATGCTGGGAGAATTCCACAAAAAGTGTTGCAGGACCTTAATGCAAATACGAAAATATTTTTTTGGGCCTTTCACCCAAAAAACCTTCCCAAAAAAAATGTTCAGAGTTTGAAACATCATATTTTCATAGTTATCATGTTATAGGTCTATCTTTTTATTGTTGAAAGGAGGCAGACCAATTTTTTCAGCATTTCATGTATTTCAGTGAATACTACTAAATTTTTTCAGAAATTTCCTTGTGGTAGGTCGTTATTGAAAAATTGAGAAAACAGCATTTCGGAACGGATTTTTAGACGTTTGGTGTTGTTCGCTACCATTTTTAGTCATATACCTAATGCTCACAAATCTTAAGTAGGATCGCTTACCTACCTACTTGATGCGTGTGAGCGAGATGTTAATTTTTTCAAGTTCTTTAATTTTTAAGTCCAATTGAATCAAGTCCATGGCCAGTAATAGCCAATCGAATTTTTTCTCATTCTTGTTTCCAACTTGATTTATTTTGATTTTAGGTTTTGAAATCTCTTGAAAATTGTTTTGCCATGTTGGCTTCAACAATACCTTATGAAGAACAAAAAACAAAACAAAATTTCCCAGCATCTTCCAAATTCTCCGTCCTAGCAGCCACAAATCCAGTCCAACTATCGTGTGTTCAAATTCCTCAAAAATACGGAGTGCTCTTTTCTAAGCACGCTGATTGGGATGAAGCGCATTCTCTCCGAGTTTTTTGTTCTCCAACATCGTTGTCCGTTTCCACGCATTTTTTCGAAAGCCGACCGGCGCGGCTTTTAAGTTGTTGACCGAATTCAATCATTATCTGCATTCGTATCCTCGCAACAAAAACATGTTTAGCGAGCGTGCGAAAAAAAACGCCACCGGGTTTTTGCAGGATCAACAAAAATGAAAGTCGTTTTAGTTTATAAGTAATGAAGTCCGACAAACTCGAAATGGCGAAACTAAGTGCCATTTTCACTGACGATTTAGGGCCGCATTCTTTACGTTCCTTAAGAATATTCTTCCCAACTATTCCTGATATTTTTTTGGCGAGCTGATTCAATCGTTAACATTTTTTCAATACCCGAATTTTTCATTGAAAATCTTACAGACCACAAACGCGTAGTTTTCGGGTTATCAGTCGTTGAATGTTGTTTGCGGCATTTTAAAATCCCATTTTGAGATAATTTATTTTATAAGTTCATACCTGGAATCAGAATGTTGATTTCTTCAGCGAATTAGAGGACCATTAGTCGAGAAGAATGCGCATATACCGAGCATGGAACTCGGCTTTGGAAATTTTACAGCTGGTATGTACAAGAAGAAAAAACGTTTTCATGAGTCACCACGCACGAGAGGGATTAGCGTCGGAAAGGCACTTATTTACCCATTAGGCGCGGCTTTTCGAAACAGACGTCCAACGGCTTGTATGTTTTTGGGAATGCTTGGCTAAACTATCGTGTGCTGAAGAAGGAAAAAAATCTCCAAGATTGGAAGGGAAAGGCGGAGTGAACAGCTGTTTTACGAGTCCGCTAAGTCGCAGCGTTTCTTTTACGGAAAGAAACGGCGGACGAATCGAGAAAAAAGCGAATCTTTTAGAGAAGAAAATGACTGAATATCGTGCTATCCTGGTATCAGGCTACGGTCATCGTACCAAAGTCAGACCTCAAGAACGAACAAAATAAAAACTGTCGTATTATTTCTTATGCCGACTTCAAAAAGAGGAGGTTACTCATGTTGCCTTTTTTGGTAAGCATGATAAGGTAATTTTGATGAGATTCGGGAAAATCTCTCACTGAAATTTTGAGGATGTCTGCCATTTGGAACCATTATTTTTTCAATTTTTAGGATCCACCACAGCTAAAACGTACATGCCTAGTAAAAATTCGAAAAATTAAATTTTTGCGTTGGAAATTTTGCGTTTGATAGCTTGCTTTTTCATTGTCCAACACTTTCCCCAACTTTTTCATTTTTATGGGGTACATTTTTTCAAAAATGTCCATTTTCATAGGTGATTTGGCCTAAATACCGTGGGCTTTGTATTTTTTGAGTAGATATTTTCCCAAATGTTTCGCTTGATTTGCTATGGGAATAGGTTATGGGAGTTTTTCCGGAATCATTGAAAATATCTTTTTTGATCCCAAATTTCGTGATTGCGGTTTCCCTTTTTCTCGTTTATGCGGATTTGAGGGGGTTCGACTGAACTGATTTTGACATCCTTGGGAGTTTTGTAAATTTTTGCACTTGAGAACTTGTTTTTTATTGTCTAAAACAACTAAAAAGCGCAACAATAACTCGCTTCTATTCTGTAGAAAGGATCCTGCGATACGTAGGTATAAATTGTCTTACATTTCAAAAATGGCTGTGAGAATCGTGCTTTTTCATTTTCATTGTATTTCTTACTTTTCAGTTTTCCACGCTTCTTTTGGAGTCGGTTTTATTTTTAAATCATTTTTCTTCCCATCAATTGGTAACTAAATTTACTAATCAGGCCCAGGGGATATTGTTAGGTATGTTGTATGACTTAAAATTAACTAGGGGGTACGTTATTGACATGAAATTAACCCATGTTGTAGCGTCTAACTTGTAACTACTAACTACCTATATAATTTCATTCGATACCTGCCCATTTCAATGACGACATCCCTTTCTATCTAATTCCCTGCTCGTCCATTTTGATGGCCTCGTAAAATGGCCAACACCAGATAGGGATCTAACAAAATCCCGGGAGGATAAACTAAGCTATTTAAAGTACGACATACGACCGAATAAAGCACGACCAAATTACACTATTTTGAGATCGAGTTAATGTTTACCCAGAACGGAAACAACCGTTCAGCCACTCGCAAGTTTTTGAAATTCTTATCTCGCATACTTGACTGTTATCTTGATTGAAATCGGCCAAATGAAAAGTAGCGATACGAGGACGGCTGAAATACGAGGTATTTGACCTTTTTATTATACGAATAGAATCGGATACATCTGCCTAGATAGCTCAGTATCAGCTTATTTATTCCCACTCGACTGTACACGTCAATATGGCACCTACGTAAAGCCATTCTGCTCATCGTTTAGCCTCGGCCATCACGTTTTTCTTGTCGAATATCTCTGGAAGAGATCTTATCGAGCTGAGAATATTCCTAACGCATTGAAAGCCTACTTGAATTTCAATGTTTCTTTCAATACTTCGAATTGACAGGAGCTAGATAGTCCCACTTCGAGTTGGAGTAAAATATTTTCTCAATATACTGATCTCTAAAGATAAAGGAAGGACTGAGGACGTCATCGATTTTTATTTTGAAACCCTCCACTCAGGAACTGTTGGTGAGGAAAATTACCAAATCTCACCACCAAATTCCAACTAGGTGAATTGATGCAAGGTAAATTGATAGTGGTAACTTGATTGGTGAATATGTATCTATAGCACAAAAGCAACTAAGCACCGCGTTAGCTTAATCGAGGAATAGCTGATGGAACTGCAGCAGGTGACCTTCGACATAACCATCATATTCAAGGATTGTAGTGTAGATATGTACTTACTTTTTTGATGATTTTTTAAAACCTGTCTTGAACAAGATTGATGCCTAGACCACTAATTTGACTGACTCAAATTTGATATTTCACCCATACCTATAGGTAAAACCTGTTGAGTATACTCAACTTAACTGAAACCTCCTGCAAGTTATTGGTCTTATATCTAGAGAAAATCCCATAAGAACCAGTATTGCATTTTCATATATTGATACGTAAATTTTGGTACAAAAGCAATTTAATTTTGACTGATTTGGAGACTGCAATGATCAGAAACGTCAAAATACACAATAGGCAAATTTTGAAGCTCCGCCTTATATAAAAATACGTAAAATGAGTTTTGATTTTAGGACGATTGCAATACTTACCGACATTTACTTCGTAAATTCGGAAGTAAAAATGGGATTTCCACACACGTTATTGCGGTGACTCAACAGGAAAAATGTCGGAAAACCTATAGCCTGTAGTAGCACAGACCAAAACCGCAGGAATACCTGTCCAAACAACTGAGGAGTTTGTCGGTTAGAATTTTTACGACCCCAACTATAACGGCGGTTGACAGTTTTTTCAGGAGTAATTTCGCTTTTATTTTCTAGGAGGCAACAGTACCCGGCATTTTTTTCAAGACAAGGCTCCTGGAAGCTTTGGAAATGAGACTGGATCGAAGAGAAAAAAGTCCCTTCCAAAGTCAAGGTCCTTTTACGGCTTCGAGCGAGAAAGCGCTCGATCCGAACTGCGGCGCGATAAAACTCGAAAACACTCGTCGGAGAGTGCAGCCATTATTGCAGAATGGTGCAAAACATGAGCGAGGGCCTTCGGAAATGAAGATCTCAAAAACCTACACGGCCAGAAGAAATGAGCTCGGTTCGAGTTATTACCGTTCGGAAGAAGCCTAAGCATTTCAGAGGAGCATACGGCTAAAATGGGGCCCCCATTATTTGCTATACGTACTAATACTGGGCATACGAGTTCGAAAAGCAGTTCGGCGACGCGGAATAGCGGTCAATAACCTCCGGAAAATTGAACTTGTGCTCTTGAATGGTTACGATTTGTAGGCAAGTTCTTGACTCGGCTCAACTCGATGGCCGTGGATTTAGCCTTAAATAAACGAAGTTCTTCCAAAGAGTACAAAGCACCATTCGTTTTGGAGAAATCGATTGATTATTTTTAGGATTTAACGGTGGGAAAAGAGGACCTCTTTTTTGAGCGATACAGGACCGTGTCCCGTTCGGCCTTGGAACCTGAATACATTCTAGTTAGCGCGCCGGTATTGACGTTGTGCAAGCAGCAGAAAGCGTGTGAAGGGTTCTAGCTTTCTAAAAAAAGAAGAATTATAATCATCAAAATCATTATTCGACCGGTTAATCGACAATTCGCAAAAAACGAGCTTCAAAGACCAAGGGCGTGTCGAGGAATCAAGTTTATGTCAGGATACGGAGCATGGGGGGGCCATAAGGAAAACTGGCGTAAGAAACATGATATCCGAGAGTGAAAACGGCTCCATCTTCGCAGAAATTGGGCACACCCTCTCCATCTTCTTTGCGGAGAGAGAGGGACGTTGCTGCAGCCGTTACTCCCACTCGTTGAAGTCTCCGATAGTAACGTACGCAGTGCCCCGAACTTTGTTTGAAAAAACGCTGCTAAGTAGATCAGTGGCATGTGCAGATTAGTTTTCGGTATGTCCGAAGAACTCTGCAAATTTTGCACAGGGGTTCATTTTTCGATTGCTAATACAAACCTTACGATATATCGGTACTCATCGGTACTCCTTAAACACAGAATTTAGTTGTTATTATTCTATAATTTCAGTATAAATTTGTATTTTAGATGGGGATTTAGAAAAACGTTTTTTCACCCAGGCAAAAAATAATCATCCTCCTCGCTTGATGAATACCTATCCATCTTTTCAACGCAGCAGATCGTTTAATTCCGTTAAATTCATCGAAATCTATTCTTAATCACCTTCATAATTAACAGAATAATAATAATTATTATTATTAAATTCTCTGAATAATGAAATTAAAAATGCGTCAAGAATGCCTCAGAACCATTGTTAAAGCTTGACTCGCTCTCACGTTGCCAAGCGCAACGGCCTAGTGTGAGTGCGTCACTTTGTTGGTGTAATAGGCTCGTGGTCGTAAGTAGATCAATCAACCGTATCTAAGAGCCGAGGCCAAATTCTCAAGTTTTTCCAATATTTTGTTTTGCTGATTTATGTAATGCGACCAAATTCTTCAAATTGAAGATATCGGGAGGACAGAAGTTTTTGTGGGGATTCCAACGAGTGGAAAACGAATTTTGTGGCTCGAGTAGTTTTCGAGTTATTAAGAATTGGGGAAATTTTGGAAAACTCAAAATTGCCTCACTAAAACTGCAATAACTCCTAAACGGTTGAAGCTACCGGCGTGGCGATGGTCTCATTCGATTCAGCATAGAAAAATCTATAGAAATTGATGCCTCACATGCCTATGTTGTTTTTTTCCTGAAAAGCACGAATTTTTTCTCACTTCAACAGCTGTTTTACTGGCCTTAAAATTAAGGTAGGGTTCTGCCGAGACGTTAGGACCAACTAGATACGGAACTTGATTTTTGGTAAAAATTTCAAAATTTTTCGATAACTCCTTCCCCCTGAAAAACCCCGGACGGCGGACGGCGTACGGCGTACGGCGTACGGCGTACGGCGTACGGCGTACGGCGGACGGACAAAAAATTTTTATTGCAGATTCGGATTCTACACCCCTTGAAACGTAAACCAACAAATTTTCAGGGGGTGTTAAAAAAATTTTTTTCCTGACCGATTACAAAGGTTCATTTCTTAAGAAAAATGAACCAAAATTGAGCGAAACTAGGCCGAAAATGAGACAAAACGCTATCAACCACATTTCCCGATTCCGAAATACGATTTTTTAAGGTTATCTATCTAAAAAACACGCTCTGCTTTTTAAAAACCAATGCGTCTCTCCGGTTCTAAACCACTTTTTTCAACTTTTGAGGACGTTTTTGGAACCAGCATTCAATTTTCTATAAGCCTAGTGTACACTCGTACACAAAAACCAACTCCTAAGTATTGCAAAAGGTGTTCAAACATCGAGACATTTTTTTTCAAAAAATACTTGTATGCAAACTGCGTTTTGGGAAAAGGTTCTAGAACCGCACTAAATCCGTGAACACATCCATTTTGTTTTCGGTGCTATACACGAAATCGGATGCGCCAATGGTGAATGGAAATAGCCAAGTTCAAAAGTTCACTCTTTCCAGCAGAATGTCTCGGTCTGGCCGTACCTTTCGATTCACACTGTTTATTATAACCTCCGCAATATTCGAGTCACGCGAACAGTTCGTTCCCCTTTTTGCCTCCAGCGGGAGATCCTCGCGAAAGGCGGAGGAGTGACAGACTTCAAGATTCCCCAATGCCAATGTCATGAGATGAGCCAACGTCACGTCAAGCCGGGTCGTGCTGTACAATCTCCGACTGAGAGATGGTCGCTCCGAGATATGAATCCGCCTTTATTGTGCTCGACAGCCCGTCCAGGATTTCACGATACGAAAGAAGTGCCAATTTGAATAGCATTACTCACCTTACCTTCGGGACATCTAACAGGGATAAATCATTTTTGCAAGGTATACGCATGGCTAACCCTCGAGGCTTGTTAGTTCGCTAGGAATTTATTCCAATTTCGCCCGTTTTCGAGCGGCGAGCCGGCGCAGAATTCGCTTTGACTGTTAAATGTCGGCCGACCCATTTGATTCACTTGCCTTTTCTCGCACTTCGCCGTCGGAATGTTCCGCTGAATAATTCGCTTCCAATGGGCCGGTTACCATTCCGTCTCGTTATCGGTGCTGGATCCGAAAAGGTTTCGCGTTGCCTGAAGCGTCAGACATTGTTAACACCTCTCATTATACGTATAATGATTGCTACGACTGAACTGAGGCCTGTGGGAGTTCGGCCTATCAGGCGGCCTGTCGGTCGGCAGCATTTGCATGTGCACCGTGAAATGCCTGGATTGCACAGTCGAGCATGCCGGCAACTTTCGAAGAGAAAATGGAGGAAACCCCCAAATAAAATCTGTTGCCAAAAGAAATTAACCAGGTATTTTGGTGGACCAGGTTTTCGATAGGTAACTATTTTTCTTCACCAATAATTATGTTGTGTAGGAGAAAGCCGAAGAATGGAAAGGCGACCTGCACATTCATCTTTCACCCGCCTGTCTTGATAATGAAATTTTCTTAACCGTCAAATTGCAACGCCGCCAACTTTGCAGTCTTTAAAAAATATTCAAATCGTCTGTCTACATAATGATTTCACTCTCCGATCGTTTGCATATCATGAAAAACCAAGGGAATTTTTCGCTTTCATTTTTTGACAGCCCCCATCAACTCGGTTTCATCTGGAACCGGTCCCAAGGAGAGGTAAATAAGTGGACCAATGGTGCACAAATGCTGGATCGTAATTTTTCCATAGAAAACAAGAGTTGCGAGCGGATCGCACTCGCCCGCCCACCGGGCGTATGGCGGCGCAGCTCGATCATGCAGATATCAGGTTTCGGATCGCACGATAATTACGATCGGATAGCTCGATAATTATAATACAGCCGAGGCAGTAGTGCCCTACAACGTGCCCGCTCTGCCCTCCAATCCCGTAGAAAGGAGGGGCAATAATTTTCGCCAGGATACGAACGCTTCTAATTTCTTTGGACTCGAGGTAGAAATGCGTAGAGTGATACGAATACCTGCCCGGTAAACAAAATGATACCCGCATCTAATATACGAGTAACTGTAAGGTCACGGGCAAAAACTGTACATCGAGATAAAGAGAATTATCGTTTGTACGCACGGCTACCCGGAATCCGTTTGCGAGGAAGTACTTATAAGTCTTAGGCATTTCTTCAGGCGCAAAAGCCACAAAACTTCACAATCTTTAAGGGGATCTACGTTATAAATCATCTCCACTTCTTCAGCCAAGAAATATTCACGGACGTTCGTTTAAAATCGGAAATACTTTCAATACACGAGACGGTCCATAACGCAATATTAAAGCCCGGATATCTAGGAAGATGGCTTGCTGGAGAAATTTTGCATCCTGCCAGCTGAGGTCCTGCAAGGAGGTCACTCTTTTTGTTGATATAGTCTTCGCAGGTAAGAAATTATTGACAGTGCAGCTGAGAATTGTATGAAAGCGCTAAAATTCGGCAATCAATCCAGGGACAGAGCGTGAGCAAGGAAAAGAGCAGAAGAAAGACTTCGAGAAACTCCAAGAGAAAGAAACACTTAAACAGATGACAATTTATGTTAAAGAATTTGAGGTCCAAAAACACATTTCCAAGACATTTTGAGGTCCGGACACACATTACCGAGACATTTCGAGGACTTTTTGAGGTCCGGAAACACATTTTCGAAGAGAATCTGAAAATTATTTCTGATCGAGAGCTACAAGATGAACATCGACCTGTGACAACTCCTGCGATACAATCCACGCATCGTACGAGAACAGCCTTCGCAAAATAATTGAATCCTCCACGACTTTGAAGGGGTCAACGGAAAAACGATGACTCCGCAGCTCTGCCTAACAAACCTGACAGTTCGCTTTCTCATGGTTCAAAGCGTCACTTCATAGCTAATACGAATACACTCGAGGCGGGTGAAGAGGTGAAAAACTGTCTGTATGCTTCTCGACTACTGAGAGGGCACAGGTCTCGTACGAAATGAGAAGGCGTGACTTTTAACACGACGACATCCTTTTCAGGCTTATCCCAAACGAACGCGAGTTGGTTTTTTCTTCGGTTCGGTCGACCGCGAACAAAACACTCGAACGAGACGTCACCTCACGCGTTATAACCTGCCAGTTCCTCGTGACATTTTGAAAATATTAGCAACTCCGCCGAGAGTACTTCTTGTTACTTCAAGTTGAACACCTAATTGTGGAAGGGAAACGAGGTGTTCAAAGCTTGAGCTGAAATTCAGCTTCGACAAGTAAGACATCACAAGTTTACATGATAATTTTCAATTACCTGAAGATAAGGGCTGGATGCCGATAGCAGAACGCGATGAGCCTTCAGTCGTTTACTCTGGCAGCATAGGGTCACGTCGACGAACGCTTCCGAATCCAGCATATGCCGGAGGCAGTCAAGTAGCCCGAGCTGATGCTGCCTCCACCGCAAGTGCATCGCCATCACTCTACCTGGAAAAAATGCACAATTAGTTATGAATTGTTGACGCATTCTTGTACGAAAAAGCCGAAGAACTCAACATTGGTTGTTCGATGGTGTTTTTCGTATGTTTGGCAAGTTTGATTGGTTAATTCGTTTGTTGTCGTATGTTAAGTTCTCTGTTCAGTTCGTATGTTTGGTACAGTTCGTAGGGGTTTTTGGAGTGAATGTTTTTGTTGTCGGTTTGTTATCTGTGGTGGTCTGTGATGGTCCAAAATTGTTGGATATTTGGGTTGGTCGTCAGTTTGGCTGGCATGTTCGGTTACTATTTTTGGTTAGTTTGTTGATTCGTATGCTTGTTTAGTTTGCTTGGTTCGGTTGTTTGATTCATATGTTCGGTTCGTATGTTTGGTATGGTAGGTATTTTTGGTTCGTTTGTTAGGTTAGGTTTGTATGTTTGGGTGGTATGTTCAATTCGTATAATATACAATTCGATAAACTAAAAAAACGCAGCAAACCAAATATTATTTGGTTTGCTGCGTTTGTTTAGTTCATCGATTTGTTTAATTGGTGTTGGTTGTTGTATGATGCTTGTCGGTTTGTGTTCTGTGTGTTTGATGGGTGATTGGTTGATCGATGGGTTATAGTTTGTTTGTTTGTTTCGTTTGTTCGATTCGTCTGTTGGGCTTGTTTGATTTGACTGTCTGGGTGTTTATTGTTGTTTGATGGTTGTCGGTTTGTTGTCTGCGAAGCTGAGTGTTTGCAACGGATATTGTATCGTTTCATGTTAATATCCGTCGCGGATCGAAACGTTTCGCGAACTCCATGCGATGACCTTGATCTTGAGAGACTTGGAAGGAGCCCAATAATGAAAGACTCGAGCGCGACGACAAAGTCTTCAGTCGTGTCTGGAGATCCCCACGTGTTATGGGCAGCCAGCCTAAATTACAGCCAAGTACCAGGCCAGAGCGAGTGTCCAAGTAACTCAAAAAACGTTTCGCCTATCGACTACCGCACGTAAACGGCCGTTTGTAAAACAACTCTTGGAACAATTGCTCTGCGATCTTGATAAGGTTAGCTACCTACGTAATTCGCTTCGTTCCAGACGGTTAACCGAGTGGAGAAAGCCCATAAACCGAGCTTAAGGGATTTTTGTCGCTTTTATCTGATTGGAAGATTTTCACTGAGTTTGTACCCCATTCAAGAATGTTCGATCGTTATCGTCAAAGCGTCCGGCGGCGGGAGTCATTATTCAACCCTCATTATATGGAAATTGTGTTTATTGCTGGCTAATAGTACTATAAACTCAAGCACTTGCGGTCGTAAGGGGACCAGCCAACAATTTAGAAGGCGGTTTGTTTGCTTTTATAACATTAGAAAAGACTCACTTTAAAAATAGATAAAAAATCACTTTTCCCATAATGAGGGATAATGACATTGTAATTTAGCCACGATCTTTCGTTTTTTGATTATATCTCATTCAAGATTCATTTCATTTACCTGCTATACCTGCCAGATCGAATTTAGAAATGTGGTCAAAATATTTAATCAAAAGGATCCAGGTGCATGAATGGTGTTCATGAATTTGGTTTAGTATCCTTAAGATACCCTTTGAAACCTTAAACTTGCCATGGCTATACTTTAGGCATGATTTATGACTGTGTGTGACGACTTCCACTTCCAGGGGCAAACTTGGTAAATTTGAACAGATATGTCTTTGGTACCAAGTCGCTATCGATTTTTCTCAAAAATTGTCATAGGTTGTCGTTGGATTTGCGAGGGAAATTCAGTATCGACTTTCGAAGACTTGTTGCTTTGAGTTAACAGAATAGGCCCCAGCACTCTTTTCTACGGTCGGAGATTGACCTCTATACCTATCACCAAAAGGAAAAAAATCGTCAAATTTCATCAAACTCCCGCCAAACAACGATCTTCACTCCAGAGAGAGAAACATGCCATAAAATCTTACGCAAACATAAAATATGTTGACTGGCGATGTCTGCCGCCGTGCTTTGTCACAAAGGACTGACGGCATAAACGTTCGCGTGTTTATTTCATGGGTAAACATCAACTATAGTTGGAAGGCAAATCACGTAAAGCAATCAACCCGAGACGTTCGAGGGGGAAAAACCAGTCGTCGCGTCTTTGGGAGGCCATCGAGAAGCCATCCGCTTTACCAACACTCAAAAACGAAAATGCCCTGTCTAATGGCATCGCTTGATTGGCGCTGATTAAATTTACCGACAGCCCAGCATAATATGCACTCATTTAAAACAGCTCGTGTAAATCAAATATCAAACCACTGAGAAAGTCCTGAAAATACGTTCATTTTTTAGGTTCACCAATGAATAGCTCGGCAAGTTTTTTGGTGATATCCTCAGCTGAAGTTTTAGAAGTTGTTGATTTTATTTGAAGGTTTTTCTGAATTTAATAGAGATTTTTCAACCGTCTAATTACTCATAGTACTTCCGATACATTAGCATTTTTAGTGTTTTCTATTTTACTATTTCCTACCCACAAAAATGAACCGAATTGATCTTGGTCATAAAATCTTTGTTTCAAGTACCTTGCAGAATACGTGGATATTTTTTTATATTTCGATAACTTGACGTATTTTGATTGTTGGCGAGTGTTAAAATTTACATAGTGATTTTCCTGACATTTCTTATCTAGAAAGACTCGAAAGTGATCAAAATATAGGTAGTCCTATCGTGTCAAAAATTTACGCATCAAAATATGGAAGTATTGCGTGTTGTCTACGCAACATTGGTTTAGCTTACGTTCTAGTCATCATCAAGCAAGATAGGTTAATACTAAATAATCAAATCGTAAACATCGTTCATAAATATAATAAACACGCATTGAAAAAAGCCTACCGGACAGTGTAGCTGGTTTCTTTAAACAGTTCTCACGGCGATCTGCTGGTCAGTCGACTTCCGAGCCTCACCCACAAAGCCGGCCCCCACCGTTAGAATAATTCCTCGTCAAGGCATCAATTTTGATGCCGATTTAATCGTACCTTTGGGGCGGAAAAATTAAAGACCCGCGTAAATGGACATGGCTCGAAGAGCTTTCATCTTCCATTTTTTGCCAATTAACCCAGATTGCATTACGATTTTCATTCAACGTTCTGCCGAAATCGTGTTTTAGCGATGCAAATTGCGTAGAGAAATACTCCATCATTAATACCGAGGTATACCCGGAAGTATGCATCCTTCTAGATGACGTCAGCTAAGTATTCTGGGAATTCGAAAAGATTCGATAAGAGGTCCGCAGTATAAGGCTCTCGTCCTAGAAATGTTTTTGCTCGGCTAGTCAGTGTCAAGTCCATTTTTCCGAGTTGCCTGACAACTCGTGATGCCTTCGTTCATTCTACACTGGTACTGTTCCCACGTCCATATTTCAGCAGACGATAGATCTAGTGAGACATCTGTACGAGTCGACCATATGGCAGACAAGGACGATTTATGGTTGGAACGCCAAGACATTGTGAGGCTATGCACCATAATTATGAAGAACAATTTTTACTAAACATTTCGATTGCGTGTACCACGAAATTTCCCTGGCAAGGATGTCCAACGAGGGAACCGGTTTCATTCATGAGCAGTACAGCAAGAGATGAACAACAAGAAAACACGTTCATTCTTAACCAGAGAAAACAACACACTGTTCTAAACGTACCGACTGTACGGATCTTACCTTCCCGAATTTTTCTTATTTTGATTTTCCCGACGGAATGCGTTAACCTGTCAAAAAATTTTAGGAATCTTCTATTCGTCTAAACATCACCATATTGGTAAGTACCTACCCGAACATATAAATAGAAGGAGGGTAGGGACTGGCCTTCTCTCCCATTATCTAACCTACCTAGTTCTAATTGTTATCATTCTTCCCACCTTAAAGGGTAAGCAATTATCTTTTTATTCCTCTTTAACTCAATTGTTTTACTCCTGCGCAATTGTTGAAATAGCAATATTGAACTCAAGGTAGGTAAATTATGTAGTCCTTTATGAGCTGTGAAATCGATAAAGCTGATCTGATTGGAATCATCATTCAATTTGAGAGGGTTATGAGCTGCAAGGATCTTCAATCAAGTTCCAAACTACTCCCATAAGTAGAACCTCAGTAGGCTTGTTACTTGCATATTTACAAATTAAATGGAAGTATTGTAATCGTCGATGCCACAATCCCTTCCATGACAAAAAGTCAAAAATCTTGAAAATTGGATTTTTCAGGAAATTCTTACGAGGCGCCTTCGTTGAAAAACGAATTGCATTGACTCATTCTTCGTTTTAATAGCTGATTTCAATGCAGAAATTTGCAGAGGGCCGAAGGCGCCGAAGCGTCGCGTTGACAGATGATCAGCCAGAAGCTCGTGGATGTTCACTGGCTGCGGAGGCCAAAAGGTCAAACTGACCCCTCGCATTTACATGATCTTGCAACCAGTCTTGTGCCTCGTGCTCCATCTGTCCTCTGGACTGTAAATTTGCACCTTTCAACTACCGCGTTTGCCTTTACTTGCTTTTTCGATTAATATCGAGCTAATTTAGATATGGAGGCCTGTGGTTATGAAATGGAGTCTCGCGGATAAAGGGAGAAGAGTTTAACAGTTTTCAAGATTTTTGTATAATCACGTAGAGCAAAAGTTAAGATGAGAGAGAACAAAAGTTACGTAGCAAGAAAAACTTTCAGAAAAGTACGAGAATAGGAAAATGCCAAATCGTTTCAAAAAAATATGTTCAGACAACTAAAACCAACGTCACTCAGAATCAGTAAAAACATGGGAAAAAATATTGTTTGTTTAAATGCCACAACAAACGTGACTGCCTTCCAAACGAGCCGTTCGCGACCGCAAAGTGTGTTCGGGAAAACGTTAGCAGCGGGCAACTAACAATAACAGAGCGCCACTCACCGTCTACAGAAGTTCAGTGCCGGGCCTAATGTTCCGAAGAGAACGGGTCCTTTGTGTGGCTCACTTCGACCACAAAGTTCACTACGCTAAAATAGGTACCGCAGGGGCAGTAAACAGCGAAATAATTTCACGTCCGACCGCTAACCATAAACTGCCGTGTGATTTTTAAGCTCTTAAAATCCTCTTCGGGGACGACTGTACTAGGAACCCCGTGAGTCGGCAGTAATCGCTAATATTCCCTGCATTTAGGGTCGGAACCGGGAATTGAATATAAAATAATTACGCTTAATATCTTAGCGGAAAATTGAGTGGAATCTTCGACTGTAACCGGAGCTTTATGGGACTCACATCGGCAAGTTGGAGGTTGACTTTGTTGTCAAGTCTGCTACTAATAATTATCAATTATTGACGTTGATGAGCATAGTATGGAAAAATTTCTAATCGTAATGTGTATCTTTCAAGTTATTCGTTTTCCCCATTTGGAGCGCCAGAACGGAAAATGATGCTCTGTTCAATCATGCCAGTCCCGGACCAGTAACTGCTGACGCCAAACAAACTTAAGTTATATGATTAGTTTAATTGGCTTAGCGTCGTTTGTTACTAGTCCGGGACTGTCCAGGACTTACCTGATCGAACGCGTTCGAGTTTCAATAAATTGTCGAGGGGAACTCACTATTCTCCTGCTCTCAACTCAAACATCCCAACAGTGCAACAACTCCAAATGAGTCTTCATGGTCAAGAATTAAATCAAGATCAAGAGTCATGGGAGTGTGGAAAGCTGGACAGGCACTTGTAGTGTCGTTTAGCTTCAGAAGCTCTCGCTGCAGCGATGCGGCTCCCTGTTTCTACCCTTGATGATGCGTATTAAATCGAAATTCAGAACCGGGCTTCAAAAGCCACCTGGGAAGCCTCTGGAAACGGCCCTCGATCTGCCCTTAACCAACCAATCTCCACAGAGAGCATCAGACGTGGCCAGAAAAGAGTTACATGGTAGGAGTTATAATTGTAAACTACCAAGAGTGACGAGGCTCAGCCGCTCAGCTAGATCTAGCTGTGAGTGATCTATCACTCTTCAAATAATATTGGTGAAACAGGCCCTCATTGATCGATGAGGACTCGAAAACTTCAGTTGGAAAGAACGATTCGAAATTTCAAGCCATCCTTATACGCAATGTGTGCGGTCCACTTCAAATTCAAGAATTTCTCATCGACGAAAGAGAAAATAGGCCAAGTAACGAGCTCGGCGCTAAGCCGGCACAGCTAACGCTTATAAAAATTAATGCAAGCGATGAATGAGCGCATCCCGCCGCAGAGCAAGTAGCCACTGCCATTAGACGCAATCATTCATTTAAAACGACCCGACAACCAGTATAAGGAGCTGCACGTCTTGATAAATGGGACCAGCTCCTTCAATCCCCATCGGTTTTCAAGATTTTCCCAAGCAAGACAAATTATTTGGGCCGTGTTTACACGTTTTTTAGTTCCCGCCGCACTCCCGAACGTGGTAAGATCCGCTTTGCTCGAGATGGAAAACCGGCTCTATTATCGGTAATTATCGGAACTTCCGGAAGATTTATTGCGTCCCGCAAATGCAAAGCAGGCGTCTGAAGAGAATTTCGCGAAGAGGAGCTTAGTACCTGCTCTGTTTTCCTAGATTAGCTACTACGCGTCAAAACATCGCTTCAAAATACGTATACGTATACGCCCTATAGGGCACAATGCCTCTTTTCCACGGCTAAACACAGTGTTACGTACTCTCCACGCCAATGATTGAACACGATACGCATCCTCTACATGGCAGGGTAGTCCAAAGATCACCAATTCTTGTTACCGTTTGGAAAAATGAATCAAACAAATTTGAATTTTGCCCACGGTGACTTAACCGTTCGATGCGACTCATGAATAAAATCGGCATTCATTTTCAAGATCCTCAATGTTGGCAGCGGTTATAAAATAATCCCATCTGTGTTCCACTTTTATGTACCTATATACCTCTTGGAAGAGTTCGGGTTTTCATTATTATGGAAAGTGCCATAAAGCAGCCGTTCGCTTCGTTTCCGTCCACTTCGAGGGAAAGGTCTTGCTGTTGCTTTGCACCGGACCGAGTAGGTGGCTCCTGGTCGTGTATGCACTAGTATGTGCTTTGGATAATGTCGTGACGAACCGAGTAGGCGTTTCAAGCCGTTCTCATATAAAGAGAAGCTATAAAACGAACCTTCGCGCTTTAATAGAATAAACAGCTCCTCGCTGTACCGGCCGTTCAAGTCCCTCGAGGGTTGGGCTCCGGTGCCCGTGGTAGGTGAGGCAGAACCAACCTTGATAAAAGTCCTGCCCCGTCATAAATAGCCCATAAGTTCCACGGGGATCTCGGGCCCCATCTTTGGGGTTCATCTCCTTCCGAAGGTCAGGAGGTCCCCTAATCGACTTGCCCAGTCTAGTCGAACGGTCTGCGGTTCCTTCGATGCGAAAGGTTAGGTCTGATTTCTTTCAAGGGACTCCTCCTCTATTTTGTTACGGTTCCCTGCGAGGCCGACATGTTTTATGAGCTACTCGGTTCAAAACGTACGGTAAATATATGAATGGGATCTGGAAGGTGGCCTTTAAATCGCTACAAGCGGTACAAACTCGGCTCGCTCCGCTCCCGTGATCTATGGTGCACCTGAGTCCGATTTGCAATTGGGCTCGTATTTAGCGATATATTCGTATAAATCAAATAAATTCCATTTATGCAATGCGAGGAGTTATTTCTCGTGCAGAAAATATCCTAGACCGGCAACGGCTCTGTTACGCGAAATTCATTGCTCCTTCGAATTCGTATTCGCATTAAGGTGTCCTGAAGACGTCAATAAGTTAAAACGAAATGTCCAGATCGGAGGTTTTTATAGAAAAAATTTGGTTTTTATAGGTAAAAAGTTGGTTTTTATAGGTAAAAAGTTGGTTTTCGCACGTGGGTTAGCGTTTTTGCGTAGTAATTAGGTAGGTGACTTTCTCTTGATGGGTGCAAAAGAAAGAATTTCAAAGAAAAAACATTTTCCCCTCATTTTACAATCCAGTAATCAACAACGGACTTTTGTTTGAAACTTTACACAAATTTCATGTAGTTTAGACGAAATTCGTGCAACAATATTGGTTAAAATTTCGGGAGTAGTCGGCTCATCCAAAAAACGCTTTTTTGATGTCACGTTACTTCAATGCACATGGGTCCCACCAAAGATTTAATAGGCTGATTCTTAGCGCTTGCTCGATAAAATAGGTACTTCACCAATCTACCCTATTCGACATAATTGCATATTGAAAGCGAACCGTATCAATACAGGTATCCGTAATTAGGGAATTTGTCCTGCTTTGGCCTAACGAGCCTGGGAGACCATATAAATCACCCACTCCTATTAGGTTTGGCCAGGAATAGAGCAGCTCCTCTATTCCTCACTCTTTCGGTTCAGATGGTGCGAAATTGAGGAGAAGGTATTACTCCTGATCTAAGGAGCGAAGCAACCACGTCAAATAAGAAAGTTTCTACTGTCTGAAAGTTTCATGAAAATATTTAAAAATGTTGGAGGATCCAGCCCATCTCGGTCAATTATGCTGACTCTGAAAAAGTGGATACTTATTTTCTCATAGCATTTACTTGCTAGGCATCATGTGAATCGTGCCCGGTGAGCGTAGGTCTCGCCCGAGAGCTTGGTGATCCGTCAAGCATAATGGATTCCGAGTTCACCTTGTGCGTATGCTGAATCCCCATATGGGCCTTCTTCGCTCAACTATCGGGTTCTTCCTAGCTGCTACTTGGAGTATTCAGAATAACGAACCGAATGCCGCCCTCTTATCGACCAACTCGAATAAACGTCTCTCAGAGTCAACTGGCAGAGGATAATCTGAAAATCTAACGACCCAGATACTTGAGACAGTCGACCTCGGTAGTTGGAATCGTGATGAAGTTGAAGACATGCGGGGAGTTGGCATTTAAATTCTGAAACAACGATGAAAAATCGACAAAATCCACAAAATCGAACCAGCGAAGATTATTTATAACAATAAATTCGTGTCAAATTGAAGTACATTTAACGCCAGGTTTTATGGCAGGTTCTACCCGGCCAAGAACAATAAACTTCTCCGCCATAAAGAGTCACACATGAAAAACACTAGGCTATAACGGAACGCATCCTGTTCTACGGCCGGAAGAATTTATTTATATCAGCAAATCGTGATCGTCGCGGCCTCACTATTTATTTTGCAAGTTCTCCCGCTGAATTTCGAACATGAACGTCACCGGGGGAGCCAAATGGTCGTAAAATGAAGCTCCGCACTTTCTTGTGACGAGTATGAAATTCCATTTGGACCATAAACTACGGGGTTATGTCTCAAACAACGCGGTTTACAGGATAGGCTTCTCGTATATGGAACGTGGACTATCCCAAGCTGGGGATTTTAGTGCTACTCAATCACCCAAGTACCGAGGCACAGACTGCTATTACTTGCCAAGGCGGGTAACATGTTTGTTGATCAGCGAGAACTCGTAATTAAGTGAAGAAGATAAAACCGACATGAAAATGGACGATGCCTATTTGAAAAAGCTGTCATCTTTTTTCCGTTCGGGGTGGATTTTAATATAAACTTATCCAGGACAAGGAATGCAGGTACAGATATGAGAAACTACTTATTATAGACTTTATAGGGTCGTAAACCAAGTCCGAATTTCGGTCGGGCAGTAAGAAAGTGCTCCAGCTTCCTGGATCCACCGCAAATCTGAGGTCGAGTCGCCTCACTCCTCAAAAGTGCGAAAACGTTCCGCCTCCGTAGGGTGGATGGTTGAGGGTCGAATGACCAGAATAACCCTAAATTTCTGAAAAGTAGATTGTTTGTTTCGCATTCAAATGAACTGCCTCAAAATTTTCTTTGATTTTGACTGATGACGAAACGTACGAGAGAAATTTCTATTACTCAGCTAAATAAAACTTCAGCAATATTTTTAGTATTTTTTCAGCGGATGATAAGATGAGTCGAGTCACGTCCTCCCGTACATCTCCGGGCCGAGTCCAGTGTAAAGGCCAAGAAGCTAAGTACCGATGGCGCATTTAGTCCCTACCCGGTCGTTTGCCACCGTAGCGATTTCCGACGTATATTATTATCACTGAGTTGGTGAACGTGCTGCTCATAACGTGAGCCGACTTTGGTCCGTGCCTCGGCATAGGGGCCTTTATGGTAGCCGGGGGTACCTATGGCTTATATTCGCCAATCCGTAGATGGAAGTCTAATAATACCGAAGAGATCCAGCGTGGGGGATATGTGGGGATTCCATTCGGCTCTTCGAATGATTCCTCCCTCGGGCCCCCGGGCGGAGATCTTCGACGCCACGGAAGTGCGAGTCATTACTATGGGCGCGTATCTCTAATACAGCGGAACGAAAACGGTACTTCTCGACGTTCGAAAAACGGTAAGTCCTATCGAGGAAGTCGATTCTGACTGATAGGGATTTCTAAGCGCATTTTCAATGCTCCATTTCCATATTGCTGCCGATATCGCCCACGACCTCCTATTCCTTGAATTGAGGGCAGCAACGTGAGAATTGCAATTCTTGTTCAGGTTTTCGTTCACAAATGAAATTCAAAACTTTTTGGGTACTCTCATTCGAACCAGTAGGTAATGAATGCTCAATACGTATATTTTTTGGCACTACCTATTTAATTACTACTCTGTGGAATATGGAAGTAGAAAAGACGCCAGATATCTGAGTTACACTCACAATACTCACATTACTTCTATATTTTTGGGCAAAATTTGAAATTTTTTTAAAAAATTTAACAAATTTTGATGTTTTTTTTTGTTAAAAAATTGTAAAAATTCAAAATTTTTTCAACAATTCGAAAAATTTTAAAGTTTTGAAGAAAAAATTTAAAAATGGTTTTGAGCAATTCTAAAAAAGTTTTGAGAAAAAAAAATTGAAAAAAAGAAATTTTGAAAAAATGCTGAAAATTTGAAAATTTAGCCATTTTTTGAAATGGTTGGAAAAAAAATTGAGAATTTTGAGGACAAAAAATTGAAATTTTTGAGAAAAAAATTGAAAATTTTAAGGAAAAAAGGAAAATTTTGAGTAAAAAATTAAATTTTGGTTCATTTTTCTATAGAAATGAACCTTTGTAATCGGTCAGGAAAAAAAAAATTTTAACACCCCCTGAAAATTTGTTGGTTTACGTTTCAAGGGGTGTAGAATCCGAATCTGCAATAAAAAAATTTTGTCCGTCCGCCGTCCGCCGTCCGCCGTCCGCCGTCCGGGGTTTTTCAGGGGGAAGGAGTTATCGAAAAATTTTGAAATTTTTACCAAAACGCTGCTAAGTAGATTAGTGACATGGGTACATTATTTGTCTGGGTACCTCAGAAAATAAAGTTCAAATAGTTGGAGTAGGTCGGTTTATCATCATATCATTTGTGGAGTAATGGTCAATCGTGAATTCAATTATGCCGAAAAGGTACGTTTTCACAATGATAATAAATAGGTAGGTATAAAAAGAAAATACCTGGCGGCTGCTTTCAAAGAAATATTTCCTGAGGCCTGGCGGCAAGAAGGCAGCCATTTTGTTAACCGCGTTAACAGGTGACAACTGTTATCAAGATCCGCCCAATTAACATAAGCTGTCCAATCCCAGCTTCACACTTTCAGTTTCTAATAAATCTGAGCCAATAGACGACGAAAGAGCCGGTAGGGGTAGGGGAAGTCCCCTACTTCCCCACCCTACCAAGATCAAGGGTGGGAATGTTACAGCCGCCATTTCGTATTCCTCACGCCTTGAACCGATTGGAACATGTGCCGTGAACCCATGAAAACTGCAAAACCGCAATTTCAGCAGTGTCACTGCCCCCAAAATTGACCCTGTTGACCAAAATCTCGAAAAAATGCCAAATTTCATGTTTCATAGTCAATATCTAAAGGTTCCCGCCAAAAAACCCCGAAGTCAAATCCATCATTTTTTTGAAATTTTTCCTAGGCTAGGACCTTGGATTTTCCAGCTGAAATCGGTTTTTTTCATTTTTCTTAGTCCTGGAGAGTTGTAGAAAATTGCGAATTTTTTGTGTCATGTACCTGCCCAAAACCTACTCAAAAATATTTTTTTTGGAATTTTAACATTTTTTTTAAAGGGTCAAAAAAATATTTTCTGTTTAGGTCAAAAATTAGTCTTTAAACCAGTTTTTGATTACTAAACCCCAATCGATTTTGACTTATAGGGAGTGAAAAATGTGTAAAAACCTTCAAGGAATCCAACGAGCTCAAAAAATTCAAAATCGGTTCAGTAGGACTCCCTCAAATTGCCAAAAACGCGAAAACGCAGAAATCGCATTAAGAAATTCAAGCCAAACCGATTCAAAAACCAAATTTTCGAATTTTTTCGGAAAAACCACCCTATCTTATGGTAAATCAAGCGAAAAACACGGGAAAAATACTCAAAAAATTCTAAACCCACGGCATCACCTTCAAAATTGAGATTTTGTGTTTTTTCAAAAATATACCCTAATTATGCCGAATTGGACCCGTTAACCTTCTCCGATCGGATTGCCCGGACAATATGCCTCAAGTTGGAGCAAACCACAACTTTCAAGACTAATTTAGTCAAAATCGGATCAGTATTTCAATACGAAGTGGCTGGACGAAATTTTTGGCCAAAATTTCGTCCGTCCACTTCGTATCGAACCCCTGATCCGATTTTGGTGCGGTTGGTCCTAAAAGTTGTGTTTTGCTCCAACTTGAGGCATATTGTCAGGGGAATCCGATCAAAAAATTTTAAGGGGTCGAAAACCCAAAAAAACTGTTTTTGAGATCATGACTTTTTTTACATTTGATCGTTTTTGAGTAGTCTAGAGTTGATTCAGAGGATTCCCTTATAGGAGGTGCACGTCACAGGAAAATTTGCTAAACGCTCGTTTTTTTTTTTTTTTGAAATCGGACCACTCCTTCTATGCGTTTTGCTGCTGACGGCGTACGGCGTACGGCGGACGGACAAAAAATTTTTATTGCAGATTCTTGTTCTAGAACCTCTGAAACGTGAAAGAACAAATTTTCAGGGGGTGTTGTAAAAAAAATTTTCTTGAACAATTACATAGGTACATTATTTCTGGAAATAATGTACCAAAATCAAGTTCCGTATCTAGTTGGTCCTAACATCTCGACAGAACCCTACCTTAATTCTAAGGCCAGTAAAACAGCTGTTGAAGTGGGAAAAAATTCGTGTTTTTCTGGAAATTTGAAACATAGGCATGTGACGCATCATTTTCTATAGATTTTTCTATGCTGAATCGAATGAGACCATCGCCACGCCGGTAGCTCCAACCGTTTAGGATTTATTGCAGTTTTAGTGAGACATTTTTGAGTTTTTCAAAATTTCTACAATTCTTAATAACTCGAAAACTACTCGAGCCACAAAATTCGTTTTCCACTCGTTTGAATCCCCACAAAAACTTCTGTCTTCCCAATATCTTCAATTTAAAGAATTTGGTCGAATTACACAAATCAGCAAAACAAAAATTGGAAAAATTCGAGAATTCGGCTTTGGTTCATAGATACGGTTGATTGATCTACTAACGACCACTAGCCTATGACACCAACAAAGTGACGCACTCACACTAGGCCAGTTGCGCTTGGCAACGTGAGAGCGAGTCAAGCTTCAACAATGGTTCTGAGGCATTATTGACGCATTTTTAATTTAATTATTATAAATTTTATTCAATTATAAAATAATATATAAATAATAATAATAATAAATAAATTTATTTAATTATTCAGAGAATTTAATAATTATTATTATTCTGTTAGTTATGTTGGTAAATAAGAATAGATTAAATGATGATTTAAACAAAAATTAACGACGCGCTGCGTTGAAAAGATAGATAGGTAGGTCAAGCAAGGAGGACCAAGCAAAGAGGATGATTATTTTTTGCCGGGTTGAAAAAACGTTTTTCCAAATCCCCATCTAGAATACCAATTTATACCTACTGAAATTCTAGAATAATAACAACTAAATTCCGTGTTTGAGGAGAACCTATGTATCGTGAGATTTGTCTTTGCAATCGAAAAATGAACCCCTGTGCAAAATTTGCAGAGTTCTTCGGCTATACCAAAAACTGATGTGCACATGCCACTGATCTACTTAGCAGCGTTTTTTTTTACTTTTGAGAAATTTTGAAAAATTTCTACTACATGATTACTACTTAGTAAATTTGGAAGTAAAGAGGACGCCAGAAATCTTATTTACACGGATTTCTCCACTCATCATATTCTTCGATTTCACTTTTTCCCAGGCCCATCCGTGAATTAGGGAGATGGGAATGAATTTTTTCGCCCCAAAAGGGCCAGACGAGTCTGTCGCAGCCCATGCGTCTCTTGGAACGGCTATAAGGAAGAAAATACAATTAATAAGAAGTTACCCCCGGCAAAAAACTAGACTGGATTGACGACTCCAGTCCTATTCCCACTACAAGGCATTCGAATTCGGACGAATTTTGTTCACGTCGTTAGTTTAATCGGGAGATCCGGGTCCTGGATTCTTTGCCGCCGCATCCTCCTTTTTCTCGGTGAATTTTGAAACTCACGGACTGGGTCGAATCTAGATTATCAGGCGGCGAAACGGGGACCCTCATTTCGGAAATTGTTCAAATCGTGTTTACGGCGCTCCAATTAAAACAGCACTATTTAAAATGGACGTTTAGCATTTGAATAGACGATCCGACGAAAAATAAGATATATACTATGTATCCAGATATATATCCTTTGTATCCAGATGTATCTGGAATACTTGAATTCGAGGAATATTATAACGAATGATCCTAAAAGCTTGCATGGCTTGACCAACGAGAATGGAAAAAGATTTCTATTATTGCTGGGATTGACCACAATTGGCACAATTTGGTTACCTATATTTTGTCTACGTTTGAGGCTGTTTAGTTCAAAAACATCAAAATCATAGAACCCACTAAGCAAATTTTAAACTCGCCTAAAATCAGAATACGTCATGAAGTTGCAGCATGGTAAACCGTCAAACTTTCAAGGGGTATCGAGAAATGTTTCTTGCCAGGTCAACGCTCTAGCTGATTAAAAGAGCCTAGAGTGAAAAAATAAGCCCCTTGGACAACTTTTTTTTTGGAAAAAGAGGATTTAGGCTCCAAGCTTTTGGAGAACGGCCCCGTTTTGAAAGGGCAGATGTGAAATCTAGTCGAAACTGCTTTTTTTCGAGTGTCCAAGCCTAACCGCAGCCCGCCCACGCGATAAAATTCTTATACCTTGGAGAACGGGCTGGAAAATAATTTTTTTCCTATATCTCGAAGTAGAGTAAATTCTCGAGAAACATCGAGAAATTTCGAAAAATGTGTCAAGCAGTTCTTCCAGAAGAGTGAATTCCATAGGATTACCTCCAATCCCATCAAACATTCTAGGAATCACAAAATTTTGGTTTTTTACAACGACCACCTATAATAAAGCCTATTATAAAGAACCACTTTCTGAATTTCAGGTTGGCTGAACTTCAGAAGTTCTTAACAATAGATACTATTAATAATACTATATATAGTATGTGTATTGTGTATACAATAGTTCATCTTCTTGAGTCGATGGATTTAGACATCTTATCGGAAACATCGGGTTTGGCTCCCATTCAGAGTGGAATATCTGTTCCAGGTTTTCTGACCTAATTTTTCCCATATCAAATAATTTTATATTCACAAAAAGATGCGTGTTTAAACTAATTTCCAGAATTTTACCCACATTTAAAGAATTTTATGATAGTTAATAATTAAATAACTTCATAATTAATGGTAAATTTAAAAAAAAAGTTGCACTTTTACCTATTACAGTTTTTTTTTGTCATTGACCTTTATGTTGCAGTTATTAGCTCAAAATCGCAGAATAACTATACCCATATTATAATCGATTTTTAAATTTTGTAACGAAGTAGGTATAATAAAATTAATTGGCGATCGCAGGAACATTTTCGTCCTCACTTTTGACGAGTACCAGAACTTCGGGTAGAGTAAGTTAACTTGCCGGGCGCAGAGGGTAAAAGTAAAAGGGTAAAATCACCCCAGGCAAACCTCCCTTCATTCTGGATCGTATACGATGTCGAATTTGCGCTTAGGACTTTCAGCCCTTGGGCTAAGCTTTTTGATATTTTTAACGCGAGGTAAATCATGCAGCGAGTAAACAGACTTGCGCCTGTCTCGTTACTGGCTAAAATATACGATTAAAATATTCTATTCTCCATTGCACTTCGAAAAGACGAATTTCGAATTGTTAGACGAGGAGGATCGGAAATTTTTCATTCGGATTGCGCAATCCGAAGGTGTTTTCGGTCACGATTAACCCCTCAAGCCTTAATTTGTGAGTTTCGGCAGTGGAAAGGGTTTCAGAGGAGCAGCGAATAGTTAAACTTTGAAGATCATGACTTCTTTATTCAAAACAGGCTCCTCGACCTCCTATTTAGCATTTTAGAACCCTAATAATATATATCGGCGAGCGGGGAGGGTTTTTGCATTTCAAAAAAGCCATTGTTCCACCCTCTTCTATGGCAAGAGCATCCACCTCTTGCAAAAGTGTCGGCATATTTATTGTGCAGAACTTTCCTTTTTCTGCAAAACGAATCGGGGCCGGTTGGGGATCGTGTGAAATTAATTAACGCTAACGCGAAGGTTAAACGTTGAATTTCTAATTGAATCGTACGGTCGACTCATTAAAATATAGGCGCGATTTCCATTCGAACGGTCGCGGATATAATTTATCGTGCCGTATCGCCCTTGCTCATTTCAGCCTTGAAATCCCTCTCTTTCCTACGTAAAATTTCTGTTGGAAGATGTAAAACTTGCTGGGGAATTGAATGAAAATCTGTTACAACTTTTCCTAGTGAGGGGTGAAACATATCGAGTAGGTAGTTGAGTCAGGCCTCGAATTGGTACTCGAGAATCTCAAGTTGAGATTGAATAATTTTACTATGGTAAGTTAGGTTTTCTTTCTGTATATTGTTCGATCCTCTAGTTTCGTCCATGGACGTAATGTTCATCACTTTCTGAGCTCTTCTGAGTGAGGGCATCATTCCAAAATGCCATCGTCCATGTCATTAGATTAAAAAATAAATAAAAACAAAATCACTGAAAAATCGTCGTATTAGGCACACTCAATTTTGCTACTATCTATTCAGTATTAAATTTCCTTTCAGGCAATATCCAGACAGAAAACCTGGAAAAAATATTAATTTCTGGAAAAATTATTAATTTCTCCTCCTCAAGCCATTTTTTTTTGGCCAATTTGCCCGGCCAATCATAATATTTGCTATCAGACATACCTTATCAGTTCTTTCGCCAATAAATCTATTTCCTATTTCATGGATCATTAATGAAATGAGTTGAGTGCCTCAATAAATTCTTTCATGTTCCCTACAAAAATCACACGCGTGTCAGGATGAGACTGGTTTTCCACCATCGAGCTCCTCCGTTTAACGATTTGTGTAACAGGTGGCTCGATAATAGACATACAAGACAAACTATTGAGGTGACTTGCGTTCCTCAAGAAGAAATACTACCTCATTTGGCCTTAGATCTCTTAACTGAACATTTCGCCGTGTTTGACGTGCTGTTTTGTGACTCATTACTATGACGGTCATTGAGTGACGCTCCACGTACCAGAAATACCCGATTCAAAAGCGAATTAATTCCACCAAGGACCCATGAGTTTGCGGTTTTATTCTCTATCTCGTCTAGCATGTGATGCTTTGGTTGTGTGGTGGTGGTGGTGGTGGTGGTGGTGTTGGTGGTGGTGGTGATGGTGGTGCTGGAAGTGGTGCTACTGGTGGTGTTCGCAGTGGTAGTGGGGGTGTTGGTGGTAATGGTGCTGCTGGTGGTGTTCGCAGTGGTGGTGAGGGTGGTGGTGTTGGCGGTGGGGGTGGTGCTATTGGTGGTGGTGGTGGTGGTATTAATGGTGAATGATGACGGTGGTGGTGGTGGTGGTGGTGGTGGTAGTGGTGGGATAAAATCAAAACGAATCTGCTGTAGGTGGCGATACTGGTGGTGGAGCTGGTGGCAGTGGTGTTTGTGTTGGGACACCAGTCCTACGTTCAAAAATGATTTTGAGAAAACTCCATCTTTGAATTTGGTGTCGAATTAAAGATTTATTTCCGGTTTTTGGCATGATGGTAGGTGCTACCTTCAAACGATTTTTTTTTATATTTTCGAAATGCTTCAACAGGTATGCCCCTGATATCTTTGTAGTCCGTAGTTAAACATCCGATATAATCTTCGCTCGAACGAGATCAGCATTCGAATCAATGTTAATGGTGTATCTTTTTTTAATTACGCATTTCGTTCTATCAAATTTAGATGGGATCGAGTCAAATCAGATTTCCCCAATCTATGCTCCTCCCCCGAAATTTTCGATTAAGGAAGATCACGGGCATCTAGATAGCGGATCTGGTTCGGCACTGATTTGATTAACGTTGTAAACATCCTAACCGAAAATTCGTTTCATCGCTGATGACCCAGATAACCCAGACACCCTGCGAACCTAGAAGATGTTTTGTGTACACAGCAGCCTCAAATTATCCATCTATCAATATCTATCGAAAAAACATACAATAGTAATATAGGTTATTAAATACCTACAGTAATATAGGTAATTAAATTTTTCATGATTCATTGATAATAGAAGAAGAATATTTTATTCGAACATGGATCGTCTCAATTTTATTTTCAAGAAATTAGAAAATTGAATAATGTCTTCAACCCGCTGCAGTAATCCACGGACATGAAGGAATCTCATGACCCCAAACCAACCGGAGTGCGTATGTTATATTTACCGTTTTATGAATATTCATCTTCAACAAGGATCCGGCAAGAGTTTTCAAAACGTTCAAGTACTTAATCGTTTCATGAATATGTAAATACTTCATATCTTGATTTGTAGCTGCGTACAATTTTTCGGAACGGTCTCTCCTAGCTAGACATGTTTCGTTTTCAACTTCTTGGCATTTTCGGATCCAACTTTCAGGCCAAGTCCAAAAATGATTATTCTTTAGTGAGGGTGGTAAGACGCTGGCTTCATGCATTTTGGAACAGCTAATTAGGCATGTCTAAAAAAATTTTTATGGCGACTGATTGAAATCATTCACTAAAACGACCACCAAGACTATTGTGGGTATTTTTTCGATGATTTCTAAAAATTTGAAATTGCAAATAAAAATGCTGTTAATATGCTCTTACCTTTGAATTTCCGGTTCCCCGAAAACCCACTGCAACCTGCAAAAATTAATTCTTGTTACAAAAATAGTTAAACTAATAAAGCCATCTTTTAGAGACTGTGCAGGTACCTATAACAACAAAACTTTTAAACATGAGTCTTAATAAGCATGAGCACTAAAAATCTGATTGTTATTCAACGTCAAATCATATGTTGCAAAGAAAGCACTAAAGGCCGTATCACACGTCAGACCGATCTCCTCCCCATCCCACGGACAGACACACAGACCCTATTCTCTGATTGGCCGATCCTATGGATATGTTCACTTTGGCGCACCTGCATCAATGTTTGTTTTTATTCATCTATGGAACCTTATTTCTAAGAGAAATTTTCAATGAATATGCACGTAAAAATCACCAAAGAATCGGTCTGTCCAGACGGTCTGTGGGATGGGGAGGAGATCGGTCTGACGTGTGATACGGGCTTAAATGGTCTGCACTTTATTGGGAAAATGTCAACTTTAAGAAAAAATCAAGAAAATACCAAAAAAAAAATCAAATTAAAATCCTGAAATTGAGACAACGGTTCATTAAGGAATTATAGATTTCACTGATGAAGTCAGTTTTTTTTTTGCACAAGCGATTTGGCACTTTAGGTTAATTATTTCGTTACTCGGGGAAATATATGTTAGTCTCGAAGGAAACTGTACGAATAATCGGACGGGTTTCATTTCCATTATTTCCAGTCGGCAATAAAAATGTAAAACATTGAAACAACTAGTTGGGTGTGATTTCATACAATTTCGACTTTTTGAATGTTTCGCAATCAAAACCATCGTGCCCGCGGGCAATTTTCCAGTTTTCAAGGGTTTACATCTTTTTGTAGAATCTTCACACTTTGTTATTCGCACTTTACCGCTCAAAAAGTTCGACCACCCGCACCGGCAGGACTAAAGACAGTCTTTACGCGCAGGCGTTCTGGTGCAGGATCTGGGCCGGTTCAACTAACCATCATTTGCCAAGAGGAGATGATAAAATTATGAAATCGTGCGCATGTTCAAAAATATTTTTGAAAAGGAAAAAAGGTTTTTCCGGGTACGTTTTTATTACCCCGGTCGGCGGACGGAAAAAAAATTTTATTGCAGATTCGGATTCTACGCCCTTTGAAACGTAAACCAACAAATTTTCAGGGGGTGTTGAAAAAAATTTTCCTACCCGATTGCAAAGGTTCATTTGTTAAGAAAAATGAACCAAAAACTAAAAAGCGAGAAATAAAAAAAAAACTAAATATAAAAACGACTCCAAGAAATGGTTGAAAAAAATGCAAATGGAAAACAATTTTTGACAGCCGTTTTTGAAAAGATAAGGAAACTATAGGTACCTAAATTCTGACCCTTTCTACTGAATAGCTCACTTGAAGATCCCCTTGAAGAAATGTCCTTGGTACTGGGCTATTCAGTAGAAAAGGTCCTGCGATAGGATTCCTTATCATTTCAAAAATGGCTGTCAAAATCTTATCTTCCATTGACATCAGTCGGTTTTATTTTCGGTTGAAATGATTTTTATTCCATTCAACTTTCATTTCAGTGGGTGTTGGGTGCATAGGTAGAAACTCCCCCTCACCACTCGGTATGGGCTCCAGCTCGAAAATCATTAAATAATGGCAGTGGGAAATCGTAGTTCGCCCTCGTTCCGGTGACGCTGCAACTTTGCCCAAACTGCACGTCAGTGCAGCTGCTCAGAATTTAACGATGCTGCAATATGCAGTTCAAAACTTGGGGTCACTAAAGTCACGAAACGCGGCCGTTTCATTTGACCGTTTATGTCGTGGAGGCGTTAAGCTCGAAAATCCATTATGAGAGTCGCATTTATTTCTCGCCGGTTTATGTATCACGTGCGTCTCAGGAAATGAGGGTACAGAGGTAAATTGAATTAAGAGCAGGTTCTACCAGATATGCCTTGTTATGACTTTGCATTTCCAGATCGGAGCCGCAAGGCGATTATTCACTGAGGATTGCCTTAAAGGCTCTTTGCACATGAGATGGCGCATTATCAAGATTTCTACCTCTGCTCGTATCATTTATTCGGTCCATGTATATTATGACGTCTCTGATGCGGAATCATTTTTCAAATTCTCGATCATACTTTGAATCAATGTCAGGGGCGGAGAGTGCAGGAAATTGATCCTCTTCGAGAAGTTCAGCTATGATCGATTGGAGCGGTTTAAAGCGCTCAAACATGTTTAGTGGTCCAACCTGAAGTTAATTTTGAATTATGATCATGTTGGAAATGGAAAATTATTTAGCGATTGCTGCGGACTGGAATATCTTGTTTTGACACGTTTTTAAGAGACTTCAGATCCTCTCTCTGATCAACTTCCAGAACCTATCCCAATCCAAACGGAGGAATAATTAATTATATAGAGTTTTCCGAGTCGAATTGAGAATATCCCAAAACCAAATTGATAATTTTTTCGAACCTAATCGAGGACTTCCCGAAACCAATTGAGAATTTCCTAAATCGAATTGAGAATTTTCCAAGGCAATTTGGTTTTTGGCGAGTTTTCAAATTTGCATTGTGAGTTGTGTGATACTTTCGACTTAGCCGCTCAAAAGCCTCAACCTAGCAGCCTCAAAAGTAGTCAAAATGTAATTCTATTTTGTCAAAAATTAACGTGTCTAATTGACGCGGTGGATTCCAAAACTACATTCTCTGGATTCTACACTTATTTTTATCCAAATCGAGTTAGCAGTGGATTCTGATGTTCACGCAATCCTTCGAAAAATGGCATCAGAATCGTGCAAAACGGCCTTTCCGACCCAAGGACTAATGAGAATTTTTCGACGCTGTGCCGAGAAGTGAATCTTTCGACGCTTTGCCGTAGACGCATCGCTATGCATCGCAGGCCTAGTTTTGACTCAACTTCAAGTTTGTTCCAAAACTCTCTACTTTCATGACTGCATTCCAAAACTGCCTCTACTTGAATCAACCATCAAAACTTCCTACATTAATTGGTTTTTCGTGTTTATTGAAAAATTGCAAAATGATTTTGCCAAAATCGAACATAAGCAGTTTTGGAATCTACTATGGATGGCCATCGATACCTAATATATCGATATATCGATGTTCGATAGTATCGGTGGTGGAATATCGATAGTAAGTATGTACTTCCGATAGTATCGACCTAAAACTATCGATAGTTTTGCAAAAATATCAGTTAAAGGTAAAGAAAGTAAACTCAGCCATTCAAGCATTCATTTTTTCTCTGTTCCGGCCCCTTGGCCTACGAAGAATCTCAATTCAGATGATAGTATCGATTAGGGATTGTTCATATTTTTATTAGGGGAATACCTACTAGGTAAAATCTCTCATTTTCGTATCGATCCTACAAACCACTGATATCGATTACCATGGATAAATATCGATATTCCAGCCAGATGAACTCAATTTTTAGAGACCACATTTTTTTTACGAATTTGTGCGATGTTAAAACATGGAACTTTCGGTCGAGTTAACATATTGGATAAAGCCGATATATCGGTCTAAAAAATATGGGCTAAAACGACATCGGTAACGAACTATCGATACCCGGTACTATCGGCCCTGGCATCGTCGATAGAAAAATATCGATATCAGAGGAAAATATCGATATTTCGATACTATCGACTATCGATTGCCATCTCTAGAAACTACCCATCAATTATAAACGTATTGCGGACTACAGGCTCATAGTGGAAATTTCCACTATTTATAGTTTCACGAGCCGATCTCCTCAAATTGGAACACCGGAGCCGTTCGACGTTTTTTTTTCAAATGTGGACCATCAAACTCTCAGGTCTTCCCCCGCATGGGGATCACGTCACGGAATAGCCATCATCGTCGGACCGGTGCAGCCTAACGGAACTTGCATCCGACTAATAGTCGATCTCGGCTCCACGATTTGTCGACGTGACTTGTAATTATTCAATAAACGTCGTTAGCATAATTCTACCCCGGGGCGGAAAGCGATTAAAAATTGTCGGCAATAATAAAAACTTGTCGTAATAGTATTGTTTAGATTAATTGCGATTTACGATCCTCAAAGGCCGGAGAAGTCTGCGCCAACAAATTGATTCGAATGTTTCCAAGAGAATACCATTATTTATCACGGGAGTGCGGCATTGCGTCTACGCGGCAGTGCGTAGGAAAAATGTCTTCCGGAAAAGCGTCGAAATCGAGAGGCTGGTAGTCTGTCGAGAAATTATTTCAATCGATTAAAAAATTGATCGTTATATCGCGTCCCGGTGCCAAACGAGTTCGATTCACATTCGACAGAAACGTAACTATCGATTACTTTGTTCGTTAGACCCAAATGTACTTTTCGACGCAAGGACTGATAAGAATTTTTCGACGCTGTGCCGGAAAGTGAATTTTTCGACGCTTTGCCGCGGACTATTTTTTTGACGCACTGCCGTCGGTGTCATCGCTGTAAACTTAAGAAACTTATGTGCGATACAAATCCTCAAATAAGCACGTACAATAATATTGTACGTAACATATTTTGCAAAAAAGTTTAATACTTAATACATATTTGGAAAAATTAATACATAATACCTATAGGTAATACCTATAGGTAATACACATAGATGTGTAGTATGAGTTCTCAAATAAGCACGTACAATAATATTGTACTTAACATATTTGGCAAAATACGGTTCATAATATGAATATTATTTTATATTTTAAAAATATAAATATTTCGAAAAAAAATCACTTATTTTGAAAAAAAATCTAATACTTAATACATATTTGGAAAAATTAATACATAATATGTGTAGTATGAATACACAATATGTATTCATTTTTCCAATTATGTATTAAGAATTAAACTTTTTTCAAAATAATTGATTATTTTTTAAAAATATGGTCCATATTTTGCAAAATATGTTACAAAAAACCCATTTTTTAAACGGCTTAAAATCGATCACTTGGTTCAGGGACAGAAAAAATATCCGAAATTTCGGTCGCCGAATGAGAGGCGAACAGCTTCGACCGGATGAAATTTTCTCGGAAACCAGCGGGAACCAGAAATTCTCAAATCAGCAGTCCATCGTATAATTAAATAATGCGATGAAAGGATGTCCAACGGAGTTTCGAAGAAAAAATCCGCGTTCGCAATAATTACAGGTTCCCTCGGTGACGTGGACGGTGATCTGAGAATCTTCGACAAGCATTGATATCAGATCATCGAGGCGAAAGGGGTAATATCATAATTGCAGGTTCCCCACCAACAATGTTTGATTATCGACTGATCTAGATTTTTTTGCTTCCATATTTACAGAGTAAATGGAAGTATTGTGATCGTCCTAAAATCGAGAATCGGAACGGAGCTTCAGAAAAAACTTTTTCTTATACACATTTACTCAGAATCACTTCCTGAACAAGTGTCTGTGTGTCCGTGTGTCCGTGTGTCCGTGTGTCCGTCTGTCCGTCTGTCCGTCTGTGGTCATTTACAAAAATGGCCATAACTCCCTCATTTCTCAACCTTTTTTCAAATTTCTTGAACTGAAATGTTTGTCTCGGCAAGACCTAACACCCTGTTTAATCGGAATTTGGATAACGCACAGTACTTCAGAGATATTTGAATTTTTAGTGTTTTCTATTTTATTTTTTTCCGGCCGCAAAAATGAACCGATTTGAGCGTTCTTGGTCTTAAAATCTTTGTTTTACCTTGCAGAATATGTGGATATTTTTTACATTCCGAAAATGTGGCGTTTTTTCATTTTGGGCGAATTTTGAAATTTGAATACTGAATTTTTGGTATTTTTGACCTGAACACTTTCGAAAGCAGTCAAAATATGATCAAATCGTGTCACAATTGTACGTTCCAAAATATGGAAGTATTGTGTGTTATCTACGCACTACTGGTTTAAACCAAGTTTTGGCGAGTCATTCAAAAGTTGAAAAAAAATTTTTATGGAAAAAAATTTTTGGCTCATGATGTTTGATTTTATATTTATGATTTATGCTCACACATTTTTCATTTATTGTTTTTTTTTTGTGGTTTGACTAATAAGGTCGAAAATCAAAATTTGTTTTAATTTGGGCATATTTAAAATGCCCTGAAAAAATAATAGGTATAGCATAACTACAGATTACCTGATATTACAATCGTAATAAATTGCTGAATATAGACCCGTTATTCGACTAATTAATAATTAAATTAATTAATAATAAACTTATTAAACTTATTTAAACTAATTAACAATATAAATCTGAATTATTAAAATTATTATAATAATATTACGAATGCATTGGAAAAGATCTTAGCATAATTTTAGTGGTATGTATTGATGTTTTTATACCGAAACTTGGCGCATTTCGCGAGGTGTAGTAACACAGTTAGTTAGAATATCCTGTTACACCCAGAATTATTCCAAATAAAAGTGCAATTCTGTATTAAATTAAATTTACCAAAATCTGGAAGTATTGGGTGTAATCTGGGGACCAATGGGACCAATTTGGGGACCAATTATTCCATAACCTCCCAACGTTTCTAAATTTCTATCATTTTTGGTTACCATTTTAATGTGCCATCTAGCTTCTTAATGAAAAACCAGTGGTGCGTAGATAACACACAATACTTCCATATTTTGAAACGTAAAAGTGTGACACAATTTGATCATATTTTGACTGCTTTTAAGGGTGATTAGGTCAAAAATATAAAACAATTCACTATTAAAATTTTAAAATTCGCCCAAAATGAAAAACGCTACATTTTCGGAATATAAAAAATATCCACATATTCTGCAAGGTAAAACAAAGATTTTAAGACCAAGAACGCTCAAATCGGTCAATTTTTGTAGCCGGAAAAAAATAAAATAGAAAACACTAAAAACTCAATTATATCGGAAGTACTGTGCGTTATCCAAATTTCGATTAAACAGGGTGTTAGGTCTTGGCGAGACAAACATTTCAGTTCAAGAAATTTGAAAAAAGGTTGAGAATTGAGGGAGTTATGGTCATTTTTGTAAATGACCACAGACGGACAGACGGACAGACGGACAGACGGACAGACAGACAGACGGACAGACGGACGTAACGGACACACAGACACTTGTTCAGGAAGTGATTCTGAGTAAATGTGTATAAGAAAAAGTTTTTTCTGAAGCTCCGTTCCGATTCTCGATTTTAGGACGATCACAATACTTCCATTTACTCTGTAAATATGGAAGTAACGAGGCAATCTTAAAAATTCGAGGACAACAATTTGTCAGAAGTTTCAACAAAGTACCTTAATATCGAAGGGTCTCACGCCAACCTCGTTATCAACGGAGGACGATCTTTATTTTAAATTAATTACCCACCGGCGCGAGATGTTAATTTTCTCGGGGAAATTGGGCGTTCGAGTTTGATACCTAATACCTGGGCGGCTAATTTATCTAGTCGGATCACGATCTTTCACGCGTTGGCCTTAATCTCCGGGTGAGGTTTGGGTTGAAATCAATTTGGACGATCTGTGGATTTTTTCGGGATATCCCTTCCGCATATGTACCGTTTTATACCAACATATTTACGAAGTAATATGGGATCGTCCTAAAATCGGAATTTGGATCGGAGCTTCAGAAAAAATTTTCGCTTATACCTACTCAAAATCACTTCCTGAACATGTGTGGAAATTTACAACAATGGCCATAGCTCCCTCGATCCCCAACCTTTTTTCAAATTTCTTGAATTTTATATCCCAATAACTTGACATGTTTTAATTTTAGGCGAATTTTATAACTTTTATAGTGAGCTTCTTGACATTTTTCATCTAAACTCACTCCAAATTAGTCAAAATACAAGCTAATTTGTCAAAAATTTACTTATCAAAATATGGAAGCATTTTGTTATCTACGCACCACTGGTTTACCACCATACGAAATCAGTGGTACTCAAATAACACACAGTACATCCTTACTAATTTTTTTAATGAGAACCCATAATTAGGTATGTTGATAAATCGTGAACCCAATTCTTTAAGATATTGGCAATTTTCTTCCTGTTAAAAAAAGAAAATCGATAAAAATTATATTTTTCCCGTAACAGTCGGATGCATTTTATGGGAAAAATATAACACTATTAACTATTTATCAAGAAATACAAATTTATCTTCCAATTTATGCGTGGAAAATACCACAATTTCTTCAACACACATTCGTCATCATGTAATTTTATTTTATGGAGGATATATGGAGAATACATTAAGGATGGATATTTTATTTCATTTTTCATTTTATTTTTCATAAACCAAATTAATTATTATTAATAATTATTATTAATTTATTATTTATTTATTTTTATTATTTTATTAATTTATTATTAATTATTATTATTAATTCTTCCGGAAACAAAAAATTAACGCTATGAATTGACTAGTTTGTTTAGGTATCTACCAACCTGTAGCATTGGATTAATTCCAAAACAGAGTGTTTGTTGAGATTCGGGAGAAGGGAAAATAATTAATTTCTTAACTATCTTGGCCTTAATTTTTTTTTCGAGACTAGACTTTGTAAAGTTCTCTCGAGTAAGAATCAATTAACTAAATTATTAATGACACTTAATTAAGTGTCAGGTATTAATTAATACCTGATTTTCTGGCAGCTCGGAGAACATAACGAAAAATCACACTCGGAAATTTTGTTAATATTATTGAGATACCCGAGAAAAAAAATTAAAAAACACAGGTATTAATACCTGATGTGCTGTGTTTTTTAATTTTTTTTCTCGGGTATCTCAATATTAACGAAATTTCCGAGTGTGATTTTTCGTTATGTTCTCCGAGCTGCCAGAAAATCAGTAAAAAACGAATTTAGGTTTGACTATAAAGTTTATAAATATTGAATAAAGTTTTCCTTCAAAATCGGGAAATATCGGTATTTTGTAATGCGTACCTAAATTGCATTTTATTAAATTTGTGCAAGGCACAGTAAATCGTTATCAACTTCTAACGTAAATTTGCCAAAAAAAATTTATCTTACTCGATATTTTCCTTTTCGCTCGATCACGTTCGTGGGATCATCGATCGCGGCGACTCCCGACCGGCGAACGTACGCGCATGATCGTAAGCGAACTGCGGTATCGTCAGATAATCCGCGATGCGCCGAACACGACTGGCGCATCGGATGAGACGTCGGGACGCCGCGCGGCACTCCCACTCCGCGCGCCCCTACCCGCGGCGCTCAGCTGTGCCGCGCAAGGCGGGGGGCGTTAAAAGGGTCAAGGATCCGATGCGTTTTCGGGGAAAATGGAGGACGCCGACCCCTCCAATGAGAGATCCTCCCCTTCCCGCCGGTCGATCTCCCCTGATGGAACAGGTGAGCGTCGGGGATAGCGCACCGGGTCGACAATCGAGCGCACGGAGTGGAAATATTGCCGGGGAGACTCGTCGCCGAACGGCAAAACACTCGCAGTACTTCCGCCAAAGTAACGTCAGATTCTGAAGCACAGTGTTGCCATATCAGAGGTTTTCCCTCCGTTCCTAGAGGTGTTAATAAGACTTTCAGAAGGATTGCAGGGTTTTTTTTAACTGTCCAGAAAGTGTTTTTGCTGCTTTAATACCGAAGAGAAAGAATTGTGCTGCTCGAACACGGAGATGTGTTCATGTTTTAGTATAGAAGATCTTTCACCTTTGCTACCATTTATGCGAATATTAGTCTCAAGCCGAAGGTCTTATTGTTCGTATAAAAGAAACTTGGATTTTCGCACCAGTTACGTAAAGATTGATTTCAAGCAGTGGCATACTTTCTTGTACCGTACTGTGTCACACCTTTGTTGTTTATTATTTTCTCGAATACGAATAGCAGAATTTAAAATAAGTTTACCACCAATGTGTTTATTGTTGGTATAAAAGATTTTGAAATGTTGATGTATTGATTCTGAGCCAAAGATTTAATAATTAGTATTAGAGAATTTTAAATTTTTGATTTTTTTTTCAATAGTTTGTTTTTTTTATGCTTGCATTTTTTAGTTGACTTTCAACTCAGAGGTGAAATTGATCTGTAAGTCGACTTTGATCTCGAAGTTGACTTTGATCTCAAAGTTGATATTGATATCGAAGTTGAGTTTGATCTCGAAGTTGATATTGATATCGAAGTTGAGTTTGATCTCGAAGTTGAGTTTGATCTCATAGTTGACTTTGATCTCAAAGTTGACATTGATCTCGAAGTTGACTTTGATCTCGAAGTTGACATTGATCTCATAGTTGACTTTGATCTCAAAGTTGATATTGATCTCATAGTTGACTTTGATCTCAAAGTTGATATTGATCTCATAGTTGACTCTGATCTCAAAGTTGATATTGATCTCGAAGTTGACTTTGATCTCGAAGTTGACATTGATCTCATAGTTGACTTTGATCTCAAAGTTGATATTGATCTCGAAGTTGAGTTTGATCTCAAAGTTGACTTTGATCTCAAAGTTGACATCGATCTCAAAGTTGATGTTGATCTCGAAGTTGAGTTTGATCTCGAAGTTGACATTGATCTCATAGTTGACTTTGATCTCAAAGTTGATATTGATCTCATAGTCGACTTTGATCTCAAAGTTGATAATGATCTCGAAGTTGAGTTTGATCTCGAAGTTGACATTGATCTCGAAGTTGACTTTGATCTCGAAGTTGACATTGATCTCATAGTTGACTTTGATCTCAAAGTTGATATTGATCTCGAAGTTGAGTTTGATCTCGAAGTTGAGTTTGATCTCGGAGTTGACATTGGACTCGAAGTTGACTTTGATCTAGAAGTTGACATTGATCTCATAGTTGACTTTGATCTCAAAGTTGATATTGATCTCATAGTTGACTTTGATCTCAAAGTTGATATTGATCTCGAAGTTGAGTTTGATCTCGAAGTTGAGTTTGATCTCGAAGTTGACATTGATCTCATAGTTGACTTTGATCTCAAAGTTGACGTTGATCTCAAAGTTGACTTTGATCTCGAAGGCGAGTTTGATCTCGAAGTTGACATTGATCTCATAGTTGACTTTGATCTCAAAGTTGATATTGATCTCATAGTCGACTTTGATCTCAAAGTTGATAATGATCTCGAAGTTGAGTTTGATCTCGAAGTTGACATTGATCTCGAAGTTGACTTTGATCTCGAAGTTGACATTGATCTCATAGTTGACTTTGATCTCAAAGTTGATATTGATCTCGAAGTTGAGTTTGATCTCGAAGTTGAGTTTGATCTCGGAGTTGACATTGGACTCGAAGTTGACTTTGATCTAGAAGTTGACATTGATCTCATAGTTGACTTTGATCTCAAAGTTGATATTGATCTCGAAGTTGAGTTTGATCTCGAAGTTGAGTTTGATCTCGAAGTTGACATTGATCTCATAGTTGACTTTGATCTCAAAGTTGACGTTGATCTCAAAGTTGACTTTGATCTCGAAGGCGAGTTTGATCTCAAAGTTGACATCGATCTCAAAGTTGATGTTGATCTCAAAGTTGAGTTTGATCTCATAGTTGACTAGTCCATATTTTCTATCCCGCCCTTGTTTCACCTAATACCCTACATGTCCATATTGTCCTTCCTCTCCATCTTGTCCTCCCCGTCCATCTTCATTCCCTCACTTCTTTTCCTCCTTTTCCTTCTTGTACTTCTTGCTCGTCTTATCCTGCTTTTCTATCATGTCCTTTTGGTCCTTTACGTCCTTTTCGCACATATTGTCCAACTTGTCCTTCTTGCCCAGTTTGTCAAACTTGCCCTTCGTGTCCATCTTGTCCTACTGGCATATGCCTTCTTGTTCATCTTGTCCTTCTTGCAGTCCTTGTCTATTTTGTCCAGCTTGCCCATCTTGTCCTGCTTGTCTATCATGTCCTTTTTGTCCTTTAGGTATGTCCTTTTCGTACATCATGACTTTTTTGCTCGTATTGCCCTACCTTGTCCATCTTGTTCTTCTGGTACATATTGTCCAACTTGCACTTCTTGTCTATTTTGTCCATCTTGTCCTTCTTGTAAATCGGGACTTTTTGTATTTCTTTTCCATATTTTCCACCTCAAAATACTTATTAATAATAAATATTGACCTGTAATTGATTATTTCTTGTTTCAATATTTCAACTTTCCCTCCTTCGCATCTTCTCCTTCTTCTTCATCCTGACTTTCTTCTTCTAGATAGAACCGTATTCGTGATAAAGGTTATCAGTCCATTTTGCTGTTGTTTCAAGATGAAGAAAAATATGAAATACAAACTGATTCGTTTCGATTCTAAAACATAACTTCAATCGATTAGTTGCTGTTAGTTTCGTCGAAAGTAATTCTCTCCCCGATTGCAATTTTCTCGAACGCTCTCTTTCTCCCTTCGATTAAAATTCTTCGCACCGAGTTCGACAGGCGGAAAATAGTTGGAAATCATTACGGGAACGCTCTATAGGAAATATTTGCGGCAGCTGTCAATATGACGAAGGTCCGTCCCGGCCGGGTGACTTTTCCAAAGGCGAAGATACCAATTATAATAATCGACCAATTCCCGAGGAGAAATCTGAGGATTTACGACTCGGCTGGCCGACCAAACGTTGTGATTTAGAAGAGCCCTAAGATGGTAAAAATATGCTGAGTCTTTGTCGCAGGACTGTCATCCCAGTCTCTTGAATTCCCTTTCCATAAAAAAAAAAAAAAAAAAAAACCTAGGAATAATGATTATTTCAAATTTTGATATTTTATATATTTTTATCATTATTTACCAACCTAGTTTTTTTTTAGTGCAATTATTGCTTTTTTGAATTCTAACGATGAAAACAGTACCTAGTTTTTCAGAAATTTCACGTTGGTAGGCCGGCAGATTACAGCAAAAGTAGCAAAAGTTCGGTTTTTGGTGGCCTATGCATCTAGAGGGGTTGATTCAAAGGAAATGATCATTGGTTATTCCAAATTGCCTCAATACCGAAATATTTCGACGATTCTTTAAAAAAATTGGCTTTGTCGCAATCGTAGGAAGTTGCATTGATTTGTTGTTCTCTGATTTAAAACCCAAACTCGACGGCATTTAAAGACCTGCGACGGAAATCCGCTAAGGTGACCTTTGGAATGGACGACCAGGGAGACAACATAGACAACAATGAGCAGACCAGAAACGGTGGCATTCTCATGTACACCTTGTACTCAGAAGAACTCATGTTCAAGTATTCCCATTGCAAACAAGAATGCGATTTGAGTCGATTAATTAGACTGATTTCTTTTCCCGGTCGACGATATGAAAATTTAAAATCGGACGGTGTAAAAGAGAATTCTCTCATAGTCGTGAGATACCGGAGCGAAAAAAAAACCGCAATAGGTGACATCAATTTAGAAACAAATGAGACCGCGGGCTGCCGTTTAAATGAATTATTAACAGTCCGGTTTCCATCTGGGGCCTGCGAATGTGAAACGGTTTCTAATGAGACGGAATATTTTTCTACCTCCGGTATCCATATTGCTCGGTAGAGATAGCTATGCTACCCATTCCAACCAATTAAACCGCTGGCATCGACAAAAGCGGAATGAATTATAGGTATGGGACGATCAAAGATGCCGTGCCATGGCTCATACGCCCATATGGGTATGCAGGTGGACGAGTCACCGAAAATAATTAGAGTCCAGTCTGATAACTTTCATAGTGAAAATCGACCAATGCAATCAACAGTTAAAGCCGTTCGACACCGTTGGCATCCGAGTCGAAAAGCTGGGCTGGAAATTTGAGTAGTTGAGTAGTACAGCTACGGAAAATCGTATGATGTTACCATAAAAAATGTACACAAACTCAACCTGCGCACTCAACGTACATACTCAACCAACAAAGTCAGCCCACAAATTCAACCCACGAACCCAACATTCAAACACAACTCTAACCATAGCCCAAAAACTCAATCCACAAACTCATCAGACAAACTCCACTCCCGAACTTAACTCTCAAACTCAACTCTCAAACTCAACTCTCAAACTCAACTCTCAAACTCAACTCTCAAACTCAACTCTCAAACTCAACTCTCAAACTCAACTTTCAAACTCAACCATAAACTCAACTCTCCAACTCAACTCTCCAACTCAACTCTCAAACTCAACTCTCAAACTCAACTCTCAAACTCAACTCTCACGCTTAACTCTCAAACTCAACTCTCAAACTCAACTCTCAAACTCAACTCTCAAACTTAACTCTCAAACTCAACTCTAAAACTTGACTCACAAACTTGAACCAACAAACTCAACTCTCAAACTCAACTTTCAAACTCAACTCTCAAACTCAACTCTCAAACTTGAAAGAACAAACTCAACTCTCAAACTCGAACCAACAAACTCAACCCACGAACTCAAGTCACAAACTCGTTGAGTTTAGGCATAGTGAGTTGAATTTGAGGTTGAGTTAGTGAGTCGAGTTCGAGAGTCAAGTTCGAAATTTTAGTTTGAGGTTTGATTTTGAAAGTTGAGTTTGTAAGTTGAGTTTTAGAGCTGACTTTGTTAATGGAGTTTGCTGCTGGTAGTTCAGTTTAAAATTTGATTTTACTAGCTGAGTTTGCGAGTTGAGTTTGAGCGTTGGGTTCGAGAGTTGAGTTCTTGGGTTGAGTTTGAGAGTTCATCGTGAGAGTTGAGTTCGTGGGTTCAGTTTGTGAGTTGAGTTTGTTGGTTGAGTTTTCGGGTTGTCCCGAGCCCACGACCTGTTTTTGTATAGTCAATGAGCGCCAAAAAAGCAGCTAGTGTCCATTTTCTTGATTCGAGGAGATGCGCCAGGACTTTTTACCAGTAGAACTCTAAACATCATTTTCCTAAAAACTCAGCTTACCTACATGTATATGTACTATGTATATGTCCATGTACTTATACATGTCTAATATGCATATAAACCTCGTAAGTTGAGTTTTTGGGTAAATGATGTTTAGAGTTCTACTGGTAAAAAACTCCTCGAATAATATTATCATGTCGATTCCATATTGATGTTTTTGGCCGGTACGTGGATTCACATTACACGGTCAGGGAACATCATAATCTTCCCTGGAGGAATGAATTTCTCTTTCGGCGATTCGTATCGCTCCTTAGCTTCGTAGCGCACCTTGCCATTGTACGATACGAGATAATGCGGGTCCGGATACGATTCGAAAATACGAATCGAAAAAAACCCCTGGCGATCGAGCCCGTATGAATCGGCGAATCCAGATAAACGCGCCCAACAGTTGGAATGGCGTCATTAAACGCTTTCACGATTATCTGGCAAAAACCGTACAGCACGCGGACTCAAACCTAAGCCAGTTTGCCTTCTTTCAGCTCTCCCGAGTAATAGCGGGTTATACTTGACGTGAATTATCGTCCGAGATAAATTTTCGTGGGCCCGGATTCAAAAGTCCGACATCCCGCGGGGGGGCTGTGTAACATCTACACGCCGGGAGAACGGAGCCTGTTATCTGATAAGGAAAATAAATAACCGATGTTTGAATAGTAGATTTTGATGATCGACCCGTATATACTCAGGCGGAGTACTCTGTCTCCTTCGCCAAGCTTTCAAAAAATATATTTTCTTCTTCAGGGCTTAAAGATTTAGCTACTCGTATGAACACCGTCCGGATTATGGTGGAGTACATTTTTACTTCCATTTTACTTCAGAGTAATTCACTTTTTCAGAATGATTTTTTTTTAGAAACTCCCTTATAGATTGGACCACCCATAGGAGCCCCATGGACCTACCCTCCTTTCAACCGTTTGATTGAGATGTACAGTTTTATTCTGGGAAATAGACGATTATTTTAAACACGCCGACTTACCATTTCAGGTGTGGACGGGTTGGAATACGACGCTTAGTAAAAAATCCTCAACATTTACCTTCACAACTGCGAACATGACAAATTAACTCAGTCGAACTACCAAAACACAAGCGTGTCCGGGCTATCTGGAAAAAATTCGCTTCCTCCGAGTCCCCAATTTTTCATCACCAGTTTTGAATACAACTTCATTTTCTCATCCGTCCGACCGAGTGAATATTTTTCAAAACGCACCGACCGCTTCACGAAATGAACGGCAAAACATGGCCGGATTCTTAGCATCACGTTGTTCCTGAAGTATCTGCATGTTCCAAAAAAAATTTATCCTCCAAAAGCGCGTGAAGATTATTGGTCGTTCGCTTTCTCAAGGTGAAAGGATTCCATCGCGAATAGGAACACGTAGTTTTTTCTTCAATCATTCGAGATTTGTAAATATCTCAAACTTCCTCCCCGGCGGATACGTTGAAAAAACGTACGTCACGACTTGTGCGGCTTCGCGGGCTAAAGAACTTTTCTCAACTTTTTCATTTTTTTCCAATTTGCTTTACTTCCTTTTTTGAAACGATGATGACTAAAGAAGCCGCCACTCCGAGAGCTCGCGATCCAATCCATATTTTATGATACCTTCCTATGTATGGAGCTGGGTTTAGTTCAACGCACAACTGGGTGAACAGCAGATCCCTTGATTGAGATTTGAGATCTGGAGTGAATTTCAATCGGCGATATATCAAATTTTTTCCTTTCGCCTCGCTCTCTACCTTTGAAAGATCCGATCTGTTCGCTCTGTTTAGCCATGTTTTAACTCTAAATACCGCAGGAAGTGCTCGAGTGCCTTTTGTGTAGAGAAATACTTCTACCGTTTGAGGAGATTGAGGATTTTATCCGAACGATGAATAGTATTAGTTCAGGAGTGTCGGATCGGTGCAAAAATGGAGAAGCGAGTCGCAGTGGTATGCGAAAATGATTTATCCTGTTTGCCACAGTCATTGAATCGATTCTGCAACAAATTCCTTACAAAATTTACTCTAAAATTTTTTTTGATCTTTCTTCAATTTCAATTTAACTTTAATCAATTTAATTTAAATTAAATTTATCTAATTCATTAGTTTAATTCAATTTAACTTTTTTTAATTTTAAATTTTTTCGTTATTCCACTAAAACGACCATAAATGTCTTAATTTTTCGAGAAAACTCAACTATGACTATGCCGTTGGAAAGAGCGTGAAATTTCCAATCGCCCAGTCGTGCATGAAAAAATTTTTGAAATAGTTCAATCGGTCGAAAATTAATAAGAAAGCAAATTTACCTAGTCATGTCTTGAAAATCTCTTTTTTTCAAACCTGTGGGCTGGAATAACTTTACACGTTAAATTTAGCGTGTAGTCCCATAAAATGCGCCAGAATATCAGCTATCCAACGGTATAATCAAAATTATTCTTGCGATAAAATTTACTGGAAAAAATTTTGTTCAAATGGGGAAAATTTGTAGGTATTTTTCCATAAATGTTGACGTTTTTAATGAAAAGTTGACTTCTCTGGTGCGAAAACCAGGCTGGAAAATATATGTGCCACAAAAATTTGGCCTAACTGTAACAGTTGTAACTACAACAGTTGTATTTATGCTCGAAAGTCACTGAGCAGCCCAGTAACTATTTTCTCGGATGGCCCTTTCACCCCTTCCAACCCCCTATAAAATCTACTAAGGGGCAGTAACTACCCTGAGCCCATAACCAGTTAAATTTCAGTCGAAAAATTGAAAAATTATATTCTCTTGTATCGGAAATAATTCAAAACCAAATTGCTGTACCAGAGAAGTTCAGCGAACATTCCCACGACGCAACGTACCACCATAAAGTGCGTGAACCTGCTTGAAAGGGGCGATTAGAAAATTCCACGCTAACCATACGTTGGGTATTTAAGCTACTGTTAATTGTACGTCTTTGGCAAATAGCGAAGAGCGCGTAAAAAATTGATTCTACGCGTTAAATGTTTTAAATGTTAGGATAGCAGTTATTGTAACTGTTTTTGCCAATTTTTCTCGCTTTCTCGTCCAATTACGTTCAGTTTTTGTCGTAGAAAGTCGCCTAAGAAACTTTACGATTGTACAATTTCCATCTCCCGGATGGATAAATAACCAGTATAAGGCTACTTCTTCCTAGTGATCGTACCTATACAAAATACCGGGCCCCCAAACCCTTTTTGAATCGTATTTCAATTTTTACGACTGCACCTCCCATCGATGCAAAGCGTATAAAATTGCATCCGGTGCCACCTTGAGTTTCGAATGGCGACGGCTGATAAACGAGTAGCTTTACGCACACGTACGCAGGGTACAGTAAATGCATACCTTTCGCATCAGCCGAGTTCAGACCCAGGACGAATCTGATGATATTCAGTTCACATTAGAGCGGATTGTTTTCTTTTTTTTACTTCCATATTTACAGAGTAAATGGAAGTATTGTGATCGTCCTAAAATCGAGAATCGGAACGGAGCTTCAGAAAAAACTTTTTCTCATACACATTTACTCAGAATCACTTCCTGAACAAGTGTCTGTGTGTCCGTGTGTCCGTGTGTCCGTGTGTCCGTTAGTCCGTTAGTCCGTGTGTCCGTTAGTCCGTCTGTCCGTCTGTGGTCATTTACAAAAATGACCTTAACTCCCTCAATTCTCAACCTTTTTTCAAATTTCTTGAACTGAAATGTGCGTCTCGGTAAGACCTAACACCCTGTTCAATCGAAATTTGGATAACGCACAGTACTTCCGATATATTTGCATTTTTAGTTTTTTCTATTTTATTTTTTTCTGGCTACAAAAATGAACCGATTTGAGCGTTCTTGGTCTTAAAATCTTTGTTTTTCCTTGCAGAATATGTGGATATTTTTTATGTTCCGAACAACTGGCGTTTTTTGATGTTGGGCGAATTTTGAAATTTGAATAGTGAATTTTTTGATATTTTTGACCTAAACACCCTTGAAAGCAGTCAAAATATGATCAAATTGCGTCACAATTTTACGTTCCAAAATATGGAAGTATTGTGTGTTATCTACGCACCACTGGTTTTCGGATAACAATCATCGGCCGTCGAGAGGATTGGATTTTGAAAAATATCTAGCATTTGGAAATTAATTATTGAAGCAGCAAGCATAGTTTTACAATGAACTAGCTTGCATACCGTTGAGTAGTAGGGACCCACTTCCTCAAGAGGACCATTCGCTCAAGCTTTCGCCAGGTGTCATCACCCATCACCCATCACCATCTCCCATCACCATCACCATCACCATCACCATCACCCATCACCATCACCCATCACCCATCACCCATCACCCATCACCATCACCCTCACCCTCACCCTCACCCATCACCCATCACCTATCACTTTTAATTATACACATTTACTCAGAATCACTTCCCGAACAAGTGTCGATGTGTCCTTCTGTGGTCATTAACAAAAATGACCGTAGCTCCCTCAATTCTCAACCTTTTTTCAAATTTCTTGAACTGAAACGTTTGCCTCAGCAAGAAATATGTGGATAATTTTTATATTCCCACAACTTGGTTCATTCTTATTTAATTCGAGTTTTAAAGTTTGCATAGTGAGTTTTTTGAAATTTTGGCCTAAACAGCCTCAAGAGCAGTAAAAAATGATCAAATCGTGTCACAATTTTACGTTTCAAAATACGGAAGTATTGTGTGTTATCTACGCACCACTGGTTTTTAGATGCGTACAGAGTTTAACCCGTGAGCATACTTTTAAAATCCGCACCGCATGTCACAGTCTGAACTGCTGGGCGATTCTATTCCAGGAGGTCTTCTCGTATCTTTGCTTCGCCGTGATCTAGATTCTGGATCATAAGACCATGACTTGACACAGGCAGTCACTCCGATACGAGACAAGAATCGATTCTACAGTTCATGTGCCCACGCCGAACGCGGATTAATTTGCCAGTGTCGTTTTTCAAAAGTCTGTCCCGCGATTGCCGCACCTTGGAGTGCTCATGATAACATTGATTTCGAAGATCGAGAAAATATGCTGACGTTCAGCATTACCTCGACTGCACGATAGGATTATGAACAGATCCGTGCGATCGAGACAGCTGAGGAAAGTTGGACTCTTGCCAGCTAACCCTGTCTTGCAACAATGTTAAGGAAACGCTGCTGAAAGAATAATAAACACTCAGTTGTTCTTTAAGAGCAAATAATGCTGCATGTTGTCTCAAGTCTCTTAATCGATGATACCTATTTTGAAGTAACCCATTGTAGAGCACGGAATTCTGGTCATTCGACCACCTTATCTTCACGGAGCGGAATCTTTCCCTAATTTGGAGAATAGGGGTCGTTAGCATCTAATTTACGGTGGGATCAGGAACCAGGAGCCTCCCCATACCGCTCATCCGGATTTTGGACCAGATCGTTGGGTTGCATCAATAAGCACATGGGCTTTGTGTCTTATCCAAAAGGAAAGATGTTACCTTCCTCTTAGAGCTAGCTCGAGAAGACTATCTCCCAATCCCACATCCGTTAGACTACGACGTCGTCCTTGCCATCCTGGCACAGAAGAGTATCACTCTAAAGTTATAGAGTAACTGTAGTTTACTAGGCCAATCCCGTGTTAAATTTTATCATTTTAATTTAATAATTTCGTCCAAAAGGCGAATTACTGAAATAAGTCAAAGATTTCTGTCTATGTTTCGTCAAGTCCTCTAGACCTCAAGACGTATAAATGCTTATCAATTGTTTCCAGTTGTTAATTTCTTGTTACCAATATTTTAAAATGTAGGTCTCTAAATTTCACCGATGATTCGTTGGTGAAATTGGATTATCATGAAATTCATCATGCCCATAAACATTTATGGTGGGAATAAAACATTCGCGATAAAAGAATCAAGTTTCCTCGGGTATTTCTTCGGCTCGTTTCCCGAAACATGGAAAAAAACTAAATTTGATCCAGTCGCCCCACAAAATTGGAGAGAGTTCGGCTTTATCGCCAAAATCTCATCTCCAAACTCAAAAACGTGCTGAAGGCCTTTGAAGATTCCCGTTTAACGACTGCACGAAATATTTGAGGAATGAACTTTTCAGAATACTAATTGAGGGGGCGCGAGTTTAATTTTACGGTCAGGAATGGCATTAACCTTCTGTCAAAAGAAGGACGAAAAAGAGACCGCATTTTTACACTCGAAATACTTTTTTTGGAGCCCCTTTCAACTTTCTGGTCAACCAGACTGCGTGCGCGTTTTGAATAAATTCACAAAATGAACCCGATCGTATCTATCAGTTGATTTCAGGTCCTTCTGGAAGGCTGGGAATGGATCGATGGTGGGCCAACTGGCAAAGAGGACTTTCTACAGCCAGTGTATCGAAATGTGGTATCGAAATATGGAAGTACTGAGTGGTATCTATTTTAATAAATTTGGACTCTAAACTTTAAACGAAAAAGCAGTCAGAACTCGGGAGTCCGAATCTATAACTCTAAAAAGAATATTATAAATTGGCTTTTATTTATAATTGGAATTCCTGAATCGTCAACACTTTCCACCATCTATCACGTCTTGCGGAAGGAATTCGAAAAATTTTACCATAGCTCAAATGTGAAGCGAATATGCGCACGTACGCGAAATGACGAGCACTCGCACGATTTCATTAGGCACGTCACCCTTCACTATTCCCCGGATAGGTACGAAGGATTCCGTCGGATAATTGAATTGAAAGATGACCCCGTATAGTTGAGGTCGTTTCGACAGATAAATGGGCCCATCACTGTCAAAGGCCTGTCGGGATGAGGAGCATGAACTACTCTGATGACTCAGTGATCTCGAGAAGATCGGCTCTGCACGTATTCTCGTCGATTCGAGTAATTCCCGAGAAAATCGACCTGCGCACATTTCACGCAGGTTGTTAGGAAATTGACATTTTCTCCATTCCGCGATCCCACAATATTTTAAATTGCGTGCTAACCTGGGATATTCATAATAAAACGACATTTCCTCATTTCTTCATTCGCTCCAAAAATGCGGAGTCATCCAACCAGTTGTACATAGATGCATTGCTGGTATGCTCGCATTTGGTCCCATGATACTGTTCCAGCATTACTTTTTACGTTTTTTCATTAGATACCTTATATTTTTGAGTTGCTTTTTGGACATGTTTTTTATTTATTGCAATCTTTCCCAGAACGTTGTTTTCATGAGTTTCTTCAAAACGTTTTGCCGTAGGCAATTTATCATCATAGAATTTTGTAATGTTTTATCGTATCCTCATTATATTAATGAGTTTTGATTTCTGGAAAACTTCTTTTTACATATTTTTAATCGGAATTGGTTTATATGTTCCATAATATGTATAGATTATTTTCTAATAATTTAATTATTTTAATTAAATGTCTCATATTTATTAGCTCATTATTTAGCAACCGCCGCTTTCTAGTTCCTATAACTCGTCAAAAAATTGTCATTTTTCCAGGAATTTTTCCATCTTTTCATCCTTACAACTTTTGATTCATTTTCTTAAGAAATGTACCTTTTTTTCTAAAAGTTGCACTTCTGAGTTTTGCTTGTTTTACGAGACGAATATCAACATCAAAACGTGAAAAACACGGCACCCTCCGCCATAAATTTTGTAGCAAATCAGCAATTATTTTGAGGTAGCTCAAAATAGACATTTAGCAATCCAAAATACATGTATAAATCCGATGAGAAAACTACTTCATTATTTTTTTCTCCAAATCGCCCCTTTTTAGCTCCCATTTTTGGTGCTAATAAGGGGCCTAAAGTGGACCATAAATTCCAGATTTCCACAAATCACGTTCCTGTATAAAGTGGACCATACTTAATATGCAATAATATGGTAAATAAATAGTTTAAAAAAAACTTGGTAATGTATAGTTAAAATAATACCTATATTATAGGTATAATATACCTATATATAGAATTCAGAATATATTCTGAATATTATTCAGAATCATTTTTCGTAATAAAAGGCTATTGCCTATTCAGAGAGGCATTTTGAGGAATATTTTTGCCTCATAATGGCATCGATCCATCAATTTCCATCTCATTGATCCATCAATTTCCCTTCACCTAATGTTCGACTGAACAACGCCCAAGTCATGGTGTAGACCTACATACCTGTATGTAATGATTGGTGTATGTAAACCCAAAAAAATTCGCTCCAATTAGTTTTTATCGCGTAGTTGTAACTTTCCAAATTTGCCCAAGATTCAAGTTAAAATTTGCAGTACTCCTGTACCCAGGGCGGCTTCACTTTGAAGTTTATCGCTCTTTTTGAAGGCCAAGCCGCACGGAGGCCTTGAATGCGAGGCAATGACACTTACTGATGTCACCTGAAGCTCACGGCGAAATGGTTCCAATACCAGTAGTCACCGGCCAAGGGATCGCCATCAGTTTCCAGCCGAGCTCTCCTCTGCGCATGTCCGAGTTCACTGAATATGAGCGCATGCTTGGAACTTGCGCACGCTGGGCTAATTTCGAGTTCTCTTTTCCCGAATGCCGAGACGATCCAGGATTCTCCCTAGATGGCCGACTTGCCGGTCTATTAAGACCAGAAGCTATGCTCGATCATAGTTTTACATTGTCGGTGAAGTCAGTATGACCTATTTAGGAGCCAAAGTGCCCCAGTAGAACATGAAGCCCTTATACATTCTAGGCCTGCTCCGTTTGGCGGGCTTTATCGTTTTCGAACCTTTAAGGACTCCGGCTCGACGAATATTATTTATTCGATTGTGAATAGCAACAGATATTGTACTACTTCCAGCAGCCTAAACGGAGCACACTTTAGAGCTCATTAAGTATTGAATTTTACGCTGAAATTGCCCACGTATGGGCGGAGCTACCGATTATTAATAGAAATCTATAACCAGCGGTAAATTTAGAGGAAATTCATTGATGTAATTTGTTGAGGGAATCGACATTTACTCGTAAGGTTATTAAGTATATTTAATAGTGAAAGTTGAGTTTTAACACCCAGTTAACTAGTTTCAAGGATCATTTCATGGGTTTCAAAGCCAGATGCATGCCTCATTAATTTTTTCCGGATAGCCAAACAATTGATTCGAGACCATTGTGGTAGAGCACCTATCTAATATTTCTAAATGAATTAATAAATAATTATTTATATATATTTCAAAATAAAAAAAAATAAAATAAAAAAAAATTATTTAAATATTTACTTTATTAAATTTTATTAAAATATCTATTATTCACTATTAAATAAATTAATGCATTTTAATTACTTTTTCAATGAAGCACTTAGCTTTTTACTGTTTATTTTAAATAGAAATAGAAACCTGGAGAAAAATAGAAATAGAGCGGAATCTTTTTCTAATTTGGACGATAGAGGTCGTTAACGCAGCTAACGCTAACGAACTCTATCCTCCAAATACGGGAAAATTGGTATTTTTATTGTTTTTTTTCACATTTTTATACGTCTTTTTCGAGTCGGTTTTTTGGTCTAAATTTCTTACCATCATTTTGCATTCTAGTTTTTTTATTGCGTCTTCTTTATTTTTTTGTTGAAAATGTTTTATCCCATTTAATAACGTGCGAAAATCACAACGATATCGAAGAATCTTCGAAAAAGACATTTTCTAGTTTCTCAGTCGGGTTGCGAAGGTTTTTGAAACTATTCAACCTAACTGAATGGCAAGGCTCACTTATCAATCGTCGAACTCAACCTCACACTCGAAAACAAGTACGAATGCAAACATTTCTTACTTATCTGCGTCAGAACTGATTTGACAATCCTATCAGTCAAAGGCTGTTGAGTCGAGGTGCCGTTACTCGACCCGATGCAATACCCAGCAGTCGTTTTTGTGAATTTGAAAGAAAAAGAATCGCGTGCATTCAGTGCTCAATGTTTCGCGTAGTCAGAATCAGTAATTGGATATTTTCGACGTGAATTTCGGATTATAGGCGTTGAGTGCGGTTCCTTGTTGCCATCAGTTCGCGTAGAAGCAAATGGTACATCTTCTAATCTCATCTAATATCGGCCATTTGAACAATTTGGCAGGTATGGTACCTATTTCAATTCTCAGCACCAAGTGAATTATTGATCTTATTTCAGCGTTGAAGATGAATGCTGCACGACCACTGGCAATCAAACAATTATAAACGTCGACTGTGAAATTTCATTGGACGATTTGTCGAATCATTTTTGTGGCCTGAAATGCAAGTTACTGAAAGATAAAGAAGTGGCAACTTTTACAATTCCATTGAAGAACATCAAGAAACTTGTCAAGATCCTCAAAGTTTGGCCCTCAATTTACTATTGATGCTCAGTCGTGGGATTGCATGGATATGCCAAAATGACCTCAAGAAGTTGAAGACTTCGGGGTGCTAATCCATTCTTGGGGTAGACTTTTCGATAATTTCACTTGGCATGAAAACGTCTTAAGCAGCCGTCCATCAAGTGTAGAGGAAATAAACTTTGGACCTTCCTCTAGAACCAGGTTGACGAATTTTCAAATTTTGGGTACATCCATCAGCGCCGTTTGCAATATTGACTGCTGCACCACCATCAAAATCATCAATTTTTGGCTATTTTCCTCCGACCCAGGATACCGAACCTTGGATAATCCGTAATTCGGCCATTCCTGGGAATCAATATGCCAGATCGTCGAGGAAGCGTTCCAACATTGCCCATCTGGGTGACCCCGGGTCACTACAATTGGCGCCGTCATTCGTGGGAGTCGAACTCGAGCGCCAATTCCTCATTGGTCGGCACTCGTGGACTTGCATTGCCGAAAGTTGTGATTTTCTCCTTATTCATCGCTTTCTTCACCATCAGCATGGGCATCATCTTGTCTGTCATTCTCTACAAGGAGAGCCTTCATCAGAAGGCGAACAATGGGACGAATCCCACCTGAAGTTGAAATAGATTATTATTGTAAAAAATTTTTACAATTAATTGACTTCAAGTCGCCTAAATATTTTAAATAATATATGTTTGTAAAATATTTTCATTACAATTAGGTATCTCGGGAGAGTTTTTATAAGTACATAACTAATGCACAAATACAACGTTATTTCGATTTTGTAATCGGATCTTGCGCTTTTTTAACAACAATCCTGCACTCCCTTAGTAATATCTCGCCGGTTCTGCAATAAAATCTAGTTGAATTGAATTGCCATCCTGCACTCAAGCGTGTATGGAATTTCGAACATTTTTTGAATAATAACATTACCAAACGCTCAGGGCTTTGCACCCACCGCTGGATTCATCGTGAGTTTCTCCACGAAAAATTGCGACACACGAAGATTGAGATCGAAATTTTCATTTTGAATAATCTTGGACTATGGATCGCTGATAGACCTCTGTTGGAATTCCTCGACTTGTGACTCTAGAGCAAGTATTTTAAAGCTAGGTCCGACCAAAAAGGAATCGCACTGGGTTGTTCCAGAGTTCTTGAACACACAGATCTTGCACAGCGAGATATTTTGTTTTACTGCCTGCAATTCGTATGTTGATGTACTCGAACCGTTTGGGATCGTACATAATAGAACAAGGTATAATAATTTATGCAGCCGAAGTATATGGCAGCCGAGTCGTATCTCACTTATCTCCATCGCGTCAGTTGAAAATTTTATATTCGATGGCTTGGATTCCAAAATAAGAATTGAGTTTGTACTTGTCCGAGGGATAGCGTTTATAATGAACCGTTCGAGCTTCGAGGCCTTCAGCGCATTTATGCAACAATCTGCTACGTACGAGAGTTTTGCGATTTTGAAATTTTTCGTCATGTGCCTATGAATAATCAATGTAGAATTTCTTCGTAAGAAAGTATCGAGGTCAGCCCCGAACTCACCCCTCCCCCTCTTGGAGAGGGGGATATAAGTAGAATGGCCAATTTCTGCTGAATTAGAGCAGTTCCGAGCCTAAAAACGGACCCCTCGCGTTTTCATCATGATCTAGTTCATCATGATTATGATCTCTCAAGAGCTTTTTTGAAAATGCCGTATCACAAGTTTACCTACTTAGGCACTGCGTAGAAACGTTTCCCACGATTTATCCAGTGGAACCGTACTGATGGAAGATGGTACCAGATTCAGCAGGCAGGAGTCACTGCTCCACTTGACAGATGGGCGTCACGTTCAGAAAATGTTACAGGTTTTCCTTTCTCTGCCTGAATGGGAGCTGATCGATCGATTAAGTTCCGATGACGTCCGTGCGATAGGCGATTGTGGTGAAAATTGGGAGATCACGTCTCTCGAATTAAGTACGTGCCCCTGGTTATGGGCCACCTACTCATTGTACCCGGATCGTGTCAAATTCGCCAGTTACCTGTCAGTAGAAGGATATCTCATTTCTTACCTTTCATCATACTTCCAATAGTGTCCGTTTATTCAACCGAGCCTTATCCTAAGTTGGAGGCCAACATCAGCAGGTTAACCTCAGTAATTACTGATGACCAATTTCATCGACAATTAAAGCCTAGATCAGTAATTTTCTGTCCAGATCGGAAAGTAGGTAACCACATGGCATTATTTGCTGAAACTATTGAACTGGAAATCTGAAATCATTTTTTATTTCCATTAAACTTAAACCTCCATAGACTATGGAGGTGACCAGACGTCCCGCTTTGGGCGGGACAGTCCCGCTTTGGAGGGTGGTGTCTCGATGTCCCCACGATCTCGTAGGGGGTGGCCAAATGTCCCGCTTCGAGGAAAAAGCCCCGCTTTGGGCAGGCATCCTCTAAAAAATTAGGTACCTACCTACTATGTAAGTACGAGGTACCTACTCGATGACAGCTAGATCAGTCTCGTGGCAGTTCCTTGGCGTCACAAAAACGAATGAATGCCGAAGAGGAAGACGAATCCCTATCTTTAATCCCTTATCATATCTTATCAGTCTCATCAATCTCTAATCAGTTTACCACTCGAATGATTATTTTGGGTTTGGTTCGTACCTATTCTCTGTCATTTTTTTTGTTTTTATTGATTCGTTATAATTTAATACACTTAATATTAATTTTTATACCAACTTTGATATATACCTATTATATATACAAATATATACCCATTCCTATCGTTCATTTCATAGCGTCCCGCTTTTGAATTTTGGATATCTGGTCACCTTATCCATAGTGTATGAATTTACCGATGAGGACTGACCGTTGGCTGAAAATCGTCAGGTCAATTCGAGGTCGAAATGCCATTGGCACGTTGACCGATCGGGTGAGCAGCTTGAGATTTTAATGTTCAGAAAAGATTGAGGCATAATTTCCGTAGATTGGTGAGGTGATTATTAGTTTAGCGTCATGTATAAGTGAATAACCCGCAGAAATGCTTGCTTACGGCAATCATGGAGCTGTAAATTTCGGAATGTACCTTCTCAAGGGATAGGCACAATAAACTATCCTCCAGGTTAGGCATACCTGCCTATATAGCCAGCAATGGCGTTACATGCCTGCTTTATACAGCTAGCAGTGAATCGGGATGAGCACTACCTTTTTACGAGGATAACGTTTTTACGGTAGAAACTGTAAATTTGCATGTATAGTAGAAAGGATGCCAATCCTGAAATGTGTTGTTGCCTTATTCTGGAAAATATAGCAAGGACTATCAACGCATGCGGTGTCGTAAAATTCACCTTGGCCGATGATTTCTCGTTGAGAAAATATTTATGATTCGTATAAAAACGACGCTTTTATGGAATTCGGCTTTTAGAGAACAATGTTAACATACTCGCAGCTCGAGTGCCTGAATATATTTTTGCGTGGAACATGCTTCAGCCTTGAGCTACCTATCTGGACAAAAAAGCGTTACAATATCGAGGAACGAAATAGCGGCCTCAATTTTTTTGTTGTACTCAAGTTCACGATTCATTCACGTAGCTGCAGCTTAATAAATTACGGTGACCCTTCTCATACGAAAGGTTGTGTTTTCGAAGAGTGGGCAACTGAAACTGGAACTCAAGCTCATATTGATACTGACGCTCAAACTCAAACTGGATGTAAAACTTAAACTAAAACTCAAACTAATATGAGCATCAGGCTCAAACTGAAAATCAAATCTCCAACTGACACTCAAACTGAAGCTGGAACTAAAAGTCAAACTCAAACTAAAATTCTAACTGAAAATCGAACTCAAACTGAAACTGGAACTCAAGGTCAAATTCAAACTGAAAATCAAACTCAAACTGAAAATCAAACTCGAACTGACACTCAAACTGAAACTGGAACTCAAAGTCAAACTCAAACTGACACTCGAAGTGAAACTTTTAGTTTATTTTCAGTTTGAGCCTGTGCATCAGGATCAGTTTGAATCTCTCATTCAGTTTTTTTACCTCGAGGTGCTCGAGTACCTATCAGTTTCAGTTTGAGTGTCAATTCGAGTTTGAGTTTGATTATCGCAGAATCTAGCCTGAAGTTTTTAGCATCTCAAATCGGATTGAGAAAGTGAATAGCTAATACTCCCTTTTCTAGTATACAATTTTATTTTAGAAAATCGGTATAAAAGATTGGCACATTCTTATCTTACATTTTAGGTAGGTACAATTGTACAGTTGATAATCCGCACCTGCCTATCACAAAATTAAATTACGGCACACATAATCCAGGAAACGGAGATAGATATTAATTTTTAGCTTTCGTCGCTCACTCAATTACTGCCCACTATCACTCAATTCTATTGTCACTCAATGACTGCCGTTCTTTGCAATGATGATAAGGATAACACATATTTTGTGGATGCTTTGCCCAATGGACAGCGGACTGACTTGTCTATCAAGTCATGTGAAATTTGATGCTAACCTATCAACCTGGTCATTCTACAAAAATATTTTCTGGCTGGGCCTGGACGATCAGGCGTCCTGGACTAGTTACAAATGTTGCCAAGCAATTTCCCCCAAACACATGGCTTTAGTTGTCACTGGCCCAGGACTGTCCTGGACTGGCTCGATCGAACCAAAACGACACCAAAACAATCACGATCCACAGGAACTCTCCAAGAAGTCCTCCTCTATCCTCCGTGGACGAAACAAAGGACTCCTTAGAGAGTTCACTCAGTTTTCAAAATTTCACGCTTCAAATTCAAAACGCATGATATCGTTGGGTATTTCATATAGCACATACCTAAGGCCATAAATCGTTACCTCAGCCATAAGTTCGATAATGTAATTCCTGAAAAAAAAGTTGTTTGGGAAGCCAGCAAGGTTTTAGGTACTTCAAGCAAAGAATCAGTACCATACAGGGCAGGGAAGAATGGATGACCATTTTTTTGCAAGGAGTGAAAAAATGTCTAACATGTCTGTGTGTGATAAAATGATTTTTACCTCTATCTCCACCCTACATTAATTCGCAAGATAATAATCTGAAATGAGGTCGACCGCTCTGCACCACCCTGTACTGTATAGCAATTAGAATACTGTACACATTAAAAATTAAAATTAAGCATTAACATTATGTAAAGGCGTACAAAAAGATTTTCTTACATCAATTAGAGCCAATATTTCACCCGCATGAATTTTGATTGACAACTCATCACGTCCCACCATAAACACACAATCGATGAATGTTCATGCCACCTGGTAATTTGTACTTTCACCTACCTAATTAAGTACTAAAAAACTTTCGCCGTCAGTACTACAGAGACATTCGTGAATCGTGAAATATCCCACAAGTGTGCGGATACTCCTAAGAGATTTTTGATGCTCAAAAAAAAGCATCTCTTCCGATCTCATTTTGGATCGACTTTTGTATCGATGGGTCAGTACGGCAGTTCCAGCTAGCAACGTACATCGGTCCACGTTCGGCATATTTTTTTACTGCTGTCAAATCGCATCCCTTGTGGACAGAGGAAAGACTGTTTTGTCCCGTCCAGGTTACACAGGTGGAAAGCCTGGAAGCACGAATTTGACAAAGATCATCAGAATGGACGACGATACCCGACAATGCAAAAGGGACACGAATTTTGTTTGAACCCTTAATCACCTCATATTGTTACCTAAATAATGTTTGTAGGTATACCTACGTAATATTGGTTTGGTTCAGTGTTGCAGCCTTCTGTTTGAAAGATACATTACACAAGACACGCCGGTATTGCGGGGTTGCATAGCTTACGCTTCAAGGCGTTCCTTATATAGATCCCTTATCGTTTAAATGAATATTAACCGGCCCATACCCTTGAAGTGTGAGTTGGATTGGTGGCATGTAAAATTTGGCCCATGGCCTTGTACCTAACTTTTTCACTCCAAGTACCGGGTACCGGGGGGGGGGATACTGATGTATGTTATGATGTTGTTGTTTTGTTATGATGTTATTATTGTGTACTGATGTTGTTGATGATGTTTGTTATCCTGGCCCTGAATTAAGAATAGTTTTTGTCCGTTTTTAAGAAAAAGTATGTTTTTTGAAATTTTCAAAGAATGTTTGATTTCTGTTGGACTATTTTCTTTGAGAGCCTTCTCTGTTCGGAATACTAGCGGTGATCGTTTCGTAATTCAAACGTGTACATCCCAAGCAAGGTTTATCTGTTTCGATACTGATAAACGGCAAAACCCAATTCCTTTAGAGGGCTCTCTTCTACTCTAGAAGTCTCTTCCGATAGCGTACCTGGCATGCGGTCGCCAAATCGGGTATCATGACGTAACCCCTTTTTACTTGAGGGCACTGGAACGAAGTTTTCGGCACTGTGCTCAAAGTCGGTCTGACTTGGAGGTGAAGTAGTTTTCCGTCCGTCAAATCGTTCCCGGTCTGACGCAGGATTCTGTTGCCGTTGTCGTGGAAAAAAGTTCCGAAGCCGGTCCACAGCTGAAAACGAAAATTTCTCGGATACCACGATAAAGTACATAAAACTCGTTCCCATTAACGGAAGGAATGCATTTGCACAGATGGTGAAGAGTTGAATGTCCATCGAGGTCGCATTTTATTTAAAGATTCGCGCCAAAAAACCCAAAGTCAAACCCATAATTTTTTTGAAATTTTTCCTAGGCTCATACCTTGGATTTTTCATGTGAAATCGGTTTTTTGCATTTTTCTCAGTCCTGGAGAGGCTTAGAAGATTTTCAATTTTTTGTGTCATGTCCCTACCTAAAACCTATTCAAAAATTTTTTTTTTGGAAATTTAACATTTTTTTTAAAGGGTCAAAAAAATAATTTCTTTTAGATCATCTACATACGAGACTCATCATATTGTATAGCAGTACCCACCCGAGCACCGTATTCAGCTGGATTGTAAGTATTGAGGAGGTCGAAATGAGCGTCGACGTTGTTGATGTTGTAAATATCGTCGTCCGTCAGCTGGGCGCTGATACCAGGAACAGCATACCCTCCAGAAATACCCTGTAGTCCAGAAATTCCTTGTAGTCCAGGAATGCCTTGTACTCCAGGAATGCCCTCCAAACCGGAAATCCCATGTACGCCAGGTATACCGCGTATGCCAGGGACAGGAGAGGGTTCATCGGGAGCGAAGAATGGCCTTGCAGGAAGACGAAGACTCGATTCTATCGGCGTGACTGGTGGAATGATAACATGGGCCAAGTCCGTCGGTGGCCTTATGATGTACGTCGACTCGATTAGGTTATCGAACGGATACCTGCCCTCTGGTGGAGCGTACCTGAAAACAATTGAAAAACCTGTATAAATATGAAGAGTCCAGGGGAGCAACCCCCGTCATCGGCATTTTGGGATAATTCTAGTTCGAAGTGGTTTCAAAAGGATTTTGAGGTGTAGAATCCAATGACACACTCGTATTTGGGGAAAAACCCCACCTTCTCAGTGAAAAAGGATGTTTAATTCAAGCTGTACTGAGGAAAACCCCATCATCGAAATCAGCTTTGAGTCAATGACGGGGTTTTCCCCTGGCCTCTTCATATTGATTTTATAAAAGCTTTTGGAACCTAAGAAGCTCTGGAATAACTTTTTCCATTTATTTGGGCAATATTGTGAAGAAATGAATTACCAGCTGTACATTTGATTATATGATATATCACAGCAAAGAAGGTTAAAAGTCGTCAGCAAACCTTGGGCTTCTAAATTCAGCCTATGGAAAACAATCCGGGAATTTTTCGGATTTCTTTGCCGTGAACTGTCCCAAAAGGCATTTTGCCTCATTCATCCTCAAATTGCACGTACCTACCTTCCGTCAGGCTTCTGAACGAGTTTGATAATTGACTTGCGGATATCCGGGTCGCTCCTGTGCGATTTGTAATGCGAGTCCGGATATCTGGCTTGGAGAAGGATCCCGTCCGGGATGGAAATGCCCAACGCGTTGAGACGATTCAATGCCAGGCGGTCGCTTCTGAACGCGTCTTCGGGTATCTTGCCCCCAGCGTGCGGCACCACTTGTTCTCTGTATATCTGCCTCTTTTGCTGCAATCGAAATTATTCGGTTATTTTATTTTATTTTTTAGTATTGTACATTATCTGAACGATTTTTTTTTTAAGTCAACTATTAGGGGTAGGGTCTTCAGATAAACTCTGTCTCTTTCGCCGAGCTTTCGAAAATTTATATTTTCTTCATCAGGGCCTTTTAGAGAAGACCCTACTCCTCATAGTTGACTTCAAAAATTGAATAACGGGTCTATCCTCAACATTTCACTAGATTTAGTTGTACTTGAATTTAGAGCAATAAAAAACTGATGATACCTTTGGAAAGGATTTTTCTTGTAATGATAAGATATAAGCAGGTTTCTAAAATTGAACAGCGAAAAATTCTTCCAAAGTTGAGAATTGCTCAATTTTTTTACACACTTTTGTACCAAACGTATTACTTATGGTAGTGATAGGCAAGCAGAGCATAAAAATGTTGCGGGTTTGCACACAAGCTGATTTTAAAACACCTATAAACTATGCGTCGGTAAATTGAGATGGGTACACTTTTTCCCAGGCGGTGAGCATTTTTCAATTTTTGTTCATTTCGTCGAGAATATCGACTCGCTTCCGAATGACGGGAGGAAATGATAAAAATCAACACTTTCATCCCTCTTCCTTTCTTTTACGTAAGTGCTCACTTTCACAATCAGAGTTAACTTGAGTTGATTCATTGTTCCCACAGTCGACAGTCTGGCTATTCTGCTGTTACAAAATCAATGCGAAGCAAAGATTTACTTTCTGGGTTAACTCGAAAGAAGAGTTTTTGCGGTAAAAGCTCGAGGATCCCATCGTGGACTCGAGGCAAATTATAGAGATTCATCTGACTGCGGAAGAAGAAATGCATCGGTGCACTATAATGCCTTTCTCTGATATCTTGGCCGCCTATCTGGGCTAATCTGATAAGAAAGACGAAAACTTCGCATCTACAGCGGGAATCGAACCTTTGGGGATTGCCTACTAATTTTGTACTGTCACTTCAAGACCAAATCACCCAAGGAAGAATTAATAAAAAATAACACAACACGCATTCTGTGGTACAAAAACCAGTAAAATTTTGACTAGCCACAACTACATTAACCTAAAGTTACACGAGCCCTCAAAAACGAATCAAAAAACCTTTCTCGAAATTTGAGAACTAAACCCATATCTTTGCGATACCCAATGGGTTAACGCAATCAAACCATCATTAACATTTACAATATAGATGAAACTCGAATATTTCTAAAATTGAGGCACGATTTATTTATAAATTCAGAAGTTTAAGTAAATTTACATAATATTCACGTAATTTATATTTATTGTGAATTTATGATTTTAAATTACGCGGCTATTATTTATAGGAAGTTGAAAAATTATTTTCCCATGGACCTGCTTCGAGGAAGGTGTTGTTTAAAGGATGCACCAGAATCAACTTTCCTCTTCGGAATCATTGTCCTACAGTTCCGCCAGGAGGATGTCACAGGATAGTGACATTTCCTCGGGTGAAGCGATGGACCCAACCATGACAGACACTCATATACCTGGAAACATATTATCACTAGCCTGCTATGCCTTCCCTGCTAGAATTCGTTGGGGCCAAGTACGACTCGACCCCTACTTGATTAGGTGGAATAGTGGTAGTCATTTTATTGGTGTAACATATCCATAATGCCTCCATAATTATATACCATTTCCCAATTTTCCCAAATCCAATAGAGAATCGTTCAAATAAATTTGGAAATTTTCGGAATCAAATAGAGGAATCGTCAAATCAAATAGAGAATTTTTCGATTAAATTTGTGAATTTTCCAAATCGTACTGAAAATTTCCTGACCCGTGCTTTGGAAAATTATCAGTTTGATTTGGAAAATTATCAATTGATTTGGGAAATTCTCAAGTTCGTCAGGAAAATTCTCAGTCGACTTTGAAATGCTAGGTATATACATAGGTACTACCTATTAGGTAGCAGTGGCAAATTCTCAATTAGAAAAACAGGGCAAGCAGTACAAAGGGAATTAGTAGCTTAAGAACCATAGGTATAAGTATGCTAGTCCTTGACTCAAGGACCTTCAGTAAGGATCGTGGTACTGCTTGCCCTGGTTGACTTATGAGTACTAACAAGGTACTACCTAGGTTCCCAATTAATTTGGAAAATTCCCAAACTAGCTTGAAAAATTCTCAAATCGATTCGAAAAAGTCTCAATTTGATTTGGAAGGTTCTTTAATTGGCTCGGAAAATTCTCAATTTAATTTGGAAAATTCTCAAATTTCGTTTAGGAAGTTCTCAATTAGACTTGGACCCCAATACCGAGGTATTGGGACACTTTCGCAGTAATAATTGTGATGAGACACAGCGTTTCACTGATGCTGCATAAAATTCCAAGTTCCCTGCCGATTGAAGGTACGGCGGAAGTTCGCAAAGTAATTCGTACCGCATTGGTCGAAAGGCGGATTTTCTGTGCAGCACTTTGCGCCGTTCCTTTCCTTAGGGCGCATTAAAGCGTAGCAACGTTTTTACATAAGTGCGTAAACAGCTAGTGAGTCCAATTCTCACGGACCTCTGAGGAAACTAATGGTCTTCCCAGGGGGGCCTTAGTCAAAATCAAACCGGAACCGTCGGTAGATCTTTTCTCGGAGGAAAAGTAAACGAATCGTGTCCCCGACTATTTGTACGGAATGCGAACGGGAAAATTGGCCTCAGGAAGTGGCACCAGGCAGCCATCGATCACAGGGTAGGTTGATATGAACATTTTTTTGTGGTAGGGGCAACCAGCATAATAAAACAGACGTATTATAGCACTTTAAATGAGGTCTAAAATGGGGGATTGAAAATTGGAAAGGAAAAAAGGCAACATTTTAAGTCACAAAAAAGGGACATTTTATGCCCTTTTTTAGTTCCCATTTTTTCCCTTTGAACCATAATAGTTAAAAACACTCCATTATGCTGGCATAAGAATTTTTTCCAGTCATTAATTGATGATGGAGGTTGCGTGTGGAGGAAGAGAGGTAGCCCATCGTAATTCAATTTCCCTTTTCTTTATTAATCCGAAAGCTTTTGCCCCGCTGGGCCTCTCCAACGATTTGAATTTTTCTTCGGGGTTCGCCCCTGGTGTGAAATCCAAAGAAAAATGCCAATCCCTGAAGAGGCCCAGCAGGACGAAAGCGCTTGGATTAATGAAGAAAAATCAAATGAGATTACGGTTGGCTACCACTCTCACCCTTATCTCCACACTCAGAATGGTTTTTGGAATTCGGTATGCTGATGCAATAGGCGGCAGTGGAAATGATGAAATGTGACGACGCTGAAAAATCGTCGCGCCCACTGAACTCGACTAACCTTCACTTCTTCTTGCCCTCGACCTTAGTCCTTACATTAGAGAACGGATTAGGGTTCAACTTCCTGGGATAAGCGGACAATCGATGTCTTAGATGCCAAGTGAAGGGCAGGGTAGTACCTATTTACAGGACACAGGCTTATGTGGTACCTGCTGTGCCCGTGTCAGATAAGTGTCTAACGAAGAAAGGAAGGTCACCTGTCAGTTTAGACAGGACGTTATGACGCAATGAAAAAACGAACGACCGCTAATGTTTACAGGCCACCCATTAATCGATTACGGCCTGTAGTAAAAGTGAACTATAGCTTCGCCGGTTTTGGTTCCATAATCCCTGGTTCTAAATCACTCTCGATCATCCTGCGGGCATCGCCTGGGAAAACCTAGAAAATAACACGAAACCATCGAGCTGCTCAGGTGATTCGTTTGACCTTCCATACTTTGGTACCTACTGCCTACGTAAAATTTTGGGAAAAATTATCAAGCTTGAATTGATTTGAAGGCAAAGGCTGTAAGTTGATTTCAAACCAGTGGTGCGTAGATAACACACAATACTTCCATATTTTGAAACGTAAAAGTGTGGCACGATTTGATCATATTTTGACTGCTTTTAAGGGTCATTAGGTCAAAAATATCAAAAAAAATTCACTATTCAAATTTTAAAATTCGCCCGAAATAAAAGTACGCCACATTATCGGTATATAAAAAATATCCACATATTCTGCAAGGTAAAACAAAGATTTGAAGACCAAGAACGCTCAAATCGGTTCATTTTCGTGGCCGGAAAAAATAAAATAGAAAACACTAAAAATACAAATATATGGCAAGTATAGTGTAAGTTTCGTTTTTATTCTAAATCGTACCGCACCCCACGCAAGACTTCTGAATTTCGAAAAAATTGGTTTTTACTAAAAACTTTTTAGTAGGTACCTTTTGGAAATAAAACCCCTTAATTACCCGAGACTAAACGGCGACGCTGATTTTTGAATGGTATTGATTAGAGGTATTCAATGACAATTTACCTCAATTCTGATTGAAATGTTTTGTGAAATGGGAAGTTTTGCGTAATAAGCATGAAAGAAGTCCGAATGAAGTCGAGATTCTTTTTGACGCGACGAGATGTTAAATTTTTACTTCACCACCGCAACTTGTTGAGTTCAAGCATTCATTACGAGCTAACACAATGACTCGACACATTGCTAGGTAAATGCAATCATTTTTTAAACCGACACCCGCAGTAATATTGCAGTTTTACTTTTACCAACTATAGGAACCTAACATATTTTCGAATTCGCTACGTACAGCTACTGCATTTCACGTTCCCTTAGGTAATCCTCGAAGATAGGTACCTACTTCGAACTACCTAGAAACGTATTGCTTCCTTATCTGTAAACGATAAAGTGTTATGAGATAGGGCCAAGAAGACCAGCTGGCATGGCGGAAGGCCTTCGTGACTCGAGAGTACCTGCCTACTCTTCATTTATGATTATGATTACTGTTCGGGGATTCATGTAAAGCAAAATATGAGATGATGTTCCTTTTATGCGCGGGCGAAAGGACTGAATTATGGTCGACTCATGGTGAAATGACGTAAGGCCAGTAATTAACAATCCGACAGAAACACTTAAGCCTCGAAGTTTTGCAAATTTCTCAATTGCTAAGTAGAACGAAGTCCGGCATCATCGTTTTATGGCTTCTTGAAGGAACTGAATGCTTCGTCTGGCTTCCTTCGGTAATTGGAAAGGAGCAGTGGAATCATCTTCGGTGAAAAGAAGGTCGGACGGCCCAACCGACTCGGAAACAGAATAAAAGTAGAAGTGAATCGGGGCTACGTTAACAAAATAACTCAACGATTTTATCAAAATTGTAAAAAAGGCCATAATAATATCATGGAATTGATGAAGCGGTCCTTAGTCAAAAACTAAATGTGAAAAATTAAAAAAAAGAAACTTGTTCTCAAGCAAAAATAAAAAATAAAAATAAAATGAGTAATGAGTAATGAGTAATGAGTAATGAGTAATGAGTAATGAGTAATGAGTAATGAGTAATGAGTAATGAGTAATGAGTAATGAGTAATGAGTAATGAGTAATGAGTAATGAGTAATGAGTAATGAGTAATGAGTAATGAGTAATGAGTAATGAGTAATGAGTAATGAGTAATGAGTAATGAGTAATGAGTAATGAGTAATGAGTAATGAGTAATGAGTAATGAGTAATGAGTAATGAGTAATGAGTAATGAGTAATGAGTAATGAGTAATGAGTAATGAGTAATGAGTAATGAGTAATGAGTAATGAGTAATGAGTAATGAGTAATGAGTAATGAGTAATGAGTAATGAGTAATGAGTAATGAGTAATGAGTAATGAGTAATGAGTAATGAGTAATGAGTAATGAGTAATGAGTAATGAGTAATGAGTAATGAGTAATGAGTAATGAGTAATGAGTAATGAGTAATGAGTAATGAGTAATGAGTAATGAGTAATGAGTAATGAGTAATGAGTAATGAGTAATGAGTAATGAGTAATGAGTAATGAAGAGTGAAGAGTGAAGAATGGGAAATGAAAAATGAAAAATGAAAAATAAAAAATGAAAAACAAAAAAATGAAAAATTGAAAATGAAAAAGAAAAATGAAAAATATAATAAAAATAATAGCAAAAAAGTAGGTATGTGCCTACATTAAGATGGGAAATAAAAATAAAAAATGTCTAATAATATTTTATTGGAAGGTAACTACTAACTCCAACTTCAAAATCCATTCGGTACCTAAACCAAGAAGATAAAAATTACAGATAAATGAATTCTATGCTCAACTTTAATCAATGATTATCGTTCAATGATCCGCAGTCCAAAAACGTTAAAAAGTGATGCCCAGTAACTGAAACGCAATACATTGGTACCTATGACAATAAAAAGCCTCCAGACCAACTTGAGTAACATGACTTTTTAAAGCGGATAAAAAACTAAATCGACCTCGGACACTCGTGTTCCGCCTAGCGGCCACTAATATCCGCCTTTTGTCAAAATTAATCTCACTACCCAACCACTTTCACGCTTTTTGACTTTTTACCGGGTCGTTTTGCATATGTAATTTTCTCGATTTCATCGTGCTAACGTTGACAAAAGCACGAAAGTGAGTGGACAGTGAAAGAAGAGTGTGTGCATCCATTGTCACGAACTTATTAAAGGAACAAGTGAGTATTGCCTAAAAATGAGTAAGAATACTTCGAACGATTCGATGCAGAAAATTCAAAATAATGAAAATTAAAAAAAAAATTTGGAGAATCACAGAAAGAAATAGCTAGAGAAAAAATTTCCAACAAACCATTATTCGGAAAATTTCCGAATACTCGTGTCCCAAAAATTAAGTAGGTTTTTTTCTAAGATAACATTTTTTTTGCGGAAAAAATTGGAGAAATTAGAGATTAGAATCCATGGACCACCATTGGCGTGTACAGAATTATTGGCATTGCTACCAAGAAATAAGCAGTAAATGTAATAATCCTAAACTTCAAAAGAGTCTACCCTCAAAATTTCAGGTCAAAGGGATCAAAATTACTCAAAATGAATCCCTTTGTAACCCTCCATGGAAAGCTGGTAACGTTCCATGGTCGGTTTATGGTCAACTGTAGGTTCGTTACTCGATACCGTAACATTTTTTGCCAGTTAGGCCAAGGCTCAAGCATGCCAAATATTCGAAGGGATCTTTCTCTATATTTTTCAATGATGGATTTCACAATCTTGGATTAGAGTTAAACGCGGCTTAATAGCTGTTAGTTATATACATTAAAAAAGTTACCAATAGCAATTAAATCTTAAGCTTTAATCTGAAATTGTGAAATCCGCCATAAGAATATTACTGCTAAACCGTAATAAATCGATTTTTGATATGACACCTGGTTATGATACCATCAAAGAGAACGGAAACCTGTTCGACGATATGCCTGCTATTTATTTCACTGACGATTGAGCGAGCGTACAATTTATTGGCGATAAACAGCCGTGTTAACATAGTTTAAGCATTTGGATGCTCAGTCGAAAAACGTGAGATGCGAGCTTAATTGAGCTTGATCCCAAGTCTGGTGCTTGGTCAAGTTCTTTTTTGGGATTTTTAAAATTCAGTTCCATGTGGGGGGGAGGGGGTTAGAAGGCTCGAATCTCAAACAGTCATGGAGTCCTTCTTCAACAAAATCCAAGGCTCTCTATGGACGTGATTTGAAATGTAAAAACTTATATTTTGATAGGGAGACTTCTAGTTGGTACTCAACGACTTGCCAAAATGGAAGGGTACAGATAATACACACAACAAACATATTTTTGAGGGGTGATGTCCATAATTCTGGTTTCTATTGCAAAATTTGAACAGAATTATTAGACAGCATCAATGCACGGCAACAAAAAACCAGTGGTGCTTAGATAACACACAATAGGTACTTGTACACGAGTAATGGAATTCCACAATTTCTCCGCGAATGATTTAGTATCGGTATTTCGAAATTTGGATTTTATCAAAATACAAATGTCAATTCGCCCATTCGGTTTGCGCAGGTCCAATTTCCACCGTCGGTCAACGGGCGGCCCTTTCCCCGCCGGCGGAGGCCAAGTCGTGCACATGAACGGGAGCAACCGCCGTTTTGCAAACTGATTACCCCGCCGGATAATGAACGAGGTTCCCACCTCCTTATCTCTTGTTCCACAATACGTTCGATTGTACAACAGGTTCTCTACAAATCTCGGCGCTTTCCAGGCCGCGGCAGATTCACAATATTTCCACCGACGGCGGCCGCATTTGCGGCTCATCGCTCGCGGCTGCCGATCCGTGATGTTTCGTGATCCTCATCGGACAAATCGCCGCAGCGTTGCGAGAATAGGTAATTCCAATTTTTCGCCTCATGAGCTTCGAAATTACCGGGTTAATCCGGTTGTATGGAGAATATCAGATGTGCAAGAACCACGTATTTCCATTCGCTATTGACGGCAGTCCTCTTTATTATTCTGAACTAATGAATCAATTTTGACCTTTTTTTGCCAGTGCAAGTGTGCCAGTGAAAGGTTTTTCTGATTTTCGAATTTAAAACGATTCCAACGCTTCCATCTACTTCGTAAATATGTAAGTAAAAACGATAAAACATCTGTTTATGGGACGGTTACCCTAAAACAGTTACGCCGTCGGCCTTGATGAGCCGCGACAGATTCGGCGGTTAATCGTCTGACCGTAAGCCGGTGAACATTCTAACCGTCGGCTGTTGCTCATCGCAGCGGCTCTTCCTTGTACGTGATCCGAGCCTCTGACGAAACGTTCGCTCTGCGTAGGAGAGAGACGGCCAGAGGCTCGAGCCTGCGAACTAGAGTGAGATGGGCGGGCAAAGCTTTTTGATGACACTTGGTATAGCGTTTCGTTCACGGTATTTGGAGGAGAACAGCAGGTCCGAACAGTGAATGTTCTCGGATAGCCGTTGAGGTCGTAACGCTGGGTCAAACGGTTACGTGGTCCGTTCGACAATCCTCATGGGCCGTCTGACTCATGGCCGTGAGAACGGTCGTACGACTTGCCTTAGGCTTTCGACCCGTGAACTAATGCTGGGTTTTGGCTTGAATATGAGACTAATGCGAGAGTTATTTTGTGCGCATGTCTCCCCTGCGCAGATTGGGATTCCTTAACTCGGCGCTTTGATGGGATGCAAACTGAAAACTAGTGGTGCTTAGATAACACACGATACTTCCATATTTTGATACGGTTTACAAAAATGTCCATAGCTCCCTCAATTCTCAACCTTTTTTCCAATTTCTTGAACTGACATGTTTCTCTAGGAAAGACTTAACACCCCGTTCAGTCGGAATTTGAATAACGCACAGTACTTCCGATATATTTACATTTTCAGTGTTTTCTATTTTATTTTTTTCCGGTCGCAAAAATGAACCGATTTGAGCGTTCTTGGTCTTAAAATCTTTGTTTTACCTTGCAGAATATGTTAATATTTTTATATTCTAAAAATGTAGCGAATTTTTTTTGGTTAATTTTAAAATTTGCACAGCCAGTTTTTTGATATTTTTGGCCTAGGTAAACACCCTCAAAAGTATTCAAAATATGATCGAATTGTGTCAAACTTTTACGTTTCAAAATATGGAAGTAATCTGTGTTATCTACGCACCGCTGATTTATTCGTTAATTCGTTCATTCTTCCATTTGTACCTTCGTTAATTTGTTTATTCTTCCATTTGTGCATTCGTTAATTTGTTTATTCTTCCATTTGTACATTCGTTCGTTCGATTGTTTGTTTGTTATTTTGATTATTCGTTCATTATTTCTCCTGCTCATTCGTCTATTTGTTCATTTTTTTTTTTTGGGTTTTTTCGATTGATTATTTGTTTATTGGTTGGTTTGATTGATCATTCATTCTTTGTTTCGTTCGTTCGATTGATTGGTCGTTCATTGGTTGGCTTAATCAATCGTCAATTCAATCAATCATTCTCATTTAAATCTGAATTCAAGCTGATTTTTCGTTCCATCAATAGTGACAAATTTACATTTTTGGAGATGAGTCTTTGCAGCAGCAATGGATATTATCAATTTTCTCAAGTATTTCTTGCTTGCTGCTGCAAAGGCTCATTTCCAAAAACGTAAATTTGTCACTTTTGATAGAACGAAAAATTAGCATGATATTATTATGAGTGTGATCGGAAAACATAGAATTATTATGTTTTTTTATCACATTCATGACAATATCATGCTAATTTTTCGTTAAACGTGTGAGCCCGTTATCCGTGTAATCCCACAGTATTACAAGCGCACATTTTCTCCTTGTGGCCCACATACTCCTAGTTCTAAGAATAGCTACAGTTAAAGGGAGAAAGATTTGAAGCGGTTTTCTTCCCAATATTGAATGCGGGAATGACACAGCATTGCACGAATCGCAGGTCTGCGGTCTGAACGATTCCCAAGCAGGTCTGAAGCTCTCGTGGCGGAAACAGATGTCGGTCGTGTGGATATTATGATTCACGTGGAAGATTGTCCGCTCGCAATGGAACATTACCGAACCTTACCTTTGGAAAGATTACACTTGAAGAGCCACAACAAACCTCCCACAGTAAACCAATAATAAAACATTTTTCGTAGTTACCTCGGTACATAAAATGAATAATTTATATTTTTTTTATAAATAGTTGAACTGAATATACCTATAAATGACTGAATAATGAAAAATAATTCATTTTACGTACTCTACGATGTTCAATATTGAAAAACACCGCCTAATTTGGACTTTCAACCCTAAATAATCATAAATTGATAAACTTTCCCTAAAATCTTACTATCTCAAGACAGTTTTCCAGGAAACCGTTCCAAGACGTTTCTTTCTACTTTCTATATTTTGTCACAAGGGTAGAAACCAAACCAAACGCGGAGTCGGTCAATGGACTCGAACACGACCAAGAAATCCGGTCATTAGTTCGGTTACACTCAAGGTCGCTGATCGATGAGCAACGCTTCGCGACGAATCGATCGATCATGCTTTTACATTAAACCGTTCGATAATAATGCGTTAAAATTACTATAATGCACTTTTCGGGCATTGAATTTTTACCTCCATATTTACAGAGTAAATGGAAGTATTGGAATCGTCCTAAAATCGAGAATCGGAAAGGAGCTTAAGGAAAAACATTTACCTAATTAATAAGTAGGTACAATTATAGTTATACGTATAGTTATACACGTATTATACATAGTTAGGTATACACATTTAAAATGGGTAAAAACACATTTACTCAGAATCACTTCTCGAATTTTCTTTTGCAAATTTTAAAATTTGCATTGTGAATTTTCTATGTTTTTGACGTAAACACCCTTAAAAGAGTCAAAACGTGATCAAATTTTGACAAAAATGTACGTTTCAAAATATGGAAAGTATTGTGTGTTATCTACGCACCACCGGTTCAAAATAACGTCCTAAATGTCCAATAAAACGCTCGACCTGATAAGAAATATTTGCTCCGGCTTTGATACCTTACTGCCAATGCATAAACAGGTCTTATCGATGATTTCATCGGTCCCAGCACTTTCGAATAGACTTTTCCAAAAAGGGGCTTTCTAATCTGTGGAAATTCATCGCAAAGATAACAATGTTCCGACTTTGAAGGCCAGTCATACCTTCTCAATATCCGAGATTCTTGGTCCTGATACGTCAATACATCGCAGACAATGTATTTTTATTTCTCCGATTATGTCCTAGGTGAAATTTAGAGGAAGCGTCCTTGGGTAAATTTAGATTTAAATGAATTGATCAACCGGCCCTGAATGTTCGATCCTGATAGCTTCCAATTTAGTTCAAAATTTGATCAATTTGTTAATAAAATACCGTTCCTACCGTGATATGGAAGTATTGAGTGTTATCTAAGCACCACTGATTGTCTGTTGGCAAAATTCTTGGATTGAACATGAAACGATCTCATAATGGAGACGATGGCCTTCCTGAATGAACGAAATTTTAAGCCTCAAGTTCCATCGAAGATGAGGAAGTGTTTTACTTTTTGGAATTAGATTTAATCTGGAAGAAAATTATAAACTAAGGACGACTTCTGAAGAACAGAAACCTGGAGCGGGACTTGCGACTTCCGCGGCCTTGCCATTTGCGATGAGCTCGCAATTATAAATTTGGGGTTTCCCAGACTACAATAACCATGAGGTATGTCGTAATGGTTGCAGAACCAAATCAGATTCTTCCTATTCTGTTGAAGGAAGAAGACGCCGGTTTCGGTATGACTATAAATTACGTCCTGGCTGGCTTCACTGATCGACACGCTTAATCAGTAAGTACGTCCATCATAAATACAGTCTACGAAGATGACGGGACCTCTCAAATTTACCAATACCTTGATACATTAGAAAATAGGACTGCTTTTAACAATAATCAATTAAATTTTCCCAAAAATGTGCTTCTTTATGTTTCAGGCACCTATAGGTGAGATATATATCCTATTCGTGAGATATATCTCTGAGATGTATCTGATTTTGAAGCCGTATCAGGATGATAGATACGAATTCGTGGTCATCTTGGACTCCATTTCCGGCTCATTGTCCACCACAAAACTCAGAATAATTAATTTCCCATACAAGGTCGATTCCTCAGCTCGTTTGCTACAATTTTTGATCCAGAAACTTTTTCGTGAGCTCCGGAACAGTTCACTTTTTCAGAAGAAGTGCAATTTTCCGAAAGAAAATTTTATGAAACAGAAATTGTAGCAAATGATCTAAAAAATCGACCCCTTCGAGGAAGACAATCTTATACGTAAACACTCTGTATACGCGTCTATTCGGTTAGACGACCCTTAAACCCGGATAATAGACAAAAAATGTTCGTGTCAATTCGTGTCAAAAATTGTGTCAACATGTTCCAGAAACGTAGACAACACACAATACTTCCATAATATGGATCCATATATTATGTGGATACGTTCATTTTTACACAATTTTATTATGTTTTGACTGCTTTTGAGGGTGTTTCGGTCAAAAATATCAAAAAAACTCACTATGCAAATTTTAAAACTCGCCTAAAATAGAAATACGGCAAGTTATCGGAATGAAAACAATATCCACATATTCTGTAAAGTAAACAAAGATTTTAAGGCCAAGAACGCTCAAATCGATTTATTTTTGTAGCCGATTCTCGATTTTATGACAATACTTCCATAAATGGAGTAAATTTACTCTGTGAATATGGATGTAAAAAGTTTGCAGGGATGTAGGGGTGTCGAAAAATACCTATTGTAGCAGATAGATATTTTTAAAATTACCATAGCATGCTGGACACCCTCATGGCTGGAAGCGGCTGCAGCTAAAAGCACAAACACAAAAAACGGAAGCGACGCCAAGAGCTCCATGACTCGCGGAGTTATAGCTCCACCTGGTGACCGACTCGAACTCGTCTGCTTCGGGCCCCTTCTGTCTTCAGGAGGATCTTGGGGCCCCCCCTCAGACAATCTTCATGTCCGACCCGGTGAGAGGCGCTTCGAAGATTTACTGGAGCACTAAAAACTGATCATCAGTCCGAGCGATTCCGGCAAGGGCGAACTTGGACAGTTTTAAAGGCTTTTTGCAATAACTGAGCAAATGTCCCGAGATGGCGAAATTCCAGTTTGCGCTCTTTCATCAAGGGGAGCGTAAAATTTTTGCAAATGAGTTTCCCACGAAAATCATCGATAATTTCAAATTATTAATTTGGCGTACTTTCGGCCTAAAGTGAAAAGTTGGGCAATTTCTTTTTGAACTAGAAAATAAATTCATTTTTATTCAGTTATAAATTATTTTAGGGCTAAAGGCAAATGATTGAAAGACAACGACCGACTAGAAAAAAATTTAGTCTCATTGAACCAACCCTGTTTTATGCCTACTTGACTCCAGTTAGGTCACAACATGTTTTATTAACTGGGATTTTTGTAAATTTTAGTATGAGTTACTGGCATAGAAAGGAAAGAACAAAAGGAAACAGTCCTCAAAGATCGATTTAACTCGAGATCCTCACGTACATGAACAAAAATCAAAGTTTGAGCCCGGATTCTCAGTCACATCCATGAGATTTGTCGCTCTGACTGGAGAATTAGTTTTTCCGAACTATTAACGTCTCGATTAGGTTAATTTTCCGAATAAGCAGTTTCTTGGGAATGTAGACTGTTTCGACTCTGAATTTCCCCGTCAACGTACCCATAGAAAATTGTATTTGAAGAATAATGGATGTTCGAGGAATAAACTGAATTGATGATCTCATCAGATTTAGCTAATTTTATGCAGCGGTTGATTGGCCATCATAACGTTGATACAACTGGACGAGCAGCAACTAACGAACTGTTAAATACAAAGAGACACTGCCATCAAATTTTAACATCTCAGTTGCTGTTGACTGCATAAAAATCAATAAAGTTACGATGAATGATTAACGATCACGATGACTTAACGAGGCGTTAAGAGTTTGATCACCCATAGTCGTAAAAAATGGACGTCAAACAAAATGACAAAATTGAGGAAACGCTAAATTTTTGAAAATTAAAAAAATTGAAAAATGAAAAAAAAAATTAAAAAACTTCAAAATCGACAAAAAATTAAAGTATTGAAAAAATCAAAAATTGGAAAAAATTCAAAATAGGCAAAAAAAAAATCAAAAAATTGAAAATTATAAATTAAAAAAATTTCTAAATTGACAAACAATTTGAAATAATTTCAAAATTGTCAAACAAAATTGAAAAGATTAATACCTAATTAAAACTTGAAAAAAATTGAAAAAATTTCAAAATTTACAAAAATGAAGAAACAATAAAATTTAAGTAATTTAATTTTGTTCAATTTTCAATTTTTCTAATTCTTCAATTTTTTGTCGATTTTGAAGTTTTTTAATTTTTTTTTTTCATTTTTCAATTTTTTTTAAATTTTTTTTCAATTTTGAAATTTTTTGATTTTTTAAAAGTACAAGGACTTGGATACTTTCGATTAATCTGCTCAATCAAGGGACAAGTTGTAGACCGAATCGTCAACATAATGTTATTCGATTACTCCCTTCAACCCGGTAGGCGTAAATCTTCTTACACAATGCACTTCTGGCAATCCACCTCCTATTCTCATTCTGACACTCGATGACCTTCCTCCCGGCTCTCGATACTCCACTAGTTCTTCGGTTACGAGGAGAATGTCACCCTTCCCTTCATTATAGAGACAGAAATAGAAAGACGTAGGAGAACTCATCCTGAGAACAGAGGCCACGGTTGTCTTTGCGGGCTGATTGACGTGGAATCGTTCAGGGCAATTGCTCTAATCTATGGTATCCTTGGTGATAAAAATTCCACTCCCAAATGATTTATGTTCTGTATCGGGATAAATGTATCCTTCGCGCTATTAAAGGCGTAGACCTTCTTTGGTACTTTTTACTACATTGATAACTGAGATGCGATCTCAATTAACACTTTTGAAGGGTAGTCGTTAAACGACATTCAAGGGCTCGAGCGCTTTTGGCCATCAACAGGAGCTACCTATTTCTAAAGTCTTGTCAAAAGACAGAAGGGAGGCCAATGTCACTCTACCTTCCAGCAGTTTAGTAAATAATTGTTTCAATAAAAGAGTGCCGCAGGTGTCGGCTGACCAAAACTGAAAAGCTGGTTTTAAGTTATAAAAAATAAAATGTTTTATTTTATTTCACTGTTTCCCCGCTCTGCTCTTTATATCTCATTCCTCGGGTAGGACTTTTATATCTTATTACTCTGGTCCGTTTTTTCGATCTAAATTCCCGGCTGGATTTTAGATTTTAAAATCATTAGAACATATTTCACACATAATGTTCTTGCCTATGCCATATACAGAGTGAAGTGTTAGGTTCGGCAGAATTTACATCTTAAAATCTTTTCAACTTCTACCATGATTAAACTGTTTTGATTGATAGCTATTTGACCGACACCAACAAACGAGACGTCAAAAGTTTGGTGAAAGTGGACCTAGTCAGAGGGTACGTACTAATCAACTCTGTGCAACTCCGGCTGTAAAAAAGTCGTAAACGGGTTCGCGCTATTCTTCAGGACGTGCCTCAACACCTCGGAAAAAAACACATGTAATACCTCTTGTTGTACACTATTGGAAAGTGAAACACCCTCTTGATGATAACCTGAAACGAATAAAATAGATTGGAACTAAAGTTAATGGGAATTGCGTGAGCGGGTAGTCGGTCCGAAGGAAAAACGTGATCTCGAAGGCAGCTTTATCTGCTCTATGGAACTAGGAGCTACTGTTCCCTTAAACGGGCAACCCTTGAAACTTCCAAGAATTGATCGCCGAACGGATAGTGCACTGTGTGCTTGTTACTCAAATCGACCTGGCAATGTCGGCGGGCCTCGAAAGTGATGGACGAAAACCTCTGGCCGAAAGTTGCTCTTTTGGTAATGAGAAATCTGCAAGAAGATTGCAAGAAAGTTATGAACGACTATGCTCGATTATAGGCATTATCCCAATCGACTGCAATAGCCAATAATATTGAACACTGTAATTACACATTGTGGAATGGCTTTCGTATGTCTTATATGGTAGGAGTTAACTGCGGCATTTTACGGCGAAGGATGATTTTTACTTCTATATTTACGAAGTAAAATTTACTGTAACATTTACGGCGAAGGATGATTTTTACTTCTATATTTACGAAGTAAAATTTACTGTTACATTTAATGTAAGCATTATAATCGTCCTTAATTCGAAAATCGGATCGAGCTTCAGAAAAACTAGCTATATAATAAGCTATATCTATTTTTTTTTACAAAACCAAACAAATTTATTTTGGCCAAGTAGAATTGGAAACAAAAATTGAAAAAGAAAAAATTTGTTGACGTAATCAACGAACTGCCTTCTAAGTAACTCAATAAATCGTAAAAGAAATGAAAAACTAATAAGTAAATAAAAGGGGAACGATGATTAGTCTCTACCCATGGGATTCTTGCTCCATCTTCATGGCCCAGGCAGCATAATATGCTTATAAAATTATATTAAAATAAGCTATCTATTGGGGTTGATGTGTCAATGAAAATTGATTCTCCCAGAAACGAAAAAAAACTTGCAAATCAGAAACTTTATACTCAAGTGTGAACGCACAAAAGTCATCTCACCCGTGGCTTATCTTAGAAATATTAAATTTTCCGCCTGTCTGAATACCACTCATTCATTAGAAGTTAGCCTCCCGAGAAAATTCTTCAAATACCCATTATTCGAAAATGCGCTTTTCATGAGCGCATCCGACGACGATTGTAAACGCTCCAGATCTAGCGAACGACCGAAATATATTCGGTAAAAGGTTACAGGATTTCACTGTTACAAAAGCGCGAGCGTTACCCAATGGTGACGCAGCAATGTTTGCCGTCACCGCGACTAAACAGATGCAACAATTTATTCTGATGCTTTTCAGAAACTCCGAATCATTACGAATAAATTACTCGAAGATGATGATTGAGCGCAAAATAAAAGAACCTTACCTTATTCAATTAACTGAGTAAATGTGTATAAGAAAGAGTTCTGAAGCTCCGTTCCGATTCTCGATTTTAGGACGATTCCAATAGGTACTTTCATTTACTCTGTAAATATGGAAGTAAAAAGAGTTAAAGCAAGATGGACAATAAATTTTGACTTGAAGTTATTAAATAAACCCGAAGGCTGGAATTTCACCTTCTACAAGGCCTCGAAGGGTGTAAAAGAGTGTACAAGAGTTCCTCCAACAGTCGAGGATGAGAGGCAATCCTGACTAATACACTCATGGGATACGGTAGCACAATGAGTCGCTTTGATTGACTTCAACTGGCACCTGCTCCCGTGGATTTGCTTCGAGTCCTCGCTCCTATTCGTTAAGTTGGAACGCTCTATAAGGAATAACTGAAAGCGAACTGCTATTGATAACAGAACGACCTCGAATCTTTTCCCTTCTCTCTACACGAAACGAGGCATCTCACAGTGGATTTTCTACAGTTCAAGCTCACGACCTGAGCCGATACGTCTCATTTGCCTAAGGTTCAATAGACGAGGAAGCAGAATGAGTTTGGAAGAAGAATGGTATGAATGAACCACGTGTGATCGTATCAAAAGTAGCTCACAGATAACACCGTATTTGGAACGTGAACATTTTATCCCAATTTATTCATCTGCAGGTTGAAATTGGGTTGACTTAGCTTTACACGAATTTCGTTTTAGACGATAATTATGACGATCCTAATCAATTTATTAAATTCGGGAGGTACACACCTAGGTGAGTAAAAATTTGAACCAAATTTATCCTATTTTGACTGAACACATAAGTATAGTATTACATCATGTTGTCTTACCTAATTCCCTACACAAAAAGATTCTTTTTTCATTTCCAGAATTTTTTTATTAACAAGAGGTGTCAGCAGATGGCTCTCGTCAATTTACTTGCAGAAAAAATATTGCTCACAAAAATAATAGTACCGAAGTACGCCGAATTATTGCTTGCATAAATGAAAGTACTATAGGTACCCACGCAAAATATATATCAAGCCAAATATTTATATGACTCATCCACGGATATTTGTCGTCTAAATCGAATTGAAAACACTATGCTTAAAATGTGAACTACCAACGCTCTGAAATGCTATTTTATCGAAGAACAGTCAAGAGCAGTCTAAAACCAGTGGTTCGTATATACCTAACACATAATGATTCAATATTTTGAAAAGTAGGTACATTTTTGAGCCAATTGTTTTTGACCAACTCGGTAAGGCTGCAATTATCGAAAATGTCAAAAAGCACGCACACCCAGTTAAAAAACGTACCATTCCGAAGTTCTTCAACCAGCACCTGTCAGCCTAAATTTTAATTGCAATTCAACTAATTTCACCCTAAGCCAAGAAGTCAATTGACCTTGAGACGAAACGCCGTAAAACATCGAATCGGAGCATCTGCTGTGTTTTTAGTCACGTCCCATGGGGAGAGTCGCTCACGTTGGGAATCGCTTGCATAAAAGTCCCGATAAAATACGTGATGAGTTCGGAGCAACGCCGAAAGTCGACGTCATCCCCTTTGTCCTCACTCGATCCTCTCGAATGTGGGAAAATCCGCCCTGCAAGGTTGTCGTCTCAATAGGTCTTGATTCGCCAGACTAATGGATTTCCGAACAAGACTGTCGCCAAGGGGTGGTATCACTCACGGTAGAGTGTACACGTTTCTGTACTCCGGAGGGTGAGTCTCATGGCTGAAGTGCAGAGCAGGATGCACGAGTCGCTGCGGGAGGTCGTTGATCAAGACAGTGGAGATTTCTAGCAACGATCGTGATGATTTTTGAGCCAGGGCAGGTGAATTGACGACTTCAATCATATTATGACAACGTAACATAACATAACATAACATATTATGATGAGAAAATTTTAATTGACTTGTCTTCCGTCCTGGGCAGACCTAAAATGTCTTGAAATTGAGATAAAAAACTACCTTTCAATTTTTCAACTACCTTTTGAACCACAAAAACCTTTAAAAACCTTTAAAAAACTACTCTTTCAACTACCTTTACACCGCTCTTACTCGAACTTAAACTTAAAGTCAAAGTCAAACTCAAACTTGAAGTCAAACTGAAATTCAAAGTCAAACTCGAACTGATAGAAAAACTTGAATTGAAACTAATGTCGAACTGAAACCCGAACTCAAACTTAAAGTCAAAGTCAAACTCGAACTTGAAGTCAAACTGAACCTCGAAGTCAAACTCGAACACAAACTTAAAGTCAAAGTCAAACTCGAACTTTAAGTCAAACTGAACCTCGAAGTCAAACTCGAACTTAAACTTAAAGTCAAAGTCAAACTCAAACTTGAAGTAAAACTGAAATTCAAAGTTAAACTCGAACTGAAAGAAAAACTTGAATTGAAACTAATGTCGAACTGAAACCCGAACTCAAACTTAAAGTCAAAGTCTAAGCCCTGCCGCCCCTAACGAGGTTCACGATGGTTCAATAACGAATCCGATCACGATTTATTGCTGCCAACGATTTAACAAGAAAGCCATTACAATGAAACAATATTCCGGAGTTTTTATCAGAAATGTCAATAATTGAGCACCAGCGGCGCAAGCGTCCGGCGATGCGGAAATTCATTTTGGTTGCGTAGGTGCCGGTGCTGGTGGCATGCTGAACTGAATCAGTATGACAAGGTAGGTTGTAGCAGCAGCTATTATCTGAAACATGATATCGTTGACATTGCGGTGAAACTTGTTTGTTTATAATCAAAAATTCAGAATCAAAGTGTTCGCAGTTTTTTATGCGTTCAAGCGCATCTGAAGGAGGCACTTTGTTTTTTTTATGTACCATACACAAGGCGTAGAAATGATATGTTTGATAGTATGAATACAGAAATCTCACCGAAGTGACCAAGGGATACCCCAAATTGAAAAATCCGCAAGCTGTGAAGTTGATGGTATGCTTCATCGTCACATAAAGGTGTAACTTATTCTGAAACAACATAAGGTCAATTGACAGGGGAAACATTCAATACAAAGGTAGATGCTACTTGCAATACTTACATTGCTGCATAAATCCTTATTTTTGCGCATCAGATCGAACAGTGCAGCATTGAAAGCGTCAGCCTGCAACATCAGTACAAACATTTCACAAACCGGATTATTTAATCGCAGCCAGGAATGCCTAGAGTTATTTTACGTTGGATATCACAATATAAGATAGGGATGGAGAAGGATTCAAATTTAGTGCTCTAGAAAACTCTGCAATACCAAGATTTCCTGCAGATTGCTCCCAGAGGGAAAATTTCAGTCCTGTGAATTCCCAAAACGTGTGCTGCAAGGGACATCTGGGGTTATGGAAATCCAGCTTGTGGTACACTGGACGCTGAGTCAGTAGGTTTGTTCCAAGAGCGAGAGCGTAGTCTTTTTGTAGATGCTGCGTGCGCAGTGCAAGGTTTGGCAGGTGACGAACCAGCAACTGCACTTACAAAACCTCACACTGCGCATGAGACCATCGCACCTCGACTCACACTCCTGGAACAAGCGCTCTGACAACAGACAACGCAAGAGTGATACGGGGTTGAGAATTAGAGACATGAGATGACATTATATTAGGAGTTTCGCTTGGAATAAGTCTTTCTTCAAGAGCCATATTCGGAATAGGCCTAGAACTCTGTGGAAAGGAGAGCAGGTGCCCTCTTCGTCGCTTAATCGGCTCCGTGCCTTGGATCTCTGGACAATGTCGTTGGGTTCGTGCCACCGGAGTATTTCACTCTTCTCTGGAGAATGTTAGAGTGTATTCAAGATGCCTACGCTGCCAACATTTTCGAAGCACCTTAGTTGGTGGTATCTGGGGTATGAAGCCAAATCCCAGGATGGAGCCAGTCCTGAGGCTCTACGGCAAGGATGGGACGATGGGAGTGCATATCTGAAGAGAAGTGCTCTCATGTAGGCAGAAATCACTCGAAAAAGGTATACAAACTCTCTTGTCCTCATGACAGGCTCTTAAAGCAAATCCTGGTAGGGTCAGTTAGGGTAACTGGGCCTAGGGCGACTGGTTCTTGCTTCGTTTCTTTCTCAATTTGAGTTGCACAACCTCAAGTTCTTGCTAGAGTGAGACATAGTGAGGCATGGCACAGTTGCCCTGGACAGTTCACGCATGTCGAATCCACCCACCCTGCGTATGGCCTAAGAAGGAGTACCTAGTGGGCTAGCTGGGTGGATGAGGAGTGAGGGGGTTAACAGTACCTACGATAAATTTATTCTCGAAAAATTTCAAATCCAGACCTTTACCTTCGATTTAGTATGGTCACAAGCGTGGAGAATGCTGATGACTGCTATCAGTTCGAAAACCAGAATTCCCACTTTCAAGCGATTGTTCATTTTGGCTACATCGTAAGCAGTGATCATCATGCAAACGGTCGAATGAACGATTATGATCGAGATAACCTTTTGGTACATTTCGAACACCGTACGAGCCGTCTTGAGCAGCTGACTCTGAACGTTGGTCATGGACTCGAGGTACCAGTGGTTGTGGTAAATCATGCCCTGCACAACGGCCGTCATCTGATCCTGAACAAGTTCCATGAGGGCGTAGAATTGGCAAATGTACAAATGGGTGACGATGCGAGGCATAATTCCGCCAAAGCTATCGGTCAATGTTTCGTCCCATGTAAAACCGGCATTTTCGAAATACGTGTCGCAATACTCGGAGAACACTTCTATTATTACTGAAAAAGCTAGTACAGTGCTCCAGTGTTTCCTATAACTGGGCACTAGGCCCAATTTTAAAATTGCATCGTGGCCTAAGTAAACCGATCGAAATATTTCGGCCATATCATGTTTCTGGTACGCGTAGAAACCGAAGCAAAGCACGACGAACAGGATAGAATCTTCAATTATATCCAGGACTTCGAGTATCGTCTGTATTAGAGTTGTCGATGTGAAGTTGATGACGTCCGAGAGAATACCGTAAACGACGAATCCACCGCATAAACAAATTGTGAAGAGAGAAATACATCTGGTCCAACGGGTGGTCGGGTAGGCGCTGGCATATTTGGATATTCGAAATACAGTTTCGATAGGAGTAAAAGGATCGTGAGAGTAGAACATTATGCTACGCGATGAGTATATCGACTGAAAGGTAGGCAGGGGTTTTTTCTGCGTAAATAAAATCGCAATTATTCGCGCAACACGACATCGTCCGTTCCCATCTTCATGAGACGATGGCGTGTCTCGCATTACGAACTTTAAACAGGACAGTTGCACGAATCTATTGAGGATCAGTGAGGTACCTATAAACCAAGAATACGAAAAAACGCATCCACGTTCGCGCATTCCTGGGTAACCGAGAAGCATCCAAGGACAGATCTTTTATTTTCTTCAAAACAAATTTATTTGACACTACAGATAGGGCAGGGGATGGTTGTAATTCAGGCTTAGAACTTCCTATACCTGCTGAAGAATAAAAACGTCTTTTCAAATTTACGTTTTGTTAGTTTCCATTGGATCTTGTCGCTTAAGGAGCCACATGCTATAATTTTCACAAAGCTTTTAACTATTCGTTAAATATAACGCCTCGTAGGCTGCTGAGACTCAAACTTCTGCAGGAGTTCACGATTTCGTTTCGCGTCTGTTATCTGTAAGCACCTTTATCCTCTGGGACTCCAACATTGTACGGATGTATAATAAAAACGCTGTTAAATAGATTAGTAACATGGGTTCATTATTTGTCTGGGTATCTCAGAAAATAAAGTTCAAATAGTTGAAGTAGGCCGGTTTATCATCATATCATTTGTGTCCATGGTAAGCTCAATGGTGCTTAAATGGTGCGTTTTCACAATGATGAATAAATAGGTACAAAAAGAAAATACGCGTGCCCCAACCCCTCCCGGGATTCAACCCTCACCAGCGCCCAGCACCCCTACCCCTCACAACCACCCTTACAACATACGCCCCTCCCATTCACCGCCCAGGACCCCCCTGCACCTCACCTACCGTACGCCCCCCTTCTTAATTTCCGTCTACGCAATTATGTTGGCGGCTAGACGAAACGCTCTCTGAAGACCTTGGATTTTCCATGAGAAATCGATTTTTTGCGTTTTCCTCATTCCAGGAAAGTCGTGAAAATTTTTGTGTCATGTACCTACCCAAAACCTAGGTACTCAAAAATATTTTTTTGGAATTAAAAAAAAATCTAATTTTGACTTATAGGTAGTGAAAAATGTGTAAAAGCCTTCAAGGAATCCAACAAGCTCAAAAAATTCAAAATTGGTTCAGTAGAACTCCCTCAAATTGCCAAAAACGCGAAAAAGGAGAAATCACAGTAAGAAAATTTCTTAGAAAATTTCTGAGATTTAATCTCAAGCCAAACCGTTTAAAAAACAAAATTTTTGGGGGAAACCTCCTATTATATGGTAAATTAAGCGAGAAATCAGGGGAAAATACTCTAAAAATTCTAAACCCACGGAATCACCTCCAAAATTGAGTTTTAGCGTTTTTTCAACAATATACCCTGATTATGCCAAATTGGACCCCTTAACCTTTTCCGATCGGATTGCCCAGACAACCAAGTTGGAGCAAACCACAGCTTTTAGGACCAGTTTCATCAAAATCTACCAAGTAATCTATATTTTTTTGAAGAAAACCCCGGCGTGGGATGAAAAACTTACGCTGTTCGTAAACTGTTCACAGCTCCCAGTCATGGCGAGGAGTTTGAATGAAATTATCGTCACTTTGACTGCGTTGAACGCGGATTTGAAAAACGCATCCCATCGCAGCTCCTTCAGCCCCACGTAAATGCTGAACAGCCCGGACAGCAAGGAAATAAAATCGTGCGGTATAGTCAGCAAAATTTGCGGACCGTAGAGTTGGTTGATGATTTTAGCTCTTTGCAGGGCCGTGCAAAGCGATTTGAATTCGTAATCTTGGGATTCGAGCGATTCCCTTTTGGTATCCAAAGTCGATTTTATGAGATCGAGCGATGCGGAAAACTGAAGTACGATTAAAAACATCAGGTAATCGAGAATCACAAAAATCACAGTCGATACACCGAAAGGGACGCCGAGAACGTCGTCGCGATTCCTGTGGGTAAATATGCCTATAATAAACACGAGTTTGAAGAATTCCAATAACAGGCCGAAAAACATCGATTTGACCCTTGGTCGTTTGGCCAGTTCGGCTTTTGACAGTAACGTGAGGAAAAAGTAGAAATATTTTTCCCGGAAAATTATCCGCAACAAGTGCACGATGAGGCTGAATAAAAGTAGAGCGTCTTTCACCAGCGACACATGATTGTACGTTATCCGTAAATGGGTCGAATAAACCCCCAAGAATAAATAGATCGTAAACGGAGCTACCGGGAATAAAAGTACGCAAATAACCAACCAACAAAGGACGAGTTTGGAACGCGGTCCGCCATCGATTTTTGGTAGTACACCGAAATGAGCGGACAAGGAAAACACGGACGGGAAATCCATTCGTTCGAGAGTGCAGTGTCTCTTCGAGGGGAAACCGTTTCACTGGTCAATATCGGGAAAACGTGGAAAATTGCAGAGCAAACATTTGACGTTTATTATACGATTTATTGCTAGACGTCCGCCTCTTGAAGGAACGTCAATAAGCGATTAAATTATAGAGTGCCTACGTTAGGAATGGATCAAAGCAGTCTGCGATTGGCGATACGACTCGAATCAGCGGAAAAAATACTTGTAAAAATTTGTTGTAAAAAAAACTTGGAAAAATAAGTTTTTTCTCTCACAGCATGAAATTGGATAGGCAGGGTTTAAATTGGGGCGACTGGGCTATGAATTGTCTGGGCCTTGGGCGGTTTTCGTACCTTCAAGTTGGAATTTTCTTAAAGTTCTGAGTAATTGTTGGATTTTTTAATGTATCTTCTATAATTCACGTATTTATGGTCTTAAAAGTGTATGACACTGGAAGGACTTTTTTCTTATGAAGCAATACTTAGAGGAAAGGCCTGAAATGGTCAGAAAAATCCAATCTAATCCTAATCGGATTCAAACCTACTGATTCTCGTCTGTGGACCGAGAACGGACGACTCCGGGAATTACACGAACGGCTAAACCCGCACGACCCAACGGTGTAGCGGGACGGTCACCCCGACCCAGAAGATTCGACAGACGAATCTTCTACGGAAGGTAAGAGCCGTCGGTGGGCGTGCTCAACCGCGGCGATAGCGTCTTTGATTGGCTGAGAGCCGTGCGTTCCGGCGGTTCACAACGGGCCCGCCCAGGCGGCTATGTGCTGGATAACTGAGCGGTTCGGCGGTCGGCGGTTCGGGTCGAGCCATTCGTGCGATTCCCACTTACAACCGTTTCAGACGAACGGCTCAACCCCCAACGCGACTGAGCGGTGACGACCGGCATGAAACATTCAAAACTCGAATCCTTCACGGCCGGCCGCTTGAGCCGTCGGTGGGCGGGTCCATTTGTGGCGATCGTGTCTCTTATTGGCTGAGAGAGTCGCTTTCTATTTCACGTCGAGGCGGCGTGCTACGCACTATGGGACACACCCGATCCCCAAAATCATGCATCGTACACTTCTCACACTAAATATTAGTTAGGTACCTAAACTAGCCCCTATTTTACGTAGAATTTTATTATCCAATAGGCATCAACAAGTCAATTGACTCAGACAATCATTTCGGTATTTTACGGCAGCTCAACTTTTAATTACAATTTAATTTTAATTTCCCAACAGTTTTAAGTTACTTACGCTGTAATGGACGCTTTGGCAGCTCTGTATTATCGATAAAAGCTGAAATAAAATTGTGGCCAATTTCAATAAATTGAAAACTGCCGAAGACAAAGCCGCCATGCTGGACTCGTCGTATATGTCGATTCGAACATTTTGCAGCGTGAAATAAAGACTGAACAGTCCAGTCAGTAACGATACGAAATCGTGCGTGATCGTTATCAAAATCTGAGGTCCGTATAAGTAGTTGAATACTTTGGCACGTTTTATAGCCAGCAAATGCGGGCCGATGTCAATATCGCTTTTGCTGAGGCGTTTTCGCTTTTTATCGAGACAAATCTTGACAAAATCGAGGCAAGCGGCGAACTGAAGGGCCATTAGAATGATGAGGAAGTCGAGAAAAATGTAAGCTACATCAGAAACCACGTCCATCAGTACGTCGAAATCGTCCGACGGGTTTTCCTTTATTTTTTTCGAATACTTGACCACGAATTTGCTGATTTCCAAAAAGGCGCCGGCGCTCAGCGATTTGAGTCTTGCGAATTTCGATCGATCGGATCTCGCCAATAATTTCAACATCCAAGCAAAATAAGTTCTCCGATAGATGACAATTATTATGTGAGTTACGACGCAGATGCATGCGAGAAGATTCTTGATCACCGATATGTGTTCGTATCCGATGGCCGCGCTGGTCGTGTAAACCTCTTTCAAGATGAACAAGGTGCACGGAGTGACCACGAAACTAACGAAACCGCACATTAGCCAACACATGACAAGGTAGGAATGTTTCGTTATCGGCAGCAACCCGAAGAACGAACTGGTGGAGAATACTGAAGGTGGAGCCATGCGCGACACTGAGAACACACGACCACGACTGTCGTTGGTCGATGAAATTGTCAGGAATCGAATGCCAGATAAACAGAGGTTTTGTGCAATTGTTTGTTGACCAATGGATGACTTGGGAAGTGGAGTGATGAGTACATAAAAATGATAATACTGAGTAAATTGGTGGCGGGGATCATTCTTTTCCTGTGCATTCAAAGAAATAAAAACCCAATTATAATTGAATTATAATGAGAATTATTGAGTTGAAATAATACTTTGATTCCAGGTGAATACAATGCCATGGGCTACGAAAAAGGTCCTTCACCATAAAATTCTTCGAAGTTTTTGAATCACGAGCCGAAAATCGAGCTTGTTGAATGAAAAGTCCGAAAGGAAGGTTTTCGAGGATGAGTGTACCAGAGAACGTGATATAGGAGATTTGCTGAAAGGGAAATTCTCCCATAAGAGCAACCATTGCATTTGTTATACCAAATTTTGACGTATCAGAAAATGTTTTTGCTTGGCCCATTAAACACAATTCTAGAATTTGAAAAAATAAAAAACAATTTCTATGAACTTTCCATACCTGGAGGCAAAATTACTCTATTGCTGTGTTACTCACACAATTACGAAAGTAAATGGAAGTATTGTAATCGTCCTGAAATTGAAAATTCGCAAAGTAAGTTTTTTATATTTCCAATTCTCACAGCCTCCAAAGTGCTCAAAATATGACCAATTCAAAATTTGTGGTAAATTTTCCTATTTCACAAAAATTTCTTATTTAATAAGAAATGTCAGTTTCAAAATATGGAGTTATTGTGTTATCTGGTCACTACTGGTTTAATCCTAGAATAGGGTAAAAAAATGATTTTCTGAAACGTTAAAAATCAATAACTCAAACTTCCTCAACGTTTCACTCAGATCGACAGACGATTCGCTCGCTCCGCCAAGGAAATTACACAGACGAAAAGCGGGATGACCTTCTTCTTTATGTTTCCTGGCACGTCCCGTCCTTTGTCTACGTAAATCAAATCAGCCGTCCTCCTTCTATTATTGACGGCCCATTCATACGAAAAATTCGAGACACAGAAATGGATATCAATCCGTGAATGGGGATTCAATATCCCGAGACAATATTGCATCACATTGTCAAAGGTTCTGCCAGGGCTGTGAAGAGTGACCCTCGAAGGTATGGTGAAAGTGTAACAACGCATCGCACAGATTTGAATAGCTCGGACGCTACGAATCGATCATCAAAGGAAGTTTCTTTGCTCAAACAAATTTTTGAAAATTTTAAAATGAAAAAATAATCATTTTCGGATAGCTTTTGCATAGGTACATAACAGGAAAAATAGGCGATTTTTTACGGCTCTCCAGGACTGAGAAAAACAAAAAAAACGCTGCTAAGTAGATCAGTGGCATGTGCGCATCAGTTTTCGGTATATCCGAAGAACTCTGCAAATTTTGCACAGGGGTTCATTTTTCGATTGCAAAGACAAATCTTACGATATATCGTTTGATATATCAATACGTTTTTCTAAATCCCCATCTAAAATATCTACCAATTTATACTGAAATTCTAGAATAATAACAACTAAATTCCGTGTTTAAGGAGAACCTATATATATATAGGTTCTCCTTAAACACGGAATTTAGTTGTTATTATTCTAGAATTTCAGTATAAATTGGTAGATATTTTAGATGGGGATTTAGAAAAACGTAGCCTCAGAATGCCTCTGAGAATGCCTCAGAACCTTTGTTAAAGCCTGTCTCGTTCTTATGTTGCCAAGCGCAACTGGTCGTAGTGTGAGTGCGTCACCTTGTTGTTGTAATAGGCTAGCTGTCGTAAGTAGATCAATCAACCGTATCTAAGAGCCGAGGCCAAATTCTCAACTTTTTCCAATTTTTGTTTTGCTGATTTGTATAATGCGACCAAATTCTTTAAATTGAAGATATCGGGAGGACAGAAGTTTTTGTGGGGATTCCAACGAGTGGAAAACGATTTTTGTGGCTCTAGTCGTTTTCGAGTTATTAAGAATTGTAGAAATTTTTAAAAACTCAAAAATGTCTCACTAAAACTGCAATAACTCCTAAACGGTTGAAGCTACCGGCGTGGCGATGGTCTCATTCGATTCAGCATAGAAAAATCTATAGAAAATGATGCGTCACATGCCTATGTTTTTAATTTCCAGAAAAACACGAATTTTTTCCCACTTCAACAGCTGTTTTACTGGCCTTAAAATTAAGGTAGGGTTCTGCCGAGACGTTAGGACCAACTAGATACGGAACTTGATTTTTGGTAAAAATTTCAAAATTTTTCGATAACTCCTTCCCCCTGAAAAACCCCGGACGGCGGACGGCGTACGGCGTACGGCGGACGGCGTACGGCGGACGGCGTACGGCGGACGGCGGACGGACAAAAAATTTTTATTGCAGATTCGGATTCTACACCACTTGAAACGTAAACCAACAAATTTTCAGGGGGTGTTAAAATTTTTTTTTTCCTGACCGATTACAAAGGTTCATTTCTATAGAAAAATGAACCAAAATACGATTGCTCATAAAAATCCAAAGTCGGAGGTCTAGAAAAAATTTCAAAAAAATTACCTATGGATTTGACTTGGGAATTTTTTGGCATGAATCCAATTTGGATTATCCAAAGGTATTGACTGAAAAACACAAACTTCGGCGTTTTTTGGAGATTCCGATCAACATGGTCAATATGAGGGGTACAATTTCGGCCAAAATCAACTAAAATAAGAATACGCGAAGTTATGGGAACATGAAAAATATCCACATATTCTGCAAGGTAAAACGAAGATATTGAGACCAAGAATGCTCAAATCGGTTCATTTTTGTGACCGGAAAAAAATAAAATAGAAAACACTAAAAATGCTAATATATCGGAAGTACTGTGAGTTATTCAAATTCCGATTAAACAGGGTGTTAGGTCTTGCCAAGACAAACATCTCAGTTTAAGAAATTTGAAAAAAAGTTTGAGAATTGAGGGAGCTATGGCCATTTTTGTAAGTGACCACGGACGGGCACACGGACAGACGTGGGTATAGCGCAATGAAATTCTCACCATTCATTAAGCGTTTGGTTTATCACAGAAAAACCACAAATTATCAAGGAAGCACATCACCGGCCTAGCCGCAATTTGAGTTTGCACACTTTCAGCGCGTGTCTGATCGTGAGGGATAGTCTCGTGTCTCTATCGATACGGTCGCCATCTTGGTAATCGAGCGATGACAGGTTGCAGATTTCAGTCGAGATGCGATCCGATTCCAGCTCCTCGATCGAATGCAAGTAGTTTCTGTACAGATGTCCTTTGACCAAAACCAAACTGCGCCTTTCGAGATATATCGATACGTTTTGAGGCAAGTTGTTCGCATCTTCCGTATCGCAATCCTAGGACAAAATTCAAGTCGCATAATTACCTGGTAACAAGCTTAAGAGATGATTTCTGGGTTCGTGTACGCGTTCCCTAAATCCTACACAACAAAAATCAATTCAACTAAATTCTGAAATCCAAAAATGTTGATTTGTTTTTGTATTTTTGCAAGGAAGAAGTTGTTAGTTCTACGTCAAACTATGTTAAATCAAGGGAAACGGTACCCCGCACCATCGAGTACTCACTTGACTAGGTTTTCTTTCAAATTTGAGGACTGTGCCTGACCCGCAGCTGATGGTGGCTATAGTCGGATAAAACATGGGCCCGTCTTCGTGCGGCTGGAAAAAAGGCGAATGTCCAACAGTTTCAACAAAATACTCAAACAAATCCAAACCCATTACCATTAAAATCAGAAATTTTTGGAGAAATGTGCCAAATTACCTCCTAACAAAAATCAGGAAAAAAGTTGGGCATATTGGTACCTAGTCAACGATAAAAAAAGGTGTCAGAGGCAAGATTTCGAATTTTCCAAATGTTTTTCCATGGTTTTGAGATTTATGCTACATTTTTTCACCACGAAAATCCGTACAAGTCAACTTGAGTAACCTTCTTTAAAATCGGTTATAAGGCGGTTTTTTATTATTTCACGACATTTGTTGAAATAATTGATTTTGATAAAACATAACTAAGCTTTGGTTGGCGATTGTGTCGTTTTCTGTATGTTGGTTGGTCAAAACGCCTCCAACATAACTAAGCTATGGGACAGATAAAAGCAAAAACTCTCTATTATCTCAAATTTACCATAATTCCTTGCCCTGGCAGATACTCGTTTACGAGGACATGGTTCGTCTTGATTTGACCATCGTTGAAGGCGTCCAGCTGATCGATACGGTCCATGAAAATCTGCAGCCACTGTAAATCGAAAATGTCAAGTATTTACAGAAAATACAACACAAACACAACAGATGTGCAAATGAAAAAGCTGTTTAACGTTATCTCTATTCAATAGGGAGTTTTTCTGAAAATAAATTCAACAAAATTCAGAACAATTTTCCGAAAACATTGATTTTGATAGCACTGGGTTCAGCCCACCGCTACTCTTAGGGAAATAGTTAAATTTGAAAAACTATCGAATGTATCGATAGTCTATCGATAGACCAAACAATCGATATTAGGCCAGCACAATCAAGAATACTGGTGACGTGAATATTTATGAAATTATCGCTGGCCAAGTGAACAACAAAGAATTGAAGTCATAAAAATTGAAAACTCACGGTCGGAATCGGTTCGAGAATCATTCCATTTTTCGTGGGGTTTCCTCCCCAATTTTGAAGTCTCCGATTCAACAATTGAACCCATTTTGGCTTCGGTGCGGAATTCACTTTGTCGAAAATGAAGTTTTCTTCGTTTTCGGTTATGAAGTTCGGTAGGTAGTACAAATCGCTGGGCGCCTGGAAAGTTTTAGAAATCTACGATATTAGAAGATCGAAAGAATCCCTCGACCTCAGAATCAAAAGTAGTCAAAATCACAAAATTGTGTCAAAAATTTAATTTATTGTAATTTTTTTCATCCTAATCATCAGTAGGGTTATCCAAGAGATCAGTACGATCTAATTTGAGATTTTCACCATTTCAATATCAGTTTAAAATTCCTGTTTTTCCAAATTTCTTGTACCAAAACATGAAAGATTAAAATTTAATCTAAAGCAATTTATCGCAATTTCGCTAGAATGCAAAATATTGTTCTATAGGTGTCAAGTGTCTAAAACGGCCACTTACATTCTTCAAGAGGTATTTCGATAGATCCATGCTCTTGCGATGGGATGACTCAGAAACATGAAGAGTTGCACCGCCTTAAAAGGAATCAGAAAGATTACAATTAAAGCCAAGAGGCAACGGCATTCGAATTTATAAATAGGTATTCATGCTTTAACACTACTTCTGTTAACATAGCAATTCCCAGATATTTACATTTCTGAATTGTTATCCTGAATAATAAGAGGTGTCGGTAGGTAGGGCCAACCGGTCAAATGGGCTATCCGTTTTTGGACCACATCTTGTAGGCATCATATGGATAACCTCGTATCTCAATTTTCGGCCATGTTCATTTTATTTGATTTTCTGAATGAGAACCTCGTACCTCATAAGGCTGTAATTCAATTTTTAGCGGAAAATAAATTCTCTGCCCTCTAGCGCCCGAAATGATACCTCGCAATCGTTCAATGGAAATGATTTCAATGATGAGATACGAGGTTATCATAATATGCCATCAGTTTTTAGTTACTCTTAGAAAATGTGATGTTTTTGAGATAAGTACAACATTGTCATACAACAATGTGGATTAGCAGGTTCGAATCCCGCTCTAGTCCAGGGGGCCTATTGTACAAGGGATTTTGGTCGAATCGATAATATCGATATATCAATAATATCGATATATTATATCAACGAGAGGAATCGACATATTAATGGTATAGAAATTGACATTACAATGACAGTCAATTTGACTGAGTCGAATTGAGTCAAGTCACTTCTGTCGGTGTTACAATAATTCCAAGGCAACTCGACACGCGTGTGAGTAACATTGTTGTTGTTATCTTTTATTGCCTTGAGCCTTTTTTTGTGCCTATTGCGAGTAGAATTCTATTTACCTATGCCAAAATTGTAAACAACAAGAACCTACACACGATGCCACAAACTGAAGGTGCGATTTTTCGATCTTGTGGCTTTGTTATATTCGTGCTAAAAAGAAGTCCGAATATGCCGAGATGAAAACCACTCTTACAGAATAATATTATGCACCCTGGAATTTTTGCGATCCTCCTTTCATTATTTTTCCCCTTTAAAGGAGCTCCTTCCTCATGTCAGGCCCTTCTAAGGGTGTAAATCTCGACTCGAAGAAAAATCCAACTGAAATTCTGAAAATTTTATCCAGTGAGTATAACAAGGCGATTATTACCCTATAGAATTCTATACTTTCCTAAGGAAAGGACAGATTTCACCAAAGTTGCGAATACCCGACAGGGTAAACGTGTAGGTTAATTCATACGTAGTGGTAACTTACGGATTACTATAGATAGGATAATGTGAACACCAGCACCACCTTAACCTACTAAACAGGACGTGAAATTGGCTGGCTGGCTGGCTTTTAATGTTTTTGTCAAGTTTTTACTGGAGTAGAATGATTTTTTGTTGTTGTTGTTGTTGTTGTTGTTGTTTTTCGTGTTATTGTCGTATGCCTTAGGCCACGTTCGACATTGGTTTTTTGATGATTTTTTGACATGATTTTTTGAGCAGAATAAACAAACAAACGAAAACATGAAGCAGCAAGTGATAACAAGATGATAGTATATTGATGGCACTAGAATTCGTTTCGAGAGCCTGAGCAAATTGTTCAATGTGATCAGTGTTGCCATATCAGAGGTTTTCCCTCCGTTCCTAGAGGTTTCGAGGTGCCTAACAGAGGCTAGTTGAGGGATCCCTCTGTTCTGGAGGTTCTAATGAGACTTTTTATTTTTAATGACCAGAAAGTGTTTTTGCTGCTTTAAAACCACAGAGAAAGAATTGTGCTGCTCGAACACTCAAGTGTTCATGTTTTGGTATAGAAGATCTTTAACCTTTGCTACCATTTATGGAAACATTAGTTTCAAGCCAAAGGTCATATCGTTTGTAGGAAAGAAACTTGAATTTTTGCACCAGTTATATAATATATATTATATTATAAAGATTAATTTCAAGCAGTGCCATACTTTCTTGTACGGTACTGTGTCACACCTTTGTTGTTTCTTCCTTCTGGTATAGGACTCTTTGAACTCAAAGTTGACTTTGATCTCGAAGTTGACTTTGATTTCGAAGTTGACTTTGATCTCAAAGTTCATTTTGATCTCGAAGTTGACTTTGATCTCGAAGTTGAGTTTGATTTCGAAGTTGACTTTGATCTCGAAGTTGAGTTTGATCTCGAAGTTGAGTTTGAACTCGAAGTTGACTTTGAACTCGAAGTTGACTTTGATCTCGAAGTTGACTTTGATCTAGAAGTTCATTTTGATCTCGAAGTTGACTTTGATCTCGAAGTTGACTTTGATCTAGAAGTTCATTTTGATCTCGATGATCATTTTGATCTCGAAGATGAGTTTGATTTCGAAGTTGACTTTGGTCTCGAAGTTCATTTTGATCTCGAAGTTGACTTTGATCTCAAAGTTCATTTTGACCTCGAAGTTGACTTTGACCTCGAAGTTGACTTGGATCTCGAAGTTCATTTTGATCTCGAAGTTCATTTTGATCTCGAAGATGAGTTTGATTTCGAAGTTGACTTTGGTCTCGAAATTGACCTTGTTCTTGAAGTTGACTTTGATCTCGAAGTTGAGTTTGATCTCGAGGTTCATTTTGATCTCGAAGTTCATTTTGATCTCGAAGATGAGTTTGATTTCGAAGTTGACTTTGGTCTCGAAGTTGACTTGTTCTTGAAGTTGACTTTGATCTCGAAGTTGAGTTTTGTCTCGAGGTTCATTTTGATCTCGAAGTTGACTTTGATCTCGAAGTTCATTTCGATCTCGAAGTTGACTTTGATCTCGAAGTTGACTTTGATCTTGAAGTTGAGTTTGATTTCGAAGTTGACTTTGATCTCGAAGTTCATTTCGATCTCGAGGTTGACTTTGATCTTGATGTTGAGTTTGATCTTGAAGTTGAGTTTGATTTCGAAGTTGACTTTGATCTCGAAGTTCATTTTGATCTCGAAGTTGACTTTGGTCTCGAAGTTGACTTTGTTCTCGAAGTTGACTTTGATCTCGAAGTTGACTTTGGTCTCGAAGTTGACTTTGGTCTCGAAGTTGACTTTGTTCTCGAAGTTCATTTTGATCTCGAAGTTGACTTTGGTCTCGAAGTTGACTTTGACCTCGAAGTTGACTTTGTTCTCAAAGTTCATTTTGATCTCGAAGTTGACTTTGATCTCGAAGTTGGGTTTGATCTCGAAATTGACTTTGATCTCGAAGTTGAGTTTGATTTCGAAGTTGACTTTGATCTCGAAGTTCATTTTGACCTCGAAGTTGACTTTGAACTCGAAGTTGACTTCGACCTCGATGTTCATTTTGATCTCGAAGTTGTCTTTGAACTCGAAGTTGACTTTGATCTCGAAGTTGATTTTGTTCTCGAAGTTGACTTTGATCTCGAGTTTAAGTTTGATCTCAAAGTTGAGTTTGAACCGAAGTTGAGTTTGAGTTTAGTTTCATTTCGAGTTTGAGTTTAGTTTCATTTCGAGTTTGAGTTCTAGTTCCAGTTTGAGTTTGTATATACCTGGTTTAAGTTTATTTTCAGTTGGAGTTTGAGTTTCAGTATGAGTACCAGTTTAGTGTCAGTATAGGTACTGATATATCAGTTTGAGTAGATACCTTTCTTTCGACCTTTGAGTTCGGGTATCTGTTTGAGTTCGTGTATCAAGTACGTGTATCGGTTCGAGTTTCTGTTTGAATCTAAGTGTTTATTTCTGGAAATAATGTGCCAAAAATGATGGGTATTCACCAAGTACGTACTTGTGTGAAGATTTCATAATAATATTATGTTGATTTGACGAATTGACGTTACATTTTTGCCAAGATCAGAAAGCGACAAATCAATATTATATTGTTATGAGGGTTATAATAACCCTCTTTTGTTCAGGCCAATATGTTTGTAGTTCATGGTTGATGCTTTAGTGACGTACATGGTGTTTTACCTTATCTTCTGTTGGTCCGGGTATTGGTATTGGAAGGTATTGGAAATGTCATTTATGGTATGCCGATGGAGGAAGGCTCTTCATGAACATTCCTGAGTTTAATGTTATGTTCTAACGGCTGAGTAGTTAATTTTGGTTTTTCACCTCCTATGAATTGTATTTCTTCGTAGAACCAATGAGCTCTTGCCGGTTGTAGTTTATCCCAAGTTTTTGATAAGTTCCGATAATTTCACCATATAGTTAGCAGGTCGAAAAGCCGGGAACTCTGCTACACGCCCATCAACATAATATGAGTGGCGCATGTATTCGCCGATACCGCGACTGTAATCAGCGGCTGCAAAGGCGGAGGAAGGAGCCGGAGAGAGGAAAGCAGTCGGCTGTGGAAGGGGCTCGGAAAATATTATTGGCTCCTCGCGGAAATGAACGGCTCCCAGGGTGGGAATGGACGTTCGCCTTATTCGGTCAACTTTACCTAATTTGGCAACGTCGGCCGCTTCTAAATACGGACTTGTACCCCCGCGAGATGGATCGAGCCCGAGTGGGGGCACCTACCCCTCCCATTGTCACTCCGCTTCACCAGTCCACCTCGTAATATTGCCGAAGCATACGGGCGACGTAGTGTTAATTTCCGCCAATATTAGCCAACTGACAATTAACGCGTAACGTTTTTCGAGCAAAAAAATCGCCACATTTACCTGCCTTTCGGCTGGGCGGTGTTCAAAATCGGGTGGGGAACTCGGCCTCCCCCTTCGCCGGGCGACGCTAGCGCTCCCAGGAGATTTCGTCTCGAATTACACACACGGCTGGCAGTTCCGTTCGTCGCCGTGACGGGTATTCGTCGTTACAATGGCTTGCGCGCTTTTCGTAACGTGATCGTCGTTTTTTCGCGATGAAAGACGACTGTGATAACGTTTCAAACTGATTTCCGCGTTTCGTTAACCCGTAAGTTTATTTATAGGAAAAATCGTCGACATTTTCTTTCGCGGAAATTTATTTTTCGCGAAAAGTGTCTTGTGATGGATACACCCAGCGGAGGCAGAGATTCGCGCTTCATGTCGTACAACATCTCTCTGCTCGGAAATGACCAGGAAATGTACGGTGCCGTGCATCGGCCGTCGACGTCGACGCCGCCGATGTCGTCGTCGCGGTCGGGACTCTGTTGCAACGTCAATTCGGCCGGCTCCAGGGGCGTCAAACGGTCGTCGAACGACGTCCTCTACGACAACGACGGCCGGCAGATGATCGACGACGTCGTCGACGATGGTTTCGCCTCGCCGGCACCTCAGAAAGGGTCGCCCCCGGCGAACGGCAAAAAGACCAAAGGGCGAGTCAAAATCAAAATGGAATATATCGACAATAAATTGCGCCGATATACGACCTTCTCCAAACGAAAGACTGGCATCATGAAAAAAGTGAGTGGCCGATTTTTTTTTGTTGTAGATTTTAACGTTTTTTACGCCAACGTCAAATTATTCGTCCGGAAACGGTCAGTTGGCTTTAGCTATTACCGGATTCAGATGTTGGCGATGGTATCATATTCGTAGATAATTATTTACTTACCGCTGAAAAAATCAACTAGACGCACTGTTTTTGGGAAGAATTGGAATAAACTCGAACAAGTACAAAGAAACCTTCAGAAATGTTCCGAATCTGATGATAAACCCAAATCGAGCTTCTAATTTTTGATGTTCTTCTGTTTGTAAACGTCGTTGGAATTTCATCTCGTGCATAAGTCAGCTAAACACGTCTTGCTAATCAAATAAAAGCTGTTTACAGCCCAAAATCAATAAGTTCCGTCAAGTTTACGTCAAAATCCCGTTTTGGAGTTTGTTTAGTATGATAACCTCACGAAGCGTAACCTCCCTCTTCTTATCAGGCATCGGCTCTTGTTTACGAGGAAATTTCTTCGAACTTTCGACAACCGGAATAAAATTCAGTGAGAAATCTCTGTAGAAATTTGTACGAATTCGCATTCGTGTTTCCATCACGTTCAAAGAAGCCGTTATCATACGGGCTGTTATCAATGACGCGATGCGCGACCTAGAAACCGAAATCCGCAATAGGTCTCGCAGTTTTTGTCTTTTTTTGAGCGTTTAATTCAATAAATTCAATTTTATTTTTGGTTTGTGATTATTTTTTGTTATTACCGTACGCTGAGTTCAGTTTTTGGGTTAGTCGGTAATCGGGTATAATTTATTTGCCAATCGTTTGTAACAGGTGTTTTACCAGTCTGTTGATTTTGACTTTCCCTAGCGAATCTGGGTCTTGATGTGGCATCTCGATTGTTCTGCGGTTAGGTTGAAGTTTCGGCGTTAAGGAATCCAGTTGTTTGAAACCCTAAAGTGAAAAATACAAGTATACTTACCGATGGTACTCTTATTATTATAGATAGGTAGGTACCTGTTGTATGTATCTACGTATTCGTTTAGTTTCGTCAAAAACGGAAAAAGGGAGCCTGATTTTGTCTTTCTGAAGATTGTGCACAACCAACCTTACCCTGTAATAAATAAATAAATCTGTTTTTTGCAATTTTGACAAACGGGCTTTGATTATTTAGGTAAATCAAGTAAGTAGGTATGAATGAATACCACTCAAATATGTCATTTTTCCCTCTGTATTTTTTTCGCATTTTCCTTCAAATCCACTGAAATATACCGACGTACGCAGTAAAAAATAAATAGCCCGTGATTTTTCTTGTGCCTACTTTTTCATTCTCATAAAATCTGCTAGATTTCACAGTCAAACGTGGGAATTTTCCAATCAAATTTGAGAACTTCCCAAAACGAATTGAGAATTATCCAAACCGAAAAATTTTCTAATTTTGAAAACTCCAATTAAGGCCGTACAAGGGTATGAGTGGGTACAGAATTATATTACCTTTTCGAATTCAGAATATTTAAATTAATTTGAGAATCCGTTCGAGAATAAAGCATGATCCAAGGAATGTTACAAATTTATGATTAGGTACTAAGTTAAGGTAGGTACCTAATCAAAATTGACCTAATCAATTTTGAAAGTCCAGAAAATTTGAAGCATGAAATTCTGCTTATTGTAATTCTTCACAAATAAAATTTTTTCCGGAAGAACAATTTTTTTACCTGCGGAAAAAATGTTTTTTCGCTCGATACCATTTTTCATTGCGTTTAAAAATATCTACTCCTGGATCAGTTTTGACGTTGAGAAATTAAAAATGTTTGAATGATCCTTGAAATTTCATGGCTCACTTTTCAATTTGGAATTAGCTAAGTATTAACACGCTCACCATTAGGTAGGTACCAGACATTCTCTATGATGAGGTAATCATGATTGTAAAAGTTTTCTGGAATTGGACTCCAAATTTTCTTGATATTAGCCACTTACTGCGCTGGGCAAAGTACATAGATCCTTGCAATTTAAAATCAAGTAAATTTTGTCAAAAAATTTCTTACCCTGCTTTACCGGGTTATAGAAAGATTGTGTGATCTGCCCGTCGTGTGTTATCCACCGCTTTGGCGTCAAATGGACAACCATGACTAGTTACTACTGTATAGGCCATCAAAATGATGTTAAAATCGGCTCAGCGAAGAAATGCTTTTGATCAGCGGATCACGGTATACGGGAGAGGATTCATTAATAAATTGCCCCCCGGAGTGAAAGCATTCGGAAGGCCATTAAGGTTTTAGTGTAGCAATGTAGTATTAGCAATGTTGTAGTAGTGTATTAGCAAACGTGGTGGTAGTTGAGGTGAAATCAAAAAACAAGTTGTCACTTACCGCTTTGAAGCGGCCGCGTTTATGCAACAACTTTTCGTCACTCGGGCCATCTGCGATTTTAAAATGGCGCCATTATCGCGATTGCGTTTATTTTGGATTTTGGAAAATCCCACCTTCACGCGGGCGGGGTAAATTTTGAAAAAACACCCAACACGACGGGGGTTGGATTTGTTTGGATTTTTGCACCAACTATTCGCCTATGTGGCAGGTTGTGCTGCCTAGCGGGGGAGAAACCGGCTCTTGCCGATGTTGTGCGCACACGGTGGAAGAATAGCGTGAATACGCGCACAGCTGGAGCCGAAGTTGGGGCCACCTTGTAGACTCGAAATAGCCGATGTTAGACTGTGAATGAGAATCCAAATTTAGACTTCCTCTTTGTTTTATTCATTTATATTACACCGTCGTATACTTCGATATGTCTTTGAATTTTTTTAAATCCGTTTATTTATTATTTTTACAAAACAAAATGCATTCATTACAAAATTGACGCAGAAAATAAAAATTTAATTTACAACATGTAACAAAAATCATTCCCCAACGCTAATCATCCCCAAATAGCACTGTGCTCGCGTTGGCAATATTAAAAAACCTAGTAGGTAAATTATGAAATGAAAATCAAAAAGAATACTAATCTGAAACCATAAAAATTTACCTATAGTTCAAGTTGGCAAAAGTATTTTTTAGGTCAATTTTAAATTTAAAAGAGTCATTCATCAGTTTTATTTCCTCCGGCAATTCATTAAATAAATTGACTCCTCTGTACTCTAATCATCTCTGGCCGGTGGATGTGTTTTTTAAGGGTAGTTTCAGCAAGATTTTTCTAGCAGCTCGTGTATGCCCTTGGACAATTTCGAATTTATCAATATTATTTTAATTTTTTTGAATAATGAATTTGATGAATTTAATGAATTTGAATATTGACTAGACATTTCCAGTAATAATATTCTTTCTGTATGCTCAAAATAGAGTAGGTACAGAATCAAGTAGCATGAAACCGAGCACATTATTACATTATGTGCCTCTTTCCTAAATATTATATCCCTTAATATATTAGAATTGTTGGACGATTTATTATTACTTAATTCGGATTATTAATGATAATCTAGTAATAAGACTTCTATTATTCAAGGTCCCAAAATGCTGGTTTTAGCTTGCTGAATGAAAATAATATTATTAATATCTATTAATATAATTGTTATGTCCTAGGTGAAATGTACATGACTCTCCGAATTGAATCTACCTTTAATTGAATTGATAAACCGGCCATCAATATTTTACTCGGAGAGTACCTAATGGATATTTGATGCATAAACTGATTTGATGAGTATAATTTGCTGAACTTGAAAAATTCGAAAAACCGGGAAATCTCCTATGTTTTGTAAATGTGGACTTCAGCTCAAAAAATCGTATCGGATCGTTGGATTTGAATTCAGAACCCTAAAAAACGTATAAATTGATAGTTTTCACGAAAAAATAACCATCTTTTACTCATTTTTTCTTCTAATCTATGGGCTCTTATTTATTATTCTGTTAAATAAAATGAAATAAAATAAATTTTATTATAATTATTAAAAAAAAATTAGCAAATTTGTTCTAGTTGAACACCTCGGGTAAGAGAATCAGCTAAATTCGTTCTAAAGTACTCAAAAACGTTCAAATGTAAAAAAAGTCGCCATTTCAAAAACAGTTTTTTTTGGGTTTTGAACCCCTTAACATTTTTTTACCGGATTACCCAGACAATACGCACCAAGTAAGAGCAAACTACAACTTTTATTTTATTTTATGATTGTTTTTACCATTAATCACGGGCCCCCGTTTAGTCGTAGAATATCCGTCACATTCCTAGCTACTCGGATAAAAAAGTCGACTTCGATAAAAAATTTCGAACGAGAGTGGAACTGTTCCTAATGGAACTTCGAAATTATCGATGCTTTCGAGACTAATTTCCCTCCATAATCTTACGAGAGGCTCGCCTCTATACTGAAACATTGAAAATGATCGATTATCAATCAAAAACTCGTTTTTGTCGCTCGGAAAGGCCGCATTAACTATAGTACATCCTACAATCATCTGATGATTACTTGTAGTTTCGCATGTTTGGGTGTTATGCAGTCACTTTACATGGGTTTTTGGTAAAATTCATGTTGCAAATAATTAGCAAGTCTTCCACATGTATTGGGCCAATAATAATTATTGACCCTAAGGCTCGTTTAGTAAATAATTGTTACAAACACAGATAATCTATCATTTTCAAATCGAATTATGGAATTTCCAAACCAGATTAACCCCCTGGTGGGAACATGCCATTTTGCTCCGCTTAGTGGGAACATCTGCTTGAGAGGCAGCTATAGTAGTAAATCGTCTCTAAAACCTGGGTTTCACTTTAATATAACAATTAAAGCTGTTTGTATGTTTCAAAAACACTATATATTTATCTTATCTCTAATTTGACAAAGAGTATATCGATAGTAAAAGTGAAAAACCTCGTAAGTCTCAATTTTTAGTAAAATAAAGATTTGAGCTCTATGGGTTGTATTCGAGCCGTAGATCTATCAAGTGGAGCTGGATTCCTCCGGGTTTTCGTCTCATTTCTGCTCTATGGCCATGTGCAATGACCTGTAAGTCAAAACCTTTCAGAGGTGTTGCAAAAGCTAGCACGTTTTTTTTTTTGTACTCTGACAAATTTCTGAATTTGGACATAAAGGATTTACACTTTTACTATTGATATTATATCTCAAAATTCAGTAACAATGTCAAAATAGTATGAAGAATTATTTCAACTAATGACCAATATACCAAAACACATCACAGTAAGTTGCGAGTTACGGGTCACAAAATATCAAAACACCATCAAAATTACGATGGAGGAGCTGAAGTTCTGGACAAGCACTTTGTTGAAGGCTTCCATTCAATTTTTCTTGGCGCATTCGTTGCATATTTGCCTGTCAGGCAGACGCTAAAATATACATCAGTGGGAATATTTGCCTGTCAGGCAGATATTAGATCGTACATTAGAAGGAACATCTGCCTGTGAGGCAGACTATAGTTTAGGAAAATTGCATTTACGTTGAAAAAACGCAACTTAGAGCAGGATTGACCCTTCTTCTGCAAGGGGTAGATGTTGATTGAAGCACATGTAGAGCCTGGGCGCCTCAGGTTGACAGTGGAGCGCTCCAGTGACCAACCTTTCAATCATATCTGCCTCACAGGCAGATGTTCCCACGAGGGGGTTAAGAATTTTCGGCGTCAATATTATTTGAAATGTTTTCTAATTAATCATGATTAATTAGTTCCAGATTAATTATAGCGTTTCCATATCAAAATTCAAAATTTTCCATATAGCTACCTAATAGCATTTTCAGGTGAATAAAAGCTCAAAAATTAGAGAAAAAAAATATTTCTCTAATTTTTGAGTTTTATTCACCTGAAAATGGCTATTACCTATTTGGAAAATTTTAAATTTTGATATGGAAACGCTATAATTAATCTTGAAAATTCCCTGTTTTGTTTGGAAAATGTTCAATTTTGACTTTTAAATGCTATTGATTACAACAATCTAACCTACGCTATTCCGTTTAATCACGGGGAAATCGACAGCGTAAAAAGTGGCTGGAAATTTTCTTTCGAAACTGATTAAACCAATTTCAGCTGATGGTTTATTGACGAATTGTTCGCTATTCGGTCAATATGAAATCCGCTCGATGAGCCTAGTCCAATATCCGATTTCTATTCTCGAATCGAACGCGACCCCTCAGCTGCATTACAATAGAACACTTTGCCAAGCCGGTTCATCTGTCTCGCTTATTATTCACTCTCACTGTTTTCCCAGAGGTGAATTCGAGACATTGTCTCTAGCCTTATTCGGTCCTTCTCATCCCGATATCTCGGCTATTATGAGCTGATTAACGTGATGCACGAAGAACATAAATCGATTAATCGTCATTGATGCGTGGACAACCTAATTTTGAGTAGACTTGAAAAAACCAAGGTGACTCAAGTTGACTTGTAAGGAATTTTTTGTTTGTACGTCAAATAATGTTAGAAATTTGATGAAAACCAAGAATTTTCCATTCTTCTATCAATCTGTCCGATTTCTATCAGTGGTGCGTAGATAACACGCAATACATCCATATTTTTAAACGTTAAAGTATGACACAATTTGATCATAATATGATCAAATATTATTTTGACTGCTTTTAATGGTATTTAGCTCAAAAATATCAAAAAATTCACTATGCAAATTTTAAACCTCGCCTAAAATGAAAATACGCTAATTTATCGAAATATAAAAAATATCTACCTACATATTCTGCAAGGTAAAACAAAGATTTTGAGACCAAGAACGCTCAAATCGGTTCATTTTTGTGGCCGGGAAAAAATAAAATAGAAAATACTAAAAATTCAAATATATCGGAAGTATCTTGAGTTATCCGAATTTCGATTAAACAGCGTGTTAGGCCTTGCCGAGACAAACATTTCAGTTCAAGAAATTCGAAAAAAGGTTGAGAATTGAGGGAGCTATGGCAATTTTTGTAAATGTTTGTAGGTATTCATAACGGCTGGAGATTTTTTTATCGAAATTTTCAGGAGAAATCAACCTTGTTCCGGTACCGTCCATTTAACCTAGCCAATCGGTCAGTTTTGACCCCTCTAGAAATACAAGTTTACATTATTTCTGGAAATAATGTACCAAAATATCCCGAAGTCTTGAAAAAAATGCGTTTTTCCAAAACCTTCTCCAATTTGGATGCAACATGTTTCATTAAATAAAACAGAATTTTGACATTAAAATTTAATGTCAAAAAATCGAAATTTCAATGTCAAATTTTTTCATTCAATGAAAATATGACCAAGAAATGACAAAATTCAATGTCAAATTTTTTCATTTACTGAAAAATGACAAAATTGACAAAAAATGGCAAAATTGACAAAGAAAAAATTTTTTCTTTGCCTAATCGAATAATTTGTTCAATTATTGGCCTATTATTGCCAGATCGGTAGCTTTCTTCGATCAAAAGTTATAGACACCATAGACTTTTCGGTGGGCGCGTCGGGCTGCTGTAGGGCTGACTGCGATGACTTCTTGATTTCCCCATAAATAAAGAAATATTGTTTTTAGATCCACTGTCTACACCCTCAAAAGTAGTCGAAACATAAAATTGTAAAAAATAAGTAAATTGTGTCAAAATGTTACGTATCACAACATGGAAGTAGCGTTTGTCATCTCCGCACATCCGGTTTCTCGTTATTATAATTATTATAACACTTATTATAACAGTTATAATAAGTGTAATAGTTACTATTATAACTATTGTTGTTCAACCGACGAGAAGTCTCAACGGATCAGCCGCCCGGCTCGATCGGCGGCGTTTCCGGCTTCAGTTCGCCGCCGAGCCGGCAGATCGCACCAGCCGCCCCGTTTCGGGCCGTCTCCCCTCCCGGTGACTCCCCTCCTCGGCGGTCGACCGGCATCGCGCGGCGCCTAACCGGCTACAGCTGATCCGTGACGTCACACCTTGCACTTCCGATCCTTGACCCTCCGCCTCCTCGCGATAAGCGGCCCATCTGTTCCTCCAATAGTATGCAAGTGCCATCTATTCCGATCGGGCGGATCATTCTTATAAGTACGTGCCGACCCTTTCGGCCGATCGATTCGCCCGACCGCAAATCGTTATCCGCCCGTTATCCTCACCTGTCACAGCTGAAAGTCGAATATCGTCGATCGGAAACGCGCCGATTTCGATTCGACGATTCGTCTCGAATTTCTGTCGGTCCGCACCGTCGACGACGATTTCCGCGCCCCTCGTCGACAATTTCTGACGACCATTTGGCGAACAGGTGGCCGGAATGAACTCGCGTCGTGCGGCCGGGCGGGGGAACATCGCGGCGGAGGAACTTCGCGGCCGCCGCTTTCATGTCGGCCGACTCGGGTCGCGCCACGCACAGCTTTCCTCCTCCTCCTCCTCCTCATCTTTTCCACTCGGCATTTCCTCCTGGCCGAATTTCGCCGATCCGAGCGGAATTCGGAGAACGCGCAGTACTTCCGAGTTATCGGCAGTTAAATTCTGTCAATTTCGTTTCTTGCGTTTTTCAATATCTTGGAACTCAAATCGTTTGAACTGGAACCGAAGTATCTCTTTATATACGACTATTTTGACTCACTTCTCAACAGTAGGTATACCGAGAGAACCATTTACGATTCATTTAAAATTATCATGTTTTAGCCAGGTATACCTGGCCAGGTATACCTATAGGTAAAATTTTTCATGTTTTAGACACGCTAAAATTTCCAATCTTTAAAAAATAATTCCATAAAATGTCTCAATTTTTAGAAATGTTAATTAAAATAGAAGTGTTATTTTTTTAAATTCAATGAATTTTCTTGCCCATCCTTGCCAAGCGTCTCTGTGGGTTTTGACAATTATTTTGAAAAATCCCTCAACCTCGGATCGTTGATTTATTCGGATTTGTGACACATTGTCAACCGAAAATCCGTAGGCGGGTATGGGTCGATTTACCCGATTGTGGCCAAGCCCCGGGCGGCTGTCAAGGGAAATTTCTGGCCGGGGGAAAAAATCATCGGGCTATTATTGATTTAAATTCGTTGGGCGGGTTAATTTGCCTCGCCCTATTGTATTCTCTTATCTTCTCGGATTTGCATGTAATAAGTGTTAAACATACAATAGTGATTTGCATTTACGAGGACAAAAGGATTTTTTCAGGAAAGATCGAAATGAATATGTCCGCGGTCCGTGATTAGCTTGTCCATTGTAAATTGTGATGCAAAATGTTTTTCTGTTCGGATAGGTACGATTTCACTGATTTATGTTCGCCATCGGATTCGTTGGCTCGTCTATCAAATGGCGTCTACGACATTTTGATGCTAATTTGCGCCAATGTCGGCCTAATGTGCGGTGTAAACCTTCGTTTAGGCTATGTATGGTTTGGGCTATGATTCGATTATCAATCTGAATCGTGACTGAGAATCAATGCGAAATTTTTCCTACGTTTGATGGGCACGATCATTGGATATAGAGGCGTAAGAACGAAATTGAAAAACCGACGATCATCGATGACAGTGTCCAGCTTTGCATAGCCGGCAGGTCGTAAACTGTCGACAACAAATTCGACTTTTTCCTTTTTTCCCCGATCGAATTTCTTCGGAAGCCGTCGGGTCGAGTTAAAGCTGCCTCGTTTAATCGGCTCGGGATGTTCGTCACTTTCGATTTTTAATAACAGATGGTTCGAAAAAGGCAAAGCCCGGGTCCCACCCCCCTCCCACCAAATGATGACTGGTCCTTTTCCGTGAGGTCTACCCGTACTCGTGCAGACAGGGCGGGCCGGCGAAGAGCGGAATGTGAAGATGCCTAACTTAAAGAGCTAAGGCGAGACGGAGGAGCGACGGCCGAGGATAAGGATATGAGAAGGATAAGGAGTCGGGGGTGAGGCCTCATCATCGGCTTAGTTCGGCCCCATCCATCCTTCCATCCAGGCCTCGGAGGTTGGGCTTGCCCAGTGGTGAACGAGCTTACCTATAGGTAAGTTTTACTTCCACATTAAATAAAGTAAATTTTACGAAGTAAATGGAAGCATCGCGATCGTCCCAGAATCAAAAATCGATAGGAGCTTCAGAAAAAAGTTTTACTTGTACGCTTTTACTCGGAATCACTTCCTGGACAAGTGTCTGTGTGTTTGGTCCGCCTGCCGTTTGTAGTCGTTTACGAAAATGGCCATAGCTCCCTCAATTACTAACCTTTTTTCAAATTCCTTGAATTGGAATTTTTGTGTCAGCAAGACCTGTTGAACCGGAATGTGAACTACTCAAAGTACTTCCGATATATGGGCTCATTTAACGTTTTTCATTTTATTCTTTCCTGGCCTGAAAAATTAACCTATTTGAGCGTTCTTGGCCTTATATCTTCGTTTTACCTCGCAGAATACGTAGATATTTTTTATCCATCGATAACTCGACGAATTTTTCTTTTAGGAGTGTTTTAGTATTTGCATGGTGAGGTTTTTGTATTTTTCACCTTAGGAGCCTCAAAATTCGTCAAAATATGATCGAATCGTATCGAAGATTTACTTCAAAAAATCGACTCAAAATATGGGAGTATTGTGTGTTGTCTACGCACCGCTGGTTATTATGAGAAAAAACCAGAGTGGTGCGTAGATAACACACAATACTTCCATATTTTGATACGTGCATTTTTGACACAATTGGATTATGTTTTGACTGCTGTTGAGGGTGTTTAGGTCGAAAATATAAAAAAAACTCACTATGCAAATTTTAAAACTCCCCTGAACATAAATACGCCAAGTTATCGGGATATAAAAAATATCCACATAAAATGTGTGCAGGATATTATCCTGCAAGGTAGAACCATGATTCTAAGACCAAGAACGCCCAAATCGGTTCATTTTTGTGACCGGAAAAAAATCGAAAACTCCATGCCATGCGGGTTTTATGGGAACGGAATTTTTATTTTTTTTTGAAATTGACCAATAAAATGAGCAAAATTTAAGTGGCGCATCGGACGGCTCCTATGTAAAGAATCGTTTCTGAATACGGCCCATAGTGTATAAATAAAAGTTTTTTCTGAAGCTGATTTTTCTGATTCTTGATTTTTAGGACGATTTCAATAGGTACTTCCATTTACTCTGGAAATATGGAAGTAATACGGGTACCCGAATTCTTCGTTGCATATTTCCGACTTCGCCGATCGCCCTCGCGTGTCCTTTAGCGAAGCTGCTTAGTCGCGCGAGCTCGCGAGTTGAATCAGAGGGCGCCTGCGCTGCCGGTAGCTCTTCCCCCCTCCCCCCTTCCGCCTCAGCCTCCTTCCCTCACCACTGCTTTCCTTACCAGCAGCCCTGCTCATTCTTCAAGGGGCCGTTATTTGGTCCAGCCCACGCCATATGGCTTCTTTTCTCACCTCGATTTGTTTACGTTTCTCCTGTCGATGCCACTGAGCGATTGCCTATGGCCTCTTACTAATTTCCAGTTGAAAAATCGCCGATCTGCCATCGAATTGGACGAATCCCAAACCTTGGGTGCCAAAATCGGATTTGGAAAAATACCCATACCGTCGCTTAAGCGGCAGCTTGCAACTCAGTTTTCCCAACTTTACAGGAGACCCAAAAAAATGTTTCGATTGTTGGCTGTTTGAGAAGAATGGACATGGGACCGTGGCTTGGAAACTCCTATAAAATTAATTTGGTTCACGACCAGTCATAGCAATGCATTCCCTCAACCTCATGTTTGTATAATTTGGGACAGAACTGGCCACAGCATTGGTGGCTTCTGTTTTTTCACAATTCTGACCTCGGACATGGATCCTCAGCATCGTTTTACATTATAAATAAGGTCTAACTCGATTTGGCCGAAAATTGAGTTATAGCATGTTGCCGCTTCAGCGACGGTACATTTTACATTGGTCAACCTTTTTGGCCTTTTTTGGTGTCTGCAGATCAAACTGTGGAAATTCGCAAAGACGGCCGTATATCCCTCGATTCTTGATTTTTCTTTCAAATCTCATAAACTGGAACATTCAACTAGTATTCTGCCGAGTAAAACCAAATTTTTAGAACCAAGAACGCTCAAATTGATTTCATTTTGATGCCAGAAAACGATTATTTTTTACGTCCCTTCGAATACCTTATGCCAATAGGTGCTTTTATTGCAGTCGAAATCGATAGGAAAGTACCGGTGTGGGGGAAATGCATTTTAGATCGTTTTGGAGTAAATAACATAATTACGGCTCAAAAATTTGACTTAGTTACAATAATATGGAAGTATTGTGCTCGTTTTCTGCTCATCATTTGTTTAAGTCGGGAAAATGAAGGATAGAAAATATCGCTCCATCTCGATCGGGAGCCGGTACAGTTCGTTGAAGAGCAAAAAGGCGAAGCTGTGCGTCGAATTCAGCGGAAAATCCGATTCGAAGAATCGATAGCCTACGGTTCCACAAATTCCGGTCATCGGTCGCTGTCGTCCATATGGAACAACTTGGATTCCCGAAATCATTTCATTGTTCTCGCCTGTCCATTGTCTCTAGTTACTTCTGACTCTTTCCGAGACTCCGCAATGTCCACGAGTCAAGGGAATCTTCGGAAGGACGAAATCTGACACCTCTGGATGAAACGAAGTCTTCGGCAGGACAATGTTCTGGGGTAGGGGTGGGGGTGGGGGGAATTAAGTGGAATATCTCGCTCAGTGATTGTCCCTAATGGAAAACAAACAGTTCTCAGAGTTACCTACTGTTAAAGACAAGGCGTCAAGATTAACAAAGTCGACAGGACTTGATTCAACACCTGGAAATTTCAAAATATGAGTTTTACTCGAATATGGTGTTTTTGAAAGGGGCTATGTTCGTGGTTTAATTAATTAAATTTTTTAATTTTAATTTCTTTAATTTAATTTTATTTTATTTTTAAATTAATTATTGCTAATTTGTAGTTTGATTAATTTATTTAATTTACTAGCAATAATTGCAGTGAATGAAAGCTATCTGTAAACCAGTGGTGCGTAGATAACACACAATACTTCCATATTTTGAAACGTAAAATTGTGACACAATTTTATCATATTTTGACTGCTTTTAAGGGTGTTTAGGCCAAAAATATCAAAAATTCACTATTCAAATTTTAAAATTCGCCCAAAATAAAAATACAATACATTATTGGAATATAAAAAATATCCACATATTCTGCAAGGTATAACAAAGATTTTAAGACCAAGAACGCTCAAATCGGTTCATTTTTGTGGCCGGAAAAAAATAAAATAGAAAACACTAAAAATGCAAATATATCGGAAGTACTGTGCGTTATCCAAATTCCGATTAAACAGGGTGTTAGGTCTTGCCGAGACAAACATTTCAGTTCAAGAAAATTGAAAAAAGGTTGAGAAATGAGGGAGTTATGGCCATTTTTGTAAATGACCACAGACGGACAGACGGAAGTAACGGACGTAACGGACACACAGACACTTGTTCGGGTAGTGATTCTGAGTAAATGTGTATAAGAAAAAGTTTTTTCTGAAGCTCCGTTCCGATTCTCGATTTTAGGACGATCACAATACTTCCATTTACTCTGTAAATATGGAAGTAAAAACAAACAAATAGCTTTTTTCAGAAGTTTACGTGTCTGTAAACTACGAACTCGATGTTTACGTTAGTAATCGCCCTAAAATTTCAGCTGCAGAAAAAATTTATTTTCAATCACCTTCGAAACGAATTAGTTTGCAGAAAAAGCATCGCGGATAGTTTTGAAGAATATTAACATTCTGGCGTTAAGATTTTGTGAAAACCCCGACTGCCCGTGTCAGCTGAGTGATTTATTGTTGCAACCGAAATAAAAACCCGTTGACAAGAATGCGAAACCTGTGCCAAAAATTTGGCTTTTTCCGAACCTGCGTCGCAGCAAATCTACCAAATGCACGTTAGTTTTGACCATATATCAGCTTTCAAATCTTCAACCTATGGCTCTCTGATGCCCAAAGGTTTTCTACAGTGACATCTACATGGTGAATTTGCGACTGAGCTCTAAATAAAGATAAAATAAAATAGTTGAAATAGTTTGTGCCGTCAAATTAGCTCTGAGGGGTCGGTGAGGACCTGTAAAATCGATTTCGTAGATTTTCTTCCGAAGTGGAAATTCCTGGTCGAACTGGCGAAATAATTTAGGAATCTATAATAATAAAAGCAAGTGTTTGTTTGTTTGACCGAGCTCTCCAGCCAAATCTATCGCACGCAGGGACCTGGAATTTTTTACACTGAAGCACAAAGGGGCTGGCAACAAGACCTCAAACCCAATTTTCAATTTTTGGAAAAAAAATTTTTTTTTTTAATTTTTTAAAATTAAAAAAAGTGAATTTTAAAAAAGTGAGTTTGTAAGTTTTAAAAAAGGGAAAAAAGTGAGTTTTAAACGTGAAAAAAGTGGCAACTCGAGCACACGTGGACACGGGCGGAGGGGGGGGGGGAAGAGAGAGAGAGATTCACTTATCTGCATTTTCTAATTTTTTTGCACGGGCAACGCCGGGCGGGTACAGCTAGTAATGTAATAAAAATAAATGAGAAAGTCGTCTTTGTTCTCTCGTCCTCACCGAAGCACAATAAAAGACAATCTTCAATTTTTGGCTAAACCAAATACCTACATTTACAAAGCATTTTCAAGTCGAATGGGAATTCTCCAAACCAGTATAAGAATATCCCAATCAAATTTGAGAAATTATTCGGAAAACTCTCGAATTGATTTGAGAAATTCTCAATTTGGTTTGGAAAATTGAACTAATATAATTTATATTAATATTTCAACTAATATTTATATATGTGTCTCCGGAATGTAGCATGATAGTCCGAACATCGCGCCCATTTTTTAGATGTTCACTCTCTCGCATTTTTTAGTACGCATGCGTTCGACGAGGTGAGTTTAAAAACGAATAAAACCGCGAGACGCCATTCGTAATACCATTGATGTTAAGCCGACTACAGGTGCACAGAAGTTGGCCGAATAAGGGTATAAATTGAAAATTTATTCGAAGGATTATCACTAATTCAGCATTGAAAGTTACAGCTAATGATAATTCAGCCTATTGATTTAAAAATCGCCTCTCAATGTTCGCCCTCGGTAAATTCAGATAAGCCGGTTTTATCGTCTCAGCTGAATTCAGATTCTATAAAAAAGGAGATAGCGCAATATCAAAAAGAACGCCGGCTCCGTATTATAAACAAATTCCTATTATTTACAAGCCAACCTACGGGCAACCTCGGCGAAGAATTGAGACAAACCAGCGTGGGAAGGTAGGGCGATTAAAAACGAAAACCAGTCTCAATTTTCCTGACCTTTTTCTCCGACATTGAGACCGTTCATTTCGAGATTAGGAATCAGTGACTCATCGACCTCGTTTGAGGGTTTTTGGGAGGTACCTATAAAAAAATGAAAATGAAATAATATAAAGTAGGTACCTAATAATAAAGAAGAAGAAAATAAGAAAGAAGAAGAAGAGAATCATAAAGAAGAAGAATATAAAGAATGATATGAATAATAATAAATAATAATAATAATTATTCATAAATAATGAATAAAATAACAAAGAAAATTAAAAAAGTTGGTGCAGGGGGCCTATTCTGTAACCTGAAAGCAATATGTCTTTGAAAATCAATATCGATTTGCCATGGCAAATCTAATGACAACGTATGACAATTTGTGTAATGAATCGATAGCGACTGCCTTCCACGTTCAAATGTGGAAAATCAGTGTTGCTCAAATGCGATGAACAGTGTTTTAAATACGTAATATAATATATCATTAAGAACATATTATGTTCTTGGACCTATTCCGGATTTTGGACCAATTTTTCGACTCGCTGGTTGTTTTTTGAGGAACTCATAATACTAGCTGCTTCATTTTGAAGTATGGAAAGAGAAATATTTCGTTTCACGAGTTTAAAACGACTGATATATTGACCAGAACCCGAAAAAGTTTTATTTTCTACGCCTTCGGTAGCTGCGCTCATTTGAGGGTCATTACGGGTCGATTAGACGGGTCAAATCGGCAGTACACATCACTCTCGAATGAATCCCATTAGAACACTAATGACTCCAGCCACGAGTAAAGCTTAGTCGCAGTCAAGTTCACACTTGAGCGTGTATTGCGTCTTTACTTCCATATTTACGAAACAAATGGAAGTATTGTAATCGTGATAAAAACTTTGTTTTAGCTTGCAGACTACGTGGATATTTTTATTTCCTGGAAACGACGTATTATGATTTTATGTGGGTTTTGAAATTTGCATAGTGTTTTCTTGACATTTTCGGTCATTGATGCCCCAAAATTAATCAAAATCAAATCGCTTTGGCTCGAAAATTCGCGTATTAAAATATGAAAGTATTGTGCGTTATCTGTGGCACCACTGGTTTAATTTAATCGTCAAATGAGCGTTCAGCTAAAAGAGCTCGACCACCCCTTTTGGTGAACTCAAATGAAAAATTCCCGAGAAATTTTTTTCGCAAATTTTTGTTCTAATTTTCAATGTTTCTGTTTCAGGCTTACGAATTATCGACGCTGACGGGGACGCAGGTGATGCTTTTAGTTGCCTCGGAAACGGGCCACGTTTACACGTTTGCGACACGTAAGCTCCAGCCTATGATCACGAGCGATGCGGGCAAGGCGTTGATACAAACGTGTCTCAATTCCCCCGACCCCTGCCAAGGAGGCGGTCTTGGAGGCGGAGGTGAGTTCTTCAGCCAAGTTAATAAAAACGTTTGAAAAAATACTTTTGAAAATTCGAAATTTCGCCTCTGACAGCTTTTTGACCATTGTCTAACACTACCTATTTACAACTTTTTCCGGAAAATTTTTTGGTGGTATTTAGAAACGTTCTTTTAAAATTTGCCGATTTTGAAGATGATGAGTTAGGATTTTTCGAGTATTTTTCTCGGAGTCCTCGCTTGATTTACCAAAGGGAAGGGACAATTTTCTAGTTTTTACTTTTTGAGATTTTTTGGAATCGGTTTTATTTTTTGTCGAAAATTTTCCTACATCTTATTAAATAAAAGGAAATGTTCCTTATCGGTTCTTGCATCCGTGGTGAACCGCTCATTTTTATTTTCCCAGGCGGATCCGGCAGTTGCGGACCTGGCGGTGACCAACGAATGAGCGCCACCGGATTCGAAGAGACGGAACTTTCCTACAACATCGCGACGGCGGCGGACGAAGAACAAAAAGTAAGACAACTCGTGTACGGCGGGGGCGGGGGCGGGAGTGCGGCGGTGGCGGCGGCAGTCGGCCTCATGCATCAACAAGGGGGCGGCGGGGGTCACGTGATGGGCCACCCCCCGCACCACCCCAGCTCGCCCCACCACCACCACCACCTGATGTTACATCAAAACTCACCCTCGTCCCACCACCTGATTCCATGTTCGAGTCCGTCCGCCTATCAGCAGGCATGTCCGTCCCCTTTACCTCATTACCCGCCGCATCCTCACATGTCCCATCAGCATAATCAGCGCTGATGCTCGAGATAGGCTTCCCATAGAATTACTGATAGTCTCCCGTATGCCGAGGGGCAGCTGATTGGTGCTGTAGTTTAGTTGGTCGTAATGGTGGCAGTCTTTGGTGCCTCGATTTACTGCCACCGATTTACTCGTTACAAACCATCCAGTCCAGTGCAGATTCTAAATGAATTTCGTAGATTCGGAGAATTCGATTTGATCCTGGGACAATTTGATAATGGGTCCAAAAATGCGTGGTTCAAAAATTTGCGAAATTATTGTGAAACTGCTTTCAGGCGGAGAAAAATGGGATTTTCCCGGCACACGCGTGGTTTTCTAACAAAAAAAAAAACTTCGAAAAGTCTTACGTATAAGAGAGAAAAAACGGATAATATAAAAAATGCATTTGGCGGCGTTTTGCCTCATTTTCGGTTCAGTTTCATCCTGATTTTTTCACCCAAGAGAGGGACACCCTAAATACAAGCCTCTGCATGTCATTCTCACTTCTCTACTTACCTATCAATGTCTGTACTGGGCTGTATTTCATACCAAGTGTTTCTCCGTTCGGCAGTTGATAGCTAAAAGTCCTGAAACCATTTCGGCCCTTTCCTGGTTATCTTCCATGTATCGTATCTACCATACAACTCCTCGTTGTATCGTATTTACCTTTGTATCCATTCTTCCGATGCTTCATCAGTCCCTGTTTTCTAGGGTTGCCAGCTCGTGAAATATTGATGCGTATTTACTGATTTTCTGCCAAATTGATCAGTTTATCTAATAAAATACCGATAAATTTCGCTTACAGGTAGAAAGAACTCGAATTCCTTGGCAGAGTAGGTAGCTAACAAAAATAGCGGAAAAAATACATTTCATCTTGAGTAACCTCCTCCTTTTTGCAATAAGTCTATTCTATTTTTTATTTTTCCTCCCACTTTTTTCACGCCTATTGATCGTAGGACTTACAGCCGGGGTGGCATAGGTGGCCTAATTTTCCCATAAATGGAATTATATTGTTTTCCCCGTACTCATAACTTATCAAAGTGATGTAGTGAGCATTAAAGTACCTATAAAATTTTTATACTTCAAACTGGCTTTCCGTATCTGGCAACCCGAGGAATGACAATAGCGCCCGATACTGCCACCGCCACCACCTAACTGCCGCATTTGAGACGCATCATTGCAATTGCATGATAAATCCAGCACGGTGTGTGTTTCATGTGTGAATTCCACTCAGAGTTACATTCAAATTGTAGGAGTAGGTAGGTAGGTACGCAAGGGAAATTGATTTCTCCTACAACCTTCATTCAGCTCTCCTTTTCAATTCTCAAAATCATTAGAATCGCTAGTTTTTGGCGTACCATTGTCATTTTGACTCGATTTCATGAATTATATTTGAGCGTAGCGTTCAAACCCCGAATTTGGGCTAGAGTTCAAAATATGAGTCAAAATGAAACCTTATTACATTCCTAACTTACTTCACATTCCTATCATTAATAGCAAAAGTTTCGAGGCAACGTTTCGAGTGTTTTCCCTCCAGTTTTACCAAAAAATCGTTCGATACTCGATCATTTTCCCATTCCATTGTTGAGTTCCCTGCGAAAAGCTGTACAAGCTCTAAGTGTAAGAAAGCACAATAATTCGTATAGAAATTGGCGAATATAAAACATTTTTGACTTTTTGAAAAAGTCGTAAAACATTATATTTGAAACTGTCTCGACGCATGTTGACGGAGACAACACGATTGATGTACATGCGTAACTTATCTGTAGTTAGGCGAATATTTTTGCAAAAGTCTATATTAGACGAAGGGATTGTACATTTTGCACTAGATTATTATGTTTCTATTTTTCTCGTTGTTTTCCTATTTTTTTCAAGTCTTGGCGATTATTTTGGAATAATCGACGACATTGTGATCAAAGGGAGTGTTTTTGATGTTCTAATTTAAATATTTATTTATTCGTCCCGAGGAAAAGGTCGAGCGAATTTTTCATCCCTTGCAACTCGTTTTTGACTCGAGTTCACTCGTAAAATTTATGCAGCCGATGAAAACTGCTTTGGATTTTTAGCGTTGATGTTCTGCAAGAGATTTTCCTCTCGTCAAAAATTCGAGTTGCTCGCGGACTTTTGTATGTATTGTAGATAGGCGAGTCGCAACTTTTCCTCATCTTGTTGTCCACGACAAATTACAGGGGTTTTAATTTAAAGGCTAACTCTGTTTCTTTTTTATGACAAAAAAATCAAAACAATAATAAATTTGACAAGTATATATTTTATTTTGCATCTCCATCGCTTCCTGTGAACTTTGATAATTTGATTTCCATAAGGTGCACCTTAGGCTTAGAATAATTAAGTTACATAAAGCGTAAAAAAACCTGGCCAGGTATCGCAATGTTGCTGGTAAGTTATCAAACGTAAACGAACGTCGGCGAATCGCGAAAAAGGTAAGTCGAATTACTAACTCGCTTTTCCGTAATATTCTGGCAAATGTAGCCCTTGTATATCAATATTTGGGACTGAAGAGAGATAAAATGTTTTCATCACCCTCGTCCTCTTATAATTGATAAGTTAACCTTTATATTGGAAAAGTGAAAAGAGCTAATATGGCGCGGAGGAGGTACTTAGTAGAGCGAGGCAATACAGACCTGATAGAGGTGAATAAATTGAATTTTTCATTTAAAAAAATAGGTAGGTACCATTCGATTACTTCGCCAGCGAGACGAGAATCGATAGGATCAAATTTTATTTCTTGCTCTTGCGGCATTATTTTCTTTTATTCTTCTATTTTTATTTTATCGTTAAAACGAGAGAGAAATGGGGGTGTATGTTTATTCCCCTTGGGAAGGATTAATGCATTGGACTGCTGGGGGAAAATTAATCTTCAACATTTTTTATTACCTACATGAACTTTATTTTTTATTCCATGAACCTTTAACATTTTTTATTCCATGAACCTACTCTGAAATCATTAGTGTCCATTGACAATTCTTTGTCAGTGTCTGACTTGATTGTTTACGTATTACCTATAAAATGATACATACCTGCTCCATGAACCGTGATCTAACCCTACTCTAAACTGAGTTGGAGGCCCAAAAGTCTCTGGATTCTTATACTTCACTAAATTCTCTAATACTTGCCTCATTAGCACACTTCTCTGTAAGTATACCTACTCTGAACAGATTTAGAATGACGGCTTATTCAGGAATAAAACGATAAATGATAATGAATTTCCGTATTCAGTTGAAATTTACCGATCCTCTTTTTTCTTGTAAAGATTGTACTATTAGAAAAAATATTAATATACTTTTTAAAAACCAATTTTCAACCAACATGGACAGATACAACCTGTAAAATTTGTAATTTAATTATCTAGCAGAAGTTCTAGCAGAGGTAATGATTATTATAATGAATTGTGACCCAAGGATGATCAGGTAAAATCTCATTATCACATTTTCTGTCAAATTTTAGAAAATCTATAAATTTTTTGATGTTTGTTGATTCAATTAAAGATCGATGAGACTTCATCAAACTGACTTGATTTACCGGTCATTTATTTACCGGTCATACCGTCTTCTTCAAACTTATGGCAGTGAGGATGGTGGTAGAAGGAATAAAAGGAATAAGCGGTGTAGAAATATTATTTTATTATGACAAAAATATCATATTCAACTTTATTGAGTAAATTCCAGATTAATAGATGTAGACCGTCTTCCTCGAAAATACAACAAAGCGATTTCCAATTATCTTTTTATTTTGTTACTTCATTCCGCCAACATGCAACGGTTGACAAATTTTATTAGAAAAAATGTTACATTTTCGCTTACCAAATTAAAATAGCCTGCGATTCTGGTATTCGTTCTTAAAGCTATTTCCAAAAGCACTCATTAAAGCTCGTTACACTCTGATCGTGATTTTCACAATTCCCCCTTATAAATAATAACTACAATAAATTAAATTAAATTTTATTTGACTAGCTATTGCACACATTTTGGTCCGATTCGCTACTAGCCCCTTAGTGAATATCTCTGAAATATAGCACCGTACGATCGAAATCTTAAGAGCGAGGTTTTATTCCTACGAATCTTAAATTTAAGTAACCTTCTGAATCAAATTTTACATCATCAGATAAGTACTTAAGATACATCATCAGATAAGTACGTGGAGTACATAATTTACGTTAGTTTAGATTATTTCAAAGTTAATCTATCCTGGGTCAATTTAATTTTGTTGATTTGATTTACAGTAATATTTTTCACAATTAAAAACCGAACCTGCATTTATTCGTTTTATGAACATATGTGAATTTCTAACCACTTTTCCCATTGTTAAAAATAATTTTTCTGCGTGTGAAATTTTTCGGGAAATCCCGTGCTGTCAGTTCCGCCTGGTCCATCTGAAACATTCAAGAACAGTTTATTAAGAATGAATGTTAAACTCAATCGCGTTAAAGTGAGGTAATGAATGCTCTACTCCCCACATAAGACAATAATTGTCTAATACTTATTTTCTAATACCTATTTATCATCTAATGACCGGTAATTTTCTAATAATTATGTTTTTTTTTTCAAAAAAGACGGTACTACTCGCCATAAGGGCTGTTGCAATTCTTATTATTTTTGGTTCGAGGCCAAAAGTTAATCTGTAGCTCCATATCGCTTAACTTTTCAAAATAAAAATAAATGAATAATAAAAATTTCTCATAGGTAACTTCTTCTTTTCCGGACGGCGGAAATCCTCAACTTTTTCAATTTTTGTTTTGCTAATTTGTGTTATATGACCAAATTCTTTAAATTGAAGATACCTAATGGGAGGACTGACGTTTTTATGGGGATCCCAACGAATTTTGTAACTCTAGTCGTTTTCGATTCATTAAAAATTGCAAAAATTTGAAAAAACTCAAAAATGTCTCAATAAAACTGCAATAAATTCTAAACGGTTGCAGCTACCGCCGTAGCGATGGTTTCATTCGATTCAACATCCAAAAATCTATAGAAAATGATGCCTCACCTGCTTATGTTGCAAATTTCCTGAAAAACACGAATTTTTTCTTACTTCAACAGCTGTTGAACAAAACCAGATTTTTTGTGAAAATTTCAAAAATTTACGACTACTCCTTCCCCCTGAAAAACCACGGACAAAAAATTTTTATTGCAGATCCGTATTCTACACCCTTTAAAACGTAAACCAACAAATTTTCAGGGGGTGTTAAAAAAATTTTTTCCTGGCCGATTACATAGGTTTATTTTTTAAGAGAAATGAACCAAAAGTTGAAGGAACAAATTTTACAATTTTTTGAATAATCATTCATGTTGAAGATAATAACATATTATGTTCAGTCGAGAAGGCTAGAAATAGCGAATAGTCTAGAAACGCTTTTCAGTAGGATAGGAGATGAGAAGTTCATCAATTGATCAGATTACGTTTTTTCAACCAACTCTCGCGTAATTTTCTTGGAATTTTTAATTTGACGTTATTAAATTATTTATCGAATTTTCAAGACAGTTTTGGTTTGTAATGACCGATCAGCTGATTCTGGGCTACAATAAAATCCCTAAGCTTCGCATGTCGACCGGTAGCCGCGTCTGTCTCCGTATCGCGAGTCCGTGTCTGTCGCTTATGTCGCGTGGGCCGAGACGCCTCGGATAAACAAACCAGCGATGGTATCAAGGTCTCACGTTTTCCAAATATGGTGCCTATAGTCGGTGGACTCTGGCTCCGGACTCGCTACTTCCCTTGTTGAACGGAGGGTCCAAAGTCTGACTCATCCGATAGCTCAATTTTCATCTCGCCTCCACGAATTCGACCTCGACATTGGAGTTGAAGCCGAATTCGTTGGAAATCGGTGGAGTTGGCAATTTTTATTGGCGAGAATACTCGGAAATATCTCTGGGAAATTCTACGTGTCATTTTACTTGAGCTTTGAACATAATATGTTTTATGTGGACCGAACGCGGAACTATTTTGGGCCGAAAACGTCAAAAACCCGATTTTTGGCACAATTCGATTGATTATAGCATCCCCACGTCAAATTCAGAACTTTCCACACCAAATTCGGAATTTTCCGATTTCAGAAATTTCTATTTCAATTTCAGAAATTTCCATTTAAATTTCAGTTGAGAAATTTCTGAAATTGGTGGAAAATTGTGAATTTGGCGTGGAGAATTGTGAATTTGACGTGGAAAAGCTATATATTTTGACTGCTTTTAAAACCCGCTTAAAATCAAAATAAGTTCAGTTACCTCAACATAAGAAATATCCACGAATTCTGCAAAGGATTTTAAGACTAAGAACGCTCAAATCGGTTCGTTTTTGTGCACCGAGTGGTGCGTAGATAACACACAATACTTTCATATTTTGATACGTATATTATTGAACCTAAACAATTTTATTTTGATTTTTTGTATACTCATATTATTGAACCTAAACAATTTTATTTTGACTTTGGTGGCTACAATGGTCAAAAATGTCGAAAAACTCATTATGCAAATTTTAAAACCCGCAAATAAATCAACTCGTCAACTTGACGTCGTCAAGTTACCTGAACATAAAAAATATCTACTTTTTCTACGAAGATAATCACAGATGTTAACGCTCAAATCGGTTCATTTTTGTAGATAACTCACAATACTTCCATGTTTCGTGAATTTCTGACGGAATTTGATCAAATTTTGATCAACATTGGATCAAACATGTCGAAAAATTCATGCAACTTTTGAAACTCTCTTTAAATCAGAATACCTACGTCAATTTACCGGAGTACGAAAGCTCCGATCCGATTTTCGATTTTCGGGCGATTACTATACTTCCATGCTTCGTAAATATGGAAGTAAAAAACTTACCTAACCTCTAATTCGATTTTATTTATTTTTGGTGAGAAAACAATTTTTATGGTGATTTCACAAACGGCGTAAATAATACGAGAGTTGAAGTTATCACAGGGTACAAGAATAGGAGTTCCCGTTTTGATTGGAGTGTTATGTACTTGTACAGGCTGATGTACCTGTTGTTATTTGAGCATGCGCGCAGCAAAAATATTCCCAATGAGTCAGTTGGAGCAAGATCGAGTGTTTTTCTTCTTCGTCAAAACCAGTATACCGATTCTCGATTTCTGAACGGTCACTGGAGTTTATTGATATGGAAATGTTTATATTTCGTCGTTGCATTTCCACTAATATCCACTTATGAAATCGCGTTCGCATCGGCCCTATAAATTTTAGAGCTGCTCTATTAAATATCGGTTACCTCCTATTTTCTAACGAGGTGAGAATGTCATTTTATAAACTTTTCATTCGCGTGATTACGACCAGTTGAGCCCCGCGACGACCGGATTCTTCGAAAATTTATATCCCCCCGTTCCGATCGTGACTGTTGGGTTTCGAATGGTTTTGAATGCGGGTGTTCCAGAACGGTCGAATTACGAGTTCTAGTTCGCTATTGCCGTTTTGAAAATGAGGTTTATGAGGTGAAAAATGATTTCACAACAAGGCTCCATGTAGGGTCCATATTATAGAATGGGCACATAATTTACCTTAGGTACTTACCTACCTGAAATGAGCTTACTTCCTGATTTCGAGATGATTTGCAAATGTCGGAATTCTATAATTTTAGGGTAACTTAGAGCATCGAAAAATTAAAATTCAGTTTTGATTAGTTCAAAACGAATTATTCAGCATTCAGGTGAACGTACAGTCTTGGTTAACTAATCTCATACTTCATAAATAGTGTTTCTCGACTTTAGTTAAGTAACTGGTACGTAAAACCCAAAAATTGATAAATAATAGAAATGTAACGAAAAATAATGGCACTTTTTTGTGACGATTCTCTCTGAATCCGGGTATTCTCTGTCTTTATGAAGAACATTGAATGAGAAATTGCGAAAACAAAGTTTGATTTTTATCCCTAGCCGCCTTGAGAATATAATTTCGAAATTTGAAAAACTGCTTACTATATCCACTAAAAACAATAATTGTTTCTTTATCAAGCCTACAATAATTGTACAATGAATTATTCATTCTTTCGATTCCTATATTTTCATTCAAATATTCCAATTTTAATGTTGATAATGTTTATTGCACCTTAGTAACTTGCTACCTATATAATAACCAAAATTTGATAATAATTTTTAATGTGATATTGTTTTAATTTTGATTTTTCAATTTTAACTCCTCAATTGTTTTGAATTTAAAATTTTCAATCCTTATTTGTTAATTTAAAATTTAAATTGTACCCGATTTTAAAAGAATTGTTCCAAGTATTTAGAGAAAATTTCGCCGGATCATTTGAGTTTCTTTCTTGCTTGAAGAGATGAAATTATTTTTCTTCTCCGGGCCTGTACGCTCGTCAAACAATTACCAAGGTTAATTATTGGATTATAAACCAATAAAAATAGGTACCTTACGTAGGACGAGGCTCACTTTTTCTTATTGTGGGCCAATTTCAAGGGTGGTCAAAATAATTTGCTTCGCTTACGAATCTGTTTTTCTGAATGGTGTTTTTTACGAGACCCACCCATTGATAACAGCATCGTGTGTGGCGCTTGAAGTCACGTGGCCGGCTCATTCAGAATATACAGAAACTAGTTCCACCATAAACTTCGAAAAGCGTCGAATTAATTTTTTCGAACATTTTAATTTTATAGCACTCGGCCCTCACAAGGCGCCCTTTCGAAGATTACGTTTTATCGTTCCTCGACGATTTTTCGACCCAACCTGTGGGCGATTTTAGATTCGTTTCCTTTCCAACTCTGAATTTCGTAAGGTCGTATTCGGTTTCAAAATTGAGGCTACCTGTTTCGCCTATTCCGCCCGCTTTTGCGGAGGCGGAACCCGCGGGGGCGGAATCAAGGTCCCCCATCGTTTGACACGGGCCGTCCCACATGTCTCCTCCCTCAATCTCGTCGTTCAACCTTCTCCTTAGTCGTAGAACCGTTCACTCAAGCGTTTCTGAACAGTTGAGGTCGAAAAATAGTTTCGAAATTTCGACGATGAATTTTTCTTCGCTTGAAAATAAAATTGGTTCCGCGGATTATTTGTTAAATTTTGTAACTATGGAAGTGGGTATTGTTATCGTCCTAAAATCGAAAATCGATGCTACCGTTTTTCATACTCCATTTTACTGTAATTTATAGTTTGGACTACAGTTTTTCACGGTTTTTGTGAAGTTCGAATTTTAAGCGCCTCCTGAAGCACGGACTTTTCCAAGCATTAAGTTCGAGGAATGGGCGCCCTTACGAAGAAACGCGTCCCATTGTTGAAACTCAACCTTCCTCTCATCGTCAGCTGAATCCAAAACAAAACAAAAAATAAATCTCAACTCCGGCGCCGCTGAGTGTTTAATTCAGTTTTTCATTCTGCTGACGAGTTTATGACTGACGGATTGTATAGTTTGAAATTTATTTCACCCTTTGTCACGAGGGTGCTTTTGTTTTATTCGAGGATTCGACGTTGCCTTCGTCCCAATTTACACTTTTTTACCGGAAAGTTGGTTAGATGCTGCGAGTACGCTTCCATAAGCATTTCCAAAGCAATGATTGCTTACAATAAAAGATTATTTCTCAGTCTACGTTTCTATAGCTTGGAACTCATCGTTGCAGAGCTGTTTAAAGTTTATTTCTTCTCCTGAGGGCGGCAGGGCAAGCCTGGGACTACTTGCTAATTAGCCTGTCCCCGGATACCTCCATTATCACTGTCTGACAACAAGGACATTTTTCCGAAGAATACAGGCGTTTCGCCGGGTGTAAAATCTCGATCGCGGTCCCCTCAAAAATTACGCCGGCAACTGGCGCCGCACCTTTCGAAAAGTCCGCCACAGTACTTCCTACGCGTACGGCGGGCGGGCGGGCGGACGGTTCCCAAATATGGGGCAGAACAGAGCGGGATAGACGTGTCCTAGGAGGTCCTTATATGATGCCGAACACGACGGAAACTGTTTCATCAGGATCGGACGCCAGCGCCACCGACGCATCGAGTCGAAATTGCACGTAGGAAGTTGAAATGGAAAAATTCGAAAATGAAAGAAAATAATCGATTCTAGTACCTATTCAAATGCACCTCGTAAACAGCCCGGTCGGTTGCTTGAGGTCCTTTTCAAATTTTAGTAGGTAGAATATTATGTAATTGCTCAAATATCCGTAAAACAAGATTTTGATTTCGTGGTGATATTTGCCTATTGAGGGCATCTGCACAAAAAAATTGTTTGACTACTTAAAGTTAAAGTCTGCAATTTTTTAAACTGCATTTCGGCGTTTTGTCCTGTAATTCCGGTGGAAATAACCTGTTTTGAGAGGCGCAAAAATATTGAACATTCGCCATCAGCTAGAGCCAGCAAAGCGTTGCATTTTCGCCTCGTTTTTTCCGACTCTGAAGAAAACGGGCGTCGATTACCGGCAGTTCCGAACCGTTCGTATTTACGTTCTCTAACTTTTAAGCGAAATGGGCTAAAAAAGGTCGACTGACTTGTAAACACTGAATTCTCAAGACTGCCTGCAATTATGCGAACGAACTGTTCAAAATGGAGTGGTAGGTAGAAAATCCTGTGTGGAGAGCAATTAAAAATACCGTGGAAAATGCTGGGCTGAAATGTCCTTTTTTACGAAAGCTTTAAAATTCTGAGATTTGATGGATTTATATATTTTTTTTCAATAAATTTTTAACTTTTTTTCATAAAAATTCTTGATTTTTTTTAAATAAATTGTTTATTTGTCAAGTTAAATTGCCATTTTTTAAAATAACTTTAAATAAATTGTTTATTTGTAAAGTTGTCAGCTTTAAAATTCCGAGATTTGATGAACTTATATTTTTTAAATAAATTTTTAAATTTTTTAAATAAATACCTATTTAAATAAATTGTTTATTTGTCAAGTTTTCACTGGGTTCTCTGTTAATTTTTAGCTCTCATTCACGGTATCTGTTTAGTATTTTATATTCAAAGACGGCCAGGGGCAATAATTCTAAATAAAATACAGTGTTCATGGCAATAAATGTTTTCTAATAATTGATACCCCCTAAAGGTATGTGAATACCCATCGCAACTTTCCTTCGCTCAGTTCTCAGGTTAATTAGCACAAGTAGAAAGCTCAAAATCAGAATTTTCTGAAATGACGAGGAAACTCTCCCTATCAACGCCCCTTTCTACTGAATTGCTTAGTACCAAGGACAACTCACTTGAACGTCCCACTTTGAATTCGGAGCCGTCTTCAATTTCATTAAATAATCGACCAATACCTAAAACATCTTTTCCGGACCCAGCGATCCTTGTCTCTAAATAACGCAGGTTTAACAAAAAAAAAAAAAAAAAAAAAAAAAACTGAAATTCGAATTTTTGACGTCCATTTATTTAACCTACGGATTTTTCGAATATTTTTTCGGAAAATAATTTTTTACCGGGTGAGGAGAGCGATACTGATGAATTCGATTTTCCCATTAGTCAATTCGATATTTGCCTTCGATGATTGGCCGTTACCGGTTTGAAAAATCGTTCGCCGAAGTCATCGTTGTTGATCAGCCGTTGGCGCCTCCTAATTCAAAATCGGTTCAGCGTCACTTTCTTCGCCTTTGAACCGAACCGGACTAGAAAGACTTGAGGTTTCATGCGAAGCCCTACCGCTGAGCCGCGAACCGCAGCCGCGCTAATTATCCAACGTGACAAGACAGTTCCGAGAGACGTCAGGTCGAGTTGTTGAGGCCGACGTGGCTTCATAAAACAAATATCGCTTTTGTACAAAACCCTCTATGTACCTATCCTTAATAATATCGTCTATCCGAGGAGCGCATTGTTCGCTGACGCCATTCTCATATACCATGGTCTATTGTGAAAGAATTTATATCAACCGGCTGGAACACTTATGATGCTTATTGAGAATTTCTTGTGCTTCGGCAGCGGTACGTTCCTACCTACGGCTGGATTTTGATAATTTTATTTCAAAAATTTACAAAGAAAATTGAGGCATTGTAATCGTCCTTGAATCGGAATGGGATCGGAGCTTTAAAAAACGTATACACTTTTACTGAGAATCGAATTTGATCATTTTAATCAATTTTGATATTTTTGACTGAACACTCTCAAAAGTACCTAGTTAAAATATCAAAAATCAAAAATTATCAAATATCAAAAATCAAATCGCTGTTAAAATATCAAAAATCAAATCGTGTCGCAATTTTACGTTCTATCAAAAGAAGAAGTAAAATCTTTGTTTTACCTTGCAGAATTCGTGCGGAATATTATTTAGGTATATTCCGATAACTGGACGTAGGTATCTTGATTTTGAATTCTCGAATCAAATTTCCAAGTCGAATTTTCCAAACCAAATCGAGTATAATATACTCGATAGAATAGAATATTATTCTAAACAACTTTTTTCGTACGCAATAATTGTGTACGAAAAAAGTTGTCTTGGACAACTATTGTCCAAGCTGTCAATTATTGCCTTGGACAATTTTCAATTTGGTTTAGGAATTTCTCAATTTGGGTTGAAAAATTCTCAATTTGGTTTGGGTTCTCTGTTTAGTTTGAAAGTTTTCCAATTCGGTTTGGCAAATTCTCAAATTGGTTTGGAAATTTTTCAATTCGACTTGTGAAAAAATTTATCATCCGTTATATCCTTGGTTAATTGTATCATCAGGTTGTCATATAGGGCAAATTCTTTCCGTTGATCCGTAATTTGGAATGAAAACTTTTTAACACAAGTGAGGCCACTAAGTTGAGGTTAAGTGAGTCTATAGTGTTGGAGGTTGACTAGCTATTTTAGACCGGTGAGTTTTGAACTGATATTTTTACCTCGCGCAGTCGGACAATTTGGTACACGGAAGTGCACGAGAGGGTTGTCTTCGTTTGGGCTTCGGTCCAAAATGTGAGTGTGGGAAGCTCATGTCTCGGTCGGGTTTGATTGAATTTATTGTGAACGGGTGCTATGATTAGTCGGTTCTCAATGCCGGGGCATGAGAAATGCTGAATGATTTTCGTTTGAACTATTTCGGACTTTTCAAATTTCAATTTTGGTTTTTTGACAAATTTGAATTTTTTCGAAAAACAATCTTTATGACTTCCTTTAAGATTTTTGTGCGATGCCGTGCCACAAAAATAGTAATGCCGCGTTGAATAGGTACCTAAAATAAAATTCTCTCATTACTTTTTCCCCAGAAACGAACATTTTTTTTATGGTCTTGAGTAACTCATAAGATTATATTATAATATATATGATGAATCATGTGAATAATATTTAATTATGAAAGATGAATGACGCGATGATGACACGCTTAGAAACTGGGCGTGTGTGACCGTTTTCGACAAATACAAATACGCTTGTATCTCCCTCAATTCTTAATCATTTTTCGAATTTTTCGAACTGAAATGTTCGTCTGGGTAAGACCCATCACCCAGTACCTCAGTACTTCAGCATTACTCTCTTTAACATATTAGCATTTTAAGGATTTTCCATTTTATTTTTTTCTAGCCGCAAAAACGAACCTATTTGAGTATTCTTGGCCTTAAAATCTTTGTGTTATCTTGCAGAATACGTGGATATTGTTTTATGCATCGATAATTTGACGTTCGTGCTTACGGCTCGCAATTTATAAGAACTCCGACATTTTATCTTATCATCGACAAAGTTTCTAGCGAACCGGTCCCTCAAAGATTTCACATTTCACTGTAAATTGCCCGCTGGAACCGGTGTAAATTGGAAGTTCCCGCTAGATCGGCAAAAAAATGACGTTTATTACGGGGAGGAGGGAAAAAAATTTCTTTTTCGCCCGGAAGGGCATGAAATGTCGCATAATATTCAGATCGGCTCATGCTCGTTGTTTCGCTAAGTGATCAGCATTTCGCAAAACTGGACAAACGACGTGGGGAAATGAGAAAGAGAAGAAGTCGCATTAATCGTGTCTTTGGCGGTTGAGTGCGGACTTGTTGTGCACTGGCTGGTCCGCCCGTGGTGTAACAAGTGGAACTGGCTCCGAATAACAAGTCTCTCTCTCAGTCTCTAATTGAGTGGAAGCGGCGATACTTGCGACTAACGAGTGCAAAAAATAGGCAAAAGTCCCAGACAAGGATCGAAGTAGTGGAGAAGGACGGAATCGCCTAGAGGACGAACGGATCGGAAAGAGAGGGGAAACGGCGGCCGGTTGTGATGGATAGATTAGACCGAGTTGGCAATAAATCTATCGGAAGCGAATCGCGACCATTTCAACGAGTTATCTCTATAATGGATTATCGAGTTATTGGCCAACTAATGTCAAATTACAATACGCGTTTTGCCTTCAGCAGAAATGACAGATATCCGTGCGGGATTTCCATATCCCGCCGTGCAAGGTTGTCGTCCTAAAAATTCATACACAAAACAGCTGCGCTTTAGCTAAAGGATGTAACTTTTGGATTATGCGCTCTAGAAAAACTCCAAAAAACTCCAGAAAAACTATCAAAACCTCAGAAAATGCGTAACATTTCACCATAAACATTGAAAATTCACTCGCCAAACAGTCCAGTCAATAAAGATTGTAGAGTGCGTGGAGGAAAGTATAAATTCTTTTCGGAAATGGGTTCAGGGGGGTTACAGGACACACATACTAAAGGAACCCGCGTTTCCCAGCTACGGAAGAGTTTGAGGAAGGAGAAGGCCCAGTTTTTCAGTTTTACGCTCGTAACTCGAAAAGAGGAAGTCGGACCGAAAAAGTGACCCTTTTTGAAATTGAAGCCTGATTAATTTCCTACAAGTCTTATCCCGTGTGCTACTCTCCTAAATCCAACCCTATCGGAGTTATACGCTGTCAAGTGCGACGATGTTCGAAATACGTCGAGAAGTCATGAAGAAGTCTATTGCCTCAACCACGTAATAATCACGTAATAACATGTCTTAAACATTTTGTTCCTGTAGGAAAGCACCGTTTTTTAATGTTGAATTTCTCGATGAAATCAAAAGATATCATCATATTAGTATCTATCATCATCATTATTTTCGTGGAAAGACGATTTTCATTCCCTCAATATGAGTTCTATTCTCGTATCAACAACTGGCCAAGTTCTCTTGAAATTTGACAAAATTTCGAATCGGTGTTTACCCACAAATATTCTCAGGAAATTTTTTTTTCTCGATTTTTGATGTTTGAACTGCACTGCAATACCTATTACTTAGTTTTCGACCATGAATTTACATCAAGTTTTGAGGAAATTTAACGTCCTCAAAAGTTGAAAAAAGTAGTTTTGAAGCAAAGAAAGAAAAGTATTTATGAAGCAAGGTATAGTTATTCTGAAAACCCGATAAAAAATCTCATCGTGAAAACGAGTTGAGATAGAAAAATGCGGTTGGCGTCCATGGAATCCATTTTCGGTCTAGTTTCACCCAATTTTGTTCCACACCATGTTCAGAACATCCTGTATATGGGACAAACATTACCGGAAATGTATCGTCGATTATCGAGCATCATCATCCTCTAATCCTCGTGTATTTCTACTTTGTTTTTTTTTCTCCTATCCATTTTTACGAAGTGGAAATTCTTTTTCGAATCTTCGGTAGAAAAACTCGTCTCGCAATTTTCTCCAATTGCGTAAACACTCGGACAATCCGTTGACATTTACCGGCGGAATCCATGCGACATAATCCGGCCCGTGTAAATTCGAAACGTTTAACGCTCCTCTCTAATCTTCCTTCGCAATTTTCTTATTAAACCGATGACACTCTCGATTATTTAATTATGGCCTAGCGGCGTCAAAAGCGCGAAACGATTTGTCCCCACTTCCTCATCCTCTCTCTCAGCCTTAGCTGGTTATCTTTTTTCAAAGATTAATAGAGCCGAAGGAATAAGTTGACATGCAAATTGGTCGGCGAGAGAGACTTCTGTTGGCCGTCACGTGGTCAACCGTCCGACACTGAGACACCTACGGAGGGTCAGAAAAGCACATCCTATGCTAAACATGTCTGTTTCACTCGTCTCCCCCTCCTCAGACCATCCTCGGGATTCCTTGTTTTTCATACAGACCGACAGACTCCGCAGACAATGGTCAAAGTCCGCCAACCGCGCCCAAGTCCTTGGAAGATCCAAAGCCGCCGACCCTTCGCCTAATCATTTCTCCTCCTGCTCGTTCTCGTTTAATCTTTCCCGATAGAGAGAAACTTATTCAATATTCACCGGGCCAGTTTTCATTCAAGAGGCCTCTCCGCTATTTGTGTAGAGGGTGCATAATATGCTAATCGTACGCTCCCCTCGAATGCTATAGCAAATAAGCTTCATGTTTACGAGCTGGTCAGCTAGCTCGGATCGTTTACCTGTTAGTGGAACGGAAAAATTTATCCGAACCTGTTGTGCGTAAATAACACGCAATACTTCCATATTTTGACACGTAACATTCGACGCTTTGTCACCATTTTTTCAAAAATGAGCTTGATACATCGTTGGAATCAGAATGAACAGTGCTTTCCAACATTCTATCAAAACAGGGAAAACCAGTGGTGCGTAGATAACACACAATACTACCATATTTTGAAACGTAAAAGTGTGTCACAATTTGACCATATTTTGACTGCTTTTAAGGGTGTTTAGGTCAAAAATATCAAAAAATCGACAATTCAAGTTTTAAAATTTGCCCAAATTAAAAATACTCAACATTTTCTGAATAATAAAAATTTCCACATATTCTGCAAGGTAAAACAAAGATTTTAAGACCAAGATCGCTAAAATCGGTTCATTTTTGTGGCCGGAAAAAAATAAAATTGAAAACACCAAAAATGCAAATATATCGTAAGTACTGTGAGTTATTTAAATTCCGATTAAACAGGAAATTAGGTCTTGCCGAGACAAACATTTCAGTCTAAGAAATTTGAAAAAAGGTAGAGAATTGAGGGAGCTATGGTCATTTTTACTTCCATATTTACAGAGTAAATGGAAGTATTGTGATCGTCCTAAAATCGAGAATCGGAACGGAGCTTCAGAAAAAACTTTTTCTTATACACATTTACTCAGAATCACTTCCTGAACAAGTGTCTGTGTGTCCGTTACGTCCGTCTGTCCGTCTGTCCGTCTGTCCGTCTGTGGTCATTTACAAAAAAGGCCATAACTCCCTCATTTCTCAACCTTTTTTCAAATTTCTTGAACTGAAATGTTTGTCTCGGCAAGACCTAACACCCTGTTTAATCGGAATTCGGATAACGCACAGTACTTCCAATATATTTGCATTTTTAGTGTTTTCTATTTTATTTTTTTCCGGCCACAAAAATGAACCGATTTGAGCGTTCTTGGTCTTAAAATCTTTGTTTTACCTTGCAGAATATGTGGATATTTTTTACATTCCGAAAATGTGGCGTTTTTTCATTTTGGGCGAATTTTAAAATTTTAATACTGAATTTTTTGTTATTTTTGACCTAAACACTTCCAAAAGCAGTCAAAATATGATCAAATTGTGTCACAATTTTACGTTTCAAAATATGGAAGTATTGTGTGTTATCTACGCACCACTGGTTTATATTCCAATAATGTGGGATAATTTTATTTTGGGAAAATTTTAAAATTTGAATAGTGAATTTTTTGATATTTTTTGCCTAAACACCCTTAAAAACAGTCAAAATATGATCAAATTGTGTCACAATTTTACGTTTCAAAATATGGAAGTATTGTGTGTTATCTACGCACCACTGGTTGTAAATGACCACAGACGGACTAACGGACACACTTGTTAAAGAAGTGATTCTGGGGAAATTTGTATAAGTAGAAGTTTTCTCTGAAGCTCCGATGTTTGATTTTTGATTTTACTAGGATTAGGCACAATACTTCCTCATTTATGGAGTAAATATGGAATAAAAAAGTACAAAAAAACCACTCGATGGCCCTTCCCTGTGATCTACGGCTTTTTAGTACTACGGACGTGACCGTCGGCCGGGCCCTGGAAATGGGGGCTCCCCCTGCGGAGGAGTGCGGGCCCCATTGTTCCTAGGGATCCGTCGTTATCTGAACGCGGGGCGGCACTTTGAGGGAAGATACGCCACGGAACTCTTCAGTACTCCGAGTACTCAGTCGAACTCAACGGGACGAACAATTGATGTTCGGCTGATGGGGTCGGATAAGATTCGCCTTGTTGAGAAATCCCGCCAGATATCCCGCTAATGGGGTGGAATTTCCCGAGCCGAGGCGTCCCGGACTGATGAATGTGAATGGAGTGCGTACCGTAATTTAACTTGAGTGCGTCGCCGAGGTTGAAGTTACGGTGTACCTGCTGACTCTAGCTTAAGGGAACGTGACTTGCCTCAACTCGTAATAATTCAGGAAAAATAAATCTTTTCGACAATTTACTTTGGACTTGAAACACTGCCAATTATAATTGTATACGTAGGAATTATTCGCAACAATAATTGAGCCGCTCAGTAGCCAAATGGGATAAGTCCATTTTTTCCGATTTTTGTTTTATTGCGCCAAACGGAAGAAAATGTCATATTCTTCCAGTTGACGAACGGGTTTAGTCCTAGTTAGCTCGAACACCGCTCGATCGTGTTGTTCGTTTTGGTCATGTCCATAAAAAGCGGGGTTCTGAAAGATTTTTTGATTTTTGGACTCACCATTAGCCATTTTGAGGAAAAGTGGTAGTGGAGTTATGTTTTATTGACTAATTGAACACAGAGAAATGATCGATTTTGTCTATCTTTATTTTTTTACAAAACTACAGCACCAAACTCAAATACTTCGCTCCTGTAAAATTTGAAAAAATGGACTTATCCCACATGGCTACTGAACGGCTCAATTATCCCTAGAATTTTGGGTTATTAATCGTAAAAAATGGACCTTTGTAATAGGTTTCAAAAAAAGTTTAAAAAAAACACCCCCTGAAAATATTTTTGAAGTCAAATATCAGGGTTGGGGTCTTCAGTGAAACCGCTTTTTCGCCGAGCTTTCGAAAATTTATATTTTCTTCATCAGGGCCTATAACAATCAAACATAAAACAGTCAAAAATATGGCACATTCATAAAACTCTGACAAATTTAAAAAATCAAGAACAAGACTAGCATTATTTAACAAACCTTGTTAAACGAGTCTTGTACTTTTTTTTTAAAATTTGACAGTTTCATTAATGTGCCATACTTTTTGATTGTGACTTTTGGTTGTTATAGGCCCTGATGAAGAAAATATGAATTTTCGAAAGCTCGGCGAAAGAGAAAGAGTTTTTCTGAAGACCCTAACCCTGATATTTGAGTTCAAAAATTGAATAACGGGTCGATCCTCAACAATTCCCTGAAAATATTTTGGTTTACGTTTCAAGGGGTGTACAGAATTGGATTTATCAGATTACTCGAAATGAATGGTCGTTAGTTACATTTCTTCAAAGTAATAATTACTGTAATTTATTACAATTATTGTAATTTTTTCGCAACTCTGATACCCAGGTACCCAGTGTTTGTTATCCGCTGAAATCGCCGGTTTCTACTGAAATTTCGAAAATTTCCCAACCCTAGAAATTTGGCTCATCCCCTCTCCGCTGGCTCTTTCTCACGATTGGTGGTACCAATTGGTCGGAAATGGTCCGCCTAATAGCATAACGGTCCCCAATAACTTCCCCCGTATAATGGCGGCTCTTATTCGAAATCGCAGCCGTTGAATTACGAAAGATTCATCACGATTTCCCTCCGGGGACGATACGACGCCGATTTCGCTCCCAGCGTCGGCACAAGATTCTGATTGCGATTCGTGTTTCCCTTGAGGAGGGCGCATGCGCAGTTGTCGCGTTTTCGCCGAGTCAGCGGGTAAATGTTGAAAACACAATGACCGGGCACTTATTAATCTCTCTCTTTGTCCGACGCCTTCGGAACTTTTTTGATCGAGTGTCGCCGGCGAGGAAACGGACATCGATCTTAACGAGGAATATTTTCATCGGCCTCTTTCCTTACTGTCATCGACCTCTCGTTATATTAGAAATCCGACGATCTCAATTCATCGATTGAATTCTTAATTTTGATTTTCTTTTTTAAGCGGAGCGATTTTCACATTTTTATCCGTTAAGAATTAGAAGAGGTACCTATGGCCAATTTTCGGAAATCGTTATTTATAGAATATTAATCATTATTTGTAGGTCGTTGTTTATCATTACGGCTTAACTACAGGACAAATAAAAAATTGAATGCATGTGATATTCAATGGACATGATTTTAAAAAACCCCAATTTTCCCTGCCATTTACCTATTTGAAAAATGGAAAATCCGACAAAAATTCGAAGAGATGCTCTCTTCGGGCGACGGTGTCGATCGGGCGACAGTGTCGATCGGGCGGCAAACCGGTAACCGGGCGATCGGAAACGGGCGACTCGAGAATTGTTTCCATCGAGGTAGCGTCCTTGCTCGGATCCGAGAGAGGAGCTGAATCCGATCCGGCGGCCCGCGATCGCGGATTTCTTTCGCCTTTCGCGGAATTTTTACAAACCAGCTCCCGTTTCCACGTCGCCCGCGTCTCGGATCCGAGGGCCCAAAGGCGAACGGGACGCGGGGCCCTTGATAGAAAGAAAGTCGACTCTCGGCCATCCGCCCAATGAAAAAGGGGGAAAAAACTCGGATCGCGAGGGGGACCTTACGGCGAACGTGCCGCGAATGCGGAATACAGGGCCGGGCGGGACAGGCCAACTAGACGGACGGACCGCTGGATGTCATCGCTCGGCGGCAAGAAAAACCCGACCCGGCGGAATGCGATGTGGATGAGTTTTTGCTGGAAGTGTGCACCACGTCCGCCGCGCCGGCTATGGCGATTTCTTCGAACGCGGACAACTGCGCGCCGTACATGTCGAAAAATGGATCGGAACCGCCCCGGCGTTCGAGTTGCCGCCCGGCTTGGGCCCGCCGATCCGGGCGGCTCGTTTTCGGCGGGAACGGAGACCGGCGGGGGAAAATCGGCGGATAACTCACGGTATTTCCGTTTTCGAGGCTGAAGAATATTCTCGAATTATTATGGCAAAAATCAAAATCATAATTGTAGTATCAGATATACCTAATTGGGTGAGATTCTTGCCCAACATAATGTACAAGTAGGTACAGTACCTAAGTTTAGGTAGTAGGTACCTATTTGCTTTTTCAAAAATTTAGAAAATTTAATTTTTTTTAATTTGCAGTTTTTTTTTCAAAATGTCGATTTTATTAACTCACAGTACTTCCGATTTATTTGCATTTTTAGTGTTTTCTATTTTTTTCGGACACAAAAATAAACCGACTTGATAGTTTTTGGTCTTGAAATTTTTGTTTTACCTTGCAGAATATGTTGATATTTTTTATGTTCCGATAATGTGGCGAACTTTTGTTTTGGGCGAATTTTAAAATTTGAATAGTGAATTTTTTTATATTTTTGACCTAAAAACCCTTAAAAGCAGTCAAAATATGATCAAATTGTGTCACAATTTCACGTTTCAAAATATGGAAGTATTGTGTGTTATCTACCCACCACTGGTTTTTCTAAGCTCTCATCCGATTCTCAATTCCAGGACGGTTAAAATACTAACCTAACCTACCTTACTAATTAGTAATTACCTACATGTTATTTATAAGAGTAAGAACGTTACTAAACATTTCGCCTGATTTTCAATGAATCGCAGTCACCAAAATTGTCTCCATCGCAAATTCCAAACCTGCTAACAGAATGATGGAAATCTAATTGAACCTCGTATTTATGTATCGGGGACGTCCATTGATAAATCCGGCAGATTACGAGCGCAGGACCGGGCGGTAAATGAAAAAAAAGAAGGAAAAGAAGAGGACGGAGGTATAAAATGATAAATCGCTATGGTCAGACGCCTTTCAATCGGTTCAACGCCTCTAGCCCCAACTCGAATAATTTACGACGGAAGAAAATAATTTGCAAACTCAATTTACAGTCCTGACCGGTGCAGATGGATCGTATTTGTTTTCTTCTGAAGAAATAGATTGGGCGGCCGGTTAGAGAAGTTAACTAGACGATATTTATGGCTTGCACCAAATGGACAATTAGGTTGAGAAGGGGAGCCGATCGAAAATGGTATTGATGGCTTGGAAAGCTATACGCCATCAACCTAATACCATCGGCCTATGATACCATCATGCCATACCTTCCAACGGACATCATCAAGTTTCGCTTCAACGAACGGCTTTGTTGAATGGCGCGGACGGGACGATTCATCTCTCGACTCGGGGAACGTTAACCGGCACCTGCTAATGAAAACACTTGTATACAGACCTGGGACGTCGTCGGGATCGAAATAAATCTGTCAATATACGCTATCACCGATGCTGATTGGGTATTGAAATTATTGGGAACCTGTGGTGCTCGGATAGCACGCGAAATACTTCCATAATCGGATATGTACATTTTTGACACAATTTGATTATATTTTGACTAATTGTGAGGGTGTTTAGGCCGAAAATATGGAATGCATAGATAACACAATGTGTCATAAAAAATATCCACATATTTTCAAACGTTAAGACCAAGAACGCTCAATTCGGTTCATTTTTGTGGCCGGAAAAAAATAAAATAGAAAACACTAAAAATACAAATATATCCAAAGTACTGTTAAACGAGGTGTTTAGGTCAAAAATATCAAAAAACTCACGATGCAAATTTTAAAATTCGCCAAAAATAAAAGTACGCTACATTATCGGAATATGAAAAATATCCACATATTCTGCAAGATAAAACGAAGATTTTAAGACCAAGAACGCTCAAACTGGTTCATTTTTGCGGCCGGAAAAAAATGAAATAGAAAACACTAAAAATGCAAACATCGGAAGTACTGTGAGTTATTCAAATTCCGATTAAACAGGGCGTTAGGTCTTGCCGAGATAAATATTTCAGTTCAAGAAATTCGAAAAAAGGTTGAGAATTGAGGGAGCTATGGCCAATTTTTGCAAATGACCACACGCGGACACACCCACGCTTGTTATATAAACAAAATATCATTTTGAACCAAATTTTTATTTGCCCGATTATTTTTTTCTGCTTTTTAATCCCATAATAACAAAGTAATTACGCGGGATTTGAAATTTGCAAAGTATGTTCGACAATTTTTGTCTAAACAGCCTAAAGTTGTCGAAATATAATTCAATTGTGTCAAAAACTTAAGTTTCAAAATATGAGTGTATCGTGTGTTATAAAATTTGGATTACACTTCGATCAGCATCGTAATTTACAACTAATCGCTGTTAAACATTTAATTAATTATTAATGGTAGCAATTTAGTCATACGGGAACCTCAACATCACTGTCGACTGGAAGACTATGACGTCTAATGTATCATTTTTTCACGTTTGATTTATCGATAGATTAGCAAAAAAGAACAAACTTAATTATAACACGAGCCAACCGGTGCTTAAAAGGTAGGAAAAATACGCGCACTGCATCCAGTTGCATCTCAAGTGCGCGCGGCTCTTCGTTAAAATTCTTCGACTGAAAAATATCCTCAAGTCGAATGGAGTCGTAATTAAACGTGAGCAACAAACGTGACTGCCATGTTGGGTGAAAATAGTTTTCCGCGAAGATCGTGTGACGAGAGAAATTGATAACTGTTTATTGTGTGACGACTTAATAGAAGAAATCGCTCATTTTCCGGCGATATCCGATTCAGAAATATCATCAAACAAGTTAAACGGCAAAAAAAACAAGTTTTTTTTCATAAATTCAACTTTTGATTTGAGATTTGAAACTAATTTTTTTTTACCAACTTATCCTTGGACTTGATAAACTACTACATAAGTTTTGGGAATGGTTTTTGCCTCATTTCAGGCACCTACTTTCTACCCTCTACGAATCAGCCACTACCTACTCGTAATTTTACTTTAAATTGTCCCCATATCACTTGAATATTCAGTTAAACCCACAAAATCAACTTACAACCTCAACTCACATAATGAACGTGCGAACTCAACACAAAAAGTCAGTTCTCGAATTTGACTTTCATACTCAGCTCACAGAATCAACTCTCAAACTCGATTCTCAAACTCAACTTGCCAACTCAACATAAAAACTCAACTCGCAAACTCACCTCACAAACTCAACTTTCAAACTCGTCTTAAAACCTCAACGATCAAACTTGACTCTCAAACTCAACTTTCAAACTCATCTCTCAAACTCAATCTACAAACTCAACTTGCCGACTCGACATCGAAACTCAACTTTCGAACTCGACATAAAAACTCAACGTGACAACTCAACTGTCAAACTCAACTTGCCAACTGAACATCAAAACTCGACTTTCAAACTCGACTCAAAAACTCAACATCAAACTCAACTTTCAAACTCGACTTTCAAACTCACCGCTCAAACTCAATCTACAAACTCAACTTGCCAACTCGACATATAAACTCTACTTTCAAACTCGACTCAAAAACTCAACCCTCTAACTCAACTTTTAAACTCGACTCGCTAACTCAACTCTCAAACTCACCTCTCAAACTGAATCTACAAACTCAACTTGCAAACTCGATATCAAAACTCAACCTTCAAATTCGACTCAAAAACTCAACTCTCAAACTCAACATCAAACTCTACTTTCAAAATCAACATGGCAACTCAACCTTCAAACTCAACTTTTATACTCGACTCACTCAACTCACTTTTGAACTCAACTCTCGAACTCATCTTAAGAGTGATGATCTTGAGAGTGATCATGAGAGTTAGCAAGTTGAGTTTGAGAGTTGAAATTGAGAGTAGAGTTTTTGAGTCGAGTTTGAAAGTTGAGTTTTGACGTTGAATTTACAAGTTGAGTTCAAAGATAGAGTTTGAGAGTTAAGTTTGCGAGTTGATTTTATTATTGATATTATTAGGTTGTGTTTGTTAGTTGGGTTAGTCTAGTTCGACAGTAACTGTTGCGTTTTTGAGTCGAGTTTGAGGTTTGTGGGTCGAGTTTGCAAGTTGAGTTTGAGAGCAAAGTCTAAGAGTTGAGTTTTTGAGTCATGTTTGAGCGTCGAGTTGGTGAGTCGAGTCTGAGAGTTGAGTTTGCGAGTTGAGTTTTTAGGTTGAGTTAGTCAAGTTTGATCGTTGAATTAGTATGTGGACTTTGCCAATTAAGTTGGCTTGTTGATTTTGCTTTTTGAGTTTGCTAGTTGACTTGGTCGGTTGAGTTCGTATGTTGAGATTCTGGGTTAGGTTGTGAGTTGAGTTTGAAAGTTGGGTACGTGTGTCAAGTTTGATAGTTGAGTTTTCAGGTTGAGTTAGTTTGTCAAGTTTGACGGTTGAATTGGTATATTGACTTTGCAAGTGAAGTAGGCTAGTTGATTTTGCCTTTTGAGTTTGTAAGTTGAGATTCTGGGTTTAGTTTGTGAGTTGAGTTCGTTCGTCAAGTTTGAGAGTTGAATTTGCAAGTTGAGTTTGAGAGCCGAGTTTGTGTGTTTAGCTTACAAGTTGAGGTTGTGTTAGAGAGTTGAGATTGGGAGTCAAGTTTGAGAGTTGAGTTTGCATTCTGAGTTTTAGAGTTGTGTTTGAGCGTTGAGTTCACAAGTTGAGTTGGTGGGTTTAGTTTGTGAGTTCAGTTTCTGAGTGAGCTATAGTTTATTCTCGCGATTATGATCGTATCCATAATTATGATATGACTAGGCTACTATTCAGGTTCTATCGTTTTCAGTAACGGCGGGTGCTCACTTGACTGAAAAATTCTTTCCTCATAATATGGCTTGTTCTTAGGACCATTATTAAAAATACGATCTGTCTGGCGCGAATTTCAAATTGACGAAGTCCGAAATGTTCCAAGCGGCAAACGTCGATTTTCGACGGAAAATCATTAGCGAGTTTTTCGAACCCGATGATAACCGGGTACGTCTCAAATGCCTTTATGAACCGATCTGCTTCGAAACGGCCAACAGTACTGCACTCATTACGGCGGCGTCTAAATACGCCGCGCACGCAACTGGTGATTTACTTCGCAATCCCGTCGAGCTTTTAACTCTTTTCGCCACCTCGAGCAATGCAGTGTTGGCGCTGCAGATTGCACCTCCGACGGTTTCAAGGGCTCGAAAAAGGAAGATCGGCCGATGGCATTATGGCGGTCTAACTACCACGAAAATCTCTCCTCCTTAATTAGCAGCGGGCGGAATCTCGTGCCCGGTCGAAAAAGGGACGAAATGAGACGACAAAAAGAAATGAGAATAGCGAGAGAAAGACGATTTGAAAAGCCGTTATTTATGTTTGAGGGGATTCATATCGGGCGAGGATAGCGAGACGATCCTTTCGTCCTTTTTCAACTCGTTCGAAAGGTCCCGCCACTAAACAGGAATATATCCTCGGTGGCGATCAATAATCGGCTCGCTTCCGACTGTCGTCCGAAAGGCAGTTTAGCGTCTCTAAGCTCCCGGGCCCTCCGGTTAGCAGTGTCAACAGCTCGGTTAAATGACAGCTTACCTCCAAATCCATGGACAACTGACACCCGGCGCCCTAGTTGACTCTAAAACGGATGACTTAACTCGAGTTGAATGAAGTTGGTTGTATGCCGGTTTACTGTTAAACATATTTATTGTTAACATTTCGCACCCTTGAGTAAATAGTGTTACAACTCAAAAATGGTCAATTTTGAGGTTTGGTATCGCTGAAAAAAGAAAGCTCTATCGATCCCAAAAAAGCGTTTTAAGTTAAGTAATTCCAGGTGGCGCGGTGATGATGTTTTCTTTCGAGTTGATACTGTATTTATGACTGAAATGGTGAAGTGATAGCGTATTATTTTGAGTTGTTGCGTTATTGACGATCGAAGTTGCAAGTGGATCCGAAAATAGGGTTTAACTCAAAATAATTACATTCATTCTTCGATAGAGATGTCTGAATGAATCATGAACAGAGTTACAACTCGGAAAATTGATATTTTTTGTGAATATTAATTTTTGAACAGTCATTAACACTGAAAGAGAATTCAAAACTGATTGTCATAGGATATTTTATGTCACGGAATGAAATTAAGTTGAAAATAACATCATTCCTGGGCGGGAAAAGTTTTTCGCGTTTTCTGAAAAAAGAGGATTTTTGAGATGTAACACCATCGCATGAGTTGTAACAATCGCAAGGGTGCGATTTGTACAATGCGATCGTCCATGAAGAAAAATCGTTAGTCCAGCAAACCTTATACCTACATCAGAGTTCAGATTTTGACTTCCATATTTACAGAGTAAATGGAAGTATGGTAATCGGAACGGAGCTTCAGAAAAAACTTTTACTCAAACACATTTGATCAGAATCACATTCTGTGTCTGTGGTAATTTACAAAAATAGCCCTAGCTCCCTCAATTCTCAACCTTTTTTCAAATTTCTTGAACTGAAGTGTTTGTCTCGATAAGACCTAACACCTTGTTTAATCGAAATTTGAATAGCTCACAGTACTTCTGATATATTTGCAGTTTTAGTGTTTTCTATTTTATTTTTTTCCGGCCACAAAAATGAACCGATTTGAGCGTTCTTGGTCTTAAAATCTTTGTTTTACCTTGCAGAATATCTGGATATTTTTTATGCTCCGATAACTTGGCGTATTTTTATTTTATGTGAGTTTTAAAATTTGGGTAGTGAGTTTTTTGCGATTGTTGACCTAAACACCCTCAAAAACAGTCAAAATATGATCAAATCATGTCACCCTTTTACGTTTCAAAGTATGGAAGTATTGTGTGTTATATCTACGGACCACTGGTTTGCTCACTCGTTTATGATGTTTTCCCAATAAATACACTAGGTTTGTGACCTCCAGCGCTGAACGCAACCTTTCCAAAAATCGAAAAATTTGTTACTTCATTTCAGTTGTTGGCAATTTTGACCTAGAAGAACTAGTTTTTTGACAACCACTGCGGGATGCTTTTTCAAAGTAGACTAAATTTGCTGCGAATTGAGTCTAGGATCGTCTCTGTAGACAAAAAACTGTAATGAGTTTTTTGACGTTATTTTTGATATGATAAAAAGTAGCTAACAATCAATCAGTTGGAATTGCTGCTTGTCGCTTGGCACAAACAAGAGAATAAAACCACACGAGCAGAAAATGAAGAAATCCCTCATATTTTTATTGACGGACTTGCAGGACATTTTTAGCGGCAATAAAAACGGAAAAGAGGGGGCCGTGCGAAATGACCTACGTGTAAAAACACGTACATCCATCTTCCCACATTTTATCTCCGACTCGCGAAATTCTAAGCCCGAAGTTTTCCTTCCTCATGTCGGCCACGATAGCGCATTTCTCGCCAACATTACCGTTTATCTCAATCTCAGGGAGTAGGTAACAAATATTCGCGAAGTTTTACCGTTTGCATAACGCAGTCCCAGTTAACGAAGGTTAAAGTTAGAGGAGGAAAGAAAGCGTAAGTGGATAACAGCTCAGCGACCTTTTAAAAGCTCAGTTTGAATGGCCCCGAGTGGCATACGGCACAACAGCGACCCCAGCAGTGATACAAGGAGGCAGATGGAACCGGCTGATACCGCGAGACAGAGCGAGAGGCCCAACAATAAAATAGATTAAAGGAGGGAAAATAAAAAATACCCTCGAGTGCCAGTGCCGGTATCCGAGTACCCGAGATGAGGCCGAAGTTCTTGTGAAACCTCCGACTGCCCCCGGGCCACTTAGCCTTAAGGTGCGCGGGTGGAGAAGGAATACCAGAGTATAGTATACCCCGCCCTTTTGATTTCTCACCTTTTCAACTTCGAAAACAATGAGGGCAATGGGCGACCTTTACTCCTGTCAATGACAATCGATAAAGTTCTCAATCATTTCCAAAGTTTAAAGAGGAAATTTCTCGAAGATCCCATGCGATATTCAAGAGGATACTTTGGGCAGGATACTCATATAGGCTTCAAGTTATTTGTACGATTTTTTTTTGCCAAAAGTATTGGTTGTTTTCATGAAGAATCCTTTTTTTCATGTCTTAATTATTTCGCGCTATTTTCAGGCATATGCCAGGGTTCAATACTCGAACCAATTCTATCTTCTGTGACGATTTCGTCCAATAATTTCATATTGTTCGCGATTGTGTTTCCTCAAAGGCCGAGATTAACACTCTACCTCTGGTAGCCCCATGACCCCCTTGACCCCTCCCCTCCCCCAGTTTGGTATAAATTTTTTCGTCTTAGCCCCTGCAGGCTGATGATTAGGCATTGGCTAATCGATTAATCGAAATAACCGATTAATACGTCAATTAATCGATTATTTTTTAATCGATGCTTGTTTGAATAATTGAGTAACCGATTTATGTGTAGCGATTATTCAACCGATTTTTTAATTAGCTGACCCCAGATATAGCGAATAAACTGCTTTTCAAGAAGGACGTTGACGATATTGGAGTTAAAAATAATTATTATTTTTAACTCCAAAATTGTTCACAATATTGCATTTACATTTTTTCAATACTTTTTTTGTACATTTTCTCAATATTTTCATTTACATTTTTCCATACATTCTTGTTCAAGTTGAGTTCGTTGTTTTAATTTTACCTACCCAAGTTTATCCCAGAATGATGGATACGTTACAATTATTATTGCCATCTGACTATAGTCTATTATAGGCTCCTCAGCTGCAGTGGCGCTAATTATTTAATATATTACTTGGAAAAAGTGATCAATTAATCGAGGCGGTCACAGAAAGCCCGAAAGATTCGACAATCGAATCTTGTACAAGCGGTTTGAGCCGGCAGTGGGCGTGTCCAGACATGTCGATCGCGTCTCCGAGTGCCGCACGGGCGGTTCCGTGGACGTGACGGTCCAGGCGGTCATGGATTGAGCCGTTCATGTGATTACCACTGAAAACAGGTACTACAGAGGACGCACAATGAAGGCTATTTGGTAACAATACAGCTTATTGCTGTTACTGTCACACGTTCGCAAAAGGCGACATCCAATTACGTGTTTTTGATGTGCAAGTGTCGACTTTCTTCGCAAAAATAGGTTTGTTTTGACTGCAAGTGGCCCCTATGCCCATTACCGTATATTGTGTGACATATTTCCGTTGTTACATGAGAGCACATGCTGCGAGACTCATAAGTTCATAATAAACCTAAGTGCAAGTGCTGATTTGGTCGATTTAAGGTCGACTGATCCTCTAAGCTTTCGTTTCGACTCCATTGTTCCAATTTAGTCGACCATATCCATAATTGCGAACACTACCGTCCGCCTTTGGTAACTCGTTCCAAAAATGATCCGACCGTTCCGAAAATGGGGGACTGTCCCAAAAGTCGTGTCGTCAAAGCATTGTTTTCAGCTTCTTCCAACCTCGATTCGGTTTAAATCGTTGAAATAATATCGTTCACTGCTCCTCTCCGTTTCTCGCTAATCGAATTACCTATCTTCCGAGAAAAAGTGGTATAAGTAAGGGCCCAAATTCTTGAAATCGTCAAGTTGCACTTCTGACTCAGTTCAAGAGTCTTGTTTTTAAAAATGGGCTGTATTTGATTTAAAAAAATTGAAACATAAATATTTGAAATTTTTTTTACTCGCTAGCAGAACTAAGTATTGTAGAAGAAGAAAGTTTTGACCGAATATTTATTATTAAGACTTATTAATTATTCATTTATTCATTTCATTATTATTATTATATTCAATTTTTCATTTCATCAAAGACTTATTTTTATTCATTTTTAATGAAATAGCTACAAGAGCTAAAAAATAACAATTTTTTCGTTTTTGCTTACGGGAAGTTGGCTCTCCTTGGACAAAGAAATTAAACTCAAACTCATCAAAAGTGAGACGCAGATTTCGCTCGTAAAATCTTTCAATCAGATTTCAAGAATTTAGAAACCCTTCGACTTTTTCAAATTATCGATCGAGTTTCGATAAAAACTTTATACGTTTCGAAAATTCCAAAAAACCCTCCTCCGACTTATCGGATCACCTTCCGCGCCATATTTAGTCCTTCACCTGCACTTCTTTCGCCTGTTAGCGCTTAATCCCGATGGCCAAACGATAACTTTCCGATAACCCCGACGATTGGTTCACGAACGTTACACAATCGCAATCGTCGGAACACGTTCCGAGACAGACGAAACGGAATGGAACGACAGATGTAGAAACGGGGAAAAAATTGTATAAAAATTGTTTCCAACTGAGAAATGCCGGAGAAACCGCGAGCTACGCCCAGTAGCCGTGCGTCGTGTCAATAGATCGGTATCATGTGACAAGGGGCTGCCTTCGCCAGTTATATACGAGATTGGTACCTACATTGCGACGACCGCAATTGGAAGAATGCGAAGAGTTTCAATTAGTTGCAAAATTCAACTATCCCTTCATGCGACCTGTTAGGGGAACTTGGAAATTTTTGAGATTTCGTCCCGTTTCTTTCGCCTAGATTGTCGTAAATGGAATTAAATTGGGTTCGTTTCAGCTAGGAAGCGAAGAAAGAGTCGCTGAGGTCGTACAGGAGCATATCGATACCTTAAAGCACAAAGGGCATATGTCCCAAAATATCAATTTTGAGATTTCGGTACCGAAAGAATCTACCTACCTGATTTTATTTTATTTATATAAAATATTATTATATATTTATTTTATTGGGATTTTTTACCATCTATTTCCAACTCTGCAACCATTTAATGGTTGCAGAGTTAGAAATAGATGGTAAAAAATGTTCTTCGCCGGACTTGATTCCTGTGGCTTGGTCTTGGAAAAAAACTTCAATCGGATCCCGCCCTACTTGAATACTAGTTGCATATACGCAGTATCGCTAATACGGAACCGATGAATCGGTCTAATGACCTCAACTCCTATAAACTGTTATCTTTCTTTTTCTCCTTTGAATATTGCACATGCGCAGTGCGCAACTTTGTATCCCGGCTTTGTCCAATGTACGCCCTCGAAGATAAAACCAGATACTTTCGATCACCTCGGTTCGCTATGTTCTTATCTCGGAACACGCTTCTGCTTCTCTCTCTCGATGGCAAATTTATGCCGTGAAAAAAGCCCAAAACCAGTCCTACTAGAAGTTCCTTCCCCGGCCAGTTTTCGTTCTCTGTTATTGTTCTGCATTTGTGCATTTACTGATTTCCATCGCGCCTTCGACTCGAAATGCAAGTAGCTCGCAGAAATCTCGAAAATGATAAAATCGGCAAATATCAGCGATGCGTAGATAGCAGTAGATTCTCTTCAGTATGTAGTGGGATTATTTTAGCAGTTTTTTATTGCTCGCCAAGTTTTCCTGTATCGTTCAAAATTTCACTTGAATACCCACAAGAGGCCAAGAGTAGCGAAAGCGCTCGGGAGATGATTATTGAACACGATGTGCGGACTCTGTTTAATAAATCTTACTCTCAACCTTCAAGTATCATCATCAATATGATACAATATCAAAGAAGTTTCTCCAAGATGATTTTCACTCTCCACCTCCTTGTTATTTAATAAATTAAATTATTAACTCAAATTTTGTGTGAGGTCATTCTGGAGGAGCGAGTATATTTTGCGTTCCCCAAATGTCTTCCCTTGATCATGCGATTATTCGAAGAAAACAATCTTAATTTTTTGACTTTTTAAATTTTCAAATATTTCACATTTTTTAAATCTTTTAGGTACATTTGTTTAAACCTGTTTAATTTTTCAAAATTTTCATTACCTATCTTTTTTTGTCGAAAAGTGTGAATGTTTGAAATTCAAGAATTCACGAGTCAAAATTACCGCGTTGTCCTGATAACATGATTTATGGGGTATGTATTTTTACAGGCGGCTTACTTCATTTGCTTCGGGCCCCTGCGATATAAGGCTAACAAACCGAAGATTACACCTTGCGCACAAACGTCATAAAAGGGTCTATTTAAGTTGCCTCTGTTCATTTTATCATTGTAGGCAAAAACGTTCGTCTGGGTAGTTCATCTCCAGCGGAGAGAAGCCATTTTGACGCTTCGTTTTTTGTTCGGCTCTCATCTCATGCTCGTCAAACGAATATCTCGCTCGTTTCAAGAAAAACTGTTCGAAACGTTACTCACTGGAGAATTCGTTCAAAGAAAGAATAAAACCTCGGAGATGAGTTACCTTCAATTTTAATTGGGTATATCCAGAATATTTCCCGGCGGGAGTGGGGAGCTAAAGAAACCAGTTTAATCTCGCAACGGACCCAGGTCGAGTAGTGAATGAATCGCGGTGCTGATGGAAGAACAAAACGCATTTTGCGGTGGCTATGAAATTCCTCTGGTAAAAAGTTCCACGTCGAGCGGATGAGATTTTACCGCGAATTGAGGATGATTCCAATAGAACTACCCATCGAAGGCTTGTTTTGTTGACGAACCATATTATTGACCTATTATTATTGATTTTATCGATCAAAGGTTGGTACATGCCTTTTGTCTAGGGCAGAGTCCAATATCAATGTTCACTTTTCTGTTTTCAATCCGTATTTAAGGAGGAGCTTGTTCCCAAAAGATACTGAAGTCAAAATCGACTTTTTACCTTACCAGGGGGGTTTTGGGACAGAGTTCTTCAGAATAATGTAACCAGATTGGAGCTAAAATTAGGCACTCACTACCTACTCTTGAAAAATGTGATTGAAATTACACCTTTGCCTCAAAAATTACTATAATCCATCAAATAGTACGATTTCCGTATGTTTGAGTTCAAGAAGTGCTGATATCCACCGAAAAGTACCACACAGGCTCTGAACAAAATCTATTTAATTGCCCTGTTTAACGAGAATTTTGATAACTCGCAGCCCCAGTACTTTCGAGAGATTTCTCATGTTTTCTTTCCCACTAGCCAGCATGAGTAGAGAGAATTAAAAAAATTAATATTCTAGTCTTGGAATTTTGGTTTTAGTTTACAGAAAACTCAAGTATTTATCATTCTGTTAAAGTGTGCGTAAGAATGTTTTGTCCTCCTACCCTCCAAATTGGGCAGTATATCCAACCTTTCCTACCCACCTACCCTACACCTCCCACCCCTATTACCTTTGCTAGGGTTCGGTCTACCTGCTAACCATCACTTCCAAATTTACGAAGTTGAGTATTGAAATCGTTGAAGAAATTGAAACCAGATAGGAACCCCAAAACAAAATTTCAAAATGTGCGGCTATGTCCGTCCGAGTGCCATATAGAAATGGCCTCAATACCCTAAAATCTCGACTTTTTTAGATTTTCATCCACAAGAATCTTTGTCATGGAAAGGATTTTTGTTCTTCAATCAAAAATGCAACAAATACTAGGGCAGTCCAAATCTCATACATTCGGTTCAAATTTTTATCTACCAAAGTACGGAGGGTGTGGGTGTGATGAGGTTGCTGGAGGGTATCGTGTGTCATCAGAGCAGCATCTTTTTTCGGCTGCTGCTTGAATAATGCGAGAATATTTTGCGTTCGAAATTCGAGCCGGAATTAGCGTAACTGACAAGTTCAGCGACGCCTATCCCGCCGTGGTAGATGGGCAATTCCACGCCAGTTTCAACAGCTTCATCCGTACGGACGGAATAAAAACCGTGACTGGGTTCCTTTTTCTCGACCACCTTCACACGAAAGGGATTTAAAACGTTTGGGTTTGCTCTAGGCGGATTTTTCAAAATCACATCATCTTTTAATAAATTATCTTCTTCAAGACGTCGGAACGGCCGGAGCCCCGGGGCCTCAAGGCTCAAAACCGCCTTGGACAATGGGATATAACAGTGTCAGTCCTGTTGATCTCATCTGTTCCTCCGACTGTGAATGAGACTGAGAAAGAAAAAACTGAGGCTCTTTACACGTAAACATTTCTCAATTTGAAGTCAGCCGTGAGAAATGAGTGCCGACGAGGATTTTTTTTGAAATATCGCTCCGGAACACCTACGCCCTTTAGTACGCCGGGGATCCAGTGCAGATTTACTTGACGGGAAATGGGAAAATGTGACAAAGTGCAGGCGTGGTTGTCGATTGATTTGCATCGTGTCTCGATTTGCGTAGATAACCGTTCGTGTCTCACGAGTTGGTGAGATGAAACGGGTGCGGTTATTATGGGAGTGAGCAGCTGGAAACCCTTGAATATTGCTCATCTTGTGTTGCAAAGTTTTAGGGCCGGTTTTTCAATTTTTTTGAAGCTAGATTTATCCAAGGACGCTTGCATTATCTTCCGAGATATTTTCAGTACGACGGTCATGGCCTCGGTGAAATATGGTGCTAGCGTCCTTGGATAAAAAATTGAAAATCGTTCGTTTGTTCCAGAGTTGTATAAATTGGCAATTTTCAGTAACTTTTTGAGACCCTCTCGTGTCCCATTGAACGAAATAAAATTAGATTTTTCACCTGTGTTCCCCATCATAGGAACGATCCGACTCCACCAAACCTGATGGGCTTTGCAGGTTGATACTTATTCCGTCTAATTCAAATCGCCAAACGGCCTCTTGATTTGCATAGATTTCTTATCGCTCCTGCAGTCGCTTGATTTTCCTTCTCTCTCCGTTCCAATCAGATCCACCCTGCTCACGAAGACACCGACGAATACGTCTCTTTAACAGAACGTTTCACAAGTATCCGGATTTTCCCTTTTTCCTGTTGGATAATTTTCTTTTTTGTAACCGAAACCATTTCCTGATCTGAAATGTCCCGTCTGATCGACCCGTTATTCAATTGTTGAAGTCAAATATCAGGGATAGGGTCTTCAGACAGAGTTTATATGAAGTTGACTTTGATATCGAAGTTGACTTTGATCTCGAAGTTGACTTTGATCTCGGAGTTGACTTTGATCTCGAAGTTGAGTTTGGTCTCGAAGTTGAGTTTGAACTCGAAGTTGACTTTGATCTCGGAGTTGACTTTGAACTCGAAGTTGACTTTGATCTCAAAGTTGACATTGATCTCGAAGTGGTCTTTGAACTCGTAGTTGACTTTGATCTCGAAATTGACTTTGATCTCGAAGTTGAGTTTGAATTCGAAGTTGACTTTGATCTCGAAGTTGACTTTGAACTCGAAGTTGAGTTTGAACTCGAAGTGGACTTTGATCATCTTATATTCGTAATTTTCTATGTTGGAGTTAAGAACACAACTTTTTGAAAGTCAAAGGTTTTTCAGTCGAATTCAGAGGTTTTTTCGGTGTTCGATAGAGGGAAAGCAAGGCGACGAGTTGGTAACACTGCCTGCTTCCAGCATGCTTGGGCTAGAATAAACTCAAACATTCCCAAAAATTGGAATTCTTAGTCCAGATTGCGGTAAATTCGAATTGTTCGACCCGAGTGTGAATCTGCGACAAGATCAGGGGCCCTGTAGTTTCCTTCCCTTACAGTATTATAAACATATCGATATTAATCCGACGTGTTCTCGTTAGTTAGTAAATCTTCGCCAGGGAACGTCAATACCTTTTTTCATCCTCCGTGTCGGGGCAAGTCTCGTATGGACATCATAAGAAGCCGCTCGACAGTTTGGCCAACTTATGTCCCTGTTTTGCAAAACAACATTCGCCACTTCCTCGGCCATCTAGAAAACCACGGTCGCATTTATTTCGCCCGTTCCATCTTTCTTTTTATCTCTGTATCATCGGTTAATCCATTCATTCCGCTTTCACTGTTGATCGTCGTAAACATTTCAATTTCGCGAGCCCCCAGCCTCGTGCCCTCATCTCGCAGATCTTGGGTGTAGATTTCGATTTCCCGGTGCCAGGATAGAGGTCCTTCGGGGGGTCCTGGTCTGGGTTTCGATAGAAGTCCAAGATAGAGACTTCCAGCTCATTATGCACGGCCGGACATTATGGCCAACTGGATATCCAGATTCGAAACCTGAATTTTCAGTAGGTATCAGGAGACAGTACTAATGGTGCTCTACATAAACTTCGAGGCTATTCCGTCGACCAATTAGTGCGACCGTTCTTAGCCACCGCCTACGTGATTTATACGTCAATTATTGTTACAAAGTAGTACTACCGTAGTGGCTCCAGCACTAACAGGTTTAAAATGATTTTTCTCAAAATTTACGTTATCAAAGGCTTCTTATTCCTTGGTACCTACTTTACTTCGTATATGATTTTCATTCTTACCAACTCCTCGAAATCAATAATTGGTTTCATGATGAAAATCTTCGGAAATGAGGTAATGAATCGATCTTTATTAGGAAGGTGATCCTGAGGGTGAACCATACTGCACCATACCTCCATAACTAGCACCATTGAAACAACCATACTTCAATTAGATTTGTAATTTACGGTAGAAATGCCAAAACTCGCTATAAAATAAATTGGTTCCTGATAATAAAAAAATAAAATAAGTAAAGAAAAAATAAATAAATGAAATAAATCGTTTACTGATGATTAAGGTCCGCACGGGGCTTGCAAAGCAGTAATGTACTCGGGGCTATCTTGCAGTACGATCGTCTCGAAGCGTCAACGCGTCGCCAAAGCTAACGATCTAATTTTCACGAAAGGCCCGGCGCATGCGCGATGCGGTTCATTTTTTGTTCAACGCGTGAGCCGTTTTAATTACCCCTGGACAATACCCTTTACCGCTTTTGTGCCGGGTTTGTTTTTGTGTTCCCTCATAATGGATTACTGTTAGGAAAGAGAGCCGAGGAAGGGCCATAGAGTAGCGAGTAGTACGAATAGGCGACGGGGTAAAGATTGTTTTGTACGTTGAACCAACCAGTGTTTTGTGTATTGCTACGCATTAATCAGACCGAGGAGGTTGATGGGGCCCATTATGCGCCTGTATTCGCGAGAGATCTCTTTCGAAAGGTCTTTTTGAAAACGTTGAATCGCCTGACGCTTTGAAAGTTGGCCTTATGAAAGCTGCTACAGGTACCCGGTGCCATCGTGGCATCCAAAGTGCCAGCATGGCGTCTCGTGTCTTCAGAATCGCCGCGCCAGGAATTCGCTCTTTTGGCGCCTGCGCGTGCTTTTTCGCTCGTGTATTTTGAATGAACGATCGTGGCTTGAGCTCGTGGCAAAATCGTGTGCCGCACAATCGTAGCATATTTCACTCGGGAGTTGTCGGTATGCAAATGCGGGAAAAGCGGTTTCTCGGTAGCAGCACCCCGGCTGCCTATTCAGTAACATGTCAAATAAAGTTGCCCATGAAGGGAAATGCATACAATTTAGACTGGGCTAACCATGAAAATGGTTTGTGCTGCAGGGTGGTTTTCAAAACCTGGTACAAGCGCGAACTTAACTTGAACTTCCTGTCTCTGCATGACCGTATTTCTTTCTCTCTAACTCGCTTTTGACTTCAAACTGTCTCAGGCCATCCTCAAAATACAGTTGGAGGGTACCATACTCATGTCTGTCTAATTTGTCATAAAATTTCGCCTTGGATGTTTGTGTCGTGCTTCAGTCAAACATAGAATAATTTTATCAGAGGAGGAGGAGGTGTTGGTGGATGAGGATGAGGGGCGGGAGGGGGTGGCGATGAAGAAGAGGGATGAGGATAACGACACGATTGATTTTGTAAACTGTTGAGATTGGGTTGTATTTTGTTGGGGTAGTGTTTGTTTTGACCTGGAACCCACTCAAACCGTCGTTTTTGAAATTGTTAACTACCTTTTTTTTTTTTTTTTAAGAAAAAAATGTTGGAGAAGAAGTGGTGAAAAAAGGCGTTTTTAAAAAAAAGTAGTTTTAGTTTTTGTAGGTTTTGTCCATAGAGGTTGACTTTGGTGCATTTGAAAGTTTTTTATTAGGAAAAACTTCTCCTTCCCTCGGTTCGAGGAATTTCAGCAAACAATATTACAAAAGTGAAATTTCATACAATGACAAAATTGACTGAAGTAATGATGGTGACTTTAAAAACTGCTGACTGAAGATGACCTGATATGGTCTGATATAGGTTTTGCAGGAGAAATAGATTGAGTCATAAAAAAAGGAGCTGGATTATCAATCATTCGAGTTGCAATGGCATAACTAATTAGGTAAGCCTTACAGCGCCAAAATCTAAAGGCGCCTTTTGGTCTCAAGTTAAATAAAATTCTCTGTGTGTAATGGTCCCACTCAAGAAATTTACAAATTCAAACATTCCTCATTCGTATTTTACGGATAAATGGATTGGAAAAGTTTCTCCGAATTTTTGGATTCTAATTACTCAAGGATATTTTGAAATCTCTGCATGTAAACAGATGTTTCTGGACATTCTGCTCAACCAATACCTTTTAACCAATCGCGTATTATTTTGTGTAATAAGTCTCATCAGTTCATGATGATCCCTTTTCCTGGCTTTGACCTTTGGCAAAGTGTCGAACCCCATTGTCTCCACGTCGATTTATCGACTTTTGTTATGGCACTTTTTACCTTGCCCTACTCCATTTCATTGCAGGCTTTGTCAATATTGTCTAATGTACAGTCATCAATCACACTGCCTTCTTCAACAGACTATTGTATTAGTGTTGAATGTAATAAATAATAATATACCAGACTTTTTAGTATCCTAGCCGTAATGGTGGTGAATATTTTTTTCCAAAAAAAACCTCTATAAATAATGAACGCTAAAAATAGATAAACTAGAAGTGGTTAAACTATTTTACCTCGATAATTTTCGCTGCTGCGCCTCATTGTTGAGCGTTCGAGATGATCAATAGCTTCAAGCTGAGAGGCAGGATCCACACCTGGAACAATAAATACAGTAGTTGAACAAAGCACTCAAATTTTTTGCAGATTTGACAGATGTTTCAAAAATTTCATAAATATAGATAATATGCATAGACAACTAGAACGACAAGAGTCATGAAACAAGTTTCAAGAAAAGTCATAATGCTGATTTTTCAACAGCGCCTCCTTAAAATATGAAACTTCACTTAGTCGTGTAAAATTTCCTTCCATCTCTTGCAAAGTTTTATTTTGTATACAGAAAAGCGGCCGTATGAAGAAGTCATTGGTCGCTGAACATAAAACTGTCGAGGTGTCGTGTTTTTCTCTTGCACCAGCAACTTGATCCATCAAGTTGTTTAAGTGGCTATCTCGGTAATTAAACACTCCCTCATAAGTCCATGCGTCATCTCGAGACGTCTGGTCTTTATGGGTTCTAAAACTGGACCTGACTATGGAACTTGAGGAGTTACGCAAAATAAAGTGTTCGTCCGCACTTTAAAGTCCATTGCTTTGAATTCTGAAGTTGCTGAAAACTTGTCCAAGCTTTATAGTTAAAATGATAATACTTAATTGGAAATAGGAGAATTTCCAGCTTCGCGGAAATATTATTTCTACCATACAATTGGACTAGTTTGGTCAAATTGAAAAACAAATTTGCAAAAAAATTAGTTGAGCGTGCGAGTTTTTTCAATTTTAATAATCTTTGATATGAGTTTTGATATTGAAATGAGAATGTTGAATTGAAAAATGAAACAAAACGTCGTACGATTAAAACATAACCAAAACGGAGGTGTTCGGACAGTTACCAAGATCAGATATTCCAACGAATATATAAATATGGTATATATGAATACGGTTTTCTGCATTCAAAGGACAATTTCTCCTCTAATAAGCGAGATAATCCATTACCACCAATTTGACTTGGCTTATTGACTGGAATTTTGGGCCAATTTTTGATTTTTTAAACTCAATATTGTGTTACCTTAAAATAATGAGGGATTTAACTAGGGTCAAGTGGGGTAATTATGAACATGGGGTAATTAAGAACAAAGTATGTTTGCGCTCCTGTGAGCAATGGAAAAATCAAAAAGATGTAGCAATCGAATGTTCATTCTCTCATTGATAGGTTACGACTTTTTTTCTCCAATTTGGCAACGCCGATGACGCCATTTACGTGTTTATCAAAAACCTTATTAAAAAGTTTGTGAAACAGTTTTTTAGTGTTTGAGGTTCTTCCCTCTTCTGGCTGAAAAAATTGTGTTAAGTTATTGTTTTCAATATTTTTACATGCGTTAATTGTTTCTTCAACAGGATTTCACTCAAGTTTTGCCATATCTCGTTCTCAGTGACTTACAGAGGGTGTTCATAATTACCCCATACTTTTTTGGGTATGGGTAATTATGAACATTTTTTTCTGAGAGTTTTTTTTGCACTTCTCGTCCATTTTTAGCAATGAAATGGTACAAACTAGGTGATTTTCGTTTGAATTATGATATTTTGGGAGTATTCAAGTATATTGACTTGATTTATTTGGATCTTGGGGTGATTGTGAACTATGCTATGGGGTAATTATGAACATCGTCTTTTACATTTCATACGCCTAGTGTAACACGTTCGTGCTAACTGTCACATGTAACAGTGTGAAATGAATCAAATGTAACCTTTTGAACACCTCTTTTAAACGTCAAAATCGCTGTTCATAATTACCCCATACCCTATGGGATAATTATGAACATAAGGGGTAATTATGAACAGTGGTTTTCAAAGACCATACAGCAGTCAAAAAAATTAAAAAACTATCTCACAGTGTATTAGGGATGTAAACCGATTGTTTTAGAGAGGTTTCCAGGTTTTTACATGGACTAGGTACTTCTGAGAGCTGTCAGTTTGTAAAATTGTTGCAATTTGTTCATAATTACCCCACTTGACCCTACCTTTCAAAAGGTATCCTCATTTTTATGATTTCGTCGAAAGCTGTCGAGCTGGTGACCATTTAACTGAAAGTTTGAAATTGAGAAAGTTTCTGAGTATCTTTGGAACAGAAAAAACTGGACTTTTTTCGAAGACCAAAGAAATGCGATAGAAAATTTGTATCAAATGAGCTCAAAACTTGTCTCACATGACAGTATTAAGGGTGGATACATACCCTTAATTAACTAATCCATAACCATTAATTACACGTTTGAAAGCTGTAAAAAATAACATTGTATCTTATTAAATTTCGACCTTGATTTAAGAATATCCTTATTAGGTAATTTCCTTGAGATCTCATGCACCAGTTCGGAGTTGTTTTCCTAGTCGAAAAACACGAACTGCGTCTGCCGATTTTAACTATAAATTACATCTTTCGAATGCGCGTGGGCTGTCAAAGTCAGTGACGGAGAAGTTGCGCATGCGCAATAATCTTGCTCCTCCTCTGATGAATCACTCGGTTGAGGACTTTGTTGTTGTTACAGCAACGAGTGGGTCGAATACTCGTTGGCCATGTGGGCAAACTCGTCCTCTTTTTCAGCTGGACGATTATCCGACCGAGAGCTATTATTTAAAATTTTCACCGACCCCCCCCCCCCTCAGAAAATAAAAAATACAAAAAACTCATAGATGATTTCCCATATTTACAATGTCTTAACTAATTTATTGGCATTACTGCGAAAAAAATTGTAAATTCGTCAGTCAACCTGGAAGAACAGTCCCTATGAGGAACAGCGGCGGCCAAAAAAGTCTAATGAATATTCGAGATTCACGATTGTATTTTGAGTGTAATTGTTGATAATTTTTCATGATTGTACTTTTGCTAATAAAATTAATATTTCTAAACCTTCGTTTTATTAACCTATTGAGATGCCGCTTCCATTTTAGTATGCAATTTTACCCAGTGCCTATACCCTTAGGTAAACTTGGGTATTCCGTCCGCCGCTGATCGAGGTTTCTTTTTCTAACGCACTTGTACAGCTTTTCGAGTTTGAAATATTTTCTAATTTTTATTTTTCCGCCTACGAAATTCATCGCTAAATTGTGTCGATTGTAACATACTTCAAGCATGCTAGTCGCTAGTGTGACTAACATTTTTTGGTGTTATTTCAGGATGGAACGGGCAGCGAGAGCGACGACAACTCGGACAAAGAAGACTCAAGAGAAGACTTACCACTCACCAATAATGTTAAAACTGAAAATTCACCCTAGAACTTTTTCTAATTCTATTTTTTTAATTAACACGGCTTGTTTTTAAAAGAGTGATTTGTATCATCCCCATTACCTTCGACTCTGACAGTATTTATGTAAAACGCCTCATAATGAGGAGCGTTTCAAATGCTATTCCTCTGTGTTTTGATTTGTAGCTTTTTTGCGCACTAAAAATATTCTGAATCGCCATACCTGGAGAGTTATCGATCAAGTAAATCGATTATTCTGATCAGGAAAAACCCAGTGGTACATTCGAAAGCTGCGTTGCCAAGTTGGGGGTTCTCTCCCCAAAATTGGGGGTTTTCTTAGGGGTTATTATGGAAGTTATGGGGATTGGGAAAAAATTGAAAAATAAAGAAATAGCAGCTAAGTACAGCAGATAAATGCCAGCTTGGACTGCATAGCTATTTGGTACTCAAATAAAGGCTTTTACGAGATTTGTATTGATGTTTCGATTGGGCTGTGTGGATCAAAAATGTCAGAAAATTCACTATGAGAAATTATGAGTAATGAGTAAGAGCAGGGAGTAAAAGGAATGAGTTAGATAATTCATAGTTTTAAGTACAATTTAAAATTGTAGATGCATAATATGGATTAAGGTCCCATTTTATGTGAAATAGTTTATCTTTAATTCCTCCCTAACTTTTGGAGTTTTTTCGGGGATTTGTTTTTCTCATTTGAGGGGATTTGGGGGTTTTTTGAAGTTGTCTCAGGGGTTTTTGGCGTAAGGACCTTGGCAACACTGTTCAAAAGTAGGTAACAACAATAGGTAACCTTCTTACACATTTCGATACTAAGATTACAATTCTAAAATATATTTTGTAAATATGGATAAAAAAAATTAATAAACTGAAAAAATAATTGAAAAATTTTCAATGAAAATTAAAAACATTGAAAAATGTACTAAAAATTTAAAAATCAGCTCTACTTTAGCCTAACTGCAGTTTGACTTCAAAAACAAGTTTTTCGGCAAAACGCGTTTATTGATTTTGCATTTATTTTCTTCAAGACTATTCACACTCTTCTACGCTATAATTCCTTCTTTGTTTTTTCTGTAGCAATTATCAGCAGATGAATTTTCAAAATTTCAAGTTTGCACAAGTTGCGTTTTATAATCGAGCTATAAGTAAAAAAGGTTACCCTCGGAAATAAGCGCGGGTATATCCACTTGTTCCAGCGGAACATTGAGTTCGCCAGATGAGAAAGACGACCCCACGATTCTTCTCTCGGATAAATAAACAAAGGCCGCGGAATGGACAGTGTCATTGGGTCCATCATCTCGGCTCGAACCAGCGGGCAATTGGGAGACGATTATTACTGTTTCTAAAGTACCATTTTCTGTTCCTCTCATTCACTTAGCGAAGACGAGGTTGGAAGGAAAGAATAAAACGAAGGCGCAGTTTCCTTCGCGTCCCACACATGACACACTCTCCGTCTCTTAGTGACCCTTTTATTTCCGCTCGGCTCGAAAGTGACAAAACGATTTTGGCTCGCAGTCGTGCCGTTTCCTGTCATTTTTATGCCGCGAGTCCCAAGTCAGGTGTGTGGATTTCGAATTTCGAACAGGTAAACATTGTTAGCGTTCAAGGTTCTTCTAATTTGCATTTTTAGTTGGTGCTATGATTTTTAGTCAATGAAGCTGGTTTTCTGACTGTTTGATCTGCTCATGTGAAAATACCTAAAAATATTTTTTAATCCTAAAAAATACCTGTTGAATTAAAAAATGTAGTTTGGCACCACCTCTGATAACACACAATACTTCCATATTTTGGCATATGAATTTTTCAACTTTCGACTAATTGCGAGGCTATTATTGCTTCACAAATTTCAAGACACTGCAAATTTTAAAATACTTTTAACATCAAAGTTCGAAGTTAACTAAATAGAAGAAAAAAATCCACATATTTTGCTAGGCGAAAATTTAGAGCCACCATTCGAGGCCAAAATTTCAAGGCCAAGAACGCTCGAATTGGTCAATTTTTTGGGGCAGTAGAAAATAAAATTGAAAATTACTTGGTACCTAGTTATTTAGCGCAGGCGTCAAAATGAATGAAAATGAATCGATGAACCAGCCCTAAGCCCCTTACTTATATGAACATTTCTACGGTTCAACATTTTTCATGAAAGGTTGAAAATCAAAGGAGATAATTGCGGTATTTTCACTAACATGTCTTTAGAAGTAAATGGATACATTGTAATCGTCCTAAAATTAAAGATCGGAGCTTCAGAAAAGCATTCACTTAAATACTAATTTTTACTCAGGATCACTTCCTGAAAAAGTGTTTGTGTGTCCGCCTGTGGTCATTTACAAAAACGGCCATTGCTCCCTCAATTCTTAACCTTTTTTCAAATTTCATTAACTTGGATGTTCGTCTCGGCAAGATCTATCGGGCTCTTTAACCGAAAATCGAAAGTCAAATTGCTTTTGTCCGAAAATTCTCGCATCAAAATATGGAAGTATTGTGTATTAGCCACGCACCACCGGTTTGTGAATGCGTACCTACTCACTTGTTTGGAGAACGACTCTGAGTAAAACCAAATATTAGGTGATTTCATTCTCTGAACACTCAATCCGATCTTCAATATTGCATCTACCATATTTAATTCACTTTGTCAATCTGGTGACATAATAGGACATGTGGCTACTCCTATTAACCTCAGAATCCGATAGGAATGCCTTCAAAAATTGAAACATGTGCGCTATTCAATTTGGGTTCGCACTGTCCGAAACTGAACCGATTTCTGGCGGACTCGGGCCAAGTTGGCCCCGGTGGCCCCGCCCCTCGCATCATCAATCACCACCGAACGAAATCCGGCCGGTTTCTCGCCATATATGGACTATGGGCAAGGAAGGCGTCTGCTAAACTCGAACGTCGAACTGATACGAGGCAAAAGAGAAGAGAGATGGCGATTGGGAGCGATCGAGATGGTAAGATACGTCCGTCTCTTTTCCTTATGACGGAATCTTGTCAAACGAAAAACAAGGCCCCCCAATCGACCACCTACACGTAACAAAAAAGAAAATGCGAACATCTGCTCACGACTGGAAGGGCATCTTACGATGTAAGGTTGACTACGTACAATATGGTGGAGTTACCAGTTGACAGAACTCGTGTACTGGCGCAGCCTACACAGCATGGATATGTCACTCGGACGTCTTTGTTACTTATTTGAGGGATTGCGACGTGTTCTACCTTCAGGGAGTCCCACAGAGTTCCCATGCATATTTTAAACCAGAATAATATTATTACCGTATTGTATAATAAATAAAATATATTTGCGCGGACCAGATGTTGATGGAATGGTACCATAACATCTGTAAGGCATATCGAAACACCAATATCTATCGGGAAAATTGAACTTTTCAATCCAAATTTTCATAAAAGATCCACTAAAAGAATATTCCACCATGCGGTCGAATAATCTGTCAGTCGTAGCACCTCAAGATGGCCGGGGAGCCGAAAGCGCTCGCCCGGCATGTTCGGTTATCGTTGAGTATTCTGGCATGTGTTCAATAATTGTGGCGTTTTGGGTACAATGGGCCTAAGTGCCAAAAATTTAAATAAAAGTTATCAACAACTTAAATCTCCATTCCGTACATTTTAGTCCAAATTCAGAAATATATCAGGGTACCAAAAAAACGTGCTAGTTTTCGCAACACTTCTGGAAGGTTTTGACTTACAGGTTATTGGACATCGCTACAGAGAAGAAATGAGACGAAAACGGAAGAATCCGGCTTAACTTGATGGATCTACGGCTCAAATACTACCCATAGAGCTCAAATCCTTATTTCATCCAAAATTGAGACGTACGAGGTTTTACACTTTTACTATCAAGTTTTAAATGATCGAATTTCCCGAATTTCGAGTTTCGTGTGACTTTAAGAGCCCTATCCAGCGGGAAAATCGTTTGAAGGCGTTTAGGTAAGTTGAGAATTGAATCGAGATGGAATATCGCTCAGCATTTTTGTCGCATATACAAGAAAGCTTAGTGAGAAAGAGAGAAAGAATGGTGAATACCTGGAATGCAACGTCGATCGGGGAAAACCGGCGTCGACCGCTCGTCGCGTCATTGTGATGGGCTGCTCCAGCTTTGGTGTGGCGCCTGCTGACAAAAATTCGTTTCAAATGCGCTTACATGCACGAAAACGTTGAGCATTTATATCGTCACTTAAAAATATGAATCGTTCAGATTCTACTTCGAAAGCCCATTCTCAAAAAATTCAATTTTTATTTTATAAAGTAGAAAATCTTTACATTGAAAATTATATACAATGAGTAGTACTCGTCTGAACCGCATGCCGATTGAAATAATCTAAAATATTTTCTCCAGCTTCCGAGAAGTATTTTCATCTTTCTCTAGGAATGGTCAACTTTTTTTTCAAACGATTATCTCTTTCTTCATTCCTTCCTGTTGGCTTTTTCTCGGTTTCACGACTTGTCTCGTCTCGTCCGTTTCCGACCTCCATCAAGGTTGAGTATAAATCAGAGCACATCCTGTCCTATATCCGAGTGTTGAATGCGACTGGGTATCCCGAGATACCCTACCCAAGTCTACCGATCCCAGGACTCTATTCCTAGTACTGTATCGAGTCCTGCGACTTATTTTCAATTCTATGCCAGCTCCGTCTATCCTGTACGAGTATGGTCTTGTTCCTGTCGCGTTTCCTCTCGAACCGGCCAAGAAACTCAAGTTTTCAATCGTCCTTTTCCACGATTGATGGAAGGACATTGTAATAGAGGAACGTCCTTCGACGATAATAATCTCCGCATTTTACTCATTCAAGCATAATGACAATATGTCGATCTTAGAGCACACAGGCCATATGTCCCAAAATATCAACTTTGAGATTTCGGTGCCGAAAGAATCTACTCATCAGGACCTATCGATCGCTCCAAGAATCATGATCATTTTATCTATTTTCGGGGCCGAAAAACGATATAATAGAAAAACGACAAATATTTAAAGAGCGTTTATCTTGGAGGTGTTGAGTGCTACCTAAGTTCTGGTTAAACGAGGTTGTAGATCTTGGCCAGACAATCATTTTTTATTTAGCGAATTTTTTTATGGAATTGAAAACAATGGGAGAAATCTTTATTTTTGTTAATTGATCAAAAACTTATTTTGCATTTTTCTCATTATGCCATTTTGGGACATACGCCCGTTGTGCTTCAAGGTATCGATGTATCTCTAAAAACCCGCTATCTCTAAAAAAAGCTTGTAAATTTTCCTACGAGAAAAGTGTCATTTACGCCTTTTTTCTTGGAGCAATACTGAAAAAATGAAGTTGAAAAGAAAATAGGCAAAACTTAATTTTTCTTCAATCGGATTTTTACCAAAGTTTTGCGTTACTGTCGATTAGAGCTCACTCTTTGGAATAAACATGCCCGAAAACTGAGCTTTCAGTTTCCTGTTTAATGCGCTCTTAGGTTCGTTAACCAGATGCCTTTTGTTGGATAGGTTAGTAGATTTTTATTATTGAATATTCCTAAAAAAAAAAATGTAGAGAATTGTCATTCAAACAAGCAAGATTGAGATTAGACATCTCTACAAATCGGCGTGATAATAATAAAACAAAGTACCTATGAACTATTGGTGACACACACTATTTACAAACACAAAATACTTCCATATTTTGGTACGGAAAAAATTGTAACAAAATTGGTTATACTTTGACTACTTTAGATTAGAGGCTGTGAGGATCAAAATGTAAAAAAACTCATTATGCACGTTTTTAAACGCGCCTAAACTCAAAATACGTCCGTTAAGCACTATACCAAATGTTGAAGAACCAAAAAAGTGTTGCTACCCGTGAAGTTCGGAGCAGACTTCAACATGATTCCGAGATCAATACGTTAACTTGGCATTTCGTTCATGAAAGGTAATTACCGTTGTAAATTTTTCAGATTTCTCAATCCGTTAATTCTGGATACCTTGAAACCATAGGCGAGGCTTTCGAAAATAAATTTCTGCTGCAGGAGACATTGGGCAACATTGTGTTTTTCACCTCGGCGGTTTTTCATCCAAAGTGGGAGTTACCGAGATTGGCCATTCCCAGTCGGCAGTCCTGCCATTGCTGTTTCCCCTCCGCGATTTGTCACGGCCCCCGCCCATTACCCATCGTTTTCACGCACTTCTCCCATCGCGGGTCCTCAATCCATTTTTGAAATAGAAACCCCGAGTTAAGTGTATTGAGCAAGAACAATAACAACCGCTCGATATTTTTGATAATTTCCACGAATCTGCTTCCATATTTACGAAGTAGAAAACATGTTACTCAAACACTTTCACTTAGGGATGGGATATCGGAAGAAAAATATCGATATCAATATCAAATGATATATCAATTAAAAATATCGATATCCGATATATATCGGAAGAAAAATATCGATATCCGATATTATCGGGCAAAAATATCGGAACATTATCTTCAGTTTTGATCATCGAACTATTCAGGTTAACTCTTTCACGTTAAATGGCAGAATAATCTTCAATACTTTTATGTGGGGCTGCTATGATCAGATTAAATATCAACTGTGAATATAGTATAAACTAAATGAACCTATAAAGTTTATAGGGTCTAAAAGTGTGAACAAGTTGAATAGAGCAGCTTGCTGGTCAAAGAAGAAGAAGAAGAAGAAGAAGTACAGACAGAAATCAGAATCTGATACAACAACTAGCCCCCTCTACCTACATCACAACCTTTGACTATACACATCATGTGTATGCATAGTCAAAGATCACAACCCTAAGGCCACACCCTGTCAGAGAGGGCCATCACGCAGAGAACCACAACAACAAAGGCAACAACTAGCCCTCACGGTTTTGTTTAGTTGTTTACCCGGTTTACATTGATAAAATCTGCAAAATCAAGCACGCATTCATTGATTTTTTTTGCTCACCTGTTCATAATTTAATACTTGCGCTAGCTACCCAATTCATTTCTCAGTTGAGTTTTTAAAAACCGATAATATCGCAAGGAAAATATCGATATTCCGATATTATCGGAATCAAAATATCGATAATGAAATATCGGATATCGCAAGGAAAATATCGATATTCCGATATTATCGATATCGATATCCCATCCCTACTTTCACTTAGAATCGCTTCCTGAAAAAGCGTTTGTGCATCCGTCTGTGAGCACTTATTTATTCAAAATTTGCACAGTGAGTTTTTTTTGGCATTTTTGGTACACAGAGCCTCAAAAGTAGTCAAAATATACAATCAATTTTTGTGATAAATTTACGTACCAAGTTATGGAAGTATTGTGTGTTGCCTACCTAGGCACCTCAAGTTTTATCTTTCATTTACCTTGTATGTACGCATTCAGCTAACTGATCTATACGAAAATATTACCCAAGGTACCTCCAGAGGAAAAGGAATTGTCTAATTTTACCTACCGCTAATGATAGATATATAAACAAATTATTATGTTCCATGCTATTAAATGGTGATAAAATATTGGATTGAGTAGCTCATCATTATTACGTAAATATTAAATTAGACGCACTAAGTGAGCACCATGAAAAAACATAAATTTATGAATATTCTTTCTATTCTCTAAGACTGGCCATAGGAAAAATATTAAATAAGTCATAAATTCAATAAATATATCATAAAGCAGAGAATTCAAGGTAAAGCAACAGTTGAAGAAAAATTGAAAATTTGAAGTAATTTGGGATGTTCACATATCATAAGTGTGCATAAGTTTCAAAATTGGAAAACATTTAATGTCAATATTCCAATTTTTTTGAACAATAGTTAGGGGATGTACTGAAGAACCGCGAAATTTACGACCATACGGTCAGCAATGCGCAATCCGTGCTATTAACTGTGCCACATGTGGCGCACTTGGCAGTGATAAGGTGACCCCGCCGGGTCACACCTGTTGCACATTCATTCGCTTTACGGCCATATTTTGGCGCCATTTGTAGATTTTGGCTTTTCTCAATTATTAAAATGGGTGAATAAATCGAATTCAAGCGAGTTTTCATCAACGAAAGGAGGAAAATCCCATTTGACAAGTGACGTAAACATTGATAAGGGCCCGAAGGCCTTCCCATGGGTTAGTTTTGCCGAATAAAACGGCCATTCGGTCGAATTTTATTTTTAAACAGGCTACGCGCTGAATGTACGCATTTTCAATTTATGATGTTATCGAAATATGGAAAAGCCGGTCGGGAAATCCGTCCACGACTCCCGTTTGCACGAGTCCGATTTTATCGCCTATTTTTCTCCGAGACCCCTAAATCGGTTATAACGAAACCTACATTTTTCCAGAGGAAATTTTCCAATTTTCACAAAAATGGGCGTAAAATAAACGAAAAACTTACCATATGGCCGTAGAGAAGACTTGACTGGAGCGCACGCCGTTCGCCGACTGGAGGCTAAGCCGCCTCGAGTGGTCGCTTCGCGGGGAGGGGGCCCAGAGGCCCAGGGGTCCGCAGTTCTTGAGGGTCCCTTATTTGTACTAGCAATCCTTATGAGGACCCTCTCGTCTTAACTTCATTCTGATTCTGGTGGTTCTTTACCAAAAGGGAATTTTTCTCACCTTTTTTCGGCTATGGCCGGGTTCTCGATGGGTAAGGCGTTATATCGGATTTTTATGGCAACTGGTTCTTTCCTATTTGGGGGTTTTATCAAGCATGAATGGACAGGTGCGCCCAAAACAAACAGTATTTTCTTCCTCGAGAGACTCCTGAAGTAGATAGTCGACCCCAGTCTGTGAATAAAGCCATTTTGGCATTGGTGTCTGTATAATGTAGAATTCCGGCATGGATCATCAAACATTGGTGCCCTATTTGGGGAAATTTGAATTTCATTGAAACTTGTCCCAAGAAAATTTAAAGATATCAGTACATCGTAAGCTCCAGCTTCACCTAATTAAATTACACCTTCGTAATTTAGGATTTCCAATTTCTAAGTCAAATTGAGAATTTTCCAAATCAAAATGGGAATTTTCCAAATGACATTGAGAATTTTCTCAATCAAATTGAGACATTTCCAGATCAAAATGAAAATTTACAAAACAAATCGAAAAATTTTCTTACAAAATCGAGAATTTTTCAACGCAAATGGCCATTTTTCCATGGCATTCTGGTGTGGCACATTTTTAATTCGGCTTGAAAATACTGTAGAACAATCAAAAATGAACTTACAAAATTCATTGAACCTGGAACAAAACTTGTCTTTTGTATTTTGGTTCTGATCTGGTCAACTATGTTTCGTCAATTATGTCAATTTGTTGGTCAATTGAAACATTCTCACTGTGCACAGTGTAAAAAAGATAGTCATTGACTTCCAGTCGCTCTGGGCCCTGATTTTGCATTCAGGATGAGAACCTTTCAGTTCCTTTCCTCTTCAGAAGGTAGACTCGAAATGTGCGGAAGTACACACACTCCTTTTTACGTCTCTGCCCACGTTTCGGCCGATTTGACAATCTGCTCGCATCGGTGGATTATCCGGACGTGTCATACTCCTTGGAGAGCCAATCAATGTTCCAATCGATGTTTTGCTGCCGATCCCCTTGCTATTTCACCTATAAAAATTTCATAAATTTTCTGAAAATTCAAAATTTTCTAAATTCAAAATTTTCTAAAAATTCAAAATTTTCTGAATTTAAAATTTTTTGAAAATTCAAAATTTTTATTGTAGACCTAGGTGTACGACGATATCATTTAATCCTCGTAATATCGAGAAAATTTGAATTTTCAGAAACTTTTCAAAATTATGAGACATTCTAATCCAAAATAAAATATATTAGGCATAACATTATAAATTCGAGTTTAACGCTCGCTAAGCAATCGTTAGCATCGGAACAGCAACGGTAAATTGAGCACGAAAGTAATGAAGGCTCAGCGGAATTAAAAGACCATAAACAGTCAGGAAAACGGCAGAAAAAGTGGCGGAGGCGGTATAAACAGAGACCGTTTATGGGAGAAGGCCAGGGCTTTGAGGATCGAGGTGGAGCTTCAGTGATTCGTCCGTAGTAACCACCCGATCACTACCGCCTACGACAGCTGTTTTTTTGTTCCTCCGACGGCCGATAATTTCCGATGAGATTCGCCAAATAGGGGCCGGAGTAATCGAGAAGCGAAACCGAGCCCGGAATAAGTTCGATTTTCAACGTCGAATTCAGAACCGCAATTTTCCGGGCTAAATGGTAACTATGCTCCGCCGAGTTCAGGATCTTTTCCAGCTGGTGCTCTTTTGCGTTCGGCTCAAAATCCCATTACAAATTCTTAAAACCTTTTTTCTATTGCACCTCCCAAGTGCAAGATTTTTCATGTTGCCTGCCAAAATTGTGCCCTTTGTTCTGAGGCTCTCTCTACCGAAGTCAGAAACATCAACGGTCTCATCGTAGGTCGGCAGGTTCAGTGAAGACTTGATTCACCTCACGGGCTCTGCCAGGATTCGATTATGTGGTCTGAAATTGTACTTACTGTTTTTGGAATTTAGTTACATTTTGGGAGTTCACTCTTACTATCGTCTTCCTTAAAGGAGTGAATTCTTTAGCTCATATGCTACATTTTTTGTTCCATAATATTTTTCGTGAGCCCAAGAAGAACAATACTTTTCATGCCTTGGAGACTTAATTCATGTTTTCGAATTTGTTCCAGAAAATCTTCAATAAGTCTCTTAAATGTTGAATTAATTACAAAAATGAGGGTATCGTTGGAAAGCCCGTTAAATTTGCTACACCCCCATGGTATTCGCAGCTTCATAAACTCTAGTCAAATGAACAGAAAATTGAGCCAAAGTCAAAGAATCGCTCAACTTTTCAAAATTACAATTTTTCAACGTGCCTTTACATTTACCTAGAGCTTTTGAAAAATTTGCTTGAATCGAGGGCTGCACTGCAACACCCCATAACGTCAATTTTGACGTTTTTGAGTTATTGGTACCGCTGGACTCGTGATCTTACGACGGATGAGTTGAACTAGGTTAGTTGAGTGAAAACAGAGGTATTTTGAGATGTGAAAAGCATGAGTTAGTGTTATAACGTTGCCTTGGTGCGGAGAAAATCATTGAGAACTGGTTTTTTTGTCTCTCCTGAAAAGTTGCCAAAATGACGTTTTGGGGTGTTGCAGTGGAGCCCTCGATATGCGCCACTATGGACAGCCACTGACAGAAGGTTAACTCATGACAGCGACGCACTCAGTCCTCGTACTATTTCACTCATATCAAGTTTTCAGCACATTTCCAAGAGGATTTCATAAATATAAGTATTATTGGTCACGAAAAAATATTTCAATTTTCTAAAAAAGAAGCATCGATGAGGCTGTGCATAGATGAAGCATGATCAAAACCCGTTTCACTTCCAACGAAGGCAGCAGATCTTGACGCTCGAAGAGTTTTATAGGTATTCCATTCATCTGAAAAGCCAGAGGCCATGCCCCAGCTCAGCAATTCCTGCTTACCTCCGCACTAAAAGAAACGGGCGTCGTTTTTCATCCGGCGGCATATCTCCGCTCGTTTTCAATGGTCTCGGAACGTTTTACTGAATCCTGTCACATAATTTCGAGCTTATGAAAACCTATGAAAAATCAAATAGTCGCCTCATGGAAGGTGTTTCTTTTCCACGATGTGTGAAACGGAGCTTCATTGCGAGATCGGGCAAAAACGCATCGCTCGGCTCATTGTCGTTGCAATATAACGTACCGGTGACTCCGCTGTAACGTGGAGGACTCGAAGTTCACTTCAATTTATGATATGGGCTTGAAAAGAGACGCCAGATAAATTGCGTCGAGCTCAGTCGCTTCTTCTGCGGCGGACGACCTACTGTATTTTTATAAGTGAATAAAATTCATATTCGCGACAGATGACTTTTTCGATCGTTTTCGAAATACGGTCGTACCTGTTGAAATTTGAGATTGAGAAACGCTTGTAAATTGCTGCGCGCTAAATTATTTACCAACTTCAAAAGGAATTTGGTTTACACTGCTATGAGACGTTCGAGCGCTTAGCTGTTCCATTGTAGAATATATTTGAGTGATTTTATCGTCGTATAAGCACACAGAGTGTCTACTTTTTTGTTCTACGAGTCATTTCCAATCCCAAAAATTTCTCACCCTATGGCATTTTTTCGTACCTTTGTTGTTTTCAACCTTTATTTACTAAAATGACTGCAGTTCCCTCAATTTTTGAGTAAACTCAAATCTAAGAATACTGTTGGAAAGCTCGTGATTCCCCCATAAGAAAAGTGCCATACATGACTTTTTTCTTCTGTGCGATGAGGTTAAAGAGAAGTCAAAACGCCACTTTTTCAAACGGATTTTCCCAAAACGTTCGTCCTCGATTAGAACGCACTCTTAGGAAAAACACGCCCGAAAACTCAGCTTTCCATCAGACTCAGCATTTCATCATTTTTGAATGTTGAAAAACGTTGTTTCATCGCCAAAATTGACTACTGGGTATCATGTTTTGCACGCTGTAGGATGAGTTTTACTTGAAGAATGTTTTATGGTGATAAAATTTTTTTCACTTATGCAGAAAATGTTTGGCAAAAATATAAAAAAGTTACGTTTTGCCTGATCTATCTTTAACCTCATTTTTTCAGTATTGGTCTGAAGAAAAAAGATACAGCACTTTTCTTGAAGGAAAATTCTCGAATTTTTCAATGACATCTTCTTACGCATGAACATCGTAGCTATTTCTTTTGTTGAGCTGAGAAGGTTCGTGTGGTGAGAAATGTGTGTAACGGCTATGATTTTAGGCATAATGATTACTTCTACTCGGAGGCAGTAAAATGTTAAAATAACGCACATCAGGTATAGGTAATTAACCTCTGTAAATCAGCATGGATGATTTATTGCGCATCCCCGGCCCACAACCGGTTCTTCTTCCTCCCCTGCAGTAATGAACGGGATACGAACATGAACTAACTTAGTACCACTTTGTACTTACTCGGACTTCTTGAGAACTCTGGAACTCGTAATTAACTCCCCTTGGCAGAAGGAGTTGAATAATATAATGGAGAGGTGATCGCGTGAGGTCCTAACACCATCGAAGATCATGGTTAGTGGTTACTGGTTGGTTAGTTAGTGAGAAAACTTATGTGATGCGCATGCGTATTAGAGGGCCTATGAAATGAACCATAAGACTGTCTCGCGGTTTTATGTATCCTCTGTTTATGCCTACCAAGATCTCCGGTGATTGGTAGTGTACGATGGGGGAGGACGGGGGCGGCGGGGTGCGGACGCGCCTGTTGGCAGCATTTGTTGATAATTGGTCGGGACTGCCTCCTCAGGTTAATATCCTGAGGTTCATCCTCAGTTACCGGTATACGAGCAGCTTCAGGTGTGGCGGAATACAATTCGGATACGATTATGCATCAACTGCGGCTCTAGCGGCTCAACAATTTTATTTTCATTTCGAATTCGAATTCTCGTTGGGAAATGAAACAGGATTTGATGATGACATCGGGAATGCCATCGTTTCGGTGCGGTAGAGAACGTTATCCACCAAAAAGCAGTACTTTTATGTATTCCAGTCGATACAGGGGTTGTAGAGGGAGTGGCGGAAAGTGTGCAATTTCTTCCGGGTGACTTTTTCTGTTGGGAAAGTGAAAAATCGTTGAAATAATATTTGGAAAACCAGTGTATCGTAGATAACATACGATGCTCCGATATCTTGATTTAAACATTTTCGACAGATATTGATTATATTTTTACAACTTTGGAAGCTGTGTGGATCAAAAATATCAAAAACTAACTATGCAAATTTTGAAAAAAATTCAAGTTAAATCAGATTAAAACGTAAAATCTAAGTTGGAAAAAATTTTGATTACGATGTATCTAGTGATGTTTTGGCGTAATTTAATTATATCATCTGGGGTTAAACGCCTATAGCCAAAAGAATAGATAAAATTCAAAGAAATAATTAGCCGAATTGACAAACCCACGTGGAGTGAAAAACTGGTAATTGCATGAAATTTCCATTGACCGGCGTTGAGCAAAGAAGCCGCCTTGCCGGTTTTTTCAAACGAGATGTAAATAAGAATCGATCAACGTTGAAAACGCAGCATTCTAAATAGAAAGATTGATTCGGTGCAGTTTTATCGCTCGTTTTTCTCATGGCGGAGAATGAAAAGTGGCCACTCATGAGCCTCAGACATTGCGGCATCGGGTGGCAAAGGGATCTTTTGGGCTGATGCAGGAGCGTTAATGCAATGTCATACAGTTGGTTAAGCAAATGGTAGGTGTCTCCGAGCGGTTCTATTTGTCTCCGCGCGAAAAGGATTCGCTGGTTGCATTCCTCCCTGGCCCCTCGCTCATGCGCATAGTACTCTCAACGACTAATTATACCTGGCCAACACCCGCGCATCCCCCACACCCTTTCCCCGTCCGGAGGATCTCCGGCAGGAGTCCTGGCCGAAGAACTGAAGACGGACCATGAGGCGAAGTGGTGGCTCTTGAAAAACGACCTCTTCCCTGCGCATGTCGGCGGCCGGCCAAGAGTTTCGCGTTTTTTCAACCCTCGTGCCAGCGACGACGAGGGGCCCTCCAGGAATTCAAGATGATTTTAATGCTTCTCGTTGTAGAAATAAAAACAGGAGAAAAAGGAAAGGAAGAAGTCCCTACCATATGGTCGGCGTTTTTCCCTCCGGTCAACTCGGCTCTCCTTGCGGCCTCGCCATTCATGAGGCTCCACTCGGCATCCGAAGCGAGGAGGCGAGCGATTTTCCCGTTTATTTTTCGTACTGTCTTTCCAATAGTTTTGGAACGATTGCTACAATTACAGCAGGCGACTCATTACGTTGAGTTCCCATTACGAATAACGGTGATATGGGATCAAAAATGTACGAAAATTGGACATTCGTTTGCGTCATTTGAAATTCGCGCGATTTGTTAAGATGAGCATCGAGGATTTGAAAAAGCATTGAACCGAATCGGGAAGATTTGGCGTTTAAACTGCAAATTTGGCATAATAAGCTCGAAAAAATGGATAAACATTGATTAACCACAAAAATTGACTTGAAAGTCGCTCAAAATGAAAGGTTTTGGTTTGGATCTTCTGTAGGTAGATTCGAGCATCGGGAGAACAAAATTGCTTCAGTAGGTATTGCAATTTTTTTTCGGTTACGTCGCATTTTTGGTATTTGAACATTTTCGAGGGTGTTGCAGGCTATTCAGGCTGTTGCAGGCTATTCAAGGAGGCTCAAGATTCAACATGATGCTCGTATATGGCTCTCCTTCAAAAGCTTTCGAAATAAGGAATAGACTTTGTTTGATTGTTGGGTGTTTGCTTTGTTTGTCCTCTCATAATCAAATTCCCACACCGAATTCGCTCAACCTCCATAAGAACAAATACCAGCAAAAACCAAGCATTAATGTTTTTCATGTCATTTCTCAAAAACTCGCCTTTTTCACTGCATATCTCATTCTCACTTCAACGTCACCTAAACATATTCTCCCTCCAGAAAAATAATTTTTGAACTTGAACGAATAATTTCGTCAACACGTCGAACGTGGATTTCCAAAAAATTTATGTCAGAAACAGCATGAAGATATCTTTTGAAATTAAACCATTCATGCTCATCCCGACAAGAAAATGATTATTTTTCTAAACCATAAACACCGAAGAAACCCGCCGCACTCAAGCAAGAAAGTCAACCTGTGGAAAATGGCGGCCGGTTCCCGAGGCTGGTATAAATATGAGAACTTTATATATCGATCGGCTTAGAGGTGCTATTGAATATCGATGTGACTGGTGGTCGCTGTCTCTGCCAATGGCTTCTGCGCTCATTATTGCTCCAGACTTGAATGATAAATTCTCAACAGATCAGAGGAATGGTAGGTACGGGAATGGTGAAGCTTTGCTTTATGGCTCACGTCCCGTTCCAAGTGCTCACTTCTTTACCTTCCTGGTGGTTAAAATAATCCTTCCTGATTCCAGAGGCAATAATACTTCCATCAGCTACCGGTCCGGTAGCCGGGGGGTCTCCGTCCACTCTAGATATAGATAATGTAATGCTGCAAGAGAAATATTTCAACTCGGCCCCATCTGCGATGAGATGGTCAGTACTGGCCAATGTCCGAGAAAGAACGAGAAAGAGAATATGATGAAGATCGTGGATCGTATTAATTGATCTACTTATGTTGTGTCGGTCTCGGCCCTCGGGCCTTTCAATTCGGTTCAGTTTACGTTTGTTGGCTCGCCTGTCAGTCGGCTGCGGATCTTAATTCATTTTCGACAAGAGCGACTGGTGGAGTAAAGAGATTGCGAGGGCCTGTAATCCAATCGAGTGAGAGGATTCGAAATTAATTAAATTCCATTCGCATTATGAAAGCTGAATTAATAATGATGAAAAACGGGTTCAAAAAGTCAAAAGTCTCAATCGTGTTCATTTAGCGAATTTTAAAAATATTTATTCTTTTCAGGGGATTAATTTTTTCGGAAAAAACGCCGCAAATTCTCTCATAGGGGTTTGTATCACTTAGCTTGCTTAGTTTTTACTCACTACCTACCTATGTTGAGAACTAGTCGAATATTATTATTTTATAGGTAATGAAGCACAAATTCTTGGAAAATTGGAAAGCATAGTTCTGTAGGACCTATAGGTATTGAAGTACATGTGCACAGGTAACCGTGCATCCAAACATCAAAAATACCATAATGTTGCTTTGACATTCATTGAATAACATTTTTTTCGACAAAAATAGTTAAACGGTTAAAATTTGGATTTAAATAATTTACTAAAACACAATATCGATTTAAATGCGAGGAAATCGGAAAGTCATCGCATGCTTCCCTACAAGCAACCCTATGAGCGGCCACCGGAGAGCCTGTAACTTTTGAACGAAGAAACCTACCAATATGGTAATGGTCCCATTCGATTCATCATAAAAAAAAATCAAATTTAACATTTTACTCAAAAATCAAAAAAAAATTGGGAAAACGCAATTTTTTGAAATTTTCAACAATTTTTCCAGAAGGCTTAAAACTGACCGATTGGCTTGTCTAATCTAGTCTAATTCTAGGGCTGTCCAAAAACAAGGTCGATTTTTCCTGAAAATTTCAACAAAAAAAAAATCTCCAGCCGTTCGCGGATGGCTGTGAACGGACGGATATTTTTTATTGCAGATTCGGATTCTACAGCCTTTGAAACAAAAACCATGAAATATTCAGGGTAGGTTAGAAAAAATTTTTTCTTGGCCGATCACAATGGTTGATTGATGGTGGTGAATTGAATAATAAATAAACCAAAAGCATGGGCACTTTTTTTAACTTAGGGTTTCTTCGTTTAGGCCACCCTTTAGAGGCGAAATGAATTATAGCATTTTTGATAACCATCACTCAAAATTTAGATTACCTGCTCAAAGGAATACATACATTTGAGTTTGAAATTTATATTAGACAATGATTGATCATTCTAATCGTTGTTGTCCTTCTAATCATTCAACACTGGCAATCGCTGATCATAATTACTGTCCGACGTTGGCCGCCGATAAAACCGTGACAGGACGTTGTCAATTTATTCGTCGAGATTTTTATTTTCATCAACTCGCAATTGATTGGCGCGAAAAGAGCGAATCTACAAGTTCGTGTGAGTGCGCCAACGTGAGTGCGGCGGAGGTGAAGAAAAAATATCTTCGGAGGATGACCGGTGGTTGGGGTGGATGAAGCGATTGATACACAAAACATGAGCTCCTCCGGCGACAGTTATGGTAAAGGATCTATGTACGGTAGAAGAACTCTCAGCAGTCTCTCTTCAGTCGGGATTTACTATTAACATTATACGAGGGAACAGCTCCTGCGGATGGCCTCCACTCGTCACCTCGGCAGCCAACCAACGTCTCCTATCTTCACTTGCACATGCCACAGAACCGATCTGACCGATCCATCCACCCATCTAAGGCCAGGCTTACAGTTTGACCAGATAATTTTTCTTCTTGTTCGTTTTTTTTTCTCTGGAGCATTTAGAAAAAATAAATCTTACCCGTCGCATTTATTATACTGAGTTTCCCTGCAAGACTTATGAGGGAGATCGATGGCGTCTGCTGACACCTTATGTCGGGTATTGATGTAAATAAGTTGATACATCAGAATTCCTTTCAATATTAATTAAGAACTATGTACCTATGTACCTATTTACATATTGATGTAAATAAGTTGATACATCAGAATTCTTTTCAATATTAATTAAGAACTATGTACCTATTTTAAGGCTAATTTACAGTTCGCGCAGGGTTTCTCCTAAGCAGGTCCACAAAAGGTATATTTACCTCAAATTCGTGTAGGGGAGGGGTTGTCTGGAGTTTTTCGAAAGGGTAGCCCCGGTTAAGCTATGGAAAAGTGCCATCAGTGCTTCAAAAACTAATAGGAAGGGACTTCTTTTCGATGGTAAATGAACATTTTTCACCTTGGTTTTAGCCCCCCCCCCTCAAGTACCCTCCAGAAGTTCATTGAAAATAAGGTATTTGCAGGGATTGTGGCTATCTGATACTGCTGGAATCGATTTTCGAAAGGTGGATTCCAAATAATCATGGTCTATGTCTGCCCAATCCATCAACTTGGTTTCACCCTACTACTAATGATGGTGAAATCCTATTCAATCCCAAGAGCAAAAACGTTATCCAATTTCAACGCATAAATCGTGGACCAAGGTGGTTATCTTCAGGGAAAGCATGTGCATTACTGTCGCAAGAAAGAGCATTACTGAGTTAGTGGAGAGGTAAGTGCCGGGGTGACTACCTACTGCTTGGCAGGTCAGATAGGCACCCTGGGCCCATAACGTGTTGGCCGGCCGGTCGGATCTTCACCAGTCGATATATCATTGAAGTGCAGCCGTGCAGCGGGTGTGCACTGATAAGATAACAAAGTGACAATGGAATCGGCGGCATTCCTGTTGAAAGAGAACCCCGTCCTTCCTCTACAGCACATATGGACTCTCATTCGAGAAAATGTTACCTATGCTTCTCAACTTGCACAATCATATACCGTAAGCAAACATGGGCCCTTTTGAATCGATCGGTTCTGCGCTATTTCAGATAATGTCGTATTATTGAATGCACCTAACACGTATACGTATTATACCTAATCATTTCATTTTCAAGAAAAGTAGTAATAATAATAATGCTGTGGTGTCTGTCCTATGTGACAAGAAGTAGACTATTGTTTTATTTTTATAAGAACAACAACAGCAGCAACAACAACAACAGCAAGATACAGCATACAGCATACATCGGTGTGGAAATGGAACCGGAGGATATTTGTTGAATCAACAAAAAGTCACTGAATTATCCCATTTTATCACTTGAAAACCTGCGTACTGTAACTGGAAAATTTTCAAGATAAATCGCGGTCACAATTTCCGTCCGAGTCCTTCGGCAAGGCTGACAGAATCTTCTCATCCGCGCATCGATTATTTCGAGCTGAAAGAGCCGGGATATCTCGAGTTGAATTATGTATAAATTGTAGGAAGTAAACAGGGGGTCATTAGAGGCAGGGGCCGTCCAAAGCCCGCATATTGCATCTCTCATAAATTATTTCCAACCGACCGCTTTAAATAGATGAGGCACGAGGAGTAAATACATTCGATTACCATACGTTTAAGGTGAGGCGTTACAGTTTTACCTGTGGGTGTTGACAGCATAGGCCGAAAATGGAGCAGAGGCTTCTCGATACAATATTTTGTTCTCGGTCTCGAGACCTACGTGACTTACATATTACTCATTTCATTTGTCCAATGTATCCACCGCTTGACATTGATCCAATGTATCCGTCTAACTATTCGAATTAGTTAATCCTTCCTTAAGAAGGTAAGGTCCTTTCCCACGGTGGTAAGGGACTCTTCAAACTGTCTATTTAGTGGCTAAAATTTCATTTATTTAGGTAAAACTAGCAAAACACTCGTGAAACAAGCCAAACTCAAAAGTGCAACTCTTGGGGGAAAAATGTTCATTTTTTGACAACCCATAATTCATGGGCTATTTCAGTTAGAAAGCTGCGGTTGCGCTTGAATTGTCACATATTCTGTCATCTTATACAACGCTAATCATACATTTTCCTCAAATACAAATACTTTTAGAGATATAAGCAGATAAGTAAACAATTTCTGAAATTTCGAGGTTTACTGCGATTTTATTGTGACGCCGCGCGATTTTGAGGTGGCACACCGAAATTTCGAATTCAGCTCCCCAAAATACATGAAATCCGTTGAGAAACCCTCCAGAGGGAAAAAGTTCAAGTTGTCACCTTCAATGACCCGGAAACTGATCCATACCCTCATCCTCATCCTATAATACCAATAATGGTCGCAATAATGATGATGCCCCTGACCCCTACGTCAATCCTAGGGCCGATTTCACCAACAATGAAAACCTATATCAACAAAATGAACAATTTCGATGTCATGGTTTCGTTTATGACAAAATACGACATTACCATAAAGATGAAGGACAAACTGCAGTTATTGGTGAAATTGGCCCCCAAAACTGATCCTGATCCTTCCCTTCATCTTGACCCCAACAATGTTCCTGATCCTTAACTTCTCCCTGATCCTGATGATTTTCCTGATACTGGTTCTGGTCCTTCCATTATCCGGATTCTAACCCTTACCCTAACTCCAATCCTGCCTCTAACGATTTGCCCCCATTCAGATCCTAATAATGATTCTGATCCTTTACACATCCTGCACTGATCCTGACCCTCATCCTGAACGCTTAACTACTCATTCATATTCTAGACTGTATCAGATTTTCACCTGTCAATAACTGGTTCATTTTGGTGCCAATAATTTTATTTAAACTTTGGCTCGAGAAGTTCCTGATTTACAATTTTTCTTTGAGAACTTGCATCATCTGTAATTTTTCAAGATAAAAATAAAAACTCTTCCAGCACTCTATAGGGTACCCTCGTGGAAGAACAACTTCAAAAGGTAGCCGGCATCTCTTTCGCCACAGAGATGCCTTCGAGTCCTGTTCGATCATTACCATTGCCGTTCAAATTTGTCATCAATGAGATACATACAAATTCATTCGATAACATCGGACGAAATGCGCAATTAAAACGGCATGTTTTCGCTCTTCTTTGCGCAACTTTTACTTCTGATTTTATTGGTCTGGTTTGGCTTTCGCGGCGCCGCTTTCTGACATCAAGCCTTCCGATAGGACCGGTGGTCGTTTTATGGGTAGTTACTCCGCAAATGGGTGTCCCCTATCAGATAACATCGGGAATAAAAGCTCAAGTTCGCCACCGATTAATTTCAATGAATCCACTAAAGTAAGGCTAAACAGAAGGTGAGAATAGACGATCGCAAACAGCAAAAGTAGGTGGATATGGAAGTATTGTGTGTCATCTACGCACCCTGGATCAAACCACTGGTGAATAAATAGCACACAATACTTCTACATTTTATAGGTAAATTTTTTAACCATAGCAATTTGATTTTGACTAATTTGGTGGCTACAATGATCAAGACTTTTGCGGCTCACCTCTTCAATTTCAAACATGATAAATTCACTTCTTAGCTACCTATACGCCGTTATGCTTCGTGTGGACTAGGTCAGGGACTTGAAAACGTATTTATCCTCTATACTTTATTCATAATTTCTCCGCTTTATCGATCCGATGGCTCCTCTGCCCAAGGGAACCACAGTTGCTGTGATTCAGTGTTAGGAAAGTCATTGACGGAGATTTATAAGGAGCTCCTATTGTTGTCTTGCTACAGGGGACGACACCTGGTTAATAATTTATGAAGGTGAGTCAACACACGTTGGGTATAAACAGTTTCTCCTATAGTAGGGTATCATTTGGTGGCGCTGTAGAACATAGGTCCGCGATACGAAGATAGGTAGGCAGGCCTGTGGTCGGTCGGCCCTTATCTATCATCTTGCGAATAATAACGTAAGATCGGCCATCGTTTTAGCTGAGAACATCTCATTTTGCTCGAGGAGACACAATAAATTTACGCCTTGCCGAAGAGAATCATCTGGGAATTTACGAGAAAAAATCTTGGCAAAATTGCGTGTTGTTTTAAATCGTTCCCTTCCCATATAGAGAATATAGTGGAAGAATGATCAACTCGTGAATGATGGTTGTCAGCAGATCAGGGGTTGGGTCAAATGTACGAAAGAATTCCTTGGACGAATTTTCGATATCTTACAATAAATGTCTTCATCAAAGCTTAAAACAACAAATCAAAAATCACAATTTAGGGTAAGGATAATTTTTAAAATTTTATCTAAATATTGTCGTTTGTCAGGAAACTAATCGCTTGGTAGATAATATTATTAGATATAGGTAGGTATACAGGACGCCCGGAACTTGGTGTGAAAAACAAAAACTGGTCGAGACTAGACCAAATATGGAACAAAACGCCACCAATCGCATTTTTCACTATCAACTAGTTTCCAAGATACGATTTTTCTTACCAGTTTCAGTGTGTTTTCTTTAATCCAACTTTGTCCCATATTTCTCTGGAGAAAAAAGTCTGATATGGCAATTTTACTTTGGAGAACGTCAAGAGCTTTCCAATGGTGTTCTCAGATTTGAGTTCGCTCTAAAATTGAAGGAGGTAATGTGAGTGAGTTGATGTCGAAAACTCAAAATCTCTAAAAACAGCAGACTAGGAATGAAAGAGGAAGATTCTTCGGTAACGACTTGAAGAGCATTTTTCTCAATTTTCGACCATCGAAGAGCAAAGATATCGGAAACATTGTCCCATATTTCTGCCCAGTCCGGTAACGAATCGCCTCAGTTCCCAATCTCCGGTTACTAATTCCGGAAAAGTCTCGCCTTTATTCCAGTGCTGACCTGTTCAAAAGCTCAACTATTCATCTTTTTCTCCAGCCTGATTCTGAGTAGTAATACGAGATAGATCGACCTCTATAACGAGTTCTTAGACGCGAATCTCGCTGTTGAGTCTCGGCCTGATACAATGCTCGATTGCCCTCTGACTTCTGAGATCTGCCGTTTCCCGGGAGAGCTGTCCAATCTTGGATACATTGACAATGGGAAGGCGTAATGCTGACTAAATGTAATCGCCAAGCACTACTTAATGGGAATGATTCTATGAAATGACTCTTGTGCGATCAACTCGCTCTAAATAGACGGACATGTAAAAAACGGTTCCTTATCGACTAGATGAAGCTCTAGGAATTAAAAATATAATAATCAAACTACATTATTCAAACTAATTGCGTCTATTTTTTCCTTAGTGCATTTTATCACTTTTGAACACGTAAAAAAGCCCGTTTGTGGTCGTTTTCCAAAATTGTCGTATCTTCCTCAATTATTATCCTGTTTACCTCCATATTTACGAAGTAAATGGAAGTATTGTAATCGGCCTAAAATCGAAACATCACTATTCAGAAAAAACGGTTACTTAGGCATACACTTTTACTCAGAATCGCTTCCAGAACAGGTCTGAGTGTCCGTGTGTCTGTATGTCCGTCAGCTCACCTGTGGTCATTTACAAAAAATGGCCAATGCTCCCTCAATTCTTGACCTTTTTTCCGATTTCTTGAACAAGAATGGAAAAATCACCCTGTTGAACCGGAATTTGAATCTCTCGCAGTACTTCCGATATAATATCAATTTTGAGTATTTTCTATTCAATTTTTTCCTGGCCAGAAAAATGAGGGTGATTCCACTAAAAGTGGCGAAATCGTGTCTTTTCTTCATATCTTGAAAACTATTCGTAGTATTGCGATGGAACAAAAAGCGTTGTGAATAGATCGTTGGTCCCCATGCTCCGCACGTGTAAACTGTCCAAAAATATTATTAGCAAGTGGAGAAAAATATATAAATATAGCTGAAATGTCATTCCCCTGGCATGTCCCCACCCCTAGGTACACTACTTCTTCAACCAACCCTGGTTATTCGGATCGAGATTTTCAGAATCTGCTGAAACGAATGCACTCAGTATATAGTCCCGTATTAGCTCCGCTGTTCTCATAATTTTAGATGCATAGGCTTCAATGTTAGAAGCAAAGCACAGCGTGTCCCCACCTTTTTGCGTCATTCCCCTGTCAAAACTGGTCACCCCCATAAATGGGAAACTATTACAGTTTCGGTAATTTTGGAAACGGCATTCGGTAGCTCTGGAACTCTAGAACGTGCCTGACCTGCAAGATAACACTAGTGTTTGTTGAGAAGCCATTGAGGGGCAAAAAACAACCTCATTTATGGTAAGTATTTTTATTATGTGTCATTCCCCTGTATTCAATATCTTATCAAATTGAAGTAGTAGATTTTTCCCTCTGCCACTATTCTTTAGGTCTGGTGGTGCACCTTCCAGCGTATTTTTTTCAAAATTTAGGTAGTGAAAGGAGGAGGGAAGAAATGGGAAAAACCGCGATTTGTCATTCCCCTGGCCGTCATTCCCCTGCATGTTCTGGATGGAGGTTTGTCAGCTTGGGCGCTGCTCCCTCAATTCTCAACCTTTTTTCAAATTTCTTGAACTGAAATGTTTGTCTCGGCAAGACCTAACACCCTGTTTAATCGAAATTTGGATAACGCACAGTACTTCCGATATATTTGAATTTATAGTGTTTTCTATTTTATTTTTTTCCGGCCACAAAAATGAACCGATTTGAGCGTTCTTGGTCTTAAAATCTTTGTTTTACCTAGCAGAATATGTGGATATTTTTTATATTCCAATATTGTGGCGTATTCTTATTTTGGGAGAATTTTAAAATTTGAATAGTGAATTTTTTGAGTTTTTGACCTAAACACCCCTAAAAACAGTCAAAATATGATCAAATTGTGTCTCAATTTTATGTTTCAAAATATGGAAGTATTGTGTGTTATCTACGCACCACTAGTTTTCTTTTTACACCTATTTATTCATCAGTGTGAGAACGTACCATTTTGGCATCATCGAATTCACCATTGACCATTACTCCTCAAATGATATGATGATAAATCGACGTACTCCAATTATTTGAACTTTATTTTCTGAGATACCCAGACAAATAATGTACCCATGTCACTAATCTACTTAGCAGCGTTTAATTTGAGGTTTAAATAGATTTTTTTAAGTCTCTCAATTTTTTCATTCCCCTGGACCACTGATTTTTACCTAATCATGTCCGTAAACCCTCTCTGGGTGATGAAACTACACTGCTGGTACATAGTTTTCATTCATAGCAGGCAAATGAACAATTTCTCGTCGAAAAACATGCAAAATTTTATCATTGGTAAAACGGAATTTGCTGACCCCAATTTCGCCACTTTTAGTGGAATCACCCATGAACTGATTTGAGCGTACCTACTTGGTCTTAAAATTTTTGTTTTACCTTGAAGAATACCTACTTGATTATTCTTTATATTCCGATAACGTGACGTATTTTGGTTTTAGGCGGTTTTAAATTTTGCAAAGTGAGATTTTTAAGATTTTTCATCTTTACAGCATCAAGAGTAGTAGAAATATAATCACATGTTTACAAAAATTTACGCACCACTTGTTGAGGTTCCAAGATTGCTGGATCTCATGGGGGTTGAGCTATCTCATGCAGAATCGCTAATAACGTCGTTCGATATTCTGACAGAATATTATGATCATATGGCATACAATATGTATGTGTCGTAGGTGATCGTGGGCGGATGGTCCCTCCCTCATCCTCAAGTCCCACATGCCGAAACGTTGTTCACACTTCAATCACCGTCAATATGAGCACGATCGGCCTTGGCACGTAAATTTAAATTATGCTAGTGCGCTTTGAGAATAAATAACGAGACGTATTTTCAGAGAATGGCTTCGTTCTCTTAAATGCCAAATATTTCAAGCTCGACTCAAAAAGGCGCGAAAATGTCGAATCGCTCGAAGAATTGATGAGTTCGTCGATAGAAACCGCTTTCGAACAAAATTTGAATGGTGGAATTAGGTTTGTAAAATGCTCAATTTCGACTTGCAAATGAACCCTTGAAAAATAAACAAAAACCGAGTTTTTCAATCTTTTAACGATGGATTCCAAAGTCTCAGTACGATTGGTACAGTAACGTTTCGAAATTTAAAGAAGCTGATTTTCAACCCTATTGTTCGTGAAAATTCTTCGTGACGTTTGTTAACTGTTCTTGTTTTTTTTTTTTTTTTTCAGAAAAAATGAGTTTTTTTTGTGGGCTCTCTCGCTCCTTTGTTCAAAACGACTGCCCTCAACTTTTGAGATATTTTCAGATTCAACGTTAAATTTCCTATGCCTTCCTACAACTACCAATTATTTGCCGGCTATAATAATAAAGCTATAGATGAAAATACTAGAACGTTAGCTAGATTTTGAAAAAGAAGCTCGGAGAAATTTGTCATATTTTGAGAAAGCTTTTCAATTTAATCACTATAGTTAAAAATGTAATTTAATTCAATATTTGAAGACTACAGGGGAAAAACGGGAAAAGGCCAGTTTTGATGTTTTTTTTTTCTTTTGTTGTTTTACCATGTTTTTAACTTTCTTCGTCCTTCCCCTGGAACTCGAAACCAGATTTGCCATTGTAAACGGTATTCTCCGCTTTTTTCCCCCTGTTTCATGGTATCCAAAAGAAAATAGACCTCGTGTGGAAGTTGTGGAAAACCTAAACCCATTTTCACAAAAAAATGGGCTTTCCCCTTTTTACTTCCATATTTACGGAGTAAATGGAAGTATTGTGATCGTCCTAAAATCGAGAATCGGAACGGAGCTTCAGAAAAAACTTTTTCTTATACACATTTACTCAGAATCACTTCCTGAACAAGTGTCTGTGTGTCCGTGTGTCCGTGTGTCCGTCTGTCCGTCTGTCCGTCTGTCCGTGTGTCCGTCTGTCCGTCTGTCCGTCTGTCCGTCTGTGGTCATTTACAAAAATGGCCATAACTCCCTCATTTCTCAACCTTTTTCCAAATTTCTTGAACTGAAATGTTTGTCTCGGCAAGACCTAACACCCTGTTTAATCGGAATTTGGATAACGCACAGTACTTCCGAGATATTTGCATTTTTAGTGTTTTCTATTTTATTTTTTTCCGGCCGCAAAAATGAACCGATTTGAGCGTTCTTGGTCTCAAAATCTTCGTTTTACCTTGCAGAATATGTGGATATTTTTTACATTCCGAAAATGTGGCGTTTTTTCATTTTGGGCGAATTTTAAAAGTTTAATACTGAATTTTTTGATATTTTTGACCTAAACACTTTCAAAAGCAGTCAAAATGTGATCAAATTGTGTCACAATTTTACGTTTCAAAATATGGAAGTATTGTGTGTTATCTACGCACCACTGGTTTCACATGTGTCTTCGAATACTTGAGTGTTTCTGCATCAATAACCTCTCCAACTGTGTGGTTCGCGTGATTTCACGATGCACATATCGTGGGCGTAGAAGGAAAACCCGCCAAGTCCAAAATTCGTCATTTCGTCATAAATGGGTTTGAAAATTCAATAAATCGTGAAAAGTCTGAATGACGTGGCCTGAAATATGGCCAACGGCTGACTTTTTTTAATGGAGACCCGGTACTTTACTGCAGCACCCCCAAACAGTTTGTGGACGCAAAAAACGCATTTTTAGCCAAAAGTGGACTTAGCGGGTTTTTCTTCTACGCCCACGATATGCATTGTTGTAATATATTACCAAATTCAGCATTTTTCCTTCTGACGAAATCCCGTGTTTAGTGTGAGTATAGCTCGACTCGTATAATTTCCAGCTCACTGTAGGTATATCAGAACGGTGGACCGCAAGTCCGCGCATTGCTCATTGTGGACCTTTACCGTCCTATTAGGGCCGGCCGCATTCGATTCTTCTCCGGCCCTTTGAGGCGCAGGAGCCGGTCCGGCAGAAGTTGCCAATTATTTATGCGCAGAAGCCGCGCGCTGTCCGTTCCGCAAAGCGCATGCGCACAATGGAAGGTGTAATTGTGAACTGTGTATGAGCGGTGGTACGCGGCGCCAAGCGCCAACTCGCTCGCGATTAACAATTCTAAATGAGCATTGTCTTCGTCTCCTTCGGGGTAACCCGCTGCTCTGAGTTCTCCGAAATGGCTCGCATTATGGACCATAAATAAAGGCAATTTTTACTTCTATATTTACAAAGTGGAGGATTGCAAATTGTCCAAACATTAAAAATCGGGTAGGAGGTTCAGGGTGAAAATAACTGCGTCTTCACGAAGAATCTAATTTTTATGTCTGCGTGTCTATCTGTGAACGAATGACAAAAATGGTCCATAATATTCAAGGAAAATTTTTCCTTTTATAAATTCCTTAAAGCATAAGGTTTGTCTAGAAAGTACCCATCACCTAGGGTAACCGTAATTTTGATTATTCGCAATGCTTCCGAGATATTCACACTTTATTTCAATTTTGTTCCTTCCTTGCCTCAAAATTTAGGGTTTCAAAGTTGCGTACTGTGTTGAAATTTTTGATACGGCCAGTATCATACTGGTAACCTCCAAATGTGTCGAAATTATACCAATTCGGTTTGAAATTTTACTTTCCAAAATATAGAGGTTTTGAGTGTGACCCGCGCTCCATTGGAAATTTTACCTTGACATTTTGCTTGGATCACACTCCATAATCTTTCTTTGAATCTATATGAATGATGTAGGCTTTCATTTCAATTTTGACATCAATCACAAAAATAATTGAAAATAATTCAATTGTATTTTATTGTTCGGAAAATTGCTACAGAGAAATTAATCAAAATTTATGCATAATTGTTGAATAATATGTGCCTATTGGAAAAATCCAGCAATCATTCGTAGCATAATATTTTGACAAATTTCCGATCAACGTACGATTGTCAAAATGGGACCACAAGTCTCATTTCACTCACTGTAAAATCGACTACTGTATGCAATCAACTTTACGCTTCTTTGATAAACTGCGGCGCCAAAGTATCAATGGACTTGAAAAATTGCAGGGCTTGGTCGACGAGTGCACTATATTCAAGCGCTTTTAGGCTCGCGATCGTATGAATATTTATTTGGCGCTTGAACCAAAGTCGGTCAATAGTGACTAATGGACGACATAAATCATTATCGCTTTCAATTTTTCAATATTGACTTTCCGATAGGAAGGCATTGCTGAAGTAATAAATTAGTTACATAGAACGTAATTGAAAATGTCGATTTTATTGTGGGTGGACTAAGAAAAAGTAATTTATTTTTCTCAGAAAAAAACATGAAAAAATTGGTCGACAATCCGGAACGGAGCCGAACAACATGTGAAGGAAAACGTCTCCTGTAGCCTCATGAACTTTTACTGAAATTATCGATCGGAATTCGGAAAGCATGAAAAACTTATAAGCAAGATCCATTCCCACGAGCAGTTTGCTATTCAATGGGTGCACAGCTCGAAAGTTTATGAATATGGAATTAAACGCCTCCTTGTTAGCATCGGGCACTTTGTCTTCCGTGCGTTTACAGTGGCCAAAAAAATTTAACATATTAATTTCTCCGGCAGCTCTCCTACCATACTCTTCAGCTACCCTTCACTCGAAAATTTCAGATAGGCACATAACTTTCATGTATTTCAAAAAGTCCCAACCTACCTGCAAATAATTTCCTTTCGCCTAGGAATTTGAAAATATACCTCATTATTCTCTGTCAATAATGATCAACATGGTTACCCTCACATAGCTCATGTTCATGTCGGGGAAATAGTCCGTAACTACTAAAACAGCTGGTAAACGAGCGATGGTTGTTCCTTCAAGACAAACAGCCAAACACGCGTCATAAGAAAACTGAAAGCTACGCTGTGAGATGGAGAGAAATGACCCCCGACTATGACTCCACATACATGCGTAGGTTCCGCAACAATTTTTCCGCACAAATTTATCAAAAATTTGCCTGGTTTTTTACTGCGTTTTTTTCCACAAAGTTTTTGAAAATGAAAAACAAAAATAAAAAATGAAAATGAAAAACGAAAGTGAAAAACAAAAGTAGGTAAAAGACAAAAATGAAAAACAGAATCTGCTTTTCATATCTGATATTTGTTTATATCTGATATGAAAAACTAAAATAAAAAACAAAAATGAAAAACTAAGAGAAAAAACAAAAACTGAAAACAAAAAATAAAAAACAAAACAAAAAATTAAAAACAAAAATAAAAAACAAACATAAAAAACAAAAATAAAAAACAAAAATGAAAAACAAGAATGAAAAACGAAAATGAAAAACTAAAAGAAAAACGAAAACTAAAAACGAAAATTAAAAAACAAAAATGAAAATAGGAAAAACAAAAATCAAACATAAGAATAAAAAACAAAAATGAGAAACAAAAATGAAAAACAAAAATGAAATCAACAATGAAATTGAAAACGAAAAACAAAAATGAAAAAACAGAAATAAATGCAAAAATGAAAAATGAAAATGGAATACAAAAATGAAATTTAGAATGGTATCGACAATGAAATCAAAAGTGAAATCGAAAATGAAAACGGAAATGAAATCGAGAATGAAATCGACAATGAAATCGACAATGAAATCAAAAATGAAATCAAAAATGAAATCGAAAATGAAACTTACACCAAAACCAAACACGAACTCAAACTCAAACTAAAACTAAAATTGAAACTAACAACTCGAGCTTAGACTCAAACTCGAACCCATTCTCAAACAAAAACTGTCAAGTCAAACCAAAACTGACACTTGAACAGACTGATGAAACTGAAATTGTATCAAACTCGAACTCAAGTTCTGTATCGATTTCAACTTCAGTATCAGTTTTACTTTGATCTTGAGTTTAGAATTAAGTTTGGATTTCAATTTCAGTTTTTGTTCGATTATGAGGTTGAGTTTGAGTTTCAATGTCATTGTCCGTTTCAGTTTTGTTCGAACTAGAGTTTGAGTTAAAAATTATATTTGAGTTTAAGTTCGAATTGGATTTTGAGCTTCAGTTTGAATTTAAAATTAGGTTTGAGCTTATGTTTTAGTTACAGCTAGACTTTTATTTGTATTTTCAGGTTCAGTTTTAGTTCGAGTTGAAGTTTAAAATTATGTTTGGATTTCGATTTCAGTTCTTGTTCGAACACGAGTTAGAGTTTAAAAATAGGTTTCAGTTTGAGTTTCAATTTCACTTCAAGTTTCAGTTTTAGTTTGAGTATCAATTCGAACTTAAGCTTGAGTTTAAAATAACATTTGAGTTTGAGCTTGAGCTTGAATTTGAGATTAACTTTGAGCTTTCGTTTTAGTTATAGCTTCAATTTTACTAGTTAGTTTACTAACTAATACTAATAGTTTTAGTTTCAGCTTTAGTTCGAGTTTAAAATTAAATTTGGTCTAATCTTTTGGCGGCTTGGACACTTGCAGCACTCCTGAAAACCTAATGATCAGTCATGAAACTTAGTACTCCATTATTTTCCTGAAACAATCCTATTTGGAGCTCTGCATCATGTACTATGAATTTGCAGTAATGGTGGGTTTCGGATGCGAATGTTCAAAATTATTCTACTTCGGAAAAATTTAATGTTCGCAAATTCGATTTTTGATTTGACGAACCGTATCTTTGTGAACCGTTCAACCGTTTCGTCCAGGATTCGCTCGAGTCAATTACCATGTGAATCTATCGCAGGAGTTATCCAACGCCTGTCTCCCGAGATTCTCCACCAATGGAGGGTGTTAAACAATGCGGGGGTCTTTTCTCCTTTTCATCGCGGCTTCGTGTAGCGACATTTTGACAACGGTCTGATATTTCATCCTCGTGCCCTCATCTCGGACTCGGGGCAATTTGCGTAGTTTACAAGAAGACCCGACGGCCTTTGTACACCTCAGCCAACTGAATATCTGACTCTGCCCTTTCCCCGGTTTGGACCGTGTGGAATGTCTTGCTCCCTACAACAGGCATAAGCAGTTTACTTCCATAGGGAGAAATGCCTGATGTTTTTGCGACAATGTTTCTTGCGAAGCTCAATTGATGTCAAACGTCGATATATGCGGTCGCTCAGCGTTTTGATTGATGTGATTGATGGCGGAAAAATTGGTTCGAAAAATCGATGGCAAACTACCGGCAGCCAGTGCTGATTTTACGATACGTACCATTTGTTGGCAATTCAGTGTAGGCTAATGTTCCAAATTGTGGAAATTTCATTCCAGCTTTTTTTTGTAATTTGGAGTTTATCTAAAGATAAAGTTTCATTGTTCCAGGATGAACGTGCTATATCTCCGGCGCTTTCGGATGCTGTGAGTTTGGCCGACTCGTCATCGTGCGAATCTCCTCCGTCTCCGCCGAGGTCAATCGAGGGAAGAGGTTGGTAAATAAATTAGAATTCATTGGTTAACTTATGTATTTATTTGGGATTTTAATTTAATTTTTACTTGGATATCTAAGGAGTATGTTATTAAAATAGATATTACATAGATATTATACCTAGATAGACATTATAGATATTACATGACATATTATATTGGAGTAAAAATAGGAATTATACAGTCCTAAAATCAAAAATCAGAACGGAAGTTCAGAAAAGGTTTTTACTTATACAATTTCTGCTCAGAATCATTTCCTAGTGTCTATGTACGCAGCATGTGAGTATTAACAAAAATGGCCATAGCTCCCTCAATTCTCAACCTTTTTTCAAATTTCTTGAACTGGGATGTTTATCTCAGTAAGACCTATCATTCTGTTGAACCGGAATTTGATTACCCACTTTACTTTTATATGATACTATTAAAACCTAGTACAGCCAATGCAATGAACTAAAATCGATAGTAAAAGTGTAAATCCTTCAAGTCCAAATTCAGAAATTTGTCAGGGTACCTAAAAACGTAGTTTTTGCAACACCTCTGGAAGGTTTCGACTTACACGTTATTGCACATGGCCACTGAGAAAAAATGAGACGAAAAATGAGGAATCGGGCTTCACTTGATGGATCTACGGCTCAAATACTACCCGTAGAGCTCAAATCCTTATTTTATCAAAAATTGAGACTTACGAGGTTTTACACTTTTACTATCGAAATAAAATTATTGGATTATTGATATAGGAATTAAAAAATCATTATGGCTACTGAAGGACAAGCAAAAACGTGAATAAGGAATTCCTATATAAATCAGTTTTATTTCAGGTGACTTTCAGGAAAAATCAGATCTCATGTTCTCCGACATCAACTGTCTTATACTTAGGTAGTAATGGTCTTCAGAAAACTGCTCCCTTTTACCCGCACACGATGCTCTAGATTTTTTCCTTCAAAATTTATTTCCTCGATTCGGCCCTTTTTTGGTTGACATGTTTCACATAACATAATGTCCATTCAATGGCGAGCTGGCGACCACACGCGGTTTTACCATGAAATATTAATGGCGGGAGTTTCTCCATTCTCTTTGAGTGGATCTTATGCAATTGGCCGATAAAAGCCGCGACTCTTCTTGTTTATGAGTTCGACTCCGAACTTTACGAGGGTTAGGCGCTGAAGTAACGACTGTAAGTCCGCATTATGTGCTCTCACTTTAATTGATTCAAGTGCTCTTTCCGATAGATTTTCGATTAGAAACAATAAGTACGCAATGAGGACAAACCACCAGTCTTGACATATGGAGGCATTTGGGCGAAAAAGGATCATGCGCAAGAAATCCTCCTTCTCTGCTCAAGGCTCATAAGTTCCTGCTTATTACTCAGATTTTGGATTGTCATTCAAAAATAAACCGTTGTAATCGCTCAAGATTTTATTTTCTGTCCGATATCGAAAGGCCTTTACCACTATTTTGCACCCGGATAATTCGAATGTTGCAATCGCAAAAAAGTCTTCCCGAGTTGTATATTAATCGAAACTGCGGCTGAGAAGTGAAGAAATAAATTCGACCCAGACCCTGGGATTGGAACTCAGTTTAAATCCACTGCTCTCGACACGACCTTCGTAAAATCTTGATTTTGATAAATTTCTCCTCGTAGATGGTTCAGAATGAGCTTGGAAAAAGCTCGCTGAGGGGGTACAAAAAATTCGAAACTCAAGGAAGAAGCTTCGGTATGGCACCGGAATAAATTACGCTACATGATTTATCTATCAAAGGCGTCCGGGCTGCCAGGGGGTTCCCAGATTAAGATAAAAGACCTTGATAAGCCCTTCCCTCCTGAATTAATTTGTTCATCGCTTAATCTTAGCGGGAATTAATTTGACGGTGGTTTTATTTTCAGTGGAGGCGCTGGAGCGGTGAAGTTATCTTCACTTGGGAAAGTGATGATGTCATTTTCACATGGGAAATAATTGATGAAGTTATTTCCGTGACTTGAGAAAACTATCTGTCTAAATTGCTATATCTACTTTTTGTCAGTGAGACAACCGATTGTTCGCCAGGAGAGCTTGAAGGGGGGGGGGCGCACCTAAAAGACTGTTGAATCTCGACCTATAAAAGCGTCATTTTCCAAAATTCTTTCAAGGGCTTTCCCGAAATTCTTCTGTGAAAATCATTGAATAGGTATGCACTTCATACTATGTTCACATACAATTTACAAGCTTTTTATAGGTCAAAATCGGTTCAGCAGCGTACACGCAGTCCGAGCTTTAACAGCAGCAGGAATTCCCTCAAATTATGTCTACTGAACCGATTCAGACGATTTAGGACCCTAAATATTTCTTCTTTAATATCGGATTGAATTATTCTGAGCTTTGAGTCAAAAATTTTGACTTGACCTACTAGGGTGGAATGTTTTATGTATTTTGAGGTCGGAGGCTGAGCAGCTATATATCAAAGTTGGTATAAAAATGAATACCGATCAATGTATTAAATTACAACGGATCAATAAAAAAAAATGACACAGATTGGGTAGGAACCAAACCAAAATAATTTTCCGAGCGGTAAACTGATTAGAGATTGATGAGACTGATAAGATATGATAAGGGATTGAAGATAGGGATTCGCCATTCATTCGGCCAGTGACGCCAAGGAACTGCCGCGAGACTGATCTAGCGGTCATCGAGTAGGTACCTCTTACTTACATAGGTAGGTAGGTAGGTACCTATTTTTTTATAGGATGCCTTCCCAAAGCGGGGCTTTTCCCTCGAAGCGGGACTGTCCCGCCCAAAGCGGGACGTCTGGTCACTGTAGGTATATCGGCCACTTAATCGAAACCTTTTTAGCATGGCCTGTGACGTGAATTTAGAAGGTTATAGACCTATGCTCGTCACAGATGTTGTCCGTCTGGCACGTTCCAGTCGTACCAACGGCAGGTCAACTCGATCGGTGTCTCAATGAATCGAAGTCTGACTCAGACCGAAGACAGGCTTCTTCCGTCCTCCGTTTCCTCTCAGACCGTCATCCAAGTAGACCACCTACTTCCGGAATATGAATGCGATTTCCCCGTGGTCGCCCTGGGCACGTCATGCCGTCCGCTTCCGACATATTAATTCCTCCTTCCGTCTGCAAGTGCGGCTGTGAACTGCTGATGAACTGCTGCAAGACTCATCCCGTTGGTTTGCTAATGTGATGGGTGAAGTACGAGAAGAGCTTCTCAGCACGGATGGGCCTTCTACCGTGCTAACTAATGTTCTAAGCAGCTGAAGCCACATCTGTGGAATTTCCAGAAACCAGAGCCTTTGGATCGTCTGAGTGGCCCTTCCGTTAAATTTTGGTACATTATTTCCAGAATTTCTATTAAAACTGTTGCGGTCGTTGGGATTCTTAGCATCATTAAATGATGCTAAATTTTTCTCCTCTCCTGTTCGCCCCAATATTTGGCTTTTGGCTTTTCCATCGGTGTCTTTTCCCCTTTTTTCTTTGGTTGGATTTAAGTAGTCGAGAACTGTGAACTCATCATTAGTGTTAAGTTTCTGCTTGCCTAAAATACCTGTAATTCAGGTTATAAACCAGATATGTATGCGTGTGCATAAATATGTCAATCCAGCATGGTCAGTAGCCATAAATCCGAACACTTGGAAATACATAGATTTCAGTCGGACAGTGCACAAAACTGGCAATAAATTGACATTTTTCAAAATAGTCTGAGAGTCGATTCACCAACTTGGCAGCAGACGATTCACCTAATTGAAAATTGAAAATTCACTGAATTGAAAATTGGCAATTTGTAATTAACAAAATTGACAATTTACAAATGACAAAGTGGACTATTTACAAAAAAATTAATGATTGACAATTTGGTGATAAAGAATTTACAATGTATCCGAATATTACCAGTTTTGTGTCATTTAATGACAAAGTTGACGATTCACGATTGACAAAATTAATGATTGACAATTTGGTGATAAAGAGTTTACAATGTATCCGAATATTACCAGTTTTGTGTCATTTAATGACAAATTTGACTATTCACGATTGACAAAATTAATGATTGAGAATTTACAATGTATCCGAATAATCAATTAACCCCTTGCGTCTTTTCCGTTAGCCATACGAGCGTAAAATTGAAAGTAACGATCCCCCCGGTTCAATAACTGATTATTTTCATCTTTTATTTATTTTGAAAGACCTTTCGGATTTCCTAGTTGGATTACCGCAGAGCACCGCATCTAATATAAGCTTCTGTCTGTCCTATTTTACTTCAAATTCTCATAGTACTTATATGAAAATAATTCCTCTTCAAACTATTGTGATTTGAAGATGTAGGTAGGTACATAGAAAGCATTTTGTGACACCGGATCGGTGTCGACTTAGTTATATTATTTTAGTCTCCCCCATTCGCCTTGTCGAGATTCAGAAGTCCCTCGGACAGTGAGTGAGTTGAGGAGGAGAGGGGGATATTCCGTTTTTAGCGAACAACGTTTTCCAAATTTAGATAGTATCCGGTTACGGGCTGATCCGCCCTCCCTCACTTCACATCAAGTCGTCTTTACACTACAACGCCGACACCCCCTCATAACAAGACCATCAACACCAGCACGTATCTCGGTTGAGTTTAAATATTTTGAATGCCTCTTGCCAAACCGAAAGGGGGGAAAGAGTTGCGAGAAAACCCCCAATGGAACTTAATGGGCGGCTGCTATTATTGGAAGTAAATGCAGAACTTGGTACGTAGATGACAAATGGGTTACCACTCGACTAAACAATTATTTTCGCTCATCAAGACGTCGGATAGCTAAAGACGCAAGAAATCGATAATAATAAAAAATTGGAAAATCCCTAGCAAATAAATATTCCTGTGAAATAACACAAATAAATTTTCTCATACTTAGTTTTTACTTTTCTAAATAAAGAAACCCATTTTTACTTCCATATTTACAGAGTAAATGGAAGTATTGGAATCGTCCTAAAATCGAGAATCGGAACGGAGGGCCAGAAAAAACTTTTTTTTATACACATTTACTCAGAATCACTTCCCGAACAAGTGTCAGTTTATCAGTCTGTGGCCATTTACAAAAATGACCATAGCTCCCTCAATTCTCAACCTTTTTTCAAATTTTTTGAACTGAAATGTTTGTTTCGGCAAGACCTAACATCCTGTTTAATCGGAATTTTAATAACTCACAGTTCTTCCGATATATTTGCATTTTTAATGTTTTCTATTTTATTTATTTCCGGCCGCAAAAATGAACCGATTTGAGCGTTCTTGGTCCTAAAATCTTCGTTTTATCTTGCAAAATATGTGAATATTTTTTATATTCCTACAACTTGGCGTATTTTTATTTTAGGCGAGTTTTAAAATTTGAATAGTGAATTTTTTGATATTTTAGACCTGTACACCATTTAAAGCAGTCAAAATATGATCAAATTGTGTCACGTTTTTGCGTTTCGAAATATGGAAGAATTGGGTGTTATCTACGCACTACTGGTTTATATTATTCCAGGATATTTTCTCCCCTCACTTCATAATTTCATCCATTACCAAGAACCAATTTTATTCAAGAAGTTGAACAAATTCCGTATGAAAATAGCGCTTATAATTCGACATTTTTATTTTTCACCGACGCCATTAATTTGTTGGACGCTTCGAGAATGCAACATTATACTGCAGCTGTTCACTCCTTTCGCATATGGCAAGGTATTCGCTCATGACGGCTTTTTAACCCTCTCAAACATGTTTCGGCTCACTCTGTCTGAGCGGTAATGTGTCCGCAGAAAAAATCCGATCCTCGACCATTTGGCCGATTGTCTGTCATGGCAGTTGTTACAAGGGGGGAATAAAATAGACAAAAACGAGTTGAATGGAAATGACCGCCACTTGATCTGTTCTCCTTCTCTTCGAGTATTTCTAATTGTAGATTTTTTTCAAAACCAGTCCCGTACCCGAGAAAAAAGTTTTCAAGTCTCGTCGCTGAATAGTGGAAAGAACTTGACCGCATATGGTGGCAGTCCTGCTGTTGAACCCTATCTGACTCCTGATGAGCTTTCCTCCACCCGGAGCCCCATGCTCGAACGCACTCTATTTTCCCCCTCTCTAGTTCTCACTTTAGCCCCTTGTATTTCCATCCTTTTCCCTTCCAGTGCTAGCGATTTCTTGCAGCACCAGTTGGCCCTTCTCGTATTCTCACCGGCCAACTCTAATTTACACGAGCCTGTCGGCTCGAATCTTTTTTGCTCTCATTGCTAGATCTCCTCCTCGCTTCTATCATCTGCAGAAACAACTGCTGTTGACGAGCATGCAATATTCTGCAAGATTAATCATAATTTTCGGCCTATTTGACGTTGGAATAACTGGAGTCGACACTCATTTCATCATAGTCGCTAACTGAATAATTCAATTATTATTGTCCTCCTCTTTTTTATTAAATTAAATTTTTTTTGTTTGCTTTCTCCACTTGGTCATTATAGACTGCACCTATCTTGTTTAGGTATATCGTCGCTTAATTTCTAACATGTGCTATCCAACTTTTCCCAACTTTACAGGAGAGCCAAAAAACGTGTTCCGGCCACAAAAATCAACGGATTTGAGCGTTCTTGGTCTTAAAATCTTTGTTTTACCTTGCTGAATATGTGGATATTTTTTATATTCCGATAACTTGGCGTATTGGTACATTATTTCCAAAAATAATGTACCTATGTAATCGGTCGAGCAAAATTTTTTTACAACACCCCCTGAAAATTTTTTCTTTCACGTTTCAGAGGTTCTAGAACACAAATATGCAATAAAAATTTTTTGTCCGTCCGCCGTACGCCAAAATCATTCATTACGATGTCGTGGCCACAAAATTTGGTCAAAATTTTGTGGCCACGACATCGTATCGAACCACTGATCCGATTTTGATGAAACTAGTCCTAAAAGTTGTGGTTTGCTCCAACTTGGTGCATATTGTCCGGGCAATCCGATCGGAAAAGGTTAAGGGGTCCAATTTGGCATAGTTAGGGTATATTTTTGAAAAAACGCAAAAACTCAATTTTGAAGGTGATGCCGTGGGTTTAGAATTTTTTTGAGTATTTTTCCCGGGATACTCGTTTGATTTACCATAGGCTAAAGGGTTTTTCCGAAAATGTTTGAAAATTTTGTTTTTTAATCGGTTTGGCTTGAGATTTCTTACCACGATTTCTCCTTTTTCGCGTTTGTGCCGATTTAAGGAGGTTCTACTGAACCGATTTTGAATTTTTTGAGCTTGTTGGATTCCTTGAAGGTTTTTACACATTTTTCACTACCTATAAGTCAAAATTAGTTGGCTTTTGGTGATTGAAAACTGGTTTGACGACTAATAACAAAGCAGTGGTGGTCGCAGATTTTAGATAGCACATGTGGCGTTTTTTTAGGTTTTGAGCTAAAAAACTAAGAAGATTTCCAGCCGGTGGCATATTCCTCAGGTTAATACCCTGTAGATCGCTGTTCTAGGATCTGTATGAGATCAGAAAATTTAATCATCTGAAGGCCATCTCATTTGTCAAACCTCAAGTATCCCTAGCGATCCTGATGGCCCTAATTCAAATTGGAATTTCTGCACGTGCATCATCACCCGGTGCACATATATTTTGCACGCTTATGAATAACTGGATATGGAGAACATGTAGCACGAACCGGGGCCGTACATAGCAACAATTAATCCAAGATTAGCGCCACTCCCGGATTGCGAAGAATTCTTCTTTATATGTAGATAGATAAATACTAACTTTAACAGCGACTTAGTCAAAGCCGTGGCATCCTTGCAGCGTATCCGAGGATCGGGCAAATTCCAGACGCGCGCACCGCTCAAAGTGCACGGTCACCGTGCGTTGTCACTTGGACAGATAGCAGTGCGCAGGCGCAGCCTTTGATGTGAACACCGAAGATAGCGAGTAGCGCACTTCTAAAGTACTCGGCTACTCAGTACTCAGTCACCGGCCGAGGCCGCGTTTCCAGAACTTCAGACTCGGAGGGAGGTCGCCGTTGGACGTCCGGCCGTCGCACGAGCTAATGGCATTCCTCCGATTGCATTGGAGCGAAGGCCTCTTTAATCAGTGTTACCCGTGCATGTTTGTATTTCAGTGTAATCTCAGGCGAGGAATGCCGTACGCCAGCGCCAGCCTGCAAACGGCGTCTGTCCGTCTTTATCCTAGGCATACACCATGCTGCTTGCTGGTCGCGGGTATTTTAACAGCATGAAACATTTTATTGATTTTTCGAGCCTTGCGATGGATCCAGAGAAGAGACGCGTTGGAAACATAGGAATCACCATTCGGTTGGATGGGAGGGGGGGGGGTAAGGGTATAATTTAGAAATGGAAATTAGAGTGACCAATAATAATTCCTTCATATAGCCGTGGCAAAATCACAATATCGCCACTTAAATTGCAACACCAGTTATCTCAGTTTATGGCTGTTTACTTTTATTTACGATTGCCAAATAAATGCTTTTCTTATCTGTCTTAACAAAATTACCTATCTCAATTAGTGAACATCCTATGAGACTAGAGCCAAATGTCCTGACCAGTTCCGGCATTGAGGGCGGCAGGGTACGCCCGGGACAACTTCAGTGCAGTGAACTCCTGTGGGTGCAGTTCAGGGAACCAATTTTCGATAAAGGACTTCCACGGTTTGTGACCGAGACAATACCTTGAGCGTGGGGGTCCATCCAAGGCAACACCAGCCATCACAAGCGGCGCAAAAGCATCATCTGATGTTGCTGATTCAGCAGTCACTGGAGAATTTGCGATCAGAAGTGTTTATCAAACGTTTTTGGTTTTGGAAACGTCTGAAATAGCTGCATAGGTGGTTCTGAGTTTTTTGACTGTCCAAAGAGTACCTAGTCAAATTATCTGAGATAGCTGGTGTTGCCACTTGAGGTAGGGGAGGGTACATCATAAGTGAGACACTCCGCCGAATCATTTAATTTCCAAGACGAATGATTCATCTATCAACTTTCTGTCTTATCAACTGTCTTATCATCTGTTGCAGACGGCAGCGGACGATCTGGAAGATTCCCTGTGGGCGCCTTGGCTCCCGGGATGGTTTACAGCCAACCGATCGACCATCAGCACCCGGCCAGTTTCCTCGTCAGTCTCAACGGAGCTCAGCATTACCTCAGCTTCCCGGTGCCCATAGCACCTCCGACTGACCTGTCCAAATCGTCATCCAAATAATATCAATTTAAAAGTCCTATTTCAACTTTCAAGTGGCTACTCCGTGATAATTATTACGTAGGTACCATCTATCTTATTATTTTTATGATTTTCGAAGGCGAATCAAGTCTTTTACCGACCTCGATGTGGATATAACTTGAAAATCCTCTAATAAATAGATACATGAAATTTGAAACATTGTTCAAAATTTGAAAATTCATCGACACTTTCTTCGTACGTAACTCGAAAGGGTACAATTCAATGAGTTTTCGATTGCTTCGAAGCCATCACTTCATTAAGTGAGTACCTAATTATGCATATCAATACGAATTAACCACACGCTAACTAATGAATCGATTCTGGTTTTGTAACAACATTTAGGGCTATAGGAAATTAAAAAATATTTCGAACTAATATGAATAAACGATTTTGAGTAAGACTATTTTTATGGATTCACCCTTTTCCTCATCAGAACTGACAGGAGAGTGGGAAATATTTCTGAGTTTGACTGCAATATACAATAACATTTCATACCCAAGCAATAATTGGTAAAGTCAGCCATGAATTCGCAACCGTCAATGAACCATGCAATAATTACTCCACATTTCGATTACATAGAAGTGATCGCTGAAAAACTGGCAACATGGAAAACCCAACTTTTTTGGTGAAAAACCCCCGGAAAATTCAAAAAATTGAGTTATACCATGAATTTGTCTCAACGGCAGTGTTGAAAGATCACTCACTTTATCGCAGACTCTCACTTTATAACAGGGCGACAATTGCCAATATCTAGGCACGAAAAAATCAAAGTTATATTGGATTTTAAAATCGATCAGTCTTAACAACCCTTTACGCCGAGGCGATGAGACACTTCACTGACAGTTGATAAATTGCCGACCCAAAAGTGTGAAAAGTGGGTGAGTCCCGATGAAAAGAGTTCGGCTAACCCCCACCCTTATCAATGTTCTATTGTACCGACCATCTGAAACTAGACCCCGTGACCTAATAGCCTTATTCAGCTGGTAACTTATCGAACTAGTGAAAGCGAAAGAGGTCTATGGCTAAAAAATCGATTGCGCGAATGGGGCCTGTGAAGCGGAAAAAATTGAATTACTAAAATCCGTGGGGGTTTCAGCCATTTTGAAAGGCCAGCTCCGTTAACTCGAGTTTTTCCAAAAAGTCGTTCGGAACAAAATTTATTTATTTAATATTATGGATTTACTACGTGTTTACCTGGAAGAGGCCAGAAATTTCGTGGCAGAAAACCCTACTGCAAGAAAATTTCCGACGAAATATTAATTTAGGTACTTTACTGTATCGTGTCCCCACATAAGGACCCCGTGTGGCCGAGCTGTGCCGGTCCATAATCGGGCCGCAATCGAGGTCTTGGGGAGATTTTTGTGACCCTTGCCGGTCTTTGATACGGTCAGTAACACCTTATCAGAAAAGCCCCTTTGTCATGCCAGGAATCTCAGAGGTCACAAATTTTGATGAAAAGCAGAATTTAACTGGGTACATTTTTATAAAACAAAATTTTATTCCTAAAAGCATGATAGAAGTAGGTTATTAGTATAGCATGAGATGGTATTTTTAAAGACCCTCAAAACTGTCAATAGCAAATCATTTTTCAAATATTTATTCGATTTATATCCTTTTTCCCTCGTTTTGAAGAGTTTCGTAGCTTCTCTTGCGACTATTTACTCCGTAAATAACACTATAATAAGATCAAATTCAAGTGGATCCTCGTTGTTGCAAAATGTCTCGACACCATGGATGACTCACAAGACGGAACAGTTGTAGGCGTTGCATCAAAAGGTGACTCAATTGCATTCACGAAACCGGGTCGTTAAGTCTGGCCGAAAATCGGACGACTTTCCGACTTTTCTCTTTTCTCGCCGGCAAAATTGAAACGTGAAAACATACGGTGCAGCCGGAAAATGACTCGCGTTCAGGTGTCATTGTGATGGGATGGGACAACGGGAAAAATCGACATTCGTCTATCAAACGGTGGCCTAATAACATCCGCGGTGACTATAGCGGCGATTTGGGGCAATGGTAACAAATGAACCCCCGCGGCACTTGTATTCGACTATGGGAACGTAAGTGTATACGTAGGGCAAAGTAGAACAGCCCCCGCAGGGTCGTGGGGCGTACAAAAGTTGACAAATGAGGCTCCGCGTGTTGTGCTGCCTATGTTACTATGTTGCTATGTTCGCAAAGCGCATGCCCCTCATAGCAAAGTGGACAAGTTCCAACAGGCGGAGCGCGAAGCCACCAGTCGTCAGTCGGACTTCGGACATCGCCTGTTTTCAGCTCTTCAGTCCTCAAGTGGGCGTCATGAGAGCTGGTACGTTACGCAGAATGTCACCGAACATTTCACCTTTCGGTTTGAAAGTACACAGAATTCACCGTCACTATTTTGAGTCTGAAGCTGGAACTGCAATACTGCACGAATTTGCAACGGCACTTGAGGATTTTATAAGCGAAATGTGCGAACCTTGACATGATCGGTGGAACAAGGGTTCGCGTTTTTATAATTCTTTTTCTGGAGGCTATTTGTCTAGGTTCGGTCATCGAGTACATACCTAGTCTACCACCACTGTTATTGTTCATAATTTTTTTATGAGGTTAAAATTTTCAAGTTTCGAAATGTTGACTATTCTGGCATTAGGCTGCGATGGAGTGAGGAGTGCAACATGGATCAAAATAGGATGAAAGCCATGGTAAAAATACAAAAGCGAACTAAATGGACTTGTCCTGAACTGAATGGATTTTTTCAAATGAATATTACAAAATAAACCCCCCGGCATTGAGCGAGGGGTAAAAACGGCAGCGTCCCAGAGCTATAAGGATTTCCTTTACTATTGCCGAGTCAAGTAGGTAAATCTTGGCAAAGTTAATGAGGAGAATCCCCTTTCGACGAGTGGAGGATCGTGGGAATCGACTGTCGGTCAGCTGAAGCAATCGAGGCGCATGAATGTAAGAGCCGCGCACCTGCAAAACGTCCTCATTCACAACCTGTCGTCGTCCTTCCGTCGAGACCAGGGTGTCCTTTTACGCCGAGTTCTCCCGAGACGCTAGTGACCAGGTAGGATAGACGAGGTATACCCAGGACCTGGTACCAGCCCAAGAGGAGGTAATTTTAAAATCAGAAGCCCCAGACAGCGTGACGCTGCTCAGGATTGAACGTGCGCCAGGATACCTTAACAAGAGGCTGGGTCTGCCAGTTTTCTATATCCCAATCACGGATACCTTTCTATACAACTATACGGATCCTCCGTTTCAGGTTATGGCTTTTTCACTATTGGCAAACCCTGATCAGTATGCCAAGCCACGGCTGTGACATCATGAGTCACTCCAAATACGACGTATCCTTGATAGATACAGTTGAGCAATATATTGTTACTTGCTCAAAATCGCTGTCCCATTCGATCAAACTTTTATGGGTTGCGTTAGAAACGTTTTTACTCATTTCGATGGTTTATACTACTCAAATTCAGCCACAATCTGCTCATACATTTTTAGGGGAGAGTCACCTAATTGGAGGGCATAAATAGCTAATAATTTGGGATACGCGGGTATTTCCCGTATTGTACGTACTACCTGGTACCCTCCGTGATTAATAGTTTCTCACTGACGGCAAAAAGGGTTCACCTCCATCAGCTTCATTTTGTTGGAACCACAGCATTTTCATCAAAAATCAAATATCTGAGCTACTGGAAGTAACCTCTTCAAAGCATTTGGCGCTTTAAGATAATGTTGTTCTGAATTTTGGAATGGATTCTTCAAAATTTCATATATTAAGGATCCTTTTCATGGAATTTAGTCTATAGTTTACTCTGCTGCATGGTGGACACGTTGAAAATGTTGTTCGACAGCTGCGACCTACTGTGTGATAGGTACCGGCGGATTTTCCAAATTGGGATACCCCTAACTTGGCCCCTCCTGGAAATATGACTCTTTTGCTGGTTATATTCACATCTTGATCACCTGTATCAAACCTGTTCTCCAAAAATGTTGAATTCATTAACTGATTTCACCTGTTTTCTGCAAAATCCCTTTTTTCTGCAGTATTTTTGATTTTTTCTCATTTCTGATTATCTTTTTCCATTCGATTTCGTTTACTCCTTTGGGCCATCGAAAACGTTGAGTTTACCTAATTTGGGTGCCCTCAGTTGGCCCTCCCATATCCAAAATAATGCGAACTTTTTTCAAGACAAAAAAATCGCGCTTTTTTGAAATTTGAATTTGTCCACTCGTTTCTCACTTAGTGGCCCAACATACTTTCGTAAATTTGGAACTTCAAAATTCGATTTTTCAACCAATGCCGACTGAAATAATGTTTTCAATTATGATGACATGCTCGGTTATAATGTAATTCGCCAAGATTATTGGAATTATTTACGACAGTTGCCAGATTCCAGTTGACGCTCATGTCAATTAGTCGTTGGAGAGGCGTTCACCTTGTAGGAACAACAAGTTTTTCCTATCTTTTCTTAGTTTTTTTTTCGGGCTCCGATTCCGTTGCGATTGCAGGAATCGATTGGCTCTCTCATCACGTACAGGGCCAAGCTCCGTCCAACCATATGTCCACTATCCACCGAGACGGGGGATAACACAAGGTACTCGTACCATGTGCACCTATCTGTTACCTATGGAGAAGGCATCGCTCCAAGCATCCGCCTCCTCATCTGCTCTTCATTCTTCGTGGTCTTGTTCTTCTTCTGCACTTCTGCTATTTCTGTTTCTGCTGTTCTACTAGCAGGAACTTCTAGGCTCTTGAGTTGTACTTCATTGGCCGTATCAATCACCTCTGGCGGAAGGCCGTGGGAAGGTACGCGATTTTCAAGATGTGACACGACCGTTTGTGTGAGGGATGCTAACGCGATTGCTGGGCAGGAATCCTGGGTAGGAGATTTACCTTAGGCCAACCCTACCGACAGGTAAAAATGCTGCCTGCTATTTGAATCCGTTTACGGATTTGATTGAATAATTAATTTAACAGCCATCCCTAGAAGGTATTGGTGTCCACGTCCACAGAGGAGACAAAAAACCGAAGTACCTAATAATTTTCATTGATTTTATTCATCTTTCTTTCTTCCAGGCTCAAATAGATTACCTAGTTTGTTCCGTAAAACGACCTATATTTTTAAATTTGAATACATGGCCGCTTGCGTGGAGCATAAGATTCTTGGTTCGAATCCCTCCTATGAGAGCGAAAATTTGTGCTATTTTCCATTCGATCTTTGAAATTGTCGGAATGAGCTGCACAACAATTGCAGATGAGGCAATGAGCATCAGTTTATCACAGTCCTACCAGGCTATGACGTGCCCCGACTCGTGGTTCCAACGCCTCTTTTTGAGGGCGGCAGTGCACGCCCGGGATACCTTCTGGGCGAAAGGCCAACACCTGCGGTTTTTTCTACTTTTATTTTACTTTTTCTGTCTTGTCACTCAGCACATGGTTAACAAACAGAACAATATTATTGTAAAACTCAAAATTTCTTTATTTAATGTAAGTATATCTATCTAGAAAATAAAAGAACCGGTTGAAAGAAATTTTTTCTTTTTTAAATCGAGAAGTGGGTAATTTGTCTTGTTAACTATTAATACTCAATCCTCAGTGGCATTCCGAAATCGCGGAAATGTTGGGCAGAAAAATCGGTTTCCTGATTCCTAAATTTTTAAATGCGAACGTTTAATTATTGATAGATGTTCGTGAAGACGACTTCCGGTGACGGAGTACAGTCTCATCAATTTTATATCAATCTAACAATTGGGCGGCGTATTCCGCAATGCGCTGTATCTAATTCTATATTCATCAGTTCTATTGCTACTAATTTTTCATGTGTACCTAGCCGAAGTTAGGCAGTGAATGAACTCGGGAAACGGTAAGTCAACAATAATATTGGTCAGCGGAATAAATCGATAGGGCTGTCATTAGCGACCATCCCACAAAGCGAGCACGGCACGGAAACCTGGCGTACAACGCAGGTCCAGAATTCGCCTTTCTGTTAACATTCGGATTGAACTCGAGCATTTAGGTTTTACCAAACATCCCAGTACAACGAAAATACCCAATTCGTCAACATCAACGTTATAGAAGCCAATATCACTAAGTACGTCTAAGTAGGGAATGGCTCCTGAAGAAGGCCGAACTGGCGAAAGCGCTCGAGCCATAGGCTAATAATATCAGCATTTATAAAATCATACGAACTTTGAGCTTATCAACTTCACTCGAGACACCAAGGGAGCACCACATTGAGACATTGTGTCTACTGAATCAAATCATTTGGGAAGAAGATATGGAACCCCACAATACGAATTAGAAACTCAAATTGAGGATTTAGAAACTTCTACCACGTTTTCTCGAAGAGCAGTCAGCGTGCAAGAATTTGCACGGTTTTTACTTCCATATTTACAGAGTAAATGGAAGTATTGTGATCGTCCTAAAATCGAGAATCGGAACGGAGCTTCAGAAAAAACTTTTTCTTATACACATTTACTCAGAATCACTTCCTGAACAAGTGTCTGTGTGTCCGTGTGTCCGTTAGTCCGTTAGTCCGTCTGTCCGTCTGTCCGTCTGTGGTCATTTACAAAAATGGCCATAACTCCCTCATTTCTTAACCTTTTTTCAAATTTCTTGAACTGAAATGTTTGTCTCGGCAAGACCTAACACCCTGTTTAATCGGAATTTGGATAACGCACAGTACTTCCGAGATATTTGCATTTTTAGTGTTTTCTATTTTATTTTTTTCCGGCCACAAAAATGAACCGATTTGAGCGTTCTTGGTCTTAAAATCTTTGTTTTACCTTGCAGAATATGTGGATATTTTTTACATTCCGAAAATGTGGCGTTTTTTCATTTTGGGCGAATTTTAAAATTTTAATAGTGAATTTTTCGATATTTTTGGCCTAAACACCCTTAAAAGCAGTCAAAAAATGATCAAATTGTGTCTTAATTTCACGTTTCAAAATATGGAAGTATTGTGTGTTATCTACGCATCACTGGATATTTGAACTGCAACAGCGGTACTGTTGTATCCTTTAGATTGGCAACACTGTTCTCCAGTCATCTGTTCTCCAGTTGTCGTTCTTACAATCCTTTTTTGCATTGTCTCCAATTACTTATTCAAATTAATTGTGTTCGCGCCAGTTCTATTCAAACGCGTGTTTAATTTCCAATCATATTCAACCACAACAGGTACTTAAAAGTTAGTTTTTACCATTAATGTACATGAGGCTTATAGGAAACTTCCCGCTAAAACAAAAATATCCCCAAAAGTTAAAAAAGGTGTTTTGAATCAGAAAAAGGCTGGGTTTTATGAAGCAAGGTTTGGTTATTCTGACAAATTTTTTAATATAATTTAATTTATTTCGACAAACGCCTGGAAAAAATCATATAATGGGAACGGGTAGAGATAGGGAATGCGGCTGGCAACGTTTTGTTCCATTTTCGGTCTAGTTTCACAAAAATGGGGTTTCTACACACCAAGGTCGGGCCACCCTGTTCATCCTTGAATTTAGCTTGTGTAGAAAATCCCGAGTTCTTGGGCCGAGGAAATCCGTAAATAAACAGATGTTCCCGATAATTGGATGCTAATTCGCTCGCAATTTGCGCAGCAATGAATCTCCAGCCAAGAGCTACCAGGGGTCCGCTCCAAGATGAACAAGGAACAATGGACAAGGTGTAATTTGTCACAAAGGCAACCTTAGCGCGAACTGCGGACGCAAAGCCGACGTGGGACTTCACGTGTACTTGGAACTTCGCATGCACGCGGGTCTTCGTAACTTGACGGAACTTAATTGTACCTGTCCCGAAAAGACGGAGAGGAATAGGAAACATTCGGCGTTCGCTGAGGGAAGGAGAAGGAAAGCGATAGGACGAGAAGAACGGAGTCCGCTAAAGGGCGGCCAAGTTGGTAAATCTGTTATCCTCGGTCGGCGCTGACTCGGGTGACTTTTAAATGGACTCATATATCCAGCTGAGATAAGCCTTCAATGTAGTCGGTATTGGTAGTCCGGTAGTACCTGGTAATAGCGGCACGTTAGCAATGAGTCCTATTCGAAATCGGAGGGAAAAGCCGAACACGGATACGGCCGACTCTAATTGAACCTAATAGCCGAGACGATTGATGCCTCCGAGTCGGTTCAATTCACTTACGCTCATTGGACGAATACTATTGATCGCTTTTTCACTTTTCGATATGACGAATGACTTTGGTGAATTTTGCTGTAACTGCTGAGTACGACTTCTGAAAGTTTTTCTGCTTCCTGCCCTCGTGGATAAGGCACGAAGCGCATGTGCGTATGGATGCAGCCCAAAAGACCGGTCCAAAATCTGGGTGAGAGGTAGGGGAAGGCTCCTGATTCCTGATCCCACCGTAAATAATGGAGGCTAACGACCTTTATCCTCCAGATTAGAAAAACTTTGGTGAAGATTGGCAGCTGGGGTTGACCATCGGACAATGTTTCGGATTAGAGAAGACCGGATAATGAGAAGTTAATCAAGTAGCTCCAAATAGCTCAAAAACGAGCATTGACTGCTTGAAACCCTTTTCAAAAATGAACTCATATCCAGAAACACATCATTAGCAGGTCTGTGGAAAATGGAGAGGGTAAACTTTGAATCAAGTGTAAAATTTTTCAAAAACGCAAAAATTACTCTACCGTTGGAAAGTTGACATTCTAGGCGAGTTTTTCCGGGAACGTGAGCGGATGTTTTCCATTTATTTCTTGTCTTAAACGAACGTTGAAAAAATTGTAATTTTAAAAATTGAGATTTTCTCGATTTTGAATCAAGTAGGTAGTTGATAATAATTATCAACTAAGGTTTAATTATTAAACCTGATGTTAGAAATCTGCAAATGCCGTAAGTTGATGAAAACTTTATCACTCTTTCCTACGGTATCCTTATTTTTGTAAGTACTCTAATACTTAAAGGACTTATGGCCTTTTTACTGAAATATTCAAAGTGCACTTTGGGGCTCTCACAAAAAATGTTAAAATTATAAAAGTTAATGGCACGAAAATTGTAGCGAATAAGCTAAAGAATTGACCCTCTCAGGGGAAGGCAATATTGAGTGTGTATAATCAGCTCAGATACAAAAATGAAAAAAAGCTGGGGTGATAACGGAAATTATAAATTAAAGCTCGTCCAAATTATTTTTTCAAGCGTATCCTTCAAAAACAAATTAAGAACTGATTTTCGCAAAATTATATGTTTGCCAACTAAGCATCCTTATTTACAGAAAGGACAGCTTGATTTGTGTTGTCGATAGAAATTGAAGTTTCATATGACGAGCTTGTTATTTCGCCCAGCGAAATCGCCGTCCACTTCAAGTCACTTCGTCCCTGTCTCGACCTGCTTGCACTTGTTTAGACTACATTCGACTGCTTACTCTGCAAGTCCTTGGTATAATTGCACTTTCGTAACCAAACAATGTGAACTGGAAGAAAAACTTGGAATACTACGTGCATACACTGGTTAACTGTTGAATTTTGCTAGTCATCGTGCGTGCCTTATCGTTGATTACGAGTTATCAAGCTTGGTACGTCATCGATTTCTAAAAATCCATCCAAGATTCACCAGATTGGCCAGATGTAATGGATTATAATTTAAACTGTAAAGTCATTAGGTAGGTGTCATCTTTCCCAATCGGATTCACTAATTTTTCTTAGTTTTTACACGACTTTCATTATTAGCCAAGTAAATAGGGGACAAATTCTCATTTAGTGGACTATTTATAGTCCTTTATAAAGGTCAGTAGACAATTCGAAAGGCCGGATCCTGAAAGAGATTATTTGAAATATTTTATTGATTTAAATGGTCATTATGGATCCTAATATCATGTATTTATACAGTTTTTCGGTTGGATAATTCTCTGTTGAGTTATAATGTATGTAATGATGAATTATTGCATTATAACTCACTAAATACCATATAGGTAATAATAATAATTATTAAACTCAGTGAAGAACCTTCCCCATGAAACTTTGAGGCCATCCTCTAAATACATGATTTTAGGATCCAAATTGACCATTTAAATCAATAAAACATGTCAAATATTACTTTTCACCTGCGTATTGCAAAAAGCCTGAACGTTTTTAACAAGATTATATTTTTCGACAATGCTCAATTCATTTTTTTCCTCTCTTTTCCTCATTGCTCTTAATTGATTGGAATCTCAAAATTCGAAATAAAAAGGTACCTAAATACATGAAAAAATAAGTGGCCTAAAAACTAGAAGTTTGTTCACCCTGAGACGCGTCTTATGAGACAGATGGCCTGTAAAAACAAGGAAATCAATTGTAAGCAATTTTCTCCCTCCTAATCCGGATACCGGAAATCGGGAAAGTGAGCACACAATTTGTTTATTTAGTGTCGTCTGATCCGTCAGTTACTTAGTTCTTTGAGGAACATCGCGTGACTGTAAACCCAGGCATTTCCCGTAAGCAAAACCAGCTGGCATTTCGTTGCGAATTAGAAAAAGGTTAAATCGGGATTAATGAACAAGTGGCACTATTGGGACGTTGGTTCAAGGAATTCATTGGAAGAAACATTCTTGGAGTTACCCTTTTCTACCTTTATAGAGGTAATGAGTAATAAGTAAGGGAATAGACGCTACAAGTTTTTCTTGTTTGAGTGAGTCTTGATATCGAAAAAATAAAAATAGACAACGAGCAACCAAAAAAAGCCGGGTTTTTGACCCGAAAACACATTTTTTAGGCACCTCAAAAATGTGTTGATTTTTCAATTGACAACAATTTTCAAGGCGGTTCATGAAGTTCTAATCATTTTAGAAATACATCAATCATCGCATCGTTCCATATCCGATTCCCGAAATAACATACTGTTCATTCCATTAGGTCAGTTGGTAGAAATTCGTGAAACATTGTACGGAATGATTCAGCGGAAGATCACGATTGAGTGGAAGGAAAATTGGTAGGTACAGGTAGCTCAGAAGGCGCAGCCACAGCCAACAGTAACCGAGTTCGTTAACCCGACGCATGCGCACATGTTTGTAATTCGGCCAATATTCGCCATTTAAATGCTCGGAATTTATCATCTTTCGCGTCGACGTTGAGGAAACAAGTGACGTGAACGGCGAGTGAGAAAATATCGGCTTGTTTTGCATAAATTTCTCCCACATGGAATATACACAGGTGAGGAGGATCGGATATTTTATACGGGACGCCGAGCCTCAGGACTGGTTTTCAAGCTGACATCCCAGCGCCATCTGTCGGTTCCTGCGCGCACTTCGAGGCTTACCGAACTTGGCGCGAGCTAAGTCCTCTTTAACAGGAGCAGTTATTCCATTTGAGAGGCGTATTTACCATTGATTTAGTAGGTACCTACATCAATGACGTCGACGCTTCAAAATACCAACTTCGCCCATATCAACAACGAATCGTGATTGAAATTCGATTTCATTGACTCGATACGATAAAACATCTATTTATCTCTAGAATAGTGTTTTACTTTCATATTTACGGCGGCCGAGTAGTATTGGAAAAATGCCTAAATATAATAATCGGATCACAGCTTCAGGAAAAACGTTCACTTTTACGCTTTTGTTTAGATTACAAGATATTAGCATTTTTAGTGTTTTTTATTTTATTTTTTCTGGCCACAAAAATGAACCGATTTGTGCGTTATTGGTCTTAAAATATTTATTTTATCTTGCAGAGTACGTAAAAATTATTTACATTCTAGTAACTTGACAGATTCGAGTGTATTCGAATTTAAAATTTGCATTGTGAGTTTTTTGAGATTTTTGATCCCCACAGTCTCCACAGCAGTGAAAATGTAATAGATATTTGTCAAACATTTACATACTAAAATATGGAAGTATTGTGTGTTACCTACGGACCACTGGTTTTCCTCCAAACAAAGGATTACCTGGATATTTATATCATTTCTAATAAAGTAAATATTTCATTTGTTTCAGATTGAACTAGCCGAGAACAGCTCTTCATTAGTAATATTTGCGCACGAAATAACAAAATAAAAAAATATCATTAATTTTACGTCTTTTAACGTCAACTATGGGTTGCGCCGCTGGAAAACCAAACGTCGTCGGCGGACCAGACCAGCAAACAAAGGAATTCGAAAAAGCTCCGCCCACCGCTAAAATTGAAAAAGCGACCGTCCCACCGATAGCCATAGATGACAGTATAACGATATCAGCTAGAACATGTGAGTTAAACTAATTATTAATAACTCAACACTGGCATTTACATGGTATAAGCAATCGTGTTGCTGTAATTTGCGAATTTTCAGACGTAAACACTTTTAGTGAACACATTATATTGAAATGAAAAAATAAATAAAGGTAAATGAACAAATAAACATAATATTTAGGTATTATTTAATTCGGTAAGCAGTGCGTGCATCGTGTGAGGTGGACAATTCTTTTGGTCAAGATGAACCGAATAAAAAATCAACTTCAAACTTCTTCACGATACATAGTGTAGAATACGTTGAACTTGAAGGAAAACTTGAAAAAATTTACCCTCGATTTTCAGAAGACCAAAGGTGAATTGACGAAGTTTCCCAAATAAAAGCGAACATTATTCGGTAATGATGGACTGTGTGTGATGGATAAACAGACATTGGCCGGTCATGAAGGGCCTGCGTCGGTCACGCAAACATTGCCCTGACATGTAATGAAGCCCGAAAGATGGGCCCGATCGTTGAACAATTTGCAGATCCAATCTTGCCAGGAATATTAGCTCACGCGAATTTTACCGACTTATGGACAATTTATCTGATTCTTTTCAGTGAGCCTTTTTTGACGGGATTATAGGGACTGCAGTGTACTTTGTGAATTGTGTTTTTCAGTAAAATTCGTTTTCAAAATAGTAGATTTAAGTAGGTCTGATGAATTTTTGGACTAGAGGCATCAGCACTCTCGAAGTTGACTTTGATCTCGAAGTTGACTTTGATCTCGAAGTTGACTTTGATCTCGAAGTCGACTTTGAACTCGAAGTTGACTTTGATCTCGAAGTTGACTTTGATCTCGAAGTTGACTTTGATCTCGAAGTTGACTTTGATCTCGAAGTTGAGTTTGATCTCGAAGTTGACTTTGATCTCGAAGTTGACTTTGAACTCGAAGTTGACTTTGATCTCGAAGTTGAGTTTGATCTCGAAGTTGACTTTGATCTCGAAGTTGACTTTGATCTCGAAGTTGACTTTGATCTCGAAGTTGACTTTGAACTCGAAGTTGACTTTGATCTCGAAGTTGACTTTGATCTCGAAGTTGACTTTGACCTCCAAATTGACTTTGATCTCGAAGTTGACTTTGATCTCGAAGTTGACATTGATCTCGAAGTTGACTTTGAACTCGAAGTTGACTTTGAACTCGAAGTTGACTTTGATCTCGAAGTTGAGTTTGAACTCGAAGTTGACTTTGATCTCAAAGTTGACTTTGAACTCGAAGTTGACTTTGAACTCGAAGTTGACTTTGATCTCGAAGTTGAGTTTGAACTCGAAGTTGACTTTGATCTCGAAGTTGACTTTGAACTCGAAGTTGACTTTGATCTCGAAGTTGACTTTGATCTCGAAGTTGACTTTGACCTCCAAATTGACTTTGATCTCGAAGTTGACTTTGATCTCGAAGTTGACATTGATCTCGAAGTTGACTTTGAACTCGAAGTTGACTTTGAACTCGAAGTTGACTTTGATCTCGAAGTTGAGTTTGAACTCGAAGTTGACTTTGATCTCAAAGTTGACTTTGAACTTGAAGTTGACTTAGATCTCGAAGTTGACTTTGAACTCGAAGTTGACTTTGAACTCGAAGTTGACTTTGATCTCGAAGATGACTTTGAACTCGAAGTTGACTTTGAACTCGAAGTTGACTTTGATCTCGAAGTTGAGTTTGATGTCGAAGTTGACTTTGAACTCGAAGTTGACTTTGATCTCGAAGTTGACTTTGAACTCGAAGTTGACTTTGATCTCGAAGTTGCCTTTGATCTCGAAGTTGACTTTGATCTCGAAGTTGACTTTGATCTCGAAGTTGACTTTGATCTCGAAGTTGACTTTGAGCTCGAAGATGACTTTGATCTCGAAGTTGAGTTTGATCTCAAAGTTGATATTGATCTCGATGTTGACATTGATCTCGAAGTTGACTTTGAACTCGAAGTTGACTTTGATCTCGAAGTTGGGTTTGATCTCGAAGTTGACTTTGATCTCGAAGTTGACTTTGACCTCGAAGTTGACTTTGAACTCGAAGTTGACTTTGATCTCGAAGTTGACTTTGATCTCGAAGTTGACTTTGATCTCGAAGTTGACTTTGAACTCGAAGTTGACTTTGATCTCGAAGTTGACTTTGATCTCGAAGTTGAGTTTGAACTCGAAGTTGACTTTGATCTCGAAGTTGACTTTGAACTCGAAGTTGACTTAGATCTCGAAGTTGACTTTGATCTCGAAGTTGACTTTGAACTCGAAGTTGACTTTGATCTCGAAGTTGACTTTGATCTCGAAGTTGACTTTGATCTCGAAGTTGACTTTGATCTCGAAGTTGAGTTTGATCTCGAAGTTCACTTTGATCTCAAAGTTGACTTTGATCTCGAAGTTGACTTTGATCTCGAAGTTGACTTTGATCTCGAAGTTGACTTTGATCTCGAAGTTGACTTTGATCTCGAAGTTGACTTTGAACTCGAAGTTGACTTTGAACTCGAAGTTGACTTTGATCTCGAAGTTGACTTTGATCTCGAAGTTGACTTTGACCTCAAAGTTGACTTTGATCTCGAAGTTGACTTTGATCTCGAAGTTGACATTGATCTCGAAGTTGACTTTGATCTCGAAGTTGACTTTGATCTCGAAGTTGACTTTGATCTCGAAGTTGAGTTTGATCTCGAAGTTGACTTTGATCTCAAAGTTGACTTTGATCTCGAAGTTGACTTAGATCTCGAAGTTGAGTTTGAACTCGAAGTTGACTTTGAACTCGAAGTTGACTTTGATCTCGAAGTTGAGTTTGATGTCGAAGTTGACTTTGATCTCGAAGTTGACTTTGATCTCGAAGTTGACTTTGATCTCGAAGTTGACTTTGATCTCGAAGTTGACTTTGAACTCGAAGTTGACTTTGATCTCGAAGTTGCCTTTGATCTCGAAGTTGACTTTGATCTCGAAGTTGACTTTGATCTCGAAGTTGACTTTGATCTCGAAGTTGACTTTGAGCTCGAAGATGACTTTGATCTCGAAGTTGAGTTTGATCTCAAAGTTGATATTGATCTCGATGTTGACTTTGATCTCGAAGTTGAGTTTGATCTCAAAGTTGAGTTTGATCTCAAAGTTTAGTTTGATTCAGAAGGTGACTTTGATCTCGAAGTTGACTTTGATCTCGAAGTTGACTTTGATCTCGAAGTTGACTTTGATCTCGAAGTTGACTTTGATCTCGAAGTTGACTTTGATCTCGAAATTGACTTTGACCTCCAAGTTGACTTTGATAACTCAAAATGGAATAGCTTCGAGGGGATGTTTCGCATTTTTCTCAATATCGTCCTTGTTTCAACCCATCACTAATTATTCATCAGTATCGGCATCTTCCGGCCGAGTCTCAACTGACCTCAACACACGTACCATCGATCGAAAAACGATTTGCAACTATCTTTATGTAGAGGGAAAATTACCCAAATATCTCTTAACGACTTCAGAAAAATTCGTCCTTGCAAATGAAAAATTAATCGGTTCCGGTCGATTTATCCGACTTGGCTCTCCCGCTCGTTTTCCTCCTTCTAAATATGTTAGGTAGGTAAGTGTTGACCAAAATGAGGCAGGCACTTATGGAAGACATTGACACCATGCGAATGTTACAGCTCAAGGCCTCGCTTTCGAAGTACCGATTGAAGACGGGGAGACGAACATTATCAAAAAACATCCGCCCAAGAGATTCCAAAAACTCGAAGATCAACAAATATCGTCATTGACGCATCGACTTTTGGACGAAAAACAAGCAGAAGCTGAACAGAGGAGACAGCAGGTCGGTCTTCCAATACATTAAAAAACAATGCTCATCCATTGTTATTAACTATCAATTTTAATTAGTTAATGTATTATCTTTTATCATAATTCATAATGATGAATAAATCTTTGAATCAGTTAGTTCAATTTGGTTAAAAATAATTAAAAATAATTTAATATCTGCTCGTCTGATAAAATTAAATTAAATTCAAGTTTTTGACAATTTTCCAGATTTTGAGCCAAAGAGTGCAATCAGCGAAGGTTCGCCAAAAAACCAAGAGGTCCCTCATTCACAATGGTGAAGTAAGTAGCGATAATGAAGAAGGCATGGACGCATCGCCATAAAGTGACGTTTACCTTACAAATTACTAGTATTCCTCTCCTCCTCGCACTCCTTTAGTACGTGTTGCACTTTGTTCTATTCATCTACCTCGATCCATGTGTTCTGAATATTTCGAAATGCGATGTAAGAATTTTCACGAGCCTCAGTGCCCTCGAGGTCGAATTTACAATTAATTGAGTAATTCCTGGATCCTCAGAACGGATATTGTTATCGAAATTTGTGGGATTTTCAAGTTCATGAGCTGAGAAAATTGTTAACAGTAACCTCAACGCTATTTTTAACGCTTTCTACTTGAAGTATCACGTTGACAGCTTAATTTCCATACTATTTAATTCACGTGAAAATTTTGTTTGCAGAGTAATGGCCTACTGATTGAAAGCATGCACCACGAACCGACCACTGTCGCCCTTTAAGGGTTTTTATTTAGCTTTAAGTATTCAATGTTGAGGAGGGCATGGGCATTAAGTAAGTATTCAAAAAAGTTATGGCAAAAATGGAAAATTTGAAGTTTCTCGTTCAAGTTGATTGAAACAAAACAAGGTTGAGAGCCATTATGTAGATGGTTACTTGGGTGTACAGTGGGTGTACCTATGGCAATAATCGTTATGAACCCCAATGGTATATTTTTTTCTACTTAATTTTTTTCTCAGCAAAAAAAGGTTTATTATTCCGTTTCGGTTCTTCCATCAAAGATTGTTTCGTTTTTCCGGATGGTTTCTCCTTTTTGAAATTTACGAACCAGTATAATATATTGGTATATTATGCCTCTCAAAAACGAAGGTATGCAACCGAGTTGGCCTAATTTTCAATATCTGTTATGCTAGGACCTTCAACTCTGATAAGCTTTGCGGTTATAGTCGAACTCATTGAACGCTTGACTAAACCCATAGCGTCGATTTCTATCATAGCAAAATTTAATGTATTTCGACGATATCACATGCGATGGGTACGTGGACATTTTTTCGAAACGGCATCGGTTTTCCATCTGAATTTGCAAAATGATCTGAATAATGGATTGTGTCTTCTTGATGTATCGAATAAGTGAGCGCTAGTCTTACGGTTGTGACATTAAAATTAAAAAAATTGAGAAATCTATTTGAGAATTTCCGCGACTTTCGCATAAAAATTCCAAGTTTTGAGATGTTTAACTATCTAGATTTTTCATGTCGATAGATAATAGATTTACCTATTATACGCACATCATCTAAGATGAATAGGTAGTTGATTTTATGAATTACAAAGTTAAATGCCTATTCGAAGACCACTATAGAGTTAATAAATATTTATTAGGCAGTAGATAAATATTATTTTAATAATTCACCTCTCGAAAATCCGTCATTGCAATTTGTCAAGTCCCAAAACTTTATTTTTATAAATAAATTACCAGTCTGGTTGGCGATGATTGTGATAGAGCATTCCAGCTCAATTCTGTGTAGTGAAAAGGTTTTGTTGATCTGTCATTTTGGGAATCTAATATTTTTTGTTCTTATCAAATTGATTATTAATAATTATATTATTTCAATAATATTTTTCTATCAACTCTAATGCTCACTAAAACTGTATCATTGTTTGCTTGATATAGAGTAGAAATAATTTAACAATGCATGTTTGTAAATTTTACAAACCTGCATGGCAAGCGCAAGTGCCTTCGTATTAGTTTATAAGAGAGATAAACTTATTTAACTCTAAACCTGAATTACGAAGTAAGGTTACAAAATTTGATTCCGTATTAGGTAGGTACCTATTTGTTTTTATTCTCAAAATGCATAATACGAACTCTGTAAGTTCGAAGATGGTAAAAATTACGACAATAAGATGAATATAACTTGGAGTAGGCCTTATTAATTTTTTAATTATGGGGTGGTAAGAGGGAAGGGTGAATTCATGTTTCTGCTACCAGCAGATTTTTAATTAAAGTTACCGTTTAGTCTCGAAGGATCGGAAGTTAATAAAGAATAAAATTCGTCTTCGGCTAGATTAAATAACTGACACTTGATATTAGAAGTCAATTTTCATGACTTTGCTGTCCGTCCGATGAACGATATTGCGAAATTAATTCAATATCATGCTTATCAATTTTCATTAGTGCCTATCGCACGATACACGTCTGTGAAAATTAGGAATTCCTATAAACGAATTTTTCGACGATACTTTTTTCAATCCCTACCCAAGTACCTTCCTCAGTATTATTAATCGAAAAATGAGTTCCTGAAAAATCCAATCAGTTGAAAATCATTGTGGTAATTAAGCAGGTAACTTTTCGAAAACGTTCTCGAATTAGGAGCGTTTTTGCTCATTTCATTAGCCCACACTCGATTTTTTTTTTAATTTGACTTAAATTTATTTTAGAAACATTTAAAATATATAAATTCGTTTAAAAAAAAACGACCAAACCTCAAGGGGTTTTGGTGGAAGAATTTCAGAAGAATAAACGTTCGATATTGGATTGGTATGCCTATAACGCTAACACTGTTCATTCTTAGAAAAAAATCCTGAACCATATTGGCGTTAAGTTAACAAAAAATAGTGGTGCCAGATGTCTCACAGTACTTTTATATTTTGGCACGTAAAATTTCGAACCAAACCGTTTTCACCTTGATTTGGAGGCAACAAGGATCAAAAAACGCACGATACTCAATTTATAGAAAAGTACGTCTAGTGATTCTAGGTGAAAATGTGCGAGGGAATTTTTCCTGAACCTTCGATTCGATTTTTGACGATTACAATGTACTTCTAATTCACTTCTAGTCACTCAGAAGTATGGAAGCAAAAATCGCATAATTAAAAAAAGCTATTTTCCCAAAAAGGTATTTACTCACCTGAGGTTAAAAGTTGTCGAAAGAACTCAACAAAATGTAATATTTACACGGTTGGTTTATTCAGTCATTACATCAAATACCCGTATTTAACATGGAATTATGGCCGAATATAAGTCGGCAGAACGTTATTTTCTTGTCAACTTGGAACAAATTTTTTCCTCTTGTCCTAATCGAAAAATGTAAAAACTCAACAATGAGACAATTTCCTCGTCGAAAATTTTGTTTTAGTCGTTAGTTTACAAACATACTTTTTTTTAGGATTCTGTATTTTACATCGAATTTCTCATTTTATTACAAAAACAACCTCTTTGATTCACTAGTGTGCGTAATGTCAGTTCTAATACATAAATACACATACATTACTAACTAGGAACTCTAGCACACTGAAATTGTATTTTTTCGGTCTTTTATATACACAATAAAGTCACACTAACCTTGCAGCAAATAGAACGCAATCCAATTTGTCATTTTTCGCGATTTTCTCCTCTAAGATTTCAACCGATTTTTAGTGCCTTGATTTTCGAATGTTCGAATTTTCGAGTCCTCGGCATTCAGATTATCACAGTAAACATTTAGCTATACATAGCCGCCTCTTAGACTGAATTATGTACAATATCGACATTTCACTATACAAATCTTCAAAGATGAAATCGGATAACGCCGAAACACGGAAAATCTAAATACCAGTGGAAAATTGAGTAAGAAAATTTCAGGAGGTCCTCGTGGTAAGTGCAGAGGTAAGAAGCTCGTAACGAGGTGCGCAGGTAACGAAAATCTCATTTTGAAAAAGGTAACCTTTTTGTCTGTCTCAAAAAGTGCGTTTGAAGGTCCTAGCGTAAGGACCAAAATTTGTGGAACGGAGGAAACCAATTCTTCAGCCTATGGGCGCTCCTGGCCGGCGTCCCAAAACCCACCATTCTTGTTATTGTTGTGGTTTTAGGCGATATTTACGCACAAAAAATCAGCTGAACTATTGCCGAAACCACGATTTAGGAAACAGAGTTCAAATTTGACGATATTTTTTAGAAAAAAGAGTGACGAAATCTACGATAAAATTTTAGAATGGCCATTTATTAGTATTTTAGAATTTTTTCACGGTTTTTATGGAATTTCAATGTCCACAACATGAACAAAAACGAGAACGTTTTCTTATTAAATGCAGTCCAAGTAGGTTATTTAACTGTTACCTTGTAGTACGAATATTGAGGATGTTAGTTACACGAAAAAATTGAGAAACCATGGATACATTCGCTGGAACCAACGAATTACCTCTGGTGATTTACCTGTAGGTATTTTTAGATGCTATTTTGAATTTTTTTTATTCGCACGCTCGAACGCGGGAGAAAATTAAATCATAGACTTTAGGTATTATGGAATTTGTTAATTAACAAATTTACCTATACAAAGTTTAATTTAATTAAATTTAAGTTTAATTAATTAAACATTAATGTGATAAAATATCCAAATTTAAAACCAAAACTTTTAATTAAAACCGTTTTCAAAAATTAAAAAAAATTAAGTTCCAAAAATTTTGATTTTCCGCAAAAAAAATCTACGCTATAATTCTTCTAAACCATAAACGAAGAATTCGCTCAAATTCGTAAGGTATAGTTTTCGCGCGATTTTTCCACGTTCAGAAAACCAAATTTCAATATCGAGCCGACACCGATTTAAGACTTTCCAACTGTATTGTCATTCTATGTCTGCAAAGTTCTGTGGATAAGAGAAAAAATATCTTGTCCAATGTTTTCGATCGAGCGTTGAAATAAATTTTACCACGTTACACCCTTCGCGCATTCCTCCTTATTGACATTATAATATTCGAAACGCGCGTTTTCAACAAGATTGTCAATAATTCTCCATGGTCGAAACGGTAGTCCTGAAGTTGAGATGCAAAATACGGTAACACATAGTTTCAAATCCGTGAGAAAAGCTGAATACGCATCGCTTCGGTCGTGAATCGACGAATACGATTATTTAGGTAACAACATTCAAACGGTATTTACATGACGTGACGAGCTTTGGTCGTGACTAGTGAATTTCGCGTTATTGTCCGAAAAAATATCGAATCACGTTCACTCTGCAAAAGGTGAAACGTTCTGACTAGTTTCGATTGAACACGAATTAACATAACGATGAGAATGAATTCTGCGCCAATCTCCTGGCCCCAGATTCGATAGAGCCCTAAGAATCGAAACTAGGAACAGTCCGATTTGGCACAGAACGCGTGCGAATTTGACAGAATCGAAAATTCTCCATCTGACAATAAAAAATACAATGTGAATAAATACAATCGATGCTCAATTTAGACGGGCGAGGGAGTGAAAATGATGAAAATTGTAAATTTAAAATAATGCCTAGACGAAACTATTTTCAATCAATCCAAAGCACGATAGTTTTCCAAATGCACGCCCTATAACCAATATTCACCCTCACCAATTTTCACCCAACTTTCAAAAACAACCCGTTTTCACGCACTGCCCATACAAAGGAACAATAAAAATGTTCGATAAAAATTAAAATAAATAAATATTTTTTTTTTTCAAGTATTTCAAATACCAAATAAATACCTAGTTATTACATGAAGGGTAAGGGGAAGGAACGAGGAATGTCACAAAAAGTACTTTTAGAGAAAAAGCAGGTTTTGTATTTCAAATTCTATGTTTTTTCCCCTTACACCGAATCTTTCGTTGCTTCTCAGGGCGACATTTATACTTTTTTCCCCTTGGAGTTTCACTATACGTTTAGTACCTTTGAATTCCTACAAAATGCGCTATTAAGCTTGTTTTTGGGAAAAATGGACATTTCCTGTTCTTTCCCCTTACCCTTCACATATCAAAGCATTAAACAATTATTTATTAACTTATTATTCTGTAAAATAGTTTTATTCTGTGTTGAGAGCCTTTCCATCGTTTCTTCGAATTTAAATGCTCGACCCTTCGTTCGCGGTTTGAAGAATGCATTTTCGGCGCATTTGTCGTGGACGCCTGCAATGAGACGGAGTTGAATAACAAAAACAATCGAAACGACACACCGAAATCACGTTCGAATAATCGAACAAATTTGCCCAACTCACTCGAATGTGTAAGTCGTTCTGACAAGATTTAATCTGATATTTAAGTACTGGGAATATTGTTTTTTTTTTTTTTAAAGTCAACAACTCGTTATTTATCGTAATGGAACAACGCGGAGAACAGAAATCGCTACCCGTACTGGACGCTCGAAAAGCGGAAAATGTTTACCTATTCCTGAATTAATTTAGCAGTCCTATCGTTAGACATATACATTTCAAGCTATACCCTAGCTTCAAAATGCGTAAATGCACGAAAATCGACGACATTTCATTCTTAACATTTTAAGAGCCTTTTTTTTCTTCGAATTTCCCAGGCCTTCCTTCAACAGAGATAATACGTATAGTATTATTATTACAAAAGCCACACAGCTACGAACATCCCAGAGATGGATTACAACTCAGATGAATACCTAGCGTGTTGTATGAGATAATAGCCAAATTAGAAATTCTGTCTACTGCCATGCCACATTGGTGGTGAAAAAGTTGGTATTTTTGCAACTTTTGTATCTTTTTTCCTGCATTATTCAATATATTAGGTATTGGAAACACAAAAATAATGATAAAAATTGTAATCTTTTGTAGGTAAATGAGACTGGTAAAATTTCAACAAAAGTTTCAAATTTCACAATTTTTTCATCAGTGTGCTAGTTATTCGCTTTTGGTGACATGTCTTTGAACAATTGAAAAAATTATCCCTTCAGTTATTAGGCTTATGATGTTAAAATTTCGGTGAAATTGGGCGTATGCATCGTACGCACGCGGATTAAAAATACCCAAAAAGTGATCGAAAACAGTGGCTATTTCAAAATGCGTTTTTTTTTCAATTTCCACGCAGTTGTAAAGGCGTCTCTGAAATATTCGTGCTTTGAGGAAAGTCTCGGAATAAACCGCATTTTATTTCGATCAGCATTATGCTGAATGCTGAAGTATTCGGATGGACCCCATCACGTGATGTTACCAACTCAGTATTTCACCTCAATCGATGAAAATCACAATTGGCCATCCGAATACGAAATTTCACATTCTGTAACAATCTCGCTCTAAAAGTAACTAACGTAAAAAAGCGTAATAAAGTTCATCATTCATAATTTTTGTTCCAAAACCTTGCCATGATGATGATCGACGAGCCAAAACAACTTTTTGCTCAAACAATATGTCAGTAATTGAAGTGCATCGTGCTGACCATTAAACCTGTTCGGTATCCTTGTATGAAATTTCCGGTAAATTTGTTCATTTCCCTATAATGACGGTGCTAAAGAAAACAGCAGCGCTAAGGAGCGCGCAATCTGAACTATCCTCGAAGATTGGTCCCATGGACTACTACTTACTTGATAGTAAGTTAGAGAACTCTCTAAAAAACAGAGAATTTCATTTTTTTACACTGACAACGCAAAGAAAAAGAACGAAACAGGCAAAACTGTACAGCAGCGGAACTGACCGCTGGAAATCTCTCAAGGTAAATTCGCCGTTTTCAATTTTTCCCAATTCAGGTGCTCAACTTTATTGAGTTTCGAATTTTATAGTTAATAATTTGTTATTTTTATCATGTAAGTTATGTTATGCATATATATTTAATACGGTTCTCTGAAGAATTTTCCTCGGCAAAAAACTCCAATCAATATGTACACGTTAGATGTAAAAAATTACAATACACATATAAAACTTCAATATGGCCGGCTAAGCCGTTTTATTCCCTTTAAAAGTGTAATCGAAAATACGGAAGATTTTTCCACTGCACGAACCGTTATGAAAAACTGATATAAAAAACTTTGTAACGATTCTATAAAAGCACGTCTAGACACATTAAAAAATCTAACATCTTAGATTAATTTGATGCACGAATTTATAATTTAAATTGAGCGAAACCACCTACTGAAAATGTTGATGTCCTAAAATACGCACACGCACACATGCAAATGAATTAGGTACCCTAATTAATATTTTATCTCTTCCAAGATAATAGTCGTTGCAACTCCTGAAGCCACTGACAAACTAACTCGGGTGAATTCTTCCGGCAATGGCTGATCAATGCTCGCCCATGGGATCCTCTTTTCAAAATTTGAAGTGAAATTTAAATTTAAATTTCATTTAATGGAAATAGGAATGAGAGGTGTACCTACTGCTCACACTCAGTCATGAAGGAGGATGGAGCAGTTTTACAGCATCGTAAAGCTGAAGACCGGCTTGTCAAATCTCCTGCTAACCAAATCCCCTTGCAAGGGAATCTAGATTGAAGTGCAAATCTCGACTTACTTCTAGATGCGTTCATCAAGCGCCCAACAAACTCCCACTAGGTAATTCTAGATTTTGAGAGGGAAAAACAGATTTCTTGGAGGCACATTGGGCCTCAACAACAACAACAAAGCCAGTTCTGTCTTTTGCTTTTCACAGTGAACTGTCTCTTTTCGCCTACCTACCAAAACTGGAAATTCGCGCTTTCGTTGCTTCAAAATTTCTTCTCCATCCGTTAGAAAATGAATTACGTTCGAGCCGCGAATTTACTTTCTTCAAATTTCACTGGCATTGAACTCATATCGGATGTGTAGATCGCGATTTCCGAGTTATTTTGAAGTGGACCTACACTTTTCCACCGATTTTGAGAGAGGCCCGTACATAGTCGAGCCCGACCTGACTGAACGAGCTTGAAGACCATTCTTCCATTCCTTCTTGGTGTAAAAAACATTGATGCCTATGTAAGTAATATTTATTTCAAATGTGAAGTAAGTACGAATGAATGATTTGGGATTTCCTTTCTCTTTAGTTCCGTTTCCCCTCGGGAAATTCGGCTTTTCAACAAAAATGTTGAGAGCTTACTCAGTTCTGATCATTTTTGAAGTATTTCCAAAAGCTAAAATTTAGAAAATTTGGAAAAATTGGTTGCTGCAACTTCAGGCAGCATTGAGATAGGAGTACCATCGCAATATCTAAAATGTTTTGGAGCGCGTCGCACAATTTTTCTATTTCTCACCCTATTAGGTACATGATCAAAATTTTGATTTGGGATAATTATCGTTCAATGGATGAACCCTAAGAAGAGACTCGAGAGTGGCGTGTCAGAACCATTTCACTGGTTGCAGCAACTTCATGCAGCATTGATATAGGGGTACTATCGTATTCTTGCTGGTTCGCGACCATGCGTGATGTTCGGCATTTGGGTGCCCTACAGCATTGCTGCAACATGCTATTGATGAATGCTCCTGGACCGATACTAACAGCAATCCTATTGCAGAGCGTGCCTGTGAGATAAATGTTGTAGCTGCATCAGTAACATTTCGATATCGCTTTGACTCGCGATTTTACTCGACTGAAGTTATTCATAAGTCGTTAGATCAAATCGTTAAGATCGTCGTTAGATTTGCCTGAACGAATCCCTTCCAAATAATGCGAGCAATTTTCAGCCATGCCGAGAATTCGACGGTATTTAGCGATTTCCCAAGACCGATCATGCGCAGGAAAGCCGTCAATGTCACTCTCATAACTGTTCGCGGGTATAAGAATAATTTTCTGGTGAAACGCAATTCTAACGACATTTTTGGTAATTTGCTTCTGTACAGTAGAGAGAATACAATGTTTTATAAATATATTTCTCTTTGGCTGTTATAATCCTGTATTCTGTTCTGTGAAAACTATTCCACCGACAAATTGAAGAAGAGGGGATCACGAAAAATATAAATTTGCTTTAGTTTTGTTTGACGTACCTAAAATATATTCCTGATACAAAAACCAATGATGAAATAGGTACTTAAAAATTCCGTAATTAACTCATGAACGTTGTATGAATGTACATGATAATAATTTGTAGGTCGGGCTCGTTATTTTTGTTTATAAAATATTCTTGTTCAAAAAACTTTAATTGATCTAGCCCTACCAGTTATAGAAAATACCACTTGTAAAAATACTGCTTATTATTATCGTCATAAATATAAAATTTATAATAATATAAAACGCTTTCCGAACGGTTGTCCTCATTATTATTATTTTCCTTGTATATCATACTTTGTCATGCCGCAATTCAATTGTAGAATCCTCGGTTCATCGCAGTACGATTGCGATTGTGCCATTTGCACGTGAGGATTCGTACGTAAGTGCGTCGGAATGACGCGTTGCACAGCGCGTAGCAGACAGGATTGATCGTGCTGTTGATGTAGCAGAGATAGTAGAAGAAATCCCACAAGCCTTGCGGTATGCAGTCCGTGCATGCTGTGATCGGCTTCAGCAGAACGAGTATGTTGTACGGCGTCCACGTGATGATGAACGTCAACAAGATGGCCGACAATGTCTTCGCCGCTTTCTTGTCGGCCTTCTTCTCTTGCGTTTTCTTCTTTTTCTTCACCGGCGGAGGATGCTTGGCCCCTCCACCTCCTGGAATAATTATCGATTTTAGTTTCGAAAACGGGAAATGGTTTGGAGTGAAGCATCCATGATAGTTTACTGAGTTCTGCAAGCATTTGGTATTCCAGCTAATGAAGAATTCATTAATCGAATCAATACAGTTAAGCCCAAGACGCCTGAAGATGTGAGGCATTATTATGTTGATGAGGAACGTGTTCTGTTCTGCTACCATTTCGTAACCGAGAGGCATTGAGGAATTATGTCGGTGGGATGAAGAAAGCTGGAGAAAATGGCAAATCAAACTGTTTCAATGCGCTCACCAAGAAACAAGATAATTTCAGGAGTTATCGAGGAAAAACCTGCAAACTGTATAACCATGAAGATTTGGCTAGAAAATACAATTACGTCACTGATGTCAAATCCGAGGTCAATACCTGTTGCTGCAGCAGCTGCCAGTTGCTTCGGAATGATCTTGGCATTCAGCGGTATCCGTATGTCAGAAATGTGCGACGGCCTTCGATTGACTGTCGTGTGATGGTAGCCACCTGCCGGATGCAACGACAAATTGTAGTCACCGGCTGTCGAATTCTCGATTCGCGTCGTCCGGATGCCTCCGCCGGTGACAGCGCGCAATGGCGTCGTCGGTGCGATGTCGTCAGTGATCATTTTGATCGAAGGTTGCTGCTCGCTGCCGACCCCGTCCGGATCGGGTGGCAAGCGTATCAATATTGTGTATACCTAGCGTGACAGGCAAAATTACAAAAATTTTATCAACAGTGTAATGCTTTCTGCTTTTCAAGAAGAAGGGGTAATCATCAAGTGAAGTTGTTTATTGACTTGATTGACTTATTGATTCATTGCAGGAAGGCTGTCTGTACCAAAACGGAGTTCCTCAGAGAGGATTTGCTTTACGTAAGTAAACCTACGTTTGTCAGCAAACAAATCACGAATAACTTACAGAATCAGTTGAAAGCGATCGGTTCTGAAGACGGCCTGTGGCCGGTAGAGTTCGGCTATCACCATAATGCACATGGTGATGCGCCAAACGCGGAGTCTGTGGCGCCCCGACGCCTGCGTACGGGTCCCGTATTACATTCATTGAGGCACACCTGGGCAAATATACAATTACATTCACATGTTTTCAGAACTTGACATTTTGGATGATGGAATCGTTGGAAAATCAAAAAGGTTACATGACTTTTGAAACAATGAATCGCCGTTACCGTGACACAGAAGATTGCAGTGGCGTTTCGACAGACACTGGCGTAGCGTAGCCCATATCGCTGGGCGTATCTTCGAGTTCGCAGTCGCAGTCGTTATCCTCCCGGCCCGAGTGCCACCACTGGATGCACCACTCACGAATCCACGACCAAGTGAAGGGGCGAGGCTTCTGCATAGGAAATAGATCACATGAAGATGAATCCATAGTGAATTGGTTGGTGCTGAACGCATCTCAAAAAGAGAACTTGCCAATTTCATCTTCCTTGATTGTCGAACGAGCAAATAAAATCATTCACTGTGAAACATTGATCGTGGAACTCAATAAAATTCCAGCTTTCTCAATACTAACATGACTTGAGACATTCTCATTGGTGGATGCCCATCCCAAGGACTCAAAACCAAGAACTGTTTGAATTGAGCTTCTCTGCGAGGTAATCCACTGCCGAGGGCCATTGCTCCCGGTTTGGACTTTATAGGAATCTGTCCGCCGCCGCTCGCGCCCCGAGGAAATCTAATTTTACGGGTGAACAGTCAACTCGCTCCCGCTATCCGATTCTGCTGCAAGTGCTCGAGGTGCGAGCACCCCAGCTGCATATTTAATAGGCAGTCATCTCGTGCGATTCAATTGGCGACAGCTACGACGCCCTCTGGAACGCGACTATGAAATGCAAAATCCCATTTTGAAACTGAGGCATGCGTTTCTGAGGGTGGTTGTTGATTAAAGTTGTTAGATGATCCACAGTACGTCGATCACCCTCCTCCACCCCCTTCATAAATTGGAGACTTCTTGAATTCTTTGGCAGTAAATCGGCTGCTTTATCGCATGCGCCATCGTGAAAACATTTCGAGAAAATTTTCGTTCCCAACCGTTTCTGCATTGCAAAACTTCGAACATCCGGGAAAAACGCAATTACAAGAGTTCCTGCGCAGAAAATAACTTCGAATGCCCCGTTGTAGATCCTGGATTACCATCCGGAAGCCGCCGTATAAACTCGAGTTATCGCAGCACCGGCGGAGTATCGGATCAGGCAAGTTCATGCTTTTTGGGCTTTTAAAAAATGCAGATTTATCTGGAAAGACACTCGAGGGAAGGGTACTAGCGTAGAACATCAACAACCGTGAAGGTAGGCCCGAACTGGAGTGGGGTAACGCCGTGTGGGGTAAACCAGAGTTAGGTTATGGTAGACGGAGGTGGGGCTAAGTACGTCGTTCTTGCTTCCCGCACTTTCCAGATTCTCTCCTTTTTCGGAACTTTCGCCATGTCGAGCGTTGGGAAAAGGTAAAATGAGATTGCGCGCGGCGGGAAGAAAACGGCATTTTTGTTACCGCTGCCGAGCATTTTCATTTTACTGCCGAATTTCCCTTCAGTTTTTCGGCTGGCGCGAGGCATCGCGCGGTTCGTCCGGTTGAAATATGAAAACGCTCGGAAAAGGTTTTCGCTGCTCGAAGAAAATTCTTCGAGCGGAAATTCCGCATTTTCGGCACTTTATAATGGATTTCTTCCTGGATTGTGCGCCGCTCGCGAGACGCATTTGAAATTCGATCAGCACTGAACGAAGCGCTTGGAAAAAAACGATATTTTGAATGTTTGGAATATTGATAACGTTAGCGTGGCCAAACGATTTGAAAATTTGGTTGGAAAATTCCTTGCCGGGAATCGAACCAGGCCTCGCCAGCCTCTAGAACTAAAAGAAGGAGGAGGAAAATAAGAAGAAGGAGGAGGAGGAGGAGGAGGAGGAGGAGGAGGAGGAGGAGGAGGAGGAGGAGGAGGAGGAGGAGGAGGAGAAGAAGAAGAAGAAGAAGAAGAAGAAGAAGAAGAAGAAGAAGAAGAAGAAGAAGAAGAAGAAGAAGAAGAAGAAGAAGAAGAAGAAGAAGAAGAAGAAGAAGAAGAAGAAGAAGAAGAAGAAGAAGAGTGCTTTCATTTGCCAAAACACAACTTGTGTATAAGCAATGGCCACATGGTGAAATAGAATTGAATTAGAAATAAGAGATAATGGGGAGAGCATGAGTCCCCCATGGCAGCCCCCGAAGCCGGGAGTCGTGGCTACGTAATTCCAAAAGTACCTATCAAGTCTTAAGCCATGAAAATAGTCAACTTTTTTGGTGATTTGAAATGGAATGGCAAAACTATAACTCAAATTCTTACCTTCTGGTAGTGATTCGGTTCGATAATGATGCCGTATTGGTCGACAAGAACGCCGTGGTCAGTAGTGCCAGAAACCGTTTTGGCACCACCTTCTTGGCGCGCCTTTTTCCAGTCTTCCAAGTCGACTGCCTCATCACTGGCAACAGAGTCAAGCCTGTTCAAATAAACCGAGGGTTCGCTCTGGGTAACTACTCGCAGGCAGGACATGGTCGACATGAATGACATAGCGATGCATGGATTCTTGGATTGACGTGGTCAAGTGTCGGGTGCAGGCGGTTGCGGACAATGCTGTGATTGTTTATTGCCATTATTGAGGCGCATATGGGAAAGCTCGTTCATTCCAGTATGCTGGGGGATGCTGAGGCATAATGAGGCCCGGTTTATTGACAAAATGTATGCTACCGATATCCGAGGAAGATTGAGATAAGATTCCATACGTTTCTTGCATCAATTTCAATGTGAGAATCTAATTGGCAGTGTTTATCAACAGCTTCGGAAAATATTCAAAATTCAAAATATCGGATGGATAAATTTTGTCATTAAACCGGGTCATAAATTATCCTATTGCTGCTGGAGGGGGTGAGATAATGAATTGGTGTGATTGGTCGAGGTAGCGTCGGCGTTGGACCCAATATGTCCCGATATGGAGGCTCAGTGTTTCCTGCCGACTCAACTTTCCATTTGTCAAAAATAATTTGATTTGATAATAATTTGATTGGCGATGCTCCCATCCACACCCCCACTCTATCAGCTAGCAGTCGGATAGTGTATGGCCGACTTTATGCGGTTAAAATATTTTCATCAATGAGCCACCGTCTCCAAATCGGTGAGTATGTTCGCCGCAAAAGGCATTTTATTGGAGGCGCCGTAGGAAATCAACATTAGAAGGTATTTAGGTTTGTTCGTGTTGGTAGTACACAAGTAATGTTTTACACAAACGAATGCAGCATGAAATTATGTGATCGGGACGTGTGTGAAGCATGCAACGTAATAACCGATGATCTTATCCTGAGTGTCTGCTTCTTCGTTGGCTAAAAACCAAAAAAATTTCTCCAAGCCATTTCCAATAAGTCTCGGACATGTGTCCACAATGGGTGACCTCGTTTTTGCCATTTTTGTGTTTTCGACCTTTACTCACTAAAATGTTTCTTCAATTTTTGAGAAAATTCAAACCCAAATGAAAAAGTGATGTTTTACCAGTTTTCTTCTCAGTCGAACTTTTCAATTTTGCTCTTGAGAAAAAGTTTGATATGGCACTTTTCTTATAGGGAAATTCACAAACTTTCCAACGGTGTTCTCAGATTTACTTCTAAAATGAAAGGAGCTACAGCAATTGCAGTGAGTATAGGTCGAAAACTCGAAAATGCCATCGTCGTTACTGTGGCCAGGAAAAAATAAGATAGGTAGCAATATCACTGAGGTGACCTATCTCATTTGACCTTAGTTTGAATTGATATTCGGCTGAAAAGAGCGGTATGTCTTCAATTAAGTGTCTGATATTCCCTTGGCATTTGTTCCATGAATATTATGGTCTGGGTGCACCCCCTGGGTTCAGTAGCCGCCACTGATTTATACAATTCAATTTAACGAACTGAAGAAAAGTCTACTCTGAATATAAGCCTGAATATCAGTCTATTCGCGAATTCGCGCCGAACATTCCTTTCGCGACGGATTCGTCCGAATTTCCGCGCCCCCGATATATTCACTCGTCATGAACTCGCCCCGAGGCTGGCGGTCCTCACAATCAGCCATCTTGAGGTTTTCATCCCTTACAGTGGCAATGTACACCCCCGAGCCCCGAGGACCCAATCTCGTGATAGCCTGACCGGAAAAAGAAACTTGACGTAGCGTCGCGGGATTCTCCCTTTGTATTCATGGAGTTCGCCATCCTACGGCGCTATTCGTTTCGGGTCGATACGGAAACTGTTTCAGAAGTTTTTCCACTTCAAGGGAAACCCCCTCGGTTGTTGGATGCGAGCCGGGCAACGTTTTTCTCGGAAATGGGGGAAAAAACTGGACGTCTCGCGAAATGGATCTCAGGCTGCTTACCCATAGGTACTTCATACATATTCGGTACCTACAAGAAAATGGAGTGCAGGTATCTTGAACCATAATATGGTCAGCATAATGTTATTATGCTGATGAGATACGCCGATGAAGAACTAATCCCGAAAATGTAAAAAAAAATTCTTCGGATTTTTCATGGAGAGTTAGCAGGTACCAACTGCTGGACACGCCGTGTGACGTGTTTTCGGTACAAAATCAAATTAACCGGCGTAATGGAAACATCTCGAGTTCCAGGCCATCGGGTGTCTCGCGGACACATGTAAGACGTCTCGAGACATCTTGTCTGGAAACAGTCATCGAGTTACAAGCCATTACTTCAATTCCGGTAACACTTATCGCGGCTCGGCTCTTACGACGGTTTAACAATGTCAAAGATAAGGGGTTCATCGTCGTCTCCTCCCATTCACGCGTAACCCTCGTCGCGGGTCTCATCCTCAGTCTTGCCGCACTCCGAGCACTTGACCCGCTCCGCTAATTGCCCCTTCCTCGCGTTTAAGACACTTTGCCACCTGGCGCGGGGAAATTTCCCCCCCGCCGAGGGCAACCTTGTCCCGGGACATTCCCATTAGCCGGCGGAAGTGTCATCGTTTTTCCCTCGCGGATCCCGCACGTTTCCCTACCAATTACGCGCTCGAGTAGCTCCACAACAAAGATTAACTCGGGTTACTCTCGGCGTAGGATGACCCGGTGACCCGATTCTTCATCCTTGAGTCGGGAAGAGTTAATGCGCCAGTTGAAGATGAGAAATTCATGTTTCGGCGACACCTTGCCGCAACATTATTTCACCGCTAACGAGACGAAATCGGCCGATAAATCAAAGCCAAAAAACGATAGTTACTACCGAAGGTGAAAAGTACAGTACCCGGTCAAAAATTCGAATTATTACCACGTTTTACGTTTTGCTCACTCGGAACGATTTCACCACACAATTGTCGTCACAATTGCCGTAAAATTTTCGTCAAATTCAACTCGGAAACTTAGGACCGTATTCACAGCAGTTCTTTTGCATAGGAGCCGTTTGATGCGAGAAAATAAATTTTGCACATTTTATAGGTCAATTTCAATTTGGTAGGTACGAGAAACTCGCTCTGCCCTGAAAACTCACTGAAAAGGCTATGACTCCAAAACGGTAAAAGCTGACAATTAAGCGTGAAAGAATCCATCAAATTTTGCTTGCGTCGTGATAAATATTTTGAAAAACTTAATTTTCCAAGATTTTGTAAAATGTTTCAGAAGCCTTAAAAGTGAGCTCAGTGAAAGAATTGTTGAAATCAGAAACTCATTTTATCTGTAGCTTATGCCCTAAAATCAATGAAGGCACCAACTTCAAAATGGTGTGTTCAAACAAAGTTGTCCTTGGTACTGAGCAGTAGAAAAGTACTTTTATGAAAATTTCAAAATCAAATATTGCGGTCAGGATTTTTTCCATTTGTATTTTTATTTGTTGCTTTTCAGTTTTTTGTGCGTCTTTTTGGAGTCAGCTTCAGTGTTTGTTAAATTTTTATTGTATCGCAACACGTTCTCATGGTATGTTTTTCTTTTCGACAGAAATCTACATTTTTCAATTTTATGAGAAACGTTTCCAGCTTTTGAGGACATTAAATGTCCTAGAAATTTTCTAGATTCACCGATAAATTTCTTATACGCCTTGTGTATACTCGTAGCATAAAACCAACTCCTATGTACCGCAATTGCAGTACAAACATCAAAAAATCTAAAGAAAAAAAGCCTGAAAATTCCCCTTATTTTCTCTTGATGAAAATACTCGAATGGGAAATTCTTCAAAAACGGAACAATCGTGACTGAACGACGAATACGCTTCGCCAAATCTCTTTCTCCTGCCAAGGATTTGCGTTCGTACGCACCCCCCCCCCCTCCGTGCTCGACCGTGACCAATCTGAAGACAAATATCTGGAGAGACTTATCAACCATCAGCTACTTATGATCTTTTATCGGTCGAGGGGCTGTTTTCAATTTATTTCAAGTGTTATTAAGTAAAAAATTCTCAATTTAGTCTTCCCTTCGAAATTCACCTCGAATTGGATCGTTTGCTGCTGTCCTTCTTGCCGGCCTGCAGGTTGGGAAGGTCCTTTTGTCGTTTCTTCGTCTCCCTCCATATCCGATAGTAGAGGATGCACATGACAGTAACGGGCACGTAGAATGCGGCTATTGCAGTGCCGAATGTGATGTAATGATTCGTCTCGATGAACTGAATGTAGCACATGTTATCGGGCACAGTCCTCTCTCCTTCAATGTAGGGCCACGCGTAGATCCACGGCGGCCACAGCAGCAGCGATATGCCCCACGCGCAAGCTGAAACATACCCAAGCTTTACTGATGAGTATACTTCGAACATTTATCGTTACTAGCCGAAAACCCGACTCCAGCTTCTTCGTTCCTGATGCTTTGAGGTAATAATGATGAATGCTAATTTTTCATTATACGTACTTAGGGTACACCTGTGGGCAATACAGCTACTGGAACAAGGATCGTAAAAAATGGAATTGCAGAATGAAAAATTCAACATGATACGAGCTCCGGGCATCTCATCCCCATCGTTAAGTCCGTTTAATTATTTCGAAAAATTGCCACACCGAGGCTATTTTCTGACTGCCGTTTCCATCTTACAACCCCTGCTGCTCAAAAATGAATGACCCGCAAGAGTTTCAGGTTATGGGCCAGATGTGCTTACTTTCATTTATTATTTTCCCCCTCAATACCTACGCGGTCGGATGGTAAATCGTTGTGAGAAGCCTATCGGCAAAAAGTCGGGCGTCCTGACGATCCGCCGTCGATACGGTCCAAATCTATCATCGTATTTGCTCTCTTCCAATCCTCGTATCGACGACGCGATAAAATGCGAATTGTTAAGTGCCTTTTTATCTGAGCGAGAAGAAGTGGAGGATGATCCTTGAGGTCGGCCCAACAGCTTACTTTAAGGGCACCCACAGACGCCCCGTGGAGCTCATCTTGATCGCTCCTTTAACAGCCTTCCCAGCCGGATAATATCGCCTTTCGACAAAACTGTCATTTATCTGTGCTTATCGCAAGGGCGTCATTTCGCCCGAATCAAGAACAGAGACGAAGAGAATTGGTACGATTACTGATTGTCTTTTCTGGAAATCCATCAACCCTTCGTGGAGGTGGAAAACCAGGGGACTGTTCTGTAAACAATGTCTCCGAAAGTCCACTTACATCGAATCGCTATGGCTGACAACATTACGACTGTTTGTGAACCTAATGATTTGATTGGGACGACCGAGACGTATAATTTCTTCATATTTACCTACAGAATAGGCGCCCGGTCCTTTTTTCGGCATGTTTGTTGTATTGGAATCTCCAGAAAAAACTTTTTCCTATACGCATTTACTCAGAATCACTTCCCGAACAAGCGCCTGTCTGTCCGTCTGTGGTCATTGACAAAAATGTCCTTAGCTCCCTCAATTCTCAACCTTTCTTCAAATTTCTTGAACTGAAATGTTCACCTCGGCAAGACCTAACATCCTGTTTAATCGGAATTTGAATAACTCACAGCACTACCGATATATTTTCATTTTTAGTATTTTCTATTTTATTTTTCTCCGACCCCAAAAATGAACCGATTTGAGCGTTCTTGGTCTTTGGTTTACCTTGCGGAATATGTGGATATTTTTATTATTCAGAAAATGTGGCGTACTTTTATTTTGGGCGAATTTTAAAATTGTAATAGTGAATTGTTTGATATTTTTGACCTAAAAACCCTAAAAGCAGTCAAAATATGATCAAATTGTGTCACAATTTTACGTTTCAAAATATGGATGTATTGTGTGTTATCTACGCACCACTGGTTAAATTAGGTTTCTATTTTTTTCTGGCCACAAAGATAAACCGGGTTTTAAAATTTGCATAGAGCATTTTTCGACATTTTTGATCATTGTAGCCACAAAATTAGTCAAAATCAAATTTCTTCGGTTAAAAAATTTGAGTATCAAAATATGGAAAAAATTTGAGTACCTATCAAAATATGGAAGTATTTTGTGTTATCTACGCACCACTTCGCGTAATCGGGAGAAATCTGAGAAAAGTTCTGTAAATTTCGCGGTTGCTGACTCAAGGTTGATTAGTTCGCTGATTGATTCATTCGAATATTCTGAATTCTGAAAATCTGTGCGTTCTAGTATATCGAGGGTTTCAAAGCCACGTGTCATATCACCAAAAATTCGATAATTTCGATTACAGATATCGATAAACCACTGGTTTTAAAATATCGTCACTTAAGTTCTAACACCGCCTAACTCAATTTTTGGCGAAAATGAGTTGGACACACCAATCGATTGATTTTTCAATAGCCGATATCATGGTAAAACTGCCAACCAGTTTGAACCAACCAGTGGAGAAGGAGATGGAGAAGAGACAGCACCGCTCAATGTATTTCCATGTTGAAATAATTAGTTTTTTGCACCTCCTGAAAACTTGGGAAAATTGAGTCAGGTGGTGTTAGAACTTAAGTGACGATATGCAAAATCAAAAAATCTATTGATTTCAAGCATTAAAAAAATTTCGAATTTTTGGTGATAGACATGTGGTTTTGAAACTCTCGATATGCACCGCAGTTATTTCGAGTACCGACCTGTTCATTTTTACTTTCCGTAAGTTTCCGACCGCTTACTATAAATACTCGCTCAAGAATAAAGTTCAACGCTCGACCGCGTGAAACGGTCTCGGATTGGCTTCTTTTCGTGGGGCCGTAAAAAAAGTAATACCCCGTATAAATACGTAATTCTGTATGGCCGGTTAGCGCTGGAGGTTATGGGTTGGGTTGTCAGGGCGCCGAGCATAAACGGTAAAAGGGTAAATCTCCTCATTGTGCGCTATTAAGCTGTTTTGACCAGCTAAGCGAAGGTCCCTTCGAAATCAGGGTCCGTTTAAATTCTCCTTTACAGGGCCGGGGCCCCAACTAAAGATTCAGATCCCTCTCCTTCCATTATAATTTAATGCCGTTTAATATCCTTGAGGCGTGGGCGGTTTTCCGAGTCAGCGTTTCCGAATAAATTCAACTCGCCATTTGCCGGCGGATTAATGGAATTCGGAATAAATCGTAGTCCCGTGAATGTGTCGGAGAAAAGAGTGATCTACAATCGGGAAAACCCGGTTGGTATTTTCTTTTATAATTTACGGGGAAAATTAAATTGATCGAAAAATAACAAGCTAATGGAAGCATTGATGTTTGGCCGGTTTAGTCGTATTTAGTAACCGAAACTGAATTTTTCAAGAATCATTGCGGCTTATCAGTGAATATTTTGAAAAATTCCCAAGGGACGATTTTTGAAGAGAGGATATCACCTTACAATGAACATTATAATAATTATAAGGCATAGTTAGGGTATATTTTTGAAAAAACGCAAAATCTCAATTTTGAAGGTGATGCCGTGGGTTTAGAATTTTTTGAGTATTTTTCCCGGGTTCCTCGCTTGCTTTACCATAGGATAGGGGTTTTTTCCGAAAAGTTTGAAAATGTTGTCTTTTAATCGGTTTGGCTTGAGATTTCTTACCACGATTTCTCCTTTTTCGCGTTTTTGCCGATTTAAGGAGGTCCTACTGAACTGATTTTGAATTTTTCGAGCTCGTTGGATTCCTTGAAGGTTTTTACACATTTTTCACTACCTATAAGTCAAAATTAGTTGGGTTTTGGTGATTGAAAACTGGTTTGACGACTAATAACATCAGGCGGTTCTAGGTAGATAAGTTATCTACTGTTAGCAGTGGTGGTCGCAGATTTCAGATAGCACATATGGCGTTTTTTTAGGTTTTGAGCGACTTCTAGCGGATTTTTGGAAAAACTAAGTAGTTCAGCGCACGGAGCGCGAGATTTTGCATAAAAATATGTATCGAACTCGTTTTCGCCAAAATGTTGGATAGCACATGTTAGAAATTAAGCGACGAATTAGTGGATTGTTAATAATCTTTAATAGGCGGATTATTGCCTGCAATCCATTCAATGTTTACATTCTTCAACAAATCTGAATTTACGGGGCTGTAAATTTAATTTCGGACGGGCAGCAAATGCCCCGGATCGATAACGAAGATTCGTAAAGGACGAATATTACCGAAATCTACTCATCCGATTCGTGGAAATGACGTCTATCAATATTGAAGAAAGCGACTCCTTAGCTGTCAAACGTGGAAAAGAGGGCGGCGAGCGAAACGGGATATCGTTGCAAAGGAAATGGAACTTGATGGAGCAAGGGGAAAGAGATGCGATGTGATTATGAAATCCAATTTCCTAATCAGCACCCCACCCCCCTCCCGGCTCCCCTAATATTCCTCATCTTGCCGCTCATCTGCTCCCAACGCGCCGCCTCCTTATTTTTCCAAACGGGAAACATTTCAACCCAATTCCACCTCCACCTGTTCGCCATTATTCGCTTTTTCTCTTCTACTTTCCCGTCTCTAATGTTTAATAAGGTTGCTATATTTTATCCTATCGTGTTTGTGATTCGATTTAAGGGGTTTATTTCCAAAAGGTACTAAAAACCATTTTTTTTTTCGAAATTGAAACAAGGCCTGCGTGGGGGTTTTGGGGCCGAGCTTTATGGAAAAATGAAGTCGTTTTTGAGCAAAAAGTATCATATCCCTTCAAAAATGAGCAAAAACGTTTCGTTTCCAGTTCAAAAGGTACTATATATAGTAAATAATATAGTATAATAATATAGTATAATATAATATAGTAAACCATATTATGGTTGATTCCCAAATAAGTGTCAATTTTCAATTAGGAAAAAAATTAAAATTTCACCTCTTTGGAAAATCTTGAAAAAATTCCTGCATGCTCCCAGGACCTTCCTAAGATTGAAAGAATCAAGAAAAAGATCGGAATCACAATCTTCGAGTTTTTAATTGAATTTGAAAATTTAGAATCCATGGAGGGTTACACCATTGGCGTTTACAGAATTATTGGCAATGCCACCAAGAAATAAGCAGTAAATGTAATAATCCTAAACTTCAAAAGAGTCTACCCTCAAAATTTCAGGTCAAAGGGATCAAAATTACTCAAAATGAATCTCTTTGTAACCCTCCATGGAAAGCTGGTAACGTTCCATGGTCGGTTTATGGTCAACTGTAACCCTCCGTGGTCAATTGTAACCCTCCATGGGTATAAACTAAAATGTGGAGGTCACAGGTTTTGCAGCATGGAGGGTTACATTTCAACTTTGCTCCTTAATTATAAATCAGGATTGAAAGATTACTGAATGAAATTGTTATGGGACGTTAGGTTGACAGAGAACTTTGATATTCTATAGGGGGGAAGGAGGAGAGTTGATTGAAAAAATTATGAGATACCAACGCACATGGATGTTACACTAAAAAACCTACGGTCACGCGAACCACACCTTCTTCATCCAAAGCCACGAATCAGCTGGCTTGAAGTGGAAAGGGGATGGGGTAGTCATACTATATCCCGAATTTCAAAATGCTTTAGAAATTAAACCTCTTCGTTTATCAACAAAAGCTCACAGCTAAACAATTTGCTCTAATATTATGTAAAATTACTTAAAAAATCCAAATTGGTGGACTGTTTTGTGAGCGGTCACAGTTTTTCTCAATTCCCCGAAATTTCTTAAAACTGGATATAGCACCTTTTGGAAATAAACCCCTCAATTCAGTTTCAAATACGCAAATAAAAAGGTACCTCATTTGATAAATTCCTACGGTACAAATACTTTTCTATATTGAAAAATTCGATAAAATACCTATTGAAGAAAGAAAAACTGTATGTGTACCCTAACCCCATCTACTTGTGGGAAGATAAACGCCCGGAGTTTACGGAACAATCAACGCTATTAGTTTGAAATCCTATAACGCCTGCCAATTGATAGGGTATACTATGCCAGCAATTTCCTGAGAACAGGCAGCGCATTTTTATCCATAACTTGACGCAGCAACGAGAAAATGGAAAGATCAAACCGTTAGGAATAGTCCCCACTAGTGACGTCACTTTTCCTGAAGGAACAAGGCGATTGAAGAATCAATTAACCAGAATAATGGTTATTTTAACACTATTAATTTTCATCACTGTAGGGTTATTCGGTTCTTTGAAGTTCAAAGTTCGAACTCGACTATCTGATGCCTTCGGAGGAAGGATGGTCACTTGAGCAGAATGGCCAACTTAGCGGAGGGAGAAGGAGGCTCGCAGATACTGCCCATCCAAAACACAAAATGTTTTTCAAAAAATAATAAATATTTGAAAAATAAATTTGAACAGGAATTGGCAAGATTGGTAAGTAGTTACACATAAAGAGCTACCTGTACCAATCCAGAAATCATTTCCACCTTTTCCTTTTGATGTTGCGAGCGAAAACAAAGCCTTCGAACTCGAAGCGAAGGCGATAAACTTATGCCCACTTCAGTTGAAAAGCACTTGACAATCTCCTTTTCGCCACCTGGCTTCCTTCTTGTTGCCGGAATATAAAATTTCCGCCAGCCATCAGTCAAAGCTTCCAGGTCTACCAGCTAAACCTCCCGCTCACCCGCTCGACTTCCAGGCCTGCCAACTGAGCCGTCCGCCTGCCAAAGACTAATCGCAATGCACTTAGTCAACTTTTTCGCGCTTCGAACTCAAACGGTCATCAAGGTTCGCTTTTCTGGGAACAAGCTTACAATACAACGTTGAAAATCGAGTTCGAGGAAAAGCTGGGGAAAGGGAATTTTGTTTGGGTGGTTAAGATAGTTTTTTCGTCGAGTATCCTATCGGTTATTCGAACCTCTTTAACTCGAACGACGTTTTTTCAGCAGTGCCTATCAGTAAAATTATTTTGGTAAACTACCGAAAACAATCCGCAATCAGAGGGAAAGAGAGAAATTAGTCTCGGTCGAAAACCATAAGATAAAACCCACCTTGGCAATCTTTCAAAGCACGCGACCATCAGGAAATCCAAAAGACAGCAGGGAAAGCGTCCTACGGGAAATTCGATACCTTCGTAAATATTCAACACTTCCCTTCCCTCCGAGGGGAATCGAGAAAAGCTCGAATCTGACAGAGTGAAAATGGAGTCAAAAGAATGAGCTTGTGTGGGTTACTTTGTGTGCCGCGGAGATCTCACTCGTTGCCATATATGATTGAAAAGGTAGGCGTGTTTATTTGACTTGGAGCTTATCATCGTAGTGACAGGTAGGGAACCGCTCGGAAAAATAGGCGAGAGAGGTGAAAAGTGAATATGGGAGGACTTTTCCTCGAGTTATAACGCGAAATTCGGCTTTTCCTGACGCCAAGTCTACAAGAAAACCGGCGGGTTCGAAAGTGGCACACATTACTTCAAATGTTGGTACTCCGAGGGAAGTACCTAAGGAATGGTATTCTTTTATAGGTAATTTTCCGCCATTATCTCACGATGTTCGGATCGGCTGGGAACTCTCCTATTTTCATTTTTCGATATTTTGGGACTCACTGATCATTATAGCCGCCTTGTTGGTTGTCCTTCGAGCTCGGTACGTGAGTGGCCGCGTGACGGAAAAGTATCGATCGAAACTGATGATGAGGAGGTTGAGTACTGAAGCATTACTGGCCAAGTAGTCCAGGGCGAGCCAAGTGTCGCAGATGTGCGGACCGAGAGGCCAGTAGCCCATCAGTGTCGAGACGGTGAACAGCGGCATCGAGATCAGACCGATGGCGAAATCCGCCACAGCCAGACTGCGAAGGAGAAAAAAAGTTTAAAGTCTTCAATAATGCTGATCATACTTTTTCCTTACATCCAAAGGGTTTTAGCGATATGAGCAATTGAGTAAAAAAGTCCTCGATTTCGAGGATATTGGCGATTTTCGTTGTCACGCGGCGCGATTTTGAGTTGGCTGACCAAAAATCCGAATGCAGCACCCCAAAAAACTTGATTGAGACACCAACTTCAGCATATTTCCCCCACCAAACCACCTATTCTCTGGACCATTGGATTAACCCTTACCTAATAATTTTCCCGAAATTCGACTAAAATAATACTTTATCCGTAACATTCACCTGAACAGGAAATAGTTGGAGATGGTTTGGAGTTGCTTGTCGATTTTGAAGGAGATCATGACCATGATGTTGCCGACGACGGTGACGATACTTAGGGTCCCAGTGACCAAGGCGATGATGACGATCTGTGTGACGGTGTAGTAGTGTTGGTCTTCCGGTGGGGCAGCCGTTCCGTTCCCTATGCTGCTGTTGTTCACAGATTCCATATTGCCCCCACCCCCGCACCCTGTCTCACTTCACTCCTCCCATCCTGGAACAGGAAAAAATGAAAATGTGAGTTGAAAATTTCAGATAAAGTGGGAAAATTGTAGGTATGTACAATTCGGCCCAAAAATGGACGGAAAATGTTCGACTTTTGATCTAAAAATATCTATATTTTAAAATATCTATATTTTAAAATATCTATATTTTAAAATATCTATCTTTTTAAAAATATCTATATTTATTGTGCAGCATCACGTACTTCGAGGTTCTTTTCCTCTAAATTAATGTTTTTAGAGGTCAAATTTCAAATGGCCTAGGAGTAAAGTAGTACATAAGTAAAATTCCGTTCCCGGTGTTGCCCCGGGCGTGTCCTGCCGCGCTCTAAGAGACCGTCGGTAGAAGTCAGGACAGGTCAGGACATGTCGCAGCACCTGGCCTCACCGGCACGCAACCGCCGGCCGGCTCTTCCGCCGAGCCGTCACTTCGTGCGGCACTCAGCCGACCCAGCGGGCCCGTTGTGAGAAGGGATCGCCCGCCCGCCGACGGCTCAATTCGCCGGCTGAGAAGGATTCGATTGTCGAATGTTTCAGGCCGGCCGTGGCCGCCCTATCTTTTTGCGGTAGCCTTTAGCCCTCTTGGCCACCCTTAATCAAATGAGAATTTTCCAAAACCTTGAGAAATTCTCAATTTGGTTGGGAAATTCTCAATTTAGTTAGGAAGTTCTCAGATTGGCTTGAAAATTTTCGATTCGACTTGTAAAAATGCTATACATTATAATATAATATTATTGCCATTTTAGAAGAGTATTTTGAAAGCTAAGTTACCATTTTGAAAGTTGAAGCATTTTGAAAACATACTTAATTTAGACAGGATATTAGTTTGGATCTTCGGTCAAAATTGGTGTCCAGCCATCTTGGATTTTCGGTGTAAGATTTGGTTGTTCTCAGTCGGAATATTCGGCGGATTCGGCGCGTCATATTCAAATAATCGCTAGATTGGCTAATCCCTCGTAATTCGGCGCCCCCATGTGAACGTTCGGCGTCGGCTATTTATCATCAATTCAGCTTCAGACTCTCGCATATCATTCACTTGTCACATTTCTCTGCCGCATGTGCTCTACAGCTGTAGCCCGTCTATTGTTTCTCAGAACGATGAAAAGGTACAATGGCGGTTGTCAGCCGATGTCGACAAGACCGTTCGCCGCTGGATGTTCTAATATTATTTAGGATCAAAGCCTCCGAATTCGAGCCTGTTCACACGTGAAGTCTCGCAACGCTCGTATTCTAGGGTATTTTGTCTAAATTGTGAAAGCGCTATTGTAAATTTTAATTACTCAGACACTCAAACCGAATCATTTTCTAATCCAGTGGAAATAATAATAATTATTGAGCCTAATTATTAGGCTCCTACTTTTATCAACCCCTACCTATTTTATTAATTACCTATGCTCGAGAAACAAACGTCATATCGCACAGCATTGAATAAAATCGGCCATAGAATTCAATGGAAAATTATTATTATTATTATTGATTATTAATTAATTATTAGTTATTATTAAAATTTTTATCTATTATTATTACATTATCGAATAAATTTACGAATAATATTATCTTTTAATTCATATTTCGGCCGATAATTCGAAAGGTCACAGTCCCGAAAGACATAACAGCGGCGAAACGGTCTCGGAACTGAATCCGGACTGATGAGATATAGATAAAACGCCGTCGTTCCTACCCTCGACCTGATCCCATCCCTTAACCTGAACCTTAACTGTCAGGGTTATACGCCCCTATCCAGACCCCCAGCCAGGCAAGGATTGCGGCTCCAGTTTCACCTCTTCCGTTCGGCTGATTTGCTGAAATCCAGCTCCGACCCGACAACAAAACTTCCCGGGTAGTAGGTTTCTTGTTTAGTTAAACCGAGTTTTCTACCGAGTTTCCCTTATCTGGGAATGTGAGACTCGTGGAAGTCATCTGCGATTGCGTGGGATTCGAATTTCTTCGCTTAGCCTGATTAGCAGATGTGTCTGAAAATGTTTGAAGTTAAGTCGCAAAAATCGAATTTGATAAGTCGTGCTTAAAGAAACGAAGGACATGACTGTACCTGGGGGAAGGGACAATACCGTCCCATCCATCGGAAAAGGATCTCCTTACTACAGTCCTATATGGTCAACTCTCGCGCTTTCAGCCTCTGGGCCCTCCTTAAGACCAATTTTTGAACCTTGATAAATCGGTGGTTTTAAAAGAAATTGAAATGCAAATTTTTTTCGAATTTTTTGCCGATTTTTACCAACAATGAATCGTTGAAAATTGACCGAACTACCGTGACAGCTGAAAATTTCTTAGCAGGTATCATCTTAAGGGGGGAAGGGGGGATTTCTTGAAAAATAAAAATAAAAAATTCTCGAGCGTGTGCGTTGGGAGGGTGCTCGATTCCGAAAGCATCATGTCGATTCGCCCCAACCCCTCCCGGCCGCGCTCGATGACGGGGTCGTTTCTGCGCCTCCGGCGGCGGAGCGCCAAGGAAAGTTTGCGCCGTCGGTGGGTGTCAACGGCGGAGCAGAAGCCCAGGCCAGTGATAACGGAGAGACAATGCCCGCCAGTCCCCAGCTCCCGCCTGATACCTCGCCCGCCCCCTCTGTCGCTTTCGCTCTCGCACGCGGGGGTTCCGTCCCTCTCGCTCGCTCTCCCTCCATTCAATTAGAACTCGTGTCACTGATACCAGTTCAAGAGAGACATTCAACCGGCAAAAATACAACTGTCACCCGCCCACGACTATCGGCCACCGCCACCGCCGCTTTCATCGCACTCTTCGAGCCGATATTCAAAATATACCTCAACCCTCATCTTAGCGGCCCAACGTGCGAGGGAGAAGTCAATTTTCGGGCGAATGCCGTCCAAATGTTAACACCTGTTCGAATTTCAAGGTCGAAATATATCATTCCCACGTCGGGTTCCTTGCTGATTGTCAAAATTCTCTTGGAAGATGACAATTATTGGAAATCCATATTCAAAATATACCACAACCCTCATCTTAGCGGCCCAACGTGCGAGGGAGAAGTCAATTTTCGGGCGAATGCCGTCCAAACGTTAACACCTGTCCGAATTTCACGGTCAAAATTTATCATTCCCGCGTCGGATTCAATGTTGATTGTCGTATTCCTCTCGGGAGATGACAATTACTGGAAATATATAATTACCTATTATGTAACGGAATATTTTCTCTAATCCTTAAATCCGATTTCTAATTTCTTCAAGTTTCATTTTATTATATATTTCCATCATACCTTAGGTATATAGTAATCAAACTACAAAGCACATTTTGTTTCACTATAAAATTCCAAATCCTTTGCGGGTGAGAGCTTTAAAAGCACAAACCCAATTAACGGGATTGTTAGCTCGGCTCAACCTCGGGTTACATTTCCGAGAGTTAACCCCGAGCACAACTTTACATAAAAGTGAACTCTCGGCCGATGAACGGGATTAAACCGCGGCAATACTTGACATATTGTGAGCTGCTACATGGAGAAAAACTAATTTCAAAACTTTTTGCTTTTCGAATCGAACCCGATGAAAATGGCTCCGAGGGCTGAACTACTCGTAAAGCCGAGTTTCCTTTAAGCTTCCAACTCTCTCCTTTGCCGCGGACTTAACCAGTAAATACAGTCGGCTCAAACCGAGCAAATCGGCTGAACTCGGCTGTTTTCGGGTCAGGGCTGCCTGAGGGGCCCCATGAACCAGAACGAATGAAACCCGATAGCCCCCAGGGATTGAGAATTGAGAGCCCCGAAGAGAAGGACGGAGGATATGTGTGAGAGAGAAGGAACCACTCGGCAAAGCGGAAGAGGAAGTTGAAACACTTCGAAAGCTGAAACGCTACTTTGGCCGGCAATGCATCAGGCAAAACGTCCTGGATATATCTACGCTATTGTTCTGGACCAGAGGCGAAAATGTATCCGAATCCTACGTAAAATACCATTTTCCCACCCGCGAAATTCAGGGAAATTAAATTCTAGTCGAAGTATGCAGGAAAACCATTGGGAACATCAATTTTGACGAAGATAAATAATTTATCTGGGAAAACTCAAAATGTCTCACTAAAACTGCAATAAATCCTAAACGGTTGGAGCTATCGCCGTGGCGATGGTCTAATTAGTTTCAGCATCGAGAAATCTATGGATAATGATACCTCACATGCCTATGATGCAAATTTCTTTAAAAAGACGAATTTTTTCCCACTTCAACAGCTGCAGCTGTTGAACATGTAAAAAAATTAATTTCAAAGCCTGTAATAACATTTTTTACAGGCCTTGAAATTAAGGTAGGGTTCTGTCGAGACGTTAGGACCAACTAGATACGGAACCTGATTTTTGGTGAAAATTTCAAAAATTTACGACAACTCCTTCCCTCTAAAAAACACAGGACGGCGGACGGACAAAAAATTTTTATTGCAGATTTTTGTTCTAGAACCTCTGAAACGTGAAAGAAAAAATTTTCAGGGGGTCTTGTAAAAAAATTTTGTTTGACTAATTACATAGGTACATTATTTCTGGAAATAATGTACCAAAATTAAATTTAGAATCGTAAAAAACTAAGAATTTATTCTGCATAAACGCTGTCAACGGTGAAATTTGGACGAAGGAAAACCCACCCCTAAATTTGCCAATCCGCCTGAATGGCTAATTCCACATATTTGTCTCCCTTAGAGACTAATTGAATCCCCTTTAAAATACCACTCGGACTTTATTGGAAGGGTTTCACTTGGAATTGGATTCAAATTAACAGATGGCCCGAATGCGTGACCGGTCGGCGAATTACAAATACCTTCCCCACCGAATACAAGGGTTCTGGCGCTGTACCTATTTGGAATTCGAGTCACGATTAAACCATAGCATTAGCAAAATTGAGAATCGGGCCTAACAAGAGAAACGGTAAACGATGGCGATCATTTCCGAGCCGCCGTATCTGAGATACGCCCGATCCCGGTAGGCAGAGGAACTGGAATTCAAGTGCCATTCGAGCTCGGTTTTCAACTCATTTTAGCGGAATAAATCACTCAAATAGTAGAAAATGAGTATTTTGTCGGATAAGAACTAAGGTGACTTTGAACTCGAAATTGACTTTGATCTCGAAGTTGACTTTGAGCTCGAAATTGACTTTGATCTCGAAGTTGACTTTGATCTCGAAGTTGTGTTTGATCTCGAAGTTGACTTTGATCTCGAAGATGACTTTGAGCTCAAAGATGAGTTTGATCTCGAAGTTGATATTGATCTCGAAGTTGACTTTGAGCTCGAATTTGACTTTGATCTCGAAGTTGATATTGATCTCGAAGTTGAGTTTGATCTCGAAGTTGATATTGATCTCGAAGTTGACTTTGAGCTCGAATTTGACTTTGATCTCGAAGTTGACTTTGATCTCGAAGTTGACCTTGAGCTCGAAGTTGAGTTTGATCTCAAAGATGATATTGATCTAAAAGTTGACTTTGATCTCGAAGTTGACTTTGATCTCGAAGTTGACTTTGATCTCGAAGTTGACTTTGATCTCGAAGTTGACTTTGATCTCGAAGTTGACTTTGATCTCGAAGTTGACTTTGATCTCGAAGTTGAGAATGATCTCGAAGTTGAGTTTGATCTCGAAGTTGAGTTTGATCTCGAAGTTGAGTTTGATCTCGAAGTTGACATTGATCTCGAAGTTGACTTTGATCTCGAAGTTGAGTTTGATCTCAAAGTTGATAATGATCTCGAAATTGACTTTGATCTCGCAGTTGACTTTGAGCTCGAAGTTGACCTTGAGCTCGAAGTTGAGTTTGATCTCGAAGTTGACTTTGATCTCGATGTTGACTTTGATCTCGAGATCTCGAAATTGATCTAGTTGACTTTGATCTCTAAGTTGAGTTTGATCTCGAAGTTGAGTTTGATCTCGAAGTTAACTTTGATCTCGAAGTTGAGTTTGATCTCAAAGATGATATTGATCTTGAAGTTGACTTTGATCTCGAAGTTGACTTTGATCTCGAAGTTGACTTTGATCTCGAAGTTGACTTTGATCTCGAAGTTGACTTTGATCTCGAAGTTGACTTTGATCTCGAAGTTGACTTTGATCTCGAAGTTGACTTTGTTCTCGAAGTTAACTTTGATCTCGAAGTTGAGTTTGATCTCAAAGATGATATTGATCTTGAAGTTGACTTTGATCTCGAAGTTGACTTTGTTCTCGAAGTTGACTTTGATCTCGAAGTTGACTTTGATCTCGAAGTTGAACTTTGATCTCGAAGTTGAAAAGATGATCGATGGATCTTGAAGTTGACTTTGATCTCGAAGTTGACTTTGATCTCGAAAGTTGACTTTGAAGTTCTCGATGTTGACTTTGATCTCGAAGTTGACTTTGATCTCGAAGTTGAGATGATCTCTGAGTTTGAAGTAAAGATGATATTGATCTCGAAGTTGACTTTGATCTCGAAGTTGACTTTGATCTCGAAGTTGACTTTGATCTCAAAGTTGAGTTTGATCTCAAAGTTGACTTTGATCTCGAAGTTGACTTTGATCTCGAAGTTGACTTTGATCTCGAAGTTGACTTTGATCTCGAAGTTGACTTTGATCTCGAAGTTGACTTTGATCTCAAAGTTGACTTTGATCTCGAAGTTGAGTTTGATCTCAAAGTTGACTTTGATCTCGAAGTTGACTTTGATCTCGAAGTTGACTTTGATCTCGAAGTTGACTTTGATCTCGAAGTTGACTTTGATCTCGAAGTTGACTTTGATCTCGAAGTTGACTTTGATCTCGAAGTTGACTTTGATCTCGAAGTTGACTTTGATCTCGAAGTTGACTTTGATCTCGAAGTTGACTTTGATCTCGAAGTTGACTTTGATCTCGAAGTTGATATTGATCTCGAAGTTGACTTTGATCTCGAAGTTGACTTTGATCTCGAAGTTGACTTTGATCTCGAAGTTGACTTTGATCTCGAAGTTGACTTTGATCTCGAAGTTGACTTTGATCTCAAAGTTGATATTGATCTCGAAGTTGACTTTGATCTCGAAGTTGACTTTGATCTCGAAGTTGACTTTGATCTCGAAGTTGACTTTGATCTCAAAGTTGACTTTGATCTCGAAGTTGACTTTGATCTCGAAGTTGACTTTGATCTCGAAGTTGAGTTTGATCTCGAAGTTGAGTTTGATCTCAACATAACTTTTTGAAAGTCAGAGGTTTTCAGTCGAAGTCAGATGTTTTTTCGGTGTTCGACAGAGGGAAAGCAAGGCGACGAGTTCGCAACACTGCACTTAAGGTAAGTTCGTTTGATTGTTCATTTTTTTTCTTGATTGATTCGTTATAATTTGATAGGTACACCTGATATTCATTTTTATAACAACTTTGATATATACCTATTGTACATTCAAATATACCTATACCTATACCTTTTGTTCATTTCATAGCGTCCCGCTTTTGAATTTTGGTTATCTGGTCACCTTAATCATAGCACATCTAACAAGTTGGCAGTTATTAGGTAATACAGAAAATCATTCTAACTCTCTGTGCCACATCACTGTTCGGTTTCAGATTCGCTGAACTCGTCGTGGAACCCACTGAAATATCCCTTAGATTGGGATAAAAATAAATTAAACGCATTGGAGAAAAATTGATTTTTCCTTCTTCCTGGAAAGTTGTCAAATGTTAGATGTGCTATGATGCTTCTTAAACGACGATTTCTTATTCAATTAGTTTATTATTCAACATGGTATTCTAATAGTGGACCGGGCTCGGTAATTGAACAATCTCAACTAAGGGCCTATTTCACCCGCAATGAAAACCTTCAATTAAGTAATCTCGTATCCTACATCGTAGATATTGATGAAATCGGCCGTAAGAGAGATTTCGACAATAGAATTATCATAAGAGTGTCGGTACAAAGAAATTCAGTCGGTGATCGCACCCTCACGACCGTCAGGTCATCATGCACTGTATAACCATTCGCTAGATATACCAGAAATTCGGACGAAAGAGATGAAGTTACATTTTTGAAAAAATACCTACTTTTTCTCAAAACCCGTGTTTTAATTTCCAAATTTTATTTATTCTGATGTTTAAGGTCCGAGTGCATACATAAAAAAAAAAAACGCTGCGATCAGTGGCATGCGGGCGTTATTTTTTTGTGTATCCGAAGAACTCAGCAAATTCTATTCAAGGGTTCATTTTTCGTTCTCAAAGACAAACTTTATAATATGTATTGTGCCTGAAAGGCGCATTTTGTAGCTCTAGTACTTTTTGATTTTTTAAGAGCTGGAGAAATTTTAAAACCAGTGGTGCGTTGTTCAGAAAAATTAACCAATTGTATAACCTCCAGCAACGCTCAATTTTTTTTTTTTTTTTGATTTTTTCAATAACTGTTTTGCTTGCTAATTTAAAGAGTAAAAGGGACTAAATCCCTAAAATAAAATAAATTATATTGTAAGTCAGAGAAGCAAAGATTGCTTCCGAAATTCGGAGGCAATTCGCATTTACCTACCTAGAATCAAACTACAATTAACTCTGATGCGCTCGTAAATCGTACCCAAGTCTTATTCTCGAACAAGCGCCGATTCGTCGACCATTTTTGACTCTGGAATAAATCATGGACGGTACATCCTTATTCTATAATTTTCTTCGAAAACTCACCGCTCAGCATATGTGACGATTCATTCCATCGTACGTCTTTTGCCAGAAGAAAACGCCTTGGCGCCGTTCAACAGACTCGCAACCCTCGAATACATCATGTCGCCCGCTGACACCATATTCGACACTGTAACAATGAAATTACGAATTTATTGCAATAAACTAAAAATCGATAAGGCGGTTTATCGGTTTTCCAATGCCAGGAATAATGCTAAATACGACAAGTAAATGTGTCTATATAAAAAACGGCGTTGAAGAACCTTTTTTAACTCGAGGTTTTTGACCCGATGGAAACCCATCGGTCCCCAATTAAAAAAAGAAATAATTCCGAGGGCTTCGATGGCCCAAGAGCTCAGGCGGAAATGAGAAAAAGTGGTTTCTATCCGAGGGCCTTCCTTTTTTGAATGACAGTTCGGACTAATGTAATGTAGGTCGTAGTTAATTCGTAGATAATTGATCCTGAAACAACTGATAACAATTCTTGGGGTGCAGTTTTGATGTGAAACTGTCAATACTTTGACACCAGATTCGTGGAGAGATAAATAATCAATTTTACCAATACAATTAAGTAGGCAGTAGGTAGATAAATTAGCTAATAAAATTAAAAACTCACCAAAAACTGTATTTTCCATTTTTTGATATATCAACGATTTCAGTCTCATGCCACTCGCGTTGGATTCACTGTCATTGGGAAACGACCCGACACCGAACACCATTGATAATAAACTATATTGGCAGCTGGACACGAATCCCTCGGGTGCTTCACTCGGATATGTACGACAAGGATTGCGACATATAGAAACGATATTGTCAGTTTTTGTATACCAACTATTTCTTAAAATGTCTATTACCTACGCTAGTTGGCTGAAAATTACTTTCCTTGGATTTTTTCGTACTGACGGTTATATAACAAATATTTTTAAGGATACTTTTCACGGCATGGAATCTAAATGCTTTGTTGCGTTCTTCAAAGAAATTTCATATAAATTTGATTTCTTAAACCACGTACATCAATGTTTTTTACACTTTGTAAAAATAAAATTTATTTTTAATGTAATTTAATTTATTATTTAATAATGAGTTTTTGTTTCTATACAGGTATATATTTATTTTTATTTATGTTTATATCAGGTTGTAATTGAATAAGTGGTATTATAGTTTTGCAAAAGTTAAAATATACCGATTATGCAAAAAAACATTCTTTATTGAAAACACAAGATTTTGAATGACAACTATGATGAAATTAGGCGTTTCATGAATCAACGGCATTCTAAACCGTCGACAGTGGAAGACTCGAATGACCGAGACCGACTGAGCGAGTTGTCGGCCGATTACGCCGAACTGCTGACGTCAGGTGTGCTAAAGGCGATTCAGCAGCACGGCGGAATTTAAGACGTCACGTGAGAGTTCCAAGAGCTAAAAAGCGAGCACTTCCTTGGAATTGATGTTCGCATTGTTGCCAGCCACTCGTGCCAGGATGTTCAATTGATGGTAGGTAGTTGAGGTTCGCCAAAATGCTCGACTAGATCGAGTGTTTTAAAATAAAGCCGACCCCAAAAAGACGCGTGAAAAGTAAAAAATCTGCAATAAAAATTTTTTGTCCGTCCGCCGTACGCCGTACGCCGTCAGCAGCAAAACGCATAGAAGGAGTGGTCCGATTTCAAAAAAAAATAGCCGAAGAACTCTGCAAATTTTGCACAGGGGTCCATTTTTCGATTGCAAAGACAAATCTTACGATATATAGGTTCTCCTCAAACACGGAATTTAGTTGTTATTATTCTAGAATTTCAGTATAAATTGGTGTTCTAGATGGGGATTTGGAAAAACGTTTTTTCAACCCGCCAAAAAATAATCATCCTCTTTGCTTGGTCCTCCTTGCTTGACCTACCTATCTATCTTTTCAACGCAGCGCGTCGTTAATTTTTGTTGAAATCATCATTTAATCTATTCTTATTTACCTACATAACTAACAGAATAATAATAATTAAATTATCTGAATAATTAAATAAATTTATTTATTATTATTATTTATATATTATTTTATAACTAAATAAAATTTATAATAATTAAATTAAAAATGCGTCAAGAATGCCTCAGAACCATTGTTGAAGCTTGACTCGCTCTCACGTTGCCAAGCGCAACTGGCCTAGTGTGAGTGCGTCACTTTGTTGGTGTCATAGGCTAGTGGTCGTAAGTAGATCAATCAACTGTATCTAAGAACCGATGCCGAATTCCCAACTTTTTCCAATTTTTGTTTTGCTGATTTGTGTAATTCGACCAAATTCTTTAAATTGAAGATATTGGGAGGACAGAAGTTTTTGTGGGGATTCCAACGAGTGGAAAACGAATTTTGTGGCTCGAGTAGTTTTCGAGTTATTAAGAATTGGGAAAATTTTGAAAAACTCAAAAATGCTTCACTAAAACTGCAATAACTCCTAAACGGTTGAAGCTACCGGCGTGGCGATGGTCTCATTCGATTCAGCATAGAAAAATCTATAGAAAATGATACCTCACATGCCTATGTTTCAAATTTCCAGAAAAACACGAATTTTTCCCCACTTCAACAGCTGTTTTACTGACCTTAAAAGTAAGGTAGGGTTCTGTCGAGATGTTAGGACCAACTAGATACGGAACTTGATTTTTGGTAAAAATTTCAAAATTTTTCGATAACTCCTTCCCCCTGAAAAACCCCGGACGGCGGACGGCGTACGGCGGACGGCGGACGGCGGACGGACAAAAAAATTTTATTGCAGATTCGGATTCTACACCCCTTGAAACGTAAACCAACAAATTTTCAGGGGGTGTTAAAAATTTTTTTTTCCTGACCGATTACAAAGGTTCATTTCTATAGAAAAATGAACCAAAAATGAATATGAGAGAAAACGATTATAACAGCACTTTGTAGTTGTACCCAAACTATACCTACCGTATTAATACGGTACACACATTTTAGGCTGTAGCACCACTAACACTAATCCTTAAAAATGAAGAAATAGTGGCAACACATGGCAAAGTTTCTTGACATTTCAGCGAAATTATTTCAATTGGATCAAAATTGGTTGCGTAAAGGCGAAATTTTGTGAATTTTGATAAAATATTTTTGTCTGTCGTGTTCACCATCAACTAAAATATTTTTGTATAAAATTGAAGTTTTAGCTCTAGCCTTGGTTCTCGAGTACATTTCTGCGCTTTCCAACGAGGGATTCTGTCCGAAGAATGCAAGTGTAAAACTAAAAAATTCTCCTTCTGCGTGCAATCTTCTCAACTCGAACGGTTATCGGATAATTCGGAGACTCGATCATATCCGGGCGTTACCGTCGGCCGTACGAGTCTGGGCCAAAAGGGACAAGGGCTGGGGTGCGCCCTCGTGTGCTTAGCGGCACCGGGTGGATAACCTGGGAGTGCGCATGCGCCCGAACCTCCACCAGCTCCACCTGCCTCGGGGTTTCTCCAGACTCTCATCCAGGACCAGTGTAGGTGACCAGCTCATCCTCGACGAGACTTACGTTTGCTTACCGACGTCGGCTTTGCGATTTAAGTATCGCAAATGTGGATTGTGTGGCATTCGAGTCCTTGCAATATGCGATTGCAATGTATTGAAATGTTATTCTGATTCTGGGATTGTTGATCGCAATTTCGGGTGGCAATGGGACTGTTATTGTTTTTTTGGAAAATTTTCTTTATCCCCCAATTTTCCCAAAATTCCTGAAAAAATGTCGACTCGTTTGAGAGCTACGGGAAAATTCGAAAACGGTATCGGCAGACTGACGATGTAAAATGCAGATGGGTTCAGCTAGGATGCGATTATCTAGTCTAGCCTGCCATGCCCTACGGCAGTCTGTGCCCCCTTGGGGTAAGCAAGTTCTCTCTTTGTCGTCCCACTTTTGCTGAAGGGAGTTTCAAGGGAGGCGCATGTATTATAAATTCGCTCAGGTTCTTCCCAGTCAACAAGAGCGGTCGGTTAAACTAGGGGTAGTATGATGAGTAGCGGTCGAGGGGGTGCGTCGGGTCGTGGACCGGGGTGGGCTGTGGGGTCGTGCAAAATCATGGAGCATCAAGGCAGGTTGCCAGGTCCCTATTTGGCCTCTGAAGCTGTTTCTCACCGAGAGAGTATTTTTCTTTACTTACCACCGTTTGTAAGAGGCCATATTTCACTCGCTGCTATACCTAAATGCGAAAGAACAACCTAGAACCTGGATTAAAATTATAAGAAAAACCCGGTGACGCGAATATGCTTCACGATACTTTGGTATTTTGATGAGTAAAAAATACGTACATACATCATGCTATAGGTATGTGCGTTGAGCGCATTTTTAAAAGATACGCAAAAATTATAAAAAATAATATTCTCGAAATTCATCATAACCTGTTTATTTCGGCGGAACCTTTTTTCTCATCGGATTGGGCTCGTATTTCTACGTCAGAATCATTAGTTGGCTACATTGAAATGTGGAGGAAATCTCAAAACTCTGTCGTTTGGCTATGTTCCACAGCCGTTTCCTCGGTTCCAATTTATTCTTCGCTTTGCTCGACAGCCGAGTTCCGTTCTAATCTGACTTTTCGCCCAGCTAATTTATGTAACTCTAATTCCCCAGTTTTCCACACTCCCTACGGTCAAGCCGGCTCTGACTTGACGAAATATAGACCGACTTTTCCATTGTCGGAGGGGAACGAACAATATTATTAACTCTCGCGTGGGAAGTTACAGTCGACAAGTGCACGATCTCGGGTCTGATAAGTTGGGGGGGGGTCCCCACCCTAAACCCCCCCTCTTTTCGAGGGAACTTTTCAAAGAGCAATGGCTCGGAATATGTGCGATAAAATGGCAAGTTTTTTTCCTCTCCTCCGGCCTCACCTTGCAACCGACGCTTTTCTTTCACTTTACAAATCCTGAACAGAGCTACTTCTGTTCCACGTATCAAATACATTGTCGATGGGTACGTAGAAGAAACTATAGCCAACAAATTGAAAATAACTTACTTAACCCATCTTTCACATTTTAGTAGGGCTAGGCAAAATATTCAAAATATTTTGAAAATATTGTTACATAAATTATTTTGACTGGTTTTGAGGGATATTAGGTCAAAATATCAAAAAACTCAATATACAAATTTTAAACTCACCTCGAATACAAATACGCCAAGTGATCGGAATATAAAAAATATCCACATATTCAGCTAGGTAAAACAAAGATTTTAAGACCAAGAACGCTCAAATCGGTTGATTTTTGTGGCCGGAACACGTTTTTTGGCTCTCCTGCACAAGTTAGACATTAAGCGACGAAATAAGTTTTTATCGCTCATTTGGCTAAAGCGTCAGTAAAAGAATTTTTCAAATCAGCAAAACAGACATTCAAAGAAAAATCAACTTGGGTAATTTTGTCGTTTTTGGAGTCGGTTAAAAATTAAAATAATAGGTACCTAACGACATGGTTGTTGCAGCTATACCTAATCCAGGTGGATATCTCAGCAAATCTGAATCCCCTTCATTACGAAAATAACCTCGAAGGGTCAGACGATAAATCGCTCTCCGTGGAAACTGGATAGGACCGAATGACTGGACACGTGGGGCACTTAAAAGAAGCGAGTGATGCGTGAAGAGCAGAGTACGTGGGACGGCATTCGGGTAAGTGTAAGGGTATTAGGGTATCAGGGCAGCCTATGCCTACATGACTACCTAGTCAGGTCTTCATGGCAACGGGAGCGGGTTAGTTTGCTGGGGGACGGTCGTCGTTTTCAACCTTGACTGTTGTCTGTTCCGGTCAAGGCCTATTTCCTCTGCCGTGTTAGACTTTCCGATTAATACGATACAATGCCTCCCACGCGACCAGGAAAATCATTTGATCTGACCGGTGTCAGCAGCTTCTGAGTCAATAAGATAGCCAGTGCAAATGTATTTTACTCTGTGCCGGGTGGTATAGAAGGCTTTGAAGGGCAGAAGTAGAAATGTAGATCCTGGTTGTCAATACAGGCAAATACTTCTTCAGAACGTTATTCTGAATACAGATGTATATTATAAGTAACACATTTTATAACCGGTGGTGCGTAGATAACATACAATACTTCCATATTTTGAAACGCAAAATTGTGACATAATTTGATCATATTTTGACTGCTTCTAAGAGGGTTTAGGTCAAAAATATCAAAAAACTCACTATACAAATTTTAAAATTTGTACAAAATACGCCAAGTTATTGAAATATAAAAAATATCCACATATTTCGCAAGGTAAATCAAAGATTTTAAGACCAAGAACGCTCAATTCGGTTCATTTTTGTGGCCGGAAAAAAATAAAATAGAAAACACTAAAAATGCAAATATATCGGAAGTACTGTGAGTTATTCAAATTCCGATTAAACAGGGTGTTAGGTCTTGCCGAGACAAACATTTCAGTTCAAGAAATTTGAAAAAAGGTTGAGAATTGAGGGATTGAGAGAGATGTGGTCATTCTTGTAAATGACCACAGACGGACACACCCACGCACAGACACTTGTTCAGGAAGTGATTCTGAGTAAATGTGTATAAGTAAAAACTTTTTCCGTTCCAATTCTCGATTTTAGGTCGATTTCAATACTTCCATTTACTTTGTAAATATGGAAGTAAAAAAGGAAAATCGCCGATTAACTCGAGGATTTGGAAGTCTCCCGAAGAAACTGGCATCCACATGCCTACATCAAATTCCAGAATTATTGTCAATAGGTACTCTAAAAAATTTTGAGGTCGGATCGTTCCGTAAAAAGAGCTCAAGCTGTATTTTTTTTAGGTCTCTTATCTCAATCCAGTGTAAACGAAGTTCTATTATTGGATCAAACAAAGTACTGAACGTAGATTCGATATGAGAGTCGGGTATAGCGTAACAAGCCGCCTGATGCTTAAACGGTTTGCGTGGGAGGCGGCACTTCCGTAATTCATTTAATAACACCCTTTTCAAATGACGCTATCCACCCACACGCCATTTACTTGGACGATATCTGTGCCACTGGGGCCTAAAGTTGTGTTGATAACGTGGAGATATACGAAACTGATTCATTCGAAATTACCACGCTTAACGAGTCTCGCGATATTCCACACAGATCTCCTTCTGTAAGGAATCAAGAAATAAATATTGCATGGCACGACAAGCGTGTGGAATACTAGTCGTTACCATTCAATTTCAAGGTAAGACACGATATTGACAGCCATAGTGTGAAAACCTGTTTACAGTCAGTTTATTTGGACTTTCAGTTTGAGTTCGAATTTGACAGTGGGTTTGAATGTCGGTTTGATTTTGAGTTATGTTTTCGAGTTTCAGTTCGATTATGGGTTCGAGTTTGAATTCGCCAAATATCGTTTTTGTAAGTACGATATTTCATCGATACGATACGATATCTCATAATGAAATCGATACGATATCTCATAATACGATAATACGATACGATATCTCATAATGAAAATCTCATACTCATAATGAAACTCGAACTTATACTCAAACTGGAACCGAAACTGAAACTCATACTCATAATCAAGCTCAAACATGCACCAAAACTCAAATTTAAACTGATCTTCAGTGTGAGTTTAAACTGAAATTGATGTTGAGTTCGATTATGAGTTTGAATATGAGATCGATTTTCAGTATGAGTTTGAATTTCAGTTTCGGTTACAGTTTGTATTCGAGTTTGACTTTCAGTTTGAGTTTGATCTGACTGCGGGTTTGAGTGTCGGTTTGACTTTGAGGTTTGAGTTCGAGTTTGATTAGGTATGAGTATTTTGAGTTTGAGTTTCATTATGAGTATGAGTTCGAGTTTAAGTTTGAGTTCGATTATGAGTTTGAATATGAGATCGAGTTTTAGTATGAGTTTGCGTTTGAATGTCAGTTTCGGTTACAGTTTGTATTCGAGTTTGACTTTCAGTTTGAGTTTGAATCTGACTGTGGGTTTGAGTGTCGGTTTGACATTGAGTTTTGAGTTCGAGTTTGATGGCTAAATGATTTTAGGTTTGATGTGTTTAAGTTTGAGCTTGATCATTAGTTTGAGTTTGATTATGAGTTTGGGTTTCAATTTGAGTTTGAGTAACTGTTCAAGTTTCAGTTTGATCATGAGTTTAAGTTTTAGTTTCAGTTTTATTTTGAGTTTGAGTTTTACTTCGATTTATGACCATGGGTAGTAGGAGTTTCAGGTTCAGTTTTAGTTTGAGTATCAGTATGAGTTTGACTTTCAGTTTGAGTTTCAGTTAGGTTACCTATATATAATCAGCGCTACTTGCATTTCGAAACTGGATTGGAAAAAACATAGAAACCCGTTGAAGAACTTTCTTCAGTTTTCTTCCCAGTACCATTTGCCGGAGAATTTAGGCGAGATTTGAATTTAACGTTGGTGGTGCATCGTGTTCTAAAACATTGCGACAGATCGTCCGTCCGAAACGGGTCTAATCTCAAATCCTCGACCGGAGAGGCTTAGGGGGCCGTGAGATTTGCGAGTATTGAATTTGCCCTCTTAGCGAAGCCCCAAACAGCCACTCGCTCCGTCCCAGTCATTTCCATAGTCGAACATCTTCCGCCCCTGTCACTCCCCCGGCCTCTGTCGGTTTCAGTTTATTCCAGCGAATAGAGAGGGTGCAAAGGAAGATATCACACGAGCCGCGGCGGGACTCGGTCGCCGGAGAAGTCAGCCGTTTCATCGTTCCGAGTGAATAACGGAGAGCCGACCTTCCCCTATTTTCCCCTTTATTGCAATATGTTCTCCCCCTTTTCCACCCCTCGGCTTCCATCTCGGCGAGCTCATATGTAAGAAGCCAACGTTGCTTTATTCCGCCGAGTATTTTCCTCGACTTGAGTTTCTATTGAGTTCGAAAGGACTCGTCTTCGGGAGAGGAAACCGACCGGCCTGTCTACTTGCGGAGTGTTTATTGAATGGCGGACGGCGATATTTCTGTCGGATTTTGTCTTGCTGATTCTTTAATACAACCAGACAGCGCACAATACTTTCATATTTTAATACGTAAAATTTTGACCCGATTTGATCATATTTTGACAACATTGGAGGCTGTTGAGGTCAGAAATATAAAAAAAAATCACGATGCAAATTTCAAAATGGAAATGGAAGTAGGTACACACTTTTCCTCAGAATCGCTCCCTGCATAAGAGTGTCTGTGTGTCCGAGTGTCTGCCTGGGGGAGGCATGCGGTCACGCTTTGTCCCTCACACTACCGGTTTTTATACATAAAAATCGTTCATCATACATGTTAATATAAATGATTTAATTATTGACAATTAAATCCTTATTTTGTCAAAAATTGAGACTTAGGAGGTTTTACACTTTTTCTATCGAATTCTAGGTTTGTTCCAGGAGCGTGAGTGTTGGCATGGGGTAAACACGTTTGTCAGGCAACTACCCACCTACGACATTTGCCTACCAAACCTGTTTACCTCATGCCTACGCTCTCGCTCCTGGAGCGAACCCATTGTCTGCTCCTGGATCGAAATTTTCTACTTCGTTCGCCCGTGTAAAGTCAGTTAGCCGTGCAAAAACACAAGCAAACGTAACACTCGAGGTCAAGGATCACTGCTCCAGCTATGCAGCACTCGATGGGCGGGAGGGGGGAGGTGTTCGGGAGTTCGGGGGAATCGGAACATTCAGCCTTCTAAAGGTCATGAACCCGATCATCGTGTGCTGAGAGCTGCCAACCTACCCTACCCAGTGAACCCTACCGGGTGCCCTACCCTGACTTGGTCCCTGTTCATTCTCAACCAACGATTCTATCCCTGTGTTCCCCGGATGCTCCCAAACGAATGCTTTCCAGCTTCTCGCCTCCCTATAGCTGCACCTCTTTATACCCTCACACCTTATTTACAATCACTTTCCCTTCGGCATCCAAGTGTACTTAACAAAGAAGCTTTTTCCACCCTTTGTGCCTGCGGAAAGCGGGTGGAAATTGAAATGGGTGGAAGTAAAGGTATTGACATAAATTATTGGCATCGGATGAATAATATATTAATCGTCTGCGTAATTCGAATCATCTTTTTTGAAAATGGTCTTTTTGAAATTCCGATGCGCTGCCAGCCTGCCAGTCACAAGTGAAGTGAGCAGTGAGAAGGTTCCCAACAGTCAAATGCGATTTACCATTTCAACTTCCATATTACAGCCGTGCGTAGATAACACTCAATACTTCCACACTTATAAGTAATTTTTTAACACAGTTTGATTCTATTTGGACTACATTGGAGGCTGTGTGGATCAGAATGTCAAACAACTCACCATGCATAGTTTGAATTCCTCCTAAAACCAAAATATGTCAAATACCAGTATATAAAAGATACCCACGTATTCTGCAAGTAAAAATCAGGTATTTTAAGACCAAGAACGCCATTTTTGTGGCCGGAAAAGAATAGAAAACACTATAAATGCTAATGTACCTATCGAAAGTACCATGAGTAGTTCGAATCTTGGTTAAACAGCTATCGTAATCGTCCTAAAATTGAAAATCGGATCGGAGTTTTAAAAAAATCACTTAGAGATAATTATATAATAATTATTATATAATAGCAGGTATAAAAATAATATACTTCAAATTAGGTAGGTAATTAATTTTCAAGTGAATCTAATCAATCGCCAAAATCAAGATTCTGCGGCAGTTATGTGTAGGTACTAGATGATAAAAAAAAACTTGCTGCAGAGATGGAAAAATATCGCGATTTTTCCCGTCTGCCAGGGAACAAATGTTTGTCATCTTTTTTGGAGGATTGGGATCGCGGACAGCTCATTTCCCTTTTTCGAGGTAGAGGAGCCTTTCCTAATTAACGGCCAGCGAAAAAGGTAAAGTTTGTATAACCCTGGGAAAACGAAAGAACGCCGGCCGAGGCTTAACGTATTTATTTGCATTTCCTTTTCCGACCAATTTGAATTCCCTCGAGGTGAAAGGAGTTCATATTTTGATGAACAACTAACTCGAAACGCCTTACAAATCGTTTACGCGATGTAAATCGAATCATTACGCCAAGATTATGATGGCAGAAGGTTCTCGTCATGATGGAATTATAACCGCCATCTCTTCTCACACAATGAGGAAATTCGGGTAATTCGTTGAAAAGGGTTGAGCCGCAATGATAAATTTAATTGCGCCTAGTTGTCCTTCTTGGGAAAATCGGATAAAAGACAGTTCCAACATTTAATCTGCGTTTAGGCCAGTCTAAGTTACCGAATTGAACAAAAGGAGTTTTTTTCGACGAGTCTCGGTATAAAATTCTTTTCAGCATAGAAATCGTAGCTTTGTTATCATTGAAGGGCTTACGACCATTCAACCCAAAAATAATCTACCTGCAAGACGTTTTTATTAAGAATTGTTTTCTTAATGTCCTTACTTTATACGCTAGAAGGCCGCATCCTCGAAGACGCACCTTGAAGCCGTTGAAGGCACTGACGCAACAACCTGTGAGTCAGCTGCCGAAGGAACCGATGGGGGTAATTGGACGCTACACCGGAATATAGGACCAAGAAGCCAGCCGCCTACAGCGCTATCGCTTAAAAACTGATAAAAGCGAGCTGAAAAATACCAAAAGGTCGACGGCGATCTTTATCAGTGTGAGCCTCTGATTTGCATGATCGCGACATCTAGCGGCTGCAAAGCAAAGTCTCACAACGGCCACGGGTCAGAGGACGTTGGCTCCGGTTCATCGGACTTCTGACATTCAATACTGGTGGAACTGGAGCAAACGACAGGTGTTTGGCGCGCGCAGGCGCAGATCTCTTTTTTGGGCCGAGGGAGGTGACAATTTTCTGTACCTCACCCAATTAAATTCGATGCAGGTCCATCTCCGGTTGCGCTCCTCGGTTTCCCGCGGGTGTCGTTTGCTCCAGTTTGCATCAGTATTGAATGTCAGAAGTCCGATGAACCGGAGCCAACGTCCTCTGACCCGTGGGCGTTGTGAGACTTTGCTTTGCAGCCGCTAGATGTCACGATCATGCAATCAGAGGCTCACAACCCGGACTTGAGCCCCAATTCGATGAAGGAAGGCGTAAGGCGATGAAGGAAAACATCAAGCCCGCGGACATGGGCATAGGAGTCACTAGCGTTCGGTTGGCCGGCTCGAAAGGCATCGTGATCAACACCCGGTCAGAGGAAGATCGAGACAAGCTGATGAGGATGCCGACGTTAAATACGGAAGGCTTCACTCCCCAAGACCAAGCTACCGAAGATTCAAATCTTTGGTGTGGACCGAAATGTGGAGAAGTCTGAAGTTGCCGATGGACCAAAACCTGACTTCGGTCTTGACCCGAGAAGAATTCAACAAGAACTTTGACCTAGTCTTCAAACGGGGAATCCTGCTGAGATATCGCCTTCACTTCGCGACATTCTGCTGAGTAAGAAGCAGATATTTATCATGTAGGACATGTGCAGAGTAGCTGACTGAGTCTGTCAGTGGCGCGCTGCTTCAAGTGCCAAGCCTACGGCCATCCCGCGAAATACTGCAAGGTTACTGACGTAATGTGCGGGTTACCATAAAGGAGATGCTCGCCCTAACAAATCATCTAATGTGCAAATTGTCACCGGGCGGGGAAACCGGTAGCCCACTCTGTCAAGAATCCCAACTGCCCGGCCTACAAATGGGCGATTTGCCGTCCGGTAAGAGGTACGGATCTTGGACAACAAAATAGACAGCAAAATGGTGAATTGGACAACAAAATGGTGACAAAATGGTACTTGGACAACAAAATAGACAGCAAAATGGTGAATGACGCTTATACTTGAAATGAGTGATAAACTCCTGGAAGGGGAGAGTTTTTCTAGCACTTTAGAGCATCATATTACAGGCGATATACATAATCATCCATATCTTGCTGAGATGAAAAAATAAAAAAAAAAGTACCTAAAATTGCCAATAACCTAAAATCGAATTTCAACAGAACTGTATTTATACAGTAGTTTATAAACTATTTTAACTAAACATAAACACCTTTTGTAATGTACCTACTATGCTTACGATCTCGTCAAACAGATTCCTGTCTTCGATAGATGGAATCGTCTTGCCATCATTATTGGCAATCCCAAACGAGAAACGAACGAGTCGGGCGAAAAGGTTGAACCGTGACGATAAAATGCGATCGTGTCCGGGTGTGTCTCCGGTTGGAGTACCTTGGAGGGCCTTCTCATCTCAGACTGCGATGACACTCGGCCCCCCATTCCAGACTCCACTCAGACACCTCTTCTTCCAGTAATGAAAAAATTTCCAGCAAAATTCTCCCCCGCCCAGACTTCTCGACAGTCATTTTCGCCAACTTTTAAAAATCTCGTTCAAAGTTTGTTAATTAAAACTGTATAAGAGGTATTCCCTTTGCCGGATCCTTCCCCGCCTCGGGTCATTTTACGATTGGAATAAAACGAGGTTTACTGACGGCTTTTCCGCTTCTCTCCGATTTTCAAATATTTGACCTCCCGAGCGAATAGTTTTGGTGGAAATGTAATTTTAGGATTAGCGAAGATATGACGACCGGAATCGCCGATAAGTTTCCGTTTAATGAATGGTCAAATTTGCACACCATTGAGTAGAAGTACAAAGTTATCTCCTCTGCTTACATTTGATTAATTATGCTTGTTCTACTCGCCTGAAACGACCGCTCCTCTTTATTTATTGCAGATTGTTGTGCAGAATATTTTTCGGAAAACCGCGGTTACCTTTATAAGAACCGTAACCTACCTAAATAATGCATCATTATTCCATAGTGAAAATCAGCCTGTAGATCCGGGCGCCAAAATTCGATTTTTCCCCTTTTCTAAGATGGGAAAATTCTGGGAAAAATATGGTAAAGTAAAGCTCACTAACTTACTTGAAATGCTGAAAAAATTTTCTTGGCACCCTTAGCAAAAATATGAGCTTTCTACACTTTTGAAAATTTTTGCTAAAAGGTTTTCAAGAGAAAGGCTTTGAAACACACCATAACTCTCTTGCAATGAGGAACATGCATGAAACAAATAAACTGTTTTTTCGCGATAATATTCCTTGTTAGGCTTCGAAAATTGTGTTATGGTGGATGACGGTTCGGAAAAGAGGTAATTAAAAGAGGAGGGAGGCTTAGTGAAAATCGCAGATTTGAAGTCGAGCGGGAAAATGGCCAGCCGCAAGGTTACACATCTTCCCGTGAACACCAGTGCAACCTCATCCGAGTTCATGTGTGTTGTGATAGTGATAGGACGGCGATAACGGATTTTTTGCCGTTCTTCTTCTTCTTCTTCTTCTTCTTCCCTTTTTCCTGTCCCATCTGGACGATATGGCGGACAGAGTTTTGATTTTTTGCCGTTACGTTAAGAAACTACGTGCAGTCACGTCCGCGCAGTGACGTCATACGGCTCACCCACCACATTCAAAAAGGCCCTTTTCATTAGCGTTTTTCTCCAGGAAAAAACCAGGAGGGTATTTTCGTTGTAGACCATCACAACATCATTTTCGCATCTTAAACAGCACCATTCTGGCGGAAAAAATGGATTTCGTTTTTCATGCATGTTCCTCAATGTGGTTTTGTGAATGGAAGGCCGACTATCGAGGAAGTTGTTTGTATCGAATATTTCCATTCACGCGATAGGTGGCTCAAAAAGGAAGTATCGTGAGGCATCCGAGGCATCCAAAGGAGGGGGGACAACTTCGCCTTTTCACAAGTTCCCAAGTGATTGGCATCCGCACTTCAACTTCAACTTGGCGGAATATTTCATGAACTTGTCGACCAAGAATTGTTGATTCAGGCTAAGTTGCCAACTCGGATAAAGATCGTAGGCTTCAGTCAGAAGACGACAAATCGACTCGTGTTATATGAAATACCGATATTACTTCAACTAGGTACCTACGATTTTATGTTGTTATGGCGAGTAATTTAGAAATAGTTCCAGTGAAATTGAGGTAATAGGGTATGGTCGAATACCAACGTTAAAATCGGGTCAGAGGCGCAGAAAATGTTTAATGAAAACGTTTTCTCTCGAAACCCCATTTTGAATATTCGCAAAACCGATCTAACCTTTCGCCATTAACTATGTATATTATGCTTATTAGTTATAGAAGCTCATTAAGCTGATAAGTGATAAGAAATCGACAAATCTTTGATATGAAAGGTAAGGGGAAGGAACGAGGAATGTCGCAAAAAGTACTTTTAGAGAAAAAGCAGGTTTTATATTTTAAATTCTATGTTTTTTCCCCTTACACCGAATCTTTCGTTGCTTCTCAGTGCGACATTTATACTTTTTTCCCCTTGGAGTTTCACCATACGGTTAGTACCTTTGAATTCCTACAAAATGCGCTATTAAGCTTGTTTTTGGGAAAAATGGACATTTCCTGTTCTTTCCCCTTACCCTTGATATGTTGATTTTCTCGAGCGCTTTCGCCTATTTCGACCTCTACGGGGAATTCGAGTAGGATTTTGGTGGCAAAATTTGGTAGGACAAGGTGCTGAAATGACCCAGAAACCCAATTGTTCCGTTCTCCAGGAATTCGAAATCTGTAAAGCCATTAAATGTGGGGTAGACTGCGAGGTTTTCTCATGCGTCGTATACGACGATACCTATAGGTATTCATAGAAATGTTGATTTCTAATGTTTTAATTGTTTAAAGTAATTTGTCTAATTTGTTGTTTGTCTAATTGTGTTAATTTGTCTTTGAGTAATTGTTTTAGTTATTTGTCTTAATGTTTTAATTTCTAATGTTTCAATTTCCAATGTTTTAATTTTTAATTTCTGTCGAATTTCTAAGATCAGAAATCAACATTTCTATGAATAACTAGGACGAATAAGAAAACCTCGCAGTCTGCCCCACAAATAGTCCCAGGCGCTCAAAACAACAATAACTTCTAAATTGTGAACACAATTGTGGTGGTTCTGTTCAATTCAGTATTATAAAATCTATAAAATCAAATTCCTTATTTTCTTGGAAAAAACTCAAAACTTTTAACGATTTTCAGAATCTTTAAAATTGAGTTACCACTTTTTGGCTTGGCTAAAAAGTTGAAGCTGTACTACGTGCCAAGTATTGTGAATTTTGTCCACAATCTTTACCAGACATTTCTGAGAACGACCATAGTTGAAAATGTAAATAAATCGTAGCGTAAACTAGGAAGAGGTGATTCATATCACGCGTTATCTGCCAATGGTTTCCTGAGCTGATAAAATCCAACTATTCTCAATTTTATTCGGCAATAAAAACGTACTATTCCCGCCAAGTGTATTTGATATCCTCAATCCTGGTGCCCGGGTCTCGTTCATTTTATCGGTTTTTATCGCGCTATAAATATTCGAGAAGTTCGTGAATATCGATCCGGCATAAATCAGCCGTTTTTTCATCGGCATTTTCTCCTTTAGATTTTTAAAGTGAAAGCAAAGATACCTCACGGAGAATGTAAAGGTGGAATTGAGGTCGGATAAGCTATTTTCATGGGTTTTGGAAAGCGGCCAAATCCTTCACGTATTAAAAGATTCATAGGATGTATCCAGAGGGACCCCCCAGTGCTCCCGGTACTGACGAGAACCCACACGAAGGGCGGTTTTCGTAAATGGGTTTGTAAAACGGCAGGACAGAATCATTTATTCGGCGGGTATACAATGTAACTTGGCGAATAGCTGGCAACCGTCCGTTAGGCATCGGAAAAATGCGGGGTAATTTTTCATCAATATAGGTAACCTATAATAGTTACTATTTGACAATAAATTGGTTCTCTTCTGCTTTTGAGGCTTTTTAGGTCGAAAATATCAAAAAACTCGCTATGCTAATTAAATTAGCAATTTCAAATTTTGAAAACTTGCCTAAAATCTAAATAGATATATTCTTCACTTCAAAATTTGGATTAAGAAAAAGCAGATGTAGCAAAAAACCGGTTTAGGTTCACAGTACCTATGTAATTATTATTGGTAGTAGGTACATAGGTACATAAGTACTATTAACGTATTAATACGTTAATAATCATATATCATATTGTTTACATAAATTAATAACGATTATTTTAAAATAAAACACTGTGGTCAGTCAAGAAAAATATAAAATCATCCAATTATTATATAATTATGATATATATTATATAAATTATATAACAACCCATATTATGGGATATTCATTTTTCCAAAAGGTCACACTAGTAAACTACAGGTCATTTGCCCCCCCCCCCCAGTTTCTAAGAAAAATTAAAATTTTTGAAAAAATCCGTTTTTTGACACCTGCGGTACCCAAATTGCCTCTTTCGTCCCGGAGGTGGGGTTGAAAAACTGCCTTAACTTTTGAACTAATCCCGTCTGCGATGAGGAAGGGGTACCTACCAGATACAGAAATAAATTCAAATTTTTTTCCCAAAAATGTTCTTATTGTTTTTCCCTGGAAAATCCCCACCCAGCGAGGTACCACCGGCATAAAAATATTTGGTACCTACATGACCTAACATCGGTCCAATGTTGAAATCGTTGGCATGTAACCATAGAATGTTTGTCAAGTTTCGATGATTTTGGTTTCCCACCCTGTGGTACGTACCTTGAATCGATCATAATTAATTTTTGGAACTTCTGCTCGTGAAAATCATGGGCGTTTACAGTCAAAGCAGCGATTTTATTTTTTGGTTTTTTATTTCTTGTGCGTTGATGAGATGTTGCAGACGCTCATTGATAATATTACATAAATAATATAATTAGTTAGTTCTGTACACTGTATCACCAAGTGATACCAAGTGCCTACCATAATATTTGAAATGTATGGAAAGCTGTTGGCCCTATGACCCTTAAATTTTATCATATTAAAAAACCCAAAGAGAGAAAGACCTGTTAGCCCAAATCCTGGTAATGTTCTGCTTCGCAGAATAAGCCATGGTCGACATAAATTTTTAAGAAAACATAGAGACTTGAGTAGGTACCTAAGTACTCATGTCATTCAGTACCTTGAGGTCGATAATGAAATCCGTAAATACATAATCTTCGCGAGGCATATAAGGCGTGTTACTTAGTTAGGGTGGATTACCTCGTTGCCCACAGCTAGAAGTAGGGTTTGGTGGAGCTTTTGATATAACTAAAACTATCATAATATTTTAACTGAATGTCAATAAACTATTGGGATGTTTATCCTTTAAAAAAGGTACGTAAAAATTAAAGAGGAGGAGGTTTTTTAAAATTTCACACGCAGTTTTAATCCCCGATTTTCTCATCTATCTCAGGTAAAGGGTAGAGATCAGGGCGTTTACAGACTGGGAGAAACTTATGGAGGGATATCAAATCTTCCGCGATTAGCTAGCTGAATTTTGATAATATCCGCCGATGCGAGCTCTTGAACAATCAGTGCACGATAGAGGGAATTTATTTATCGAAATTTATTTCTACGAGTACAAGATAAAGGGACGGTCCCAACAGAAGGGCGGGGGTGGTCCTGAGGCTGAGGGGCTCCCGGGTGCAGGCCGAGAATGAGGAGCCGGATCCCCACCCCCGCCCGCCCCCCGGCCCCACGTCTGTCGTTTCGTCCTACGAGATACGCGCAACCCGTTCGCCCGCCTTTGCCGGACCCGACGGCTACACCCAGTTGGGGGATAAAATTGCGTCAAAATCGGCTAACCGACCGGGAAAACTTTTGAAATTTTCCCAGCTACTCTTCCGACTCGGTTTCCGCAATTTGAAATCGAATCCGTCAAGAACGGCGAACAAAAATCGTGCGAAAATGCTAAGGCATCGGCGGAGCCTTTGTGCGGCCGAATCTACGAAAAATAATAAACGGCTAATGTACAAAAATTGGCAACAGGTACAAAAAATAGATATGAAGAGAGAGTGCTCACCTTGGGGCGTGGAGGGTGGACACCGAGCACTAAACAGCCGTCCTGTGCTCTGCTGGGCGCCCAGGACCCTCCGCACACGCGCACCGCGCCCCCTCATTGATTTCCACAACCCCCGACCGACCCGACACACCTCAGCCCTCCCCTCCAAACCACCCCTATATACCACCCCTCCGTAAGGCCCCACCCCCACCTTACATACAAATTGTTCTCCTTCCATTATAATACGTACACTGGAATTGCATGGGTATTTAACTTTTCCTCGGAAAAAGGCCACTGATTAGGTGCAAGTTGTTGTAACTGATTTTGAAAGATGTCAAACGGCATTTCACAGGATTGCGAGTCATGCCTGGTACATGAAATAGGTGCGCCTTCGAAATAGTAATAATAACAGTAATAGGAATTCACCTTTCCTGCAGCACTGAAAAACCATCAAGCGATACGCCGATATATATTTATTTTATATATAAAATAAATATCAAATTAAAAATCGAATTTGTGGGAAATAAAAACTTGCTCGTTGTAAAAGTAGGGCAAGCCCTTTATTAAATTTATTTATTTATCATAAAATCAAAAACAAATGAATAAATCTATTCACAGGAATCGATTTTGGAGAAATTTGTTGGAATTCGCTGTATTTTGACAAAATATGGAAAATTAAGAAAATTGGAAATTAAAAATTAGAAATTGAGAACTTTTACGAAAGAACATTTTGGTCTAAAATGTTGATTTCCAAGGACATTCAGCGTAACATTTTACAAAAATATTTGCAAGTATTTTTTGAAGAATTTAGAAGAAAATTGATGTTAAGCGGAGTGTTGATGGGAGATACTACGGGTGTTATAATATAAAATAGATAAAGTAATAAATTAAACGTTAAAGCACCTAGTAAAAATGGAATTTTGAGAGAAATGTAGAATAAGTTTTTGATCAATTTACAAAATTAAAAGGGCTGGTCCTTGGGATGGTTGGATAGGTTGTAATGATTTGACTACCGAGAAAAACAAAATTAATATTGGGAGGGATTTTCCCTTTGTCCTTAATGTATCGAAATTGGGCATTGCATTATTATAGATCATCGTAGGCACTTTTCCCCAGAAATGTATTTAAAATCAGTGGTGCGTAGATAACACACAATACTTCCATATTTTGAAACATACCTACTTGACAACATACTTGACCATATTTTGAAACATACTTGACGTACATATTTGACAAAATTTGATCATATTTTGACTGTTTTTAAGGGTGTTTAGGTCAAAAATATCAAAAAATTCACTATGCTAATTTTAAAATTCGCAAAAAAAAAGAAAATTGCTACATTGTTGGAATATAAAAAAATATCCACATATTCTGCAAGGTAAAACGAAGATTTTGAGACCAAGAACGCTCAAATCGATCCATTTTTGTGAAAAAATAAAACACTAAAAATTCAATTATATCGGAAGTACTGTGAGTAATTCAAATTCCGATTAAACAGGGTGTTAGGTCTTGCCGAGAAAAACATTTCAGTTCAAAATTTGAAAAAATGTTGAGAAATGAGGGAGCTAGGTATGGCCATTTTTGTAAATGACCACAGACGGACAGACGGACACACGCACACACAGACACTTGTTCGGGAAGTGATTCTGAGTAAATGTGTGTGAGTAGAAGTTTTTTCTGAAGCTCCATTCCAATTCTTGATTCAATGACGATTCCAATACTTCCATTTACTCTGTAAATATGGAAGTAATAATAATGTATCAATAACTGATTTTTTTCAGATTTCCATTTCTTCGAAGACATTTCACAAGATGTACCCTCATCATGTACCTACCCGAGATTCACATTTACCCTGTAAGTACTGGTAAAATAGCAAAATCCCCCCAGGATCATTTTTGAAATCGGTCTTTACCATCGCTCGCGTTCGACACTTGAAAACTCGAGTTAGCCGGAGCGGCTCGAACTCTTGTAATTGAGTGTTGACAATTTTTCTCGCACGTGTTCACCGGCAGCCGAAGTTCGGCCGAGAGGTCATTAGCGTAATTGGCGAACAGGTCCTGTGATCCTGGGACAGGAACAGCCGTAGGGGTGGCCCCGTAGGGGTGCAACAACCCTGCAGACCGCGTCAGCTTCGTTCGTAAAGTTCGCTTTAATTCACCGCTCACACATGCATAATCGACGGGGACATTGCCGCAGACGAGCACCTGCTGGCAATCGTCTGGCCTCGAATTTTCCTCGCCTTTTACCCGCCCGGTTGAACTACGGATAAGGAAAGTAACAGGAAAGTGGGAAATTCTATTCGAAGTATTAACTGGGCAGTGTGGAAAGTACGTTTGGGCGATCGATTATAATCGATGCATAAATATAAATCCCGCACCCGACAATTTTGTGCCCGACCGATCGAGGAAATTAATTTCAAAATGCCGAGCTAATTTCCAACATAAAAATTTTTTTGAGACCCGCCACAATGGACTTCTTACTTCCATATTTACAGAGTAAATGGAAGTATTGTAATCGTCGTGTATGAGAAACCAGTGGTGCGTAGATAACACACAATACTTCCATATTTTGAAACGTAAAATTGTGACACAATTTGAGCATCTTGTGACATCTTGTGAATCATCTTGTGACACAATTTGAGCATATTTCGACTGCTTTTAAGGGTGTTAAGGTCAAAAACATCAAAAAATTAATTCTTCAAATTTTAAAATTCGGCCAAAATAAAAACACATTGCATTATTGGAATATAAAAAATATCCACATATTCTGCAAGGAAAATCAAAGATTTTAAGACCAAGAACGCTCAAATCGGTTCATTTTTGTGGCCGGGAAAAAATAAAATAGAAAACACTAAAAATGCAAACGGTAAACGGTGTATTTGCGAAGTAAGACCAACATTTTGAGAGCCTAAAATCGGTTCATAATTGGCCTTTTTTTTAAGAATTTATCCACTTAAATTGTTTCAATACCAGTGCGACGCCGATATTCCATGTATTTTCTTCCGCTATATCAGATGGTAACATTTTTTCCGATTATAGGGGTGGGAATATCCGGCGGAAATGCCACAAATTATATATCATCCGCCTTTGATGTTGCTGCATTATACAATTATCCGTTTAACGTCCCCTGACAGTCAGAATGTCGCAATCGCCATTTTTTGCGATTTTGACTTTCTATAACAGCTACAAAAACATCGTATGCGCCAGTATGTGTGTTTGACACATACTCGTAACTACAACAATTGATTTAGCAGAATCAAAAAATGAGACATGAGGTAAGCGCCTTTTTTCACAAAAAACAATACTTCCTTTGGGGTTTTTCCAATTTTTTTCTCACAAAATGGTAAAAAAAGGGCCCACAGATACGAAATACACCAAGTTTCACTTGATTCATCAAAAAAAAAGACACTCTCACTATTTTTCGTCTCTCCGGTAAAATTTGGAAAATGAGACATTCTGCCTGCCAAGGGACGATAATTAAGATTTATCTACCGTACACCGAGCTACTATAGGAAAATCACATTCTCGGATCAGGCCTCAAAATTATGCGAATTGAGTTTCCAGGATGAAATCATCGTGAAATTGTGAGCTTCGCCTCGCTCACAAGTGGGAACACACGAGGCGCATTATAAGCGCCTACTTAGCCTTCGGAATCAGAGTCAATCGAAGTTCCGAAGTAGGTGAAAGTTCGAATTCCTATGCAGATAGGTAAATTCCAAGTCCGGTTATGGGATTGTCGGCGTCCGGTCGCAATTCCAAGTACGAGAATCCGTAGAATCCGTCCGATCATGTCGATACCTTAAAGCACAAAGAAATGTCCCAAAATACCAATTTTGAGATTTCTGCCGGTTTTGCAAATTTTTATGAAGTAGGTTGCTGACATACAATATTATTTATTATTTTAACATAAAATAATTTAATATTTTGTAGCATATAATATTAATATATTTTAACATATAATATTATTTCAACATATAATATATGATATTATTTATTATTTTAATAACCGAAATATTATTTCGGTTTAAAATTGTATCGAGCTGAGACTATCGCGAGCGAGACATGTATTCAAGCGTCTCAGCCGCTCCCCGGAGACTGAGCGGTTTTCTCCGCCGCGGCGGAAGGGCCGTTTGTTTTTGTTTAGGTTTATTGCCTGAGATTCGGGCGGGGTTGCTCTAAATTCGGAACGTAACGCCGCCGCTAACAACCGTCAGCCCTCGCCGGTTTCTGCTCGGCCCTTCCGCGTTTCGGCAGCTCGAGAGGGATGAACTACGTTTTGCAAATTAACTTCCCTCCCAGTTTTCTCTGGATGGAATTCGTTTTTCGGCTGCTTCATCAGAAGAGAGGTGAAATCGGGAATTTTCGGAAAATTATCAAACTCGTGTTTTTAGAAAGTGTAGAAAATCAATCTCACGTTTGATATGTAGGTAAGTATTAGTAGTATGGCATTTTGGACAATATCGAACCAAAAAATAACAACGATTTGATACATAATTTCGTGCTAACGCCACAACGAATCCCAATAAATGAAAACAATACCGAGCCGAACATTTTTATAATTTTCAAAAATGGAAGTACCGTGCGCCGCCCCCGCTTCCCGACTTGCCTGTGACGCCATCCGGCAGAAGCCGGGCGGATAGCGAACCGACCGGCCGGCTCGGCGGTGAACTGGCGGAAAATGGCGGCTCCCGGTTCCCCGCCGTATAAAGCGATTTGATGTTGACAAACATTCCGCGCGTTCTTTTGGCCCGGGAATGCGCCGCCCGCCCCGCCGTCGCCGGCGGAAAATTCTACGGCAGTTAACTTCAAACGGAGCGGGCGGGGAGGCGGATCCGAAGCGATTCCTCTCTTTTCAAACGAGACGAGACCGTGGCGCACCGTATTGGCGGGTTAATACGGTTCCGTATTATACGGAAAATTCGGAAAGAAAATGCGAGTTTTTTCCGCTCCGCTTCCTCCTATGGCTGTACAGTATTAAAGGAAAGAGAGGTAAAAAAAGCGGTCGGTTTGACAGAAGTCTGACGTAAATGGTAATAGTGAGAAATTTGAGAAAATAACAAAAAATATAAAATTTTAAATAAACGTTTTGCTCTACTTCAAAATGTATAAACCCAGAAGGGGTTGTCTTGTCGGAGGGATTTTAGCCATACTTAAAATACCGAAGGTCAGAAAAGTCACAAAAAATGTGTGGCTTGAGGAGCTCGCCAATCCCCTTATGTGGTATGAGAATGGGCAAGCCTTCAATCACCGGCAATGACACAAACGCCGGGAACGAAGTGGAAAACTCGCCGCGGAGCCGCCCCGTCGTGCGGCACTTAGCGATCCGGCGGCCCCGTTGAGCGGCACTCGGCCCGGCGGGACCTTGGTGAACGTACGGTTTTTAGCCAATCAGAGACGCGGTATCCATGGCTGGGCACGCCCACAGACGGCTCAAGTAGCCAGTTCGATTAGCGAATCTTTCGGGCCGGCCGTGACCGCCTTGTTCCTCTATTGGAAGGTTGGGGTTTGAGCCGTTCGACCGTTAAGGCCTTGACCGCTCGGGCGCATGCAATGGGCATTAATCCGAATGGAATTGAGAATTTCACAAACCAAAAACCAAATTGAGAATTTTACAAACCAAATTGAGAAGGTGAAAAAGGTTTTTTAGGTTTTTTTAAACACAAATTTCATGTGGGTTTAGACTAGGGATCGGATCCGTATTTGTTTACATATTTTTTTTCTAGGCGATGTACTGATGTTTTTCAAGTAGGCGTGTTCATATTGACATTTTCTGAACCGTTTAAGCCCACTTTTATTTCACATATTTAAAAGCGCTGTGAGACTAAAGCGACATGTCCTGAACAGTTCCGACCCTCTCCTTGAGGGCGGCAGGGCACGCCCGGGACAACTTCGGTTATCGGGCGAAAAGCAACGCCTGGAACGGCGGTTTACTTTACTTTTTATTTCATTTATTTTGACATATTCCACTATAAATCCATATTTTAAAAATATTTGGTTCACAAAAACACATATTAAATATTAGCAAATTTTGCTAATTAGCAAATTAATACTGCTAATTAATTAGCAGTATTAATACTGAGTAGTTTTTCATAATTATGAGGAAATCATCCCTCATCCAAAAACATCTAACCTTCGGTGAAACAAGCGAGAAACCCGGGAAAAATAGTCAAAAAATTCTAAACCCACGACATCACCTTCAAAATTGAGTTTATGTGTTTTTTCGAAAATTTACCATGCTAAAGCCGATTTGGACCCCTTAACCTTCAACCGATTTTGATGAAACCAGTCCTAAAAGTTGTGGTTTCTTGGTTTCCAGTTTGAACTTCAGTTTGAGTTTAACTTCGAGTTTCAGTTCGAGTTTGAACTTCAGTTTGAGTTTGACTTCGAGTTTCAGTTCGAGTTTGAACTTCAGTTTGAGTTTAACTTCGAGTTTCAGTTCGAGTTTGAACTTCAGTTTGAGTTTAACTTCGAGTTTGAACTTCAGTTTGAGTTTGACTTCGGAAAAATAAGACAAATTTGGACATTTTTAGTTTATTTCACTTTTTTGGCTCAGATCATCATCCGTGCAAATTATTGACAAGTTACATCACATACAAAGGATATTTCAGAAGGTCGTAAATACTATCGAGATAAGCCAATAAATAAAAACCTGGGGAAGGAAACCGAAAAATCCTAGCCGGCGAGCTGTGACCGAACCTATAGAAAAGTTAATGCTCCGTAGTTATTGGCACAAGATTCAAAAGGAAGCGGGAATGGCAAAAGGTTGTTCAACTTTTGGAATCGCCCCAACCGAAAATTGGCTCGTAACAGATCGGCTGACTCCGCTAATGAGACACCACCCATTTTTTTGTAACTGCGACAAATTAACTGTTACTGCAGGACCGTTACAGTAACAACTTTCTTCCGGGTAATCAGTTCTTCCAATAAAAGGGTAGATAGGAGTAAATGCGTTCAAATAAAACTCTAAACAATATTTCAATTAGAATGATAAAAATTTGAGATTTTGACGAAATTTGCATGACTACAGGCTAAATTTTACGAGAACTATTAGTTCACACTAAATGTGTAGGCCCCGGAGTAGAAAAAGTGGAGATTCTTAGGATTTTACAAAAGTCGTATTTCCGATGGATTTTCGGCCGATTGAATAGCAACACAATTTATTCCCCGTACCCTAGGATGATTGAAAATTTAACGCTCTTTCCAACGGTGCAGTCAAAAATGAATTTTCTCAAGAAATTAAAAAAGTCATGGGCATTTTAGTGAGCTGAGTTCGAAAACACGAAAAAATCTTATGAGCAAAAAAATTGCATTTGGAAGCGAGTTAAAAAATATTATAGAGTAACTTTTGTTGGAAATTAATTGTGGAATCATTTCCTTGCCTGTGGCAGGTTTCTCAGGTTAGCACCCTGTATAAATAGAATTGACGCCGATGATTACCTTGAACAGTCTATAGAAAAGAAAATTTCTTTTACCTGTTACCATTAACTGCTGAGAATAACGACTAATGGAAGTCGCTATTCTCAGCAGTTATTGGTAACAGCTACTTGTAACGGCTATTTGTAGCAGCTACCTGGGGTGAACCACCCCCTGGCAAATGGCCGACTTCACCCCTCGGAAGGGTGGCCAAGCCTAAACCACCCCATCCGAGATCACCCCACCCGAGTAACTCGAATCCAGCGTCAATGATACCTGTTATCTGTTTTTGTATAGTGTTTAGTGTTGTTCCACAGACGGTGATAGTGTTTGCCCGCTAGTTTTCCCCCGGGATAATTGGCAATTTGACGTGAGCAATTTCCCGCGAGCAATTATGGGGAAATCGTCGAAATAATTTATCCTCGATTCCTTGCGGGATCAGGTGTCACCCCTCGCCATGGCAGGTGCTATAATTTACAAATTCCCAAATTTCCCGCTACTCAGGTGCTCAGATCGAGGAAATCGCGTCCGTTCGATGATTCGTCCGACGTCGTTCCTGAATTGCTATTAGAAAACGGCTGATTTCCAAGTCGTTTACAAGGTCCTGCCAAAAAGGTAACCTCTACCTCGCGAACCGTTCACATCCGCCATGAAGAAGGTACTGAATTTCGTCAAAGGGAAGAAGGACGACAAAGGTCCTTCGAAAATGAACCCGCAGATATCCGTCGAAATCACGAACCCGTCGGGCCAGAAAATTCCCTCCGACGACGAACACATTATCGGCCTCCAAATGGGTTTCGGATATTCGATCGACGTCAACGGCAAGGATAAATCGATGCTCAAAATCCACAAAGCCGCCTGGTTCGGGAATCTGGATAAATTGAAATTGTACGCGAAAAAGGGCGACGTCAACGTTTTGGATTCGCAGAGCCGGACCTGCCTGCATTTGGCGGTGGCCCAGGGGCACACGGAAGTCGCCTGGTACCTGCTCAATAATAATGCCAGCACCACCACCTGCGACAGTGATGGGCTCACACCGTTTTTGAAGGTAGGTACCTCCCAGTCGACTTTGCAAGTGAATGCCTTGAGGGTCGCATTAGAAGATAGCATGACAGCATGGCAGTACATTGTACTTACCTAGAGACTAAAAAGAAACTATTAATTTTCATTTATTACCTATTTTTTCACTTCCATATTTACAGAGTAAATTGAAGTATTGGAATCGTCCTAAAATCGAGAATCGGAACGGAGCTTCAGAAAAAACTTTTTCTTATACACATTTACTCAGAATCACTTCCTGAACAAGTGTCTGTGTTTCCGTCCGTCTGTTGGTAGCGTAGTTGGTTTTGATTGAACACCTGCTCATCCGAACGGGTAGTAGATATATTTTATGAAGAAATTCACATTCAAATACCTATTTAAGCATAGTGAATACAACAATAAATAAATTAGTGTTTATCCTGAGTTCTACTCATTGAACGTCTTACTCCAGCTGGTTAATACCTTTCGATTAAGGTATTAAGGGACTCGTGTTAAACCAACATCTGCAAGCTATAAATCACTTCAAGGTGCTCCACAGGCTCAACGTAGACAAAGTGCGTGACGATTTATTTCCCGAACATAAGTCACGCAACAGTTTCTGTTATCTGATTTCTCCTGTTGCTTCATAAATTGGTCCTTCCTTTCAAAGACGGACGACTACGAAAGCTCCTCTTACCCAAATATATAATTTTTTTCTATTTTTTATTTTATTGTGTTAATCACGGAGATTTTATTTATAAAATGTATAAATATTTAATATTTATTTATAAAAAAATCTCGTATATACATAAATATATGAATTATTTTGAATAATTTGTGGGCAAGAGATCTGCAAAGACCTCCAGATGATATTTAATGAAGCTAGAGCGCTTTCGGCCGTTCGGCCCTCTTCAAGAGCTCTGCAGACAAGCTGTCTCTTGTTACAAGAGAGAAGGAAGGGTTACTCTAACTTGCCCACCGCAACTCATTAATTATAAAACTGAAAGTGAGACGCGAAATGAAAATGCAAGTGAAACTTAAAGGGAAACCATGGGTTGTGAGTTGCAACTTGTGACTCAAACAGAAACTAAAAGAGAAACTCGAATTCAGAACGAAAGTAAAACTGGAAGTAAGAGTTTTAAGCTCAAATTAAATATTCAAACATATTATATCTAATATTAGGTGAAACTCGAACAGAAACAGAATTTTAACAGGTACCTACGTACAAAAAACGGAATTTTAATACAAAAATAAAATTGAAAGTAAAAGTGAAAGTGTAATTAAAAGGAAAAACTAAAAATGAACCTCAAACTGAAACTGGAAGTGCAAAACTGAAAGTGAAACGCAAATTTAAAGTGAAACTCGAATCGAAACTCGAATTCGACCTCGGAATAAAGTGAAAGTAAAACTGAAAGTGTAAGTATTACCTAAGTCAAAATGGTAGTAAAACCAAAAGTGAAATCGAAATTTAGTCTGAAACTGAAAGTTGCTATAAAAGTGAAATGCAAACTGAAAGTTGAAGTAAAACTGAAATTGAAAATAAACCTTAGACTGTAACTCTAACTGAAACTTAAAAGTGAAACTCATATTAGGAGTAAAAGTACAACTGGAAGTGAGACTAAAACTTGAACTGTAAGTAAGTCAAACTCGGGGCCGTATTCAGAAACGATTCTTTGCATAGGAGCCGTCCGATGCGCCAAATAGATTTTGCTCATTTTATTGTCAATTTCAAAAAAACAAATTTGCTGGCGAGGAACCTTGAAATATGGACCTCGAAAATTGTGGTTGCAATTGACAGTACCCGGGTTGCGATGATCTTCTCCATGCCATGCGGGTTTTATGGGAACGGAATGTTTGTTTTTTGAAATTGACCAATAAAATGAGCAAAATCTATTTGGCGCATCGGACGGCTCCTATGCAAAGAATTGTTTCTGAATACGGCCCTTGAACTGGAAGTTGAACTCAAACTAAAAGTTAAACTCATACTCAAAGTGGAAGTAAAACTGGGAGTTTCAACCTGAAAGCTGAATATTTAAATTCTAATACTTAATGGAGGTTTTCCTTCAATTGGTATGGTAAATGAGGGAAAATTACACTCTCGGGTGAGAATTTCGGATCGAATTCTTCTGCTGTGTGAAGTCCGAGTACCCTAGGCGTTGTTAACACCCTCGATCACAACTTCCTCAGGCGATCGAGTGCGGTCAAAAGGACTGCGCCAATTTGCTGATCGAATGCGGAGTGGATGTCAATTCGACGGACGGGGATGGAAACAACGGTCTGCACATAGCTTCGCGGTCAGGTTTCTACAACATCGCCAGTCTCTTGCTCAAGGAGGGTGTCAATCTCAACCAGCCCAATAATGTAAGCAGGAATGTATTTCGGCATGTAGAATCCCCTGGATTCTGAGATAGTTCGCTAATGCTTCGTAATGATATGAATGATGGTGCCAAAGATTCTTTGGTGTTAGACCTCTAAATTAACTGCACTGAATTCAAGAATAATTGACTCTTTATTGCTATTAGCTGATAAGTATTCCTGATGATTGACCCACTTGCAACTAAATGCTGTCAATAGATTTTAGAATAGATTAGAAACTTATTTTCGTTTTGAAACGTCGAAATAACGAAACAACAAATTTTGAAAAGCTAGGCAACATCTACCTTGAGAGCAGCTACTTGATTGATTACTCACAATTTCCGCAATTGTACATACCTGTAGTTATGTACTTTACAATTCGGTTATCCACTGTTCGATACAGAGTGGAAATTACCCGTTACACATGGCGACAAGCTGCGATCATCGCGACATCGTGGAACTTCTCATCAAGTTCGGCGCCAACGTTCAAGTCCTCGACCGCGAGAGAAGGACACCTCTCATGTTGGCTGCTCGCAACGGATTGACCTCCATCATAAAAGTCCTTTTGGAAAATGGAGCACTCCTCGAAACCGCAGACTCTAACGGTAATTTTGGGGCCGTTGAAAATTGAATTCGATTCAAAAAAATTTTTTAAGTAAATTTTGAGATTGAACATACCTAAGTATTTCTTATAAGAAGAATGAGGGAAGAGCTTTGAGCCACATTTTAAAAATTGCATGTAATCAAATTTTGATGTTTAGTAATAAATTTTTTTTAAATTGTTAGTGACTTACACGTAGACACACGTAAAGGTCTTATACCTATTACAAATTATAGTATTTTCTACAAGAATTGAAATGGTTTTTTGGAAAATTCTATTTGTACAACTGGGGTGTTAATTTTCATCTGGGGATGTCGTACGATTTTTCTGAATTTGATCGAGACATTAAATTTCGTTCAAGGATGGACTGCGGAGGACTACGCTCAGTTCGGCGGCCATCACGATCTTATTGAACTTTTGGAAACCAAAAAGAAAGAAGTCAGCCTCGATCAAAGTGACAAATTGAGCGTCCAGTCGTCAGACCAATCGGAGCACGTGAATTTTGAGGTTAGGATTTTGATAATCGTGTTTTATGGATGGGGAACTTAGGTCAACTAGGCGATTGGTGTGGCCTGGTTTTGGTGTCCTATTTTTGGATTTTCCAATGGTTCAAAGTTGACTGATAAATCGGAACTAAGGAGGCCAAAACGACCCTATGCCCTAGTTAGGTAAAAATTGAAATTTTGTAAAATTAACATTCCTAATAGGCCCCCAAAATGGTTGATAAAGATGGTCGTTTTCAAAAAAATGCATAAGGCATAAGGATGAGCTGACTTTTGTAAAAAATTGTGCCGAAATACCTACGCTGAACTATGACGTCATCCATCCCTGTCCACATATTTCGCGTTAAATTTCAGGCGTCAAAACCCATTACTAACGGGAATGAGGAGACGACAGATTCGCCTCGATCGTGCGTTATGCCACCGGCACTGGAACCCCCCCGGAGTTGGGATTTGATACAATCCGGAGTGATGGAACAGGTGATTGATTGGTGTAAACAGCATGTACATAGCATGTGTAAAAGTCGTGCGACTAGTGACGTCAGCGTAGAAATATTATCCTGTAGAGAAATTAAATTGTTGTAAATAGAATGTCATCATTTCACACCTCAATAGTTTGATACCTACTGTCGTGATTTTAAATTTTTTGTTCTTTATTTTACATTTTTTATTGGTTTTAGTTATTTTTCATTTATTTCGTTTTTGGCTGGTCTTGAAGGCTGTATGCTGGGTGATGCCGCCATCTAGAATGTTGAACATCATCGTAGTAACTCATCTGCATTCGAACAGGTACGGTGCTTAGCCTTGGAGCATAAATAATTGGTTTATTGATCGTTTTATGTGGGTAACAATACGGAAATCATATCATTCCATCGACCATCGCTTCAGCTACTTCGCCTGAATTCAGTATTTGTGTGTCGGGCGGTTCAGCTATTTTGTAAATATCAATCGAAAGCTGAAATGAATTTCGGCGGTTTATATTCTTCAACGAAGTACCATGTTCACAAACCTGTATTAGAAAAAATTAGTCAGTGTTTCATCGCGGATTGTCAAGTTTGATCAATGCAACATACAGAAATCTGAAGGATAATGTACCAATTAATTTTTTGAAGAATATTATCGCAACATATTATGTACTCCACTAGCGTAGCAAATCAAATCAAATGGATGGCGACAGTTTTTATGTTCAAGCAGCGGTCCAAGGCCTCCGCCATAAAAATCTGTTTAAACCTACTCGAACTGGGCAGTTACTAGCCTTGATGCACTTTTTGTACCGAAAAAATCTCCCCGAATTATGAGGCATGCCCAGAAAGTGCATTAGGAGTATGGAATTTCTCGATTCTAATCTCACGAACAATTTTCTACTTTCTGAACATGCCTCGTTCTACATTTTGAGATACGTGCAGAAAAGGCTTTGGAATAGTGCATTCTACTGTACAGCTCATGTGTTGAAGAATTTAGTATTTTTTTACGTAAGTCCAAAAAACTGCTACATTGCTGCCTGAGAGTTGCCGCTTCTTGACATTCACGCTTACACATTGCTACATCATCGTAGACTTTGATTCATCCATCATCGCCGTATTTCATTGTGTTGATAAAATATTGGAAAAATAATCATTACATCGAAACTATCATTGAAACAATCAAGACGATCGATTGGGTGTATACTACGCATGACATAATGATTTTTCAAATCGGTCCATCGCCTTTTACTCACGGAAGTAAAATGGATATTGTTGAATAGGAAACGTCATTGGAGAGCAGGAAAAGTCTGCTCACCCTGGGTAACCTGAAAAAGAGTTATGAGGCGGGCAGCAATGAGTTAATTGTATCGCTGGCGGAACCGGCACCTTCTTCTCTTAGCCCATCAGGTTGGTGTGATGATATTCAATACGCTACTCAATTGAATTTCCTTTTTATTTTGAAAATAATGGAGGAGTTTTGGGAAAAGGTAATCCATGTGCTCCGCGAATAGCGTGATATTTGCTAGCGGGGGTACCTATCTGAGTCTGTAAACAATTTGAGACATAAATAATGATTTTCAAAAATCGGGATATTCACCTTTTTGACTCAGTTCAAACTCGAAGAATCGAATTTCAGCCAATTTCAAAAAAATGTTTAATCCAATCGACAATTTTGACGGCTTTTTGACAAAAGAGGGAAATATGTTAATGAAAAAATACCTAGTTTTGATAATATGTCTGAAAGTAATAAACCTCTTTAGTTAAAACTAGGTAAAGCCGATCCTAGGCCTCTGAGCTCAACCTTAGAGAGGGAGGGAAGGAACCTATGCCCAATTAAACTGCACATCCTCTTGTTTTCCTCGTATGCAGGGGATATTCCTGCAGACATGAGGTTGAGTCCTGAACCTTTGAGTTTGGCTCCAACGCCCGAGCGAAGGACACGTTCACCGTTGGAACGCCATCCGTCCGTCGACCTTCCATCCGACTCAGATTCTCCACTACAGGTTGAACATTGATTGGGTGTATTTATTTTCACTGTTACCCCCTCCCTGACTAGCCGAGAACTACCCGATAATGCATGATGGTAACGTCCGAATCTCATCCTAGTTAATTCAGGATCTCATGTCATCTAGTCCAGGTAATTCTATGAGATCCCAGATGAGGCAATCGATTCAAAAATGAATGGCGTCAGAAATTTTAGTTAGCTTATTTCGTTTCAAAGCACACACGAAAAGATTGGCGAACCAGGTGAGTAGCAGCATGGAGATGTGCTTATTGATGATAAATTGTGACGACACGAGGCACCCCCAAATACCCAGCTGGCATGGTTTTCGTGTGGCGTTCTGAATTTGAGAGGAATTCCCAGTGTGAACCTGGACGAGAAGCAAAATTACAAAACCAACCCTACAGATTACCACACTCATGTCATCAACTTATTCATACAACCAAAACGAATTTGAATTTCTTGAATCTTTTGCTGGAGAAACTATGGAACGGAACAAAGGCATTCTCTTTTTTCCAGGGCTTAAGCAATGAAGACCTCAACAGCGATTTGGGACATCCTGACATTGCAGAGCTACCGAAAGACGCGACGCTGAATGATTTCTCGAAAATCAACCACAACGTCATCACCGATCTGGCCGATCTGGACAAACCATCGAACACAGCGAACAACAACATCTTCAATTCATCAGCCAGCTCCAAAGACCAAGGATGCAGCAGAAACCCGACGCAGGAAGACAACGCTTACAGCATCGAAAGCTCAGCCTCGTACGACAATTTGGACGGGAGGAATAATCAGGAAAATGAATTAGCCGGTGTTTCAACGTCGTTGGACAATATAGACTACGAGAACGGCAAAAGTCTGAGCATCGAAATCGTGCAGTCGACCGGGCATTTGGACGATACACTGTCGATAACGACGACGAAAAACATTTTCAGAGAGTGCCACTCGCTGGAGCTACTGGAGGCTGAAATCGGAGACACGAGGTCGTACAAAAACAGCAAACGGCATCACAGAAATAAATCGATCACGCTAACAGGGCAGCCGCAACTTTGGAAAAGTGTGAGTACGCTACCCAAAACTTGCAGCTTCGATAGGGGGAGCATCGATGCCCAACTGATGTGCTACGACGAAGCGTTACGGCAACTAGCCAAGGTAAATAAACCCGCTGAGGCTAAAGATGCTCAGATGAACACCTCACCAGTAAAAGCAGCCGATCCGGAGCCTAAAAGAGAAGAAACTGCCGAAAACAGCATCAAGTCGTTGGATCAAATTGAAATTTTGGATCGTGTGAACTCTGCAAGCCCCGACAGTTATCATGGCCGAATGTCCGCCGAATTCCAAACGCCAACCGACGAGGAGCTCGAATTTTTGGAAAGGGAAAATTTCCCACCGCCGCCGATATACTTTCTGCAAAATGAAGACAGCGAACTCTGCCAGTTGGACTGCGACGATAAGTCCATACAAATCGACGTTCTGCCGATGCCGATATCGATGCTGACACCGATCAAGGAAACTCAGCTTGAGTGCGACTCGTTATCCGTCGCAGAGACCATCGAGAACGAGCATTCCATTAGCGAAATCCATTCGGAAGCAATGCCACCCAACCATTTCAATGTCGAAGTGATCGTCAACAGCAAGACGCCGGAGCCGTCCCAGAGTTTGGACGACGCGATCAATTTACCCGACGCCCCAGACATAACAGAAGCATCTTTGATAGTTGACGACGTGTTCACCGAAGATACGACGCTCGCCGAACCCTACGATAAATATTTCGTCGATCTCAAAGCCCTCGAGATGGTACCGTCCGCCGTTGATTTCAGTAAAATCGTTTTCCCCGCCGATAGTCCGAGCCCGAAAAAATCGAAAAAAATACGAGGAAGTAATACTGGCAAAGCAGCATCAAGTAAGTTTCCTTCTTTACATTTTGTCATTGGTGGTATATGCAATGTGAATAGTAACCGAACAGCTTCGGATATGGTCCGCCTAGATAAGTCTGATGGTACTGAGTGCTCCTCAGACTGCTATGGGAGGCCTCTCAGAAAAAAACGAAAACTTCTTCTAGCTATGAGAGGCGCCGGAGTAGGTGGCGGGTCGAAAGATACGGACAACGATATCGACGATGACGCGATCGAGGATGAAGGCGTCAGCGGCGGCGATTCGGACGAGGACGATCCTCCTTTTTGGCAGAATACCGACAAGGGCGGCTATTTCGTACGGCAGGACACGATTGTCGCGAAGGAATGCAAACCTCTTCCACCGTTCACCCGGTAAGTTGAGAATGCCTCGATGAATCTGCTGTTCCTTACTTTGATTTGAACCCTGTCGTACCATGTCGAAATTGTTGCAGGCTCGGGGCTGATTCTAGACTCCCCTCATCCAGCGGACGAAGTTTAGGTAAGGAACTGTCTCACACTTAGTGAAAATTATCCTTTTTTTCTCGCCGTTTATTCAATATCAATTTTTTATTTCTTAGCCCGGAAATCCGACGAGTCTCCTACTCTGAACAGTGAAGCCGAAACGGCCAGCGCTTCAGATACGCCCAGGCTCTCGCCAATGGTAATAACTCTATGATGTTCGAAGGTACATGATGGTTGTAGGCTGGTGCCATATTTTCAATCGCATCCCCACTATTTGCTAGAGGGTCTGTTCAATGAGGCAAGTCCTGGGCTGTCCCTGAATAGTGACTGACGACACCAAACAAAATCACCCAATTGCATGGCTTGAGTTTGTTTGGTGCTAGTGGTTACTGGTCCGGGACTATCAAGGACTGGCCCGATCGAACGGACCTTGTTGGGCTTTGGGTCTGTTCATTCAGACCCGGTTCTGCACAGACCCGGACCAGCAGCCACTGGCACCAGACAAATTCAAGCCGTATGATTGGGTGAATTTGCTAGGCGTCCTTAGCCAGTACTCCAAGATTGTCAAGGACTGGCCTGATTGAACAAGATGAGATTTAAAATTCCAAACCTATGTTTCAGGATTTGAAGGAGCCGAACCGTAGCCATTTGTGCGCTTCGCTTTTCCTCGAGGCGAATGGGCGTTTGGAAGAAAAGGCAGCGACACTTATGGATGACACGGAACGGCTGAAATACGAACTAGAAAATGCCAGGCAGGGTGAAGAAATGAGATCTGACACTATAGCAATTCTACAGTGCCAAGTTAGTGCAAAAGTAATGACCAATTGCACACAGTGTGGGACAGTGTGTTTTCTTTCTCGTCGGTTTTGCCTATTTTGAAAATTTCTGACATTGCTTGAACAAAATATCAATTTGAATTAGCGTGATGTAGAAATATCGAAATCGACGGATTAATGTCGTTCCATGTTAACAGCTGTCGAGGCTCGAGGCCCAGTATGCGGAGGCTCAAGAAGAGGTTTGCGTGCTGAAGCAGAAAGCGGACTGTGCCGAATTGGAATTGAAACACCTGCGGGAACTCTGCTCTTGCGTAAGTTGGAATTCCGACCAATTTGATGGAGTGATTTGTGATGATTTCCAAGATATGAAACTCTTCAAGTCAAATTTTCAAGCCCACTGTACCAAGATTAAACGCCTCATGGGTGAAAAGCTGGCCAATGACATCTGTCTTTTCTGGGACACAGCCAAGCCAGAGAACGTAGGCGTATGGCAGCAGGAGGTGCCAGATTCGAGTTCTGCCGGAGAGATCTTCGTCAACCTCATTTTATGCTAACAGCCACGTTTACACCCAATCAAAAAGAAGTAGTAGAAGATAGTAAAGGTGTACTTTTTCAATTCTAGCTAAGCAGAGACAAGAGCGACAGACACCAGCTGCCACTGAAGCAATTGGTTGACCAGGCCACGGCATCCACACCGACTGAAGAAGATTACAAACAAATTCACATGCAAATAATGATAGTAAGATTATCAGTTATATTGCACAAATTATTATTATTTTCCTTTGAAAAATCTGTGAATGAAAGCAATGATCTATCTATATGAAAATACTTATCAGTAATCGAAACAGCGTCTTAGGTAAATTGTACCAGAAGACCTGCTCTGGGTGCGATATAAACTTCGTTTCCACATTTTACAAAATTGTAAAACCGTTGTCAATCCACGTCTAGAAACATCTGGAGGATTCGAAAAAACTAGAAGAAGAAAAGAACCATCAGTTGGTGCGGCATTTAGAAGAAGTCCTATCAACGAATCAGAACATGGTCAGCGAGAAAGAAGCGCTGATCGCTCAGAATATTGCGGACGTTCGAAAACTGCAAGAAGACACAATCTGCTGGAAAGACAGGTGCTTACTTTGTTCAAAATCAAGTTTTGAATTACTGCTGGAAAAATCGCTTATTTCCAAATTAGCCCCTATGCCTTTGCCACCTTGGATATTCTTGGCAGTTCTTCTTCAGCGCAGTTGGATTTCAGGTACGAAGAGTTAGCGGCCAAATTGGAACTGCTGGATAAACGGCTGGACCCGAGGTTGATTGAAGCTCAGGACACGATTGCGACGCTAAAACGCACGATTGCCATCATGCAGCAGGAGAAGTCGTATTCGAAGCGGGTATGCAAGAAATTTTTAAGCAAATAAAAGTTTTGCGATTCGATTAATGCGACTGAAAACCATGTAAATTCTTTAGGATGCATTCACATACACCGAAACGCCCGTTGCTGAGACGAAGCCTTCTCAAAGTACCATGGCCTTCATCAAGACTACCATTCCCACCCTCAAGACGATGATTGATGATTTTAACGCCGAGAAAATCGAACATTTGGTGATGCTCCAGAAAGATGTAACTATACTATTTTCATGTATTAAATTATCAATTAGCTAATTCTATTATTTTATACAAATCTACATCTACAGTAATAGTACATCCCTCTCTCCGCTGTACGTTCAATAATTTAAATTGTGCTAATAACTGATGGTGGCAATTTTTCGATATTTGCAGAACGGATGTTTGAAGGACGAATTTGCCAAAATCACAACCCTCATCACCACCATGGCCAGCTTTTTGGACGAAATAAAAGTATGATTTTTAGATAAGGCATAGACAACATCGTCCCACTCCATGCAGAAGGGGGAATCTGGAAAAATCAATTTTCGGGTTATGTTCGAATCTTAAAGGTCTTTTTGCGGGGAATTCGAATTTGAAGAGAGTGGGACGATCTGACCAACCAGAAGGGAGTTATTTGGGGAGAAAGAGAAGAGAGTATGGGGCGAATGTAGATCTCGCACCGCCAGAAGGGCGAATGTGGCCGTTCTTGAGGCTGCGCCTAACCCAGAAGCCACAGGTTTGTGTTTTTTTGAAAACTAGGAAAGTACTAACAACAAAAACTTCACTTGAAAATTTTTCATCTCGCTACAAAAAAACGCAATTCTCAAAACCTGCATTTTCCACATACGCCCTTCTGCCTGGACTGGGACAATATATACTATGCATACATATGCGAAGCTCTCCTTTCAGAGCTTCATGCGGGGGACACAGTTTTATCTCCAAGAGTGGCTCAACCGTTGGGAAACTCAGTCAATCATCCTCCATCATCATCATCATCATCATACCTACTACTCAGTAACCTAGCTACCTTCCTTGCAGTTACGTACCGATCTCGATCTGGAGGTTATGGATTCACAAAGATCGACAATGAGCGACTTCGCGACCAAAATGGACTTGGACAGGATTCGGTGTACTCAAAATGAAAATTTCTCCTTCCTCAAAATGAAAGAAGAAGTGATCAGCGAGACGCAGAATTTCCTCATGAACAAACTCGGCGAAATAAATACCCTCATACAACGCCAGGTAAGGATTATTCTATCTCCGTCTAAAATATTTAATAATTTACTTTGAGTTCATTAATGTCTGAGTAATTCAGCGAGTAATTCCAATACCAATTGATTAAATTTTCCAATGCAGATCCAAGAACAGGAAAAACTTGAAAGAACGAGGACAAATTCTGAAGTATCCTTCAAGCAGAAATTGGACTTGATTACGACTTTGATACAGTCGGATTTGTCCAATGTGAAAGCTGCTATAAAACGTAAGCTGGTTGGATTAGAAAGTAGTATTTAGTAGATTATAGTTAGTATTGAGGTGCACTGTGCAATAAAGGGTAGACTCTATATAGAGTACCAAGGGAATTTTCGACCCAGCGCTTTCGGCCTTGCGGCCCTCATTGGTGGTCGACTACTTCTTGTAAAGAAAGTAAAGAAAAACGTTTCGTTTCCAGAAATCGAAGCGGGGGAGAAGCCCTCGAAGAAAAGGATTGAAATGGATCCTGAAAACCTCAAAGACCGCCCTTCAAAGAATAGGTAATTGATAATTTTTAATATTGGTGTTATTAATTGGTAAATAATAATAATTAATAATTTGCGTAACCCCTTCAAAATAACATGAATTCAATTCAAAACGGCCTACATTTTTTGGGTATTTAACATCATCAAGAACCCAAGATATGAATTTCATACTCTTCCTAAGCGGATGTTTATTTTTCATTCTAAAAAAAGAATTGAAATTGAAAAAATAAAAATTTTGCTCCCTTATTTACAAAGTATATGGAAGTATAAATTTGATCATTGTTGCCACCAAATTAGTCAAAATCGAATTGCTTTGGTTCAAAAATGTATGCATCCAAATGGTGTGTGTTATCCACGCACCACTGGTTTGAGTTGGATGTCAGCACCTACTTTGATGACCTAATTAACCTGATTTAACATTGGTAGTAGTGTTTTCCCATTATTAAATGGCATTGCTTTTCAGGAACGATTGATGTTCGCCCAAAACTCAATTGGAGATTCGTAGAAAATATTGATTGTCCCGAAAGGTAAGTTCTTCGAAACGTTCAACGTACAATACGAAGGCTTGGTGTGAAAAATGGGGACACATATTATGAGAAGTTGGGTGAGGGTGTGAAAGGGTGAGTTATGGATACCGAAGTCGGAGGAAAAAGTTGAAAACCATCGTTTTCCATGTCTTCTCTTCCAGGGGCCTGGTTTTCCATAGTTTCAATGCTCATCTTGATGAACATTTTGAATTTTTTGATCCAGGTATCGACTGTCCTCAAGACGACAGCGGTTCATCCGTATTTGAAAAATCCTATTAATCATAATGCTAAATTTGAAATATGTGACTTTCTCATAAAGGACGGGTATATTCGATAAAATTATCGGTAGCTAATATAGTATAAGATAGTCGCTACTTGTGATGTTCGTAGTTTCATTTGATGAAAACGATTTTTGACGTACCCGTAGCAAGTAGAGTGTAGGAAATTTTGAAAAATGCCGCTATCCACTCTTGGGCATGAAATATGAATTTCTGACGGAATCGTATATTTTATTACAGCCAATAGTAGTTAAACGTGCCTCGGAAAGAGCCTAAAAATTGACCTCCGATTCTTAGCAATTTTGAAAGTTGTCTTATCGTATGTCCACGTGTCTCAAGTAGTTCTCAGTCTTTGAATCAGTCAAATTCCTCATCGATTTTATCTGTAGTTCAGTCTAAGTTGGAGCGCTTTCAGCCGTGCGGCCCTCCTACGGAGTTATTCCTGAAAAATTAGCTTGCTGCGGGTGGCCCGCTATTGATTCCTGGCACAGAAGCCTAAATCAGTGTCGTTCGTCGAGCATAGAATAGCTTAGCTCCTTAGGAAGGCCGTTAGGACGAAAGCGCAAGAGTTGTGAATTGAATGATCAAAACTAAGTCGCTCATAAGTTCACTCCTTCACTTCTCTTTGATGTACGAATATGTAGGCGGAAACTAACGTTTTTCTGTGTACAGATAAAATGAGGCTGTAGGTATGGGGCTGCCGGAATTCAATATTTTCAGCTTCTTATTTGGATTTCACTAAGAAACTACAAATGGCTAGATAGACCAAAAATACGTTTATTATCAATCTGTACGAAAGATGAAAGAAATTGGCGAGGAAATTAAAACGTAGGTACCTAATAAAAGAACACATAAATATACGTACTGGTCGGTGAAGAATACCAACCCATACCTATTGGCTATTTGAAAATTTAGGTAGGTCTAAAATAGGTCCGAGTAGCACGGGAATACCTAAAATTTTGTACTTCTTTCATCCATTAAGAACCCTACAAATAATTGGTCGGATCGATGTATTTAAGTAAAGACATCTTTTTTCGCATAAATTTAGCCGAATTTCATCAGCACACAACAATTGTCAATAGCATAAATAATTGATTTAATAGGAAAGGATAGTATTTAAATCTGGAAACAATGTGCGTTATTAAAGATTTTTGCTTTCGGCTAGAATCGATTGTAAACTGTTTTTTGTCCTGAATTGTAGACATTTTAGCAAAAACTCGCAATTGCCTCGACACTAACTATAACACAATTTGAGACGCACAATTACATTTTTTGAACTATTTCCTCTCAATTTATCCCCCCAGGTTTGCCCCCAAAAAACTGTTGTTGATACTCAATGCTTATATTAAAAAAGCCCGCCGATCTTCAAATTACTTTCTAATTTACAGGGGGCCAAATAAATACGGTTCATATGGTGTTTTAAAAATACGTTAAATTCCCATTCAAAAATAAGGAACTCCATAAATTTTCGTTTCTCTGCTTAAATGATATGTATTACAAGTTCTTCAATCGTCGCTCACGAATTTCTCCCGTCTGACGGTATTGAACAAATCGAAAATTGGCAATAATTTTCACTCGGCAATTTTCAATTTGCGCATCTTTATATTGCGTATATTGAGGTCTGGTTTGTAAATATTTGCGAGATGCGAGTAAACTCAAATTACTATTGTTGGCTAATATGGCTCAAGGAGCGGAGTATAATATACTCAATATTATTGTTGATCTCATTCCAGTATTTTAGTGAGTCTTTCATTCGGAAATTCTTCAGCCATCCATTAGGTTCTATTCCGTCTATTGTCCTTGCTTAATCGTAAATGATTTACCGGAAAATCGGTTGTGGAGTAAACTTAGTTGCTTAGTTATAAAAATTATGTATAGATTTAATTGCGTGTACATTACACAGTCATGTATAAATTTTATCTACTGAGGAGTCTAATTGTTTTCCATTTTAGTTTATTCAATCATTTCAATGAACAAGTATTTACAATTTTATTCATTCCCTTTTGTAGAACGGGTATGTAGCTCGACATTATTTACCTAGCTGTTTGTAGTAGGTAGCCAAAAATGTATTCTTATTAAAACTACTAACAAAATAGTCTCGAAAAACCACCAGCGAGGGCATCATATTTTGGTAATTACCTATCTTTATTTTTTTAGGATATCTGATTCCTATAGAATTTCTGTTCCCTGTGATGTTATTGTATTCACACTCTTAACAAATTAATTTTTAGTATATTATACTGCAACAAACGATTGGACATACCAGTCGCTGGATTTATGAAATGGAAGAAAACTTGTCGATGGCCTAAATCATGTTTTATTCAGGATATTTTTACGATTGATATAAGTATCTATCCATAATACGATAAAGGAAAATTCCAACCGGCCAAATAGAATGTGGATTTTTACTTTAACCCAAACTATTTGAGGGTCATGTTGCCAAAACGTCATTTTGAAATTAAATAACCTCAAAGATCCAAGCTCTTTCTTACGATGATTTCTATTCTAGATTATATTTCACGTTCTAATACACAAATTTTTCAGCTACATAAAAATAAATTTGTCGTCAAAATAAAAGCAAAAATCACGACTTCGATTAATGTCGGTTAGTCTAAGATTGGTGTAGGTTTTTAACGTTTACGCCACTAACAAAAATTATCCTATAATTATAACCTACGAAAGTTTCTCAATGTTCTCTCTCAAGCTGTGGGTTCCTCTTATCTTCTAGCAAGTAATTTTTCGACTCGATAGTTTATGAATTTTTGAAGAATGAAAGGAAAATAAGTGTCAAATTATCGTAATGTAACACTATTTTTATCCTAAAATTGTTAACTATTTGTAGGATGAGTATTTTGTGGTTGAGAAGACTTCAGTGAGATTTTAAGAGAAGTCTTCGAAAAATTGGGAAATTTCTATATATGATCTTGAGTATTGTTAACAACGAATTTGAAAATGTTAATTTTATTCTGCAGACTCTTGAGTCGAGACTCATTACCAGATCAGTATTACCGTGTATTACTTAGAACATAAAAACAATACTATCGATTAGGCTGAAAAGAACAAGTGAGTGCAGTCAGGTACGAAATGCTGCATTTCTCGGTCCGTTTTAGCAATTAAAACCTGAATAATCTATGTAAACTAATTTAGATGAAACGTGCATTGCTCATTTGGAATTGTCTGAACGAAGAAATATAAAATCGATGACAACTGTGATGGCAAATGTGTATTCAATCCTGCACCTGATTCCGTGTCGATCGATGTTTGCTACCAGCCAAACTTGATTTACCTTACCTAGATCAAGCTGCCATGAAATCGTTTAAATCAAGCAGTTCAAAACAACACTACATGCACAAGCACAGACCACAACGAGAACGAACAATGAAATGCACCCGATCAGAAAAGGCTAGCAATTAAGTGTCCAAACAATGCAGGGGCTGCTGCTGGCAGGAGCACAAAAGCAAACTCACAACTTCAAGATCAAAGTCAACTTCGAGTTCAAACTCAACTTCGAGATCAAAGTCAACTTCGAGATCAAAGTCAACTTCGAGTTCAAAGTCAACTTCGAGTTCAAAGTCAACTTCGAGATCAAAGTCAACTTCGAGTTCAAAATCAACTTCGAGATCAAACTCAACTTCGAGATCAAAGTCAACTTCGAGTTCAAACTCAACTTCGAGATCAAAGTCAACTTCGAGTTCAAAGTCAACTTCGAGTTCAAAATCAACTTCGAGTACAAACTCAACTTCGAGATCAATGTCAACTTCGAGATCAAAGTCAACTTCGAGTTCAAAGTCAACTTCGAGTTCAAAGTTTGAACTTGGTGGCCCACCACTGAAATAATGAGCAACATTTCTAGAACGGAATCGAATACTTTAATAAATAATTTAATGAATGGATAGTTCTTAATTATTATTAAATGGGGAATTCGTCGCTATGAGGAAATCTTGAAACATAATAATATCATGTTTTAAACATTATACCATAATATCGACGGTGAAGAATTGAAACCGCGTATCTCCATTTTGTTAAGACCGCCGCTGTTCCTATGACACCCTATGAAACCACATTGAATTTCCATGACATCTCTAATGTGCACGTGCAGGTACGAAATTGGAGATACAGGGTTTCAATTCTTCACCGTCGATATTCAAGCTTCAAGACAAGCTTCAACAAAATAACTGCGTCTGCCAGCGCGGCGAGTTAGGTCTGTTCTTGGCTCGAAAAAAGCTATAATACCGGCTCCGTTCTCGTTGTTTTCTCTGGTTCTCGTTCCAATATTCGTACTCAATAATGTTGGTGAATGTAGTGGAAATGCGTCAACCACAAGTTCGTTATATTCCTGTCAACTAACTTTGTTAATTTTTGAAGCGCTTACACTTTAGGTACCTATCAAGTACCCAGGCCCTGGGTTAATGTTGAAAGTTTTTACAGCTACGTACGAAGCTGTTTCCTGACCACCAATTCCATAGTAACTATGGAACAACCGTTGTTGAGGTATGTTGACATTGCGGACAACAAACAAGCTATTTCGTGTTTGGTAGTACCTTACCGTGCAATTAACTTAATTGCGTTTTGCCTTACTTTACTCATCGACGGCGAATTGGTGAATCCTCGTATCTCCATTTTGTTAAGACCGCCACTATTCCTATGACACCCTATGTAACCACATTGAATTCCATGACATCTCTAATGTGGTGCTTTTTCGCCACAGGCCAATGGATAGTTAGGAGGATAACAGGAGATTTCTCTCAGCAGAAAAATGAAGTGAGCTCCGTTGATTGATCGGCAGAGACCCACAGGTATCTTCTACAAATTAAGTTCTTGAAATCCATGGTTCTTCCATTCGTAATAGTACATAGACAAATTTTGAAAGAGATTTTACATTTACTGATCCTTCGAATTTGGCCTCCTCGTTCAACAAGTTCTCCAAATTGCGACAACTCAAATTGTTAACCTATAAATTGTTATTCGCAGATACAGACGAGATGGACAAAGAAAACTCGGACAACAACCAAGACGCCGACTCAGACATCGAATGGATGATCGACCTAATTCAACGTGATAATGATAACGCATCCAAAAACGAGGACGACGACGACGACGATTGCGAATTCATACCTAGTAGTGAGAAAAGGCCGAAGAGAAAAGCCAAACGAACTGCGGGCAAAGGAGCGAAAAAAATTACGCCTGAAAATGAAAACGAGAGATTTCTTGTCATCGACGTCGTTCGGATACCCCCTGAAAAAGCGACGCCTTCAAAGGACGAACCAAAGGTTCCGTTCTTGGTTCAGGCTCAATCAAAAGGTTACAAATGGCTGTTTCTCGCTCCTGGCGTCGAAGTCAACGGTTTCTCAATGAAGAGCGTCTTATCCCTACACGAGTCGGTGAAAAAGCCGATCGAATTTGTCAAAGCCCTTTTCACCGACTATTTCCTGGATATGATAGTCGAAGGGACGAATTCGTACGCCTTGCATATGGAAACGTCCAAAACGGACAGCTGGAAGATGCTCGATGTCAAGGAGTTGAAGCACTTCATCGCTTTGCTGTTCGGCATGGGACTCGTCCAAATGGAAACTCTGGACGATTATTGGCTGAACTACTCCATTATTTCCGTACCTGGCCTCTCAGCGCTGATGGCCCGCCACCGGTTCCTCAACATCTTGAAATACCTGTGCTTCACGCGGGTGAAGAAACCGGGCGACTACAAGGATTCGGTGGTTAGCATTTTGACGTTTTTCGAAAACCGCATGAACAGCATCTACAGCCCGGGGCGGGATCTTCAGCTCTGGAAACCCGTAGTTCTCGGCGGCACTAGCTACAGGAATACCAATGTGTTGGAAAAGCGTCGCGACGAATTGCAGCTCTGCCTCATATCGGAATGCGGCCACGACAGGAACGTTTACCTCAGAGCTCAGCTCGACTTGGAATGCCGCGAGATCGAAGAGAATCCCAAACGAGACCTCGTCGTCAAAGATTTGAGCGATCATTTCGCTGCAAGGTGGCGCCGCCTTTTTCTCGACGAGTATTACACGTCGGTCAGATTGGCCGTCGAGCTGCACCGGCGTAAAATCTACTGCACGGGCTTCATACGGGCTGACCATCCCGACAATCCGGACGTTCTGAAGTCCGTACCGTTGAATAACGGGCAATGCTCCCAAACTTACCTTTCCAACGGTCTGTGTCTGGCCAAATGGAAAAACACTTCCGACAAGTACATGTTAAGTTGCGACATATCGGGCCGCCTTACCAAAGTGTCGTCGGGCGTCGTCGCTCCCGAAATGTTCTTCGAGTATTCGCGGCTAACCAAAACCGATATTGAGGATCGGCTGAAATTCATCAGACATCCGTGCTCCAGAGAGCTAGAGCCGTACAGGCATTTGGTTATCCTAGTGTTCGAAATGATGTTGAGCAACGCCTGCGAGTTTTACAACATGCGGTGTGCGAATTCATCTTCTCGAATGAGCCTGACCCAATTTCGAAAGATATTAGTTCTCGAGTTTTCGGGCACTATCGAATGATGTACCTAGTTTTTCATTTTTTGAAATTCTCCACGATACTCAGGTGCCCATGGGTAACCTTTTCTTTCGGATACCCTTTTTGTTGTACCCTAGGTATTACATGTCTGGATATTAAGTTAACATTTTTCATAATTCACTAAATATGCAGTGTGCGTTTATATTTCTGGCAAAAAACTGCCAACTGATGAATTTTCAACCAAGCGATCAGAAATTGTATAATATAAATCATATTTTAATTTTAATTTTCGCTTCTTTGCCCAACGTTCCTTCCTACTACAAGATGGGCCTCGCCCCTAATCCCGGATATACCGTACCGTAGATAAGTTGCGGAAACCCATCAATAATGTCAGTGCCTAAAAAAAACTAGGAATTGCTTCCCCCAAACATTGGCATTAAGCGGCAGATGTGCCATCTAGCATTCGTTTAGTACAAAATAGCTAGTAGTATAAAATAATTGAAATAAAATAGTTAAAAACGACGGCAGGGAAATGCCCAAAAATTGTGACAGTCACCCTACACTACAAAAACTCATCTTAGGTAACATCGGACGTAGGTTCAGACATTTATCTGAAGCTCAAATATTTTTGAAAAAGCAATCAACAGCGCAAGCCTCTACCCTCAGAAGGCAGCAAGGTCTACCAAGCGAGGATTTTGAAATATTCATACCGAAGTTTTCAGTCCAGCAGCAACAAAATTCGTTTAGGTTTCCGTCAAAAATACTGCCAAATATTTGGCAGGTTGACGAAGATATTCGAAAAATTAAGTAAAAAAGTAGGTATCTTCTTCTGTATTACAACGGCATGATATCCACGCTCACTTGTTTGCTTTAGATTCTCCTAAAAATTGAAAATCATTAGGAGCTTTTTTCCTAACAAAAGATCTACCCGTCTATTAACTTCCGACTTCTAACTGCAAAATCCCCGCAAAATTATATGGATTGTTACTTGATTGACTTTTGAGTAGGTACCCACTACCTAGATTGAAATATTGTTCAAATTCGAAACAAAAATAAAACGATCCAATCGCCGACAAAACCAGGAAAGGAGGATCTGCTGAATATATTTGTCATTTTCACGGTCGCCTTTGACATTTCTCCAGCGCTGGCGGGTAAGATACCTGTTTCAAGTTCCTTACAGTTCGGCAAGAAGAAAAAAAAATAAGGAAAAAAAGACGGCGGTTCTGATAAACAGAAACCACGTCCGCGACACAAACCGGACTCCTTTCGATTTTATAGCGAGCAATGCAAAACTCGGAGACGTGATTTTTTAGTGTCTAGTCAGCTGTCATCAGCTCAAGTTGTACTGTGTGTGACTCGGGGCCTGCTGCTGAGAGCACGATCCATGTTATTTTGCGATTCGTTGGTAAACTGATCATCAATGGACCGACAGTTTAACTGGCCTGGTTATTTCCGGTATGTAAACACCTGCAAGGGAACTAGATACTGTACTAGGGAGATATGGGTTGTGTGTACCCTGCATAATTTCCTCCCACAATTGTAATTTGAAAAAATTAATAATTATCTAACCGGATAAAGCAATAACCATAGCTGAGGTGGTTTATTGGAAAGCGTACTTTGCTCGTAATAATAATAATAATAAGAGTACGGGAGCCGAACCTGAAAAAACGCCGCTCGGATAACGAAAATCTAGTCCATTCTACGAAATGCTAGTCTGCCACTTCAAAGCGGCTGACTTTTTTAAATCGCGGCCTCGTTAATCCTATCGATTGGATCAAATAATGATCAAATTACTGGATCTACCCAACAGGAGTACCCTGGACATTGGATGTGTTGTTTCGGTCAATTAATCGGTAAATAATACAAATTTTCGTATTCCGATCTGGCTTGGACCCTCCGCAATTTTTGCACTATTCTTGGTTTTTCACCTGTAGCTGCTTCCTATCGCATTTTTCGGCTTTTCGGACTATCATAAAACTTGTAGGTCGATAAATTTCCAACAACATTGACCTCATGACTTTTGTTTGTAGGCTCGATAGTTTAAAAGCTACGGACCGGCAAAAAAGGCAACATATTCCAAAATTGTTTTCCTCAGAATGGACTCTATTTTCATAACCTACGGTCAAACCTCATCCTAAAATGAGTATTGTTCGTTCAGGTTCGGCTCCCGTACTACTACAAGAACTTAAAAATTATGGGTCGTGAATGAACGTCTTAGCCCAGAATCTTGGGAATTCAGGAAGATTCTCAGCAATCCTCTTTTGGTGCCTTTGGGCTTTTTTGCTAACTTATTCTCCATTCGAGACTATTTCCGATTCGTCTCTTTTGGTCCATTATTCAATAATTAACCATTTTAATCGCCCAAGAAAAATATTTCCCACCTAACCCCGAGTTTCTGTAGTACGGTATGGAAATTTCCAGTTTTTTCCCTCCTCGCTCGGGAACCGAATATGCATAAGCTTTATCGTCTGTATCGTAAGACCCAGAGGTGAACTGGGGTCATCAATTGAATAGTATAACGATAGTTATCCGTACCAGAATTGCGTGTGTTTTACGTAATCACTGGCCTAATCTGTTCACTAATCACAGAAACAGTTGTTCTGTTGTTGCCCGAAGAAAATCACCAATAAATACCGTCAGTTCACTTCGGTACGGGCGCCCAAAACGTGCTACCAATTCGAAAAATAAGGTCAGCCGCTGTCGTGTTGATACATCCATCCCGAGTGACATCTGTGCACACAAAAAAGTGGAACTGTTCCAATTCAAACAAAATTTTCCCTCAGTTTGTTTTCGCGCTATCGATGGCTCCTCTTTGACAGAAAAGGTGACGCAAAAGGATCGCCCTGTTTCAAGACGTCTGATAAAGCGCCCACCCGGCAGCGGATATTCTGGTTTTTTGTAGACCTCAAGGTAAATTGGTTCCATCGAGGCATAATAACAAAAATTCACGAACCCTTTTCCGGGCGGCAATTTCATATAACGCCTTTCAAATTCCAGACATTTACAAAGAAGGTATAAGCATTGATATTTACGAAGCAAATGCTTTTACTCTAGTAACTGCTGGAATCCTTCGCTTTCCAATCATAAAAAGTGATGAATGAAATGTAAAGGATTACATATTTTTATGTTGTATCAAACCTTTGAGCCAAATTCACAAAAATCTGATAAAATTCAAAAAAATCTCAATGCTAAAAATACAAGTTTAGAGAATACCTAGGTACTTTGTAACAAAACTTTTACCATAAAAATTATATTTAGAAGCAAGTGTCAGTAACACGACGGGATAGAAAAAAATTACGAAAAAAGATGTAGGTACTTGAGTAGCACACGGGAGATGGGAGATTCGGAAGGGGGGAAAACATTAACTGAATGACTGTTAGCCATGACAGAGATAGTTCGGGGCTAATATTAGAAAAAACGGTTCAATTTTTTATAACCCTAGGCGTTGCTCCAAACCATCAGTCGATTGGGGTGACCTATATACATAGGTGACCTATATACATAGAAAAATGACGATTTTTCGAAATCGTGCTAAAAAAGAGAACGTTTTGTCTAGCCGCCAACTTAATCGCGTCGACAGAAATTAGGAAAGGGGGCCACGGTGCAGGTGCAGGTATGGGAGGGACGGATGATGTAAGGAGCGGTTGGGAGGGCTAGGGGTGCCGGGCGCTGGTGAGGGTTGAATCCGGGGAGGGGTGGGGGCAAGCGTGTTTTCTTTTTGTACCTATTTATTCATCATTGTGAAAACGTACCATTTAAGCATCATTGAGCTCACCATGGACCATTACTCCACAAATGATCTGATGATAAACCGACCTACTCCAACTATTTGAACTTTATTCTCTGAGATACCCAGACAAATAATGTACCCATGTCACTAATCTACTCAGCAGCGTTTTTCATTTGAATTTTTCAAGTTTTCAATTTTTAGCCTCTTCACGATTCACCTACCTAGTGCTTCTGGACTCCAATATCATGGATCCGTTCTATTTTAGAGCAAACATTATTTTTTCAGGCCAGTCGAGATAACGTCAAAATGATGACGGCGGTGAGGGTCGATCTTCCCGTTGCGTCGGGATTATTGCGGGAATGATTCCTATTGAATTTGTTCACTCTCTGCCAATAATAGCTTGATAAAACATTATAGTAATTAACTTTCCCTTTTTCAGAACGAGTTGGTAATACCTCAATTTATCAACTGTAAAACTTGAATTAGTGGAAATTAAAAAAAGTCAAGTCACGTCATCCTTTCAATGTCTGTCAACGATGCCTTGAGTTTCATTGCACGATGCAAATTAGGTTATTTCGAAAAACAAACATAGATGAGGATAATTTTCAATCTGATTTCCCCCTAAACGAGGGAGTGGAACTTGTGAGCCATAGCTAAGCTAACTTGTCCCAACCAACGGAATCCGGTCCGACACCATAAAATTTATTACGCCCATTCCGAGACCAGATTCGCGACAAGTAGCTGGAACGGTTCCAGTTCTGTATTTGCCAGGATCTCTGACGTCGGCGGGGGCTTGGCTCGACTATATTATAGATTATCTTTATTATTTACCAAGGTTCTCACCCATCCAGAGTGGCTGGGTATTTCATAGACGGGACCTGCCTCCAACGTTTTTGGCAAATGCGTCAATTCCTAACGAGTTCATCGCAGGGCTATTGAGTTCGATAAGCTCGACGCACACGATTAAGTTATCCAAAACAAGTTTTTGTATGATACCACGTTTATTTCTTATTGATGCCAGAGCTCTAAGTACTGGCCCTCACATAATGCAGACTTCAAAGAAATAAGACAATAACTAACTCTTTCATTTTTTGGCTCGTAAGATTGAGGACCCAATTAATCTAAAGACAATTCCTCGGTAGTCCAATATCTTATCAAAATACCGGTAAAACAGGATAATGGGTATATCCGGAACAGAAATTTGAGCGAAAGAAAATTTCAAAAATAGTAGAGAATTGAGGGAGATACGGCCATTTTCTAAAAATACGCTTAGACATGGACAGATAGGAAGCGATTTTGAGTAATAGTTTTCCTTCCCCTTTGTGCAATTTTTTCTGAACTTCCGATCCGATTTTCAGTTTTTCTTAAGTTACAAAAGAACCCGGAACTCGCTCTTCCGATTTTTTCCCTTCAAATGAACATTTTCCAACACTCTCAGGTACCTAGGTACTAATTAGGTGCCTACTTACAAATTTCTCAGATTCACGGATAACCTACCATTGGCATGTTAAACTTATTAGCAAAATCATAGCTTTTTTGCATGGCTAATAAATAGTTTATGCAAGATTTCAAGAAACTTGGCACATTCATACAGACAGATTGAGATTTCTGAAAGGTAGGCAGTACTTCAACACTTGTATGTAGTCCGGGTTAGCATACCACTCGCCAAATAAGGGAGAGCACATAGCGGCTCAGAGCACACAGAACCTGTGTTAAAATAAAAAATAAATTAACAAAAAATTTTGAAAAAATTTGTAAATTAAAAAAGGGAGATTATTCCAGTCTATAAGAGATGGTAGGTTGTATAGTAGGTATAGAAAATATGCCAGAGAATATCAGAACGTGGGATATAGGTACTGAATTATATTAAATACTAGCTGGACCCGCCCGGCGTTGCCCGTGCAAAAAAATTAGAAAATGCAGATGAGTGAATAGCGCAGGAATCTCTCTCCCCCCCCCCGTAAAAAATTGATAGCTGTACCCGCCCGTGTCCCTGTGTCCCCGTATTGTCTCTTTTTTCACGTTTAAAACTCACTTTTTTCACTTGTTTAAAACTTAAAAACTCACTTTTTTAAAATTCACTTTTTTCACTTTTTTCAAATTTAAAAAAAAAAAATTTCAAAAATCGAAAATCGGGCTTTGAGGTCTTGTTGCCAGCCCCTTTGTGCTTCCGTGTAAAAAATTCCAGGTCCCTGCGTGCGATAGATTTGGCTGGAGAGCTCGGTCAAACAAACAAACAAACACTTACTTTTATTCTTATAATAAAAAAATTAAAATTTAAAAAAAATCAAATTAAAATCAAAATCAATTTTTTTTAATTCCAGTTAATGCTACAGTGCGGATGTGGTCCCATAATATTTAACCCATACGAACGTTGTTCCTCAGATTCTTCAGAATGGACGAGAAGAAGAGTCTCAAAGAAACGAAGGCCGAAGATGAGGAAGACGGAGAAACGACGGCTGAGGATTCGAAAATGATGCCTGCACATACGATCACCACCTACGTCACGGTATTTATAAGCAGTCATTGATCTAATATTCAATAAAAACATATCATTGATATACTTGAACTACTCGAAGAAAATTGAAGTCCTGAATTGTTCCAAATTTTGATGACCCATTCGTCGCCTCACGCTGGAAAGGGCCTGGGTCTTTTTCATAGGGTCTTCTTATTGGATTGACAAATGAGAGAGAAAGAGAATCGACTTATACGACTGGGGTCTTTGAGACAGCTATTGGAGGAATGATAGATAAAAATTTAATTATCAATCAATCTATACCTAGATCAAAATTTTATCAGTATTTATCAGCGTATTTCGCTTGTATCAGCGCCTTTATGGGGAAAACAGGTAAACAAATTTCCGAAAAATTGTCCGGATCGACCGTATGAAATCCCTCGTATTTTTGAACAGGTACCACCGGATGGTGGATGGGGCTGGGTGGTCGTGGCGGCTTCGTTCGTGTGCAATATGGTCGTCGATGGGATCGTCTTTTCGTTCGCTCCGCTCCTGTCGCCCATCGCCAAAGAATTCAACGTGTCACAATCCAAGGCAACGATTGCCGGAAGCCTCTTGTCCGGATTTTATCTGATTTCAGGTAACTGCCCACCCGATTTTTGGAGTTTGGTGAAAACTAAGTTGCATGCTGGATTCAAAAGGGAAAGATCACTTCTTGCAATTGAAGGGTACAGGGGAAGAAGGCGCAATGTCAAGCTCAGGGCCATGGAAGTTTCTTCTTCCATGGCTCAGGGCGAAAATGAGATAGTAATGCCATCTAGTGGAGGATGATCAGATCTACAACTCTGTATCATCGTTTCGGGGTAGAGAGCGCTAGGTTCGGAGAAAGAGGGGTGAAAAGTTTTGGGGGCACTGGGGAAGAAGGCGCTAACTTTGAACGAAAAAGCTAATTTCCCAAAATTTTCCTCTGAATGACAATGCGCCTTCTTCCCCTGTACCCTTCAATTTAAATTCGCAGGTCCTTTCGTCAGCGCGGTGGCCAATCGGTACGGCTTCAGATTCACCGGCATCGTGGGAAGCATCCTCGCCAGCTTCATCATAGCCATAGCGAGTCTTGCGAAAAGCATCGAATTCCTCTGGCTGTTCTACGGGGTTCTCGGAGGGATCGGCTTCGGCATGATCTACGTCCCAGCTGTGATCACGACGGGTTTCTACTTCGAGAAATGGCGAGCCCTGGCGACCGGGATATCCGTCACCGGGACCGGCATCGGAACTATCGTCATGGGCCCTTTGGTCACCTTGCTGATTCAGCAGTTCGGCTGGCGAGGCGCTCTGCTTGCACAGGCAGGTAGGTGAAATTTTATGCTTTTGAAAACAATTGAGCGATGCAATGGCAAGTGGAAGCGGTGATATCTTTCTCCTCAAAGCTCACGATAAATGAACCATTATCAACTAAAAGTTGACAAATTCAAAACAATTGAGCCAGTTTGAGAAAGGACACAAATCTCAAGATACGCGAACCTCCGAGGCCTATTCTGCAAAATCGCTGTCGTTCTGTAAATTAGTTAAATGTCTTGTTATCCCCAGATTTGAAATTTTCAATTACCCCTCTTAAGTCAAGATCTTCATGTGCACCTCGATTCGGGTTTAACTTGGCACGCAGGTTTTTACGATTCGCACCAACCGCGGCGGTTTTATCTTACACATAAATATGAAGTCATGTCAGGAATAAATTATTAAGCTAGTCACGTATTTGCACATTTTACGCAACCGACGGTAGGTCTGGTCGTCTATCTTACTCCGCGTCTTTGTCTACCCTCTATCCTGGCTCGTGTGTGTTGGTGGGGGAGCACGTATTCGGGGAAGGGGTAAACCGAGGTTTTTATTGGAAAAGGTCGTCCAAGTTACGAGGTAAATTCTCATTCCGTTGGCGCTCACCGGCCTCTAAAGGGACGAGGTTTCATTATTTTTTCATCAAGCGTTACGACCTCTCGAGTTGTTTTTCTTTCGTGGAGGAAGCCACCGTCGGTCCAACACGTCGTCAATGTTCATGCCGGAGCCAAAATACTTCTGATCCGTCTTATGAGTTCTGGAACGCCCACTTCCAATCTAAAAACTAATTTTATCGCCAGTTGAACGGACCGGCTGGGAAATGTCGGCCATGGCGTATGCCACATTTTGATCGTTCTGTTGATGGAAAGAAGTTAACGTGGCAGAATATTGAATTTTTGGGCGAGAAACACCTCAATGATGAATATTATCTTGTTCAATGGCTGAAGGCAATCCCCCACGATCGTTCGAGCGAATAGACTATTCTTCCTATTATGAATTTATTAAATAGTTAGGATTTTACATAAGTGTGTCCAAGTAGGCAGCTTCAGATAACGTTTTTATATCATGTTCGCAGGTATTGTTCTAAGCTGCGTCCTATTCAGCGCCTTGTACCGACCCCTGAAGCCTATCCGGGTCTGCGTGCCGAGCACCGACGTCGTTGGAAACGGCGACAAAAGCAAAGAGGTCCCTCTCATGGAGCGGATTCGACGAGCTCGCGAACATCTGAAACGCACATACTCCACGATCAGCATCGAGAACGAGGTCGGCATCACGGCAGTCCAGCCCGTCCAGACGACGATCCTCCGCGCCAACAACAACGTCTCGTACCCGACGGCGGCCGAAATCTTCAACAACACCGATCCCCATTCGAAAGATGCGCCCAAGCCGAAACAATTGAACAAAGTCAGCATGGAGAAACGGCACAGCATCCCGCTGAACAGTACGAGTTTAGCGACGAACAAGAAATCGCGCCATGACGACGACGACTACGATCCGATACGCGATTACGAGAACGAAGAGGAACTCTTGGCCGCTCATTTTCACGACGACGTCTTCTACTTCCCGAGGAAGATGAGCAACAAGAATGCGGAAGTGCGAAGGAACAGTATCACGATAAAATACCGATCACGGACTATGAGTGACAGTAGTTACAAAGATTCAGGGCGGAGGAATACCATGTCCAGGGTCGACGTTGGCGTGCGCCCTCTCTACAGGGACGATATCTTTTTCGCTGCTAGCCTCAACCGCTTGCCTCAGTACGCGTCTAAGGTAAATAATAAAAATATTACAATATTAAAGTTAGGTACGTTATCGAGTCAGAAAATTGATCTCTGTTCGGATTGGAGATCAGATGATTGATCCATTTAACTGGATGATCTTCAAGTCAAATTGGACTGATGAATGATTCTTTGGAGAAGCGAATGCTGCGAGCATGCAGGGGGTCCAGTAATTTTTCCGCTACTGTCGACAATCTTCAGTCTCCAATGGCAGATTTCAACAACTCGGATTAGGGCCTGGATAAGCAGTAATCTGAAGAATATAAAAAATTGGGTTTCGAATCCTACAAGTCGGATTCAATAGGAATACCTACCTACGAAAAGTGGGAGAGCTGATTGTAGGGATGGGATATCGATATCGATAATATCGGAATATCGATATTTTCCTTGCGATATCCGATATTTCATTATCGATATTTTGATTCCGATAATATCGGAATATCGATATTTTCCTTGCGATATTATCGGTTTTAAAAACTCAACTGAGAAATGGGTAGCTAGCGCAAGTATTAAATTATGAACAGGTGAGCAAAAAAAAAATCAATGAATTCGTGCTTGATTTTGCAGATTTTATTAATGAAAACAGATAATCATAAATCCGTACGTGAATATCGTATCAGTATTCATATATATGTGTCAAAGGTTGTGATGTAGGTAGAGAGGGCTAGTTGTTGTATCAGATTCTGATTTCTGTCTGTACTTCTTCTTCTTTGACCAGCAAGCAACTTGTTCACACTTTTAGACCCTATAAACTTTATAGGTTCATTTAGTTTATACTATACTAGCTGTACCCGCCCGGCGTTGCCCGTGCAAAAATAAGGAAATGCAGATAAGTGAATATCGCAGGAATCTCTCTCTCGCTCTCCCCCGCATCGCTATTGCTGTACCCGCCCGTGTCGCCGTGTTGTCACTTTTTTCATTTATTTCTCTTTTTTTCTCGTTTATAACTCACTTTTTTATAATTTTAAAACTCACTTTTTTTAAATTCACTTTTTTAAAATTAAAAAAAAAATTTTTTTTCAAAAATTGAAAATTGCGCTTCGAGGTTTTGTTGCCAGCCTCTTTGTGCTTCCGTGTGAAAAATTCCAAGTCCCTGCGTGCGATAGATTTGGCTGGAGACAACCAACAAACAAACACTTGCTTTTATTATTATAGATTCACAGTTGATATTTAATCTGATCATAGCAGCCCCACATAAAAGTATTGAAGATTATTCTGCCATTTAACGTGAAAGAGGTAACCTGAATAGTTTGGTGATCAAAACTGAAGTGAATTGAATGTTCCGATATTTTTGGCCGATAATATCGGATATCGATATTTTTCTTCCGATATATATCGGATATCGATATTTTTATTTGATATATCATTTGATACCGATATCGATATTATTCTTCCGATATCCCATCCCTAGCTGATTGAATTCGCATCTGTTGATAAGGGATATCAAGGAAAATTTGCTAATCTATTTGCAGAGCTGTGTAGTTGATAAGAGTCGAGACGTAGAGAGAAAATCTCTCGAGCTATTGGAGTCCGGTAGACGTAGATACTGAGATAGATTGTATGATAAATCTATTGGGAACAGAGTACCGATCAAAATCTTATGGCCAGTCAACAATTTATTCTCGACTTGAAATTGTGCTACCTCTGTTGTGCTCCATAGATTACTATGATGGTTGAATTTGAAAGGACCGCTTAACTTCTTTATTCTGCACGCTACTCACAACGGAATCTCGAGATATTCACAGCAATGCTCAATGTTAGGTCAAAAATCATTTCGAAGACTATTTATTGAATCAAGTTTCAATATTGGCCTTGCAAAGAACCTGATCTTCACCGAAATTATTCCACCGTAGTTCGTGCCCTCAAAGGAAGACTTTTGAAAACTTCGGCCGAACGGAAACGCGCTTCAAAATCAGCTCCGTGTGATCGGGCGAATCTTGGAAACTTCCATCGTTTCTATACTAACTTTGCTCTTTCATCGATGTTGATCCAATATCTCAAAGAGGTTGATTGAATCTCTTTTTCCCGCCCAACTTCTCGAACTCGGCTCCTGGCAATAATTTTATCCACTTGGAGCGGTTTATGAAATTACGTCCGTTGACTGCCAAGAGGAAAACAAGCTCGCCTGGCTTATAAAAGAAAATCGTGGAGAGCAGCCTTTAACAGGAGCTGGAGGAATTTCGGTAGACAATAGGATCTGTTTCCCAGCAAAGAACGTCATTGAACCTGAAAACCTAGGCAAAAGGGGCTCTTAGAATCAAAAACTATTTCAAATAGTATAAGATTGAGGTTGGAGTGAGATGAACTGTGATTTGGATGGATAAAATTGAATATTTCGGAAACTGTCCACTCATGAGGCCAATCAGGTGCAAAAACTTGCAAAAATGTAAATGCAAATGGTTGTTTACCAGATGAGAAGAGACATTAAGCTCGTTTTGATATAGATTTATTCCAAGAGCGCCTTTTGCCAAGTTTTCCTATGTTCAATAACTTTTTCCACTGGGAACAAACCTAATGCTATGAGGCAGGACGGAATACTTATTTGATTATACAATTATACGTTCAAATTCACCCCTGAAATGGATATTGGACCATCTATTCAGTCCCTTAGTATTTTCTTGTTCTGATCCTGCGATCCCGCCCAGAGATTGAAAGCATTTCAGATCCGCAGGCACCCAAAAATTTTGTGCTCAAACTGCTCAGAGACGTGGGTCAGGATTTCCCCATAATTTTTGAACCTTGTAAACCCCGGATTCTCGCTATTTTACCCATCGTTCGGATTTCCTAAATAATCCTCCGACGCTTGCATTCTTTGTCTACAAAAATATTGGTAATCCTTGAAGGTTAAATTCTAGATAACATACCTACCTGCTTGCTCGGTATTTTACAACATTGATTCGTTGGACAGTGCAGCGGTCTGGATTACACGATGTCGGTAACTCGGCTGCCGACGTGGAACGATGTCCAAGAAGAGGAGGACGCCACGTGCCAACTGTGTCCTGAAGCTGTTCGCCGTACCTTGGCCACAATGCTCGATATGACGCTTCTCAAATCGCCGGTTTTCATGCTTTTCGCCTTCGCAGGCTTTGCAACGATGCTGGGCATATTCGTACCATTCGTCTATTTGTCCGGTGAGTGAATAAAGAATATGGTTCTGAGCATAATCATGTGAAGGTATTACCACAACCACTACTTGATACCTATGCCGACAAAAAAATTTCCTCAAATTTTCCATCTACCCTTTGAAAATTGTCGTCCAATTAGTATGCATCCTCTAACTTGGATTGCTTCAGACAGAGCCATATCCTGGGGTTACGATCCGAGCACGTCGATTTTCCTACTGTCGACGATCGGCATCACTAACACAATCGGTCGGATAATGTGCGGCGCCATCACGTCAGTGCCAGGCATCAGCGCTCTGGCCATAAACAATATTGCGCTCACTGTCGGAGGGCTGGCCACCATTTTCAGCGCATACTCGCAATCGCATACTTTCCAGTTCGCGTACGCGGCTATCTTCGGTTTCAGCATCTGTAAGTACGTCTGCAGAGCAAACGAGCTGCATTGAAAAATATTCTTATTTTTCGAGTCTAATCTCTTTTATTGAAACATGACGTGCACCCGAGTTCGGCGTAGAAGTAATTACAAGTAAAAATACGATTATAATCACAAGCATTTAATTTGAGATTGACGATTGAGATTAATTTGATGACGATTATATTCATGAGGTCTTGATTCATGGTTACGATCAAGATTACACAATCCTAATTACAAGTAAAGTTGATTATCAGCTTACAAACTACACCCAAAAACTCAACTTACAAACTTAACTAACCAATTCACCCTACTCACCAAGTCAACGCCTCAACCCAAAAACTCAATAACCGAACTGAACTCACAAACTCAACTCACAACCTCAACTCCTAAACTCAACTTACAAACTCAACTCACAAACTCAACTCTCAAACTCAACTCTCAAACTCAACTCTCAAACTTAACTCTCAAACTCAACTTACAAACTCAACTCTCAAACTATACCTACAAACTCTAACTTAACTCACAAACTCAACTCTCAAACTCGTCTCACAAACTCAACTTACTAAGTCATCTCTTTAACTATAACTACAAACTCCAACTTAACTGACAAACTCAACTCTCAAACTAAACTCAGAAACTCAACCCACAAACCAAACTCTCAAACTCAACTCTCAATCTCATCTCACAAACTCAACTTACTTGTCAACTCTCAACCTATACCGACAAACTCCAACTTAACTCACTAACTCGACTCTCAAACTCAACTTACTGAGTCGACTCTAGAACTATACCTACCTACAAACTCAATTCTCCAACATACCTCACAAACTCAACTCTTGAATTTAACTCACAAACTCAACCCACTAACTGAAATCTCTAACTTCGCCCTCAAACTCAACTTACTAAGTCAACTGTACGACTAAACTCTCAAACTTAACTTACAAACTCCATTCAAAGTCAACTAACAAACGTAAATCTGGAGGTTGTGAGTTAAGTTTGAGTGTTGAGTTTGTGAGTTAAGTTGGAGTTTGTAGGTATAGCTTGAGAGTTGACCCAGTAAGTTGAGTTTGTGAGATGAGTTTGAGAGTTGAGTTTCTGAGTTAAGTTTGAGAGTAGAATCTGTGAGTTAAGTTGGAGAGTCGAGTTCGTGGGTTGAGTTTGATAGTTTATTTAAGGAGTTGAGTTTTGGGCTGAGTGTATGGGATAAACTTGAGAGTTGAGTTCAAGAGTTAAGTTTGAGAGTTGACTTTTTGGGCTGAGTTTGTCGCCTGACTTTGCGAGTTCAGTTTATGAGTTGAGTTTTTTGTAGGTTGACTTTGAGAGAGAAGTTATTTGATTGAGATTGAGAGTTGGGGTTGAAAGTTGACTTAGATAGTTAAGTTTTTGGGTTGAGTTTAAAAGTTGATTGTTTGAATTGAGTTCGTTGGTTGAGTTGTTGGGTTGAGTTTTTGATTTGACTCTGTAAGTTAAGTTTGTGGGTTGAGTTTGAGAGTTGGGTTTGCGTGTTGAGTTTCTGAGTTGGCTTTGGAAAAAGAACGGCCCAGAGAGATTTGAAATTTTATGAATATTTGACTTTAGCAAAGAAATATAGTTGGGAAGTAGATATTTACTGTTGCCTTGATGGAATTCGTAAACTCCATTTTCAACGCGAATTGAAGCGAGTCAATAATTGACAATTCAAACAATTATCGTTTCAGCGTGCTGGGCCTCGTTGAGATCAATCATCGTCGTCGACTTGATCGGGATTGAAAAGCTCACCAACGCTTTTGGCCTTATCCTTATGTTTCAAGGATTCGCGGCCACTATGGGAGCACCAATTGCAGGTAAAGTACCAATTTTAGAAAAACTTATGGTTGGCAGGTCCTTTTTTATTCGTCCATGGATCACAGTAGCGTTTCTGAGGAGGAAGCTCTGATTTGCATCGATGAAGCTCTCAGATCTCTCCCGAATTTCTCATCCGAAACTCCGACCGGTTCTTTGGGTTGCCATTTAATACGGTGCTTTTTACCTTGATTGTAGAAGGCAGCTAACCCTTAACCAGCTATCAGCTTAGTTAACCAGCTATCCCTTTAGAGCTAGCTTGAAAGAATGTTTTATATGTTTTCTAATCTAACTCCCGGCAGGCCGTCTCTCGGTGGCTGTGCTTTTGAATTCGAATCTCTTCATATCGATTGAATTTTTCCAGGCGTATTTCTAGACATCACAGGCAGTTACGAGATCCCATTCTACTTATCGGGCGGCCTCCTGCTATTTTCCGGAGTGATCTGCTACCCGTTGAACTATCTCAACGACAAAATGAAAAACCGACAAGGCGAATCCGACGATTCTGAAGCCGTCAAAGGATCGAGTTAGCGAAAAAATCGGCGTAGCGACTCACAATGGAAACCTCGTTGTTTTACCATCGGCTGTAAGTCAACTCGGAGGATTCCAAAAGTGATTATTTCGACTTTTCTCGAGTGAGAAAATATTTTTGTCTCGCGTTGGTTTTTGTACAGCTATTCCGAGTATGATGAAAACTCAATTTTCCTCACGAGAGCTAATTTCGTTATGAGGTCCCTTGATGAAGGAATTGAAAGTTCGAAGACTTGTACAGTATCGAGGGGAGCTTGACGTCTTTCAGCCTAATAATGTTTAATTTTCAAAAAAATCCAAGAATATTTTCAATGTTTAGTCAAGATGTTACTTCGATGACCTAAAATCAGATGGTTTAAGAAAGAGACAATTCTTCTTCTTGTTATCTATTGATTAAATGCGATGGGGCGATTTCACCGTTACCGCCATCATCAGGAACCATCTAAACACATTCGTAGGAGCACGGATGAGTAAAGAATTCTCAGGATGTTGTCAAGTTTCTGAGATGTACCCAGTCGGGAGTTCTGGGGATGATTAGTTCTGAGTGATACGGTCGAGTGGCGAGCCACTCGTGGCAATCAACGACAAAGGGCGAGCCTACCGGTTAAACGGTATCCAGTTCTGCTCATTCTCGAAGGGGAAACTTGGGATTTTAAAAATTTCGGGTATAGGTTCAAGACTCCGTTTGTGGGCAGTATTCCCCGCGCTATGGCCCAGCTGGATTTCTTTTTCGGAATTTGGCTTTTGAGTGCGCTCTTGAAGTTAACTCGCAGCGGGCGTATTATCTTTTTTTTTAAATTCGTGCCGTTTTTGCTTATCCTATTGCAAATCACATTTCGACGGTGATTTGGCAACATGTATCCATATTTGGGCATATTGAGTTAAGGGGCTATATCGATGTAAAATTTCATGCCTAATCGATTGGAGTGCTTATCTTTTACGTTAGTAGCCTTAAAATGACAAAAAATCGCAAACTGCAGACACGTTTTTTTGCTCTCTTGTAAAATTGCTCAAAATTTTTTAAGACATGTTGCCAAATCACCGTCGATTTGCTTTCTTTTTGTCCCAAATCTGACATGCCTAACCTAAATCTTCGGATTTTTTCTCAGTGCCGGTTCCAATCAGTAGATAGGGAAAGAGCACCAGTTATTGGCCATTCAAAAGTGTTTCTCTCTGTAATGCATTCAAATTAAATTCTTTCGAGTTCTTTTTTGATTTTTCGAAGAGCAAACATTCCAGGATTGTGGTCCAATACCAATTTTTCCTCAATTTTGGGTCCAAATTATTTGTTTTTTGGAATAAATTCTTTTGTACCAGGCTCCTTCCCACTGAACCCGACTTGGTACATCTCTGACAATAACCATGGAAGAAGTATGCATGATCTATCCCAGTGTCATGAAGGACTAGTCTTAACTCATCCGTGCATTGACATCATGTACGACACGAGGCGTTTTATAAGAAACGGTTACTGGTGATATTTACCTATGCGTAAAATTCGTATTCGAGCGATGTATTTGGTCCGAAATAAATACCTGTAAAATTTCTAACTGCGTGTTTACTACTCACCTTTGTACTGTTTCGAAGCACAACTTTGATGGATCCTGTTTGATTTAGGAGAAACGCATCGAAAGGTGAAACTCCTCGTCTGTTTTCTTCTTTTCTAATTTTCCATGGATGAGACGAGAAAAGGCGAATTTTCGAAAACCAGAGGAGTTGAAAATAGGATGTCTCATAAAGAGCGAATTTCCTTAAATGGCCAGAAATTCATTTCCAACCCCCAGTTTTTCAGATTCCCTAAAATACCGGAGCAATTTTTTTATTAATTTGTTTTTATTCAATCAATCTCCTTAGATAGAAGTTGATCTAGAAAAAAAACTGGAAATATTTCACGGTATTCGTAAATTGAAGCGTTTTGAGTACAAACGGCCAAAAATTTAAATAAAAGTTATTAACAATTTAAATCTCCATTCCGCACATTTTAGGTCGGAACCACTGCCATCTAGCGACAATTTTTGAAACTTCTGATAAGATTTCCCCGCCCGCTCATTTTTAAACGTCGCCGAAACCTAACCTAAAAATTATGTTTTTGACAATTTCAATGAAAATGATTAAATATTATGTTTTTATAGATGACGGACAAAGAGGGGTTGAGTGGAAGAAAACAAGCCTTCAAAGCGGTTAAGCATTTTAGAAGAAATCTCCTGGGAACCAATAACTGGACGTTTTCTTGAAATTTCTTTCGAAACACTGAACCGTTTTTGAGCTATCAAGGCTTGTTCTCTTCTGATCAATCCCTTTCTACGTCCGTTACTTGAAAAACAGTTTATATTTAATGATTTTCATTATAAATATTCCGAAAACAAAACATATTTTTGAGGTTAGGTCGACGTTGACTCTCAAGGTTTTTCAATTCTCTTGATTCAGGCACAACCTGACTGCCTCCATTCAAATAGACGTCGTTTTTGTTTCGATCCAAGGGTGAAAATTGCGTATCCCAGCCGGACCACGAGCGTTTTTCTCTCGACGCGACGCCACCGACCGTCAGATCCGGGATTGTCAATTTCAAACATGGCAACAGACTTTTTGAAAATTAATGTAATGAAAAACAATGGAAACACAATACGCAGAAGTATAAATATATAGGTATGCTGAGAATAACAAGTCATACAAACCTATTAACAAATAGTCAACACAGCGACTAAGAGTAGCAACATCGAAAATGGTTGCACGCCGAGTAAATTGTATTTTTTCTGTTATCAGCTCATCGTTCTCATTTTATGAGCCTCTGTGATGTTGACCGATCGAAAAATGATCTTTTCTCTTCGCCTATTTCGTTAACAGTATTATAACAATAATAATAATGCGTAATATATACTTCTCCAATGAAAAAACAATCAAATCACACCAAAGTGAATTGATCACCACCGCAGATCACCTTACACATTACGAAAACGCCGGCCACGGGGTGCGCGTGGCAAATTCGGGGGGGCGGGGGGTGGATTTCTTTTCGAAAAACGCCAAACATTCTCAACAACACGCGACGGTAACGATAGACCTGATATTATCCGACAAGCCGTCGATGAATTTTCATATTTTGAATATAAAAAAAATCAAGCCGTCTTCACACGCTTTTGTTTATTTACTCAGATTCGTCAACAGGAGTTACCATCGGAGGTGAACTTATCCGAAAGATGGCTCTTGATTTTTTCTCTTCGATAAAAATTCAAAAAACTGTACTTTTTGGGTTACGTTATATGCTTATATCTGGCTAACATTCAGATTAGTAAGTTCAAGATTAATGCGAAGACCAGCTCGACTGCAATATTGTAATTACGATGCCGGACAATAATTCGACTCATTTTCTCTTTTTTGAGAATTTCTCCTTTTTCGGCAAAGTAAAAACACTGCTTACAATCTCCTAACTCCTAATACGTAGGCCATATTATTCTTGTGAATAGTCGTCAATTTAATCCGTTCACGTGTTTTATACAATAAAATGTCTACTGTGAATTCACTCTCCAATTTTAAATAGTTAAGTCCTCCGCTAGAAATTTCGCTATGTTTTCTGACCGATGTAATAGAGAGGGTTAGATACATTGTGATAGTCATTGAGAAAGTTGGAGAAAATTTGCACGTTCGTGTCAACTGATGCTACGAAGAATGAATAGATTTCGAGAAATTTCACTCGTAAGGTACTTGATTATTTTCCTTTATCAAAATGGTAATAGTTCCCATAAGCAAGTAGAAGTAGAGGGAGTATAGGCAAAATCTGAGAACTTTTCTTCCCTTCCGGAGTCTTTACGATCCGAAATCGGTGGATACAATCCGAAAAAACGACTTCGCCTCGCGTTTTACGTCCATTACCTCGAGCAGTCAGTCTCAAAATTGAAGAAAAAAAAAATTAAAAAATAAGGAAAGAAACAATAATGTGGCGGAGGATTTTCAATCCGTCCGAGCATTTTGATTTTTCCAAAATCACCCGATTGATTTTCTACCCCGTATTGGAATGGGAGAGTCGCGAAGAAGAAATCGAAGAAAGAAAATGAAATAAAATCGTAAAGATTTTTTTTTTTGACTCGGATTTAATTTAAAAATAACAGTGCTTCAGTTATAATTCTAAAGATTCTACCTTAGGGTAATAATAAACTATTACGAGTTCTCATCTTCCATCCCCCTATCCTGGGGGGAGGGGGCCAGTTTAAAATTACCACCGCTTAAACGTATATTTGTTGTTCTTTCATTATTTTATTTCATCAGGTAAAAGAGTAATAATATTCATAATTGTCGTATATTTTTAACGAAGTTAAGAAAATGAATCAGTACAAGGGCATAGAAGAAGGGAGGGGGGCAAAATTGATCAAATTCCACGAAAAAATCGAATCTAAATCGCAATGAGCGTGTACATGTTCTTAGCGCAGAAACAGGCACATCCTAAGTGAACACAAACAAACTGAACAAACAAACGATAGAAAGTCGATTACGTGATCGTTTTGTTGTTTTTTTTCCGCCACAGTAAACACTTTATAGAATACAACACCGAGAAAAAGTTTTGAACTTACTAATATTTATTTTTATATTCGAGAAGACATATATTTTTCAATAATGGAGACCTACTCAAGTGAATTATTCGTAATTTGTGTATTTTTTTATTTATTTCGATATACCTATATGAATACATTGTATAGAATTCTCAAAAAGTGAATAATGTATGTTCTATTATACACGAAAACCAAGTTTTCAAAAATCAACCAGAAAAAAAACAAGAAACGGAGGAAACGGGGAAAATGAATTTGTCCAATGATTCAGTTAAAATCACATTTTATACAACTTAAACGAAAGAAAAAGGGAAAACAGGAAAAAAAAGGAGGAAAATCCTTAAATGTGGAAAAAGTGCGACGAGCTCCAGCAGGAGACGCGTAGCGATATTCTTAAAATTATTCCAAAATCCTAGTCTGAGCGTACGGAATAAAGAAATTGAAACAAAAAAAGAAAAATTAGATACAGGAGTAAAAGACAAAAATTGTTAATAATCGGCAACAGCTGTTTGTCTTTTGAACACTGAAGAATTAAAAGAGCAAGAACAGGAGCACAAAGCAACTGGCGATTAATTTCTTTTCTTCTTTTTCTTTCTTTCTTTTTTTTTTTTTGTTGAACAATTCGGTGAACGGAACAGGAATGTGTGTGTAAAAGGTTCATTTTTTCTCCTATAAGTAGCCACTAGTGTAAAATGAGAAAAGTGAATTCCGCCTAACATGATTTACGTAGCTTCACGTGACAAACGTAAACATAAACTAGCGAAGAATAAATATAATGAAAAAATTGTTTATCCCTTAAAAAAAAGATGATGAACTTAGCGCGCGACATGAAGGAAAGAGAAATAAGTTATATGTCTGAATTTATAAATAACGCAAAATACCACAATGATAAAGAGTAACGACACTCTAAATTACTTTTGTTGTTGTTTTTTCTTTAATTTTTTTTACAAAAATTTACAGATATTTTATGTTAGAACGTTGCATTCACTTATTATGATACCACTTATAACATCAAACCACTGAATGTCATTAGTGGTAAGGCGGTTGCCAGTGGTTTTCTCACATGGAAAGCAGTAATGCAATTCGCATGATGTTAAAATTGCATCAACAATTCACTTCGATGTCATCATGGTTACAAATTCTGCAACAGAAGAAATCGACAGACGACGAATGGTCAAACGGTTGGACGACGCATCAGAGGAAAATCGGAACGGAACAACTAAAAGTTAGCAATTATATCTAGTGCGAATCGTTAAAAAACGTAGTAATTTTTCCTTCGAAAAAAAAATAAGTAAAGCTAAATTTGCCCAAAATGATTATTTACCTACAATTACGTATGTACAGAAAAAAATTATAAGTGCAAAAATAAAATTTTTCCTCAGAAAAATTCTTAACGATGCAGACCGACCGAGAGATTGTATCGAACATCGAACATTTATTTCAAACATTTTATCTGCTAGAAAAATAGTTTTGCAATTGGCAAAAAAAATTGAAATAACAATATTAAAATTAAAAAATTGTTGAGGTAGTGGTTCTTTTCTGTATTAACGGAATAACAGCTGAAAAAAATTCGCATTTTTGCAAATTAATCAGAATTCTTGGCGAAAGACAAAACTCGATAAACTCTCAAAAAAGTCGGTTTCATTGAAAATTTTTATGGAAATCAATAAATCGTTAGGTAAGTTGAAATTTCAATGATTAACGCTTTCTTGAGTTCAAGAAAATAATCCTGAAATTTCTTCACCTGAAATGATCAAATTTGTTCACCGCTTTCCATTAATACCTTTAGACACAATTTTGAACATTTTATGCTAATAAGCAATCCCTTACTAAAATGAACTACACAAGTTTCAATATTTTGAATAATTTCCAAAAACTTTTTCGAAAAAATCGATTTTACAATGTTAAAAAATTGTGAGCCTTCCCTCACCGCTGTGACAAGTTGTCGAGGCAAATGAAATTTGGGCCGTTTTGGCGCCCGATTTTTGGATTTTTCAATAGTTCAAAATTGCGGGCGTTAGAACGACCCATGACCCGGGTGCCCCAACTGGTTATTAGTGAAGGAACTTCTTGAAATCTCATGGAGGAAGAGATTTCAAAATACGGTCCTAGGTATATTTATTTTTATCGAAAAGTCGTTTGAATAAGCTAAAATTTTTTTTTCTGAAACGCAACAACGTTTGTATTATAAGCTATATAAACAACTAGCCAACTTTATTTGTTTTTTAATCAATAGATTCAAATTTGTATTCATTTGTCTCATATTTACGTTTCATCGAAAAAAAAAAAACAAAATATGAAAATTCCTCGCCGAAAGACTAAAACCCTGCACATCCTACAACGTGATTTCTCATGCAATTTATGCTGAAAAAGAGCATGCACCATTGATTCTAAATCGGAGTATCATTCATCGAATAAAGAAAACAACGCTGTACTTATCGACTAGCGACACTCGTCAATTTCGGTATAAAATCGGACCGTTTCGATTGTAAACAAAAATGGCCGCCTTTTACGGCCCGATCGAAATCCCACGGCTTCTGTGCATTTTGGTGTGATCTCTTCAAATGATACCAGTGTTTCGATGTTGAATAACTGTCTACTACACTCACAAATCGAATCGCTGTCGAGCAAAAGAAAAGAAATGATGTATCAGCGCAATATGTACATCATCGGGTGCCTTGTAAACGCAACTTGAAAATCGGTAACGAAAAACCATCAAGTACTTCGTGTGCTTTTGTAGCGCGTTCAAGCTTTCAAGAGCGACAAAAAAAAGAAAGAAAACGTTTTTCCAAAGTTTTTCTCCTGTAAAGTCAATTTTAAAACAATTTCATGACCAAATAAGCCAAATGCGTGGTTGGAGTCGAAAATCTAAGTTCGGAGTTTCTATGGGCAAGGGTGACATTTGAGGGTGAATTTGACCCGGGAGCCAAAAGGTAAGGGGGTGGCAGCATGAAGGGGAGCGGAATGAAACGTGAGATTAACCTCGAAATCGATCTGTAAGAGGTGGGTACAGAACGATCGATTGATGATCTGTTATCAACACAACCCATTGCATAAATCAGTGGCTAAGCTATATTAATCGATAAAACTCACCTACGCTACACGAGGTCGTTACACCTGTGTTATACACCTTGGAACTCATACTGGGCTGGCTCGAACAGAAATATAATTTTCACCAAAAATTTACCTACTCGTTACAGACTTGTTAGTTACGAAGGTTACGTACTTATCCCTCGACAAAACTAACATCCGTTGATGTTACTCGCTAGCCGGTACCTTGAAATTGCAAGGATTTTCTGAAACGTATTTAAATAAATTGGCCTAATTCTTAAAATACATGGCGCTATGTGTCAAACCTCCAGGAGTGATTGATGATATTTACAGAATTTACATTAGCTTCCTGTCATTAGGCTAACTGATATACAGAGTATTTACACTTCCGATTGTCTTCCTTCGAGGGGCCGATTCTTCAACTCATTTGCAACAATTTTTGTTCTATAAACTTTTTTGTGAGCCCCCAAAAAAGTGCACTTTTTTCGCTTTGAATTTTTTTTTCGTGTTTTCGACTTAGTTTCAGTAAAATGGTAATAAGTCCCTTGAATATTCGAGTAATCGCAAAAATAAGGATACCGTTGGAGAGAGCATTAAATTTTCAATAATTTTGAGGTATTCGCAGCTTTCTAAAATTAAGTTGAGATAGCAACGAAATGATGCAAAAGTCAAGAAATGCTCATTCCTTGAAAATATCTATTTTTTCCACGTTCGTTAAGGACTACCAAAAAAAGGAAAACTTTCCAGCACGTTCTAGGAAAAACTGGCCCAAAATGTCAGCTTTCCAACGGTATAGTCATTTTTTGATTTATCCCACTTTTTAAAAGAAAAATGGACGTTTAATTGCAGAAAAACGTGTTTTTTTGCTGCATTCACGGTCTTAAATGGGTAACTTTTGCACTACCACATCAACACTTCCCAATGATCGCAAGTTGCACCAATGATTCCGAACCATCGAGAAAATATGAGATCTCAAACTTCTCCGAATTTTTCCCAGTCAAACGTTCGGGGGGATTCTCGGTAACCGCTCACTATAAACTATCGGTTTAGCACTTGTAAACAAGGCGGCTTCCCATTCGCTATCCTCGGAAGGCAATGAACTTGCCTAATCGGCAGTCGAGTCTGGCGAATCCGAGTTTTGGCATTACCCGCGAAAATGTTTACTCAACTCAAAACTGGAAGCGAGTTATGTGTATTTTTAGTAACTGCGGCCTGAACAGGAAGATTAACCCGCAAGGGAGAAGACCTAGGTGGAAATAAGTGGAACCACCTTGGCTATAAAAACGTCTTTCGCTCGCTTCAACTTCATAAGTGTGAGACTGCGGCTAAAAATACAGCTGCGCGCAAAACGGCAATTCCGAGCGAAGACACTGGAACCCCAACGGAGGAATGGGATGCGTATTATTTAATTAGTCAATTGATATTATTGAATATTGAGATATCGACCCACTAGTTGATATTTTTATGGGGTGGATGACCCTAATCCCGAAATTGTTCAATAGGGTCAAGTGGGGTAATTATGAACATGGGGTAATTAAGAACAAAGTATGTTTGCGCCCCTGTGAGCAATGGAAAAATCAAAAAGATGTAGCAATCGAATGTTCATTCTCTCATTGATAGGTTACGACTTTTTTTTCTCCAATTTGGCAACGCCGATGACGCCATTTACGTGTTTATCAAAAACCTTATTAAAAAGTTTGTAAAACAGTTTTTTAGTGTTTGAGGTTCTTCCCTCTTCTGGCTGAAAAAATTGTGTTAAGTTATTGTTTTCAATATTTTTACATGCGTTAATTGTTTCTTCAACAGGATTTCACTCAAGTTTTGCCATATCTCGTTCTCAGTGACTTACAGAGGGTGTTCATAATTACCCCATACTTTTTTGGGTATGGGGTAATTATGAACATTTTTTTCTGAGAGTTTTTTTGCACTTCTTGTCCATTTTTAGCAATGAAATGGTACAAACTAGGTGATTTTCGTTTGAATTATGATATTTTGGGAGTATGTAAGCATATTGACTTGATTTATTTGGATCTTGGGGTAATTGTGAACTATGCTATGGGGTAATTATGAACATCGTCTTTTACATCTCATACGCCTAGTGTAACACGTTCGTGCTAACTGTCACATGTAACAGTGTGAAATGAATCAAATGTAACCTTTTGAACACCTCTTTTAAACGTCAAAATCGCTGTTCATAATTACCCCATACCCTATGGGATAATTATGAACATAAGGGGTAATTATGAACAGTGGTTTTCAAAGACCATACAGCAGTCAAAAAAATTCAAAAACTGTCTCACAGTGTATTGGGGATGTAAACCGATTGTTTTAGAGAGGTTTCCAGGTTTTTACATGGACTAGGTACTTCTGAGAGCTGTCAGTTTGTAAAATTGTTGCAATTTGTTCATAATTACCCCACTTGACCCTACCTAAATCGAGCGCTTTCGACCTGGCGGGCCTCGTCAGGAGTTACAGCAGTTTTTTCTCCCCTATTTAGAGTATTTTGTAATTGCCTGGAAGTATTTTAATCGTATAGATAGTATTGTGATAGTCCAAAATCAACAATCGGAACAGAGCTTCAAAAAAAAAAAAAAAACATTTACTCAGAATCATTTTCTGAAAAAGCGTGCTCGTGTGTCCGCATGTCTGAGGTCATTTACTGTTTCATTCAACCCCAAGAGACTTGTACCTAACGAAGAAAACACTCAATTCAAGTTAAGCAATTTACAAGAACGATGATTTTCAAGGAATCGACGCTCATATTTCAAACGGTCGTCGTCGTCCCTGTAACGTCGGATAGGCCGTCGTCGACGTCGGTCGTTTCCTTTTCGCTCTGTTTCTTTTTCCCTTTTTTGGCCGCCTTCTGTTTTTTCGCTTTACTTTCTAACAATTTCCTTTCTTTTTTCAAACGGTCCGTTGCCTTCTTCATTTCGGCAAATTTAACATCCCTCACATTTTCTTGCATGCGATTAAAAAATTCTGAAAGCGCCAGGCCCGATTATTTTCCGGTCGATTGCCAACAAATCTTTTTAGATGTTCTTTAACAGAAAATATCCGTAAGAAAAGAATGAGTGGAAAGTCCCTTGCTTGAACTGAGGTCAACAGAAATGATCGATTTTCGTCCATAGCCCGAGATTTGGTTATTAAATTTGCAAATCGGCCTACACCTCTGCATAGAACATTGGACCAATCGATTCGACCCCAGTTGCGAACTCAGTTAGAACCCGTTTTGAGGGGTAGAATTTGGCTTGGAGGAGGTAGATTTGGGGATTGTTTTGCACATTTTCATGTTGTAAATATTTTCTAAGAATCATTTTTTAAGGAATGTGTCCATTTGTCTCAATTTCTGACTAAGCCTAAAATTTACTAAAATTTTAGTCTACAAATTTGAATAAAAATTCCTTCGCATTTTCCGAGATGAGAATTTTCCGACATGATTTTCCGGACATTTGTATCGAAGGTTTTCGAGGTTTTTTCCTATCCGCGCCGCCGATAGCCAAGATGGGAAGAGGGCGCGTTGTCCTAGAACAGGTGGATCAATTTGCGCGCGCCGAATTCCCAACCCTCCTCCTCTTGCGACGGGGGAGTTTTTAATCAGAGTTGGATGAACTTTAGACAAAGGTTTGAGAGCGGATGGAAATGAAAGCTCAACACTGAGCTCGGCAAAATGCGGAATACCCTGAATTTTGAGTTCTTGCTGCCGAATATTCGCTATAAGTACCATAAAGTTACCTCGAATACAAAATTGGATTCTCAACAATTATTGTAGGCGTTACAAATATAACGCGAGGAAAAACGAAAATCATACTGTTACAAAAAAATCGAGATGAGAGGGGTTTTTAAAAAGACAGGTATTGGGCATTTGCATCATAGCTACTGAAAATATTCGACGTTTAGCTAACTTATATACAGGGTGTACACACTAAAGATTGTCTTCCCTGGGGAGGTCGATTCTTCAGCTTATTTGCTTCGATTTTTGTTCTATAAACTTTTTTGTGAGCCCCGAAAAAGGTGCACTTTTTCCGCGTTGAAATTTTTTTTCGTGTTTTCGACTTAGTTTCAGTAAAATGGCTATGAGTCCCTTAAATATTCGAGTAATCACAAAAATGAGGATACCGTTGGAAAGAGCGATAAATTTCCAATAAACTAACGGTATTCTCAGCTTTTTAAAAGCAAGATGATATAGCAAAAAATAAGGAAAATCTTCATCTCGGATTGGAAAACCTTCAATTTGGTTAGAAAATTTCGTCAATTCGACTTGGAAATGCCAGATATGCACATGTACCGAAGTTCGATTCCCTCAAATGGTAAAAGGTGGGATTATTCAAACAAATTTTCCGCTATGACAGCCTGAAAATTAGAAAAAATGGTCTATGATCAAATTTGAGTTGAAAAAAAAAACTAAATACAAAGGCTTTCTCAGTGATATACAGACAGAATTTGAAATTATTTACGCAAAGGTGTGTTGATACAGATCGTGGGTTGTTGTTTTCATGCTCGGTCATGATGCTGATCGGACGGCATGCGGGCCAGGTCTGGCATAGTACGTTACTCATCATAGGTACTTTTCTCCTGCTAAGCTGAACCACAACAAACTCGGGATTTCCTTCGTCGAATTGGGGGAAAAGTAGACGGAAACAGTCTACTTGCGTGAAATACGGTCAGCCGAATGAAAATTTTTTATTCGAGGCGACGAACAGATAGAAAAAAGGCGAATTTCGGTCGGGGGAAGAGAGACAAAGATTGATAATAGATACGGCGATTCATGACAAGCCAACCTGAGTTTGTGTTGGTTCGTTGTCAACGGGATACGTCTTGTCAAGTAAATAATACGAATCCGAACCGTCAGATTTGTCAAAAACGTCAATATTGAGTAAATTCCGGATAAACGAATCATAAAATACCAAAAAATGATTAAAATTGCTGAAAATTTTCGCGCTTAAGAAACTGATTTGTGAAATTTTGAAATATTATTTTAGAAGGAACATCGAACAGCACAGTTTACAATGAGCCGAAGATTGAAGATATTCTACGTTAGAAGCGAAAGATTCTACAGAATCGGAATCGATGTTGAATAACAGAGGATTCGACACATAAACATGAATCGTGGTACTCGAATTTAGCACATCAACAATTTCCCATCAGTTGTTCACGAGTTCGCAGCGGATTTATGCAGTTCTAAGTTCGAGAAGGTACAAACGTCAAAATGAAAATCGTCAACGGAAAAATCGAACGAAACAACAGAAAAAAAGGTCTAAAATTCCGAAAATAAGGGACAGGGGCGGGGGCCAATTCATGCCCTAGAGCTGGTGAACTATGATCGGTGTTGGTTGTAAACAAACACAGCTAACATGACATTCTTTGAAAGCATACGTGTCTCACTGACCGAGCATCGGTTGAAAACTATTCGAGCAATAGTATGGAAATCTGCAAGGAGAGACAGCATCGTGTCATGATCAAATGAAGAACTAGCAAAACAAGAGGGTGGAGAAAAGAAAATGCCGGAAAATCACACACACCCCCATCCCCCCGGAAAATATGAGGTAGACGAGAAGCTGGAAATTATTTTGACGAGAAACAGATCAGAAGAAGAAATCACACGGGAACTCAAAAATACCGCTATGGGAGCCATTTTGAAATGTTACGGCCCATGTTCGCATTGCGCGACGAACATGAACATTGTCCATCCCCTCAAAAGGGAACGGGGGACAAATGGAGTGCGAAATTGGTAAGAGGACGGGCTACAGACAGTGAAAACGTGGCATAACCACCCCCCACCCCCCGTTGGAATATTGATTTTCCCCTTTGATTCAAGCTTCACCCTTGGTGGCGTTATTTAATTAAACATCGCGAAAACGGCTCGCAGAAAATCCGAACAGGAGTTATTGACCTATTGGGACCGATCTTTCGATAACCAAAAATCTTGTACAAATCTTATGATGTGAAAATCTTGCGATCAAATTTTACCCTCTCAAAACCTGCGAAAAACCTGAAAGAATCCATATATTTCTGCGTTTTTTGAATTCTTTACATTTTTTTAAAGGAAATAATTCGCACCTCTCAGCAACTATAAGATTGACTAAGAAAATGTTAACATTGGAAAATATTTCTGCCGTTTTTAGAAATTCAAAAAAAGTAAGAACCCAAAATCACGAATTTGATCGATACGAATAATTCAAAATCTCGCCACATAAGAGTGAAGATTGCACCAATCAATGGTTTTCTATGTACATTCAAAAACACCATTGATGAAAATTGTGGTAATAGGTACACTCAAACCACCTCTAGTACCATTCCGAAATAGTTGCGGGAGGAGGGGAGGGATGAGAGGATTTTGGAATAAATTTTGGAAAAATTGGATTTATTATAAGCTGGGAAATAAGCCGGCATCGAGGGGGGTAGTAAATTAGGAAAATATCGAGGAAGAGTTTCGAAAATGCCCAAAACGTGATGAGGAAAATATGGGCACGTGAGGTGGAATGGGAATTCTAAAATACCAATCTACCGATAGGAATGAAAATAAGCCCGATAATTTTCCGATAAAACTAATCAACAATTGCACCCAGAAATTCGAAGCAAGTTAATTAAGTAGCATAGAGGTGGAGCAAAATCGATTAATTAATTAAATATCGATTAATTATTCATTAATCGATTAAAATCGATTGATCAGCCAAAACAAAGGGGAGGAAGGGTCAAATAATTTTTATAATTAGGTGAAAATGTGAATAAACCAACCCAAAAATCAGAGGGACCAAATTTTTTTGAATTTATACAATTTGGAGCCATCAGCACAAAACGACGTGTTCTACGCAAAAATTTTTCCAAAAAGCATCACATTTCGCGCGTGCTATGAAATTTTAGATTCGAAAACGCCATGGTAGCCGGTTTTGGGAAAAAGTGTTTTTTCTCTGTGGTGCCATAATAAATAATAAAATCAATGAGGAGTAAAATTCCAAGTAGGTAAGGCATTTACCATATTTCTTTGAAACATCGATTTTCGAATTCTCTCATTATTGCTCAGATTCCCTATATACATAAAATCATTCCACTACCAGTAGATTGACGTAATTTAGCATCAAGGACCGGGAAAGGATAGGGAGTAAGTGCATTTTATGTTTTGGGGTTCGTTGGCAGGCCTACGAAGACACCTAAGGCACACACTTACCCTAAGGCTGAGGTGAAAGGGTCTATTCAGGGATGGACTAGCCGAGGGGAATTATCGATATCGAATCGAACGATTCAATTTTGATTCGTCAAAATGATATTTTATGGAAGAAATTTGCCGTCCTGACACCGACTATTTTATTCCAGATCATCGTATAACTGAGAATGATCGAAAATAATGGAAAAATAAAGAGCGGGTACAAAAAACATTAATGAGTAAGATTAAATCAAAAAAATAAATGAGTAACTGCTTGGGGAGGGGAAAAAATACATTAAAAACATTAAATAATAAGCCAGTAATATGGAATTTTTCTGGATACTGTAATTTTAGGGCAGGTCAGGACAGCAAACCCCTGACTAGTAATTGCAGCAATTGGCGCAACTTCTCCACGTCCAATTTCGCAATTCGAACTCGATAACTCGAAATTTCCGACCGACGGCCAACCCTGGAACGGGATTTCGTGAAAAACGATAGCAACCCAATCCGCTTACCCTCATAGTTGACTTGGCCGTCGCCGTCGATGTCGGCCTCGCGGATCATTTCGTCGACCTCTTCGTCAGTGAGCTTCTCCCCGAGGTTGGTCATCACGTGTCGGAGTTCGGCCGCCGAGATGAAACCGTTGCCGTCCTTGTCGAACACTCGGAACGCCTCTCGGATCTCTTCCTCGCTATCCGTATCCTTCATTTTTCGGGCCATCATCGTCAGGAACTCGGGGAAATCGATGGTGCCGTTACCTGTTGTCGTCGGCGGTCAGAGGGTAACGAGTTAGTCAAAGTTTTGAAGAGGAAAAGACAATTTGCAACTATTGAAAAAATATAAAAATCCGAATTTTTAAAATCTGTAAATTGTAAGAGCTCGACATTTATTTGAAATTTCTTCGAGTCAACATTTTCAACATTTATAAAATTCAAAAGTTCAAAATTCTCTCCTACCTATTTTTTGACAATTTTCATATCAATTTTTACAAAATTCTAAAACTAGAAATTCCGTAATCCAGTAGTTTAATGTTCAGAAATATTCAATCAGGGAAATCGTTAATTTTGACGCTGCCAAATCATCATAATTTCGAGCCTAGATATACGAAAGTAAGGGGTCGAGTATGATTAATGGCAGAAGAAAAAAAACCTCGGAAACGGATCAATCACGGGTAGAAAAATGATTGGAAATAATACAGAAACGGGGGAAGCGACCATCGATCAAAATCGCTCACCGCTGACCGCGAGCTCGGAGATCCATTTTTCACATTCCAAATACAGAATATCGAAAATACAACTTCGACCTATTCCAGTCGAGAGTCGATCGGTAATAGTACGGAGGGAAAGCCTCCCAGTTTTTAGACCATGGGAAAATAGCGAAAATCGTAGAGTAAAATTGTTTTCTCCTGAGACTCAGAATATTTGGAAAAAGCACGAGCGTTACAAAAATCACCTATACCTACCAATTCATCGATTGGAAAAACGTGGATTTTTTAAGGGATTTTTTTTCAAGATTCAAAAAATAGGTATTGTCGGTTTTATTCATTACCGTCCGCGTCGACTTCATTGATCATGTCTTGAAGTTCGGCTTCTGTCGGGTTCTGACCCAGCGACCGCATGACGGTGCCCAACTCTTTGGTGGTGATGGTGCCATCTCCGTCCTTGTCGAAAAGGGAGAAGGCCTCTTTGAACTCGGCGATTTGCTCTTCGGTAAGTTGGTCTGCCTGTAGAATAACAGAGAAAGGAAGGCGAAAGTTAGCGAAAGGGATCAACTCGGTGGGAATGAGATTCTGGGGGTTCGAGAAATCGGATAGTCGATACAAGGGGCGAGGAAAAGGTCCTACGAATCTACCAAGGATACACGAGCATCTTTATTGGAGCAGTCAAACATGACGACCGATCGAAACACGAATAGGTGGCGGTCCTACAGGCGATTTCAGCTATCCCAAGGCTGGAAGACGTCATTACACTGACTTGCAGCAAGAACAAAAACAGAAAACTGCCAAAACTCGTCCAGAATGTGGGAGCAAACAATCCAAACGCCCCAAAATAAGACCAGACGTCCAGGAGAATCGGCGACTATCGCTTTTCAAGGACCAGAAGGCTCCCAACTGATAGATACCCAATCCTATCCCGGAGAGATCTCTAAAGGACCTCTTCGGTCTTCAATAACGGTAATTGATACTCCTGCAAGTATGAGGCCGAAAAGGATTCGCGTATCGCTTGCTCAGCTCGGCCTGTCCATTAGCCATAGCCTCCCTCCTAATATCCACCCCGGGGAGCCGTAGATCAGAAACCACCCTTCGTCCACAGCGAGGGTTTTTTCTTGACTTCTCCCAGCGAATAACGACCTTCGATGGTCTTTTCTTATCGTAAAACGAAGCTAACGGAGATGAAAACAAGGACAACGGCTGATCCAACACGTTGACGACCTATTGCGAACTGCTGATACTCACTTTTCTCCGGTAAACTCGCCGAAGTTGCCGAGGGAAATTTATTTTTTCTATCCCGATCTTTCGGCGCTGCGACAACAGAACTTTCCCAAGTACCATTGCTTGGGAGCCATGTGGAATACCAAACAAAAGAATAGTTTTTCAAAAAATGTTGGAAAATTCAATAAAGCACTCGTATCAACGTTTTCTAAAGTAGTTGGTATGGGGGGTTGGATCTTAAGGCGGCAAGTCTTAAGTGGTCAAAATAGGTTCAGCAGTTTAGACACATTCTAGGGGGGAAAACCTACTGAGACGATTTGAGCCCGACCCAATCAACCCTCTACCAATACACTGAACACATATTTGTGCTAAATTAGTCCTATTTTCATAAAAACGTTCAAAAACTGATTTTTAGTGCGAATTCCACAATTTAGCCCCTTGATAATCACTTCAAGGGTAATAACCCTAATCAACTGAGTATTTACGATAAATTTCCAATTTTTTATATTAATTATTCGAATATAAATTATTATTATCTAATATGAGTTATTCGAGTCAGATATGCACACCATTGACTATTTCATTGAAGAGTACAAAATATTCAAGTATTGGAGGTAATTCAATTAAAACACATGAGAGGGAGCATTAATGATGGATGACGACAGTTCATCGAACTTCTCCGCACACTCACCACCGCCATCGGTTCGGGGAATGAACATTTTGGGAATCATTCATAAATCAGGTCCAAGTTATTTGAGGCGACACCAAGTACCGATCGTGGAAGGATTAAAAAAAGATACGCATGCGAGGGATTTCGAGGAAAAATAAATTTTAATTTTTGAAAAAACAACGGTTACCAAGTGATACTATGGCATAAAATAAAATGGTTGTAAACTGTTCAGGTTCGTATAAAACCACAAAATTTTCTTTTCTCAAAATCGTAAAAGATTAATCTGATGTATGACAGCATAAAAAAATATCGCTGACCCTACTACAATCATTCTAATCTCAAGAATGTTTGAGGCTTCTAAACAGAAACATCAGTGAAATAGGTATTTACAGCTTTACCGACCAGGTGAGTGTTAACATCGGAGACTTCAACATCCAGTCTGACCAGGGAAAACGGGTCACGGATAGAATCGACTTTGGTTATACCATCACGAAACCGAACGCGACAAAATGGATATTTTTACAAGAATCCGGTTTCGTGGGAGGTTTCGACAGTACCACACGGAATAAGAACGAAGATAAAAATACGTAGGTAAATGTATTCCGAGTTGGCAGGATAAATTCACCGAGGTATTGTGGCAGAAAAGTATAGCGTCACGGAAGAGAGGCCTGACACGTAGCATGACTCTAGAATGAGTTCTACAAATAAAATGGTTTTCTACATTTATTTATAGTAGGCTCGACAGGAAGAATCGATCATTTCAACGCAATAAATTCGAATGGTGAGCAAACAATACGATTTTCAATAAAAAACGAATAATTTTTAAAAAGAAAACCAAATTTCTTTTTCAATGACTAATTTCCGACTCTAGGGTACAGGTTTGAGAAGTGCAGCAGACGATGGTAAAAATAAATTCCAAATAGCAACCTTGAGAGGAATATTTAGATTTCCACAACTGCTAAGGCTCGAGAACAGAAAGGAATAACAAGGAGACCGTCGAGGAGATTTGGTGTTTTTATAAGAAAGTCCTCCAGACGAGACCTGAGTTATTTCGCCTTTGTCGAATCCGAGACTGACGGTTCTGGCAAGGGCTCAGGTTCCGACAACGCTCCAAGTAGCCGGCACCAACGTTTGATTTATAACCCGGTGGCGCAGGGGGACTTCGGAATTCGATTAACTCGGACGGGAATCGACGCCAAGAAAGGTTCAAGCGGAGAAAGGGAGCGGATTTAATTTTAGATTAAAAGGTGCGAAAAAGTCGACCAAAGAGCGGGAAATTCGAGGGAAAAATACGATAAGGTAAAGAGCAGGAAAAGATAAATCGCAGATTAAAAGACGAACCGTCAAAGGCGGAAGTGTTTGAAGTGGACGAGGCGAAAGTGAAATTCGAAACCCAGACGGTAAATCCCAAGTTCAAGGCTTCGGTACGGAAAGAAGGCAGACCCCCGGGGCGTAAAATGAAACCATTGATCTATGTCTGTTGAAGTGGCAAATGGTAAACAGGGAACTGGCTTCACAGACAGATTCGAAGCGTCTAATTGTGGACGTCATCTTTGGAAGCCTTGAAGTATGAAGCCGACGTGATGAATGATGCGCGCCGGATTGATATAGTTCATCACAGGCTGTTTGTCAGAAATCAAATTGTAGGGTGCGAATAGCGAGCTAATTGAAGAAACGCTCGTTGAAGAGGATAACATAGAAAACCCAAAGAAGCTACAAAGGAGATACAAGAAGAAGAACAACATTTTTCAAAAAATTTTTTTAGGAATTTTTCAGAATTTTTTTGACCAGGGCCATCGTATTATTCATGTTAGCATTGTATAGAGATATCGTAGAAGTTGTAGCGACAAAGCACTTTTAGAAATTAAACGATCGACCCAGGTGTTAGATAAAGACATGACCCCGTTGTGTGAAAGGTGGCAATGCGATATACAGAGATATCTGCACTCGCCAGACATGCACCCGTTTATAATTTCCCCACATTATCTTCCTCCGTATTCCACGGATTTATCGCGACGGCGATTGTCCGTACCAGGCGAAGCGGGATTGAAACCGTTGTTGCTTCAGCAGGCGTCGAACAGGAACACGGGGGTGTGTGGGCAGTGCATCGAGATATGACGAATGTACGTAGAGTGTATGCCGCTGCTCATGTAAGCGTGCTGCTGAGGGGAGCGGCTGCTGATGTAAGCGCGCTTTCAGCGATGACGCGATAGGTAGATATAGAACGAATGAAAAAGGCGCCAATGGTAGGGCCAGGCCCGGGTAACCTACATCGCGTCGGAAAGCCGATCAATACACGAAGTTCATTCTCGTTCATTGGGCGAACGAGGGGAAAATATTTACACTTGGCGTGACCTCGGCGTTTTCCACTATCGCCGGTCTCATCATGCGAACCGACAATACAGGGATGATCGTCAGAATCACGAAAACAGCTCATGAAATTACAGCTGCTTCAATAACTATCGAACTGTAATGAAAATTGAACGTGTTCCCTTCGAGAAAAATTAACCGAAATTTGTCGTAAAAGGGGTGGTGTCCCTAAATTAAACGCGTCCGAACCGATTTAGTCGCACTTTTTTACAATTTAGTATCCAAAAGCACATCCGGCCATATAACTCCTAGTATTCCGAAAAAACAAACTGCCACGTCATCATCAGTGTTGCCTCTCGCGGCCCTTTTCCAAAGCTCTGGCTCCAGACCAGTCGCTAGTTCGCTCTTTCAAGTGTAGGTAGCGTTGTGAGGTCCGAATTGCCGATTGAGTAGTTACTTTCATCAGCTGAGGTGTGTAGCGCCGACATATTTGTAAATATCTAATACAGTACCAGTTATACCAACCCTTAGGTCAAAATTATATTTTTCATCGTCAAATTCGCCTATTATTTTCATCGTTTCAATAAAGAATATAACCGCTACACGAAAGTCAAAAAACAAGCGTTGGTTTTACGCCCAGTTGTCCCGGGCGTGCCCTTACGTCCTCAAGGAGAGGACAAGAAATTAGTCAGAAATTACGATTCACTTCATAGGAAGCCTATAATGGAAAAATCACTAAAATGGTCTAGTAATAGGTACTGCATAATGCACACTGACTATAGTGCAGAACTACGTGTGAACAAGTTCGTTTTGCTAAGATGGCAACGTGTGAACGACATACATGCCAAGGGATCAAGCACATGCCTTCACTTCAAGTCAAACCCAGTGAACATGTCAATTCGACCTCGAAAAAAGTATCAATTTTTCCATTCATGTCACAAACACTAAAAAACGTGGTTAGGAGAATGTCAAATTATCTCTACATCAATAGAATGGCGTCTCGTTCCGATGAATTGTTTTCTCGACCGGTAAACGGGAAAATCGATTTCCGCCGCTCGCCCTCCCGATAGAACTCAAATATTTATCCACGCTAGGACGATAGCTGTAATCGTTTAAAGCAATGCTAGCCAAGGTCTGAGAGGTCGTATAATGCGCATGTTGAATAAGGTCAATGATGGATCAGTGTAGAAAAATATTGTATTACCTAAGCGAGGCTATTCAACAAACAACGGACGGAAGGCAATTTTTTTGCCGAAAATAAGAAGGTTCAGAGGAGGAAAATATGTAACGAGATTCCCAATAACAATAACGATTTAGTCGGTTGATAGTAGAGTAGGTGTTAGTAGTGAGTCGGTCTAGTTCATCATGAGAATTTGGCGGAGGACAATAATTTTTTCCTCGACGTAAAATTCGTTTTATTGCTGCTATGTTGTAAACATAAAACTCCTGGCGTTTATGATCGAGTAATCAAACCCCTGTAATCGTCAGCAACAAAGGAAAATAATTTTCCACTCATTTTCGACAGTGGTTCTCACTATTAGCATTCGAAACACGGAAATTACATTCAGCCATTAGCACGCCATTAACACCGGGGCCTTTGAGAACACAACAATCTCTGAGTTATGATTTAGCACGTAGGTAAAACGTAGGAGAGCGGCGACGACAATAGGGAAAATCGTCAAAAAAAGAGAGATCTGAGGCAAAATTCAACAAAAAGCGAGCAAAGAATTACACTAATTCGAACATAGGACAGTTTCAAGACAAATCCAGTTCGTTTCAACTGTGTAAAAAAATTAATGTCCTCGCCAGTTTAGGCCAACCTCAGGATGATTTTATTAAATTTTAATGTTTTGTGAGGCAAACTGTCAATGCATCAACTGAGATACCTAATCCGAAAGTATCCATTCTAGACAAAAAATGGTCGAAATGAAATCCAAGAATCGCTTCTTCCCAAAAAAACATGAAGATCTCACTAACTGTTCTTAAATGACAAGGAAATTCGGCAATTTCCAAGTTTTCCAAAAAATGCATTTTCCTCGTTCACTAAACTAGGCTGGATGACCACCCGCACATCAAGCGAGGACAGTCGATGTGCATTCTAGCGCAAATGAAACGTGTTTTTAATTGTTAAATAGCCGAGACGAGACGACACGAGTTAATCTAAGCGATTTTAATTGGCCAATTGGAGGAGCGAGGCTCAATGAATATGAGGCGATCAGACGGTTCATTTAGACTCCATGTCAAAGGTTGCAAGTCAAATCAATAGTCGAACGAATTCGATTCGAGACGTCTGATTATATTTGATTGGAAGGGATTGGCGAGAAGAATGAGCTGTGTCACACCGCAAAACTTGCTCAGACATTTTGTACATAGCACAAAGGTAATTGAAAATCTACTAAGAGCTCGATGGATGGAGGTGGATGCAACCATTGGAGTTCGCCACAAACAATTGTGTTAGTGTGATCATGCAGAGCCCAGAGATTGAATCAGATATGCCAATCGATTATCTATAATTTTATCTACGGAAAAATTCGGTGTTCCAAAGAGGGCGACAAGGCAAAGGTGAAAAACACACGCAGAGTAGTCAACCTTGCGCCTGGGCAACATGATTGTCACCAAATCATGTCTCAGTATCAACGTAAAGCTGTTCAGGCAAAGGGTACCACTAAACAATGCAAATTTCCCCCTGTAACCACCTCCTCGAGTTCAAATTTTCAAAACCATTACAAAAGGGGTAAACTTGTGAAATCAGGCGCTATTTTCAATAATGCACTTGGCCATTACGCAAGAGCAAACATCATCATGAGATTTAAGAACCAGCATATTGCAGTCTCTTGCAATATTGGCGACGGAATATCTCGGGTGGTCGTTAGACAGGAAAAATACATCAACAGGAGCTGTCTCCATTAGTTTTTCCTAAGCTCGCATTTGTATACATTTATATAGCCAGCCCGCCTCCTTGGATTACGCCCCTTCGGCCTTATATCACCGCTCGGAAGCCGGCAGGGGCCAGGGCGAGCGCAATGCGGACGAAGTTGGCGCTGCACGGGGGAGCGCTCTGGCGGCGGCCGGCAGAACGACGAAGACAACCAGCGACCGTTCACCTAACGCCTGCGCATTCCCCACATACCAGTACAACGCCGCAGGGTTGCCAGGCGAGAGGATTCCGATCCCGAACGAGGGGGATCCGTAGGGCTGCATATTTCAATTTGAAATTGACGAAAATTCAACCGAACTTGAGGAACGTGAATTGTGATCTTCGGGGGTGGTTTTGGTTTCACTACCGAACCACTCAATTTGCCAATTTTAGCATTGTTGAATGTGCGGGAACACCAAGCTCCAAAATGCACATTTCCATTGATGGGACAATGCAAAAAGCGCCAGGTATCGAGATCCAAGTTTTACCAAGAACTTAAGTAGGTACCACAAAGCAGACATGGAGAGATTTGGTTGAAATTTAAAATTGGGGAGGATCGAAGATCTAGACAATAAGATCTGACTCTAGATACGATAATTTCATGCCTAAGACCAATCCTACCCTACACAAGTTACATGCCGTTCAATTTGTTTGAATAAATTGAAATTTGAAATCGAGGTCAAAACTAGGTCAAACAACTAGACCACTAATCGGAGACACGCATAGGATGAAGAATACTTACTCGTTGTCAAATTTGAAAAATATAATTACACCATGATGTATTGAAAAACTAACCCAGCAGCTAACCAAAGAAGAAGAAGAATAATTGAGAGAACCAATCAAGGTTATGCCTTCAATGTTTAATTAATTATTGCGGATGGCCGAAAGATTGGAAATCATTTGATACGTAAGTTTACTTCTTTGGTGTCGAATTACATTGATCTGTAGGTTGAGGGTAAGACATTTCCACGACGCTGCTTCGAAATGTTTCATTTCTGATCTCCCGAGCGCTTTCGCCGATTTCGGCCTCATCAAGGGGATCGTACAACAGGTAACAGGACCATTCCTTATTCTTGGAGGAGATTAATAATAAAATTAATGAGACAACGTCGAGGCATCTGTCTCACCCTCAACCTACACATCAATTTGTTTGTTCAAGTGAATGTAGTCAAGCCTCAATCTGATTTGATGGCAGTGGACAATTTCCAAAAGAACAACACGAACTTAAATTTTTTTTCTTAAAGGGCCAGCTAAATTTAGTTACATAAAATATATTTTTTCCAAACCAAGGTAGGCTACCAAGTTATAAACCTTAAGTTTTAAAACTATGGGTCCCTAGGCCATGGGCTGAGCCTTGATTGGTGCAAAAATTGGGGGAAAACCAACATTTTCCAAAGTGGAGAGCTAGGTTATGAAATCAGGCTTTTTATAAGAATATTTCGCCATGGATGGCATCGACAGGTGATTGTTTTCTAGGTTGGCTTATACATCAAAGTTGGTCGTGAGTCAAGGAAACTACTGTTAACATTAGGTCGACAGCTGAACTCGAGTAGCTCGGTCGATATCGGCCTGTTCCGAAATTGTAAGACTTGAGTTTTGTTTTCCCAGAGTCAAACCGTATGTACAACAACGAGACAGCTAATGGCCCAAGAATTAGCCTTTCTTCAAACCTCAAAATCATGAATTGTAAAAATGTCAAATAAACGGCAAGGGAGGGTATCGAAAGAAAAATACAGAAGCAAAAAAATTTAGTTGAGCAAAATGACTTTAAGCTATCTAGCTACGTGATTTAAAAAATGCTATAGATTCACATCTGATATCTAGTCAGATTTGATTCAAAAGAAAGAAAAAATCGTTCACGTAAAATAGGCATGCTAAAGAATTAAGTAAAACCTTCTTACTGACCTCTTTCCGAGCCTGAGATTCATGAAAGAATTAAAGAAACGATATAGATTGTAACATAAGTGAATAAAGATAATAATTCTTCCTTCAAAATTTTATCTTTCAGTCAAAAAGCCTTGATGAAATTTCAAAATAAATCAGCACTGAACATAATAAGCAGTTTGAGCCACATGTTATCGCATGGATTTCCAAAAAGGTGATTCATCGCCGAAACAAGCACACAACCACACGCAAACGTGACATCTTATCGAAACTCAGTTTGACCGGCGGCGGGGGGGATCCCAAACGAAAACGAGGGATAATTCAAAACGGTGGATTGGCAAGCATGCCGAGTATTGAACAGCTGGGGTAGCTGGCAACAGGGAGGCCGCCGGGGCATCCACCTATAGGTGCGGTCGACCCCGAACTCAACCGCAAACATATTACAACGAATTTAAAAAAAAAAAAACAACAACCACCTTCCGGACTGCGGGATAACAGGAAACAAAATTGATGAAGATATGAGACTGTGGTGCACGAAAGGTCGTAATGAATTCATGTCGTAAGAGGAAATTTAGAAAAACATATCCCTGCGACGAGTCAACTTGAGTAACCTGTTTTTTCAAGTCGGTTAAAAAATGCAACAATATCACAAAATCAATATAAGCTAAATAATGTATCGGCAATTTTAGTAAACGATTAGGGAAGAAAAAAGTATTATCTGAAATTCTGGCCTCTATACTACACCCCTTTATTTATTCGATGGAATGGGGTTTACGGCATATGATCCTTGTAACCTCCATATAACCTACCTAGCCAAAACGTGATCGATTTGGCACAAAGATGAGAGAACCAAAATATGAAAGCATTCGATGGTTTTGATGCCTACATTTTTTACTTCTATTGCTCATTAAATTAGTTCTTAGAATATTAATCGTCAAAATCCACCAATTACTACTGTCATTTGAACCCGCTATGAAAACATTTCTTCGGAAAGACGAAAACAAACACGTCGCGAGCAAATAGCCAAGCCCTGGACTTCTGTTGTGGTGAAACGCGAGCATCAATTAGCCAAATTGAAACGTCACTCGTCAAAACGAGTACAAAAAAAGCGGTGAGAGCTCACCATGCAGAAATATAAGCTCGTTTGTTATAACAATTTCGAGAATATACATTTTGGTTTTTACTTTATTTTTTCAAATAAATTAATTAAACAGTAGGTACGTCAAATGGCCTTGGATGGAAGGCCTTTGTCGAATTTTCACGGTTGGAGGTACGACTTCAATAAGCATTTGCCCGTAGGAGACACGCTTTCATTTGTCTCTATGATGGCAATTCCACAGCATGAAGCTGATTCACCTTGACGAGTTGTAATTTTGTTAAACGTAAAATTGGTGGCGAATTGAGGCAATTCGGGAGATGCGAAGTTAAGCCACAAATGAAACTCTTTTCCGACAATATTTGTCGCTAATAATGGTAGAGAAATTGCACCAAGAAAATAACGAGTTGGAAGGCTTCGCTCACCCAAAAATTTTGGTACACGTTATCAAACCCAAATTCAGCAGGTGTGCACTCACAATATCCAATCAATGAACAATTACATTGAGAGCAGATTTGAGAGAAGTTAATTTCTTCAATCAACTCAGTCTCAAATGAACGAAGGCGCGTCGAAAGTCCAAAACCCAACATTCACAATGGTGGGACCAAGAAAGTTCGAAAGTGATAAAAACTCGCACGAATCACTTCTAACGTGTTATACTTGCCACAAAAGATACCTATGAAGAATGAATTTGAATTTGCAATGATAAACGCCATACAACTATCATACGACACCTTGTATCATTCCTACAGAATGAACTATTAGAGTTATAATAAGTGTTCTTCAAGGAAAACGAGAACTAGTAATCCGTCACTTTCGCAATCTTTTCCTGCCGGTCGTAGAAAATAGAAACACAAATATTTAAAATGGTCAGAGCGACTAAAATAGAAACTGGTGACATTTAAGCTAATCGACCGGTCAACCTTTTCCGAACGGCGGAAGGAAACTACGCACAGGACAGAGGAACTTACGGGTCGGATAGCAGCGACACTATACCAACATACTTCCAAAACCATTGGTGTGCAGATAACACACAATACTTCAAATTTTGATACGCAAATTTCTGACAAATTTTGAATAAATTTCGACATTTTTTGAGGTTGCTTCAATGGGAATGCAATTCCACAAATCCCAACTGAGATGGTTTGATGAAGCAAAACTAACACCTATTCAGCTTTCCTATGAAATGCGATGGCCAGAATCGGACCAATGGAAAAGCCACGGGTATCGTGCGATATTAGGATCCATTCCCATCCCAGGGGGAGCTCCACAGGAACAACCCGGATGAACATTACGGAACCTTATAAGTCCCCGAGGAGCCACGGGCGATGCATTTCCAAGGAGGTGCCGCAGACGTTCGAGTATCATTCGTATCACGTACCGAAGATCGCAGGTACTTGGACGGGACATATTTGGAAGATCTCCCCTGAATAACATTACGCAGTTCCCCGGAGATCTACAGAATAGCTACGTGGAGGGTATCATTTTAGATTGCTCTAATGACTAACAAGGCTCTCGTAATGAAACGCCGACCATTTATCTTGGGTCAATATTGTAAAACGGCACACTTGTTGATCGTTAGTTCTAAAACGGCCAACGGCACCCACAGTGATGACGTCAAAATAATTTTTTTCAACTGAATCCGCTCACTTGCTGTTTCAACGAGTTGTAAATCTCTCGGGTCTATTTTTAGAACGATTCACGTACAAAGGAACTCTGTCATAAGTTCCGCTTTCATCTGACTATTATTTGCTAACGCTATTTATTCACTCGAAAACATTCGGCTGAGTAATTCCATTCAAAAACCGCTAAATGGAAAATTGAACAGGGGATCCGGAAGACTGGACGAAAAGGTTCGAAATGAATCCATCCCTCGTCAGCTCCTGTCGAAACCAGAATCTCGAGTCTTGTCAGTGCAAAATCCAAACCTATCGACCCACCACCAACGCGAACTTAGCCAAAGTACCTGCAACCAAACGTGGCCAGTGTTGCCAAGGTGCGGACGTCAAAAACCCCGGAGACAACGTCAAAAAACCCTCAAATGAGAAAAAAATCCCCGGAAAAAACCAAAAATTGAGTAGGAATTGAAAATAAACTATTTCACATATAATAGGACCTAACTTCATATTATGCATCTACAATTTTAAATTGTACCAAAAACTATAAACTATTTAATACTCATTCTTTCCGACTTCCTATCATCCAATTTATATACGAACCTTCAAACTTGACAAATTATTTTGACAACTGTAGCTCCCAGAGTCAGTCGAAACTTCAATCTAAATCTCCTACAAGCCTTTATTTGAGTACCTATCTTTCAAACCAAATAGCTGTGCAGTCTTAGCTGGCATTTATCTGCTGTACTTAGCTGTTATTTATTTTTTCAATTTTTTACCAATCCCTGTAACTTCCGTAAAAAAAACCCAAAAATTTCACCCCCAAAATACCCCTCGGGCATTAAAAAAAAACCCAAATTTGAGGGGAAAACTAACTTGGCAACACTACAAACGTGCCTTGGACGAAGCGCCGGCTTAATATCGACAGTACGGCACTATCGATAGTTCCGATACAATCGTCGATAGTTATCGATAATTTAGCGCAACAGTACATGTTTGAAACTGAACTTTTGAACCTACTCATGCCGGAAAACGATCTTCAAGTCCAAACTATGATAACCAGAAGTTCTTTTAGCCAGTACTCCTTGGTACTTGGACGTGCTCCCGAAAAAAGCTCAAGGAGTATTTTTCACTCTACGCTCTCTCTTTTTCGTTTAAGTCAATTTGTTAATAATTTCTCATTATGAACGGCCATAAGCGATTTTATAGTGTTCTGTACAACTATGCCGCCCATTCATGGATTCAATACGCTCTACAATGGTTTATGCACTCGAAACATGATCGTTTGACTGATCTTGCCTTTCCGGCGTGGTGCAGCTAGTGTCGGATTTATAAGGTGAATGGATTGCGGATGTCTTGGGGTGGGGGGGGGGTTGATGATCGTAACCGGTTTCGTTTGACACTCGCGGCGGTCTAGTGCCTCTTCAGTCTCAGATGTGAACGAACTCCTTCGATCAATCTGATTTTACTATCGTTCAGCATGATTGGATACGTCCAGCCTGTAATTATTTCCAACCTACCAATTCGATCATTTTGAACGTGTTGAAATCGTCAATTTCGATCGGCGCTATAGATCGTAATCATTGCAATCTGAAAGCACCTGAGTCTTACAGGGGGATGGTCGGAGTGAATTTCATGATTCGATTGGCTATCAATCAGTTGCATTAAACCGGATGGAGAAATTTGAAGAAATCGATATTCCTGTACATCCCCGCAATTCGGGGCTATTTTTCTGGATATTTCCAAGAGCATCCACGACATGCTGAAGTGGCACCACCTCCCAGTCGTGATGAGAGAATATCTGAGCACCTGAACCCGATCCTGCAGCTGGGAGCAGTTGACCGGAGGCTGGCAGATAGCAGATGGATATAATCAATCATCCGAGAAGAATTACCCATAAACACCTGGTGAGGGTCGGCTAAAATCGTCAAAGCCGTTCTTCAGCCGAGAACTGGAGAAAATTAGAGGGGATTGAAATTCCAACCCGCTATGTTTTTGTACATGGTGAATTCGGCTGCTCTGCATATTATAGCGATCGCCTCAAGCTCCAGGCGGTATGCAGTAAATCACATTTCGTTACATAGAGATGTAAAGCCGTATCACGTGGCTTGACATTAAAAAAAGAGATAAGATGCCGCCAGCGTCGACGTGCGTCACGACTGCGATAGGCTCCGGTCCCATTCTCCATGAGAACATCCTGAACTTGGTCTGCCGCACACCACATCCTCCATACGAGGACGAAAACAGCAAACCTTATCTGCCTACGATCGCTCTGTATGCTGTTCAAAAAACTAGATGGAAAATTTTTTTGAAGTTGCCCAAAATCTGGGAAAGTTACCCGAAATTTGTACCTACTGATAAGTTAATGCTGAATTTTGGGGAAGGGGGGGTCCACATCACAATACGCGCACCATTCGCTGGTGCCCTACGAGGGAGGACTAGACTTCAGTGTAATTCTACAGAGCCTGATTAGACTTCGCTCACTGGTAATGTAGATAACAATTTAACCATAAATTTTCATTAACTGATTGCAGTATCCTACCATATCCACACACAATCCCCTACCAAAAATGAAATACACGTATCAGCGATTATCCCACCAAGTTGAATTGAAAAACCTGTCCCAGATTACTTGTAATAAATTCGGAATTACAGAAATTGATAAAACTTGAACGAAAAATACGATCCCCACGGTAAACCGAAAGATAAAACATTTACGTGTGACACTGTTTTAGCTGAACGTTATCACTTTCCAAACTGGCCTTCATCCCAAGTGTATTTTAACGCTGACTCTAGATAAAATGACGCCAAACACAATCAAAAGTTTCATAACTCCTCCGGATAATCTTATCGGACCAATTTCAGCGGCGAGAGATTCCAAACTGAACAAATTTCGTGACGAAGGAACGGCCATTGGAATTCGAATGAATCGATCGCTTGAGTTTTGCGAACGATCCGATCCGTCAAGGTGGGGCTTCCTAAATAAAGAAACACGATAAGAAACGAACACTCGACGACGAACAAATTAGTAGCAATCATGGAGGAACAGGCAAAAACGCAAGGCCTTCAGTAGTCGATTATTTTTTAGCGGAAGTTATTTCAGTCCACGGAGAATACCTGACAGAGAAAAACCAGCGACGTCTATGTAAACGTGCGAACGAGGCGTTTGAAGTGTGAAAATGTATCGAGTGCTTATGAGACATCGTTATGGCAACGAGACGCATGCGGAGTTGGTTGAAAATTACAAAAATGCACAACGAACGCATAAGGAAAATTCAATTTTTCACATTTTCCAACACCCCACTCAAAACCAAGAATAACGTCCGGGTCAATGTCTAACGATCAGCATCAATGGAACAGCTGTGGGATTGTGAAGGTCGTCGCAAGAAGTCGACTAGACATTAGCGTGCAGGCATTCAGGAGACAGGTTCAAGTTCGATATACGGAACCGGAACATACGACAGTTCACATTGGGTTCGGACCACAAAAGCCATTACTCATCTTTCACTCGCCCTTTCGACAAAGCGATCCGATCACGCGACGTTCGCGTATCGAACGGACAGCGAGCGACCCGGGAAAGCAAGACGTTAGGTTTGAGTCCGCGAGGGACAAATTTGAACATCATTTCATAAATCGGAAGCCAGTCCTTATATTCCGTCCAAGGTTCAATATTTTCAGCCACTACCTACCTTCAAAACCAGTCAAATATTTTAACTCAGTAATTCTACAGGTAACAGGTAAATTCTTGACGTTGGATTGCTGAAAATTTCAAGAAAAACCCGCCAGCCGTTAGGAAGAAAAAGTGCACATGGCGTACGGCTGGTGGACGATTTTTTCTAAATTGCAGATTCGGGTTCTACACTCTTTGAAACGTAAACCATGAAAATTTCAGGTCAGGTTAAACTTTTTTTCCTTGGGCAATTACGATGGTTTATAAATGAATAGTAAACCAAAAAATGCCTTGGTGCCTAGTCGTATTCCCTTTCAGTCATATGGGTTCTCGCTTTCAACCACCATCGCACTCCAGGAGTCGCCCACAGACAATACGAAAAGTTCAAGACAACTGTCGACCCCCATCGTACCAAACTTTCAAAGAAAGGTCTTCGCCCTGGTAACCTCTATGAACCATCTGTTACCGATTCTTGCAACGAACTTCCCCTCGTGACAAATTTATCGGCAAAGATCGACTCCTGCCGCAACAGATCATTTTGGAATGAGTTTCGGAAAAAAGTACCATTTTTACGATGGATCTTTTTGCATCCTTGAAAATGGTTCTTTATTGCGGCGTTTATAGTCCACCCGGACATTAGACCGTTTTGAATGCCATAAAAATTGATTTCAGATAAAACTCGACTTGGCATCATTTTTGATATGTCTAGACCGAGGCAGTAAGTACGACAGTTATGAACCTCGGGAAGACCATGCGATTCGATCGTTGCCTCTCTCTAAGAAACGTCTGGCAGACTTCAATTTCATTTCATCTACATAATAGGAAAATGTCAGATAGCCAACTGACCCACCCACCCAAGGGCAGCAGAAAGGGCGGTCGACTGCGGACTTATCTAGGCCACAGGAGGGGCGGCGCTAAGGCAGAGGTCAAGCTTCGCCACTTCACAACCCCTAACTTCACGAGCCCTAGCTTCACTTTTCCAGCACCCACCCCACAAAGCCCTAACCTCCAAGGGCTTCTGATGTTCTCCAGCGCCAATGGGATTCGGGGCAAAAGCAGTTTTACCAACCCAACAACCGCCGACACAATGGAGGCCGAGTACCGCAAAGCTGTTGTCCTTTCAGCCGAGGGCTTCGGCGGGTGCTAACCAAATGACAAAACAATATTGATCAAACACAAAGGGCCGGGGTTTTAGTAAGCCGAATCAATGTATAAGAAAGCCGCGTGATATTCACTATTTTAGCAGATGAATAAAATAAGCAGCGAAGAATTCCAGAGGGAGTTCTTCCTTTTCATCGCGTTTTTATGGAGTCGAGCCGGGGGTCTTTATCGAGGTCAATGTGTTCCAATCTTGCTTTGCAGAATGTAGCGCCCCAATTTTACAGAACTGCTTCTTCACTTCCCTATAGCATGGAGAGAAATTGTATAAAACATTTCTTCGTCATATAATTAAACCAAAACGGCTCTAAAAAAACTCGATTTTTTCACAGACCAGCGAAACCTGCCCCGTAAAAAGCATCCGGTCTTGAAAAGACCTGCAATCGAAATCCATTGGTGTCAAAACGGGAGGAACTAATGAATGCTGGAAAAGTGACGACTCTCTCAAGCGATCGATAACTAGCTGACAAGACAGCTGATGGAATCAAATGGAATATTGAGTTCGACGGGACCGAAGGCGAGGAATAATTCTCAAATATTTCCATTGAGTGGGCAGCGCCCAACATCTGGCAGTTGCAACATGAAATCAGCGTTTTGATAATAAACGTTGAGAGTGCAGAACGTTATTCCACAGTTACGATTGACTGTACAACGTTTGGCTCCACATTTTGTAAAAAGGTACTGCAAAATCAGAACTTAAGGCTGGTGGTAGATCCTACTTTGTGAGGAGCCCACAATGCCAAAAACAGGAAAAAAAGAAAAATTGTTTTCAAAAGGCATCGAATAATAGAAGGAGTGATGATGCTTTGAATTTTATTCTGGAGCCCACTTTCGAGTCCATCAAAAATACTAAAATCGAGGACACTGAAATGTGTAAAACAGAAAAAAGAGAAATGTCGATTGAAAAAATTTGGAACGGTTGCTGATGATTGGAATGCTTGGCAGAGGTTGATTTTATGTCAGAGACCCATTAGCATCATCGATATCTAAACGTCCTTATCAGTTGGACTAATGACGGCACCTCAAACGTCATCAGATGCTTCGATCAATAAAATAACAGCCCGAGTAAGGAAATCAGCTAGAGACCAGAGATGCCACCAGTTCAAGAGAAGGGAACTAGGTAATTACATTTGCCATCTCTAATAGGAGTTGATGGAAAGTCGATCGATCGCCGAGCCCCTTTTTCAACAAATCCATTCTAGAACCTATCCAAACGAAGGACACTATTGACTATTTCGAAAAAATGTTTCCTGGATTTACCATGAAGTTTTGAAGAGCGCGCTCTTCATGCCATGAGTTCATGCTATTATTTGATATAAAAACCTCCAAGTCGAAAGAAAAAATCATTCAGATCGAAACAGCCGTTTCGCCAGACGTTTGGTAACAAACAATCCGACACACGAACATTGATCAACGGCTGATTTTGTTTTTCCAAAAAAACTGGCTTATAACATGTTTTTTTGCATTTGGGAATGTTTGAAACGTGAAGATATAAGGCAGTGATTTGAATTATAGAACCGAATAGGCCGACTTCCCTAAGGTACCTATTTAGGGAAGGAAAGCAACCCCTTCGTGGTAAATTCGAAACACCCAGAAAAGATTGTTACAACATCGATTAGAATAAAAGAGAGAAAGATTGAGAGCTAAACCGGCCAAAACCCAAAAATCAAGGATTGGATTTTGAATTCAAAAAGTACCTAACCGTGAAAAACGACATGACTGTAGGGAACAAGGGGGTACCTGTCCTTCGGATCCCACATGGCAAAAAATGACTCACGATTGATCAATCGATTCTACGCCAACGCATCTATCGATTCAAGTCGATGAATTCATCAGTCGGAAGAAATTGAAAAATTTTACTATACCTAATAACATTTTTATGGTGATATTAATCTGGGTAACAATGGTAATCGAAATGCAATAGAGGGATCATGGATTATTGGATATTTCAATTCGAATCGAGGGATGAGATGAGGCGGATCCCAGTTCGTGGCAAGGTTAGGAATACGGAAGAGGCTCTGTTTGAATCAGCGGATTATAAATACCTGTTACCTGCACACACGATAACTCACACATCCTACGCATCCAGCGACAAAATGGACCAAAATATCCACAATGTCGTATTTTAGAACTAGGATGCATTAGCGAGGAAATTTCGAACCAACGGTTCAATAACGATTTCCTGTTGAAGGCAACCATTTTTCAGAAAAGGGTAGGAAAACATGTTTTCCGTTGATATGATCTCGAGAAGTTTCGGGGCAGAAAATCGAAATAGAAGATGAAAACGGAATTTGTACCAAACAGTTGCGGCTCTCAGGGGGGCCAGGGCGAGTAGCATAGGTGTAGCACCCCAGCCCACGAGGCTATCAAATATCCGGGCAATGATCGATCGGCACCGCTGGTCATGTCGGAAGGGATAAACAGCAAAAAATACGCGAAACCTTGGTAAAATTGCTCATATTATATCAGCTGAATGTCCGTTTCCCATTCGCGAGGGCGGGAATTAACAATAAAAATGGCAACTTTCTACGAGAAAGGGGAAATCGAACTAGACTGGATTGTCGGGAAGTGATTCTTGCGTGAAAATCAATTACCATAAGTGAAAGAATGAGATGCGTGTATGAAGTGCAGGAATCGGAAATAAAAACCGATCTGGGTCGAAGGTGTAACTAAATTTAATCGGGACGCCAACACCAAAACTCGCGAAGGTAACTCGAGAGGGATTCCGGCAAACCGTGTCACCAAGTTCGGCGAATCAAAGTCAACAATAAATCGGACTCGAAAGGAACCAAATATTTGGGAAAGGAGCGGAATAAATTACGAATTCGGACTTACCATTTTTTCTTGTTTGATAAGGGTTGATCCGAGTTTCTACAAGACTAGTAAACACTGCCCGGGATAACTACAAAACCCACACTGCACCGCGGACTGCTGGAATACTTCGAATTGTCGATGTTGCTCGGGTGACGTCACGGCTCTGTATCCATCCGCCGACAACCGTAACCCGGTAATTTTCGAATCGCGTTTCGTTCGACAATTAGGCGATCATATGGTTGGAAAACCTAAGCGACGTTGTCGGAGGTGGTTTTCGCCTTTTTTGAAGCCGAATTTAACTGTGTATTGGGGGCCAAAATTTGGGACTACTTTCTAGTCGTAGAGCGGAGGGACTGCTTTATGGGGGGCTGGGTGCGGTCTTGTTTACAGGGGGGACAGCTTCGGCTTCTCCGACCGGGCCCGACTCGAAGATGAGCTCCTATTGGCCACGACGCACCTGCAATGCGTCAACCCCCGCCCAACACCAGGAGGAGATCCGACTAGCGTCCTTTCTCGTTGTCTCCCACCCTGTCCCCGTTGAGATTTTCGTTATTTTGATTAATTTTATTTGATTAACTTGCCATCGGGAAACGGAAATAAGATCATCGGCAATACATCGTTCATGTATTTCACTTGAAACATCCCGCAAACGAGACGGTTTCGGCGCACGGATCGAACCGGTGAGCTCCATGAACAACCGTTGTTTTGGCGCCAACCGCTCATTTCCCGCCCTAAATGTTTATTTATCGTCGTAAATCGGGAAAGCATCTCTCGATCGCTGAATTGAACTATTTCTAGTCGGACTGCGTATTTTTTCATTCTCGAATTCACCAGTAAAATGGATGTCATCGTTCGAAACGATTTTACCGGCGTTTTCCCAGTTCGGATTTGGCGGGACGGATGGACGCCGTCAGGCGGCGCCTGCGCTCAGCTTTGGCGGGCAACACGACACCCGCTGCGTCGAAATTGATCTTGTCCCCGGCCTGTCGGTGTTACAAATCGATTCAACTTTTGAGGGCCATCGATGTCAAAATGGGGGAAAATGTAATGTCTGCGATTTCACCAACAATAATTGTATACCTAACAATAAATTATTTATTAGTGAGCAAGTGGCGTTTATTTTCTAACAAATTAACGCAATTGGTAAGGACCATTAAAAATTCTCGTGACAAGGAGCTGACCGAAATAACTGTCAAAAATGTGCCTATTTTATTATTAATTATTGAATTTGATTGAAATTTTTTATGATCGTTAATACATAGGAAATAGGTTTTAAATCATGAAAATAAATGACGTTTTCAAACTCCAAATCGGCCTACAAAAGTCAAGGAGCTTTTTTGTGTTGGCTTTAACGTCAGTTATCAAGTACTCGCCTAGGCTATCAATTAACTAGTTATTATGAATTTGTTTCTTTATCAATCTCAACTTTTTCTCTCTTAATCTCAATTTTCAGCCTAGGGGCCGACGATGCATTTTGGATTTTAAGGCAAATTCGGTTCTGGCTAACAGGTTTTAGTCCATGGAGGCTTCGATTAAAAATTATGATTTATTTTATTTCCAATTTCTAATATTTTATTTATTTGTTATTTATTCTCAGTTCTCATGAGAGCCTCACTATTTTGCAGAAAATCGAACGCCCATTTAGGTATCATATACTTTTCCTTTCTACGAATAAAGCTCCCATTTGCATAGAGACTTAAAAGGATGCCTGAGGGTGGACGTTGCGGGGGGTGGTTACCCGACCACTTTCCCTGATCTAGGTAGCTTGCAAGTTCTTCCCGGTTCCCTAAGCCACTACCCCACGTTACCCTCAGGTGCCTCAGACCGAAGCCCCTTTTTCCAGTTTGAAAACTCTCGACCTTCCTAAGAATTATTAATCTCACATTTTTAGCCAACTCCTTTTATTCCCGAGGCTTTTTGTGAGAAATTTTAAATTCCATATTTCATTCGTTTCTGCCTCGTTGCCCCATAAGGCCATCAAGGGAGGTATTTCAAGGCATTAAAAAAATTGCTACGTACCTATTAATTTGGATATTTTGAAGACACGGTTGGTGGAGTACGGAAAGCACAGAAAATTGGTTCAAACTTATTGAATCCGGAAAGTATGTCATTCGAAATCGTCAATTAGAAGAACGTGAGGCATATAATATATATAATACTATAGGTATATATATACTATATATAATATAGTAAAATATTATTTTACTAGGTATAGGCTCGGGGTACCAGTTTGGATCCTTTCCTTGAGGGCGGCAGAGCACGCCCGGGACAATGTCGGTTATCTGGCGAAAAGCCATGGCCTGGAACGGCAGTTTTCTTCTATTTTTTTATAGGCCACCAAGTAGGTAATGGAATTACCATGACATATTGTAACCGGTACAACTATATCAAATTGATTGCTTCCCATTCCATATGGAGAGGCTGCAGCCCTCACGGGCCCTTCCTCTTAAGATGATTATTCATAAGAGCTAGAGCGCTTTCGGTCTCGTGGCCCTCATCCGTCCCCCTTTAACTTGGTGACAAAGGAGCTTGCATACTCCGAAGTATCTGTTTCAAACCTTCCTGATGAGGGTCACCAGGCCGAAAGCGATCAAGTTTTAATAAATAACAATCTCGAGAGGAAGTCACCACACATCTCTCGCCCTTAACCTTACCAAATTTCAATTTATTTAAACTGTAATTAATTTAAAAAAATTTGAATGAACTTATCGAGATTTTGCATTTTCTGCGGGAAACAGGTGCAAAAAAATGTGCAGTTTCAACTCCGATTTCCATTTCCTTTTCTGATTTGTCCAGTTTGAAAGGCAGGTAATTGATGCAGCAACGATTTGGAAATGAGGTCTTGACGGCTTCACAGCGCCAAAATCCAAGCTATCCCTCGGCAGGTATTCTTCGTCTTCTGCATTTTCCGGCCTTGAACTACTGAGGATCACGCGAGTTGCCCCTTTTTAGCGCCATTGGAGTGGGGGACATTTCATTTTCCCGACCGAAAATCGCATGCCATCACATTCCCTCCTATCGTAGGTAACGGTTTGTTAGCAGCACAACGAGCCCCTGACTGATTTACGGTTTGGTTTCTCCGTCTAGTCTCTAGTCCTGCAGGTATTATTTCCCTTGCGGTTTAGCGAAAATTGTAAGGGGGAAGAGGGAATGGCTGGCGCTGCGGTCGAATGAAAAGGGCGTGCCAAAAGGAAACTGAGACGATTTATTTTCCACGGGAATTATGTAGGAGACTATTTTCGGCGGCGCTTTTCATCCTGGAATAATGGGGATGGGAAATAATCGGATCAAAATTTCTATTATGTTCGTTATTCAACGTCGTCTCGAACATGCTGCAGACGTACATTATCGGTCGATAAATGTCATTCCCTGCAGCCAATTTAGTGGATCAAGGTCGAAATCACGAAAATGCCAAAAACAGATTTTTCTACGAAAAAATGTCAGAGAGAGGTTGGGAATTTTGTTGGGAATGACTTGTAGAACGTTTTCCTTCAGTTGTGACCATAAACAGTGTGTAACACCTAAATAATTCAGGGTCTTCAGAGAAAGCATTCATCCCAGGCAATAGGTTTAAAGTAAAAGAAAAGTAAAGTAAAGTAAACCGCAGTTCCAGGCGTTGGCTTTTCGCCCGATAACCGAAGTTGTCCCGGGCGTGCCCTGCCGCCCTCGAGGAGAGGGTCGGAACTATTCAGGACATGTCGCTCCAGTCTCACAGCACTTATGTACTGTAACACACGGCTACTCATTGTCTCGCCCCCTTGAGTGGAGAGGGACCGGATCCAACGCGTTGAACCTATTTGGTTAGAATAGGTTCAGAGTTCGTTGAACAAGCCCATCGGGCTTAGCCAGAGATTGTCAGCTCATGCCAAGGATTTTTTGCCTCGACAGTGGAGCTGGCCGTGAAAATTGAACGGTGCCCTCGCAAACACAGAAAGTCACACGCCTTAGCCACCTCGGCCACCCTGACCCCCAGGCAATAAGTTTACCAGGGTCTGACAACGACGGGACATGTCCACGACACCTTTGGGTAGGTAAATTCAAGAAAATTTGAAATCCGCTTGCTCGACGTTTCATGCTTCTAACAGAACAACCTCATAATTCAGAATTTTCCTAAAAGGGAATTTCCTTTATTAAGGAAACCAAAGAATTCTCAGCGTATAAGTGATCTGAAAATTTCATTACTTCTTTTCAGCCTATTAAATAAATAATCAAAGGCCCATAAAAATGCCATTCCCGATTTCAAAGGCCTGTCGGCCCTCGACAAACAATTCATCCTGTCATCGCTTAGACGGACGTTGTTGGATTTGAATGGAAAGGGTCACCGTAAAAAAGTCGACACGGGCAAAGGAAAACTCCGAACCCTGGTACATAATTTATGATCCCTCCACCCCTTAACATCGCGAAGATTCACAAAGGGGCTCCTCCGGTAATACCCCCCCCCCCAGAACGGACTCTTTGGGCTTTTCAAAGCTGTACAAGAATAACTTTTATAGCAGCTTGTTGCTACCCGTTGCGCAATGGGTCACTTCCATGATAGATGGCATCTGGTTTCCCTTTGTGCTTCCGGTTCGCGAAGATGGCAAAGGATTTTTTTCATTTCGTATTTTCACTTGCATATCTACGAGTTCAATGATGAGCGTCGGAAACGGAAAAATCTGATTAGAGGCTCGAAGAAATTTCCACACGAACACACTCTTCAAGAGAATCACTTTGATTTTTTGAACCGTTGCTACGCATTTGCAAAAATGGAGCAAAAAAAGGGGGTTCCAAATTTTCGAACAAACTTTTTCTAACTAATGATTCATTTTAGTAATGGTGAAATTTGGCTCTAGAATCTGCGCAGAAACTCTTCTTAGTCCAAACTTCGAGGATCCAACGAAATCGAGAAATCCTCCAAATCTGCCCCATCATCACCATTGAAATCGGTATAGCTTTTGAACGGAGCTATCAGCATGGTACTGGTCTTATTCAATTTGGGTTAAAAAAATGCCATCAAATTCCAAATTCAAAAATCCATATTCCTAATTCCATCAATGACGTTAAAGGTGGACAAAAGTTTTTAGGAAAATCGCAATTTTATCAAGATTTTATACCTATTTTTTTTAGAAGCCTTAAAATTGGCCGATTGGAATGGCTGAAGAATTCCCTGTGTCGGCTCAAGGTTGATTTTTCCTGAAAAAAAAAATTATTATCAAGTACCTAATAAAGCAAAAGAATTTAGGGTTGTACAAATGTTTGTTTAAACTAAGTCCATTAATTAAGTCATCGATTTGATACAAAATCTTAAGACCAGTGTATCACACCCATCGGCCTAGGGTTGTGGTGGCACCAGGAAACTGGAGCTCCTCCGTATCACTCGTCCGAAAAAACTCATCAAGTTCATGAATATTATTCCACTTCTCCTACCACTGCTTTGTAAGTTCTTGTTGTTCACCCGCCGAAAAAAAGTGTAATTCACAAAAGGCAAGCGAAGGATCGCAATTTTATTATTTTCCTCCTTCGAATTAGAAAGGAGATGTAACAAATTAACGAGCGACTGGAGAATTCTGAAGAATTTTCGCTTCAGTCGTTATTATTAGCAGCTTCAGCAGGTACCTAGGTAATTACTTGGTCGTTATTATGTGCTCGTATTTTTAATTGGCCCGCCGTCAAGAAGTGGAAGCATTTCGAAATTGAATGAAAATTTTTCGCTGCAATGAGTCTTGTAATGAGTTCCAGCAAAATAGGTTTGTACCTATCTGGGCATTCAAGAATAGGTAAGAATAACTCTCTTTTTTATCTCATTCCAGGGTTTTTATGGGTTTTGAGTTTGAGTGCATTCGATTTACAAAGGAAAGTAATAAAAGTCGTAAAATATATGACAAGTATTCAATTTATTTTTTGTGTACTGAAAATCAACATTAACACTTCTCCGTTGTCGCATTAAACTGAGGAGTAGGGTCAGGGTGAGGCTGACACGACTTGGTTGTTTCATCATTTTTAGCGTCTCAGAAGCGCCTTCGCCTATTTTGGCCTTTCAGGGGGATTCCATGCTGAAAGCAATCCTTCTATATTTTGATACGTAAAAGTGTGACGCGATTTGATCATTTTTTGACTGCTTCAACACACAAAACAAAAACACACACAAAATATGGAAGTATTGTGTGTTATCTACGCACCACTGGTTGTAAATGACCACAGACGGACATACGGACACACAGACACATGTTCGGGAAGTGATTGTGAGTGAATGTTTATTAGTAAAAATTTTTTCCGAGGCTTCGTACCGATTCTCGAATTTAGGACGATTCCAATACCTCGATTTACTCTGTAAATATGGCAGTAAAAACGACCACTTATTCTACGAGGTAAAAGAAAGATTTTATAACCAAGAACGCTCAAATCGGTTCAATTTTGCCGCCAGAAAAAAATTGAATAGAAAATCTAAAAGCGCTAATATATCGGAAGTACTGTGAGTAATCAGGGATGTAAGTCGAGATTAGCCATCAAAATTATAGCAATCGCCCGGTTATCGTGGCGGAATTTCGACGGACGCCGCCGCAAGAGCGCGCGCAACAGGCAACACTTGTTCTTAGGCCGACCTCACGACCATTTCATCCCTTCGGTTCAACCCTGGCCATTATTCAACCCCACATTTCAACCCCGTCCTCGCCGGGCTGTTTATCGGGAAAACTTCCACGACAAGGAGAAAAAGGATTCCTGATCCGGGCGATAGGGATCAGCCGGGAGAAAACCGCAGAACAGCCGATCGCCCTTGTCTTCCGTCCTTTTTCGACTCGTTGCCCGATTTTCCCTCCAGGACAGCAAATGGACTCGGAAATGACTCGAAGCCGCTAATACATAAAACATTTTCGACACTCATGGCCGCCAGCGGGGATCGGATGGAGAAATAAATTGAAGAAATCACACCCTTGTTGGGAATTATTTATTTGCTCTTCGAAAAATCAGCGATGAAAAATTGATGGGATGAGATTTCTCTAGCAGGTGTATCTATGAGCGATTTCGATAGTTTTAGATGCAAAGATAGGGTCTTGGGAAAATGTTGAATAATAATTTTATCAATGATAATTTTAATAATTTTATCAAATAATAATAATAATAATTTTATAAGGATTTATAGGGTAATTTTATAAGGATATTTATCGGATAATAATTTCATCAACTATAATATTATGATGCTTAGTAAAAATGAAAAATATTTTCGGTAGAAATGAGAGAAGTTGCCAGCTTGATGGTTTATGCTGGAGCGTTTTCATCACACCATGCTTAAATATTGTAATTTACAAAAATGACCATATCTCCCTCACTTCTCAACCTTTTTTCAAATTTCTTGAACTGAAATGTTTGTCTCGGCAAGTCCTAACACGATGTTTAATCGAAATTTGGATAACGCACAGTACTTCCGATATATTTGCATTTTTTAGTGATTTTTATTTTATTTTTTCCGGCAAAAAAATGAACCGATTTGAGCGTTCTTGGTCTTAAAATCTTTGTTTTACCTTGCAGAATATGTGGATATTTTTTATATTCCGAAAAAGTTGGCGTTTTTCCATTTTGGGTGAATTTTAAAATCTGCATAGTGAGTTTTTTTGTTATTTTTGACCTAAACACCCTTAAAAGCAGTCAAAATAATATTTTTATTATGATCAAATCGTGTCACACTTTTACGTTTCAAAATATGGAAGTATTGTGTGTTATCTACGCACCACTGGTTGTAAATGACCTCAGACGGACACACGGACACACAGACACTTGTTCAGGAAGTGATTCTGAGTAAATGTGTATGAGTAAAAGGTTATTCTGAAGCTCCGTTCATTCTCTGTTTTAGGACGATTTTGATACTTCCATTTACTCTGTAAATATGGAAGTAATAACCTTTAAGATTAGTAGTATTCGCGTATTATTCACACGAGAGCATCGACAGCCCATTGTTCACCATCAATAATGTTGGGAAAGGGAATGGAATTTCATTCGTGAAACATTTTCCAACCAGCCATCTACCAGCTAAGGTATTGGCGAAGGTAGAAATGAGGAGCCTAAACGCGCCAATTATTTTTTCATCATCCCCCACTGGCCTGTATCCTGAGTCAGCTCAGCACTCCCATATTGATCAGCCACTAATGGAATATTCACCCTGGGACCGGGGGTGGGGGGTGTACTACCCCCCAGTGAAAACTTTATACGGCCCGCTCTATTTGACCCACCTTCCATTCGCTCCTTGTGTTGCCCCACTTACAATAACTGACTCATTTTCACCGTAATTATTCAGTACCTTCGAACCCCGAATTATGGGTATTGGTTCCCTACCTACCAATTTACGGTTAGAAGGGGAACCTTATGACTGTTTTTGAGAGACCTTTTTTTGCTGAAACGCATTTTGAGTTTGCTCGAAGGATGCTCGTCCTGGCAAGACATATTACCCTGTTTAATTTAAACTACTTACAGTACTTCCAAAGTATTAGCACTTTTGGCGTTTACTATTTTATGTTTTCCGGCCACAAAATGAACCGATTTGAGCGTTCTTGGTCTTAAAATCTTCTATTTACCTTGCAAAATATGTAGGTATTTTTTATAGTCCGATAACATGGCGTATTTTTATTATATGCGAGTTTTGAATATGCATAGTGAATTTTTTGATATATTTTTACCTACACACCCTCAAAAGCAGTCAAAATATGATTAAATTTTGTCAAACTTTCACTTTTCAAAATATGGAAGTATTGCGTGTTATCTTCACACCACTGGTTATACTTTGATGTCTGGCCCTTCTACAAAATTTGTAGGCTATTTAATAGCCTCGAAAGAATTCAAAATATGATCAAATTGTGTCAAAAATTAGCGTATCAAAATACGGAAGCATCGTGCGTTATCTACCCACCTACGGTTTATCAAGAGTACGTTTCCCATTAACTCGCTTTTCCTCCTTTCGAAGTATGAAATCGGAAAATTAGTTTTCGCCTTAATTTAAAATTTTCTCAAAATTAACTAACTCAAATTCCGCCTACATTTTCCTCGGCTAACCATGGGCGGCCTCCGGGGCCGACGTCTGAGCCGGGCGGCTCAGAATTCGTAAACAACTTAAGGGGTTTCCATTTAGCGCTCGGCGAAGAGCCGGCGGCGGCGGAGGCTTCACTTACATAATGGCACTTCCTCCGCCGCCTCCTCCGCATTCGAGAGGCGGCGGGCGCGGGTGGGGCCTCCGCAGCGTTTGGCGCACCCGACCACTGCACTGGTCGACCCTGGCACTGCTGATAGTGGGGGGATGCTGATAGGGTGGAGAGACATTAGGTGCCCCACCCCATCCATCCCGCCCGCACCCCATCCAACCCCCGCCCGCACCCCCGCCATCCTTTACCTTGGAAGACTTTTTCCAACCGGTTGACCGATTTAGTTGAAATCCGCTGAAAATTCTCCGCAGTCATTAACTTTGAATTGAGAGCTGCATTTCGTTTTTCCATCGGGAGGAAATTACCTTATAATTTATCGGAATTAGGACCTGCGAGGGTTTTTAAGGCCGACGTCTAAGGACCCCCTTCTCTGAATGTATGTGTCGGTCGCAGGAGTACAAGGGGTACCTATACAACAAGCCTCTATTACGATAAATTATCCTCCTGATGTCGACAATATGCTCCAAAACCTCACCAATGCCCTCCAACGTCCAACAATACCCACAAGATTCTCCAAATGCCCGACTGATTCGACCATGAACTTTTACCATTTTACTCCATTTTCACCAAAATTTAGAATATCGCCAATGTTCCTCATCGAGATTTTCCACATTCCACCGGTATTCTCTGAACTTCACCTGTATCCCCCTGTTTTTACGAAATATTCCCCAAATTTTGTTGATGTAGTGGAGAGCGGGGCAGGTTGTTCCAATTTTGACGTTTTCAATTTTTCGATTTATGCGTTCTTGGTCTTAAAATCGTTGTTTACCTTGCTGAATACGTGGATAATTTTTATATATAACTAGACGTATTATATTAGTTAAGTTTTAAAATATTCATGTTGTGTTTTTTTGTGACATTTTTGATTTATACAACCTCCACAGCATTCAAAATATAATCAAATTCAGTCAAACATTTACATATCAGAATATGGAAGTACTGCGAGTTATCAATGGTTGTCAATGACACAGGATGTGATTCTGAATAAAATTGTGTAAGTAAAAGTTTTTTCAGAAGCTTGTTGGAAGTTTGGTTTTGGATGTGGTTTTCTATTTTAGGTAGATTACAATACATCCATTGCAGTACTTTCATTTACTCTGTAAATATGGAATTAAACCAGTGGTGCGTAGATAACACTTCCATATTTTGATACGTAAATATTTGACACCATTTGATTATATTTTGACTCAATTAAAAATTGTAGGGATCAAAAAAACTCACTTAGCCAATTTCAAAACCCGCCAAAAATCGAAGTTCGACCACTTAAAGTCATAAAAAAATACCCACGTATTTTGCAAGGTAAGGGCCGGTTTATTGACAAAATTTATCCATCCGATATCCAAGGAAGCTTTAGATAAACTTCACCACGGTGGCATTCAAATGAAATTTTAATGTAAAAATCTCATTGGAAATGTTTATCTATAGCTTCCTTGGATATCGGATAGATAAATTTTGTCAATAAACCGGCCCTAAAACAAAGATTTTAGGGGGGGGGGGTGATTCTGATTGGAAGTGTAGACTACAATTTTTTATCGACGATTTTCGATTTTAGGAAAATTGCAATAATTGACAAAATTTGTGGAAATTACATTTAATGTGGAAATTAAAAAAAAATTACAAGAATCCGATAATTACCGATATTGAAGGTTAGGCAACGACCTGCAACACGCTGCAGTCTTGAGGGTCATTAACAGGACTCCTGTAATATAACCGAAATTACATTTTATATTTAAATTCAAAGCGAATCTTGATTGGTTTTTTTTTGCTAACTTACAAATTCTACATTTTAAAACGGCTCTAGTCAAACTTTAATTCTGGTAGGGAAGAATCGAAATTTCAAAAATTAATAGGGATCGATGAGGTTTCAAAAAGACGAACCCAGTGCACGACAAGCGGAATCAAAATCTTTCGACCTTATTTCATTTTTTCCTCAAAAACATAGAAAAACGGTCTAAAACAAAAAAAATTGATACAAAAAATGTGCAATAGGTTATATTGAGCATTGAAACGTTATCAATAGTCAAAGTTGAGCTATTTTTGAAAAAAAATTAAAAATTGAGTTAAACCTATAGTTCAGATCTAAGTATCTTGATTGAAATGACAATGCTGTTTGACAATAATTTTCGATGCACAACATGCCTATCTACTCTATTATCTTCGAATATTATCTATTGTACTTTACTAATGTGCAACATCTGATCGGATAAAATGACGTCATTTCACCAGATAGGCCTCACTTTTTCCCTCTCCTGTTGCCCCAGGTAATTCACTTTTTACAGCAAAGGGAGAAACGGCTGATACGTAGACGCCGACGGGCGCGAGTGCGACGGGGACGGAAATACGGGGAGCGCACGAGGGCGAGCGAGACAGAAGACGGCGCGATGACGAGGGATATCAGGGCCGGTTCACATGACGCCGATTTTTCCGTAGGGCGTAAAATTGAAAATCAGTTTAAAAATAATGAAAAAAGAAGAAAAATTAACAACAAAAAATATTAAAAAAGCTTCAAAAGTTAAATGCTAGAAAGATGCATTTTTTAATTTTATTTTTTTATTATTACATTTTTATTTTTGGCTGTGAAATTTAGGGCTAGCTCAAATTTCTGTTTCTATCCATGCAATAAGATGGTGTAGGGAAAATTTCGTGCACTAAATTTTGTCCCGATAAATTAAACGTTCTGCGGTAGATCGGATTGGAGTTCAGAAAACTCAAAAAGGAGTTATAAAAGAAGTTCTATTAGGAATGAAAATTTCAATTTTTTCCCAGAAAGTTTCAAGTTTAATTTTCAAAACGATGAATTTTAAAGGCAAGATTTACTAGGCACTTATTTACTACTACTGGCATTATTTATTACTGCTAAAGGCCATTCGTTTGCAGAATAATAGGAAATTGGTGGGGAAAATTTGTGTGATTACTAATACCAAGGAAAATAACTAGTAAAATTTAAACAAAATTAAAAATTAAATTAGTAAAAGTAAAAATTAAAAAATTGAATAAAAGCTTGAAATCAATTGAAACATGATAAAATTTGAGTTTTACCAAAACCTGAAAATTTATATCCGAATTTAGGCGATCCCTTCCACAAATGTGCGGACCGGATCAGAGCCGGACCATTTGAACCCGGGACTGGAGTATTGATCTAACTAGAGGTAGAAAGGCGACCTCCCCCGCTTACTGGGGCGGGCAGCAAGGGGGGCGGGTGGCCCGGGTGGTGCTGGGGCAAGGGGCCCAGTAGAAAGAGAGGGAGCTACAGGTGGGTCGCCTCCCCCTCGCCTGGGTGCGGCACGGGATCCAAGCGCATTGCAGGCGCCCCGCCCCATCGATCACCCACCCGACACCCCAACACCCGGGTTCGCCCTCGCCAGTACATCATCTCCACATTAATCTTAGTACGGCTGATTACATCGTGACAGCAGGCCTCAAAACCGAAGGGAGATATTTGGCGATTTTTTTTTCGGAAAAATACCAAAAAATCCCCAAAAAAAAATATTTTTGCCAAAAAATTAAATTACCTATATTTAAATAAAAATATTAATTTTTCAGACGCCTAATGTGCCAAAAATTGTACCTCAACTAAGAGCCTCTAAAATGACATTAAAGGAGACAAGAAATTTACATTTACCAAATATTCGGCCGGTTTGATTTTTCCTATGAATTTTAGGGTGACGGATTCGAGGTAGGCAGATTGTAGATTGTTTTGGGGAGAAATACGCCATAAACTGTCAAGATAACCAACAAAAATAAAACGCCAAATAAAACTGTTGATTTTTGAGAGAAAAAAGCCTCGAAAAATCAGGTTCACCTCAAAATCTACAGTATTTTTCCTTGAAGCTCAGTAAGAATATAACTAAAATGGAAAATTCTATATATCTATGGTTATTTGAGTACATAGATAATTCCCAAGGTATAATTAAATGAGAAGGAAATTTAATTGGCAAAACCTGCTAGAAAATTGCACCCTGACCCGGAATCGAACCCTGTAAGTCCAGATTTGTAGTCCTCAACTTTATTGAAATTCACCTAGGAACTTTTCTCATTCAAAATTAGGCTAATGTGAGTGTATTTTCATCTATTTTGGGATACTATTAAAAACAGAAAAATTGTCACCATATCCATACCTGCGAAACAAAATTTCACACGAAAAAATCCTCAATTCGCTCACTTTTACCCTATCGCTCGATTATGTGGTGACCGATGGAAAAAAGAGGGTCGGTGTTTAATTTTTTCGAGCGTGAAACAATAACGTTTAAGATGGATAATTTTCCCGTCCCATTAACATGATACATGGCACGAAAGCACACAATTTTATCAATGCGGTGCCGAGCTGCACGCAGACCCAATTTGCATTACTAAAATGGAAACGGGGTCACTTAGATATCTAATATAAGTCGCGACTACAAAACTGAACAACAACTCGGCGAACCGAATCTGACCGCACGAAACGGCGACAGCAGAAAAAAATGAGACATGAAGGCTCCTTTTTTGGGTTATTTCAATATTTCGTCACTTAAGTTCTAACACCACCTAACTCAATTTTTCCAAGTTTTCAGGAGATACAAAAAACTAATTATTTCAACATGGAAATACATTGAGCGGTGCTGTCTCTTCTCCATCTCCTTCTTCACTGGTTGGTTCAATCTCCTTGGCAGTTTTACCATGATATCGGCTATTGAAAAATCTATCGAGTGGTATGTCCAACTCATTTTCGCCATAAATTGAGTTAGGCGGTGTTAAAACTTAAGTGACGATTTGTTACACCATACTAATAGTTCGAACCGATTTCAAGAATTCAATACATCACGACAATAATTGGACATATTTTTTAAAATAATGTGGCAATGCTAAACGGCACTCCAATTTACCCAATTCTAATTTTTCCGCTTCCAAGGCTTAATCTAATTTACTTTACCTGGTCATGTAATGTAAGTCTACTAGGCTTTTTGTGCTTCGATCGACTCTACTTTATCCCAATTACCTCCACTCAACTCAACTCTTCCCCACTCTAGAAACTTATCATCCATTCCTTTATTTACTCCATTATGTCTACTTCGATCTGTTCTACTATAAACTACAACATTACTTTACTTCAGTCTACTTCACTTCACTATACTTCACTTCACTCTGCTTCACTTAACTCTACTTCACTTCACTCTACTTCACATAACTTCACTTCACTCTATTTCACTTCACTCTACTTCACATAACTCCACTTCACTTCACTCTATTTCTATTCACTTCACTTCACTTAACTCTACTTCACTTTCCTCTACTTCACTTCACTCTACTTCACTCCACTCTGCTTCACTCCACTCTGCATCACTCCAGTCTACTGCACTTCACTCTACTTCACTTCACTCCACATCACTTAACTCCACTTCACTCCACTCTGCTCAACTTCACTCTACTTCACTTAACCCTGCTCCACTTCACTTCACTTAACTCTAATTCACTTCACTCTACTTCACTCCACTCTGCTTCACTCCACTCTGCATCACTCCAGTCTACTGCACTTCACTCTACTTCACTTAACTCTGCTTCACTTAACTCTGCTTCACTTAACTCTACTTCACTTAACTCTAATTTACTTAACTCTACTTCACTTCACTCGACTTCACTCCACTCTGCTTCACTTCACTCTACTTGACTTCACCCTACTCCACTTCACTCTATTCTACTTCACCCTACCGTACTTCACTTTAATCTACTTCACTCCCATCTACTCCACTCAACTCTACTTGAGCCTACTTTACACTACTCCGCTTAACTCAACTATACCCAACTCACTTCACTCTACTTCACCCCAATCCGCCCTCTCTCTCTCTCCCGCAGCACTCCATTTACTCCGCTCGACTTTACTTTTACTATTCACCGTGAAAGATTCAAACGCTCCTGTAAACGAAAAGCTAGCACCGACTACCGGCAGATCTTCGTTTTGCCAATTTTCAGATTTCCGATTAGACGAAAATTCATGTCGGAATATTTTTTATCGCAAAAAAGCATCTCAGAGCCGCCTGAAACTGACGAGGCCTTTTTCGTAAGTCAAAACCGGGGAATTGGGGGCCGTTGGGAAAAGCAACTCTTCTGACAGGCAGCCAAGAACAGGGAGCAACACGTCACTACAGAAACTTGCCATGCCAACACGCGATGGGCTTTTCTGTAATCGAATACAGAACATTCGGGCCCTTGTTTTAGGGACGACGAGCCCAGGGTTAACCTTGTTGATATTTATAAGTTTTCATCACGGAATGAACCTCGGATTGCGGTTGGTTTATTGGCATTACGAGCGCTTGGATTTTCCAAAGGTCGAATTATAAAGACTAATTTGTCGGAAAAATACGATTCGCATCGAGGTCGAGGATACTGTATTGCAGTGTGCTTGAAAATAATCAGATTGCGATAAAAGCAAGGTCTGACTATTTGGACCATCTGTCCCCATAAAAACCGCCATAAACCTCCCTCCTCCGCTCTCGGACTTTTTTCATTGTTTTTTCTTTCTTTATTTTTTCACTCGAATCTCTGTTCTGGTATGACCCTTCATCTTCTATAACCGTAATTTTGATTGTTTCCAGTTTTTTTTGTAGGTTTTCAGTTTTTTTTTTTACTGGAAATACCTACGGCGTTTTAAAAGTTTAATTGTTGGCCGTTACACGCGGCATACGCTCGGATTTCTCTCTCCTGCATGTTTGATACGTACATTGGTTTCAATTGGTCAAACCCGACCTACAATTTCAGAAAACTAATCAGTCCGATTTCAATCGATTATGTGCGAAATTGTATGCATCAAAATTTGGAAGTACTGCGTGTTGCCTAAAACTGATTTTCCCAGAACCTTCGATCCGATTTTCAATTTCGGAAGGGAGTAATGAGTTGCAAGCGAAGTCTATAACGTAAGTAATAAGTAAAATACTACTCGAGGACGAAGGACCTTATTTCCGCCGAGTTGGGCGTAAGCCAGCCCTTAAGCCCGGCGCAAAGCCGCAAATATGAGCTTCCCGACGACCGTCTGAGCCCGGAGGAAAGCCCCAACCCCTCCCCACCATTCTACGGTCGAAACTGAAAATCGGGCTCGTGAATTTTCCCGGCCTCGCTCCGGGTTTAGGGCCGGCGAGAGCCGCTATCAGGACAATCCCGCTATCGCAAGCCGCTCCGCTGTGAAATTTTTTTGCCGTTTTATTTACCGTTATTTATTTTGTCCCATTGTCATGGAGAAAAATTGCCAGAACTTTTAGCTATCAAAATATGGAAGTATTGTGTGTGCTACAGTGTTTTTTACTTCTATATTTACAGAGTAAATGGAAGTATTGGAATCGGCCTAAAATCGAGAATTGAAACAGCCTTCAGAAAACTTTTACTCATTCACATTTACTCGGAATCACATCCCGAACAAGTGTCTGCGTGTCCGTCTGCCGTCTGTCCGTGTGTGGTAATTTACTACAAATATGGCCATAGCTCCTTCAATTCTCTACTTTTTTTCAAATTGTTTAATCAGAAATTAAATAACTCACAGTACTTCCGAAATGTTTGCATTTTTAGTGTTTTCTATTTTATTTTTTTCCTGCCACAAAAATGAACCGATTTGAGCGTTTTTGGCCTTAAAATCTTTGTTTCATCTTGCAGAATATGTGGATATTTTTATTATTCAGAAAATGTGCCGTATTAAAATTTACATAGATAGTTTTTTGATATTTTTGACCTATTGATATTGATATCAAAATATGATCAAACTGTTTCACACTTTTACGTTTCAAAATATGGAATTATTGTGTGCTATCTACGCACCACTGGTTTCTTCAATTTCATAGAATCCATAAAAAGCGCAAAACTTCTCGAAGGCACAAAAAGTGAGGTACCTACGAAAAAATTGGAAAACGCCCGATTTTGATAATACAAGGAGGTCCAAGCAGAATTCTTTTCATATCAGCCACCTTGACCAACAAAGCTCGAACATTTTTAACGATTTTCGTCGAAATTTCGCAAAAGCCCGACTTTTTTGTAATCCAACTTCACCTCAGCACCCCCTGTCTTTCCTCGCAATTTTCCCCCCGTAAATTTTTACCAATTTGGCCGAAACGAGAAAATCTGACGTCAATATCGACCAAGGACTTGCCAGGTGCGAGGCCCCCGTTCGGCCATTTGCACAGGTTATGGGCCCAGCAGGGGATGATCGTGCAGACTCAGGGGGTTGAGAGATTGAGGCGGTCTTCCGCCGGAGGTCGCCCCTAATGAGCGGGTGCACGCGATCAGCCACCTCAGCCTTGGCTCAATCCGGCTGGCCGATCCGAATGCAAATAATCGGAAAAAGAGAGGGAAAACGGGAAAATCGGCCGGCTAAAACGGGACAGTTAACGGCGGCCGCGGAACTGAAATTACTTCGGAGATATCTCCGTCCGTTCCGCCTATTAGCGTATGATGTATTTCGAAGATAATATATTTTAAATTACCAATAGGTATAACTGGAATGAGAAAAAAATTGTACGCTACTCGCGACGCCAGTCCGGAAATGAGAAAAATGCAGTTAGCACGTGAGCACATTTTCCAAGAAAAATATTTTTTCAATTTCCGATGTTTCAATTGCAAAGTTGCGGTAGGTAAATACTCAGGAAGGGTTTTTGATTATGAGTGAACACTGGGTAGGAGTAGAGCTATCCAGAAATGTAAAATAAGATCTAACTGAAACTCAAACTCAAAAGTGAACTCAAACTTAAACTGAAACTAGATCTGCACTCCCACTCAAACGTAAACTCAAACCCATACTGAGCTAAAACCCAATCTTAAACTCAAACTCAAACTGAAACTAGAACTGAAACCGAAACACAAACTCGTGCTCAAGCTCAAACTTAAACACAAACTCAAAACGAAAATTCGAATACAAATTGAAACTGAAAGTGGAACTGAAACATAAACTCAAACTGAACTGAAATCTCAAACTAAAACTCAAACTTAAACTGAAACTTGAACTGATACATAAACTTAAACTCAAGCTGAAACTGAAAATCAAGATCAAACTCCAAAATAATCTGAAACAAACAGTAACTGGAACTGAACTGAAACTCTAACTCAAACTGATACATGATCTGAAACTCAGACTCGAACTTGAACTCAAACTGAAACTGGAAACCAAGCTCAACCATAAACTCAAACTGAAACTGAAAATCAAACTCAAACCAAACACAGTTTGAATGTGAGTTTAAGTTTAACTTTGAGTTTCAAATCGAGTTTGAACTTCAGTTTGAGTTTGACTTCGAGTTTCAGTTCAAGTTTGAACGTCAGTTTGAGTTTGAGCAGTGATGTGGCACAGAGGGTAAACATGATTTTCGGTTTTACCTAAAAACTGCCAAATTGTTAGATGTGCTATGATGCTTCTTAAACGACGATTTATAATTCTATTACTCGGTGATTACTATTGCTTCGTGTAATACTAGGAAATTACTAGGAAAAATTGGGGGCAATGATCTGTAATCGTGAGCATGACTCCTTCTTCAGGCGATTTATGAAAAATTAACTGTAATAGGTAATACTAGTTCGTCCCGATTCTCTGCGAGGAACTCCATTCTACCCCTATGCTAACTCTCCTATCATAACCCGAAAAATTCTTTAAAAAATTCCTCCATTTTCGGCTTTTCTTGTTCGGCCGACCGGAGCAGGAAGTCAAGATGGAGCTGATGATGAGAAAAGTCGCGACGAGTGGCTCGAGAAGTGGCGGCAGCTGTAGAAGCAGCTGCTGAAGCAGTGCATGCTGTAGAAGTTTCAAGGGCTCTTCTCATTGGTCGAGATGAAGAGCGGGACAGTCCATCCACTCGGGCACTCCAGGGGGGCGGCTTTGTTCTGGAAACTCATCCCTCCGGATTGCCTTTGTGCTTCAATAGGAAAGGAAACGTCGGCTTCCTGCCGATGCTGATTTATCGACTGCCGGCGGGACAGGGAAGGAAACCCGAGTGCGGACGAGATGGAGAGAGCGGCGGTTTTTATTAGTCGAAGCGCTTTCGCCCGGCTGGGCCTCCTCGGGGGCCGACGTTTTTCCAAAAGGTACCTCTACAATAGATGGCGCCGCATGATCCTTGAAATTTCCTTGCGAAATACGTGGCTATTTTTTGTCGTCCGGTAACTCAACGTAGTTCGATATTAGGCGGGTTTTTAAATTTGCTTAGTGTGTTTTTTGACATTTTTTATCCTTGTAGCCTCTAAATAAGTCATAATCTAATTGCTTTATTAAATAATAAATGCTTTATGTTGCTTTATTTGAATAATTATCAAAATATGGAAGTATTGAGTGTTATCTATGCTCTAAGTACAGGTTTTTTTACGAAAGATTTTGTGATAGGTAGATGTGTACATACCTATTCATGAATCAAACATCCTTGGTCGTCGGGGTTTTGTTATTTTGGACGTTTTTTTTTTGTCAGCGTTCTATCTCACCGACATTTCCTCAGTTTTCACGTTTAAAAACCTACAATATATTAACTTTCTTTAGTATACAAATCTACTTAGCAGCGTTTTATTTGAAGTTTAAATACATTTTTTAAGTCACTCAATTTTTTCATTCCCCTGTATCATAATATGGTATGACAATATTCTCCTGGACCACTGATTTTTAATCATGCCTGTTAACTCTCTCTGGGTGATGAAACTACACTGTTGGTATATAGTTTTCATTCATAGCAGGCAAATGAACAATTCCTCGTCGAAAAACAGACAAATTTGTATTAATGGTAACACGGAATTTGCTGACCCCATACGGAATCACCCGTATATGAATTTCATTTTCGAAATCGACGCCCTTTGAATGGATTTTACAGCCCAGATACTTAAAAAACCTATTGTCGGCTTATTTTTCAATTCTCAACTTTTTTCATGCTCAGGTGAATATCGGGCTCGCTTTGTTGCATTGACGGCGAAATACTCGCCGAGCCTCGCGTGTTGCTGATTGGCTTTCATCGCCCATTTTATTTCGGGAACGACAATAATCCTCGGCAAACTTGTTGAGCTAAGTGATTCGTCGGTTTTCATCGCGAATTGACGCCTTGTTTTCAGAAATTGAGAAATTAAAACAATATGAACGCAACTGGACACGAAAAAATCTTTGTTTCGCCTTGCAAAGTACGTGGATATTTTTTATATCGATAACTAGACGTATTTCGATTTAAGGCGAGTTTTAAAATACATACAGTTTTTTTTTACATTTTTGATCCCAGTAGTACTGTTAAATCGTCGAAATATAATAAATTTGTTCAAAATTTGTAGTACCTACCAGTATTACTTAACAATAATACTGCTCAATAATCAACCTTTCACCGATAATGATGTACACAGTCGAAATTATTTCGATATAATTTTAACCAAATTATTATTTTTATTTATAAGTCGAGTTACCTATGCGTTTTGTTCAAACTCTGATGAAAAAAAACTTCTAGTTCGTACCTGCAATAAATTCTAAAAAATGTCGCCCAAGTCTCGCGGGTCGGACGATTTTGGAAACGAACCCAACAGCGCCAACGGACGTCCGCCCCAATAAATAGTCGCCGTCAAATGCTCAGACGCTTTTCAAGTCCCGGGTCTCAGGTCCGGAAGGAACAAAGGTATGGCTTCGACGATTTGTAAGAGGTTTATAGGACTTCTGACTCTTGGAAAAGTCGAGCAACGTATTTTGACATTTTCACTTCCCTACCCCAGAACAAGAATTCGTGAGAACATGCTTTTTGAGGGATTAACAGTCTTGACCGGGTCTTTCCCAGATATTTCAAAAGCCGATTGTGACAACTTCGGTAATTGAATATTCTATTTATTTACAATATAAAATAGGTAACTCGAGTACTTCAACAGTTGACGTAAAATCAATTTTTTTGGGACGGAGTATTTCTTTAACACCTGCAAACACAAAATTTTATGTTTTTATTCAAAATTAGGTAAGTACACATACCTACCTAGCATTATTTAATTTTGTGTAATTTGTATTAAATTACCATAGTTGAATCGTGAATCGTGTTGGATCGTTAAAAAGGCAAAAGTTCATTTTTGGTCAATTTTCATTTTTTTTGCATTTTTCGGTTCTACCTATACAGCCAGGCGCACCTCTTACTAAGCCCTGCCTAGACATGTGCTAATTGCTAAGTAAGTTGATAGTTGAAATTTCACTCATAAAACAGTTTTTTTTTTCAATTTCCCAAAAACTGACTTCACTGGACTTCCGCCCTTTTAACATGACATGTTCATGTTACACGTTCATGTTCACATGAATGTAAAATTTCAACATTGTCACGATTCAGTTAAACATCACTATTTTTACTAACCCATAACATCGTTCAACAACCTTCTCGTTTCGTAAAAAAATTATACTAACTTGGGTAACGTGGAGTCGAAGTTAAAACGCGGAGTTGTCAAGTATGTGATCGATACGCTTCAGATTTTGATTCACACGAATGGTAGCACCTGGTAGCTGAAAACGCAGGAAAACAGCCAGCAAACCGATTGGTGGATAACGGTTTTGTTACCTGAAAACAGAAAATCACCGTAAAAATATTTCCCATGCAGCTTGTACCTACAACATTTTTTCTACAAAAATACAGTTTTTGGTACAACTTGTCCGATAAAAAAATTCTCAGAAAAACAATCGATTTATTATATTGTTCAACGAATTATTATTACAGCTATCTTGGACATTGTTGAATAATATGTATCGTTAGCTTGTGAGAAAATGAAATAACAAGACATTTCAACCCCAAACATGACTACTTGATATATTTTCATCAAAAAACACCGATAAAGAATACACACCATAGGGGCTTATGTCGACATAATCAGCTCCATGAATGTACACGACTCTTTTCGAGCCGCCCGGTCGATTTCTCGGCTCCGAAATGGTTTCAATTTTGCAGAAATTGACAAATTCCTACAAACCAGACGGAAAACACTTTTAAAAATTCGATTTGTCAATGTTGGAAAATCGCGAAGCACGCTAACCAATGTATTACTTTGACACTGTCGAAACTTGAGCCGAGATCTTCGCCGAGGCAAATCAGGAAATTGTCGAATAGTTTGTGATCTTTCGGGTAAGACATCCGCCGCGCTACTCCTGGACACGCCTCGGGATAGTACGATGACTGGAATCAACACAAGTTCGAAATGAAAAAATAATGACGAAGTGCACAACCTGTTTTTCCCAAAGAACCAGTTTAGAGAAAATTTAATGCTTTTTTTTATACAATAGAATGTGATTGCAAAATTTGTGATAATGAAACATGGGGTTTGGGGTTTCATCAAAAACATCAATTCTTATAAAACTGTTTTTTGGATAAAAAACAGCGTTTGTTGTTAAAACGACAGTGAGAGATTGTTGGAAGAACGAAAAGCAGCTAGAGAAGGAATGAACGCGGAAAGAGGATACAAGGACTAGAAAAGTACAAGGAGCGGACAATGAATAAGGAGGAAAATAGGAACGCTGAAAGACAAGGAAGCAGCCGAGAGGGGGAGAAAAGGAGGTAGAAACAAGGAAACATGATGAGGAGGAGGTGGAGGAGCGAGGGGGAGGATGAGAAGGACGAAGAGGGGAAGAGGAATGAAGGAGCGAGCGGGATGAAGGGAAGGGAAGAGGGAGAGGAGTAGGAGCAGGTAGTGACGAGAGGGGGGAGTAAGGTGATGAGGAGTAGGGTGGGAGGGGTGTAGGAGCAGTAGGGACGTGAGGGAGGAGTGAGAGGCGGGGGAGGATGAGGAGTATGATGATGAGTAGGAGGATGGAGGGAGAGGGGTTAGGAGTAGGAGAAGTAAGAAGCGGAGGGGTGGCGAAGGGAGAGGAGGGAGAGACAAAAACAGAAAGATTAGTCATGAAACTTAAGGAAGATGAGGAGGAGGAGGATGAGTAGGAGGAAGGAGTAGGAGGAAGAGGGGTAGGAGTAGGAGGCGGAGGAAGGAGTGAGGGGAGTAGGGAGGAAGAGTAGGGGTATAATGACAATGAGGGGGAGGGGTAGGAGCTAGTGGATGGAGGAAGGGGGAGGAGGAGGACTAAGAGGGGTAAAGGATCAAGGAAGGGTGATCAAGCGATGGGGAAAGGGCAGGGTGGAGGAGGAGGATGAGGAGTAGGGTGGGTGGGGTGTAGGAGGCGGGGAAGGATGGGGAGTATGATGATGAGTAATAGGATGGAGGGAGAGGAGTTAGGAGTAGGAGGAGAAGAAAGCAGAGGAGGGAAAGAAATATAAACATAAAGATTAGTCATGAAACTTGAACTGAAAGGAAGATGACTAGGAGGAGGATGATGATGAGTAGGAGGAAGAGGGGTAAGAGTAGGAGACGGAGGAAGGAGTGAGGGGGTAGGGAGCAGGGGAGGAGGAGTAGGGGTGATGATGATGATGATGAGGTGGGGGTGAGGAGGTAGGAGCAAGTGGATGGAGAATGTGTGATGGGGAGGAGGCGGGGAGGAGGTTGAGGATGAAGATAATGAGTAGGATGATGGAGGGAGAGGGGTTAGGAGTAGGTGGATTGAGGGAGGATGTAAGAGAAGGATACGGGGGTGAGTAGGAAGAGGAGGAAGGGGAGACATAAAATTATCCTTCCTGAAACTTAGTACCCTGAAGAAAAATTTTAAAAAATTTACCTCTGGTAGCAAGGTTCGCTCCTTCAGGCACTCCACGACCCATTCGAATGTTACGACGTGCATGCCGTAGTAAATGGCTTTCAGCAGCTTCGGAGTGGCTGAGCAGCCGTTCGTTTCAGAAACGATAAGATGAGTCGTCTGGAGGCTCAGTTCGCTTTTGTCTTTGGCGATTTGCGCATTCGTTAACAGGATGAGCTGACGGATTGCGTTCGCTCTGAACGAGTCGTAGATGCCGGACGTCGCGAAAACGGGATTCTGAAAAGGGTACGAGATACTCTACATCTCACTCTTGTCGGCTCAAGCGCTTTCGTCATTACAGCCCTCTTTGGAGGCAGTTCCCGGGAAGAAAAATTGTTTGTTAGCCTTCAGACCGACTGGCCAATTTTGGCCCTAAGAACATACGATCCGTAAGACTAGTATCTAGAAAGACTCTCGATGTCTAATTTTATACAATGACGATTTTGAACAAATATAGAGTTTTTTAAAATAAATGGCAGAATATCGAAGAAATACATACCATATTGTTATTTTGTGGGCAAACCACTTCAGCACTGCCTGCGTGAGTATCTGCAACAGGATCTGCAACAAAAATAAATTATTTTTGTTGCACCTATTAGGTGCTCTAATAATGATATAAAATTATTCCTCATTCGTGTAAAAATATTCTAAAAATGGTAAAAATTTAAGATTTCAGCAAATCAATTGTGTTCTTCATCTGAAATGAACATATTTGCACAAAAAACAGCCATTCCTAAGATAAAGGCAAAATATAAAATCCCTAAGATCCTCCTTTTGAAGTCGGTTAAAAAACCAAAGAATTGGACTATTCAAGCCGCTTTGTGCTGATTTCTTATTTGAAGATTTTTCCTCAAAACTGCATTAATCCACTTTCGAGTTTTTTCGATTTTCGATTTTGTTTCATAGCAGCTTTGGTACCTATAGCATGATAAGCAATAGAAAATTGAAAAAACGAAGTCAAAATCGAAAGTTGATGAATGCAGTTTTTGAGGAAAACTCTTCATTTGACCTCAATTCTAAGAGTAGATGGTAATTCTAAAATTTCAAGGGCCTGAGAGGGTGAGCTTTGTAATTTGAATTGACGTATCTCACCGTACAAGCTACGCCGGGACTGCGACGTGTCGATGACATCGTCGTCCGATTCGGACGATTTGACGGTTACGTCCGATTCTGGTCTCGTTCCGCCGATTTCAGTCTGGGATTCGACTTTGTCGAGTTCGTTTTGAGGGAGTTTTACCGGCTTTTTGTCGGACTCTGCGAGGAAAAATGAAATTTTGCAACGGTGAAAACTTTTGAAAAGATAAAGAAAAGGAAAGTTCGAAACGTGGACAGAAATTTGAATTCCTGTACCTCGGTTTTCGAGAAGTTGGAGACGTTGTCTTTTCCTTTGAGGTTCTTCGGAATTTTCTATTACGACGGTGGATAGATGTTCACCTGGAATTCAAATACCAGTTTGGTTTTTTGACACCTTGAAACGGTACGATTTTTATAGATTTGATTTTTTTTATACTGATAAAAAGCCGACTGAATATTTCTTGGAACACTTTAAATTTTGTACATTCAATGGAAATTCCTAACTGAATTTCAAGTAAACACTTTTCACAAAAATTCTGTTTTGACATTTCATGCTCTTCTTTTAAGCACGGTTAATTTGAAACTCACAAAGCTAATTCGAAAAACACAAAAGCAAACTGCTTACCGTCCATTTCGTCAGCAGCGTCCAGGGGAACGACGCTCAAGGGCGAGCAGACCGATTCATTCAGCCTGTAACAGAAATAGTAACGGTTCGATGAGATTTTCATTTTTATGGATTGATTTTTGTTTTTTCTTTTTTGATTTTCATTTTTTTTTTTATTTTGGAAATAATTGTTAAACTCACAGGTCGACTCGTTTTGGAGCCGGTTTCATTGGCGTTCCTTCGACTATGTCTTCGGATTCAGGCTGGAGAAAACAGAAATTACAAGTCAATTTTTCAGGTTACTTCGCAGTGGAACGGAAAATGATCTTCCTTAATTTCGTTTATAGCATTTTCCAAGTCAAATTACGAATTTTCCAAATCAAATTGAGAATTTTTCCAGATTTGGGTTGGAGCTATATTTTTAAATTAAATTTTTACGAACCATTGGAGGTGTAGAAAGATTATTCGCAAAAGCCAGTTGTCGTCTTGTGTAACTATTTTTCCTGACCTGCTGTTGCCCCAAAGTCAGTTTCACTGTGCTGCTCTTGAACGTTGATTCAGTTGCCTTGATTTCACTTTCCGTCATCGGTGAAATCGGTTTCATTCGATGGCTGCAAAAGGATATGGAAACCAGCTGCAGATGATAATACAATGTAACTAAAGAATTACTGACAGAATGGGTCTAGGCCTGAAGTTGTAGAGAATTTAATCAGCTTTCCAAGCTTCTTTCAAAATTTCGGTATGACCAATCAGTAAGGATGGGGGTAAGTTTGAAGGGGAAAAGAAAAACAGCCGTTCACAGATATTGAGGAACCCTTCTTGACCGCGATTAAGCAATTTGACCATCGATTAGACAAATTAGATGGAGTGGTCACCCCCAAGCCACAATCGTTAAAGGAAAAACAATCATGCCAATGGGCAGCAGGTGCGTTTTTCAAACTTTGTCAGAATCTAGACGCTCGCAGAAAGCCAAACTCCAGGGAAAAGAAAATTCAGCCGATATCGAGGGCGTTGAACAAAAATTGTAGCAAATTAGCGAAGATTCCACCTTTTCAAGGGAGAAATATTCAAGGTGATCATCCTGCTAAGGGTTGATTAGAAAAGAATGAGCCTCCAATGTTCAAAATTGGTCAAAACGGAAGTTTCCTGTGGGAAACTTCTGAAATATTGAACCGATTTTGATCATAAATAAAGTAGGGATCACATGAGGTAGAGATGCTTAAAAAGAATCGATACTTTTGGATCCATTTTTCAAAAATGATAATCGGCCAATTGTCCCAAGCAATTGAAGATCGATAGTTTTCTGTTCTCTAGACAACATTTTACGTGGCTCAGCTGATCCGATCAATGTTTAAAAATCAACACTATCGCGACAATGAAAAACCTTGAATCGAATCACTTTCCCCTAAGCTGTTTTCTGATAAATTAGTGAAAAATGAAGAAAAATCATTCTCAAAAGAATCTATTCTATTTGAAAAGAATAATCATGGTCAAACAAACAAAACCAGTAATCACGGTTATTTTTGAAACACAATCTGAACGCTTCAAAATAATAGGAATCATCAAATTTTTCAAGACATTTTCCAACAGGACGAGCAGGATCGACCATTGTCTAGTTGAAAATAAAATTAACGTTCCAATACCAAATAAATGCTCACCCATTCAGATTGTAGACTTCGGATAAAATTTCGAACGACAACCTCGCCAAGGTTGGTACCGGCCCTGGGTTGGCCAACAATCCGAACAGATTCGAGAAGGCTGCTACACCCGAGTCCCAATCGAAACGATGATCGACGCTCAACTTGAGCGGGAATAAAAACGAGGAGCTGATAATGTTAGCAGATTTTTCCTCATTCATTGCAGGGATTGATGGGTCAGTCAGCGATTCTTGCGTGGTCGATTTCTGCTCGACATCGATCGCGAGATTTGGCTCGAGAACGGGATTTTCAGCTCCATCTTCGCTCTTGCTGGGATTCTCGACCAGACCACCGGAGACGCTGCATAACGACATATCATCGCCCGACAGCGAAAAGAGCGAAGGTGTTCTTAAAGTACGCGGCGATATGACGGTGTGCGGACTCGATGAGCGAATTGACTCCGCAGCAGGAGCGCAAACTGAGCAGAAATTTCGATTTTAGCATAAAACAACATTAGATACAAGGCAGGAAGCTATAACCGGTTTATCAATTTAGTTAAAGCTAGATTTATCCAAGGACGCATGCATTAACTAATTTGCAAGAGATTTTCAGCACGACCGCCAATACAAATATTATGGCCCAGGTGATACGAAGTGCAAGCGTCCTTGGATAAATCTAGCATTGAATGAGTTGATAAACCGGCCCAAAAAATATTCAGACCCTCTCCTAAAACTCCAAAATGCCAGAAAAAAATGTCAAGAAATTTTTCAACAGAAAAATGTAGGTTTTTCGAGCAATGTTAGAGAATCATCAAAAAGATTTTGGTGGTTCAAGTGCTCATGTGGGAGTTTGATTCGGGGTGGGGGAGGAACGAAATTTTCCTATGACCTTTCTCATTACATTCTCAATTTGTTGGGACTTCTCATTTAAGGCCCTGTAAATTACCGGGAGAAAAGCCCTGCCTACCTGATGATAGGAGTGTCAGAAAATTGTCTCTGAGGTCGTTCGATCCTTCAAACCCTCTGAAATTTTCCGAGTCACTCCCATCCGACTTACTGTTTTCATTTTGTTGTCGAGAAACGCCTCCATGTTCGGCCTTTTCGACTGAAACTATTTGAAATCACTGTTATAACAAACATTTCAACGAGAAGTTATCTTTTTCCAAATTTTTTTGCTAGGGCCGGCATCTGGTTTGATAACTACAGCGCCAACGCGAGCATTTAGGTATTTTTGCATCTCGATTTACGAATCAAGTTCTCGATCAGCTAACCCAGTATTATCCACAAGATTGTTCAATTCTTGTTCGATATTACCTGAGCTGATGCAGGACGGGCCAGGAATGCCAGGATGCGTCTGATCAGCTGTAGTAGCTGAATTTACGGTTTTGGCTCCTTTGGAAATCCGACTTTTCTTCGTACGTCTTCCTTTTTTCCTTTTGGGAGTGGTGGCCTTTTGACCTTGAAATTCAATTTATTGTCAGCACATAGTTTTCTCTAGCATAAAATAAGACTTGAGCTCTCCGCACCGTTTTTCTGATAACAAAATTCGAGCAATCCGCCCAAAAAACTGTTTAACTCACTTTCAAGGAATTGCACGTAATATGCGGCGGTCGTCGATTTGAAGGTATCGTTTACTGTGACGTCGCACTGGATGCATACGGTTGAAGAATCTCGGCATTCCTCGCACACCGAATGGCCGCAAGGATCAAAAATGAAGATCGGCACCTTGTTTTGGCTATTGGGGCAACAAGATATATTCTTTAAAAATACATCTGCTTCAAGGCTTGCAGGAAGGCAGATAAAGTGCCTGAAGTGATATAATTTGGAAAATTACTAGGCACCCTACTAATGGGACCATAATATTCTCCATGACGCTAACCAAATTCCAGCTACCAAGCCATCATAATGCTACTCACCAATTTTGACGCCCCGAACATTTTAAAGTGATCGCCATTACTTATCAGCTAAAAACTTTTTGCGATCCAATAAAATCCTAATGTTTACCCACGGGATCCTTCTATAGACGGAATCATTCAGAACAAATCCACGTGGATAAAATGGCTGAAAATTGGCACAGGCAGTAGGTGGGCATTATGCATATTTGAACTAAATTAAAAGAACCCCAACTGAAAGCTGAAATACGAAGACGAATCATCAATTCATCAAACTGAAAGAAGTCAAAACTTCAAAGAAACGTCTTCAATCTTTAGCCTGGAGCTGATGGCGGGAACGTCAATGGGCCATGTTGTTGATCTTTTTCTGTACTACAGCTGTCCCAATGATAAACATAGGCAGCCACGTGAGATGGCGCAATGTCAATCTATGCTAACCATGGGAACAGCTGTAGGACAGAAAAATGATCCACAACATTGACGTTCCCGCCTTCAGCTCCAGACTAAAGAGCGTTTCTTCAAACTTCTTTCAGTTTCAGTTTGATGAATTGATGATTCGTTTTCGTATTTCAGATTTGGCAGGGTTCTTTTTATTTAATATGCTTTAAAAATTTCAGATTTGGCAGGGTTAGTTAATAGTTCGAAAACGTCTAATGCCCATCTACTGCCTGTGCCTTAGAGCAATTTTATCCACGTGGATTTGCCCCCTGAACAGAACTGAAAACATACCTGACCAGTTAAGCCCGTATCACACGTCAAACCGTTCTCCTCCCCATCCCACAGACCGTCTGGACAGACCGATTCTTTGGTAATTTTCACATTCAAATTCATTGATAATTTTTCCTAGAAATAAGGTTATTAAGATGAATAACAAACAAACCACAAACATTATGCAGTTGCGCCAAAGCGAACATATCCATAGGATCAGCCAATCGGATAATTGGGTCTGTGTGTCTGTCCGTGGGATGGGGAGGAGAACGGTCTGACGTGTGATATGGGCTTTACCGGGTTAACTTCTGCTCGAGCTGTCGATGCATGAAAAACGTCAAACGGCCTCCTGAACCCGAGAAAAGCTTAAAAACCTTCATGCCACGCAGAAGCTTGCCACTTTCGTATAAGTATGCCGATCAATGACGGGAAAAAATATAAGTGCATCCGCTGTTGATAATATTCCTTACAAGTAAAGCACATCAACTTAATAATAATCCAAAATTAATATTTTAATAATAGGCAGATACCTAACCCATCTCATGGCAGGTTCATATTTATGGGTTCGGCGGCAGGTGGTCTCGGCGAGCGTCGAAATAACGGGGGAACCCACCGACCGTCCCCAGTCCCGTAAGGACTACCACCGACTGGAAGGGGCTGAGGACTGTACAGATAGTTCAGCATAGGGCTTTCCCGATAGCGATCGATTCTCCTGCTCGCGAAAAATTGCAATCCGCCATAAGTAAGCCGTTTTAGCCCTGCAAGTTGAATAGCAGGGAATCTGCCAAAATATATGCCTATTTAAGCGAACTTGACTTCCAAACGAATTAATCCCATTCAGTTCTCGAATAAAACGCTGCTGAATAGTTTGGTGACATGGGTACATTATTTTTTTGGTATCACAGAATATAAAGTCCAAACAAGAGAAGTAGGCATACCATACTATGCGTACTACCATACTATGAGTCGAAATTTGTATATAAATTGTTTTAAAATTTGATCAGTTCTACCCTCCCCATCTTACGCCCTAGAAATGTCTTTCTGTTTACCCAATTCAGCAGGCTATTACACAAAATCTCCATTGTCTATAGGCCGAATTCGTCGTTTTGCAGTCGGTAGCCAAAAAGCGAACTAACTTGTGTGAAAAGTCCGTCACATAGAGTTTAGCAGGGAATGCCTCCTATAGGAAATTTAACGCCCGTCATTTTCTGATCTATCAAGTTTTTGCCTAAAGAACATATTTTGGCCGTAAAACCAAGAAAACTGCAAACAGCTTACCCAAAAAGCCCTGTGAAAAAGGCTACCTCAATTTTGTTTTATTTTAGACCTTTTTAAAATAACAATAATAATTAAAAATCAAAACAACGTTGACAGCGTTTTTCTCGAATGGCGCCGTAGTTCATCGAATTCGTTCATTCCTGAATGGAAAGGGACAAAATGTTCGGCCAAAGTCCAGCCTTAGGCGAATCGGTCTTCGCGTTCGTTCGCGCCCTCTAGACTCTTCGGGCAGGAATGCTCGTTCCTGTTCGCCCGTCCAGGTCCTCAGCTCCCGAGATCCTCGCCAATGTCAGCCGAAGTTGACCAGTCAGTCTTTCTCCGCCCTTTCTCCCCAGTTGACGCACTGTCTCGTCTTCTTGCGCCTTGTCATTTCCACAGTCGACGGTCTCCCGCGAGGAGGCCGATAACAGGACAGAAAGATTCGATTTTTTTTTAATTTCATTTTTTTTTTATCGAAACGTTTATGCATTTTGGGAAAACGAAATCGTCAGACAGGACCTGGGCCTTCTGAGCGCGCGTATAGACCATTGTTCGTTTCGCGACATGCAGTACAAAAACCACGTCTGAAGATGTACTACTCGGCTTTGAAGGTACGTTCAAAATAGCTGAAATTTCTACTAAAGAAAGCAAGTAAAATAAAATATAGTGCACCAATAAAAAATGAATTGATAAAACTTATTTGGACAGCAGCAATAAGTCTGTTGGTGCATATTTCAATTTAGTGTCGGCATACTATGACACAAACCTATTGACATTTTTTTATGTGACCGTCAAGTACCTCTCTAAGTATCAAGTATTTCTCGTCAAGTATCTCTCTAATCCCAGAACTTGGGTCTCACGAGAAAACATGAAGCTCGAAAGAATTAAGCTCTAATTCCATTTTCTATATCATTTCATTTATATCATATACCTAAATCTTTGGGTAAAAAATGTTTGAATCGTAATAATGAATGCCTTTTGTACAAAATGGTGGTTAATAAATATCGTTCCGCAGTGATCGAACAATTCATTAAAGTATGAAACAGTAGTTTTACTTACCCATACGAACTTTTCGGGTAAATTGATTGTCAATTAGATATATTTACCCTGTAACAATTGGAAGTCTTTTAATTTATGATCAACGATCACTTTTAGGCTATCCGTGTCGGATGATTGAGAAAAGCAGCGTTTGGTAATTTATAGCTCGTCACGTTTCGGGGAAAGTTGGACAGTAGGGCAAGTCTGAGGTCTGACGCATCCAAAATCCAAACCTACGATGAATAATGGATTATAAAAAGTATCTGCGTGAGTGGGAGGTACTAAGTAATTGTTTGTCCCGAGGGTTAATGGGTGAAAAACACTTTTCCCGACTGTCAACATTTTTATGTAAATGGACGGCGGTATACAACCCGGGCTCTATTTTATTTGGTGGCATAAATAAATGGTAATTATAATTACCTATTATCTAGTTTAAAAAGTTCAATAAGTATGAGATGATATGCCAAAGAAAGTGAACGTCCTGGCATCAAAATAAATCGAAATCCTATGTGGTCGCAGCGCACAACTTGCATTCCTTCAGTTTTTAGGCTGGTTTGTGTTTGGTTTCTTATTCCTGCAATTATTATCCAGTAATCAGTGGTGCGTAAATAACACACAATACTTCCATATTTTGATACGTAAAATTGTGACAGAATTTGATCATATTTTGACTGCTGTAAATGGTGTTTAGGTCAAAAATCTCGAAAAATTCACTATTCCAATTTTACTGAGTGTGGGTGGTTTTGCTCTTGAGCCATCATCATACATCTTCATCAATTCTTTTCTTCCATCAGTCCATCATCGAAAATTTTCAGGGGTATAAACCTATAACTGGTATAGGCTGTGGACTTTGATGACTGCAATTGACCAAATGACGATAGATAGATTCTGACAGAATAAGTTAGTGGAAGCGAGCAATATTTTCCTTTGATTCCGGAAAATTCTCCAAATTCGAGCTCTGACGAGTCTTGTGGATGTAACTCAAACAAATAGAAAGGGGGTAAATGTGGGTTTCTCAAGGCTCGAGAACCAGAAAGGAGGTCTGAAATAATCGAGTTGAAGTGAGCAGACCTCACATTCTCATCTTCTCGTTGTTCCGAGGTCCTCCGATGTTGAGGATGGGAGGGCTGCGGTTGTGCTGAGGATAGGAAGAACTAACGGGACAACCACAGCTGGGGCCTTAGGGCCACTACGCCAGCCAAGTCGTTCCTCCTCACCTTGCCGGCTCATTCTTTCCTGGTATAAATGTTTTATCGTCGCATCGAGTCAAAATCAGTGTTGCCAGATTCAGCTCTTGAGGGCTGATCCTAGCTCCTTTTTTGGCGAAAAGCTCCTGAGGTTTTTTTCCTCAAAAAATTGGTTGAAACCTAGCCCCTGCGAAGTTCCCTTTTATAGGGTTTCTTTCATATTTTTTTTGGCTTTTACCTCTCGTTTTTCAGATTTTTTTTCAAAAATGTCCGTTTTTGTCTAATATTTTTGAATGTACCTATCTATGTAATCGGTCGGAAGATTTACAACAACCCCCCAACAATTTTTTCTTTCGCGTTTCAGAGGGTCTAGAACACAAATCTGCAATAAAAATGTTCTTCCAAAATCGGGTTTAGTATAGTCCATTTTCGAAAAAACACATAAACTTTATTTTGTAGGTAATGTCGTGAGTTTAGAATTTTTTGAGTATTATTCCCAGGTATCTCGCTTGATTTACCATTAAAACAGGGGTTTTCCGGAAATTTTTGAAAATGTTGTTTTCAAATCGGTTTGGATTGAATTTCTTGATGCTATTTCTCCTTTTACACGTTTTTGTCGATTTGAGGGAGTCCTTATGAACCGATTTTGGATTTTTTGAAAGTTTTCCAAATTCACACCGTTTGCCGATGGCCATTGAGCCCCCCACACAATAAAATTTCAAAATTCACCGCTGTACAAGTTTACAAGTCGGTGTTCAACAGGTGCCATGGCCAAATTGTAATATTGCGGGCACCGGCAAGAAAAAAATTAATTTCCATTTCAACTTGTGAGCAGTTGGTTAAAATAGCATTTTTGGACGATAGTTCGTGACCATGATTATGACTAGTATGGACTGTGAATGCACATCGATGTTGATCCTCCAAGTGTTCGAATAACCGTTGACCCAGTGCTTATTCGTGCAACCCAGTTTACACGATGGATCCTGCATAATTCATCTTATCCCACGTTTCCATTCCTTGCCCTCCAGGATGGCCCGTCGCTTATGACGTGCCGCGAATTACTATCCCAATGCCGCTTTGAAAATTCATCAGGCGACATAACAAAGCCAAGTCTTCGGTTTGGGGATGTCATCTTCTTATTGTGTCATCTCGAAGTTCAAGCGCCTTTTCAAGGACGATATTTCTGTTTTCATCAAGGCCAACAATGATTTATTAATCGTGCGAGACGGTTGGTATCCCGCATGCCAATAGTATCAAGTAGGTACCAGCAGCCGAAATATTTACAGAGTAAACGGAAGTATTGGAATCGTCCTAAAATCGAGAAACGGAACGGAGCATCAGAAAAAAAACTTTTTCTCACACACATTAACTCAGAATCACTTCCTGAACAAGTGTCTATCCTTATTGCTATATGATGGTGAACCCTCAGCATCATAAAGAAATTGCCTTCCTGAAGAAATTGCCTTTTAGAATAGCGTTTGCCGAATTTTTAATAATTAAAAGCCAATTATTGGCTTCTCATGATTTGCACAGCTCGCAGAACGCTGCTGACTAGAGAAATGCAGAGTATAGATAAAGCCAAAATGATTGACTATCGAATGATCACTTGTCAACCTCCATTTACAATCATCAATATCGGAAAACGACAGGCCCCGACAGCGCTCGCCTGCTCATAGCCGATCGGACATCAAATACCGAACAACGGAATCCTCCCACTCGTACAAAATGTCTCAGAACGGCCTCGTGACCCAGTTCCATTCAAGAGCTGTATACAAGTATAATTTCCTGAAGGAGATTGTCCTTTTTTAAATCCTTTTCCCTCTCGTTTCCCTCCTATCGCGCCGGGGGACTTTCCTGAATGGAAACTGTTCGAAGAATGCGGCTGCGGTCTGATTTTCAGCAAATGCGAGGCCTACAATGGAATAGCTGGACGTTGGAGGGAGCAGCACGATCCTGCGAGATTAACGCGATATTCCCAGGATGTCGTGGTATACCGTTACCATTGTATATGTCTGAGATTCCATCCCCTGTACCTTCTTGTGGGAGCCGAGTCGTCTTCGGCTATGCTGAGGGACATCTGCACTAATTTCGTACCCGAGATACTGAAATGAAAATTGCTGTACCACAGAGCGATTCCAAAAAATGGGGTTTGCAGTTGGCGATTCTGGATGAAAGTGCATGTAAAATCTTAGGACGATTGCAATACTTGAAATTACTTCGTAAGTATGAAAGTAAAAACGCATGTAGTTCATCGTGCATATGTATGAGGTAGGTACCATCCTACCTGGGCGAGGATGTCTCAAAACATTCAGTGTGAGTAAATGTCATTTCAAGAAGCGCATGCTACCTATTTAAGTATCCACTTAACTGGTAATCGTCCGTAAGAAACGTGGAGAACTGTAGCCTGGAACTGTTTTCCATAAATTTCCCTATCCAACTTTCTACGCTGCAGTCCTAGGGCATTCCTGGACATGGAAAGGCAAAAGCGGACCCGAGTGTCCGGTACAGGGTCGAATAATGGTCAAGATGTACGGGCAAAGTACAGACTGGACGTGGAGAAACTGACCTGCAGGTCTTCGAAGTCGGGCAAAGAAGTCAACCGGCGAGGCGCCTACTTCGCAATTTCCCGAATAAGGACTTTATGAGATTCACAGGACATGAAGTCTGGATCTTAGACGAAGAATGCCGTCCCTGTCGTTCCGAAAGGGAACTCGCTGGGAAAGAGAGGACCGGTCATATCTGTCTCCCTCTCGTCTGCAGCTTAAGGGTCCCAGTTTGACGCGGCCTCGTTCCAGGGTCAGTGTTACAACCGCTCGTTGGCTGAGGACCAGCCCCGATGGATCGGAACGAGTCGGATAGGCCGATCGGGAGCGGTAACAATCGATTTATTCAATTCATCGGTAAATACGGCGATAATCCTTCGAAGAGAAGAGTAATGCGCCCCAGTGCCTGCTAAATCGAAGATGTCAAACTTTATAGAATAGGTACACCGTTCAAACTCATCTGAAATACAAATCACAAACTCAACCCACAAATTCAAACTCAAAAACTTAACCCGCAAACACAACTTGCAAAGTCGAACCACAGGGACAACAAACAAACTGAACCCAAAAACAGAAACTCAAATCAAAAACTCATCTCTCAAATTCAACGTACAAAGAAAACCCACAAGCTCAACCCACAAACTCAACTCTCAAGCCCAACTTACAAACTCCCAATCCCAACATACAAACTCACTCACAAACTCAACTCGGAAATTCATCTCTCAAACTCAACTAACGAGCTCAACTGAAAAACTCATAATACAAACTTGACCAACAAATTCAAACTCACAAACTTAACACACAAATACAACATACCAAGTCAAACCACAAGGTCAACTTACAAACCCAAATAAAAAACTCAAATCTGAAACTCAACTTACAAAGTCAACCCACAACCCACAACATACCAAGTCAAACCACAAGGTCAACTTACAAACCCAAATAAAAAACTCAAATCTGAAACTCAACTTACAAAGTCAACCCACAAGCTCAACCCTCAAACTCAACTCACTAACCCAACTTACATACTCAACCCCCAAACCCAACGTACAAGCTCACGCACAAACTCAACTCACTTACTGAACTTTCAATCTCAACTTAGAAATTCAAATCACAAACTCAACTTACGAACTCAACCCACAACTCAGCTCACAAACTGAACTCTCAAACTCAACTTAAAAACTTTATTCAAAAACTCATTTCTCTAACACTTGAATTTCAGATCAAATTTGAATTTCAATTCGAATTTGATCATGAGTTTGAGTTCAACTTCGAGTTTAAATTTCATTTCAAGTTCGATTGTGAGTTTGAGTTCAACTTCGAGTTAGAATGTCAGTTCAAGTTTAATTATGAGTTTGAGTTCAACTTCGAGTTTGAATTTCATTTCAAGTTTTTTCGAGTTTGAATGTCAGTTCAAGTTTGATTATGAGTTTGAGTTGAAGTTCGAGTTTGAATTTCATTTCAAGGTTCATTATGAGTTTGAGTTTAAGTTCGAGTTTGAATTCCAGTTCAAGTTTCATGATGAGTTTGAGTTGAATTTCGAATTTGAATTTCAGTTCAAGTTTGATTGTGAGTTTGAGTTCAAGTTCGAGTTCGGATTTCAGTTCAAGTTTGATTCGAGTTTGAATTTCAGTTCAAGTTTGACTATGCTCAAACTCAACTTTCAATCTCAATTTTCAAACAGATAAAGTTGTGGGTTGAGTTTGTGAGTTGAGCTTGAGAGTTGTGTTTGCTGGTTAAGTTTGAAAGTTTACTCTGGAGGTTGAGCTTGTAAGATGAATTTGTGAGTTGGGTTTCGAAATTGATTCTGTGCACAGAAATTGATTCTGTGCAACCCATGGGTTGAGTTTTTGAATTGAGTTTGTCAGTTGAGTTAGAGTGTTGGATGTGTGAGTTGAATTTGTAAGTTGAGTTTGTGGGTTGAGATTGAGATTTGAGTGTGTAAGTTGAGTTTGAAAGTCTGTGGGTTGTGTTTGGAAGTTGAGTTTGAGAGTAGAATTTTTAGGTCGAGTTTGTAAGTTGAGTGTATAAGTTAAGATTGTGGGTTGAAATTGAAAATTGAGTTTTTGGTTTTTTTGGCAAGTTGAGTTTAAGGTTGGGTTTGAAAGGTTCACTTTGCAGGTTGAGTTTGGTAGGTTGGCCGGACGAGTTGATGTGTCGAGTTTGAGAGTTGAGTCGAGTTGATTTCAGCGGTTCTTCATAATTTCGCCCGATCGAATGGAAGTCAGCCAATGTAGCGAACAAAAGAACATTGACCTTAGCGCAGACTCCACAACGGTACAACCTCGATCAGACACACGGTACACACTCACTTAGCACACAGGCACTAAACTTTCCCAGGCCGAGTCCCAAGTGAACAAAACAAGTTATACGCGAGAAGAATGATAGGATTGTTTGGCACTGATGTTCTCACGCAAGACAACGAATTTGTGTCTTTCTTGTCTGGAAAACCATCTCGTGAATCTCTGCAGGCTCAGATATCGAAATAGTCGTGAATGAGGGTTGAATCGGCAATTGCTGGGAATGGAGAAAAAATAAAAAATTCGTAATACATCACTTTGGAACACCTGACGCATTTTGCATTTCATGGTTGATTTTTTGTTCCGTTTCGACAGCCATTGTCCAAGTCTTGGACTCCAAGAGATTGGACCGATACCTTAAAGCACAAAGGGCATATGCCCCAAAATATCGATTTTGAGATTTCAGTACCGAACTACCCAACAGGATCTATCGATGGCTCCAAGAATCATGATCCTTGTATCTATTTTTGGGGCCAAAAAACGATAAAATAGAAAAACGGCAAATATGTGGAGTCTGAGGAACGAGTTTTTCGTGAAATTCGCCCATTCGTATGGGGACATACGATTATGTGAAATACGCTCACGTCCGTTTCTTCAATAGGATCGCCCTGAAAAGTTGAAGGACCTCGGGCGAATCGCGTTCCATGTGGAGTGAAGGAACTAGCGAGGACACTTGAAGAAGATTTCCTATTGTAAGGCGAACCACTCAGCCGAAACGCTGGCTCACACTTGGTACCGTGGAAATTTTTCTTCCACATCGTCGTGGATTTTTTTTTTTTTGTAGAGGTGATCATGCGAGGAACCTCATTCGCCTATGATTCTGAAGAAATTCATCTCAAGGAGGGTCCTTTCGATGCTTATTGAAGCGCTACCTATCACCCTGTTTAACCGGAATTTGGATTTCTAACTGTACCTTTGTGAAATCTCCGGATCAACGCAATAAAAAACTAAATAAATAAAACGGTACAATGTATTGTCATAGGTACTTCCGATATGTTACCACCTTCAGTATTTTCTATTAAAATTGATAAAGTAAATAGAATAAATAATGAAATTTTCATAATTTTTGGGTCACAAAAATGAACCGATTTGAGCGTTCTTGGTCTTAAGATGTTAGCTTTACCTTGCGGAATACGTAGATTCTTCCAATTATCCGATAAATTGACGTATTTTGATTTTAGGCGGTTTTTAAAATTTGCAGAATATTTTTTGACATTTTTGATAATTCCATAACCACCAAATCAGTCAAAATCAGATTGCTTTGGTTCAACGATTTCAGTATCAAAATATCAATTCAAGTTTTTGAACAATCAAATATTGGATGTTACCAACGCAATTTTGGTTAGCACGCAGGATTGCCTGCTCAGGAATGATCCCGAGCAACTGTAAGGACGACCAACACTTACAGGCTCAAATTTTGATTGATCATTGATGGAAATCTGATCTCAAGAATTGACATTCTAAAGGCTTCATAAGCTGAAAACCTCCTAGCCCGTGAACCGATAGATCAGCCCGGTGTTGAACCCGGCTAATTTGTGTTTCGATCCATTAGCCCTTCACGGGCAATTTCACCCTCGCCAATTTCCTTTGCTTGTTTTAAGGATCTTACCTAAAGTCTTTCCAGGTTGTTGGGTAATTCAACGATATAACCGAGTCGTCCTGAGGCCTCACCTCTGCGTGCAATTATGAATTAGCGATGAAAGGAGGGGGGTTACCTATTTAAAAGTACCTATTCAATAGGCGTAAGGTTTGATGCTATTTCTCAATTCTAAAAAAATGAAAAATGCAAAAATAGATGCGAATTGCACAAATCGTGGCAATATTTAAACAAAATCAGCTCAAAGAAGAGTAGTTCAACATTTTTTTAAAGAAAACATGACATAGGGCATACCGGAGGTTCGGTTAGGGCGGGTTATCCGGGGTGTATCTACTCAGGAATTGTGGGGTTTCTTCAACTTATTGGAACCAGATTACTGCTCGTTGGAAAACCCAAAGTTTGAGGCTAAAATCGCTAAAATCTGCTCAATAATTTTGGAGTTGAAGCTGCTAGAAGGCTGGTATCAACCTCACTCTAAAACACGCTCAACAGCTCAAAAAATAAAAGTTTTGATATTTACACGCCTGATATTTTTAAAAAAGCTTGGATTCGACTGAGTCTCATTAGGGAAACATAGAAATAAAGATGAAAGTGCAATGCGCACTCTCGAGCGACTGCATTGCACTGAGAACTTACGAGTACTTCATGTACCTACATAAGGGAAAGTACGGCTATTTGAGTATTGCGAGACACGCGTCTAACTAATTAGTAGACAAGACTATGCGGAGACTTTGACCCACAAATGGGGCCCGCCCGCGCCAGGGGCTGCGAGTGAAAGTCATGCTTGACCGACACTGGACGCTATTTAAGAAACATTAACATTAATGTGAGAAAATCGACGGTCAATTTTTTCGCAGCATGAAAGCAAAACCTCGCCAAATGGTCAATAATGGCGAAAGTGAAGGTGCAGTTAAGTAAAAAATGAAATCGAACTATTAAAAAATCAATTAGCTACTAAGCTGTGTAGGTTTGAGCAATATAAAATACGTTTTACCCACTTTCCCATTTCTGAAGGTACTGAAGATGCCCATTTTTTCACCATTGATAATAGGGAGAAAATTCTGCCACAGTCAATTTTAATTAATGATGTAAAGAACACATGTAACAGCTCAAAGTATAAAACATGTAAAGAGCCCCCATGATAATTATATTACTTCGAGCGCTTTCGCCGCTTTGTAGCTCTTTTTCAGCATTTGCTCGAAAACGAGAAACCAACAAACATTCCACGACCAAAACTTCATTCCCATAGCTACCGATTTGGTTAATAAAATTGTACATGACGGTGTAAAATCTACGGCGGTTTTTGCATTTCGCATTTTCAGTTGCTGGGCGGCGCGGTACTCATCGTCCTGAGCAACTTCGCCCAAACGTTAGGAGCCGCCGAAAAATGCGGTTCCGACGGACAGCAGCTCAAATACCTTTGGGGTGACGCCCTGACGGACTCGCCCGACTGCGTGGGTCCGAACAATATTACCTATCCGGCGTAAGTTTCCGCATAAGAAAGACGATCAATCAAGCAAGATCAAATCGAAGATTGCAAGAATTTAGCATGCAAGAACTCAAATCGAGATGGAATGTCCTCAAACGAATTTTTTTCGAGTTTTTAAAAAGGTTTTTGGTATTTTTCGGTAAAAATTGAATTTTTCGTAACTTTTTTGTTTCAAAGGTAAACAATTGAAAAGTGAGGAATTAATTCAGTAAAAAGTAAAATTGACTTCAAAAATTGAATGCCATGAAATTCTGCAGGGCCCAAATAGCACGAGCGTTCCGAAAAAGCAACGCACTTTGGGGCAACGGGCGTACGGGACGTAGCGGAACGCTGATCGACCCCCACGTCACTCAGAAGGCTCTTCTGCGAGCCCATGCCATTTCCTCCGACGCTGACCTCCTTCAGCCGCGCCACGGTAAGTGCCCCAATCTTCATCAATGAGAGATCCCCCGCTGACCTCTACGTGAAAATTTGAAAAAAAATTTCTGCCCCTTTTTCACGAATAATACCACCGAAATTCCCAAGAAGCTGACAAAATTAATTTTTGGGAGCATTGGGACACCCCTATGCCTCATTTTTTTAACCATTTCAAAATCGATTTCAACGCTGAATCGCACCCAGAATAAAAAAAGTTACTTCTACCAAAGTGAAATACATTTTTTTGCCAAATGTGTGTGTGTAAATTATGAAAAGTATTTTCTGCGTTTTTTCAAGGTCGAGGTATGAGAGACGACAGCGGCGGCTGCGGCACAACACCGTCGAGACTGTGCAGGACGCGCTACAACACGACGGCTCCGATGTACGGCGTCTCGCTGACGTCAGGCCAGCCGGTGACGATCGTCCAGAAATTCCCCGACCTCCTGCAGCAGGTCGTCTACGAAGTTTGCGAGTAAGACGATGGGAATTTAAATCGTTAAAAATCTTAATGAGATATTGTAAGATATTATAAGAATATATCGAATAATTTAAAATTTATTCCTGATTGAATGGGGGAAGTGACTCCACTTGTTTCAAATCGTCCACTATCCTAATTATTTTTATTTATTTTTTGCTTCCTCCAGGTCGAAAGATTGCGACGTAGTGCGCGGCGAATGCACTCAAACTTACGTGCCCTATTTGTTCCTGGTGATTCCCCTCGGCCCGGTGACACTTACCGGCCAAGATTACGTCCTCGTCGAGAGCGGCTGCGTCTGCAAACCGAAACTGACCGTCCCGTCCGAACACTACGACCATCGGACGATACAAAACGTCTGATCTCTCATTTTCGTGTACAATCGACTTAGAAAAACTTCAATGCCGAGATTCCCAACCTGGAGTGTCAGTCATCGCTGATAATTTATGGTTATGACGGGGGGAGTAGCTCACTACCAGAAGTAGGAGGTCCGAGGGTAAAACTTTTTGTTCATCTTGAAATAATTGGAATGCCCGTGATCTCCAGGATAACAGGCGACGTCACAGTTAAGGTGGTGGGGGAGTGACATTCAGATTATAACCTTGACAAGTTGTTCAAGAAACCACCCATTTTTCGTTTCCCTTGAACAACTTTCGAAAAATTCTGAACAGATTTTGATAATTCAAGGCTCATTCCATAACACTGGGTAACAGCCAAAAAATCGTCCGGGGTTTCTCAGCATTTTTAGACTAATTTTGGTGTTCTGATTCCAAATATCTCCTTGGTTTTGCTCTATCAGGTCAACTTTTTGAGATACAGCCATAGCTACCTGACGAGCTATACATACAATGGGGGGATCCCCGCTGACCTCTACGTGAATTTGTCATAACATTTTTGCCCCTTTTTCAATATTTTTACACCAAATGTTGATCACCTTCAAATTAATTTTTGGGTACCACTGACTGCAACGCACTTGTCCAATCGGGTTTTTTTAAAAACATTGTTCAAATTCATTTAATGGAATGAGCTTGAGGCCATCCAGCGATAAAAAAGTTACCTCTTCCACAGTCGTAAATCGTTTTCTTTCCAGTCCCTTTTGGGACGGGGGAATTATGAAAAGTATTTTCTGCGTTTTTGGCAAAATCGAGGTATAGGGGGGGGGGTGAACAAATCGGTGTCAGGACGCGCATTTTCATAAGAAACTGCTTCACAGACAGGGGCATTGTCATGATGGAAGAACGTCAGGCCAGCCGGTGACGATCGTCCAGAAATTCCCCGACCTCCTGCAGCAGGTCGTCTACGATCAATCAACATCAGTAATGATCAATGAGTGGAATTTTCTCAATCGTTGTCATCAGTTCTTGACGTTGAAGGGCCGCCAGAATATATGGTCTTCAATCGTCATTTAAAATTTATTAAAACGCTGAAACCACTCGTAGTGACTCGTATTTTGTTTCAAATCGTCCAGCTATCCTAATTAAACATTTTTAGCAATTTCGAGAGTTTCAGCCGGCTTCCTAACAGAAACAAAGATTTTACGGCGACGTAGTGCGCGGCTGAATGCACTCAAACGTTTTCCGTTCGCCGAAACGGAAAAAGTTGTTTCACTAAAAAAGATTCTAACGGACGAACCGTTCAACTTACAGCGACCCAACTTACGTGCACACTCGTCGAGATGTGTCCCTTCTGCAAACGAAACTGACCGTCACTTGCCAACGAACCACTCACCATCGGACGAGTCAAAACCCTCTCGATTCTCATTTTCGTGTCCCCCTCGTATGTTCAATTTGAGGGTTTTGAGTTCCCAATCCTGGTTTTTTTAAAGTGATAGTCATCGCTGATAATTTATATATAAATGGTTGGGATGTGTTTCTGTTTCCAAATGACGAAGGGTCATATTTTTGTTCATTCCAAAATTAAAAAATCCAATATGAGCAGCACCAAGCTTGATCTCCATATAACAGGCGACGTCACAGTTTAGGTGGTGGGGGAGCGAACAGATTATGACCTGATTGAAACAAACAAAGGGCATTTTCGAACTCGGAGAATCACCATTAGTCAAATTCCGGTGGAAAACCCTGGACGATTTTCCAAAAGATTTTTTTTGTTACGCAGTGTAATCAACCCGTTTTACCGTAATAAAACAGAAAAATTTCAATGATTCTTCTTATAGCTGAACTCCTCTTCTGATTCGCTAATTTGCCTTTAGTGATAGTGAGTTACAGCTCCCAAGATGGCGTCACCCAGGTTACGTATCAAAAGAGAATCTCCTCTCAGGAGAAGTTCAATTTTGAGAAGATGCTACTTATTTATAAAAATTATGCCTAGTATTTTTATAATCAAATGAAATTTCCCTGTGCGTGTATAGTATGGACTAGGTTAGATTTTAAGTAATTTTTACGCATTTTGGTAAGATCAATGTTGTACCTCCTGGATTCACAAAATTCATTTTTTTCATCAGTAACGTCTCGTTTTATCATTTTAGCAATTTTTTACAAGAAAAATACCTAAATGTTGATCTTTTTTTCTGTTCTGTTTGGACGAATTGTTATTGTAATAACGTCATACCTCCGAAACGCCATATTTTGGTCCGAAACCCTTAGAACGTATCCTCGTCACGGGTTTCATGTTTATGGTGAGGTTTTTGTTCGTTTTCACTATTTAAAAAAAAGCTGACAATATTCTGCGATCAGCACCGAAACCAAAAAGGGAAAATTGTTTCCTGTAGCCACAATAACTATTTTGTTGACGATATGGCATTCTCATTCCAGCAATACATTATAGTTTAACTAAGTAAGATATTTATTGTTCAAATTATAATACAATTTTGTACATAAACACGCAAATGACTCAAGTTGGTTTGATTCCATTCCTGTACGATTTAATGATAATGGACCCTACCTAACAGAAACGTCTGGACAGATAAATTTTAGGCCCCTCACAATGTCAAACGACTTTTCACGATTCTAGGGACTCTGCAACAACCAAGGCTGCTTTATGGTGAAAGAAATGGTAGAACAACCGAGCTACTTGGGGACAACTGGTAGAATTTTCGAAGAATGCGAAATAACGTCATCTATTGTAAGATTAAAAAGTATACAATGTTCAAAATTAGACGATCTCGATTTTGAATAACCTTATCGTCTATATCGGAATCGGGAATATTCCTGTTGCAATGACGCGACAAGAGTGCGCGTAATGATTTTCATGTTGCTGTCGATCTTCCTTTTGGTCGAGAGCAAGGCCCGAATTTGGCTCACTTGGTTTTTGAAGGTTTCCTTGTAGGCGTCCATTTTCTCCTTGACGATGGCTCGAGCTTCGTCTTCGCTCAAACAGCGCAATTTGTTGGCGAGCTCGTCGAAATCCTCGGTTTCCGGCAGGGGTACCGACTGGGGAAAGACGTTTTTGAAAATAGGCAAAAATTGGAGGCGTTTCAAGGTATTAATCCAGATAGGTAGATCAAATGGTGAGTTAAGATAATCAAGGTATTTCTGAGGAGGTCGTTGGAAAGAGGAGATTGATGGAAGCAGTTACGGCGGTCAAGGTGTAGGTACCAAGGTATGTCAAGGTACAGTTCAAGGTATGTCGACTTAAATGATTCAAGATATCAAGGTACGATTGAAGGCCAAGGTACAATTCAAGGTATACCATTGTAGTTATTTCAAGGTATTATTCAAGGTAGGTCAATCAAGTAGGTACTATTCAATGACTTGATATACCTTGGATAGTACATAGTTATGCATATCTTGAATAGTGCCTTAATATACCTTGAATATTAACTTCAATTATTAGGCCAAGGTACAATTCAAGATACACCAAGGTAAATTCAAGGTATACCAAGGTACTATTTAATGTCTATCAAGATCCAATTCAAGGTACACGAAGGCACTATTCAAGGTGTTGTAAGGTACTGTTCAAAGTATATCAACGTACTATTCAAGTTATATCAAGGTTCTATTCAAGGGACTGCTCGAGGTTAATCAAGGTACTGTTCGCGGCATTTCAAGGTACTACACGAATACGAAATTCAGCATTTTCAGGGAAGAAATACTATTTTCTCACCTCGACACCCTCCATATTGACAGGTTCGATGGACTCCTCAGGTTCAGGTTCATTGTCGGACGGATCGTCGAAGTGGTCACCGTCGTCGGAATGTGCTGGACCTGCCGAGACGGCTCTGGGTAAATAATGTATCGACGTTTAGACGAATGAATAAATACGCCTGAAATTCTATTACCTGCGTCATCGATGTCGTCGAATCTTTTATCATGGGGTCCATCGCTTCCCGAAGGAGTTTGACCGATCTGCTGGCCCGATTTTGCACTTTCACGCTTGATAACGTTTTCAACAGCGATGAATTTAACCCGATTAGCCTGTGAATAGAAAAATTAATCGACAACAAGATTGGGAAGTTTTAAAATCACTACAAAAGTTTTCAACAATGCGAAAAAAAATTAGAAAGAGTTTTGTGCATTTCCTTGGAAACAAATAAAGAATAAAGAACTAAATGATTTACTCATACATTAGATAGCTTACATTTGAGAAATTGATCTTCTTGATGACCTTATTGGCGAGTGCGATGGCTTTGGGTTTGTCTTTGGCCAACAGATCTGCACTAGCGGTTTTCTCTTCGTCGTTTGTTACCAACTTTTTAACGATCACTTTGTACTTGGTTTTTTTCTCCGGGTCCTGAAAGCAGAGTCTTGAATAGTTTCAAATTTTTTTATAAAAACTGTGGGCTTTTCCAGAGAAATTTGCACTGAATTTTCATACAAAAATCCATCAGTCTTCTCGGTTTTTGATCGAAATCAAATTTTAGAGCTATGCAACAGCAATTATGAAGTAACTGAGTACAGTAAAGAACGTTTCAAGAGTTATTTATTATCATTTCTAGAAATAATTTACCAAAAAACTGACTTACCTCGGTGATGATTTGAATTTTATCACTGAAACTGAGAGTCGAATTTTCCGATAGGGATTTCACCGAAGGGATTTCTTCCGTAGTGGATACCGATGGTGTATTTTGACTTTCAGGATTATCCAATCCCCCCTGGGCCATAAATTTCATTCTCAGTTCTTTCCGTTTTTGACGCCTCAACAGAAGCCGCTGCTTCTTCATGGCGGATTTGACAACCAGTTTGTTCAATTTCTTATGAGCCCTCATTTCAGCTATCTGCGGAAAATAGGGTAAATGCGCTTTACAGCGTAAGAAGCTGATAAATCGGGTACATAGTTAGTTAAAAATGGATAAAACATTAGTAAAAAAATTCATTATTTCAGCACATTGATAAATTGTTTTACTCAACCCTCATTTATTTTTATATATTGTCGATCCCGTCAAACTTACTTCGCTGGGAGTCAGCTTGGCAGGCTTGACTTTCTGTTTGGGACCGGGGCGGATTTTAGTTTTGACGAAGGGAGTCCCAATGTTGACAGGTTCACCTGCACCTTGGAGTTCGCCCCGTCTGTGAAGGACCGGGGCGATCTCAGCACTCAGGGGGTCGACCAACCTCATCTCCACAACGAACTGCGAGTACAGATCGACCAGATCCGGATGGCGGGCCAATCTAACGATAGATTTACAGTGCATGATATGAAATTTTTCGAAAAAGTCATCGACACGTTGTCATTTTAGAGGAGGACTTCACTTACAATTCCTCAAAAGACAGTTTCTCCTCTTTTCGATATTTGAGGTCCAACGCAAGTTTCTTCCTCGCGAGAAGCGCTTCCGCTTTGCATCTGGGCAAATTCTGCGACGGTATCGCTCCGGTTATTAGTCGGCAGGCTGAAAAAATCGGACAGATAAGGGGGAGAGGGCCTAGAATTTTCAAACTCGGACTTCCAAAAACAGTCAAGTCGAACACACCTTTTTCGGAATAATCAGCAGTGGTGAAATGTCTTCTGCAGATATATCGGATACGACTTATTTTCAAATCTTCGAAGAATATTTTTTTCACCCATATTTTGCGCATGTGGACGTCTTTCTTCGGCATTAAATGAGCGTTTGAGGTGATTCGGGCTGAACAAGTTGGGACGATGCAGAACGAATATTCTGTAACAATAGGGCACTTAAAACTACCCAATGGTGCTAGAAGAAAATTCGAATTTGAGAGCAAGGTTTGGAGGCAAATTTCGTATTAATTCCAAGAAATACAATGATTTGAGCATACTATGACTTTTAGGTGTCACGTCGACTTCCTCTGCTTCGATAGCGCTCTCCTGATGTTCAACAACTGCGTTCGGCTCAATTTCAGAAATGAGTCCCTGATTATCGTACACGATTGTGCTGAAAATTGAGGAACGTTACGTTCAGAAATTTAAAATTTCACCTACGAACAAAAAATACTCGATACAGAATTGGCCATCAGTATCTAAATGACTGATGAGTTGACCCGTGGACCATGTCAAAATCGATATCTAAGGAAGGGTTTATTGAAAAAATTTATCAATCCAATGAGAATGTGCCGTATCTCCCTTATTGATTCAGCAATAGCAGCAATTTTCACTTACGCGTCGGGGTGAAAACTCGATGAGACAACTTCCTGGTGGAGAGCGACGGTATCCAACGAAAAATACTGAAAATTTTAACAATAATGAATTCTCGGAGTTATTAACGCGCCAACCTTACTGGGGCGAATTTCTCGGGTTACTAACGCACCTCAGCGGCATCCATGTCGGTGATGATTTCAACGTTTTCGACGGTGTGGAGAGGCGTAGCGCCTCCGTCGGGAACGACATCTCGGTCCCACTCGAAACCCAAATTTCTGGACGGGATGGCCAGCGGGTGGAGCCGTTTGATGCCGGGCGTTAACGTTTCGTAGTCGTCTTTCGTAAAATGCGATGAGCAAATGAAAGCATTGGAGACGTCCCATCTGAAACAGAAAGGTCAGGAATCCTTATGAGTCGCAGACCCAGACCCGTAGGACGGCGGTACACGCCCACGACACCGTCGGGGATTTCGATTGAAACCGATGACCGAAGTTCGTACTCAAGGAAAAATTCGATGAAATAAGTTGAAAATTAAGCAAAAAATGTTACGGTTCTCTTGGAAAGAACAACATGAAGTTTATAAATATGCAGCCCGACTGATAAGGCCGAACAAAAATTGCCAGAAACACTTACGCATCAGCTCGGTCGCATTTGATTTTCCAAAGAACTGACGTTTCCTCGTCGGTGGGAAATGAAAAATAATTCACCTTCCGGCCGGTCTGGTCGAAATTGTTGCCGCAGGTTCGGACCGCGCAGCTTACGGCCTGTCGACCACTCATCTCTACAGTATTTTCCTATCAATGGACCTAAAATAAAATGAAATGATGAAAGTCATCTCGTGGTGGTACTTACTGACTATATAACAGTATTAATTACTTACTTTTTACCATCAAATGTCAAAATGAATGCCTTGCATAGATCGTAAATAATAGTAAATAGATAGTAAATGTAAATTTTACATGACATGAGTCCTTCACAAAAATAAATAAACAATTAGATAACAGAAACACTATCGCAAACTCATGTTCTTCGTCTTTCTCTTTCGCCAGATGCTTGCCACAAAGAACATTTTTGTTTAATATCTTCTGCTGATACCAATTTTCCTCTACGCGTCGCATTAATTATCACGATGATGGGAATACGCTCAAATTAAAATTTCGATTAGCAGTTTTCTATTGCCATCTTTAAAGAATAAGCTGAGAGTTTTTTTTACGAATTGGGCTTTCGTTTTTATTGAGGTATCTTGTAGAAAAGTGCTACCTTAGTGCTGGTTGGTGCTATCGATACATGCTTCACTATCGAAATTGAATTAAGTACTGACTGCGATCGCTTAACGATGCATACGATCCCATGCCCTGTCATGGCATACAGCACACGGCTTTTCAAAATGACATTTGAACATGACATTGAACAAAATGACATTGTATCATTTCTCCAATGAGAGCCCAACTAGTCCAAATCAGTAAAATAGGTAAAAATTAAAGATTAATAATAATGGGATTCATTAGTAACCGTGGGTTACTAGCATCCGCCCCATCTACCTATTATTAATTTATAACTAATCCCATTATTATTGGGAACTAACAAAATAAATGTTTATTCATCAACTCATTCTGAAAAATATCGAAGGTGTTCTGGTAGTCTAAACTATCGATTTCTTCCCAGCACTGACAGTTGTGTTTGGGTTGGGAGGGGTGTTGTAGTCCCTGGTGGTGGTGGAGTCTTGGGTCGTGGAATCCTTGGGCTTTGTGTTGTTTTCCCTGGTTTATTGTTGGACTTTTCGCGATTAATTTCTCTTCGGTTCGTGTAATCATTTGCAAATTTAGATTTCTCAAATAAGGTGCAACAAGGGGATGTACGCTCTTCGTTGAAGTGGTTAATTGTATTTCCCGAACTATGAGTGGACCGGTCGTGTGAATTCGTATCGAAGGACTTCAACGATGCCAAGTGAATCGTCCTTCGAGCTTCCGCAGGAAAAACTCATGAACGGCTTGGGTGAGTTGATTTATTTAGAAAAAATAGAGTTTATAAGGAATTACCCCGTCAATTAATTTTGAGTATCGAATGCCGTACAATCGGACTGCCACTTGGCAATGGCGACACGTCAGTATCTCCTCAGAGGTTGTTGACACCGGCGTTGATTCGTCAACGGCTGGATGAAATTCTCACTTTCCTTCCGGCTTTTGGCCTAGTAGTTAAGTACCTACCTACTTAAATGAACATTACTGGATTCGACGCATCATGCATTTCGAAATATTTCCTTGTTACAATTTTTTGGAATATAATATTCAATATTAAAATACTTGCATAATGTAAGCACTACCTAATTCCCAATTTTGTTCGGTTTGGGCATTTCCCCTTCGTTGTGTCAGATTGTAAGATAATCTTACGTACTTGGGGATAACTCTGTAGTGGATCTTCAAAATCATTTCATGGAAAACAGTCACGCTCAAAAACGGCTGATGCACCTCCCACAAACCTTTGAAAGTAAAAGAGTTTCCAAGTACATACCTATAAAAGTAATACCTTAGTAGGTACCTAGTAAGAAACCTGCCGAAGAAGTTGCTTTTTGCCCGACAGAGGAGGTTGTCTTGGGCATGCCCTGCCGCCCTCAAAGGGAGGGTCAGGAGAGCCCCCGTTCTCTGGGGTCCAGGTATACCTAAAAAGTGGATTAAATTTTTCATCTCAAGGCTCCTCTTCCATTAAGCACTGCTGATCTCGGAAATGAGTTTTATATGTCTTTTGGCTTTTTTATTGGGAGTTATAGCCAAAAAAACTAGTTTTTTTCTATGTTTGACCTCAATGAATTTTTATATAATTATATTTATTGCTGTTACAGAAATGGACGTGAAAAATGAAGACTTCCTTGACGATTTTAACGACTTGGACGTAAGAGACTTCAGTAAACTACTTAGTTGAAAATGGTCGTTGAAAATCGAATTTCTCGTCTAATTTTCACTTTTATTTCGTCCATTTCCAGATGTTCCTAACCGATGACACATCCGACGATTATCTCCTTCAGTCGCGGTTGAATTACAGCAATCCGTTTTTCGATTCCATTTTCCAAAACGATGCGATTGGTGACGTCGCTTGGCCAGATTCTCTCGGTAGGTCTCACACGTATCATTTTTCGTCGGGTTATCTTGAAAATTCAGATGAGTGGTTTTAGTCGCCATTTCAAAAAAGTTGGGTCCTTCAAAAATAAGTATGGTTATTATTAGGGTCTGTAGTTGAGAAGCATTTCGAAGAAATGCCTCCATTTATGGGTGTTCCTCAGATTGTTTTGAACTACTGAACCGATTATGAAAACTCAGCGCTTGTTGTGTTTACTGACAAAATTTACCTCCAGATTATTGCGATAGTAAAAATGGATGCCGTGTTTTTAATTTCTAGGAGAAACTAATGATGCAGTGGAAATCAAATCGGAACCCTCTTCCCGCGGGGACTCGCCCAGAAGCCATAGTAGCTTGGATTCGAATTTTTCTGACCAAAAAGTAAAATATCTCTATTTTGTTGTTATAAATTAATAGCTATTTGTGCTTTGCTGCTGGTTGCTATGGCTATAATCTCTTTAAAACATCTACTCTGCATCAGTTGCTCAATCTGCTTTACCCGCCGCTGAAATGAATGAATTTTATTTCCGTTTAGTTCGAACTGGAGACGCCCCCAGTGTCGCCACCTGTCCTCGATCAGCCTAAAAACCTGCAGCCCCAGGCTCAGGATATTCCTCGAATACAAATCGTCCAACAGTCCGGTATCTTCCCGGTGCCCAAGAAGGCGACGATTCTCACAATCGATAAGAATAATATAAAAATCATCAAAGCGTCGAAAGGTGAATAATTTCCAGCTAATTGCCGATCGATTCGAGAGCTTTTCCGATTTTGATTATTTCATCTTTAAATTGGTAATTTTCCAGGTGGATTCAAATTGGTGGGTAAACAGCCTAGCATTCTGCCCAAAGAAGTGCAAAATGTTAACTGCGTGAATGCCAAGCTGCTCAGTTCCGAGCGATCGCTGTTAATTCCTGAGAAAACCGCACCGCATCCCATCAGTGAGTTGGATTTTGTAGAATTTCCTTTTCTAATTCCCAACACTTATAGACCAGAAAATCGAATCGTTTTTGGAAAATACTGTAGATTCCAGAAATCGGCCATTCCCTAGTCTCCTGTTGCAACAGTTTAGGTGTCGTGGATAAGCCCTGCCGCCCTCCACGAGCTCAATACTGAAAGCGTGGGTGTACATGAGAATAATAACAATTATTTGTACTTTCAGCTCCCAAACCAGTCGTCATAGCATCTAACGCGACTGTAAATTTGACGGTTCCTGATATAAGAAACGCGAGGATAGCCTCATCGCCTTCTGTAGCCTCCAATATTAGCAAAGAATGCGACCAACCTCAGCTGAATGATTTCAAGGTACGAGATTTAAAAAATTGTTTTATCCTTTTATCCATGCATCATCTTACAATCGTATCGTACGAAGAAGTATTGCTCTATCAATTTTGCGTATATGAAAATCGGGTGACCCATTTTTCACAAATCTGGCTAAAAATCTTTCAGTTAAAAGCCTTGAAAAGGCAGCAGAGAATGATCAGGAATCGAGAGTCGGCTTGTTTGTCGAGAAAAAAGAAGAAAGAACATGTAACGCAGCTTGAATCGACAGTGACGTCACTGGAAGAGGAAAATTCCAGGCTCCGAGTGGTAAGTTGTTTTCTCGGTTGGTTCTCTTGAGAAAGCAGGCTAATAGCTGGTCGCAGGTGGCCTGCCTTGCTACAATTATGCTGCTTCTGCGATCGTGGGGTATTTCTCAGGAATTGCAGTTTTTGACCGCAACAACAGTAGGGAAGATCATCGGATTATCTCTAATATGATACCCAAAAATATCTGAATTTGACCGGTCTTACAGGTTCGGGTAATTTTTTACATAATCACGATTTAATCGTCACAACCAAAATTCATCATTTTCTAGGAAAACTACGGATTGAAAGCCCGAATTAAGGAGATGGAGTCGAATTGTTGCTGCGGAGAATCTTCCAGAAAGAGACCTTACCTGAACACAAACCTACGGAAAACCACGGCTGTCCTAGCAGTGGTTTTCATGGTCTCTATCAATATAGGATCCTTGGGGTGAGTGATTTTTTGGAGGTTATTTGTTTCATATCTCATGGATTCATCATTGTTCATTGTCATTAGAACCAATTCGTGTACCACCGCCTTTCTGTCGACCACTTAGACCAAATTAACACCTATTCTTAGCCCTCAACGGAATTCCTGATGACTCATTTTGAACCTGAATAACAGAGACACTCAAATAAAACAACTCCATCACCTGCCTTGGCCTTCCTTAACGCGATTCCTGCGATTAACCTAATTTTGAACTGTTGTTGTCAGCAGATCAGGGTTAGGGTCTACGATAAAAACTGCCTCTTTCGCCGAGCTTTCGATATATTATAATATCTTCATCAGGGCTTGGAGACGTTCTTTATGTGGTCAGGCCCTGCTGCCCACCGGTCCTCTTTGAAGCAAACCATAATATAAATTATATTTAAAAAAAAAAAAAAAAAAGTGATCTCTGATTGTTCTTAAATTATTCTATTTTATTAAGTTTTTGACTAATTTATTTTCTAATGTTTAAATTTGTTTTGACTAAGCCGGGAAAGTGATGTTTAAATGAGAAAATTTCTTCATCTGCAATAGTTTAGGTTTAAAATAATGGTTTGCTTCAAAGAGGACGGTGGACAGCAGGGCCTGACCACATAAAGAACGTCTCCAAGCCCTGATGAAGATATTATAATTCATCGAAAGCTCGGCGAAAGAGGCAGTTTTTATCGTAGACCCTAACCCTGATCTGCTGACAACAATAGTCTACAAGGGTCGATCATCCATCTACAATATAATTTTGAACTGTTTTGTTTATCCTCAAGACATATTTTGATGTTACTCACGACCTGTCGCGAAGACCTCGTGACCTATCTTGAAGCCCCTCGAAACCTGTTTCAAAGATCCTCTTGAAGCTCCTCACGGCCTGTCTTGAATTTCCTCACGACCTGTCTCCAAGCCCGTCCCGTCCTATCTTGAAGATCCTCACAAGCTGTCTTATCAGATAAGATTCTTCTAGCTTCAAGACGTGAAGAACTTCAAGACAGGCCGTGAGGAGTTTCAAGCTGGATGTGTTCGAAGGTTTTGTTGGCAGATGACTGATGATCTTCAAATTGACTCTTGAAAGACCCAAAATGTGTAGAAGGGGTCTTTGGGCTGTGATTAGGTCTAAAACAAGGGAGCCAGTGACTCAGTTTAAATCCGTACAGTTTCACCTAATCCTATTTTTGATCTCCCATCTTTTTTTCTCAGCATTATATCGCGAGACGTGAGGCATACCTCTGAACTGAATGCGAATCCGTCGCCAGGAAGTGGCAGTCGACCCCGGGTGGGCCGGTCGCTTCTGTGGGTGACACCTGAAAACATCAACACTACGAGGGCATCGATGCAGGGGCCAATGTGTCCGCTCAGGATCAACCAGACTGAATCTATACGGTAAGAAATCTAACGTATTCTGGAATATTTCAAAAACAGAGTTTCCCATACGAAATTTCCGGTTGAATCCTACTTAAATGAAAAATCACGATTTGACTTTACCCAGGTTGGAAAAAGAGCTACGACGATGGATCGCCGTCGGGGAAAAGAGAGGAAGATATAGCAACGCTAGCGCAGCTTTTCGGCCGAAACCATCGTTAAGGCAGCTCATACTCGATAACAACATTCCGCTGAACAGACCTTTCAAAGCTCAAAAATTGTTAGTTCATTTACCAAAAATTCGAATTGTCTCAATATTGTTCCATTTTTCTTTTCGGTGATTTTGCAAGTCGAATTCTCGCTGTAACGTTTAGCTGAAACGTTCCATTGAATGTCGCAGGCGTAACTCAGTGAGCGCTCTGGATTTCTACAAGGCCCCATTCCCCGGAGCGTTACCTCGTCGTGACGACACGTTCTACGTATTTTCCTTCTCGAGCGACCATTTGCTGGTGCCGGCAGTCGCGCACAACAATACGTTACGGCCCAAAATGTCATTCATCATTCCGGCAGTCCCCCTGAACGGTCAGTATCGACGACACAATCGATTGTTCTTAAAATATTGAGCGTGGTAAATATTCCGTTTTTTTTTTTCATGTTAACAATTTAATCCGAAAACTTGAATTTTTCGCGCGATTTGCTTATTTAAAGTTGAAATCGCTCGGGCCATTGTGAAGTTCAGCAATCGGTATCACCTTTGTTAAAATAAATAAATTGCCCTTATTCCAAACAATTTTCTCAGATACTGTCATCAAGAACGGATCCGTTCCAATGATGCAAATTGACTGCGAAGTCCTAGCAACTCGGTCGATCCAGTTTACCGAAAAGGACTTCAAACTGTTCAAACCTCAGGAGGAAACTCGAGCTAAAAATATCAACCAAACGGCCCAAGGTATCTATAATACTTGTCATTGTTTTAACATTGTCAATCCTGTTTATTATAAAGATAAATCAAATGACACTAGAGGGCGCGTTGCTGTCATCTACTTTTGTGTCATGCTCAACTGCACTATTCACCTACCTTCTCGAGAGGACCATACGTTCAAGTTTTCAAAAGGTTCTGACATCACCCATCACCGCCACCCCATCACCGCCACCCCATCACCGCCACCCCATCACCGCCACCCCATCACCGCCACCCCATCACCGCCACCCCATCACCGCCACCCCATCACCGCCACCCCATCACCGCCACCCCATCACCGCCACCCCATCACCGCCACCCCATCACCGCCACCCCATCACCGCCACCCCATCACCGCCACCCCATCACCGCCACCCCATCACCGCCACCCCATCACCGCCACCCCATCACCGCCACCCCATCACCGCCACCCCATCACCGCCACCCCATCACCATTTCTCCGTTTAATGGGCCATTTGCCTTGTTTTTCCAGTAAAAATGGACACTGGATCGTCTTACAAGCCCTACTTTATCCACCGGAGACGATTTCGACCCTCGCAAGAGTACTACGACTCTTTTGAGCTGAATGCGAACAAGTTGTACCGGGCGCCCCGGGCCGAATTTCCCTGAAATATGTTAATCCGAGTATCACAGATCTCAACGTTGAGTACAACGGGCCTCAAGTCGTCGGCAGGCAATAACTCTACCAAAACTTTGCAAATAGTAGTTAGACAAGTGTTTTATTCTAGTAGTTTCGTTTAATTTAATTCGCCATCGAGTTGTATGAATTTTGTTACGTTTATAATTCGCAGATTTTACGTTTACGCCAAGTGTTCCAAGCATTTATACGCATGCGAGTTATTGAGATTATTGAATTGTGGAGTAGGTACCTAATAAAATAGTTATTTGTTTGTATTCACGATATTCTTTGAAACCGGAACGAGCGAATCGGAAATATTGCTCGGTCCATTCGAGTGAAGGGTAAACTTATGGGTTTATCTGGGTGTTAGTCCGTAATGAAAAACATCCGAGGGAAATTTGAAGAAATTGGTAAGTTTTTACAGTGGTAAAATGAATTTTTAGACCCAAGACGCGAATTTTCTGAACATTTTTACGTTTTCGACTTAAGCGCCGCCGATATCGAATCTCCAAAAACATAAAAAATACATAAATAATGGTAGGTTCGAATGTTGATTTTTTCTTCCACGTGAATCGTAGAGCCGTGATGGATCTGGGTAAACAAGAAGCGGGAAGTCAAATTGTTCATTATTATGTAGAAAATTTTATTTAAAAAAATATTATATGAATAGCGATGAAAAATATGAGTGATGTAGTTTTCGTGAAAATCAGTGATGCTCGACATCACGAAGTAAGGGTTTTAGTACAAAAATACTTCGGTACTTATTTAGTAGCAGAAAAATATTCATAAAATATAATACAATAGTTAACTCATTTATTTATAGTATCATAAGTAAAATTTTTAAACTTAACTGCAAATAGAAATTATTCCAATGCAATGCATCTGATATTCGATATAGATAAATCTCTGATCAACACCACCCTTCTTGCAAAACCAGTGGTGCGTAGATAACACACAATACTATTACATTTTTAACAAAGACTTCTTTACCAAGAATGCTCAAATAAAAAAAAAACAAATCCCAATCAAAATTATTACTTTCTTGATTTTTATCGTTTTTGGAGTTTAGAGGCCTCTTTACAACTTGATTTTGAGAGGTCGGAGTATCGAAAATGTTTTCCAAAAACTACCATTACCAAAAAACTACCAAAGCGGATAAGTCGTACCGATGGAAGGTTTAATTGAATAAGACAATGTGAGACACAGCCAAAAGACAATTCAATCTTAGCGATGAGCGCATCACTTGAAATACTCAAGTGCCGAAATTGTGCGTGTGCTTTTTGTGCCAGAGCTCGTCAAAAAAATGTGCGCCGAATGGCCGCTCTTCGGAATCGCTCAAATTTCCGGCTGATGATCGACCAATTTGCAGCTCTCCTCCCACAGAAGTTTCGCTTGCTTCAGGTCGTCTTCCGTGTCGAAACGTTTCTTCAACATGCAGTCGCTGAAAGATTTATCAGCGTTGTTCAATTCCAATAACAGAATAATCGCAACTCTGCTGAGACTGATCAGCTGGGCGCAAAAGCGAAGAAGAGAACATACCCAGGATCAGCCCAAGCGCAATTGACATCAGGTATTTTATCTCAGACGGACTCCATTTAAGCTAAGAGAGCGGCTTAGTCATAATCCTATTACTCAAACGCAAATTACGCAAATTTAAATATTGGAATTTGCATCAGAAACATAACATTGCAGTGAAATGCCCTACAGACAGACCTACGCACTCACTCGGTACCTAAAACCTTCCCGCCCTTCCTTTGCCGAAGAAAGCTCAAACTAAGCTCAAACTGAAACTCAAACGGTAAATCGAACTTGAACTCAAATGTACGGTTAAACTCAAATCTAAAATAAAACAGTAAATCAAAAGTTAACTAAAATGTAAAGTCAAACTCAAACCTGAACCTCTAACTCAATCGTAAACTCAAACCCAAACCCAAACTCAAACTTGAAGTCAAACCTAAACTGAAACTCAAACTGATACTAAACTCAAACCCTAACTGAAACAGAAACTCAACCCCAAAGTGAAACTCAAACTGAATCTCAAACCCAAACTTGAACTCAATGTTGAATTCAAACGTAAACTCAAACCCTAAATGAAACTCAAACTGCAACTCAAACCCAAACTTAAACTGAAACTCAATGATGAATTCAAATGTAAACTCAAACTGAAACTTAACTCAAACCCTAGCTGTCACTGAAACTCAAACTACATCTGGAACCAAACGTAAACTCAAACTGAAACTCACAATTAAACTCGAACTCGAACTAAAACATTAACTTAAACTCTAACTCAAACTCAAACTGAACTGAACATTTTGAGTTTGAGTCACAGTTCGATTTTACATTCTAGTTTCAGTTTAGGTATGAGAGGTTTGTGCGTTGTATTCAAGTTTGTGTTACAGTTTTGTTAGGCATGAGTTAGTGAGTTTTAGTTCAAGTTCAAGTTTGAGTCTGACTTCACATGTTTGAGTTGAAGTTTGATTTTGACTTTACGTTTGAGTTAGAGCTACAGTTTGGTTCCGAGATTGAGTTAAAGTATGGGTTTCATTTTCAGTTTGAGTTAAACAGTTTGACTTTGAGTTTTAGGGCCGATTTCAACCACAATAAAAACCTGGTTGTTCCTTGATCTTGATGGTAATGTCGTGTCTGGACATAAACGAAACCATGACGTAGAAATTGTCTATTTCGCTTGACCTAGGTTTTCTCTGTTGCTGAAATCGACCCTTTGCTGGGATTCAGTTTTTGTTCGAATTTCAAGCTCGTATTTGGGTATCGCGCTTTTGGCAACATAGCTTTTGGTTTTGCAATTTAGCAGCGTCGTATGATGCAATCCAATTTAAGTTTTTGTCATCCATCAAAGAAGACAGACTGTCGATATTTTGACTGTTAATAGAATTCCCTGTCCTGCTTTTTCGAAGGATGCCCTCTCAAATTATTCATCTTGACCTCCCAAAGACGCGGAAGGAGTTGGCAACCCTAACTTCGGTCCAACGTCCATTTCAACAAAAACCCAAATCGGTTATCGATCGTGTTTTTACGTCGATTTTGTCCATGGCTAAAAATTGTCCGCCCACCTGAAATATGCGCCGCTGTCGTTCTCGACGTCCTTGTACGTACAGTAGAGGGTGGTAAGTGCACCTTGAGCTGGACTCTTGCTTATCGGATAGAACAAGACCCGGGCGATCTTCTGGGCTCCGGTGAAGTACGTTTCGTCGATATAGCGGCCCAATTCGGTCCTGACGATGCCGGGATGTAGAGAGTATGCGGTGACTCCTTTGTCTGGAAAAATTCAATTTTCACTTCCACAATTCACAGAGCGAATAGATATATTTTACTTGCCTTAAAATTGAAAATCTGAACGGAACTGAAGTAGGTCCGTTTATGCAGTTGAATCTGGCGCAATGATACACGACGTGGGCCAGATAAAAATTATACCTACAAATATGATTATGTGCTCAAGTGGTTTAAACCGAGAAAGTGACTGTCTCATCCAGCAAAACAAACCGTTCAAAATTTTGTCAATAATTTTAAAAATTCGAATTTTCCAAAAACTGCTGGAAGTTAACCCTTTGGCCCATTTGATGGTGCATAATTTGTTTTTACTCACCTTTCAGACGCCTGGCTAGTTCAACGGTAAAGAGGATATTGGCGATTTTGCTGTGAGAATAGGCGAGCCTCGGGTTGTACTGGCTGTTTTTGCAGTTCAGATCGTTGAAATCAATTTTGCCCCCTGGAAGTTGAGAAATCGAACAAGGCCATTGAGTTGAATGAAAAATGGAAGGCCTGAAGAAATCTATGAGGCCCTTAGAGCTAAATGCACCATAATTCCATAATTATGGGAGAAAAGCAACAATAATAATAGCAGGATATTGGAGCGACACAAAATGTGTTTGAATGGTTTCAATTTTTTTCTTTCTTTTTTTGAAACCTCATAGATAATTTTTAGAAAACAATACTGACACATATGTACGTACCAGAGTTGAAAGTACTTAAGTACATTTGTACTTAAGTACTTATTTCAAGTACTTAAAAGTACTTGCAAAAAGTACTTGCCAAGTCAAGTACAAGTACAAGTACTTGTACCTACTTGAACTAATGAGAACAAGTACAAGTACAAGTACTTGTACTTGAATGCAGACCTGACAAGTACAAGTACTTGTACTTGTAATCGCACTTCCAAGTACAAGTACTTGTACTTGTACTTAGTAATTGTACTTGAACTTAGTAATTGTACTTCAAGTACAGGTTCTGAAACGATCCTCAAAAGCATGTGCCGTGGGTGAGTGAATGTGTGTGGCGGATTATAGAAAAGAAATTGATTTCAGAAACTGATGAATTACCGCGTTCAGCCATTCTAGGAAACTTCTGGCAGCATTCGGGAAGTGGAAACCCTCACAAATCAGCAGCGGGGCCCACTTCGCCATAACCCATACAGTCGGACCGACTGAGTTGGTCGTATAGAACTCCAATACAGCTGGAACCCGTTGAGGGCTTCATAAGCAACGACGTTCCCCGACTATCTGATCAGCCGAGGAGCACATTGCGCTAACTCCAATACCGTTGGTCGTACGATGCTGAAATTTGGTATGCTGCCTCAGAGGAGTCCCTCAGCTAGATTGGTAAAGCCGAAATTCTTCCTGATCAGCTGAGGAGCCTATGGCGCTAATTTCCTTACCGTTGGTCGTACGATGCTGAAATTTGGTACACAGCCTCAGAGGAGTCCCTCAGATAGATTGGCTGGGCCAAAATACGTTCTGATCAGCTGAGGAGCCAGTGGCGGCAATTTCAATACTGTTGGTCGTAGGATGCTGAAATTCGGTTCACAGCCTCAGAGGAGTCCATCAGCAAGATTGGTAAGTCCGAAATTCTTCCTGATCAGCTGAGGAGCCCATGGCGCTGAATCCAATACCGTTGGTCGTACGATGCTGAAATTCGGTATGCTGCCTCCAAGAATCGTCTCAGCATGACTGGCAAGACCTAAGTTCTTGCTGAGGATTTTGGCCTTACCGATCTTGCTGAGGAGCTAATCCGAGGCTCCATATCAAATTGAAATTACCGCCACTGGCTCCTCAGCTGATCAGAAAGTATTTTGGCCGTGCCAATCTTGATGAGGGCTCCTCTGAGGATGAAGACCGATTTTCAGCATCCTACGACCAACGGTATTGAAATTACCGCCACTGGCTCCTCAGCTGATCAGAAAGTATTTTGGCCCAGCCAATCTTGCTGAGGGACTCCTCTGAGGCTGAATACCGAATTTCAGCATCCTCCGACCAACGGTATTGAAATTACCGCCACTGCTCCTCAGCTGATCAGAAAGTATTTTGGCCCAGCCAATCTTGCTGAGGGACTCCTCTGAGGCTGTGTACCAAATTTCAGCATCGTACGACCAACATTAAGGAAATTAGCGCAATGGGCTCCTCAGCTGATCAGAAAGTATTTTGGCCCAGCCAATCTTGCTGAGGGGCTCCTCTGAGGCTGTGTACCGAATTTCAGCATCCTACAACCAACGGTATTGAAATTACCGCCACTGGCTCCTCAGCTGATCAGAAAGTATTTTGGCCGTGCCAATCTTGCTGAGGGGCTCCTCTGAGGCTGTGTACCAAATTTCAGCATCGTACGACCAACGGTATTGAAATTAGCGCCATAGGCTCCTCAGCTGATCAGGAAGAATTTCGGCCTTACCAATCTTGCTGATAGACTCCTCTGAGGCTGTGTACCAAATTTCAGCATCGTACGACCAACATTAAGGAAATTAGCGCAATGGGCTCCTCAGCTGATCAGAAAGTATTTTGGCCCAGCCAATCTTGCTGAGGGGCTCCTCTGAGGCTGTGTACCGAATTTCAGCATCCTACGACCAACGGTATTGAAATTACCGCCACTGCTCCTCAGCTGATCAGAAAGTATTTTGGCCCAGCCAATCTTGCTGAGGGACTCCTCTGAGGCTGTGTACCGAATTTCAGCATCCTACGACCAACGGTATTGAAATTACCGCCACTGGCTCCTCAGCTGATCAGAAAGTATTTTGGCCCAGCCAATCTTGCTGAGGGGATCCTTGCATACCAATTTTCAGCATTGTATGACGACCGGTATGGGAAATGGGTCCCTCTTCTGATCTGTGCGAGTATTCACTTCCCCTGAGTATTAGATGATAATCTTGAAATCGAGACCCCCCCCCCCCAGTGGTAGGAGGGTAGGTTGACACTGAAAATTCACCCACCCACACACGGCACATCATGATATGGTTTTGGGGATCGTCCCCGAACCAGTACTTGGAGTACTCAAGTACAATTACTAAGTACAAGTACAAGTACTTGTACTTGGAAGTGCGATTACAAGTACAAGTACACAATGTACTTGTACTTGTCACTCGGGATGCAAGTACAAATACACAATGTACTTGTCACTTACTTGTCAAGTACTTGTACTTGTACTTGTCAATCTGGTTGCAAGTACAAGTACACTGTGTACTTGTACTTGTACTTACTTTTTCAAGTATTTGTACTTGTACTTTGTACTTAGTACTTGTAAGTACTATTTCTTCAACTCTGGTACGTACATTCGTGGGCTTTCGAGGAGACGTTGATTATCCGCGAAGGAGCCGACGCAATGAGTTTCGGGAGGAGAAGACAAGTGAAGAGAAAGTGGCCGAAATGGTTGACACCAAGGTGAGTCTCGAATCCATCTTCGGTTTCGCCCTTTGGCACCATCATCACACCTGAAACCAAACCGGTATTAAACGTTTTCAAGAATTTCGCTCCAAATCAAATTTTTCATCGATTTCAGAAAAAATCTGCGTCGTCAGAGTCTCTTCAAAATTGATAATACTATAATTGATAATATTTGATAATAATAATTGATAATACCTACTTCAAAAAAGTGATAATATTCAACAAATAACAATCTCGAGCAAAAAAGTATTCAGATAGGTATCGCGTCAAATTGGAAAACGTCAATATTACCAGCGTTGTTAATTAATATGTGAACGCGAGGCTCCGACTGGTTGATGTCAGCAGCGCATTCGCGCACGGATTTCAACGACGACAGATTCAGCGGCTTGACGACAAGGGTCCCGACATCTTTGCTATTTTCGAGATCCTTTTGTATAGATTCAGCGGCGGCATTGGCTTTTTCCGTGTCCCGGCAAGCCATTATCACCCGAGCGCCTGAAAAAATAAGAATAATAACAAGGACCAAATTTCCTTAAGGATCAAGGTTTCCTTAAAAATACATGAATGTAATGTACCAATAAATTTATCGGCAATAAATATTCATGAATTTTTTGTAGAAAAACATAATTCAAAACTTTTTATAGGCACTAATTTTTTGATTTGTGGTATAAAAAATGTTCTTTTGATCAACAATATTGCCCTGAAGTAAAACTGGAACAAAAGGAGGTTAATTGGAACAAAAGTTCCGATGCTAAGTACATAAAAGATAGGATTCGTCATCGTGTTGCAGTCATCTCCCATACTCAACAGCAGGCAATACGATTAGGTAAATCGATAAAGTTAGGGTAAGTACCTACCACGTTTCTAAAATTGTTTACCTGATTTGTACAGTTCTTTGACGGTTTCTTTCCCGATGCCTACGTTGCACCCAGTGACAATGGCAGTTTTTCCCTCGAGGCGTTTTGCATTCACCAATGTGCTCGCCGAATTTCCACCCATTTTCCCGAGAGGCAGTAGCGGCTCAGTTTTCACGTTTTCTGTGGAGGGGGAGGGGGTCCTGAAATTTTATTTGCAAATTAGTCCACGCTATTCTTTTTTTACGATTGTGCTTACTCTTTTTCTAAACTCCAGGTTAGAGTCTTTCAATTTTTTCTGTCTGAAAGACTTTTTTCGAATTGGTACCGAGACCATTAAGAATAATAACCATTCAGATGGTAATAATCAGATGAATAAGGCACCTAGCTCGAAGGAATGCTTCCTATACGGGTGCATAAACTAAAACCTTTATAATGCCAAATTTCTATAGGCATAACATTGTGAACATTGTGTTCATTAATCTTTATACCTTCTCGGGGAAGTAGAAATGGCTTTAGGACGATTTAAAGGGACTTGAAAAAGATTTTAAAAAAGTGAGTTCTTCATAATATGAATAAAATCGTCGAATGAATTAAGTCGCCCTTAAAATCGTTCAAATGCCATTCCTACTTCCCCGGTATAATCATTAATAAACTCTCATAATTACCTAACTTCGCAACGTTGATGAAAAAGTAAGTCAATCGGTAATAGATATAAGTAGAAAAAAAAACTCAAGTAGAAGTAAAGGTTGTTGACCTTTCTCACACTTGGGCCGAGGTAATGCCCTCATGCTGACTGGTTTCAACAACATAGATAATATAATACTTATTGCCCTACTTTCCTACTCAACAAATTATTCGGAATTTCAGTTGCCAAATTAAGTAAATATCAGTTTTGAGTTTCATAAAATCAACTTACAGACGAGTCAGTAGGGCATCAGTGTTTCATGTCAATTTTTTATCCCGGCTGTCCGACGTAGCGCAGCGTTTGATATTTTTCCTCAGTAAGGTTTCCAGCTGGTTATTTCACTTTCAAATTAGTATTAACGCGAAAAATGTATTCGCATACAAAAATTATATCGGAAGAATAAATCGATTCTACGAATACTCCAGAGAGAAGAACATTACGGACTGAAATACTCTTTGAACTCATCTAAAAATTTCTTCTTTCCACGTTCGCTTTTTCCTAAAATCGAAAATAGGAATGAAGCTTCAGAATAAACTTATACTTATACACTTTTACTCAGAATCACTTTCTGAAGAACTGTCCAGGTGCTCCCCTCTAACATTTAAGATTAATTTGAGTGCGACGATTTTCCAACCATCTAAAGCGTGAAAAATTCATTGATGTATCAGAACTTAAAAATTTCAGCATAGGTGCCTGCATGCATGAATGAACGCATCGTAGGTGCGTTGCAAAAATCGGATCGCAGGTTCAGAATTATTTTCACAACTATCGATACATCGGGATACAACCGGAATACAGCCTAGAAGTATCCGAGTCATAGGCTGTACGCCGCTTCAAACCAAATAAAAATCAGTTTTGTATGAGTATTGCGTGTTACTGCGTTCTTTTGTTAGAATGTAATTTATTTTCTCTTTCATGAAATTTGCTGACGGCTTAGAAAGCTGAGGAGTCTTTGATGGCATCTGCCTGTTATAAATTGGTTAGACAATTTTTTAATCAAGTGCAGTGAGAATGATTTTTACAAAATTTAATTTTTGAACAGTCAAATTAAATCATCAAGAACAGTCTTCACAACGTATCGAGATGGCATACCGTGGGATTCATCGTATTCCACTGTTCCTGTTCATATTATTTCCGTTCACTTTCTTAGGGACGTAAGTAAAACAATACAGTAACTATCTAGTTAGTAATTACCTATTATTTGTGTATTATACTAGTGATACACCCCGACCTCTCAAACACCTCTTCACTCAATTAGAACAAGTGACCTGACGTCATTGTCACGTATCAGGTACCTATCACGTACCAGCTTAGTGAAGTTAGCAACGGTTCAGCAACGGTTAACTGCGTGTTTCTTTTCTAACTAATTGGTCTCTAGGGACGTCTTGGAACACATTTCTGGCTGTACAAGAATTGTGCCACCAGTCACATTGTACGCCTTAGGATTAAACACCTTGGTGTATCCAACACCTTCTCGGATAAGTAGGAAGGCTATAAAATATCTTGCTTGATTAGCGTTTGACTGATGAGTATGTCGAATTGGACTGATGAGGGATGTTTTTCTGTCTTGGAGATGCGAGCGCAGCGAGCATCCAGGTCACCTGATCTGTATAAGGAATGTGTGAAGGAACAGTTAGCAACGAGCTGTACGGACTGTATGACTGGTGGCACAATTTTGAAATTGTCATAAATGTGTTCCTAGACGTCCCTAGAGTCCGAAAATTTAGATAAGAAACACGCAGTTGACCGTTGCTGAACCGTTGCTAACTTCACTCTGGTAAACGTACCTGCCTGCCAATTGCAACCGCAGTCTGCATTGCAGTTTGTTACCTATATCTGATATCATTTGGGGATATAGGTAGGTATTCCCCACGATTCCGTTGGGTTGAGACCAATCACAGCTTATTGATTGAGGGTTGAGACAAAAAGCATTTGCTTACGTCCTTCATCTGCAATTGGATAGTGTGTGGCCGAATTTAATGAATGTCAAAACAACATTATGGCAATTTGATATTTGGATGCACGGTTACCTGTACATCTAGATAAGTATAGGAGTGCAATCCAATGTCAAGAAATTTTACAGAGTTACTTACCTATGAAATGAGGAGTGATCTATCAAAAGGGAACATAATATGTTATTATTGATTGTTGTTATTATTATTGATTACACTGGGTAACAGCCAAAAAATCGTCCGGGGTTTCTCAGCATTTTCTGACTAATTTTGGTGTTCTGATTCCAAATATCACCTTGGTTTTGCTCTATCAGGTCAACTTTTTGAGATACAGCCATAGCTACCTGACGAGCTATACATACGAGGGGGGACCCAAAAGTAACGGGAATTTTGTCATAACTTTTTTATTGTTCAATATTTTTACACCAAATGTTGATCACCTTCAAAGTAATTACCACTGACTGCAACGCACTTGTCCAATCGGGTTTTCCACCTTTAAAAACATTGTTCAAATTCATTTAAGGAATGAGTTCGAGGCCATCCAGCGATTTTTGTTTTACCTCTTCCACAGTCGTAAATCGTTTTCCTTTCCAGTCCCTTTTGGGATGGGGGAACGAAAAATAGTCGCAGGGGGCAAAATTGGGCGAATAGGGGGGTGAACAATCGGTGTCATGCCATTTTTCATAAGAAACTGCTTCACGGACAAAGGCATTGTGCGGGGGCATTGTCATGATGGAAGAACCAATCCCTGACTGCCACAAATCCGCCCTTTTTTTCAATCATCAATGAGTTGATGATTCTACATCAATCAACATCAACATCAATGATCAATGAGTTGATTTTCTCAACGTTGTCATCAATTCTTGACGTTGAAGGGCCACCAGAACGAGGTTGGTCTTCAATCGTCATTTGCCCATTTTTAAAACGCTGAAACCGCTCGTAGACTCGTATTTTGCTTAATGCAGCATCCCCATAAGCAGTTTTTAGCAATTCGAGAGTTTCAGCCGGCGTTTTCCCTAACAGAAACAAAATTTTACGGCCGCGCGTTGCTCCACGCTGTCCGCCATCACACGTTTTCCGTTCGCCGAAACGGAAAAAGTTGTTTCACTAAAAAAGATCTAACGGACGAACCGTTCAACTCACAGCGACCCAACTTCGCACACTGGCTCTTGAGATGTGTCCCTTCCAAACCCCTCACTTGCCAACGAACCACTCACAGCAGTCTTTCCCCTCCAGCTCGATTCCCGTTACTTTTGGGTCCCCCCTCGTATGTTAATTTGAGGGTTTTGAGTTCAATCCTGGTTTTTTTAAAGGATATAGCCAAGTATTCATATATAAATGGTTGCTTCTGATGTGTTTCTGTTTAAAAATGACAAAGTCATATTTTTTTTATTCCAAAATTAAAAAATCCAATATGAGCAGCACCAAGCTTGTCCATATATCCAATATGTCTGTAGCGAACAAACCTGACCTGATTGAAACAAACCATGGGCATTTTCGAACTCAGAGCATCACCATTAGTCAAATTCCGGTGGAAAACCCTGGACGATTTTCCAAAAGATTTTTTTTGTTACGCAGTGTTATTGATTGTGGATATTATCCACTTCTGGGAGAAACACGGAAAGCAAGCCCCAGAATAAATTGCAGCGGTTTTTTAAATTTGAACCATTCCAGGTATTTGGCAGCCGTTTGGCAGGGCCATGTTGAAGAAGTGTTCCCCTACATTAGCGATGCTGCCACGTATTCCCCAGAAAGTTGTGTTTTTGGACAGCTCATCAACTTTGGAGCTGTACTTCGTAAGTACCAGACACCCTTACTGGCCCGTTACTGGTTTTAGCAAGGTGCGATGCTAAGACCAGTTATTTCCTCAAACATGAATTTTCACTCACCCTACCACTTATTTTGCAGTTTCCATCGTGATATACGCCAGATACTGCGAAGTGTGCCAATTTTATGAGCTATATGACATTTCGCCTCGCGTCATCAAACTGAACAAGCTTGCCCTTTGGTTGGGCTTCATTTCAGCATTCGGCCTCAGCATTGTGGCCAATTTCCAAGAAACCAACGTCAAATATGTTCACCTTTCTGGCGCATTGCTTTGTTTTGGAGCGGGCAGCGCTTATTTCTTCATACAGGTTGGCTTATGGTTATTTTCTTGTCGATTTTATTGTTGAATCTGATTGTTTCTGGTTAGTTTCGTTCCTAATTCCGAATCTTGCCAATACTTTTCCAGGGGATCTGTTCGTACCACTTGCACACCATCGCAAACAGCCTGCTAGTTGCTCATCTACGTGTTCTCCTTGCCACAGTTGCGACCATTTTCTTCTTCGTGGCTGCAATTTGTGGAATAATGTCTCATTTACAATATGATGGTGAGTCTTTTTCATCGTTTTCCCATCAAAATATTGCTCGTCAACCCGATTTGATATGCTACGGATCTTGTTTCCTTTTCTTAGGCAAAGACCCAACCAAATGGCATCGGGACGATGGCGGCTGGGTGCTTCACGTGATAAGCACTGCCTCTGAATGGGTTGTCGCCACCTGTTTCTGCTTCAGCATATTAACTTTTCATTCGGAGTTCAGCGTCATGTCGTTCACTCACCCTCAGGTAAATATGGAGTAACCATGGCGCCAAGATCGAATGTGCGTTTCCCAAGCCTCGTTTTATGGTCTCTTTTTTGAATTACCCTTTCCATATCTTGGTGATTAACAGATATACCTGGACACGGATCACATATTGATAGATCAGCGCGAACGAGAACCGATGGCCAGCTGATCAACAGATGGAGATGTTCCCGACGCCGACTGTTACATCTGCGACGTCGCCAGTCCTGGCTGTGAGCCCGATTCGAATTCTGCTGATGATCGCCCCCCAGGTGCACCGGATGACGCGTATGCCCACCCCCGTCCCAAACCCAACGTGAGCTCCAGGCTTTTGTCTTTAACCTATTTCATCTTGATGGCCACAGCTGCCGAGGCGATCAGTTCAGTTATTTCTGTCGTCTACCATTTTCTAAATTTATTTTGATAGTTTCAACGAAAAGATTCACTTTTTTCCTGACTGGTCCTATGAATTATCTAGTCTGCTAGGGTTAGCGTGTATTTCCATTTGAAATTTTTAGTTTACGAAGTAGGTCTATTACTGTCGGTGCATTTTGCAAGATTTTTTTCTTAAATTGACCAGTGCACCGATGCCACTGATGGACATGCTTTTCCTGACTGCAAATTTGGCGACCCGATTGGTTCACGACCTGATGAATGTGATAAATAAGTGCTTTTGTAAACTTATTTACGCTTATGCTATTATCTGAGATTAAATCATACATGATATTTTTCATTAGGCATTAGGTGTAACCTGATCTCCGTTGAGGTTGGTTCTTACCATTCTTACCGTTTATTGCTGGTTTGATGTTTATGTAATTATTTTGTTTGAAACTTTATATTGTCTAATAAAAGTATGCTTTTTATAATATTCTCAATTCCGGATTTACCCGCAAAATATTTGCGATTTGTGTTATTGATCGCAACCAAGTGGAAACATATCATTGTCTCGCAGGAATGTCGGTTGTCGGTACTGAAAAAATACGCCCAGATCTCATATCTGTCATCGGCTGGTCAGTTTGAGGATTCAAGAATCTACTGGATAATGATACTGCTCCACTGTTCAGCTGTCCCCATTCTCGTCGATATCCCGAACTCGCGAACCGAGTACCCAACTAGTCCAGGACTGGTCCGAAAAGGTGCTGCCAAATTGGAACCACTGCTGCACACATTCGGCCAACTCTAGTGCGCCTGCGTTACAACTGACTGCTTTAAAAACGAACCTAGTTTCAAGCGATGTTAGTTATTTTTCTCGGCTCAGTAACCGATCTCAGGAGACTAATTCAAACAAAAATTCTGAACGCAAGCTATTTTTATTTGGTTATTGAATTTATTCCTAATCACATTATAATATCAACGTGAGCTGTGTGGGTTGCTTTATTGTGCAATAATATTTATGAACTGCCGCCTTGAAGTCCTGTCCAAGCGAAAAAATACAGTGCTCCACCCCACCAAACGATCGCGGTCTGGACGAGTCGGGGTTTAGATTAACATCCTGTGCAACGATCTTAACTGGTCTAACCGTGGTCAAATTGCTGATACGGCCCTAGTGGTCTTCTCATGCTATGAGGTGTACATGGCCTTTCGGTAGCAGAGGGTCGATCCATGTAGGTCTTGACGGATACCAAGTATTCAATTCATCTTTCTGATCAAGTTCAGTATGTTGAACGAATTCACCAGGAACTGAAACATAAGTTTGAACTTGCGGAAATTGTTTGTTCCAGTGGAGGGAGTGTAGGCATTTGCTGGCGCCTTTCACCTGCGCAGTGCAAGGTTTGGTTGGCAATATCACTTACGAACATTAAAGAACCGTGAGCCTCACCCAGAATATGGTCATGGTCAAATATTTTTTGGCAAGGTTCAGGGAGCAAGAAAGCTGCGGTTGCGCTTGAATTGTCACACATTTAGTTATCTTAACAATGCTAATCATATTTTTTCCTTAAAATTTAATGGGTTTGTTCCTGGAGCATAGGTGTAGGCATGCGTATGGGGTCACACATGCTTCAAACACAAACCCAATGATTGTTTCATGTTGATTGCGTATGAACGCAGGGCTGAAAAAGCGAATGAAGCTGCTTGATGTAAATCTTCAGCCTCTGAAACGAACACATAGAACAAACCCAATGATTGTTTGATGTTGATTGCGTATGAACGCAGGGCTGAAAAAGCGAATGAAGCTGCTTGATGTAAATCTTCAGCCTCTGAAACGAACACATAGGTATACCTGTCTACCAGTAGCATGGCATGGATAAGTACCGAGCAGTAGGTGTCAGCGGTGGCATTCATGTCGGTGAACGCTAGAGATTTGATGTAAATCGGATCCTTGGAGCTTGTCATTGCTATATGAATAAGCTTTTTGAATTCGACACCAGACTCGTACCAGGGCGTGTTGTAAAATGCATGAAACACGGCAGTGTTCTACGAAAAGAGAACACTTACAATAGTTCCATGTTGATTACTTTTTGTATAATTATCAGCAGATTGATATGCGGTTGGGTGGATTAGGCAGTCTTCAGAAGCCGTAATATCGAGAGTAGATTTGATGGCAAACTAGGGAGAGTCAAAGGCACTCTTGTCGTCGTACCTCGGACCTCAGGGCAATCCTTGGGCCAAATAGACGGCGACACGAGTGCCTTAGGCTGGGGTATCTTCGTAAAAAAAATACTTGCTCGGTCAGATAATGTTTCAAGCATGGTGCATATTTGGCCAACGCACGCCACCTGTACGGCCAGAAATAACACTCCTTTGACCAATTCACCGATGGTGAAATTCCCCATGATGAGCGGATAAGCTTCACACGCCATTGCTAACGGCATTACTACAGACATCACTGTAAACATGTTGCGTAGGTTGGGCTTAATCGATAGCAGCTCCCTAAAATTGCAGTGGTCTGTGTTACTATCGTCAGCGATCAATATTGACCTTGTAATATTTCAAATCATATCGAGAACTTTACCTAACTAACTCCTGGTACGTGATGATGTCTTCCCGCAATACTGCTAGGCGAGCTGCCCGATAGCTGATTGCGTCAAGTTTAGAACGAGAGACGGCGCGATGGTCGATTTCTTTGATCGTGAGGATCAGTACATCAAACAATGCCGTCATCTGAATTGTAATGGACGTGAAAGACATGAAGACTGCACCTAAGCAGTTGGAGAAGGCCAGCCCTGAAATGCGAAATCACCAACTCACGTACGGGGGTGCACTGCTCGGGGATCTTAATTTCAGATACGAAGTGGGCAGTGCTCAGTTTGCTTACCTACAGCTTGGAAAATGAAGATCAGCCAAAAGCTGAGTTCGTTGTTTGAAGGCGGAAATGCCCAGGGGTTAGGCCATTTTTTCCACACGTCCCCAGTCATCCAACCCGCCAGTGGCTGGGATAAAACCATTGCATAATAATTCACAAAGAATATTCTCGTGTAGACCTTGAGATGGAATGATGCACGTTTTTTCGCGGATTCAAGCACAAATCGTACTTTGGGGTCTTCCAACCTTTACACAAAAAGTATGCCTAAATCAGCGTCTAATAACTCAAGGGGGTGGTGCTTTTGCTACTGGATTGCCCCAGGTTCTCTCCGGACACGAGTACTAGACCATACTCAAAACTATTCTGTTAGTCGAGTCCACCCGAACCTCCAGAACTGCATACTCTTCGGAAAGGGCCATCCTGCATGTCCTCTGTGCCTACAGAGCCTGGGCCAAATAGCCGAATATTCGCTGTCCTCCCGAAAAAACCCAAGGGAACAACTCCTTCAGCAGACCGTAGGTTTTGGCCGGCAATACCAAAACCAGCGAAAATAGACTCAAGTTTGTGAGGTGAGTTTGTGGGTTAAGTAAGAAAGTTGAGTTGAAGATTTGAAGGGTAAGGGGAAGGAACGAGGAATGTCACAAAAAGTACTTTTAGAGAAAAAGCAGGTTTTGTATTTTAAATTCTATGTTTTTTCCCATTACACTGAATCTTTCGTTGCTTCTCAGTGCGACATTTATACTTTTTTCCCCTTGGAGTTTCACTATACGGTTAGTACCTTTGAATTCCTACAAAATGCGCTATTAAGCTTGTTTTTGGGAAAAATGGACATTTCCTGTTCTTTCCCCTTACCCTTCATTTGAGATGGTGAGCTGAGGTTTAGAGTCGGGTTCGAGAGTTGAGTTTGCAACTTGAGTTTTTAGTTTGTGTCTGTGGGTTGAGTAGAGTTTGCAAGTTGAGATGGCGAGTTGAGTTTGTGAGTTGAGTGTTAGAGTTGATTTTAAGGGTTGAGTTTGGGGGGTTAAGTTTGAGAGTTGAAGTTTGTGGGCTTCGGAAACCGGCTTTTAGCCACAGAACACCCAGTGTAACACTATTTGAGTAGGTAGCCCAGTGCGATCAGGATAACTTGCCTTGCATTGCGCATAGATTGGTTTATGAAATTGTGAACCCGAGCTAACGATTTGCGGTCGATGTAGTTGTTGAAAAGAGGTAAGATCGCCATGCTCACGAGCAGAAAAGTTTTCAGGTTGTCCAACCCCTGTTTAGCTTCCGTAGAGATGAAAGCCGAAACAAGGCACATAACGATCATCAATATCAAGATAACTATGATGGTGATTAGCGGCCAGGTTAAACCGCGGTTGGGAAGTCCGTCGTCCAAGAAAACCAACCTGCGTAGAAAGATTAGAGATTGCTAATTCAATGTTCAACGGCTTGAAGAAATTGCTGTGGATTGTTGCGCATCGAAGACCCCAAAGATAGATAATGGTGAATATTTTTTGTTTTGCCATTGGGCTAAACTACTGGGTACTACGTATTGCCATTGCACTCGTAGCACCTGTATCGCACAGAGACAATACCATTTTTACTTCCATATTTACAGGATTAGATATTATCTAATGCAAACATTTTTTTCGTGATCCGACCTGCAATACATGTGTTTCCTGTAGTCTACAGCTTCAAACTGCGGTGGTTTCTCGACGTTTTCTTTGCGCTGGCTTTCCATTTCAGCCGCTGTGACTGCAAGAATATTGCGTTCAATCGTATTAAACCTGAAGCACACGTTGATGCCAAAAAATGGAAATCAAATCTTAGTACCTTCCCAAAACCACTTGGTATAATTTGTAATTCTCTATCTATTCATGCGTAATGGGGAGGTGTAAAATACGATGGTATAATAGGGAGATACATACTTATATACCTTGCAACTCATTTTCAACAGAAGTTGTGAAAAAGATTGCAAAACGTATGCGATGAATTAAAAAATAAGAAAAATGCCTGCATCAGTCTATCTTCTTGACATAGTAGACGCAGTAAGTACATTTTGTGCACTTACCCAAATTTGAGCTCGCTGCTGTCCTAACTTAGCCTTTGAACTGCGGCCGTGGAGGTATCCAGAAGGCTTTTATAGACCCAACGGAGCAATCAACGATGGGAAAATTAGAAATTGAACAATCTTTAAGTACAAGGGCAGCAATTAGTCGGACTTCTCGATATCTATGATACTTGCTTGATATTCCGTTGGTTATTCACGTGGATGATGAGTTTTACAATCCGTCGTAAAAAAACTCGAATCGGGTCAATTAGCGGAAAATGACATGTTCCGCGTTTGAATTTTGCAATGACGCCGGCAGGTGTCCTCAAGTTTCCTACTACGCATTGAACTTGAAGTGAAAACTTTCATCAATACTTGATTGACATCGCCTTGAAAGAAATTCCATATTCGAGTCGAATGATTCAGTCAATAGTTTCCAGCTATTCGAGCAAAATTGAGTTGACTTTTTATTTGTTCAAAAATAATTAAACATGTCGATGCCAAAAAACAGAAATCGAATGGTAGTAGCTACCCAGAACCACTTTGTAGTCACGGTGATGTCGGAGGATTTTCTTATTGATAATATCAAATAGGTATATTATATTTTCGTCCTATTTATGCGATAAAAGTAGAATATATTATATTTTCGTCCTATTTATGCGATAAAAGACGAAACAAAAACTATAAGCTCAATGAGCCCGTTGAAATTAGGGAGGAATTGGCGTTGTTTACAAAGCATCAAGCTTTTATGGAAGCTGATTGCCTATCGATAGCTTCCAGATGACAAACTCGATAAGGCCAGTCCCGCAGTGCATTTTTGGGAATACGGATGAATGGAACTGTCCACTGGACTCGTTATGGAAGTGAATTCGATCTTGAATAAATGCTCGAAATTGGAAAATAAATTAATATCCATTAAACTGTTTAAAATAATTGCTAACCGGTTCTAGTTAGACCATCGTCTCGTCAACACTGCTGAGGTAAGGATAGTCTGAAAACTGAAATATCCGTTTATATGCGGATATATCTATATTTTCAACAGGTTGCACTCATAATATGAGTAAAAATAATATTATTATTTTTTTCCCCAATATCATTGGTAACCCCCACATTTTGTTGCATCCTACCTGCCATTAAAAGGAAAAAACTAGAAGTCTAGAATTATTACTCAGCTTAGGGCAAACAGATACCTACTTTTCCGTGGATGCAGCTCGAACTTCAGAAGGGTATTGACTGAACACTCGGCACCCAATCAACGAAAGGTTCTGGTTATTGAGAATTCTGCACTAATGGCTTTTGAATTACCCTAGCTGGTTTTTAATGCCTTAAAAATGTCAACAGACTACCAACGGTGCTTATCAAATGTCGATTATTTCTCTTAAAAATCCCATTTTAGAACACCACTTTCAAACCCATTAGCTTGTATTAACGAGCGAGTTCAATAGCTATGGGCTTATGCAGCAGAATTTTTAACTTGAATTTTTTTCGGAATACCAACGGATCTAGTGCCATCTCTTCGTTCAGGAATATCAACGAAATACCTAAAAATAATAAATAAAATGAATAATAAATTTTGAAAAAAAAACTTGAAATAATGTACCAAAATGACTCTTGTCGATTGAAGAATACGTAATTTGGTCCAAAGAGTGAGTGAGGGGGGGGGGGTCCGTGTTGATGCGATGTGTTTTCTCGAATTTTGAGAAGTACCTATCTAATATGAACATGTGGAAAACTACCGTTTTTGCCAGCGTACCAATAAATTATATTTTTCCGCCAACTAAACATGTTCGTAAAACCGTTTTTCCATCTAGGAGCCAATCAATTTTTGAAACCTCATTGTGTGGATCTACTTCATTCGAAGCATCTTGAGACGGAAGAACGGCTCCTGGGCACTAGGATAATTTCTTATTCAATGCGCCTTTGCACCTGTACGGAGAAAAGGTACCTACCTAATATGAAAATTACTGCCGACATGGCGACCCAAAACGCACGGCCAATTTGCATAAAAAACGGCCTATTATTTATGTCGAATGAGAGCCAACTGACGAGTTATTGACGCCATTCTCTCCTATTCACTTGGAAGGTAAGTATGAACTTTAGCAAATATAAATAACAGGGCTTAATATAATGTGCAATACGATTTAAACGTGAATGATGAGTCCTGTTGATCCTTGAGGAAGTGAAGATCACCGATAATAGTTGACAGAGATACGAAAGACAGTCTTACAATTATTTGTGGGGGAGGAGGGTTAGGGTGATAGTGAAAGGACCCTGATTACAAAAATCAGTGGTTCGTACCTATATATCACACAATACTTCCACATTTTAAAACGTAAAATTTTGACTCAATTTGATCATATTTCGACTGCTTTTAAGGATGTTTAGGTCGAAAATATCAAAAATTCACTATTCAAATTTTATAATTCGCCCAAAATAAAATTCGCCACATTATCAGGAATATGAAAAACATCCACATATTCTGCAAGGTAAAACAAAGATTTTAAGACCAAGAACGCTCAAATCGGTTCATTTTTTTGGCCGGAAAAAAACAAAATAGGAAACACTAAAAATGCTCAGATATATCAGAAGTATTGCAGTTTATTCAAATTCCGATTAAACAGGGTGTTAGGTCTTGCCGAGACAAACATTTCAGTTCAAGAAATTTGAAAAAAGGTTGAGAATTGAGGGAGCTATGGCCATTTTTGTAAATGACCACAAACGGACATACAGACAGTTGTTCAGGAAGTGGTTCTGAGTAAATGTGTATAAGAAAAAGTACGAGTACCTACACACTTACCTGCGTGATAATATCCCTACCTAGTAATCGAAGTTATAGAATACCCAAGTAAATGATTGATGCCAACATTTTAAAGTGTTTTTAATTTTCAATTTCAAGAAATGGCTCCCACGGACCGGTCAAATCTCGAAGGACTTGACTACCGGTCATTTCCATTTTACCGAATTCTGACCAAAGGCCGTGGATCAGTTGAAGTCGGGGGGTGGAAATTCATCTTCGTCCTGGCTGCTCTTGCAGCTATGGCAATCGGGAGCTTGGCGTCGGCAGTTTTTTCGAAAGAGGGCGACGATATTCTGGAGAATTTGAAATTGGCCTTCCTCGAATCGATGGTGTTCCTGGTCGCTCTGAACGAATATAGCTGCCAGGAAAGTTACACGAAGTTGGTCGAATTTATTGGAAAGTGCAGGCGAACTCTCAGGTGAGACATCCGGTTGGATAATGAATATTGGGTCTACTCCAGGTTTCCACATATAACATTCTAAGGCGACCGGTTGAAATTTGTTGAAAAATCGTTGAATGTATTGTATTTTTCGATCATTTTTAAACACAGCGCATTTGGTATTATGCTGAAAATAACTCTTCGTCATGCGGTGGTTTTCCAGATACGATTTGCCGGGAGAAGAATTAATTGTTTCGAAAGCATACGACTCGGCGAAAGGCGAAGTTAAATTTTACATGTTGGTATTCTTTATGAATTATCCGTCCATGCTGTTGGCGAGATCGGTGACCGACGGTCTGAGCGGAAAATCCTGGAAAAAGTTACCAGTGCCTTGGGTATTGCCATCGCAGGATAGCATTTTTCAGTTTACCGCCGTATTGGTTTTACAAGTGGTAGCCATCGGGTTTTCGCATTGCCTCGGTGGGTGTGCACAATTATCTATGAATTTTTCATGCCTTTATAACTGTAATTTTTAATCTAATTTAAATTTCAACCAGGCGTGACAGGTATGTGTTTTTCAACTATCACTACCCAAATCACTGCGCTATATGACGTTTTGCTTCTCGGTCTGGAGCGGATTGACGAAAGGGCGGTTCTCACGATGAAATCTCGCCAATTAGGATACGAGGAGAGCATGTCACTTTGTTTGAGAGAAAGCATGGCTCATCTTCGAGAACTACTGAAGTAAGCTTGCCTGCCTGGTTGGGAAAATAACCATTCAGTCCAAAACATTTTTATTCAGCTAGCTGTACGAAATTGCAGGGAAATCAATTCTGAAACAAGTCATTTAGAAACGAGCTTCTTTTCGCTTACGCTGCATATATCGATGATAATGGCCTTGGAAGCGTACCCTCTCATCAAGGTAAATTTCAAAATACCTCGCCTTTGTTTGATTTAAAAAACATTTTTGGTTCATTTTTCTTAAGAAATGAACCTTTGTAATCGGTCGGGAAAAAATTTTTTTAACACCCCCTGAAAATTTGTTGGTTTACGTTTCAAGGGGTGTAGAATCCGAATCTGCAATAAAAATTTTTTGTCCGTCCGCCGTCCGCCGTACGCCGTCCTCCGTACGCCGTCCGCCGTCCGGGGTTTTTCAGGGGGAAGGAGTTATCGGATAATTTTGAAATTTTTACCAAAAATCAAGTTCCGTACCTAGTTGGTCCTAACGTCTCGGCAGAACCCTACCTTAATTTTAAGGCCAGTAAAACAGCTGTTGAAGTGAGAAAAAATTCGTGCTTTTCAGGAAAAAAGCAACATAGGCATGTGAGGCATCATTTCATATAGATTTTTCTATGCTGAATCGAATGAGACCATCGCCACGCCGGTAGCTTCAACCGTTTAGGAGTTATTGCAGTTTTAGTGAGGCATTTTTGAGTTTTCCAAAATTTCCCCAAATCCTAATAACTCAAAAACTACTCGAGCCACAAAATTCGTTTTCCACTCGTTTGAATCCCCACAAAAACTTCTGTCCCCCCGATATCTTCAATTTAAAGAATTTGGTCGCATTACATAAATCAGCAAAACAAAAATTGGAAAAACTTGAGAATTTGGCCTCGGCTCTTAGATACGGTTGATTGATCTACTTACGACCACTAGCCTATTACACCAACAAGGCGACGCACTCACACTACGACCAGTTGCGCTTGGCAACATGAGAGCGAGACAAGCTTCAACGAAGGTTCTGAGGCATTTTTAATTTCATCATTCAGAGAATTTAATAATAATTATTACTCTGTTAATTATGAAGGTGATTAAGAATAGATTTAAGTGAATTTAACGGAATTAAACGATCTGCTGCGTTGAAAAGATGGATAGGTAGGTATTCATCAAGCGAGAAGGATAATCATTTTTTGCCTGGTTGAAAAAACGTTTTTCTAAATCCCCATCTAAAATACAAATTTATACTGAAATTATAGAATAATAACAACTAAATTCTGTGTTTAAGGATTACCGATATATCGTAAGGTTTGTCTTTGCAATCGAAAAATGAACCCCTGTGCAAAATTTGCAGAGTTCTTCGGACATACCGAAAACTAATCTGCACATGCCACTGATCTACTTATTTTTTGTTTGAGTTGTCCCGAGAGGACAGAACTGTCCCGACTCGTACGAATTAGAGCTTGAACTAACTTTTGTTAGCGTCTATCGATTTCAGGAAGGATGCACAGTGGGAGCTGCGATCAAAGGCGTTGTATTTCTCTCCATACAAATCATGTGTACCTATATTGTGTGTAATAGAATGGAGATGATGTCTGACAAGGTAATATTTGTGCTCCCGATTCTCCCAATTTTCTTTACTGGGAACTTTTGATTTTCATGCAGTATGAAAGCAGGGTCACGAGAGTAAGGTTTAACCGGATGACGTCGGACGGTTTTGCTTCCCATTGGTTCCCCCCTGACCAGATGATAATTTTTGAACAATGGGAAGCCGAACCGTATGACGTCATCCGGTCAGACCGCACTCTAGTGAACCCTGCATTGACGCCATTTTTCCTAAGCTCACTTAACACACAGGCACACATTATCCGATTGCTGGCCGTTTGAGGAGCGATGGACGTAGCTTGGAAACCCCAATCAAATGTATTGGGTCCAAAGCTGACGCCACCTCGACCAATCACAGCAATGCATTTTCTTACCCATTCTACCATTAATCGGATAGTGTATGTCCGACCTTCGAGTTTCAGACAACGCAGTTATTCTACACACTATACAATACTCCCTGGTTCAATTGTGATACCAGCTATCGAAGGGTATTGCTCAACGGCTTAACTCTCACTCGTAAACCGACGTTGATCAAAGGAAAATATTTCCAAGGCTTAACGGCGACAAGAGCTACTTTTTACACTGTGAGTTGTCATGTAGGATGATGATGACATTTTTGCTGGGATATACTACAAAATTGGGTAGACAATCTCTATTATTATTTATCTCTATAAACACGATTCAATTGATGGTCTGGCCGAATCAATAGATCATTGTAGGGCTATTGCTTTCCATCATATCTGCCCGAATGGCAGTTAATTCAAGCATGAAGCCCCAAAATGAACCGTTTCTTCCAACTCCGGAAAAGTTTTCGGCCAAAATTTAGAGGCGGCGCTTAGTATTGAACCGCTAAGCCGATTTTTGGCGCGGTGACTCCTAAAAGTTGTGGTTTGCTCCAATTTGATGCATGCTATATGGGGAATCCGATGAAAAATGTCAAGGGGTTGTCAACGTCAAAATACTGTTTTTAAGATCATGACTTTTTTGACATTTTATTATTTATGGGTACTTTAGAGTAAATTTAGCGGTTTCCCTTACCCGAGGTGCATATCAAGGGAAGTTTTGGTCCATGCTCATTTTTTCTTTTAAATTGGACCATTCCCTTTATGATGTAGAAGGGGTAAGATTGAGGGGGACATACGTTATTCCTGGAAATAATGTTCCAAAATGTCAATTCTTTTTCAGTCGATCACAAATTCGTTCAACATTCTCAACATGATGAGGCGGATGATGTAAATGACGATGAGCGGCATGATGAATTTAGTGAAATGTAGTTCGAAGTTTAGTTTTGAAATGTAGTTTGAAAAGCAATTTAGCTTGCAATTTGGGATATTGTTCTCTTATGAATTCTGTTCACCTACTTATAAGGTACTCGGAATCGTAATACGAACAAATATCACGCAAATTCAAGTCTTCATACGATGAGGAAGAACTTGCAGTTAAGCTAATAAAAAATTATGAGGTTACCCACAATTTTTTATGAAAAACTTCTCCCTTGACCCGTAGACTACCAGAGGATTTGGTAGATGCTGGCTTTTGAGGAAATAATGCAGGCTAATACCCATCACATAAATTCGAGGCATATCAACTTCCTCTGAATCTTTCCAACTGATGAACAATAAGTTGTCCCGGGCTGACCTCAAAGAATGTCGGACGTAGTCAGGACATTTCGCTCTAATGTTTATGTCACAGTATACTTATGTACTACGATATACCCACTGACTCACCCCGTTGAATTGATAGTAGGAATCCACCTAATCGCATCCCATGAAGCCACGTGTTCATACTCGAAGTCAAACTCACAATGAAACAGAAACTCAAACTTAGAATCGAACTCGAAGTCAAATTCACAATGAAACAGAAACTCAAACTTAGAATCGAACTCGAAGTCAAATTCACAATGAAAAAGAAACTCAAACTTAGATTCGAACTCGAAGTCAAATTCACAATGAAACAGAAACTCCAAACTTTTAGAATCGAACTCAAGTCAAATTCACGGATGAAACAGAAACTCAAACCATTGAGAGTTTCCAGAACTCGAAGTCGAATTCCACAATGAAACAAAAACTCAAACTTATCGAACTCGAGTCACAATGAAACAGAAACTCAAACTTAGAATCGAACTCGAAGTCAAATTCACAATGAAAAAGAAACTCAAACCCATATTCGAACTCGAAGTCAAACTCACAATGAAACAGAAACTCAAACTTAGAATCGAACTCGAAGTCAAATTCACAATGAAACAGAAACTCAAACTTATTATCGAACTCGAAGTCAAACTCACAATGAAACCGAAACTCAAACTTAGAATCGAACTCGAAGTCAAATTCACAATGAAAAAGAAACTCCAACCCATCATCGAACTCGAAGTCAAACTCACAATGAAACCGAAACCGATTATGAGTTAGAGTTTCTGTTTAACTGTGGGTTTGACTTCGAGTTTGAGTTTCGGTTTCATTGTGAGTTTGACTTCGAGTTTGATTATGAGTTTGAGTTTCGGTTTCATCTTGAATTTGACTTCGAGTTCGATTATGGGTTTGAGTTTCTTTTTCATTGTGAATTTGACTTCGAGTTCGATTCTAAGTTTGAGTTTTGGTTTCATTGTGAGTTTGACTTCGAGTTCGATTATGAGTTTGAGTTTCGGTTTCATTGTGAGTTTGACTTCGAGTTTGATTATGAGTTTGAGTTTCGGTTTCATGGTGAATTTGACTTCGAGTTCGATTCCAAGTTTGAGTTTTGGTTTCATTGTGAGTTTGACTTCGAGTTCGATTATGAGTTTGAGTTTCTTTTTCATTGTGAATTTGACTTCGAGTTCGATTCTAAGTTTGAGTTTCTTTTTCATTGTGAATTTGACTTCGAGTTCGATTCTAAGTTTGAGTTTCGGTTTCATTGTGAGTTTGACTTCGAGTTTGATTATGAGTTGGAGTTTCGGTTTCATTGTAGGTTTGAGTTTCTGTATTACTGTGAGTTTGACTTTCGATTGAATTATGAGTTTGAGTTTCGGTTTCATTGTGAGTATGTCTTCAAGTTTGAGTAAGAGTTTCATAATTTCATCGATTCAATTGAAGTCCATAGAGAAGAATATAGGCCTCGAGCTATAGGAAAATCGCAGATGATGCAACCACGGTATCCACAAGGCATACACACAACACACTCCCACATACATAGGATATACCTTCCTTGGATCCCTAAGGTATATGTCCCATGCCTTAATGTTTATAAGATATGAATGTATATGGGTAGAGAAGAGTTCCCTCAAGTTTGGTACCTACGATTGACAATAGGACTGCATTTATTGCCAATGCAAAGACCTTGTGCCCGAGGCGTCGTTTTGTCCTTACCGTGTAATTTGCATTACGGATCACCCGTGGAAAGGAGTAGTACGGCCGACATGATTGGTCACTCTTGCGTTAGTAATGATAGCTGGATAGTTCAATCTTCTTTATGATTCGGTATGCAGACATAGGTACAGGCACTGACACAATAATCAATTTGAACTTAAGTTTACCGTTAGCAGGGCCGTCCAGAGCCAAGCCGGGCCCCGGGGATAAAGACTCGACCGGGCCCCCCCCCCGGTCAATAAAAGCATTTTTTCTAATTTGCATATTAGTACGTAAAAGGCCCACGGGCGGGCCCGGGCCCCCTTGGGCCCCGGGCCCCGGGGATTTTGCCCCCCCTGCCCCCCCCTCTGGACGGCCCTGACCGTTAGCACTCGTATATTTATAGATACGAAGATTTATCTTAGCAGGGCACTATAATAATAATAGTAATAATAACAATAATAATATCTAATAATTATTATAATCTGATTTTTCTGAAGTTCCTTTGGAACGGATTGGCCCTGCATGGTGGAGGTAGGTCTGCCTTTCACCTGCCTTACTTTCAGGGCCGTCCAGAGGGGGGGGCAAAATCCCCGGGGCCCGGGGCCCAAGGGGGCCCGGGCCCGCCCGTGGGCCTTTTACGTACTAATATGCAAATTAGAAAAAATGCTTTTATTGACCGGGGGGGGGGGGCCCGGTCGAGTCTTTATCCCCGGGGCCCGGCTTGGCTCTGGACGGCCCTGCTTACTTTCAACGTTTTCAAACGAATTTTTCTTTAAACACCCAAGTGCTTATTTGGACCATGTTCGTCTGTTTCTTGTGCACCAAATAAAAGCTCACGCGGAAGGAGCCCAAACGCAAGCGGGCATACTTTTTAGGCCTACGGCGTAGGTACGCTGGGCATTTTACAACGGAGGTACAGACAGACCGGGCGACATCTACCGTATTTCCAACGAACGTCCTTATTCTTATCGTCGACAGGGACGCCCTCGCTGTCCGAGACGAGCCCTCTCCACCACCACAGCTGCCCCTTCCCTTCCGCTGGCTATCGTGACCGCTAAAGCCAAGGAAGAGGAACGCCAATCTAACCTCCTGGCAGCTGTTCACTGTTGAGTTTTCTGTGTTGCTGTTCTCTCAACGTCATCGTGTTTACATTATTTTGTTGATTGTCCGAAAAATGTACGCGTTTTGAATTTCGATTCGTCCGGGTCGTTGCTCCGTGTGTTTTCGCTCGTTACCTTTGGTTCAACGCTCGAATCGGTTGATCTACGAATGGAGATAGTGCAGTGGGGCAGTGAACAGTGACGGGTTTTTAATTTTTGTTTTATTTCTTTTCGTGCTTTTCCCGTGATTTATTTATTTTGGAGTGAACAGTTCGTTGGAAATTTCTACCAATGGAATGAATGTTCTCCGTCCATCTTAATTATCGCAAAAAGCGCAGCTTTCTACTCAGGTGAATTGGTCATCGTAATTTATCACCTGTTGCATGCAGTATGATTTTGTGGCTTTGTGCCACTTCTATCGCAAACCTATTCCCGCGTTGGAAATTGATTTTGAAACAAATGGTGGCCTCTAGTTAGGTGGTTACCAATTTTTTGCTGCTTGTTAGTGAAGGACCATAAAGGACCTGCCATCCAGCATTTTTTTATTCCAGTCGATGTTCTCCCTGGGCATTCGATCGTATGTTGCCCTCAATCTTAGGAGATGCCGAGTCCCCTGGAAATCTAGGATGGACAATAATTCAACTTCGGTTGTCCGTGATAGAAGATGATATGGACCTTGACAGTATATTTCTGACCCCTCATGGGTCAGGGCCTGCGGTCAATTTGCAATACGGTTGTGCGCCATAATACCCAAATTTCAAATCACCCGAAGCGGATGCTTCGGACTGATGACTGAGTTGGCATGTTTTCCTTGCAAGTAGATGTGAACAATCAATACGTTCCTACCTATATTGTCGCTCAGATTTTCATGAATATTCTTAACGGGTACTTTCCTATCAACGGGTATTTACCGGACATTCTGGTTCAGGCGGTCTCAAATTGGAGTGAAGATGATTAGACGCTCTGAATGTTCTGTCATATCAGAATTTCAATCTGAATCGTCAGAATCTGAAGGTAGACTATTTGGTGCAAAAAGCGAAGAGCTGAGGAGTCTCGACTGGCCGCAAAAGGTTCCTATGTTCAGGAGCTATGATAACGCGCCTAATGCCGCTGTTCCTGTGTGCCCACGTATTTACAATTTTATGAGGTAGAAGGATGATGGTTGGCCATCAATGTTGGAATACCCAGCTCTACTCTCTACATCTTGGCAGGAACACGGGACTAAAAATGGTAATGCTGATATTGCAACAACACTCCTTCTTTGGCCTTGCGGTTCCGAGAGATGAAGGAAAGAATCCACTGGTGCAGGAAAAGGATACAGCTGTTATTGGTCTTTTGAATTGGGAGAGTTTTTCCTTATGTATGCCATTTTCCATCTGAAAGCTAAAGCGAAACTGATGCCAGCTTGCGTGGAACATCGTCACATTAGCGAATGCCACCGTACCGGTTGGAAGAACATTAAAAAAAGAATCGGATGGGACCCATGGGTGCGGTAAAACTAATGAACAGGTTGTACCTTCGGAGATGTGGCCGAGGGTTGAAGGAACGGCATAACAGAGTAACAAGCCGAGGTCGAGCGAAGGTGGGAAAAGTACAATGCCGCGAACAAGCGATAGATCACCGCAGGGGGCAGGACAGGAGGGTTTTAGTGAAGGTTTTTCTTTTCTCAAGGGAGCCATAGTTTACCTCGGGTGCCATTTAGCTCCACAAGCAGCACACAACATTGCAACACGATCAGCCCCCTCCCGTTTCCGAAGGTGAAATAATTAATCGGACCGATTTTCTGTTGTCGCCATCGCTTTGGGAAAGGACGTAATCGCCGGTTCGAAATCAACCACTTGATTAAAACTGCGTTTGGCTAAATTATCCGAATTAGCGATAATCGAAAGAAAACATTGATGGCGCGGAGATCAGTTCAGACGACCGCTCTGCAACTGCTTCGATTGCGAGTGAAATTAATCCAGATGACCTTTTCAGAAATGCTACGTCTTCCAGTATGAACGTCTTGTTCTTCGAATCCCCTTATTTTGGTTCTGGCTGTACTGAATTTCATAAAGGTACCTATATTCTCTGGCTGGTATTCACCTATTAGATTTTGTAGTATCTATCAAAGAATCAGCCCCTCAAACGGCGCATTTTTCTTGGCAGCGACGTGATGTTCTTAGGTGTACCTAGTGTTGTTTGCCGTATGCAGCAATGAACTGGAATGGTCAAACTTCGTAACTCCTAATCTTGGGATCAAACCTGCATCATTCATCCTCGCCAAGCCGTCCTTCGCACAAATTAACCGCACTCAAATCTCCAAAGTGTCTTATTCTTAGCATCAATAATTCAGGAGCAGTTCAATTTTCTCAAGACAACAGCCTCCCTGTATTAGGGAGATTTACATTCGAGCTGAAGATTCTCTTCGGAGATGTGGGTGCAGCAGTTTTAAAACGGCCGGAAGCCGGGAGCGGCAGGACGAGTCGTGGGGATCTTTGATGCCCTAAATTAATTCCGGTTTTCCCATGAGGCTGTACTGAATTAATAGGCCAGCAGACGTGATGTGCGGGTGGGGAGCATTACCGAGCTTACTTGAACTTACTTGAAGCAACAGAATGGTTCGTTAGGGACTCGCTTGAGAGCTCCAGGACATAACAGAACAGCTTCTTAGTTTAACTTCGGTTCCTCTGGCATATGGGCCATTACCGAGCGGCGTTTCAGAATGAGAATTTTTTGGCGATTTGGATGAGTATTTTTGGACGAATCGAAAAAAGGAATTTACTATTTTTGAGTCGAAAATAGGCACATGGCCAATGTGCCAGGACAGGATACTTGAATGCATCAATACCCGCAAGCTCAATTTTTTGCTTTCCAGAAAATAACATCAATACTTCCAGGAACAATTAAACTCATTGCTATGGCATTTCTGTTATGACCAAGCTGACATCGCAGGCATAGGAAGTGGCGAACACTCACTTACGGTTCACGGTAAAACGAAAGAAAAAAATTATGCAAAGCAAAAGGCGAAACTGCCCTTGTTGTTGTTGTTCGCCTCTTCTCCGCCCAAACAACCTTAAATGCTCCAAAAATAATCATACCATATTATGACTCCCAGAAATCGAGGGAATTACTATTGTTGTAGTGGAAACTGAATCTGTTTCCATCTGATGCTTCTTCCTCTCTGAATCAGGAATAACCTACTGGCAGTTTGTTGGACGAATGATAAATCGATCGTAAATCGAGATTTACACTTAAATCTAGATCTCCCTACAAGGAGATTTAGCAGGAGATTTGATAAAGCAGCCTTCACTTCCCTTCTGACAGTATCACGTAATACGTCATAATATCATACGTCATAATATTATTATGACTATGATAAGCTGCCCGGCTATGGTCTGGTTGTAAAGTGCAGATCTGAGATGTTATGGGCCTGCGCATTGGTAATCTACCCTCGTGCATTTGATTTTTCTGCGTAGGTTGGGTATGTAGGGCTCGTAAGACTCGTCCGTGGGTAGTGTGGTAGGTACACCGGTATACTGATATCCTCCCGAGTCGAGGAGACTGTCGGTAGTCGAAGGACACGTTTCGCACGAATCGCATTTCGCGTCAATGCTTCTGGCCATCTGTCTGAAACGAGTAATGATTTTTTTACCTTTCTAATTTTATTTCTTCGCTGTTTCATTCCCACAGCAGTTTCAAGTGGTTTTTCTTCCTTCATTGTGCATCTGAAAAATAAAATGCTTAGCTATTCTTTCCAACTTTCAGCTTGAGCTGATTTCAGAATCCGTTATAAAAATTGAGGTAGGTATCATTAACCGTAGGCATTTTTACGCATCAGTTCATTCTATTGAGTACATAATCCTTGCTAAATATTTTCGTATTTTCATCCGGGTATGATACAGAATTCAACCGCTACAACAGAAACTGTGCGTGATTTTTGAATCCCTCGTCGCTGTTCTGTGGCGTGTGACGGAACAACGTTACACAGAGTAGATGGTAATTGCATGTACATGATGAGAGATACAATCCGTACGTGGGGTTAATTACCTATCCTTACCCTTCAGAGTGCAATAAACCGGACGCATTTGGATTCTTCACGACGGTAATCATGGACCATGATGAAAACAATGATGTTTTACGTGGATTTTAACACTAATTAGTGAATACTTTGACTTTGGTAATGCTCGTTTTATAATAATAAGCTTTACTGTATGGCAACCCGCCGCCTTTTAAAATTTACAAATGATGAATATGCACCGAACTCTTCTTCCTAACAGACTACAAACGAACTGTTTCGGTAAATATTGTGTTGGATTTTGAATCAAATTAAATGGGTTGATTTGTTTAGTGTTTATTGACATAATCGCAGTTAACCGATTGTCTAAAGTTGACAAGCTGGCGAAGTATAACGCCGATAGATAAAAGTGCTTCCGATGGCTTTAATTTTCATATTCAAATGCGGTGCAATCGGTGGCAGACAACAGAATTGCATGTTAGGGTCGAGAAACGTGTTGTTGTCAGGCGCCTCAACACAATTAGTTCCAGTCTCGAATACTAATGTCGCTAACTTCATTTTCATTCTTCTTGCGTTATATGCTCCCGAAGTTTTATTCCTCCGTCTTTCTCTGATCTTCTCAGTTTAAAAAATTCGTATCCACCATTTTGGTTCGATTCCGATTCCGTAATGGCCTACAATCAAACCAGTGGTGCGTAGATAACACACAATACTTCCATATTTTGAAACGTAAAATTGTGACACAATTTGATCATATTTTGACTGCTTTTAAGGGAGTTTAGGCCAAAAATATCAAAAAATTCACTATTAAAATTTTAAAATTCGCCCAAAATAAAAATACATTACATTTTTGGAATATAAAAAATATCCACATATTCTGCAAGGTAAAACAAAGATTTTAAGACCAAGAACGCTCAAATCGGTTCATTTTTGTGGCCGGAAAAAAATAAAATAGAAAACACTAAAAATGCAAATATCTCGGAAGTACTGTGCGTTATCCAAATTCCGATTAAACAGGGTGTTAGGTCTTGCCGAGACAAACATTTCAGTTCAAGAAATTTGAAAAAAGGTTAAGAAATGAGGGAGTTATGGCCATTTTTGTAAATGACCACAGACGGACAGACGGACAGACGGACAGACGGACAGACGGACTAACGGACTAACGGACACACGGACACACAGACACTTGTTCAGGAAGTGATTCTGAGTAAATGTGTATAAGAAAAAGTTTTTTCTGAAGCTCCGTTCCGATTCTCGATTTTAGGACGATCACAATACTTCCATTTACTCTGTAAATATGGAAGTAAAAACGTTGATAATTTCTTGACTCCGCCCCCCCTCAGTTGTTGGCAACAACTTGTTGCAAATTAGACGGGACTCGTACTGTACTCGGCGCTCAACAAGTGAACAAATGTTTTGGATCCTCGATTTTGGAATATCCTGCACGTTCTCTGACCCAGTTAGAGCTATAGAGACCTGAGCTTGTTTCATAGTTTTACCGCGGCGGAAGTCACGTAACGGGCTTGGTCTGGCCAGGATTTTCACTTTCCTGTTCTCGGCGGCCTCAAAATCACGACACTGGTAGTTTGTGTTGTGGGGTCGCATGCTGCAATATGTGCGATGTGACGAACTCTATCGATTTTTCTTGAATCTGAAAAAAGTGTGAGAGTTCGTTCGGAAGTTCAAAATTCGCTATCCGTTCTAGGTTTATTGCATTCCTGGGATCCCCCGAAAATTGCCGATTCAATGTTCGTGCAGTGAATGGAAATAATTTTTGTTGAGTTCCAAAAGTCGAAACTCAAATCATTGAATTCATGATGAGAATTTATTATTTATTATTGAAAACCTCGAGTATCATCTGGGATAATAATACCAAAGTTGGTTTGTTGAATTCGACATCAATCCCAATTATTGGGAATGTGAGGTATCTGGCGATTTTCAACAGATTACCTGTTTCGAGCAGTTCGCATCCCCACGCTTGATTTACATAATCCTATGAAGATTTAATGGTACCAGAAGGCCCCCTAGGTCAGGGTCCGGACGCACTCAATACCAAAGGGCTAATCTAAGCTAAGCCGGGGAAAGTGCGGACTCCGTGCGAAGGGTTTTAGCGACGCTGCCTATCTCAGATTAGCTCCGCAGGTTCCCCCGTTCAATCCAGATTCTGGTTGCTGTATAGACGACCAGTTCGGTATAATTGGCGAACGAGAGATATCCTCATATTGATAGCTGCTTCTGTTCGCTGCAATTCTATGAATATTCTACTCGCCTCCCTCGCATCGGGCGGCTCAGATTGCATTGCTTCATTGTCTATTGCATGGAAGGCACTCGGGCCTTGTATAATGCATCGATCAGAGGAGGGGGTATTGGCAATATTTCGTATTGCAATCTATTCCTTTGTAAATTCCATCATTCTGATTTGTTAAGACCTGTAAAATACGTATCTATGGATCTTTCTTAATTTTCTGGGCATCTAACCTAAACCTGATGTACATGTCAGCGTCGTAAATTAATGTACCTTTGTACATAATACCTTTTTGACAAAAAGTTCCTGGTTTATGTTCGTGCCCATTTCTCCATAAGTCCCGACGACCAAATCTGCTACTACTACTACTTCTTTCACTGTTAGTACCTACTACAACTGAAATTCAGGATACACGGCTACTAGAAAAAAAAAACGCTGCTAAGTAGATCAGTGGCATGTGCACATCAGTTTTTGGTATAGCCGAAGAACTCTGCAAATTTTGCACAGGGGTTCATTTTTCGATTGCAAAGACAAATCTTACGATACATAGGTTCTCCTCAAACACGGAATTTAGTTGTTATTATTCTAGAATTTCAGTATAAATTGGTGTTCTAGATGGGGATTTGGAAAAACCTTTTTTCAACCCGCCAAAAAATAATCATCCTCTTTGCTTGGTCCTCCTTGCTTGACCTACCTATCTATCTTTTCAACGCAGCGCGTCGTTAATTTTTGTTGAAATCATCATTTAATCTATTCTTATTTACCTACATAACTAACAGAATAATAATTATTAAATTATCTGAATAATTAAATAAATTTATTTATTATTATTATTATTTATATATTATTTTATAATTAAATAAAATTTATAATAATTAAATTAAAAATGCGTCAAGAATGCCTCAGAACCATTGTTGAAGCTTGACTCGCTCTCACGTTGCCAAGCGCAACTGGCCTAGTGTGAGTGCGTCACTTTGTTGGTGTAATAGGCTAGTAGTCGTAAGTAGATCAATCAACTGTATCTAAGAACCGATGCCGAATTCCCAACTTTTTCCAATTTTTGTTTTGCTGATTTGTGTAATTTGACTAGGGATGGGCGTTTCAGTTCCTTTCAAGAAACGAAATGTAACAGTTTCGTCTTACCCTGAAACCGTTTCGGCGAAACCGTTTCAAAACAACTGTTTCGGCCTCAATGTGATCCATGAATGAAACGTACGTTTCAAAAGAACTGAAGCTGAAATGTTTCTTGACGCGATTTTTCCTTTTTCGCATTTTTGGCAATTTGAGGGAGTTCTACTGAACCGATTTTGAATTTTTTGAGCTTTTTGGATTCCTTGAAGGTTTCTACACCGTTTCCACTCCCTGTAAGTCAAAATTGGTTGGATTTCAGTGTTTGAAATCTGGTTTAAAGGCTAATTTTGACATTAAAAAAAAATATTTTTTTTGACCCTTTAAAAAAAATTTTAAAATTCCAAAAAAAATAGTTTTGAGTTGGTTTTGGGTAGGTAGGTACATGACACAGAAACTTTACAATTTTCTGTTTTTCTGAAAAAAACTGAGAAACCAACATGACATTTGGCGTTTTTTCAAAATTTTGGTCGAAAGAGTAAATTTCGGGGGAGTGATAAGGCCAAAATCAGGGTTTTTTGCAGTTTTCTTGGATTTGGGGGTTTTTGACGCCTGCACCTTGGCAACACTGTACATCCGCAACGGAATGAAACGGAGAAACTGGAACGGGGAAGTGAATCGTTCGTTTCTGGTCTTACGTTTTTTTGAAACGGCTATTTCTGGCTACTTGTAACCGTTTCATCGTTTTTCCTGATGAAACCGTTTCTTCGAAACGGTTTCACGTTTTTTTCCCATCCCTAAATTTGACCAAATTCTTTAAATTAAAGATATTGGGAGGACAGAAGTTTTTGCGGGGATTCCAACGAGTGGAAAACGAATTTTGTGGCTCGAGTAGTTTTCGAGTTATTAAGAATTGGGAAAATTTTGAAAAACTCAAAAATGCTTCACTAAAACCGCAATAGCTCCTAAACGGTTGAAGCTACCGGCGTGGCGATGGTCTCATTCGATTCAGCATAGAAAAATCTATAGAAAATGATACCTCACATGCCTATGTTTCAAATTTCAGAAAAACACGAATTTTTCCCCACTTCAACAGCTGTTTTACTGACCTTAAAAGTAAGGTAGGGTTCTGTCGAGATGTTAGGACCAACTAGATACGGAACTTGATTTTTGGTAAAAATTTCAAAATTTTTCGATAACTCCTTCCCCCTGAAAAAACCCGGACGTCGGACGGCGTACGGCGTACGGCGTACTGCGGACGGACAAAAAATTTTTATTGCATATTCGGATTCTACTCCCATAGAAACGTAAACCAACAAATTTTAAGGGGTTGTTAAAAATTTTTTTTTCCTGACCGATTACAAAGGTTCATTTCTATAGAAAAATGAACCAAAATTTTTTTTGCTCATTTCCAACCCCATTTAAAGCCCCGAATTAAGTGCTGTCTAAAATGTGTATTGTAATCGTCCTAAAATTGAAAATCGGTTCGGAATTTCAGAAAAATTCCTGAGCAAGTGTCAGCGGGTCCGTGCGTCGGTCTGTCCGTGTGTCCGTCTGTTGTCATTCACAAGAATAGCCCATATCTTCTCCAATATTCATTTTTCAGATTTCTTGTATTTGAATGTTCGTGTTTTCCATTTTATTTATTTCTGGCAACAAAAATGAACCGATTTGAGCGTTCTTGGTCTTGAAATCTTTCCTTTACCTTGCAGAATACTTGGATATTTTTTATATTCTGGTTACTCGACGTATCTTGATTTGAGGCGGGTTTTAAAATTGGCGCAGTGTGATTTTTGAACATTGTAGCGACTCAATCAGCCAAAATCAAATTGTACCTATTTGTTCAAAAATGTACTTAACAATATATGGAAGTATTGTAAGTGACAGTAAATAGGTTTGTAACTAAGAATTCAAAATTGGATTTTGAATGTCTTCAGCATTTTGACGCCTCGTTAAATAATCGTGGGGTTGATCGACCGTACACTACACTGCCATAACTATATTGTTAGGTAGATTGCATGGTAGACGCTAAATCGAGACGCTAAATTTAACGAGTCCACTCGTTTGGTGGAGGAGCACCTTAGACAATAATTCCCCGATAATAAAATGCTTCTTACAAATTACGACGAGTCTCAATTTACTACTATGTTGATTTTCGCGCATTTACGATACAGTGTGCCGTTATACTCTCTGCATTAGTCGTTTCCATTAATTTTCTTCCATCGTGACTTCATCGCTAATTAGCAGAAAAAAGAGAGCCGCCTAGACTCAAGCAATTAGATAGCCATTCATTGTCATCTTGCCTCACTCGGGCTCGCGTTGGTTTAGGCAACAACCGCGACTCACCTCCGCATTGCCGGCCTCACGGGGTCGGGGGAACTCTCTCTAATTGGGCCCCAAACGGAAGTTCCCCCGGTGAATGGGCTATAAAGAATGAGCACCAAGATCTCTCAGCTGGCCAAGCTCATGTAGAATCATCGTTCGTGTTTCTATGCCCTTCTACGACACCAAAAAATCATTTTTTCTCTTTTTAAATTATTGTCAAACATCTTCCGAATAAATCTTACCTGAGACGAGGAAACCATGCGTGAGGGACTGAGGCGAACAGTGTTGCCAAGGTGCGGACGTCAAAAAACCCTGAGACAACGGCAAAAAACCCCAAATCAGGGGAAACAATCCCCGAAAAGCCCCCAAAAGTTAAGGACGAACTAAAAATAAACTATTTCACATTAAACAGGACCTAACTCCATATTACACATCTACAATTTTAAATTGTACCTAAAACTATAAACTACCTACTTGATACTCATTCTTTCCGACGACCCCCATAATCCCCCTCGGGCATTGAAAAACCCCAAACTTGGCAACACTGGAGAAGAATGGATGACGCCTGCCGGCACGTTAACAGTAACTGTTGTATCTCGCACAAACTGGAGGGCGGTCACGAATTCGCTGGTTAGGCCATCTTCTTGGCGGGCAATGAACGAGTGTTGCCAACGTAACAATTCACAAAAAAATCGAACTATGTGATTTGGGTCGCTAATTTCAGCTTGACGATTCCTCTCGATAATTCGACGCATTTTATTTTTAGGCGAGGTTTAAATCTGTATTGTGAGTGTCTTGACATTTTTCATCTAAAAAGACTCCAAAGTAGCCAGAATGTGATCGAATTATGTCGAATAATTACGTCTCAAAATTCGGAAGTATTGTGTGTTATCTACGCTCTACTGGTTTTACTTTGCCTAATGGTTAGGGTGTTAGCCTGATCGTTCAACTCTATACAGTCCACCATTCACGTCAAATTGTACCTAGTGTTCGTTAGGAGATTACTGACACCGGTCTTGGCTCCCATGCCTGGAGCTGCTCGACAGGAGGCTAAACACAGATATTCACTTAGCCAAGTTTCAACGCTCCATTAGTGCTATGTTTTCGGCTTTTGGCTCCCCACCTCTTGCCGGCGTGGGAAAATATTTTGGAAGTCGTAATTTTTTGTATGTTGCGATAGAAATGATTATGTCCTACACTGATCCCTAGAAGTTTCCTAGCTTCTTCCTAGCCTCAATCAAAATGTCAAGTATCAGTTTGTAGAAGTTCTGTGTGCAGAACTTGAAATTGGAGAAAAGCCGTTCAGAAAAAGTCTCTCTTGCTTAGGTAATATTAAATATTAAATATTACCTAATAAATAATTATTAAGTATTACCTAAGTTTTATTCAAAAATCGATTTTGGAAGGAATACTGAATGTACCAAGGGATATTGTTGAGGTTGAATTGGTTTTTTCAATATTGGAATGCTGAGTACCTATCTTTTTGTTTCTGACTGTTAAAGCCTCAGCTCTGTGTTGGAGGGGGGTCTGCAGTAACAAACCATCGCCAGGGTTGAGATTCTCACCTCGCCGCAGCGTTTGCGTTTTTATTGCGTCGAAACGGATTTTCATGTTGAGCATCTCCCCTTTAGGCCGACTATTGGTATACAAATGGGAGAAAAAATGTGCGGGATATTTTTCCATTAAATAGCGGCTCGGGATGGAACCCGTGAGAAAAGAGCTGCCAGGAAAAAATGGAGGGAATAAACGGTGAATAGGAATGACTCCGAAATCAGAGCTCCTCCGACGGCGAAATAAGTTTTTCCCCTTGAAAAATCGTGGCCGAATATTGAACAATTTGAGGTTCAAATGTCTCGGGACTTTTTTCATGGGGCGTTCACTTTAACGAATAAAAGTTTATCACTCTGCTGCGTGAGGCTCAGACGCAGTTACTTTTTAGACCGCAGAGTAAAGCAATTTATATGCTGCAGTTTGGGGCATATTGGTATTATTCTACTTTTCATTATTTATGGTCTCTACGCCAACCTTTAACCATCAACGGTTTATTATTAGTGATAGATGTTGAGCTAAATCCGCTCTGGGTACCTCGAAAATAGCCAAAATGTCATTTGGAAGGCAATTTTAAATTTTCATTAAATTAGACGCAAGTTTTTGCTATTTTTGGCAATGAATATTTCCATTCTCAATTCTTTTTCTATCAGAAATCCGCCTGATTCAAAAGTTTTGATAGAGCAGCTGCATGTATGTGATACATGATCAAAATTTTTTGATTTTTTTTCTCTTCAAATTTTTCACAACGATCATAATGGGTTGACGATTCTACCAACGTTTGCCGAACGAAGGAGCCAGGTTTGATGAAATTTATGGCGCTGAGGTCTGTTCAGCCAAAAAACTTCCCCCCGAGGAGGGTAACCCATGCAAACTGGTATTTCCCCGATTACACTGCGGCTACGGGATACCAAAAGGGAGACCGCATTCGAACGGCTCGTACAAACGGCAATTTATGGCTTAATAAATATGAGTGGGTGCTCTTGAATGAAACATTAATCCATTCATTTGCTGCGGCCGTCGGGAGGCCGAAAGTTTCAGCCGGGAAATGTAGAAGGGCTTTTGTCGTACGAGAATGGACGGGATGGCATTTTGAGGATGGGACAATATGGAATTTTGTGTTCTTGCCAGGTCAACCCTTAAAAAGCGACTAAAGTTTAGTTGCTCGTATAAATAGGGGCTAGAACTATTGTTTAGGCAGCAGCCGGGCAATAATTTATCAATAATGGTCCCAATGTTGCTCGAAGCTTTGAATATGCACGGAGAAACAGAAGGGAAGATTGATAACGAAATTGGTGTTCTAATGAGTGAGGCCTATATTAGAAATTTTATGAAAGGTAATACAACATCCATAGTTCGGTTGGTAACGAGTGAATGGCAATTGTTACTGTTATGGTAAAACGAAAATCAAATCTTCTGCTCTTGAAAACCCTTAACACACTTGAGTTGCTTTTTTGCCTTGAAGAATACGTGGATTGGTATTGTTTTATTCTGGTAACTTGACGCATTTTGAGTTTAGGCGGGTTTTAAAATTTGTTTACTGCGTTTTGTGACATTTTGATCCTTAATAAGGATTCCTTATAGCCTCGAATGCGGTCAAAATAGAATTATTGCCAAAAATTTACTATAAAACATATCGAAGTATTGTTTGTTATCTTTGCACCACTGGTTTTTTCGTTCGATCCAACTCTCAATATCCAAATGCTTAAGATAAAGAGAGAAATTCGACTTGATCTATCGCCAGGTCTACGAACGTTCATGTGCGATCTTTCACGCCAGAGTAGGGAGACCTATTGTCCTCGTTTGCTATCTTCTTCACACAATTCATCTAACAAAGCGTTCGCTTCCATTGAATTCTTCAACGTTCAGTCAGGGAAAGTTGGCGGCGTGTGATTCCGCAGGTCGTATTCTATCCCGTGTGCTACTGTGCAGGATAGTGTACCAACACTTTGCATGAAAAATTTAAAATTATTTTATGTTATAAATGTATAAACATAATATCCCTCCGTCTCCTGAAACGTTAAGCTAAAAAAATTATGACCACACAATACTTTAATACCTGACATTTAGTTCAAAAATTTGGACTAATTTGGAAACTACACGGACCAAAAAAAAAAAATAAGAAGGATTTTGAACATTTTTCAAAATTTTACTAACCCCAAAAAAGTAAATTTATTAAAATTATAATATTAAAGAATAAAAAATTAATACTTTTACTCCGTCCACGAATAGCCAGTTCGCAGCTTGTGTGTGCTGAATGAAATGAGGCTCTACTGGCGGATAGGATCAATTTCACTCCAGTTGTAAAGTTTTTATCTTATCAATAAGTTCTTAGCTCGGACTGGTGCTCCATTTTATCTGTCAATAAGAGAGCTAATCGCGCACAGTTATGAACTGTCCGTGGCCGTATTGCTGACGCGCGTTTCACTCGGCGCGATGAAAACATTTTTCAACTTCAAACATAAGAAAGTAAGTTTTGCTCAAAAATTGGCATAAAAATATTTTTGTATCCCCCGAGAGAAGTGATATTTTTTGCAGTATTCTTTCTGGTGTTATAATATTCGTTATTAACCATTGTTCAATATGCTTACAATTTTTTCAAAAATTACTCACTCAAATTGAAATTAGTGCTCCGTTTTTCCTGGAAGGGGTTTACTTGAGGCCCTTATGAGAGCATCGTGGGCGACAGCGCTCGATCGATTGACTCAAAATTGAAAACGACGATGATCCTCATCTCGCAGAGCAGCCTCTCAAGCGAAAAATAACGAAAATTCTGATTTTCAATTATTGGGTATTTTATTACTATTAAATTGTAGTTCAAATTTTGAACGTTCCTCGGAGTCGCTATCGTCGGAGTAAGCAGCCACTGCCATCTGTCGCTGTCGTTCGGTACTCCAGCTGGTTTGTCTACTTTCCTGTTGAGCGCCTCCCGACTTCGATCGGCACTAGCCGGGACTATCAATTCCTCGAATAACAAATCACTCAAGTCCAGTCTTTCGTATGATTCGTCCAGGGAATTTCAAAGAATCGCATGGTCTTCTTTCGTTTTGCAATTATTGATGGCACCGCAGAAACTATAAGCTTGGGTCAGAATGTATGATATTTTTGGCCCCATAGTTTCAGCAATCTCAAATTTACCCGAAAAAATGGACAAAGTTTCCAAAATTTACATTTTTCATATTTGAAGAGTTTTCCTCCAAAACTGCGTTCATCCACTTTCGAGTTTTGTCGATATCGATTTTCGATTGCTTATAGGTACCAAATCTGCTGAATCGAAATCGAAAATAGAAAAAACGAAATCGATATCGACAAAACTTGAAAGTCGATGAATTCAGTTTTGGAGGAAAACTCGTCATTTACAAAGTAGGTGAATGGAATGATTGTATTCGCTCTGAAATCGGTAATCAGAACGGAGCTTCAGAAAAAACTTGAACTTTTACACTTTTACTCATACTTCACTTCGATCACTTCTTGAACAATTTTCTGTAGTCACTTACAAAAATTGCCATTGCCTCCTCAATTTTTAAATATATTTCTGGAAAAATTTCGCTATTACATCAATATTCGAATAAATTCATTCATAGTATGATAAGGTCGGTTGACAGGACGTATACCTTCCCCCTAGCCTTACTTTGTCTTCTATATTCAAAATTGGGCCTTTCTTCAAAGGGATGCAGTGCATTAGCATAGAAAGGACCTCCAATGCAAATGCTTGCCCTTCTCTTCGTACGGTTACTGGATGATGACATATGGTCGAATATTCCATTTTCTGGGCTGCTCTTCGGTCGGAAAGACTTCTCGGGACTTTTGGAGAGGAAGTAAGTGCCATACGGGCCAAGATAGTTCCAGATCATTGCACATAGGTACTCGACTACAACGCCAGGAAGCTACAACGTAGGTTATCGTTTTTCGAGAAGGGCCGTTTTCAGTGATGCTGACAGTTTTGTAAAAATGCTATACTTCGCAAACGTTTGAATTTATTTCGGACGGGGGAAATTGGAATCGAAGAACGTTTTGAAAAGACGTAAGCAACGAAACTGCCTTCAACAACAGCCTCTGTAACGCTTTTGACTCGCTCATAATCACTCAATGGCTCCACTAGTACCCTGTGGTTTGTTGAACATTTTTTATTAGAGAACGTTTTTCAGCTAACGGACAGTTTTAAATCCAGCTTTGTGCCCAAAATGAAATTCCAAAATAAAATCTCCCGGTAGAAAACGTGAGAAAGATGAAGTCATCCTGTCGTCGGAAGAGGCCACATATCACAAACAGTCCAGCCGAATGCGAAAATGGGGTGTTGCAGAAAAGACAACGTATTTCTTGAAGATTTAGTTTTGGCAAACATCTTGGTATTACAATAAATTTGTAACAATTTGCGTGATTGCCTTTTCTGCAACGCTATTAAATAACGTTGCAGAAGATAGCGTTTCACAAATTTTGTGAAAAACATTTTCACAGCAAATACCGCGAAATTCAGCAAAAGGTAATCGTTCCGGGAGTTTCATCCTTATTGGTTCGATGTGTGATGCCGACCATTTCCATGTGAGCTTTCACGTCGGCCGAGGACAGTAAAAAGTCTCCCCTTTCCCAGCCTTATCCTTGTGACAACTTCCGTTTTATTCATTTCGAAAGGTAGTCCCGAAACTCATGTCCCTCTTTCAGCTTGGCTAGGGATAGATAACACGAATTACCATCTTACTGAGTGCAGAGGTCGCGCTGCTGGATGGTGATGATACGGGTATATCTGCTCTCTTGATTTCTATATCAGCAATAAACGTTTTTCTTGATTACCTCTATGATTATTTTTATTATTTCATGAAAGAGTGTTAAGCTCATTTTTAGAATTTTGAGTAGATAATTTATCGATCCTTCAAACACCCCTTTTCTCAGATCAAGGTTTTACCTACGGTTTTTGTATTTTTTTGTCTGGTTTCATGAATCTTCATCGCTTTAAAGCTAAAACAGCTGTACGAATCCTTGGTTGAGACTGGCCTGAATTACTTGGCGTTGCACTCACTCCGGTCCTCCCTCACCACACCCCCGTCTTTCTTCTTGGTCTTTCCATTCCTTTTTTTCTCCCGCCGAGGCTTCGTTCCAATGACGATTTTGTTTCTGGTTTTCAGACAGAATTGACGGAGAAGTGTGAGAATAGTATGATATTAATAAATTTATTATTGAGTTGGTGGCTGTATTGAGAATCTTTTTTTTTTCTTTTTTATTTTGACCAGGGGGTGCAGATGCGCCTGTGATCCTGCCAGTAGCCGCCCCTGGTACTTATAGTCATGATAATAGGATTTATTTCTTGTTCCAGCAAGATGCGGTTATGACGGTCAAAGAAAACATGGCCGAAGGCGAACGCAAGTCCCATCGGAGGGAGCCCTCCACATCGTCGCTCTACATGCAGGTACCTCTCATGCTCACATCATGAAAATAAAGTTCAGAAGTTCGAATAAGCTTGAGAAAGTATTGCTTTAATCGAGGTCACAAATTGGTCATTGATTATTTTTAATTTTTTTAAAATAATTTTTCGTCCAAGGAGAATCTTTAATGGATTTCAACCTGCAACTGTTACTTTTCAATGGTTCGCCAACTGTTCGTATCCTTCGCTGATCCTTCCTCCGCTTGACAAATTCAACATCACCAAAAGTCTCGTCCCCCGATTGTTTTTTCACGGGCCATCGCCCATGAAATAGTGGTTTACTCGACTGAAAAACGCACACAAACACAAACCTTAGGGTCAGCGTTCGAAAAATCGCTTCAACAAATTGTGTCAGGTGAATTCCCTTTGAGGGTGAGTCTGGTCTCATGAGAGGCCTTTATCGGTAATTGAAAAGGTCATCCACGCACTCAGTGTCAGGGCGCATTTGCGATAAAGAAAGCGCCTTTCCTACTGATTACCTGATGCGTTCCTGCTATTGCAATCCTATTACTGTACTGATTCAATTTTCCGTATAACTCGGCCGGTATTTACCGGTTCAATCAGTTCAAGTGCTGATACTATTGGGAAGGATGGCGCCGCAGATGGCTCTATCCTTTAGTGTCTTGTGCGTTTGTTCTAATACGTGAATTTCATAGATTTCGCTATTTTTGCTGTAGATTATGCTATCTGCGCTGAAGTGTTCCCGCGCGCGGTCCGCAGTGCCGCAAAGTTGACAGCAAAAAAATTAGCTCGCTTAATGTCGCGTTGTCCAAAGTTTGCATTAATTTATTTGGAGATGCGGCACTCAGGAGGATTTTTTTGTGCTAAGTTGGTTTATAATTTTCCCTGTATTTTGCCTTAGTTGTACGTGAAAAATTCATAGTTTCCCACGGTGAATGAATCAATTCTCGTCAATTTTCTTGGGAAATCTTGGAGAAGGAAGGCAATTTTCTGCCGAGCTTCGACTGTCGTCCTGCGGCAGAAGCTTTTTGTGCAAGTTCAATTGAGTGTATGGAAGTAAGGCGTTCTGCGAGGAAGGCCTGCAATGGAGGATGGAGCCTTTATAGAAATAATTATCTTGAAAGCTCCCCAGAAGGGAAACGGTGAAGGGTAGGAGATCATCGGGTCGATGAGCTGGTAAGGGGTTTAATTTAAGGGAAAACCGCGAAGAGGCCGTCGTCGGGGAGTTTAAAGTTGTATGGACCACCTGGGACTCGTACTGCGGTGGAGGATTTTTAATCGCCTTTTACCCGGAAGTGCCTACGCATGCCCCACATAAACCTCGCCGCGTGGGGAATATAGGGAATGTTTCGATGAATAATTTACCCAGGTTTACACGGTTGAAATGCGGAAATTTAATCGCCAATTCGTAAATATAGTAGCTGGTGAATAAGGAAAAGGTTGCTAATTCATCTGGGACCCTACCCCTGATCGCTGACAAATTCCTACTAAATATAGTAGCGTCTCTTTTTTTGGGCACTCTGTGGCCCATTGGCATCTGATCAGGAATCAGAAGATGCAAGGTTCAACTCCTGCTAAAGTTGTAATATTTTTCATATCTTTGTTAAAGATCCAATCGAAATCAGTGCTGCGTAAATAACATACAATACTTCCATATTTTGAACGTATATTATTGACACAATTTGATCAATTATAAATAACTGACTGTATTTCGACGGCGAAGTGTTGAGACCTCGTATCTCCATTATGTTAAGACCGCCACTGTTCCTATGGCACCCTATGTAACCACATTGAATTTCCATGGCACCTCTAATGTGCACGTGCAGGTACAAAATTGGAGATACGAGGTCTCACCACTTCGCCGTCGATTTGGTCAAAATATCAAAAAATTCACTATCCAAATTTCAAAACTCGCCTAAAATCAAAATACGTCAAGTTATCGGAGTATAAAAAATACCCACGTTTTCTGTAAGGTAAAACAAAGATTTTAAGAACAAGAACGCTTAAATCAGTTCATTTTTGTCCGTACATAAAAAACCGGATATGACTTAATGGGAAAATTCACAAGCTTTCCAACGGTCTTCTCAGATTTAGATTTACTCAAAAATTGAAGGAGCTACAGCCATTTTAGTGAGTTGAAGTCTAAAACACAAAAATCGCCAAAAACAGGAGGAAAAAATGTAAGATTTGTTGGGAATGACTCGTAGAAGATTTTCCTCCAGTTTTGGCCATCGAAGAGAAGAGACCCTGTATAATGATTGGTATAGTGAATTTGGTCTAGAATTTGAAGTCCCTATCAAAATACGAAGTGCGCGTGCCATTCTCGTATACGATCAAGTGCGCGCGTGTACAATAAAACATTATCTGCTGGGCGATGTATTGTTATAGCGTTTTGTCTGCTTTTCAGCTCTTAAGGTTTTCACTACGGCGGTGAATTTGTCATCTGGAAGCATGTGCACAGGGTTTAACCGAGAAAGTAGTTGGGAGGACTGTGCATTATTAATGTGTAGTATCACACCTTCTTCAACCGCCCGCCGGTTGTTTTATGGTCATGCGACCCTACCCTCCATAGGCTGGTGCGCTTCTGGTGTCTGTCCATGAATTGAATTATGAAGCACAAAGACAATGGTGTACATGCTAGCGCTTGATGTTAACGTCGCGTTTTATTTATATTCAGAAGCGTTTAGTGCCGGGGAGCCTTTTAAGGAATTAACTCGGCGTGAGTTGTGACTATTTTTCGAAGCATTTGTTTTTTAAGGCTTGGCATCGTAAAATGGTTTTATTTCGAGTCAACGTTATTGAAAAAATAATTTATCTCTTTGAAAAAGACGTTCGCTCGTCTTCTAGTCTTTAAAAATGGCTTGAATTGACTCTTAAGGATCAATATTTTGTGCTCAAGCCATCATCCCCTGGAGGTTGAAATTATCGAAGCGTGCATCCCTCTTTTCTTCAACTACTATCCGGCCAATTACCAAAATCGCCTTTAGGCCCTGACAGAAAAGTTGAAGAGCCTGGAAATTAAGTCCTTTTCGGCTATGTCAGGAGTGCATCCGAGTAAAAACGGATTGAGCTAAGCTGAATGAGAGGTAAAGACTTGTGGGTCTTAACTAATTCGCGTAAGTAAAAAAAGAAGTACAAGACAGTTCTTGGATGACACCTATTACAAAAACAAACAACAAAAACTACCGGATGAAAAGAATTTTTTATGGCATCGACCCATATGGGCCCAGATTTTGGACTTTTTAGGAACTCCCCTGTGTAAACTTCCAGACGTTCATCAGAGGGATGAAAAGAAACTTTTCAGGTGGGTAAACCTCACGCCTGTATGAGTTGAGAAAATCATCGAGGGCTCCAGGACTAGGTATAACCACCCAGGAATATTTGGCCGTTCTGCAAACCCTGCGATGAGGAACGCTTCGCTGAAAACGATTGCGATTAAATTTCGAGAAAATCCTCTTTGCCAAAGCCCTTGATCAGGCCTAAGCTAATGACATCGCCGGTCCGTAAAATCCTGAAATTATCCCCACTTTATTACTGGATTTCATGCGGAGTCGCCTAATTTCTCCTCAAAGGTTCTCAGTAAAAGCGGTAATTGGTTCACCCTCTGGGACCGGTGACTTCGAGAAGTTTTCGCTTATGCTTCTGCACGCTTCCGGTAGCTTCAAGAGCTGAACGACAAAAGGGGTCTGAAGACGCTCGAATTTTCTCGCCCCCGACCGTGTTGACGTCGGTTGAATTGGTACATAATTGCAGAAACACTTCAGAGCCGACACGGCTGCCTTACCTGCAGCAGCTGCGCACAATATCAAATCGAATTTGGGGGTATGGCGAAAACACAGCATCCGATGAATGGATGATCCGATGATTTGAATCAGATTTTCTCTCCTGGGGTGCCAAAGTAAAACCAGCAGTGCGTAGATAACTCACAATACATCTATATTCTGATACCTAAATTTTTGACCACTTTCGAGGTGGTTTAGGTCAAAAATATCAGAAAACTCACTACGCCAATTTTAAAATATTTCTACAATGATGTCTCTTCTGAAGTGCCACCCCAACTGCCTCCTAGGCAGACGATTGTAGTATGTAACACCTGGAAAAAGTGTGAAAAATTCCATTAGGTGGGTTCAAAGGATAATGTTTATAATTCATCGAATAATCTATTGAAATCGCTTTATAAAGCTATAGCCTCATCAATTGACCCCAACCTCATACGCCCCTAGTCAGGGAATGCGTTAAACCACAGTTACCCATCTCGCCGCTTGTTTATCTGTTCTACATGAAATAATTGGATCAACATGGAAATTGCCTTATTTGTAAAACTTCAAGGTGGGAAAATCTGATCGATCCCCCTTTCAGTTCATCAAAGAGACGACGACAGAATCAATTTTCGTTGATAGCCCATCATGCAACGAGCGTATGGGCAAACTCACTAATTTGATCCCATGTACCATCCATATTGATGCCTTAAAGCACAAATGTCATGTGTCCAAAAATCTCATAATGAGTAAAATGCAAAATAAGTTTTTGCTCAATTTACAAAAATAAAGATTTCTCCCATAGTTTTCAATTCCATAAAAAAATTCCCTAAATAAAAAATGTTTGTCTGGCCAAGATCTAGGTACAACCTCGTTTAACCAGAACTTTGGTAGCACTTAACACTTCCAAGATGGACGCCCTTTAAATATTTGTCGTTTTTCTATTATTGCTTCAAAAAAAGATGAAAGGATCATGATTCTTGGAGCGATCGATAGCTCCTGATGAGTAGATTCTTTCGGTACCGAAATCTCAAAATTGATATTTTGGGACGCTTTGTGCTTTAAGGTAGGTATCGATATTATGTTCCTTCAATGACAACAAGGCGTTCAACATGACAAGAGAGATGAAGTCTATCTTCTTATCTATTCCATCTTATCAATTCTTATCTATTCTTTCGGAATCGAATTCATGAACCACAATGACAACTAAATTTTTACGCAGTTCGATGACGCATCACTAGGGACGTTACGATACCACCAAAGTATCGATACTCGTTCCGATACGATATTTTTCGTAGAGTATCGATACCCTATATTATCGGCAGAAAAGTATCGATATTGCGATAATATCGGATCAAAAATATCGATACTGCCGATATTATCGATAATTTTACACTTGGGGAAAAAATCGTTAGGTATTACAAGGGAAATGAAGTATTAACATATTATTACATTAATTATATATAAACGATCTTTGGCGTTATTCTTGCGAAAAAATCAAGATTTTTCAACACAGAAAAAAATCCCTAGGCACTCGTAACTCGATTACTTACGTCCTTTTGAAAATAGCTGAGCGCGGAACAAGCAGCTGAATAGAACGATCGAAATGGTTTCGTAAAAAAGAAAGCAACGGGGCTCAGAGATCACTAATAAATATCAACACTCAGGGCAGCCGCACCACGGGCTCAGTGCAGCCAGTACGTGGGGGAGTTTTCCTTTCACCATGGGATTTTCCCCCTCGAAATTCCGACCCAAAGTCTTGAGCTCTACGAACTTTCCCACTTCTTCTTATTCTCTTCTTCTGCATCACCATGTGCCGCAAACCGGTCGGATCCGGCTGGTTTTACGGTGGATACAAAATTGTTAATTTTTCGAATTTAGCAGAGAATATCGGTGGGATCGGTCACAAAATATCGATACTTTCGATATTATCGTGAGAAAGTATCGATACCACGATAATATCGTATGTAAAATATCGATACAAATATCGGTGGTATCGGAAGAAAAGTATCGATACTCCGATATATCGGAAGTATCGTAACGTCCCTACGCATCACCAACATGTGAACGCCATGTCGTTTTTGCGGACTTGACGGATGCATAAACGGACTTTACGGACTGTACGCAGGACGCAGAGAAAAACGCACATGTGAATCCGGCTTTATGTGCCGAATAAATACCCAACCGCATTTTATCTTGTAAAATGTGTTGCAATTGCACTCATCATGAGGGGTGGTTTAAAGTTTGAGCTTGATTGAAGGGGCTAAGGACGTAATTTTGATAATGCTTCCCACAGCGCAACAACAGTAGCTATTTCAAGTTCTCGTGAACTCCTTGAAAAGCCTTCCGAGTTACGTCTTGCTGTGAGAAGAAAATTTATGTTCGGACCACTTGTTGTGGAGTTTTTTTTCCAGAGCAATGAAACGATAAATTCTGAGTTGAAAAAGTCCTGATAACTGCCGGCGGGCAAAAATACAATGGTAATAATGGCTCGTTTCGATTGTTAGGCTGGGGAGATTTTATGGGAGTGGGAAAATTACGAGGGAAAGTTGAGCGATCTTGTTTTGAAATAGGTTTACATGGGTCCAATCGCATTAGCTTCCCTTGGATCTCATCCATAACAGTTCATGAAATACAATCCGCAATGTGAGTTTCATTTTGTGGAATTGACTTACATAACCAGCGAAGACTACTTACATTTCTGTAAGTGCAAAAGCAAAAGAGGATTCGGCCGAGAGGAGGATGAGAATTTTGGAGCAGAAATGCCTTTTGCAGGGTCGTAATGTAACACCGCATGTTATGCGTTAGAAATTCGAGATCGCACTCAAGTCGACCTCGAGAAAACACGGCCGAGTTTCCGACCACCGAGAGTCCGAGGGTAAAACACTGAAAGGCCCCATGTTGCAGATTCAACCGGAGGAATTTAATTTCAAAGCTGTTCGTCAGAGGAGTAAAAAACGAAAACCTAAAAAGAGCTTCTCTCCTTTTCCCATCGGGCCTGGCCTAAAGTGTCTCGAGGGGCCGGCGAAAAGAGTCTCAAATTAATTAATAGCCAAGGTTTCGTCTTCCCCTTGAAGTGAAAATGTGAAACGGTTCCACAAAAAGGAAAACGTCCCGAGGGAGTCAAAAGATGCGGGCCGGGGAAAGTGGGGAGGATTTATTGCAAGAGGCAAATCATAATGTGTTGAATAAATTAAAACAGGACGCTAATTGTTGGCCAGGAGGGGAATTGTCGATGAACTCAGTTGCCATGGACAGTGGACAGTAGGGAAGCCGAAAATTGGTTCGAATCATGCCAAGGCTTATTTTCATGCCAAGGCATTGTGCGTTATCTACGCACCACTGGTTCAGTTTTTGTGCTCCATTTTCCATGGACCCGGAGGAAACTGTGTCCTGGTGTAAGCTAGTATTTTCTAATTATTTCGCAATTCAATCCACAAATGTCCTAGCTCAACTTCGGTCACAAAAGCAGTTGCGTTTAATGAGGACTCGGTTCAGTTATAAACGGCTTCCCGCAGCAAAGGGCAAGGCAAACCGCGACTCCACCCCCGGAACCTCGAGGTCTTTAGGGCCGGGGCCCTGAGGAAATATATCCGAGGGTTTTCTCGGACGATTCGGGGGCGTCCATTAGGCAAAAGCGGTCGAGTCCTTATGCGGTGAGCCCGAGGGACTTCCCATCCGAGGAAATTCGGGGACACACTTGCGATCTCATTATTCGAAGGCCCTACCCCGGTTTTTACTCGCCCTTGGGCGCACCAACCAACTTCCGCCATCGGAGTCTAACCCTAAGGGTGAGAATCGGGTCCCTTCAATCTGGATTCGAATGCAAATTCGAGTTTGATTATAGACGTAGGGATGTCTCATTTCCATTATCCGTCCTCCGCTCGAGGAATCAATCGTCATTTCATGCGGATTTCGCCTGCTTATGAGGTCCTGAGGTCGTTATGTGGCAGAAATTAGTGTTTTACCTGTTTTTCACTTTCATGTTTACTGAGTAAACGGAAGTATTGCAATCGTCCTAAAATCGAAAATAGGAACGCAGCTCCTCGTTTACTCATAAACTTTCACTCAGAATGAAACCTAACACCTTGTTTAATCGGAATTTACTTACAGTACTTCCCATATATTTGCACTTTTAGTTTTTTCTATTTCATTTTTTCAAGGCCTCTAAAATGAACCGTTTTGAGCGTTCTTGGTCTTAAAATCTTTGTTTTACCCTGCAGAATATGTGGATATTTTTTATATTCGGATATCATGGCGTATTGTCATTTTAGAGTAGTTTTAAAATTGTCATAGTGAGTTTTGTGATATTTTTGACCTAAAACCTCTCAAATGCAGTCGAAATATGATCAAATTGTGTCACAATTTTACGTTCCTAAATACGGAAGTATTGTGTGTTATCTACGCACCTCTGATCTATTTTAGGTTTTCGTGGTCGCTAAAATGAACCGATTTGGGCGTTTTCGGTCTTGAAATCTCTGTTTTACCTTGCAGAAACGTGGATATTTTTATTGTATTCATATGATCTGCAAGCTACCAAACAAAATCGACAGTTTTCCAAGCCAAATAGATAATTTTCAAAACCAATTTGTCACATTCCCTTACAAAATTGAGCATTTTTCGAACCGAATCGCTACAAAAGAGTCTCAATTTGGTTTAGGAAATTATCAATTCTCTCTCGTCACATCGCACCTCGAGAATGAAAGGGGCACAACCATCATATCGCACCCTTGTAAGAAAAGTGACGCTTCTCGAAAGCGAACTTCACTGTTCTTGCTGCCCTGAGTGACAATTTTGCCTTGGAAGAAAACTGGCACTATCGCTTTCTAGCGTTTGTTTTTGAAACTATCTGCAAACTTCCATTCCTAGCCGCTAGTGGTCTAATGCTTGGAATGCAAGAGCTTTCATTCTCTAGGTGCGACATTCGTTCTACGTGAGCTCGTTGATAGTGCAATATCAAAATACATGATGTTGGATGAGGGCGATTGCGTTTTTCACGGCTCAAAACGCTCGAAGCTCATGTTGCATTGCTGATGTTTCCGCTCGAACTGCTGAAGAATCATTAATCGAACTTTTCAAATGTTTGTCTAGAAAGCGACAACAAATGTATTTGAACCACCTATGGGGAGGTTTATAATAAAAGTTAGTTCAACCGAGTTCCACTCGTAATGCGACTCGTTTCCTCTCTCCTAATCTCAAATGCTCGTTCCTTCCCTCGTGTCTTGTTCCTCGACAAAGTCTATTACCGCTTGCCATTTCTCTTCAGTTCCCTCTTCCCTCTTCGTCCATCTGAAGGTGAAATTTCCTCTATAACCTTCTCAGTTTACATGTGCGAAACAGACGATTTAACTTTCGTCGCTTCGAAACTCTCGCCGTTCATCATTTTCCCCCCAAGAAATGAGTAAACTTGTCTCAGCTCGAGTTCGGGTGGTTTTCTTTCGAAAACGTTTTCCCTCGCGAGTTTTCAGCTTGACGGAACTCGTTTGATATTGTCGCCATTAATTTCCTCGAGAACGTATCGTTACGAGGCGTTCTCTTCCTTTTGAGAGAGATCCCACCATATTTCAGCCCTTTATCAGCAAAAGAGAGTTTGTAGTTGAAAGTATACTCCGATATTACAATTTTGTTTTTCTCTGAAGATCGGTTAATGTTGAAAAGATATTAGGCAATTTGAATAACCACCACCACCGCACCACTGGTTGTCAATCAAAAATACCTTATGAATTTGAACCTTACGTGAATTCACGTAATTTCCGTCGTGTTTCATTGTGTTTGACAAGAAGCCTTGAAATTCGTAGAAAAGTTTTAGTACTCCTATTCTTCCAATACTGAAGAATTATTTTCTGGCTGCCGTGAGGTCAAAGTCCGCTCGGCCTCCCAAATAACTTCGGTGTGCGCTGTTTTGTGTTGTATCAATAGCGTTGCCAGGCCCGCACCTTCCGTACACACAGACTCGGTGGCGCACGGGCCCGCATTTGAAACGATAGGCCGTATCGATCAGCATAATACGCCTTATCAATCTACGAGGGGGCTGTGCTATTCTAGCATCGAAAACAGCCGAATTACGGACCTGATTATGTTCATATCATTGCAATTTGAGCTTATTTTTTCCCAAATATGTGTTTATTTTTTCCAAATAAGCGTTTATTTTTTCCAAATATTTAATCTTTTTTTCTTTTCAAGTATTTAGGTAGTTATTTTTCCAAAATATTGATTTTATTTTCCAAAGTAGGCATTCATCCAAGTATGTATTCACACGGACAGACGGACATACAGACACACGGACACATAGGCACTTGTTCGGGAAGTGATTCTGAGCAAGTGTGTATAAATAAAAAATTTTTCTGAAGCTTCGTTCCTATTCACGATTTTAGGACACTACAACACTTCCATTTACTCTGTAAATATCGATACCTTAAAGCACAAATAGGGTATGTCCAAAAATGGCATAATGAGAAAAATGCAAAATAAGTTTCTGGTCAGTTTACAAAAATGAAAATTTCTCCCTTAGTTTTCAATTTCATAAAAAAATTCGTGAAATAAAAATTGTTTGTCTGGCCAAGATATGCAACTTTGATTAACCAGAACTTTGGTAACTCTTTAAATATTTGTCGTTTTCCTATTTTATCGTTTTTTGGCCCCAAAAATAGATTTAAAGGATCGTGATTCTTGGAGCGACCAATAGGTCCTCATGAATAGATAAAAAAGTAAAGTAAACCGCCGTTCCAGGCGTTGGAATTTCGCCCGATAACCGAAGTTGTCCCGGGCGTGCCCTGCCGCCCACAAGGAGAGGGTCGGAACTGTTCAGGACATGTCGCTCTAGTCTCACAGCACTCATGTACTGTGACACACGGCTGCTCATCGCCTCACCCCCTTGAGTTCATGAATAGATTCTTTCAGTACCGAAATCTCAAAATCGATATTTTGGGACGTATTCCCTGTGTGCTTTCTGGTATATGGAAGTAAAAATGTCTGAGATTTGTGGGAATATACTAGTAGAACATTTTACCCTGTTAATATTGAAGTAAGAGTAAAAACCGTTGTCCACCCTGGAGTTCCTCCCCTGCGGCCCGACAACCCCTGATGATTCCACTATGGGCCACGCGGATTCAACCCCTTCGCCCTGTTGCAGCCGAGCGATCACAAGCGTTACCTAGCGGAGTGTGGCCAGCATCCCCAGGTCGACCATGGAGGACGCGTAATGCCGTGCAAGGGAGTGACTCACCGCCGTTGTTCCTCATGTCTCCCCCCACCCGGTGCCAGTCTCCTCCCTTTCGTCCGCTCTAGTCAAACAGCTGTCCGCGGCCTTTCGATTTGATAGTTTACTTGTCCAGTGGCCGTTACCGCCTCGGATGCGGGAGTGCGTTGTGTTTTCGCCGTGTTGCCGGCCCTCGTCGATCCGCGTGTGTTTTCGTACAATCAGCAAAACTGGCATCGCGACATGGTGTTCAGACGTCAACCTTGGAGGTGAAGCGATCGTCGATTATTATTGATAATAATTTTTAACCGTTCTAAAATTGAGAATCGAAATTAGCTATTTTTGCTTAGAATTACTTTCCAAGCCTAAGCGCATTTCGACGGCTAAGAACCAGCATGGCGCAACTCAATATCCCTTTTTATCAGGAGAGCAAAACCAGCGGTGCGTAGATAACACACAATACTTTCATATTTTGAAACGTAAAATTGTGACTCTATTTGATCATATTTTGACTGCTTTTAAGGGTGTTTAGGTCAAAAATATCAAAAAATTCACTATGGAAATTTTAAAATTTGCCCTAAATAAAAGTACGTCACATTTTCTGAATAATCGGTTCATTTTTGTGGCCGGAAAAAATGAAATAGAAAACACTAATAATGCAAATATATCGGAAGTACTGTGAGTTATTCAAATTCCGATTAAACAGGGTGTTAGGTCTTGCCAAGACAAACATTCCAGTTCAAGAAATTTGAAAAAAAGGTTGAGAATCGAGGGAGTTATGGTCATTTTTGTAAATGACCACAGACGGACTAACGGACACACTGACACACAGGCACTTGTTCAGGAAGTCATTCTGAGTAAATGTGTACCTATAAGAAAAAGTTTTTTCTGAAGCTCCGTTCCGATTCTCGATTTTAGGACGATTCCAATACTTCCATTTACCGTAAATATGGAAGTAAAAAACCAATTTATTCGCACCAATATTGTTCGGTTTAGATGAAGATCCTCAGGTGGGAAAGAAGGCTACCATAATATGGTTCATATTATGAATGAATCAGCCCTGAGGTTCGTTCTTCGGGCCTGACAACTTCCTAGCACTTATCATGACTCTGCGGTCGGATGATTCATCCTGGACGAACGCATTGTATCAAAGGATAATCGACTGTCTTTCATGGTTAATTTCCGATCTCGGTAAATTGATCCTCGCCTTTTCGGGTATGAGTAAGGGCCAATTTCACCAGCAATGTAAACCTTGATCAAGCAAAATGAAATATATTTGATTATTTATATTAAATGTAAATTTTATTATTTAATCACTTCGGTGTTTGCCTCGTGAAACATATTGGAAATATCAATTCCAGGTATCAATTCAAGTCGACCGTATCGTAAATTATACATGCACTTTTTGGAATTGCTATTCGACGTTTGGTTGACACATGAAATAAAAGCATCACATTGCGATTCGAAATATCTGAATAGATGACTCGTGACTGCGATGTCTAAAAAGAGATAGCGCACGTGAACACGGTTTCTTCGCAATGATTTTTTTGTAGAGCGTACTAAGTGGCAATCATTATCGGCAGCAAACTTGATTTGAAAATTTTTTGGGTTATCGCATGGAAAAATTGAAAAATTAACTCTCGAAAAAATCAGCTTAAAAAAACAATATAAAAAAACAAATAATAGACAAATAATAATAAATAATAAAGTAATAAATAAATAAAGATAAATTATAAAATAGTGAATAAATAATTATAAATAAATTATGATAAGTAATAAAATAGTAAATAAATAATAAAAAACAACAAATTTTTTATTTAATAAAAAATCAACTCTCAAAAATCAACTTTGACTTGTGATTTTATTCCTGTTGCAACTTTCCAAAATGTCTTCGCATTTTGCATTTCTCTCGCTTATTTTTATATTACCGCTTTTATATTTTGAAAACCGGTCGACTTTGGATGTTTACCCTTGGAATAATAAAAAAATAAGACTTTTTGCCGCAGGGCTTACCTGCTGAGGTCGGACCCAGTCACAATGTCCCTCATTACTGTCGCCAGAAACCCCCCCCACTGGAGAAGAAACCTAAACAAACACCGTTTCTACGCAGGATGTTTCACTTCTCCTCTCCCTCACCTTCTCACGGTCTTGGACAATCAAATTTTCCTCCCGTTTATTAATTATTTAAATTAATTCCGTTTCCCTCGGGCTTTTAATTGCTTACATCAACCTTTCCCCGCTCGAATCCTAATGAAGTCCGATCTGAAATGCTCGTAAAATTGTAGCTCGCCAAATCGACTTGAATATGGATATGGAAGGGTGTAGGGTTGATTTTGTAAAGGTGCCATTAAAATTCACGCCAACATTTCACCTACAGTTGTTACAAGTGCGAGGTAATTTCGATTAGCTTGCGCAAAGAATCCTGAGCGATATTTCTGCTTTTGTTAGGTATTAAAAAACGCAAAAAAATCCAAAAAATCAAGTTTTTGAACAATTTCTTCCTAGGGCTGTACATCTAACATTCGATGTGAAGATTTCATACAAACGCTCAAATGTATCTAGAATACACTTACCTAATAATCATTTGCACGAAATTTATTCACAATTTTCTTCCTATAACAAATGCCCTACAAAAAACCCCGAGGTTTGATTATGTTTTTATAGGGAATTTCCAGTAATAATAGCGCCTCCTCGTTAAAAATCGAAAAAAAGTTGGAAATCAAGCAGATTTTTGGGGAAATTCAGAACCTACTGCGCTCCTTCAAATTTTGAAAACCAAAAAACATCGATCAAATCAATAAGTGGAGCAATTGGTACAATAGGGAGTTTTTGGAAACGTCGTACTTTTTGCCTTTTCGTACTACGAAATTATTAGTTTGTACGATGTGGTTTAGGTGACTACCCTGGCAAATCAAGAAATGCTATGAAAACGCCTAACTCCTGTTCAACAGTCAGCAAAAAGTTCGGATTTGATTTTGTTTGGATTAAGTTAATGCCTTAGTTAAGTTAATGCCGACAACAACGTTCTACGAATTTGCACAATTCGTGTACGAATTAGAAGGAGAAATCAGAAATTCGGAGACGAATTAGTAGCCACGCAGAAAAAAACAACAAAACAACTCAAACCCGGGCTTTTGGAAAAAATCCATTTCTCAAAATTTGCCCGTTGACTACTTCGAACCAACTATTAACTTCGTACTACAAGTGACAAGGAGCAAGAAATTACCAAAAACTCTCCTTTCAGATATTAATAATAATTGCGTCCCCATCCTTGCGACAACGTCTCCACTCCAAATGTTGACATCTTTTTCCGAAAAGATAATCGTTTGAAGTTGATGGATGGCCTGCTGTCCTTCCGATAATAATTCCCTCAGCTCGTCTCGGTATCCGGAAGATCGCCAGATCTTTTTTCCCCGATCTTCTCCCCCCCGTGCAGCTTTGATTAATGGTAGAACGGTAATCTTTCCCTCTGTACCGCCGTTGTCTGACTTCTTAGGCCTGAATCTTTTCTTTCGGCGTTTTCTGGAATACTGAACAGCTCGATGTGGTGTAACTTTTTTCAGGGAGAGAACGAGTCCATCAATTCTCGCGTGCCCGCAGCAGACGTTGTTATACAGATCATAAATTTATGTAAAGTCGTCTTCTTTCGTATCCCCTCTGCAGATTTACCATTGAGAATTAAATACATTCGGTTGTTAGTGCCATCGGATATCTTTTTTGCTTCCCTTTCCTAGAAAACGTTTACCACTTTTTAGTGCTTTCAATTTTCTGATACCGGTAACACCCGGAACACAAAAAGACCTTTCCTCTGCTGCATAAAGTAAACGCACTGTAAATTTGACTTTCTCTCGACTATTTGCGAATCGTCGCCCTTCGGATGCAGTTTCACAATCGCATCGCCATTTCGATGGTCGCATCTGCCGAAAACCATGAATAATAAACACGCTTCACTTCCGGACCGTAAGTTCTGTTGTTTCTTCGGCGTTTCCTCGACGGGAAGGACCTTCAAAATAAGAAGAGACCCTCGGGGGTGCAGTTTGCTTACAAATCGCCCGCCAACGTTTCCATTTTCCCGGCCCCTTCCGCGCTCTTTTTCCTTCGGAGTTTGGGACTCAGTTGGTGGCGAAAGTTCTAAAAAGCCCATGAAATTAAATTACCCTTTTTAAAAATTAACAAATGCCCCGCACGCTTTGGAAATTTCAACAGTCTCTTGCGAGATATCGTGGCTGTCCACTTCATCATGTTGACGCTTTCACTTTTCGTGCGCCAATTTAGCTGAAAATAACTCGAGGAATATAGCGATCTTTTTTAAACAATTTGAAACCAGTGGTGCGTAGATAACACACAATACTTCCATATTTTGAAACGTAATGTTGTGATACAATTTGATCATATTTTGACTGCTTCTAAGGGTGCATACCTAAGTCCGAAAATATCAAAAAAATTCGCTATTCAAATTTTAAAATTCCCCCGAAATAAAAGTACGCTACATTATCGGAATATAAAAAATATCCACATATTCTGCAAGGTAAAACAAAGATTTCAAGACCAAGAACGCTCAAATCGGTCCATTTTTATGGCCGGAAAAAAATAAAATAGAAAACACTAAAAATGCAAATATATCGGAAGTACTGTGAGTTTGCCTTGCCATTGGCCCAGAGAGATAGTAATTCATTGATTATGGATCAACAATCCATCAAGATTCATCCATCTATAATCTGGTTAGCGACTGGGTCCCGCATCGACCCAAAAAGTCTCTGCAGGGAATATTTATTTGCTCCTTCATATTTATCTACGGCTCCAAGATTATCGTACGAACTTCACTGCGCCTTTCGGAATAAATAATGGAACAGGAGTACAGTAAGAGCTCAAATCCCGAGTCCACCTTTGCTAAATCCCCGGGGCGGACCCTCCTTTTATTTCCCTTTTCCTCGGTAAGAGTGAACACTATGAATAATTCCCCAGGGCGGCTAAGTGACGGACGTCGAAGGGCATAACTGCATATTTCACCACCGTTCCCGAACCGAAGGTTGTGATTTTGGTCAGTCGATGGGTTCTATGGCATTTGTGTTACTTTTCCAATCCCCCACCCACTTGTTCGATCACCGAGTTTCACATAGCAAGTTCACGAGAATGGACAAAATTTCTTAGCCAGTTTTTTCGCCCAATGTTGCCATCCTACTCCTACTCTTTAGTCGAAGACTTCAGCTTACGTGAACTCGGTAAAGCCTCATCCTGGCAGTCCGGTGATAATTTTCACCGGCATGCTAATATGTCTTTCATGCAATTCGCACATGAAACACGTGGGTAATTTCCCTCCCGGCAATCCCTTAATCCAATTTTCATCCTTCCATACTTGCAACCGGGTTTTTCTCGACCGCACAGCACCACGGGCGACTTTCCCTCATGCAGCAGCTAAATCCTTCGTCCAACGTTTTCAAATCCCTTCTCAGCTCATATTTCAGGGCCCACCTCCCCCGAAACTGCTAATGGGCGGAGAGCTCAGCAGGAATAACCAGAGGTTTACGGGCACTTAGCCGTTTGTTCTAATCTCAGCCCGACACCGGCCATTTAATTCCTCCATTCGGACCGGGAGATAGTCTGTATTAATTAAGTCGAGTTATTTAAGGTTCGAAGCATTTGATTCCTGGGAGTTCCCTCGGGTGAACTTTGCTGATCCGGACTTGATTCGTGTTGTAATTTCTGTGGTGAACACTTCTTCGCTAGGTAGGATCGATTTTTTCAGGATTTTCATCGGAGCATTGATGTAAAACGCTCCTAAGGCCCGGTTTATTGACAAAATTTATCAATGCGATAGTCGAGGAAGCTTTAGATAAATTTCTCCATGGTGGTATTTATATCAAATTTGAATGTAAAAATCTCATTGGAAATGTTTATCTAAAGCTTCCCTGGATATCGGATTGATAAATTTCGTCAATAAACCGGCCATAAGTGGATCAGAGACTTGGATACACTATTTTTTCCGGGTACCACAGAAAATAAAGTTCGAATAATATAAGTAGGCATATTATACGAATTACGTATCGTAGGAGTCAAATTGTTTCTAAATTGACACATTTCATGAGAATTACGCGATTGAAAATTGGATCAATACTACCCTACCAGCCTTACAACCCCTCAATGACTTTTGATTATCCAAAATCCCCACTGTCTAAAAGCCAAATTTGCAGTTCTGCAGTTGCGAGCCAAAAATTGAACTCACTCGTGTGAAAAGTTCAACAAAGTGAAAACAAAGGTTCGGCAGGGAATGCATTTGTTAGGAAATTAGGATTATGCATTAGTTTAGGATTACATAGGTATTTCTGGAAATAACTTACCTAAATACCTTGCCTTGAATAATTTGTCTATAAAATTGTTTGTATGCTCATGTTCGGCAGGGATAGCGATGTTGTCATTTGAAAAATCGAGAAAGTTGTGAATGCTCTTCAACAGGCCCAAATTTAACAAAAATCGACTATTTTAGCCGATTCTTCATTCTGCAGCTTTCACAGCTGAGAAAAATCCTTTGTTGCGTTGGTAATTTGCCGTGAAGAAAAAAAATCGTGCGCTCTAGTTGATATTCTTACCGAGTGGGGAACCTGAGTAAACAAAATCGCTCGAATGCGTTAATCCGATGTCTAGTCCGTTCCTCGGATAGGGTGTCATCATCGTAGGAGTCCTGTGATATGGTAATGCTTCTTGGCAGAGTACACAAACGCGGGGGAGGCAATCTGCATCCAAACAACAGCATCAAACGTGTTTACACCCTGTCGCTGTCAGTGCAAAATCGAGAATCTTCTGCCGTCCTGCGATTCAAGGGTTCGAGCCAATATAGAGTTACAAACATTGGGAGTTGCGAAGTGACAAGCGATTGTTTGAAGTTTCCTGTCGAGACGTTGTGGTCCTTTGACGAGGGTCGGCCGACCTTCCGAGATGTACAATTCGCCCTGTCTTTGGAGGGTAGGAATCTCATAAGATCCGGTTAATGAGTTGTGGTTGTCCTGAATTGTCCAGTTAAGGGAAACGAGGGGAAACTTTGTCAGGAACTAGCGGTAATGAAGTTCAGAGACGCCGATATAGATCCATTAAGCAATAGAAACATCGTTCAGCGACGATTTTTCAACATTTGAGGAGGTGTCTTTCTGAACATGTCCAATAAGGAAAATTTTACAGGAGATAAAGAAAACGTGCCACGGCTCCTGCTCAACTTCAACTACCATACTTTTTACGCAGGACTCTTCCTCCTCTCGCTCTATCTCTATCCCTCGAATTTCACTTTTCTAACACACAGCATAACGGAGTTATGGGAAAACGTGTTTTGGAAATGTTGAGTTTTGATGCCAACAGGTGGACATGTCATCTTTTGGAAAAAAACAGCGCCTGGCACTTGACATTCTTGGAGAGAACGGTCGCTCCTTCTGCTTCAAAAAATTAAGATTCGGATAGCAGTCGCCATACTTAGAAATCGCTGACTGCTGTCTAAGATTCGGTTGAGAGGCCGTTCTCTTCTCGTCCATCGCACAAACTCGGGTTATTATCAGAAATGGAGTGATCACAACGCGCGCACGCCGTCAAAAGTTCGAAAACCTGAACGTCAACAACACGCTGGGAACAGAAAACCCCAGCGAGGTTCAAACATGTTTACCTCAGCGCTTCCGAGTGAAGCGCTATCCTGTGGGCGCTCGGAGAACTGATCTACTTCTCCTTTCAAGTAAATGCTGCACTCAGTTTCAAACGAAGTGTGGACAGTTGTGGGGAAAAACAGTTTACCAGCGCTCAGCAAAAGTTCGAGGACATGTTCCCTTTTGATTGAAAACTGAAATCTTAGTGAGAACTTGTTCAACTTTGAACGAAACACCTATGTTTGAGGTGCTATTGCTATGGCAAAAATTCATTTGGGATGGGGACAGATGTGAAGCTCATGTTTCTTTACTCAAATCCGACAAAAACTCAATTTCAGCCAAAAGTGGACGTGTTCAGTTTTGAAAGACTCCTCCTCATTTTTACTTGAATATTTACGAAGTAAATGAAGTTCTAAAATCGGCAATCGGAACGGAGCTTCAGGAAAAACGTTTAATATACACTTTTACTCAGAATCACTTCCTGAACGAGTGTCTAGAGTCATATTTTGCTAGAAGTTATGCTATTCTTGATGGCGCGGAATAAAATTTCCCGATGCCCATTCTTCTTGAGATTTCGGCAGTGTTGCCATGCATGTGCGTTTCCTCCCCTCTATTCAAAACTGTTCGGTCCAGTCGGAAAATTTCAATAAGCCGGACGATTAAAATCCGACGTTTTACGTGTCTGTCACGTACGTGAGTCCACCCCACGTCGTCTCATCCGATGGCCACGGTTGGATTTTCGTAGGAAATTCAAATTCACCGCAACCATTCGGAATGTAATCAGCGAGGCTAATTAGTGGAACATTTTGCTCGGGCAAATCCGCAGTCGACTATTGCAGTTGCAATATCGACGAGTGGTTCTCATATAGGGGATGCAGTGTTGTTAATGACTAGGGGTGGGTGTATTAATTCTCCGGTTCGCGGTGGTAACTAATGAATATGAAACGGTGATGTAGGAGCTTAGTTTGATTTCGCTATGTGTGATGATGATTCAATGTTTGGGCCGATAAGAGGCGCTCAACCGCGGTGCTTTCCGTTAATGGAACTGTAAGGATTGCCATTAGTTATTCGCATTACGGTACGAGAGATCCGATCCATTAATTCGGCAGAATCTGACAGGATTAATTCGCAATTCCCCGAATAATTGATTTATTTCGGGCTTTTACAACTAAAACGCATTTTCAGCGCTAAAAACCGCATAGGTAAATATTCCCAGCATATCGTCCAACTTTTAAGTTTTAATCCCTGGAAATTTTCTTTCCACCATTGAAATTCTATCCCTCTTATAAATCATCGCGCACAAAACGCTAGAGGGTAGGACTTCAGCAGGGAGGCCAACTTCACCGCGAGTTATGCGAGGTCCTTTTCAAAGACCAATATTTCATCACCGTATAATACATAACGGGTTTTCAAGATGCGAAAAGACGAAGATCAAGGGTAGGAGACCGGGGGATGAATAAGAAGAAATATACGGGAATTCTGGAGTAGGGGAATAAGTTGTGAATACGTTAGAGAACCGACGCCTCTTCTGTTTTTCGCCGGGACGGTAATCCAGCCGGATCAAAGCCTCCGCCATTCCCAACCCAAGATGAATGCCGCTTTTTTCACCCTTTGGATTCTTTATGAAAGCACGTAATTCAAAAACTTGAATTTCTCAGACGCTGGAAATTTATAGGCTCTAGAGGGATGGTAGTACCTTTTTACTACGTAGTACCATAGCAGGCGCCATCAGTACCGCTCAGCCCACAGAGCTCAACCCACGTACTCGACTCAAAAATTCCACCCACAAACTCAACTCCGAAACTTAACTCTCAAACTCAACTCTGAAACTTAACTCTCAAACTCAACTCTCAAACCTAACTCACTAACTCAACCCGCTGATTCAACTTATGGACTCAAATCACAAACTCCCTACTACCGAACTCAACTTACAAAATCAACTCGCAAACTCAACCTACAAACTCAACTTACAAACACAGCTCACAAATTCAACTCTCCTACTCAACTCTTAAATTTAACCCACAAACTCAACACATAAACGCTACTACCAATCTCAACCCTCACACTCAACTTAAAAAACCAACTTACAAAATCAACTCGCAAACTCAACTTACAAACACAGCTCGCAAATTCAACTCTAAAACTCAACTTTCAAACTCAACGCTCAAACTCAACTCTTAAACTTAACCCTCAAACTCAACACGCAAACGCAACTACCAAACTATACCCACTCACTCAACTTACAAAATCAACTCGCAAACTCAACTTGCAAACTCAACTCTCAAACTCAACTCACAAATTCATCTAACACAACTAGCAAACTCAACCCACGAACTGAGTTTCAGAGTTGAGTTTGAGGGTTGAATTTATGAGTTGATTTTGTTCGTTGAGTTCGAGAATAGAGTATGAAGGTTGAGTTGGTCAGTTGGATTTGTAAATTGAGTTTGGGTGTTTAGGTTGTGAGTTGCGTTTGTAGGTTGAGTTTGTAACTTAAGTTAGTGGGTTGAGTTTGTTACTGGCGTTTGTGAGATTGTACGTTTGGTGGGTTGAGTTTGGGATTTGAGTACGTGAGTTGATTTTGTAAGTTGAGAATGGAAATTGAGTTTGTCAGTTGAGTGTGTAATCTGGTATTGGGTTCTAAGTTGGAGAGATGAGCTTATTAAGTTGAATTCAACAAAACTTCCAATGATTTCGATTGTAGTCCTAATGCTGAAAATCAAGGGCAAAATGTTTTTCGAAAGAAAACTGTTTCTGCCTAAAATCCGTCATCAATATGTGCTCCAAGATAACTTACCGATTCTATCACCTTCCTAATGATGCGCCGTTCTTGGTTTTTCCGCCAGCCCTAAAAAATGAACGTCATGAAAATTTCCACCTAATCACCACCAGTTTCTTGCACTGCCAACAATGTTTCAAATTGGTGTGGGCAGCTGTTTCCAAATGTGACTATTCGACGCCAATGCGGCTCCCCTAAGCCTGTCGGTCCAGGAGGAGGACTAAGGTTTCAGAATTATTGATGAAACGTGCAATGCCGAGCTTGCTAGATGGCCATCATTCCCAGTTCCATTGGGCCCTTAGTCTGGGCTCCATCAACACATTTGCCACCCCCTGAATCTCCACTCAATGCTCACCTTATATCTTCCGTCCTATGAGGATTAATTATTATGGCCACCCTCCTGGGATCTAACGGGCATTATCTTCCTATCAGCTATTGGTTTATCGCTGATCTGCCATGTATTGCTCAATTTTCAACCCTTCTCGATCATCATTCAGCTCTGCTAACGTCATTTCTTCGAATTTCTGTCGTAATTCGATCCGAGCGAGTGAGGCGGCTCCTTGGCATTGGTGAGATTTCATGTTTTCACTTCCATATTTACAGAGTGAATCACAATAAAATTGAAAATCGGAACGGAGCTTCAAAAAACATTTTTACTATTACACATTTGGTAAGAATCACTTCCTGAACAAGTGTCTGTCCGTCTGTGGTCATTTACGAAAATGGCCATAACTCCCTCATTTCTCAACCTTTTTTCAAATTTCTTGAACTCAAATTTTTGTCTCGGCAAGACTCAACACCCTGTTTAGTCGGAATTTTAATAACTCACAGTACTTCCGATATATTTGCATTTTTAGTGTTTACTATTTTATTTTTTCCCGGCCACAAAAATGAACCGCTTTGAGCGTTCTTGTTCTTAAAATCTTTATTTTACCTTGCAGATTACGTGGATATTGAACGTATTCCGACTAATTGACTCAATTTATTTTGATTTTGGGGGCGTTTTCAAATTTGTAAGGGTAGTGAGTTTCTTGACGTTTTTTATCAGCCTCCAAAGTAGTCAAAATATAATCGATTTATGTCAAAAGTTTACTTTTCGAAGTATTGTGTGTTATTGAAATATTGTCGAAGTATTGCGTGTTATGTGCACACCTCTGGATGAATTTTTTTCGCTTCAGCACCCTCTGAAATTGTCATTTTTAAGCATCGTACATAGTGAAACGCGGATGCATCTAGTGCAGGAATAGAGGAGGGAGACGTCTTAGCTCCGCATAGTTTCAGCATTAATTTTCACCAAGTTCTTCTCATCAGAGACCCCTCACATTACACCTTTTTGGAAAACCCAATTCACGATATACTACTACATTGGAAAATCAATTGAGGTTGCCAATTTTCGGTACTTTTATTTCAGTTTTCGTGTTTCGCTTTCGCAATTCAAGCTTTCGTGTGGTCACTTGAACGTGTTTGTTGGTGTACATCCGAAATATTGTACCTAGTATGCTTTGTAGATATGATGCTCTCATGTTTGGTGTGTTACAGTGCAGACGAGCGGAGGGCGAGAATTTAATGCTTGACAAATATTGACCCCAATAGCGAACCCTTTTCTGAACAGTCCATCACGGTCGACCAATATTTGACTGTTGGCTGGATCGTCTACCGATAAAGTTCAAACACCGATTTCCCTTCCAAAACGTTCTGAACACGAAGATATTTGTTGATATATGTGTCTATCGTTCGGATAGAACTCGAAAATCAGAAATTTTACTCGAATAGCTCAACTGTTTTGTTAGTAACTTAGTTGTTATATATTTACTCTCTTGTTATTTTCTTTTATTGACAGCATTAAATGGTATGCGTTTAGCCTTGTAATTTACAGTTATTTTCTTTATTTCGTATTGCACCTGTGAATGGTAGAGAATTTCGGAGATTGCACTGGCCGCACAATTACTCTTCACTCCGGAGGGGAGTGAGAGAATCCCTGGAGGGAAATCAGAGGGTATGAATACTAATAGGGTTTTATGCAGGTGCGGTCCGGCTGTAAACACCAGGAGATGGAAAAACTGCGGATTCCTCCTTCAGGGTGTGGCTATGCGAGAAAATTGTGCGCTGCCTCGTTAGCAATAGCTCAAGTTAACCTGTTTGTGCATGCAGGCCGAAACTCTCAATAAACACAGATCTTCCTCTTTCAGTTGGGTAAGGTCTGAAGAATGTGCCTCGTAAAATATCGCGAAGGAAAATTGCTCTGGTCTTCGTGCTGGGTATCATTTCTTATAAAAACATGAATGTTCAGTTGAATAGGGTAAAGAGACTCGAACCCTTGTAAGCAATACAATTTTTTCTGAAGCTCCGTTCCGATTGTCGATTTTAGGCGAATTACAATACCTCCATTTACCCTGTAAATACGGAAGTTAAAAATCAAAGATGGCACAGCACACAAAAATACCTGATACCTACCAGGATGACTTATTCCCCGAATTTTGTTGGCAACTACTGGCGTCAAATAAATCGATTTAAATTTTGTCCTTGACAAATGATTGTCCGTTAATGCTCCTACTCGTATACTTAAAGACTAAAGCAAAATTTCATAAAAAACCAACGTCCTCGAAGCTAACAATGATAAAATTAGATATGTTAGGTGAAAAATAATCGTCTCACTGAAAACTCCGTGCTGAAATTATGCCGTGTCGTAAATATTTAGTGTTAGGATCGGCCTTTCATGTCTGACATTACCAATAAACTCGTTACAACCTGTTTAATAAACGATCTAGTTAACTTGGAAAGACGACGACCTTCGGTTGTTGGAAGATGCAATTTATTCTTGAAAAATGCGATCCTTCGAGTACTAAAGAGGTTTATTGATCGTTTCGAACTGACAAGGCAGTGACTGGTCCAGATTAGAAATTACCCGTAATGCTATGCTCCGAGTTGGACCGTAATCCTCGAAGCAGCGGGTACTCTGATCCTGCGCACATTGGCTCGAACCAGATTGAACATAACTTCGACTCTCATTTAATTCGAAAGTTTCCCGCTGGCGAATCCGACAGTGAGATTTGCGATGATGGCAATCTTGCAATTGTCACCTTTGGGAAGGGACTTGTAGGATAACAAATTTGAAATTCAGTTTTCGTTCGCTCATGATGTAATTTTATGTAAACGCATATTTACGTCCAGTAAATGGGTGGTCAAAAGAGGCAATTCGGAGAAAAACCGAAGTAGGTTTCTTGACGGTTTTATATGTTATTTGAAGTGATGGATTCGAGTTTTTAGTTTGCCACCTCAAAATCCAGTGGCGTTGAAACCAAACTTTTGGGATTTTTTACTCGCCTCTTATTTGTTTAAAAAATTACCCTGGCTGGTCTAAAAATTGTTTTTTCTCGGTTTCGCTTGAATTGGCTCTCATTTAGTCATTTAGAAGAATGCAAATCATACCTTTTCCTCAAATACGAATAGTTTCTGAGGTATAAGCAGACGAGTAAAAAAATGCCTGCAATTTTAGGTTTTTTGCGATTTCCGTCGTGACGCCGCGCGATTTTGAGGCGGCTAACCGAAAATTCGAATTCATTACCCCCGAAAAACTTGGAAAACTGGACTATATTCACCGAAATTCTCTTGGAAATCCAAATTTCTGAAATATAGCACTGGATCGGTGGTACTCTCTCTAGCTTGTGGGAATAAAGTAGTCGGACAACTTTTCTCTCGCTCGTAAATATTTAGCTCTCTCGCCGATCCCTCGGCTTTTTTAACAGTCCCTCGAACTTCAGCCCTTAGGACCGCACTGAGCGGGAGTTGCTTTGGCATTTTTCATGCAAAATTAACCGCTTTCACTTTCCTTCACTTTGCAAAAAGTTCCAGTGCCTCCATCCCCCGAGTTCAACTTGTTCGCCAAAGTGGTCATTTAAAATCGCTCAAGTGAACAGTCCAGAAGATACCGTCCGTGGAAACTCGACCAATTAATCATATTCCGCCGGCAGGAAGGAACTCAGGTGTTCGAAGGTGAGGTGAATTGTGGTGAATCCAATTAGCGGCCGTTGGATTTTCAAACTTTTTCCCTCCGCAGCCGGGGCTGTGGTTAAATTGGAGTCTGCGGTCTGACCCGGGAGTCAGGTGCTACCGATTATCCAAATGAGATGTTCGTAGTATTTTTTCAACTCGTGGTCAGTGGCAAACGACGTGTTTGGCCTCTGATTAGTCGAGATGGAATTCGGCCAGGGAGTACAACTTTTACAGTTATAATACCATCAGCATTGGGGGAGAGAAGGTGAACAAAACGATGAGATACCCAAACGAGGGGTGATAAGCAAGGTAAATGAAAAAACGACTACACCGTTGGAAAGTTGACATTCTGGTCCAGTTTTTCCCAGAACGTGGGCGCGATTTGTCGATTTATTGTTTTTCCTAAACGTATACGTGTATACACCTTGAAAAAATGGCAATTTTAAAAAAATTGAGCAACTGTCGACTTCAGCCCTATTTCTTGGTTACTCAACTCAGGCTTAGAAAGCTGGCAATGCCTTGAGATTACAGGAATTTTTACCTGCATTCCAATGGTATCCGCGTTTTCTTAACTACTCCAAAATTTGAGGGACTTACGGGCATTTTACTGGGACTAAGTCGAAAACGCGGAAAACCCTTCAAAGCAAAAAAGTGTACTTTCTTTTGTGCTCACAAAAAGGTTCATGGAACAAAAATTGAAGCAAATGAGCTGGAGAATTGAGCTCTTCGAGGAAAACAATCTTGGATATTTTTATCGCTGGGGTGATTTTAATGTTCCCCAAAATTGAGAATTTCAATTGAATAAGTGATGGAGAAGCTGGTCGGTTGTTTGCGCAGTAAGAGGATATTCTTCTTCTCCTTCCATTCGGCTCAAAATTGGTTTTCTCTCTTGAAATAAAAGTGGTTCTCGGGTGTCGGCGTTCAAGAAACAACCTGAGGGACGGGACCGGCGGAAATACTTCTCACCGATGAGGAAACGCTTGTTAAAGCAGTTCTTTCGAGTAACCCGAGGATTCTAATCATCGTCCGGAAAGTGAGGAGGTGGTCAATATTTGGCCTGGCCGGTGAGACAGGGGATATTGGGGGGTATCGGGTGAATGAGACATAGCAACCGATGACCAGTCAACACAGGGCAGTAATCAAAGCCCTGGAGATTTCAACCCTCGGACCCGGGGATTATCCGTAACCTCTTGCCCGAGGCGGGCTTAATTAAGGGGTGGCTGCCAAGGGGGCGAGGGTGACTGATAGCTCATCGGCCGATTATCGCGAGGGTGATATTCTTTAATGGATGTCAAAATTTCAATACCGGCACTGCCCCGTATCGGAGCACCTATCAATTTTTGATACCCTCGTCATCCGATACGAAAAGTCTCCCCATCTGTGGAGTCTTTCTCGCTCTTGGTTTGCACATAAGCTCGTAAATCAAATTCAACCCGTTTTGAAATTCAAGACATTAACTTCGGGTTGGCGTCACACATGGTGAATGGGCAAGGTGGAGGCCAATATCCCAAGGAAGCTTGAGATATTCCGTCTGTGAAAAGGACAACCTTGAGTAAATTCAAAAATTTCGAGGATCTTTAAAACGTCGATTTCAGGAAATTTTTCGAGAGTTGTCTAAATGCTTTAAATGCTTCAAATCGATAGCAACTTCGTACGAGGTTTCAGTCTTTCATTCTTCACCACCTTCATATCATTTCATGGGTTCAAAAATGTCCCAATCTTTAAAAGCTTAAAGTGCGAACCTCTTCGCCGACTATGAGAAATAGCTTCGATTTGAAACTCAATGTAGCTAATGACAGATTTTTACCCCTCCTATATTTACTCTATCTTTAAGAATCCTGTTTCTGATAATATTTCAGCATTTTCATAAACAACTTCTTTAAGGTTAACGGCAATTTCTCAAGCAGCCCTCTCTTAATCCTCCCTTCAGAGAACACCTTTGCGATAATGTATCTGAACGTTTATAACACCCTAGGGTGATTGATGTAGAGCGATTTAGACGAGAAAAAAGCGTTAGAGGCGAGTTAACGAAAAAGGTCCTTTGCCTCGACTGAATAAGATATTTTTACTTACGGGGGACTTTTCCAGATTTCTATCGAAGCGACGATGTCTTTTATCTCGATATCGCATATGGGGACAGTGAGGAGCGGAGATTCATCTTTATGAAAAATATTCGGATATTCCGTGAATTTTTATTCATTGAAAAAAGTCATCTTTCCTCAGGAACCTTGGAGGAAATGGTGTACCTGATCCCGGTTTCACCCCCAATCATGTCACCCCTTGGAAATTAGCTTGATTGGCTAAGTTTCGTGACGAAATTCGCAAATATTCCTCCAATGCTTACATTTATTTAATCAAGTTCCGCTAAAGGGATTATGGGCAAATCGCATCATTACGCTTCACCTGCTTCCGTCTCATGCTGTTAAACTTCAGGAAACTCTCGAGATCTCCTCGAGGATACACCTTAGTGGCTCCAAATTAATTCAAGGGTCATCCATTAAGGCGAATCCCTGCATTGCGGGTCTTGATGGGGTCTCATTTGTGATGGAAAGTAAGTCCCATTATTTGTCCCTACGATATTTCTCCCCCTCTTCCGTCAGAGGGGCATCAAGGAGTTTTCTTGCATACCTGGGGGGTTCCTTCGGCTCATTAGGAAATTACTTCCTCAAGATTCAATTTTCCTGTCTTTGTATTTAACGTAGGAAATACAGGAGGAATCCTGCCGAAGGCTCGCAAGAGTAGGATCAATACATGGAATCAAATGTGCATAGATGATCGGATCAGTATTTTTTTACATATCCTTTTCAAGGCAATGTACCGATGTTTTTCATATTGACATGTTCATATTGACATTTTCTGAATCGGTTTAAGCCCCCTTTAATTTCGCATATTTTGACATATTTCACTAAAAATCCATATTAACAAATATTTAATCCAATAAAACACATATCGACGGCTAAGAACCAGCATGACATAACTCAATTTCCCCATTTTGAGGAGTGCACTTTCTGATCCCAATTTTTGCGCCCGATTTGATGGAACTATTAGTTTTTTGAAAAACTCACGAGGAACGTGAGCGTTCCGTATTAGTTTTTCAAAAAACTAATAGGTAGTTCCATCAAATTGGGTGCGAAAATTTGAATCGTAAAGTGCACTTCTCAAAATGGGAAAATTGAGTTATGTCATGCTGGTTCTTAGCCGTCGATATTTTGGGTAGTTTTTCACAATTGTGAGGGAATCATTCCTCATCCGAAAACCCCTATACTATGGTTAATCAAGCTAGAAACCCGGGAAAAATACTCAAAAAATTCTAAACCCACGACATCACCATCAAAATTGAGTTTTTGTGTTTTTTCGAAAATGGACCATACTAATGCCGATTTGGACCCCTTAACCTTTTCCGATCGGATTCCTCGGACAATATGCATCAAGTTGGAACCACAACTTTCAGGTCACATTTATAGTTTTATCAAAATCGGGTCAGGGGTTGGTCCTAAAAGTTGTGGTTTGCTCCAACTTGATGCATACTGTCTGGGGAATCCGGTCGAAAAATTGCATAGGGTCAAAAATAAAAGATAACTGTTTTTGAAATTAGAAATAATTATTATGACTTTTTTGAGATTCAAACATTTTTGAGTACCTTCTTCAAAGTGATTCTCTTACCCGAGGCGCACAACTAGAATAAATTTGCTAAATTTTCTTTTTTTTAAATCGTTTTTTTACATTTTTATTGCAGATTTGTGTTCTAGACCTTCTGAAACTTGAGAGAAATTTTTTTTTCGACCGATTGCATGGGTACATTATTTTTGGAAGCAATGCCTACAAATCTTGTTGTAATGATAATATCATATATTATATGTCACATATTTGCCATTTTTAATGCATAAAAATCCGATCCCTAATCATCAGATTTGATCAAATGTTACATTCTGTTGTTAAAACTTCTGCATTCCAGGAACTAGCCTACAGTCTAATGCGACAACTAAAATAATGAAATTTCTCTCCTACCCTTCAATTTTGGCGTATAAGTTGAACATTGTGGTTCCGATTTTCTCGCACGAGTTGTCCCGACGTGTCCTTTTATGGCCTCTGTAGATTAGAACCAGCTTGGCATTCCTACGAGAAGAGTGATATCCTTTAGAAGGAAGTGAGAACCGCTAGGCATTGCCCATTTAATCGAGGACTTGCCTAATGGACAAAGTTGGCTCATAACTCGACCGCCTCCCACGGGGCTATCGGAACTTGAGATAGATGCTTTTAGGCCCTGAGCGGACAAGGGTGAGAGGTCGTGATGGCCTGACTTTGGACCTGAGGACACTATTGCTCATTCTTTCACTTACGCAGTTTGGCGTAGACGTGTAGGCGTAATATGTTTATTCAGCGAACATAACTAGGTAATGTAATCGAAGTCCAGGACTTTACGAAACTGGCACAAATCGGCAATTGAGCCCTCCATTCGGGTATCTTGCAGGTATACGGAAATTCAAGTACTTCTATCGCTATGACGCTTCAGACAAACTGGAGATTGTAATAAGTAGGGATCGGATCCGTATGTGTTCACATATTTTTTTCTAGGCAATGTACTGATGTTTTTCAAGTAGGCGTGTTCATATTGACATTTTCTGAACCGTTTAAGCCCACTTTCATTTCACATATTTTGACATATTCCACTATAAATCCATATTTTTCAAATATTTGGTCCACAAAAACACATATTTGCTAATTTTGGGTAGTTTTCCCGAGGTTCACAACTAGAATGAATTAAATTTTAAAAAAATTTAGCAAATTTTGCTAAATTTTTTTTTAAATTAGACAACTCTTTTCATGCGTTTTGCTTCAGACGGCGTACGGCGTACGGGAAAAAATTATTGCAGATTTTTATCTAGACACTCTGAAACGTAAAGGAAAAATTTTCAGGGGGCGACGAAAAAAAACCCGACCGATTACATAGCTACATTATTTCTGGAAATAATTTAACAAAATCTTGTTGTTCATTTGGGGTTAAACATTTTTTTGAAAATATTTAAACCTTTTTACATATTTTCCACATATTTTTTGAAAATATTTAAACCTTTTTACATATTTTTTGCAAATATTTCAACCTTTTTACATATTTTCCACATATTTTATGAAAATTAATACATATATATGTCACATATTTGGCATTTTTGAATACATAAAAATCCGATCCCTAGTAATAAGTTTAACCCAGGAAAACTTGGCATAAATCTGGGTATCAAAAAGAGCCAAACGCCCCCCCCCCCCCCGTCCCAGGGTTCAATAACTTTTTTCTCTCTGTGAAAAAACCTAATAATTGCCAAAATTGATGTTGGAAATGATTTTAAAAATCTAATTTTCTCGATTTGGTGAGCTGTGTAGGGGACTAAACTAAGATTCCTATGGTCCGACTCACCAGGAATTAAAATTGTTGATTTCTAGATCAGCGATTGATGACCAAAAATCGAGTTAAAAGAATGTTTCTGAGGTCCATTTCACCAAACGTTTTACGTCTAATGCGCTGCTTAATTGTCCATGGTGACATATTTATGAACAAAGTTGCCATTATAATTTATTCTCCATTTTGAGCAATCCAGGATGTTAAAATTTTGGTGAAATCGGACGTTTTAGTTTTAGAAAAAAAGAGAATAGAAAAACGTTCATATATGCCGGTCGAAATTCCGAAATTCTGACCTACTGCGTCTGTTTAGATTTTCAAGGGCTTACCTAGATTTCGAAAAAGTCCTTCATCCTTAAAAAACCTTCTTTTTCAAAAGCTGTTCATGATTACCCTCACAAGCAGACCATGAATGACCTATATACTAATATTTGCGACTCTTATTTGCAGCTGCTGACTTCCCTCGCCAGTGATTTGGATTTTATGCTGACGGACTTATGCCCCAGCCCTCCACCGCTCGCCAGCCCGCTGTCAGTTATAAGGTGAGTTTTTTAATACCTGATTTTCTTTGCTCCGATTTTTCGAAATAGTTGCGACAAATTCACCATTGTATGCCATGTAAATTCAGGTTCATTTTAGGTCACGCTTTGTAGGATTTAGTAGGTTAACCAATTAGATGCAAATCACTTCCGACTCACAGGGCAGCCAGTTGACCTCGCGAGACTAGTAACCTGAGAATCCTGTCGAGGTTGAATATTCAAACTTCCAATTGGGATTAATCCGGAGTTAAATTAAGCATCTACCCACGTATATTATGTATAAATATATAATTATGACACTTTATTTCTATATTCAGATAGCCCGAATAAAACTCTAATAACTACCGAATGAGTTGTAAGCCAACTTCTGTTGAAAAAATATCGGATTTCGAGCATAAAATTAGAATTTATAAAATTATAGTTAACAGATGTCTAGAATGCACAATTACGGCGATCGTCTAGAACAATTTGAGGGGGGTCGGAGTGGGCATAACCACCCTGCTTAGGGTAGGTACTCTGAATAGATCACCTGAATGGCGAGGGTGGGTCCAGGGTCATTTGCAGCATCTGCCTCTACCCTGGACGCTGCGTTTCGGAACAGGGAAGAGACAAGGGTATGCCAACGTTCGGCGGCATCGTGTCCTGCATAAGGACGAAGACCAGAGTCCCACCATCGTTAGGTGCATCTGCTCATGATGCAGAGATCAATTAATGTTGGATCTGGTCAATTTAGAATGGGTGTTCCCCCCGATGATGGGTGCTTTTGTTTCGTTTTAGACTTTTAGGCCAACAATAATCATCAGAGAAATTTTTCAAAAAAATTTCAAAATTTGAATTATTTCATTCAAATTATTTCAAATATTTTCGAAAAATTTCAAAAATATTTCAAAATTTCATTCAAAATTTGAAATATCCAAAATTTGAAATATTAAACAAAATTTCAAATTTATGGCGATTTTTTGGTACGTGAGCCTTGGTTCTTGAGTATGGCGACTGCACCTCTCATTGTTTAAAATTGCCTCAAAAAGGTTTGTCAGTAAACCTTCGTTAAACTATCCGATTGCAGGATGTGGGGATGAACGTGGGAACGTGGTTTTGGAACTTTAATGAAATTTATTTGAGTTGTTTATTGAGTCATCTAAACCCTAAAATGGCAACTTATTGTCAAGGACCTAAGAAAAGAAACCGTCTTCTACTTCGGGAGACAAAAACGGTAATTATTCCACAGGTCGTCAGAACTTTCGTGACAATTCCGGCGTTCCGGTACGCGGGTCCTGCGTGAGGGCAGTTATTACTGTTAATAGGCTCAAATAATAACGACGAGAAATGTCGTCGCCCTAGGCGATGACGTCATTCTCCCTTTTTATGCTCCATTGATTGTCCCGTCTTGGTCGCTTTGTAGCCTCTCCTGTAACAAAACTTCGTTTTCGAAATATTTACAGTAGTGCTGTCATTTTCTTACAATTGACCTGTTTGATAATGTTGTGAAATTAATTTGTAACCGAAAAATACATGATTATTTGTTATGAATGTTTTGTCATATTTTTTGGACATTGTTCTTAGTTCTTAGAATGTACATTTTAGTTCTTGGAACGTAAATTATGGTTTCATGAAATGTACGCCGTTCATGCTATACCGCGCAATGCTAAGCTGCACTCCAGGCTGAGTCTAACCAGTTCAGCTCTGAATGCCACTCTCGACCGCCAAAGATTATTGATGATCTGATTAACTTTCTTTGTGTATATCCGGTTTTATGACCTATAATGACGCTGTTTATGGTCAAAGTTTATTTAGGAGCATTAAAGCATAATTATTATGCTTTATCGTATTATCCGTCGAGAAAAAAATGATTGTATTTTATTGCAGTTTATTTTAATGCTCGTTTAACATACTCTCGGCAGGAGCCTGCAAAAAATCCAAATTTTTCAGAACTTACTGCTGTAGTAAGTACGGTACTACTAATACATAGCAGGCATAGGTAATACCTATCTACTTGAAAGTTCTTATAAAATATGGCTGCCATCAAAAATGATCCCAAAGTCAGAGATGGTGAAACAGCCACTCAATCAAAAAGATAACATGCTTTATCCTACGGCGAACAAACCGAGTCTCTTTTTGATGATTTATTAAAAAAGAAAAAGATTTCCCCTCCCTCGAATGAGGAGAAAAGGAAAAGTTTCGAGAAAAAGTTTCCGCGTGATTAAAGCAATCGCGAGTTTGAGGAAACTCTGGGGTGAGAATAGGGAGAAATATAGTGCAGGTTTCTTCGCCGGAATTACTGAGGCCCTAAGGGTGGGAGAGGTCCTTTTAACCCCGAAGCTGAAGACTTGCATTAACATTGTCACCCGAAAGCAATGGACTCACTCCCTTGAAAAGAAGCGAACTTTTTTCAACTTTCCTTCTAGCGAAAGTTCAATTAAATTTGTGAAAAGCCCCTTCAGCTTTCTCTCCTTTTGAATGTGCTAATCGTGAAATTTTGAGTGGTCCCAAAAGTCACAATGATCATTAAGACGGTTGAGGTGCGCCACGATTCGAACCCAAGGCGCCTCTCAATCCCCTCGAGTCCGTAAATCGCGTTTTTTCTGCAATTCGGCAGTTGCATGGTCCGAATCGTTGGAATTTATTTAGAATTTTAACACCATTCCATCTCACACATTTTTTGGTTGACTACCTAATTACAGTTATTTTGGTCTGTTCCACGGCATATCGCACATTTTCTCGGCTCATTACAAAGACAGAGTACAATGTCTTCCCTGTATTGCCATGTTTCACACAGATGTTACAAGATGGAACGCTGTTTGCTCACTTTACCTTTTCCCTCGCTTTACCAGCATCAAGTTTTTCCACCTTGTCTCTCCTGTTAACTGCGGGAAATTTCTAGAGCCACTCCTGTTAATGATGATCGTCGCTACGGCAGCTGGTGTTTTCATCCGAGGGAAACAACAATTATCAACGCGTTGTATATTTTCTTCGGAGGAAATAGCTCGGAAATATGTGGGCCCTACCCGTCTAGATATTTTCTTCAACTGCTTCTTTCCTCGTATCCTTGCAATTCTTCCCCCTCGCATCTGCAGAGGAGTCATCCATCAATGTCAAGAAGCGGCGAATGACGGATGGAGGTTTCCCTTTGCGATTCCACTTCCCGTTTCCGAGATTTAGTTTTCGCCTTCAAGATGTAAGACGTATATTGTTAGCTTATTTCGTGGTCGTTGCTGACCGATTTTCCTGGCTGACCACCTTTTGATCACTATAGATTCATAAGTCACCATCAGGAGTACCTTTCATGTAGAAGTCTGAGCCAAATTTGGAGTTTTATTCCGCCAGGGGACTGACATGTGACTATTCCAGCCGATTTCGAGGGTTTTTCGAATTCCGCTATTACTGTGAGTCCAAGATGGGTAACAGTGTGTCTGATAGCTGCTTGTACAGTCATCCACCTTACCTCTTGTCTCCGGACCTTGCACTTCCTTGGAAGAGGTGCTGCTAGTGTGTGCATGCATTCTGCTGATCACCACGACCTTTTGGCACTGGTAGCAGAGGGGTGAACCTACCTCACCATTTCAACAGTACTATTTGAAAACTCTCCAGTGATTTCTGTCTACATTCCCGCAAATTCAGCTCCCATACCCTGCTAAAATGCTTTCTTCACTGTTCATACGACTGAAAACGTCTTCCCACATGCGGAGGACGAACCTGAATGCAAACCAAGACATCTAGAATAGGCGGGGTCGGATTTATTTGTGAGGAAATGGACGGAAAACTGTCAGTATTCCGGCTAGCATTTTCCCGGCAAAGGAAGTCGTGTCTCCCGGCTGTGCTGAGCAGGCAGAAGTAAATACATTACGTTTGAACGAATGAGATTAGGGAAGGCATAGGTTGACTTCCTTATCCGTGAAATTGGATCAAATTTGCTTCGCTACCCATGAACCGAATCTGTCTTCGTTTCTTAAATGTGTCCCATCTGCCTTCCCTACCAATACTAATGGTGGATTTTCTGGTCCATGATTTTCTTCTTATAATATTGCAATCTATTACTTGACAGCTAGAATTTCAAATTTGTAGTACATTTTTGCCTTGTTAAACCAACCTAAAGTGTTGAACTGTGCAGCAAAGCCTACGAAGTTATAAAGCATCGCTTCTTGAGCTTGATTTACTTCGCTGCTCTTGTGAAGAACTAGCGCATGGTTCGTTCCTCAGGGTCTCGGTTGTCGAGCTTTAGCGAACCTTGGCAACCTTCCCAGAGGTTGTATCCCTTGTAAATTAGTTTCCGTGCCCTTCCGCTTATCGATTGTTGTCATTAGGCTTCTTCCTAGCATTCGCCGCGTGTCTTTGGATACAAAGATTCCGTCAAACCAAAGATTTGAGCCATCAAATTAATACCAGTGGACCGCAGACAACACACAATGCTTCAATATTTTGATACGTTAATATTTGAACCAAAGCAATTTGATTTTGACTAATTTGATGGCTACAATTATCAAAAATGTCAATAAACACACTATGCAAATTTTAAAACCCGCCTAAAATTACCGGAATATAAAAAAATATCCAACAATACTTCCATTAGCTCTGTAAATATGGAAAAAATCCCTAAATTCACATTGAAATTACTGTGATCCAAGAAATATTCCTGCGAGAAATCCATAAAATGAGCTGAAAATCAAGTTGATGCGAAAATCCGACCCCAGCAGGGAATCGAACCTGGCATCCTCCATAAGGCGTCCTTGAGGCGTCGGACTAGAAATGTGCAGATCCTGGGTTCGATTCCCTGCTGGCGTGAAATTCGCGTGCTAGATTTTCCAACTGAATTTTCACCTCATTTGATTTTGTGGATTACAGCATTTCTATGCGAATTCGATTTTCTTTTAGTTTGATGGCTGATTGTCCTTGGCTAAGCCCGATGGCCCTTCGAGCTCATACCCTTCTAACCATATAGCCACATTCTAGTTCATCCTGTCCCTCTATGATTCAAGGAGTGAGGCGATGAGTAGCCTTGTATTGTAGCAGTACACAAGTACTTTGAGGCTAGAGCGACACGTCCTGACTAGTTCCAACCCTCTCCGTGAGGGCGGCAGGGCACGCCCGGGGCAACTTCGGTTATCTGAAGAATATCAACTCTTAAACGTCAGTTTCTTCACTCTCGCTTGTATACTCATCTTTTCATCACGACTATTATCCACAATATTGTTGTCCTCAATTCGTCCACCCTCATCTCAAAAACCGTACATTTTTTGTCTAATCCTCTAACTCGGTCAGTAGGCAACAGTGTCATCGGCTTTTCCGAATTTCCCTGCCGCGTTTAATCAAGTTAAGAGACTGTTGGGCCTTCCGTTCGTCGGGAGCCGTGGAAAAAAGCAATATCCGGTATCCCGTCTTAACCGTAATAAGTAGATTAGGGTCTTCCGAAAGATCAGCGTCCCGTATCGTCCCGCTTTAGAGGCTTTACTTCCTTGCGAGACGAAATGAAGTGAAGCTGCAACGTAACCGTGTAAAGGTACCTGTGGTGGGGGTAGTGTTCGGAAAAACTACGCTACATTTGGCGTTTACAGGGCGTCAGTTCGAACGCCAGCACGTCACGTATCGGATCGCTCGTAAAACGTTAAACGCCGACTTTTCGCTCAGGTCCTCGTGCGGGTTTTGCTCTTCGGAAGTGCAATTTCATTTATTTCTACCCTCGTATTTTAAGGGAAAATATAAATTTTACCGTCGGATTTTTGAATTATTCATGAGCATCGGAGATTTCAGGTTGATTGCCGATATTGGTGTTTACGCTCATGTTTGTTTTCAAAAGTTATCTCGCTTTTTTTATGGAAAATTAAAACAAATTTTGGAAGCCCCTATAACTACGCTTCGAAAGGAGATCTGAGGTTGTAAGTTTAGCATGTGAGCTAAAGCTTCAAGCCGAAGGGATTGATGGACTTGTAAAAGTGAAGTTTTTGGTTTTCAATATTACATAAATTCATAATGCCTTGTGTGCCTTTCAAATCAATTCGTAATTGATAAAATCGAATATTGGGATTGTTGGGCATTAAAAAACTCTTGACTGAACATTAAATTTTTTTTAATGCGTTACCATGGTCACTCATTGATGAAATAGTGCTCCGTTATGACTATCGGTCAAACGTTGGTCGGGTTCATAATGAAGTTTTGGAGCCAACGGTCGTCGCGCGAAAAACCTTCGTCCTTACCTGACAAAAAAGTCACTCTCTTGAGCTTGCGACGGTTGGAAGAAGCTATTGAAAGGTAATCAACTATTGTTAATCATAAATAAAAATAGAGGGCCCGAGGGGGATCCAATTTTATAGCATTAACAAAAATCCAAACTGTGCTGCGTGGAAATTTGAGAAAAAATTCATCTTCGTGAGTTCGAACCAAAATTTGGATCGAAAAACATTTAATGTTTTTTTATGATTCCATTATAATTGTGCCTGCTTTTTCCAGGTCTTTAATCGCGATTGAATGTCCTTCTGCAAGTACCTGTAACTGGTTAAATTTTGATTCTAATCGTTATCAATGACAAAACAAGCCTCGAAAAACGCACTTTTCAAAAATATAATTGCAAAATTAGTTTTTGAATATTTTCCTGAAAAGATTCAACGATGAATTTCATTTTCCAACCTTTATTTAACAGGATGTAATTTTTTCCATCCGAAAACACGGTGAAACATGGCGTATAATGGAATGGAGTCGAAAGAAGAAGCGTTCAACTCCGTGTCGAGACTGTCTACCTGTAATGAAGCTATTATTCGTATCAGAATCAATACTGTGTTCGCATTTATGGCCCTCATGCTACGTGAGACCCCCTCAGCATTATTTCAATTCACCCTCGGATCGGCCAAGACGGAAACTGCTGAAAACGTGACGATTCTTATCAAACCTGTGCAGACTCGCCTCCCTAGGCAATATATTCAAAACCGCGCCACCCAGAGGCGGATATTGATATTTGGTTCTGCTCTAGAACCCCACGCAGCCCTGCATTGTGTCCTTTTCCCGCTCGTTATTTCCGATATTTTTGTAAAATACGCTTTTTCTTTCTATTTTTCGCTCAACCGTTCGTCGGCTTTCAGAGAATGGAAAGTTTCCCCTTTTATTCCGTCTGGATGGAATTTCCCACCTGCAGGAAGTCGAGAATTGGGGAACGAAATTTCGAACCCTTTATGAAACACAGGTTTTCTATCGCTCGTATGCTCCTTCGGTTTTTGGTTCATTTTTCTTAAGAAATGAACCTTTGTAATCGGTCGGGAAAAAATTTTTTTTAACACCCCCTGAAAATTTGTTGGTTTACGTTTCAAGGGGTGTAGAATCCGAATCTGCAATAAAAATTTTTTGTCCGTCCGCCGTCCGCCGTACGCCGTCCGCCGTACGCCGTCCGCCGTACGCCGTCCGCCGTACGCCGTACGCCGTCCGCCGTCCGGGGTTTTTCAGGGGGAAGGAGTTATCGGAAAATTTTGAAATTTTTACCAAAAATCAAGTTCCGTATCTAGTTGGTCCTAACGTCTCGGCAGAACCCTACCTTAATTTTAAGGCCAGTAAAACAGCTGTTGAAGTGAGAAAAAATTCGTGCTTTTCAGGAAAAAAGCAACATAGGCATGTGAGGCATCATTTCATATAGATTTTTCTATGCTGAATCGAATGAGACCATCGCCACGCCGGTAGCTTCAACCGTTTAGGAGTTATTGCAGTTTTAGTGAGGCATTTTTGAGTTTTCCAAAATTTCCCCAAATCCTAATAACTCGAAAACTACTCGAGCCACAAAATTCGTTTTCCACTCGTTTGAATCCCCACAAAAACTTCTGTCCCCCCGATATCTTCAATTTAAAGAATTTGGTCGCATTACATAAATCAGCAAAACAAAAATTGGAAAAACTTGAGAATTTGGCCTCGGCCCTTAGATACGGTTGATTGATCTACTTACGACCACTAGCCTATTACACCAACAAGGCGACGCACTCACACTACGACCAGTTGCGCTTGGCAACATGAGAGCGAGTCAGGCTTTAACAATGGTTCTGAGGCATTTTTAATTTCATCATTCAGAGAATTTAATAATTATTATTATTCTGTTAATTATGAAGGTGATTAAGAATAGATTTAAGTGAATTTAACGGAATTAAACGATCTGCTGCCTTGAAAAGATGGATAGGTAGGTATTCATCAAGCGAGAAGGATGATCATTTTTTGCCTGGTTGAAAAAACGTTTTTCTAAATCCCCATCTAAAATACAAATTTATACTGAAATTATAGAATAATAACAACTAAATTCTGTGTTTAAGGATTACCGATGTATCGTAAGGTTTGTCTTTGCAATCGAAAAATGAACCCCTGTGCAAAATTTGCAGAGTTCTTCGGACATACCGAAAACTAATCTGCACATGCCACTGATCTACTTAGCAGCGTTTTTTATTGAAAAATTCAATAGGCACCTACTACCTACCTAGTGTGTTTGAGGGAGTGTTGGAGATGAAAAAATAAAAATTATTGGCTAATTTGGGTTTTTTCTGCAAGCGTTTCAAAATGAAAACATTTTCATTATATTTTCTTAATACGCACTCAATTTCACCAAAAATGCCATGCTATGATTTGTTAATTTCAATACTATTCGGGATTTTCTCATTGCTATGATTCAATTTTCAATTTTTTTTAAATCCATATATGAGGGACGAATAGAGCTATTGATTGTTCCGACCCTCACAGTGAGGGCGGCAGGGCACGCCTGGGACAACTTCGGTTATCGGGCGAAGAAGAGCCTTTTTTCGATGCATAGAAGAAATCTAAACCCTTCTAAATGGAAGTACAAAGAGATATGCAAAAATTAAAAAATAATTCACCATCAGAAGTCAATAGTTGGAGCTTTGGTTGTCCATAAATAATAATTCCATCGTTGAAAATGTCAAACGTTCCCCTGAATACCCCTTCGGTACGATGTCCATCCATTTCGCAGAAAGCCAACGTGATCTATTCATCACATCTATCAAACCACGTATGCATAATATGTCGAGGAATACGTTAACCGGACGAAATTGATGGCTGTTTGGCGACGTAATGTGACCGTGGGGTGTCCAGCTTGTATGCTTGGATTTCTCCCTTCCTATTTCCCATACATCTCGGTTAGGTAATGAAGCATGTAATTGTCCGACTCCTGCTTGAATGCTGACAGGGCTGCGGTCATGGATTTAATGGTCGATCCCACCTCAGGACTCTCCGATTTCTGAACGCAGACACTTGGTTCAGAAAGTGATTCTGAGTAAAAGTGTGTAGGAAAGTAAACGTTTTTTTTCTGAAGCTCTGTTCCGATTTTAGGACGATTTACAATGTAAATACATCAAAATCGGTTCATTCATTCGAGACAGCTGCCGTCGTTGTTGTACATGTGTGTATTTTTATAAAAATAACAAAAAACTTATGGAAGGAAAAGTTGTGATGAATATGCACCCCCTAGAATTTCCACTAATTGAGAAGGAACCATTGCATTTATTCACATGCGAAGCATTCATCATGTATGCTAACCCACAAGCTTATATATCTATTTATGCTTCGTGCATAATGCTCCTCGTGATTTCTGACTCTCCATTCGGTCGATGGCGCATTCGAAGGCGTGGTTTCCTGCTCAGAGGGGAAAACTCTAATTTTCGTAGTAGGCCATGTGTAAAATCCTTTTCAAAACTGGAAGGTCTATTCAGAATGCAAGCAGAAACGGAACCCTCGCTAACTGGAGCTTCGGTAAATGTAGCGTGCATCCAGCTAGACTCTCTCGGGGGGGTCGAGCATCGTCAATCGGGGCTGAAGAAAAATTACCCCCGTACACTTTTCAAATTAGGTGACTATTTTCGTATATCGTTCACTTGAAAGTCAAATGTCGAACTGAAACTCGAACTCAAACTTGAAGTCAAAGTCAAGCTCAAACTTCAAGTCCAACTCGAACTGAAACACAAACTTAACTTGAAACTCAATGTCGTACTGACACTCGAACTCAAACTCAAAGTCGAACTAAAACTCGAAGTCAAACTCGAACTGAAACTCGATGTCAAACTGAAACTCAAACTTGAAGTCAAACTCGAACTGAAACACAAACTTGAATTGAAACTCAATGTCGAACTGAAACTCGAACTCAAACTTGAAGTCAAAGTCAAACTCAAACTCCAAGTCCTACTCGAACTGAAACACAAACTTGAATTGAAACTGAATGACTTCAAGTTTAAGTTCGACTTTGACTCGAAGTTTGAGTTCGAGTGTCAGTACGACTTTGAGTTTCAGTTTGACATTGAGTTTAAGTTCGAGTTTCATTTTGACTTCAAGTTCGAGTTTGACTTTGAGTTTCAGTTTGACTTCAAGTTCGAGTGTGACTTTAAGTTTGAGCTCGAGTGTCAGTACGACTTTGAGTTTCAATTTGACTTTAAGTTCCAGTTTGACTTTGAGTTTCAGTTTGACTTCAAGTTCGAGTGTGAGTTTCAGTTTGACATTGAGTTTCAGTTCGAGTTTGACTTTAAGTTTGAGTTTCAGTTCGGTAAGAGCGGGATGTGATAAACGTTGATAATAGCTTGATCTTCAACGCAGAACTCTTGCATTGATTTGTATTCGCCTGAAGTTTTCTGTACTTAGTTGAAGCATCAAGTTCGTAACTCCATGATTTCCCTTACCACCCAAAATTTCACGTCAATTTTATCAACCCATCCATTCGTTGGCTCGCAGAAATGACAACCAAGTCGAAATATGCCATCTATCCATTCTGTATGGCTCACGTCTCAATCCGCTCCGCTCCCCTCGAACTCTGGATGGAGTTCTGGACGGCCGGAGGCCATAGCATTGGCGAGGGGGTTCTTTTATCATTCCAAACACGAACCCACTATTACTGTACATCAGAGATCTTCCTGCACATCCATACAAACACTTCCACCCAGTAGCTCGGGGGCGGCGGATTGAGCGAAAAGCGATGTTGCCCCTGGTGTACGTTGGGGATGAGCAGCCTGCATAACAAGGGGCATCTTTTTGCAAATTTGTTGCTATAAGGAGGAGATATGACTGCCTGCGTATAGGCAGAAACGCCATTTTGACAACTTCCGTGCGATAAATTCGGGATTGGCGAAAAAATTGCCGTAACACTCGACTCTGAGTTTGTTGTGGAAAAAGTAGCTTAGAGTGTAAACTCTATGTACACGCGATGAAGTCATCGAAAGAGGGCCTTCAAACTGTTCAAGGTGTACAACAAATCAGTCTTCTTAGGCCACATGGATAGTATAAAAAATTATTATAACTTGTCGTTCAAACTCCTGAAAAACGTGGTGTGTTGTGTCGGTTTTATGTTTTGAATTGTTGAGGCCCTTTATTCAATTTTTGAAGTCAAATATCAGGGTTAGGGTCTTCAGAGAAACTGCCGCTTTCGCCGAGCTTTCGAAAATTTATATTTTCTTCATCGGGGCCAATAACAACCAAAAGTCACAGTAAACAATATGACACATTGATAAAAATCTGTCAAATTAAAAAAAAAACGAAATTTGACAGAGTTTTATTAATGTGCCATATTGTTTACTGTGATTTTTGGTTGTTATAGGCCCTGATGAAGAGAATATAAATTCTCGAAAGCTCGGCGAAAGAGGCAGTTTCTCCGAAGACCCTGATCTATGACTTCAAAAGTTTTTTGTTTTTGTTTCTTGAAGACAAGCACCTAAATATCAACCCAACTTCCTTTATTGTGGATACTCGACTTTGGACTTTATTGGATCGGCCTTTGTAGAATATTGTTGTCAGCAGATCAGGGCTAGGAACTTCCTTCAATTTTCATGAGAAGCATGGAGCAGCATGAGAATTTTGGCTGTAACCGACTAATCTGCTACTATTTGTAATCCATCTGCATGCACCGCAGGTTCCACGCATTGCAGGGTGCCGGAGTCCGCATTCATGCCCCACATTTAAATACATTCGAGGGGAAAAGACGGCGTTTTTAACTGGTAAGATACTTTTTTCCAAGCATACTGACCTAGGTGGGTGTAATAAATTTACACCTGGACGGTGGTCGATGCGGCCTCTTTAGCCACAAAGTTGAGGCTAGGTGTGAGAAAAGGTTGTTTTTCTTCTGTTTTGTTGTTGTTTTTCGGCTGTGGCCTGGCCGAGGGGTTAGTTTGCCGGTATTCTGCAAAGCGTGTGAGATATTCATGATGGAAAAGTGCGCATCGTCCTGTTCATCGAGCAAATCAGCCGATGCAAAGATACCAAAATTAAAACCGGACGTTAAAGTCAACGATTCATTGAGAGTTTGGTGGAATTTCTACTTTGGTCATTCTTACCATGGTCCATGCGCTGAAAAATTCGTACAAGTATTGTACTGACGTTTTTGAAATTCACTCGCGCTCCTTGTTGTCGATGTTTGCCATTTTCTCGTCCTACAGCCGTTGCACAATTCTTCGTCATTTTGTTCTGTTGTTCGTGTCCTGCCTAAGGTCAATTGCGCATTCCTTCGTTGGAAATGAACTCGTACCTACCTAATGAAAGTGGTCGACCTCGCAGTTTCTACCGTGTCCTCAGCCGGTTGTTTTCAGTTTCAGCTGCTTGGAACGGTACAGATGTACTTACATATAATATTTGTTGTCCATGGTGGTACTGACGTGCTGACCAACCCACATGCCCACAAGTGGTGGATAGATAACACACAATACTTCATCACTGACTGCAGACGGACACACAGCAGCTCCGCTCCGAATTTTGATTTTTACTTCCATTTTTACAGAGTATTGGAACCGTCCTAAAATCGAGAATCGGAAAAGAGCTTCAGAAAAAGCTTTTTCTTATACACATTTAAGCTCGTATCACACGTCAGACCGTTCTCCTCCCCAGCCCACGGGCAGACCAACGTAACGTCACCGGTGAAGAGAAGGGGAGAACGCATCGGCCAATCAGCGACGCTTCCGACCCCCACTATATACGACGGCAACGGCACGGCAGAACTTTCCATCGAGAGATCTTTGCCGTGTCTGCGAACGGTAGCCTTCCACTGGTTATAACGTATCGTATCGAGACTCGGGGTTTTTGTTGTCCCAAACGATATATCGATTGCATTCGTATCGGAATTTCCCTGTGACACGATCGATTTCATTATATCGCGATACTGAGTGTATCGATAGCACTCAGCTGTTCGTGTCAGGTTAACGTTTCAACGCATGGCAACTCCGTCCCCACCCTCGTGCCGGGCTGCCGTGTCTGCGGTCGTGTCTGCGGCGAACGGTCTGACGTGTGATACGGCCTTTACTCAGAATCACTTCCCGAACAAGTGTATGCGAGACCGTCAGTGGTCATTTACGAAAATGACCATAGCTCCCTCAAATCTCAATCTTTTTCCAAATTTCTTGGACTGAAATGTTTGTCTCGGCAAGACCTAACACCCTGTTCAATCGGAATTTGAATAACACACAGTACTTCCGATATATTTGCATTTTTAGTGTTTTCTATTTCATCTTTTTCCGGCCACAAAAACGAACCGATTTGAGCGTTCTTGGTCTTAAAGTATTTGTTTTACTTTGCAAAATATGTGGAAATTTTTTATATTCCGATAACTTGTCGTATTTTTATTTTAGGCGAATTTTAAAATTTGATTATTGAATTTTTTGAGATTTTTGTCCTAAACCCCCGTAAATTCAATCAAAATATGATCAAATTGTGTCACAATTCTACGTTTCGAAATATGGAAGTCTTGTGTGTTATTTACGCGCCACTGGTTCAACAATACTTTTATTTGCTCAGTAAATATGGAATTAGGAAGGCTCAAACTTCCCACATCATCCGGATGGCGCAAAACTGCTTCTCAAACGGGCCTGGCGCACCTCTCGTCAGATCTCTAATTACAGCTGATTTTCAGTGGCCCGTTAAATTGCCAGTGCGTTTTATTAGATCTCGTAAGAACTTTATAAAATTACCAAACGTCATTACGCAACTTGTCAATGGAACATGAAACATTTCAGAACTTGTTAGACGTTTCCTCCCGAACGTACACGAGGGTTCTTCTGTACTTGTTACTCTCGCATGAATCTTTAAGACTTCACTCGGTTCCCCTTCCGGGGCCGACCCTTTTCAAACTCGAAGTAACTCGGAATGGGAAGGTTACCCGCAAATTAGATCTAAGATGTTAGGGCAACATGCTCCTCTCATGTTCGTCCGTGCATTCGTGTGTGTAACTGCATGGTTGCATTTGAGAAAAAAGCAATCCCGAAGAACTTCCCCCGTTGGGTGGATACTCTCCTAATTAAAAAAAGGCGAAATTACAACGTGAGTTCTACTGAATAGTAAATCCTTTCGAGATTAAACCACGGGTAAAAGTTTACAGTGAAACGTTCTCGGGGGAAAGAACTCATTTTTTCGAGGAAGATGAAAGTTGCGAATAAAGTTTTAAAAAACATTTTCCGTTCGTTATGCGATGTGAGGGCATAAGAAAATCGTTCTCGCTTTGTTTAGTCGTAAAAGCTATAGTTTTCTATCGATTTGAAATTCTAGATTTTTTAGTAGATTTTTACAACTACTGATATCCTTTAACCGCTGTGATAATCGACTTGTGATTGTGTTTGCATATCCTTCGAATGGATAACCCATGATTGCTAAAATGGTACCTATTCAAAAAAATTTATTCTTACACTTTTAGTTGGAAATCACTTCCAGAACTATTGCGTCTGTGTGTTTTTTGTCATTTTTGATCCACACAGTCTCTAAATTAGTCAAAATATAATCGAGTTGTGCCAAAAACTCAGGTATCGAAAGACGGAAGTATTGAAACGTGATTATACCTACCGCAGAATAATTCAGGCTCAAAAATGTCAAGGGAAGGCCGACAAGGTTATAAAATTATGAAGTACGACTGCTGCTGAAAGAGAAACAGTAAAATGGAAGGTGACGTACCAGTCCAGTCATGATGGATATTTAAACATTCTGAACGACCAATCGAGTTATATCTTCGAGCCAACTTACTGATTTTTTATTAGCGATTGAGATTGAAATTAATTTTCACTATTAATGTCCAATTTCTTGAGTTTTGATTCGAATTATGGGATTCCACAATTTCTCCGCGAGTGATTTAGTATCTGACCAATCGAGTGATATCTTCGAGCCAGCTAACTGATTTCTTATTTGAAATTAAAATTAATTTTCACTCAGTCCAGCACAACGTGCCACTTTGAAAATGTTCGCCAGAAGAGAAAATTTGATCAAAATTATGTCTGAACCAACTCCCGAAAACGTGCTAAAACAGTTACAAACTAATCTTAGCCAATATTCTGGATACTGAATTCCGGTTTTCAAAATTATCGTTAAGGACATATTTTAAATTTTCGAGGTTCATTACAAAATTTTTGCAGATTGCAGAACCTGTATGTAGAAAAAGGGCTTTGCGCGGAATTGCTCATTATCTCTTTCTTTACAATTCGTGCTGTTCGGAGATCGCCGATAAAACGGATAGCAAGAACTGTTTAATTCTTCTGAAGCGTTGAGCGTCCGTCAGCAATTCGAGCTCCGTTCAGGAGGTAGCGAAGTGAAGCAGGATTACGAATTATGCTGTATAATCCAACATTCTGAACATTTCCAGGGACGAGTTTCGCTGCATGAAATACATGCCGAGAATTAATTTCTCGCGCTGAATCAATTTAGAGATCCGACATTTTACTGCCCGCCAAGAAGCAGCTTCAGAAAACAGTCTGCTGAGAGCTTTGCATGGGCGTTGAAGCTTTATGGCGCTGTTGAGTCCATCCTGCATTATTAATTTCAATCTGACGAGGAGTTTTCATGAGGCCGAGTGTAGAGCGGGGCTACGTTTAAATTTTTTTTTTCAAGGAAAATGAACACCGCTGAGCGAAAATCTAAAATATGCATGGACTACATGCTGCGTCCGTTTTTGTGCGTCAAATGGTAAATGAGGCTTCATACCATGTGTTAAGGCTTACAGAATGAAACCAGTGGTGCGTAGATAACACACAATACTTCCATACTTTGAAACGTAAAATTTTGACGCAATTTGATCATAGATTGACTACTTTTGAGGGTGTTTATTTCAAAAATATAAAAACTCACTATGCACCTTCGTCGCAAAATTCGTCAAGTGAAGAGTTTTCCTTCAAAACTGCATAAATCCACTTTCGAGTTTTGTCGATATCGATTTCGTTTTTCGATTTTCGATTTCGATTCATAGCAGTTTTGGTACCTATAAGCAATCAAAAATCGAAAAAACGAAGTCGATATCGACCAAACTCGAAAGTGGATTCATGCAGTTTTGAAGGAAAACTCTTCAAGTTATCAAAGTATGAAGGATATCCTAGGTAAAACCGAGATTTGAAGACCAGGACCGCTAGAGTCGGTTCATTTTTGTGGCAACAAAAAATTACTCAACCCACAAACTCAACTACAAAAGAGATGAGTTTGTAAGTTTAGTTCGTAAGTGGAGTTTCAAAGTTGAGTTTGAGAGCTGAATTTGTGAGTTGAGTTTAGAAGTTGAGTTTGAGAGTTGAGTTTGTGGGCTGAGTTTGATAGTTGAGTTTGTGGGCTGAGTTTGAAAGTTGAGTTTAAGAGTTGAGTTTGAAGGTTGAGTTTGTGAGTCGAGTTTGCGAGTTGAGTTTGGAAGTTGAGTTTGAGAGCTGAGTTTGTGGGTTCAGTTTGAGAGTTGAGTTTGAGAGCTGAGTTTGGAAGTTGAGTTTGTGAGTCGTGTTTATAAGTTGAGTTTGTGAGATGAGTTTGAATGTTGAGTTTGAAATTTGAGTTTGAAAGTTGAGTTTGTAAGTTGAGTTTTTGTGAGTTGAGTTTGGAAGTTGAATTTGATGGTTGAGTTTGTAAGTTGAGTTAGTGAGTTGTGTTTGAAAGTTGAGTTTGAGAGTTGAGTTCGAGGGTTGAGTTTGAGAGTTGAGTTTGAAAGTTCAGTTTTGGAGTTGAATTCGAAAGTTGAGTTTGATGAGTTTGAGAGTTGAGTTTGGATGTTGAGTTTGATAGTTGAGTTAGTGAGTTGAGTCTGAAAGCTGAGTTTGAGAGTTGATTTTGCAAGTTGAGTTTGTGAGTTAAGCTCGAGAGTTGAGTTTGAATGTTGGGTCTGTGAGTTGAGTGTAGAAGTTGAGTTTGAAAGCTGATTTTGTGGGTCGAGATTGAGAGTTGAGTTCGAGAGTTGATTTGGTTAACTTAAATCTGTGAGTCAAGTTTGTGGGTTTTGTTTGTGTGTGGCCATCGTAAGTTTACTTTGGGAGTTGTTTTATCGATATCACCCTCGACAGTTAATGATTTTCAAACTAAAAGTATGTCACCAATCAATTGATGTTGCTTTATAGAATATAATATACCATATTATGGTTGGAATAATGCTCGCAGTAGTTTCGCGTTATGGCGGGTTTGCGATAAGGCGTAGATAGCAAAAAGTAGATAAATCGACTTGGGTCTCTCCTTCCCCGGGAGTCAACTGTCCGGACCACTCACAACCCTCGGAGCAAATGCTCGGTTTGTCACGAACTCATCTACATAATCGACTCCTACCAGTTTGCGGCTTCTCTTTCGAATATCCTCGCCAACGTCGGAGCCCTTAGACTTCCTTCGGCCGAAAATGGTAAACTTTCAATTCGCGATTACCTCCTCCTATAAAAGGAATATTCAATTACATTCTGAGGTCAGTATCGACTTTTCCGGCAGTATTGTCGGGGAAGGAATGGGAGCACGAAACGTTGAGTTACTGCCCAATCAGTGACATTATCAAGCTATGAAGTTGGTATAACTAATAGCCGGTGAACTCGAGACAGCCCAGCCTTTAATTTGGTTTGATTTATCACAGTACATTTATCAGTCTCGGATGTAGTATTCTTTGCCGACCGCTCGACTCGCGTGTTAGCTGATTGTGCGTTGATCAAACACAGTACTTCCGCATTGAAATACGTATAATGTGGGAGTGGACCTACGATATTCGATGCTGGATTGTCCAAATTGGCTTGTCGTAAGGTTTTTTTTTGTTAGGTGAAAGAATCTCAAGCATGTAAGTCAAGTGCAGGTATTGCTTTTCAAATGTAACTTGTAAATTTACATTGTCAATTGCAACTACTTTAAAAGGATTCGCAAAAAGGATTCTAGTACAAAATTGCTGACGACCTTGCCGAAGAATAGGTCCTTGGTTCCTTTTTCAAAAGTACATATTTCTTTATCTGATTTACCTTAAAAGTTAAGGCTTAAATACCTTTTCCCGAATAAAAAAAAATCATGAATTATGATAACAGTCTATAGTGGATTCAGGTGATATATAAATCATTTTGGTCACATTTTGGTGACACTTGAGATTGATTAGCCAACCCCTGACGAATCCAGGAGTCGTTTGTCACTCTGACGAAGCAATATCGCAAAACGCGGCTGTCGGAGTCATTTTCGAAAATGAAACCTCTCTCTCCCTCCGCCGCAAGCAAATAGAAGCTCCGTTTCGGATCTCTTTGATTTGCGACTTCGCTACTTCTTTTTCGCCTCCCTTTCGGATCGGGCCTAAGCTCGGAAAAAGCTCCTTTTCGCGTTATTAATGTTTACAGTAAGAAAAACGGCCAGGGCCGTCTGGAATTTTCCCCGTAGAGTTTTTCCCGGCCTCCTCCTCCTCCGGGGGCTGCATTATGAATGAGGCAATCTTCCCGAGTGTTGTAGCATCAATCGGCATTTCACCCTGGGGCCGCGAAGTTTCGAGTTCGTCAGACGTGTTCGACGCGGTCAATAAATGTTCGCCACGGTCCACTTTGACCGTAAAATTGACGATCTATTGATATCCGGAATTCGTACGAAGAATTCATCGGAATATTGCGCGAATTCAGGTTTACTGAGAATTATGAATGTGAATATTATATTCTCTGGTATTGGGACACTTGGAAAAGGAGGCGAAATCAAAATACGCCAAGCACGGAGCTTCAGAAAAACTTTTACCCATACACTTTTACTCAGAATCACTTCCTGAAAAAGTGTCCGTGTGTCCGTCTGTGGTCATTTACAAAAATAACCATAGCTCCCTCAATTCTCGACCTTTTTTCAAATTTCTTGAACTGAAATGTTTGTCTCGGGTACACCTAACGCCCTGTTTAATCGGAATCTGAATAACTCACAGTACTTCCGATATATTTGGATTTTAAGTGTTTTCTATTTTATTTTTTCCCGGCCACAAAAATTAACCGATTTGAGCGTTCTTGGTCTCAAAATCTTTGTTTTACCTTGCAGAATACGTGGATATTTTTTATATTCCGATGACCCGCCGTATTTTGCTTTTATGCAAGATTTAAAATTTGCATAGTGAGTTTTTTTGATATTTTTGACATAAACATCCTGAGAAGCAGTCAAATAATAATTAAATTACGCCACACTTTCACGTTTCAAAATATGGAAGTATTTTGTGTTATATATGCACCACTGGTTTCAAATTTCTCGAACTGCGATGTTTGTCTCACTTGGGCCTATAACCCTGTTTTGCCGGAATTTGAACAATTCGAATAATTCAGTGTAATTCCTATAGGTTTGGAAGTTCAGTGTTTTCTTATTGATTTTTTGACCCGATTTGAGCTTTCTCGGTCTCAAAATCTTTGTTTTACTTTGCAGAATACGTGGATATTCTTTATGAACCGTTAATTTTTCGTATTTTGATTCTAGGCGAGTTTTAAAATTGGCACAGTGCGTTCTTGACATTTTTTATTCAAACAGCCTTCAAAATAGTCAAAAAGTAATCAAATTAAGTCAAAAATGCGCTTATCAATATAGGGAAGTATCGTGTGTTACCTACTACGCACCGCTTGTTTTTTAAACTCGTACCAGCACTTTTTTGCGAAAAAAAAGTTTTCTTCGGTGCCTAGTTGTGAGAAAAAAGCTCACTAGCTGGTGTAATAATTTATTCGAAATGAGTCGCCTCGACTCGTGCATTCCACGTGTCACGGGACGTAAATCTCGAGTTCAATTAGACGTCCGTGAGTAATCGAGTGAACCTTCGAGACTGCGGGGGGCGAGGCTCGAGTAGTTTCCTTATTTGCCCTCGGCCAATGAGCTAGCTCGACGACCTGTTGAGCCTCGCTATACTCGAAAACTTATTGGTCGAAACGATTTTATGAGATCCGATCCGACTTCATTAAATACTGTTATTATGCGGAATAATTTACAGTCCACCGGGTAAATTTGCGCGTTTCGAAAACCGGTGGTGCGCGGATAACCCTCTATATTTGGTATCTCATTTTATTTCTTGAATTTTACAAATCGATCAAACTTGGGCTGATTCAGTGGTTACAAGAATAGGAAATTATGAAAAACGCACTAAGAAATAAAATTAAATTAAAAACAATTTTGTTCTTTTTTTGTGACCAGTGAAAATGAAATATTTTATGAAATATATTATGTACCTAGGTAGGTAATGCTAAAAGTCCAAGCGTCTCTAAATTACAATGAATGTTCAAGATTTTGGTTATATTATCAATACAAACGTATCAGTAGAAGACATTTCTCAAAGGAAATTTAATTTGGAAAAACAATTTTGGCTCATTATTTCTGGAAATGATATAACAAAAATGAGGGAATTGAGAGAGTTTTACAAATTTTTGTATGTGTGAACAGACCAGCAGATAAACCCTCTGACTTAAGGGTATTTGCTCAGAAACTTGTTTTGAGTAGAGTAATCCAAAAACTTATTTTAAAATTATTTAACTTATATTAAAAATTATTTGGTTCAGTGGCCCTATAGGCCGATTGACCGATAGGCAATAGGAGCCAGGAAAGCTACGTATCTCAAGAGTCGTGCGCTCTAAAAAAAATAGGAAGTTATGTGAAAAAAACAGGAGTTGTTGTCCCCTGATCTGTTGTTTACCAATGTCGGCCACGACGCCAAAAATGGTAAAAGGGAAAAAACAAGACGCCAGAAACTTTCCTATTGGAGAAAAACACTCAATGCTAAAAAGGCTCTTGTGTTGTATTCGTGCTCTACGAGGATTTCATTTCGATGCACGGAAATAACAAATTTTCCAAACTGGCAACAATTGTTGACTCTCGTCGAACATCTGGAAGTTCATTCAAGGCCGATTTGGCTCTGTCGTAACTCGTTTACTGGACTAAATGGCAAAAATAAGAAAACGAGTGAAATTTTCTCGAAAAATGTAAAAATCTTGTGGAGAAGAGAAGTGATTGAAATTTCCTCTTAAGTTTAAATTGTTTTAATGCAAAGTTTATGTTGTATTTTTCCTGATACCACCAATTTACACTTGGTTTCTCGTGTTGAAGAGCGCTGAAGTATTTCTCAAATGCCGGAAGGCGATTATCTCCCAATAGGTAATGTACGATTATTCAAATTATACTCAGTAATGCATAGTGATCCAGGTAAGACGTCGTCGATTGTTGCGATATTAACGGAAGAACGGAGTGAAAGATGAATGCTCATCAGGAGTGGAAGACCCTTCACCTTCGTCCTGCGAAGTGCACGGTCGGATGTCCTTAAATGGAAAGGCGGGTATTAGGACTCGGCTCGAGACAAGGACATCTTGCAAGGCTTCCAGCGTAAAAGACGAGGATAGCGGACGTCACGAGCCTCCGACTGGACGGGCGATTAACTCCCGATTGACCCGAGACGTTTTCCTCTTCCACGTTCTTGCCGTCAGTTTCGGAATTTAACCGTCAGTTTCAAATGGATCGGAAAGGCGGAGAAAATCGGCGATCGGACTCAAGGTCCGATTTAAAAAAAATAGCATTTATCAAATTTTCCTTTGATGTGCACCTCCTGTAAGGGAATCCTCCCTTGGAATACCTACTACAGTATTTCTTATATTCCGATAACTTGTCGTATTTTTATTTTGGGCCAATTTTGAAATTTGAATAGCGAATTTTTTGATATTTTTGACCTAAACACCCTTAAAAGTAGTCAGAATATGATCAAATTTGTCAAAATGTTACGTTTCAAAATATGAAATTATTGTGTGTTATCTACGCACCACTGGTTTAAATGATTATTTACCATAAATACTTTGAAAATTGTGTTGGTCTCCTAAGTACACCAGCATCGTGTGTGTTCGTGCGGAATGTCCAGTTATGGAACATTGGCTTTCAAATGGAATGGCCCCGGTGTTCCCGACTGTCCGCCGAGCTGATGGCGACAGCTGGAACGCCGAGGGTGAGATTACTGTCCGGTAATGACTTTGTCGCCAGAGTTGCATCCTATTACGAACCGCTGTCTCGCTCGCTCTGATGGGATTCCCCGCATTGCCATCTCTCTCGATCCGTGCTGCAATATATGGCCTGGCCTCCCATACCTGACGATTGTGAAGCTCTATGGTTGACAAAATAGCGATAACATTCTACACTCACGCCTACTATTGTATAATTGTGCGTGTAGAACACTAGTGTGGAGTGTAGAACTATAGTGTAGAGAGCTGAAGTTCAACATTGTACGATCTAAAGGATAGTCCGTGCGTGCATAAATATGCCAACTTTGACGGGGGACTTCTCGCTATTCACGTTCCTTACCACCTAATTCATGATCATGATCATGACAATGTCTAGATTCCTCTGCGGGTGGGCGGTATGAGCCGTACAACAGGATCCGATAGGTTCAGAGCTCATTTTTAGGTTTTCAAGCTTTTTTTGAGTCGGTTTTATTTTCATGATAATTTCAGACGTTTTAAAACCTCTGGTCTGATTTACCATAAATCTCAAAGAATCAATAACATGTAAAAACGTTAACTTAAACAAGTTCTCATGTTTATTTATTTTTTTGTTAAACTTTTTTCACAAATTGACGCTGTACAAAGTAATAAATTTATATATTTCTCTCATACGACTCCCCATCCTCGATATGATATGTTGGGCGATTGGGCGGAAAATCCAGTTTTCTCTCCCCCAATTAGTGTCGGCGTCATATATTATTCAATCAGCGGCCCTGTTGCTGATTGCTCGTACTTGACCAGAAATTCGATACCTCCCCCCTGTCGCATTCGTCAGTCAGATATCACATTCGATTTTCGACGAATCAATCACTTGCGATGACAAAGTTACTATTCCATTAAGATTATGCAATTATGTGTGTATCCGGTAGTGGGATTCGATTATAATCCTATCGCCCTCCCGATATTGTATCATCCCCTAGGATGGCCCCCGTGGTTTCCAGCCTGGATCGCTTTTTTTCCAAGGGTTGCTTAATTATTTGGGAAATCGTTAATATCTGCTCCAAGCAAGCAGGGGAAATCGATGAGGATTGCTATAAGACATTATGGCATTTATTTCTGGGACACTTCAGTAAGGTTTAGGTAAATGCCAGTCAAGGCTAAATGTGGGGACACCCCCAGGTTGGCTCCAAACGCGGCTGCCAAGTGGCGCCTCAATATGAGTGTCGCGAACAGTATAAAACGATTAAACCAGTCTTCTCGCGACGATTTGACCATTGGGTTGACTTTACACCAATGCGAGAAATAGGACACGAATTGTGTCGTGTAGTTGCAAACCCAGCCATCTCCAAAATGCCAAATTTTTCAGAAAAGGTGATTTTTTTGTCATGCTGAACTAGATAAACTGTAAAACCATTATTTTTGCCTTCAAGGTCACATTAGGGGTGAGTGTTTGAAAACATATTCTTGAATGGCTTGAGCATATGGAGTTATTCACAATCTTATCTTGGATTTGGCCGTTTTTGAAACTCATTCTGGAGTTGGCCGTTTCAGCAGCACATCATGATTTTCAAACGCTTGTCCAACAGCGATTTGGCTGGTTTTAAGATAGTTTCCTAGTTCCGATGGATGGATCATGTATATTAGGGCTCAGGAAGCAGAAAAAACGGCATTTCCACAAATTAAGGAGTTGGCCGGGTTTGCAACTACGCGACACAATTGTTGGATGGTAGGAAAAGAACAAGGTGGAGTCAGAAAACGCGACAATGAGCGAAATTCACTTACGCGGTATCTGCGCAGCGGCTGAACCGATTTCGGGTTTGTAAAGCTCATTATCTCCCATACTGGCTTAGAATTGATGAGATTTAGCGTTGAAAAAAGTGGAAAAGTAGTGGAGAAGTTGGCCATTTTCTGCTATTCTCGTGAGGCAAGTAATTCATGGTTGATGTTTTCTGAGATTTTTGGTTTTCAAGCGATCTCGAGAATGGCAATACGGCTAACCTGAAATGCAATTTTCGCTGGTCATTCAACTGATTGGCTGAACTGGCTCTCGATCTCCCTGGTTCGACGATTTTCCGAGAACTACGCCGTCCCGGAAAACAGACCTTAATTTCCAGGTATCCTTCCCGTTTCAACTCGTCGAGTTCACCGCCAATTTCACCTTCCCATTGAATATTAACCGTCTTGCCCTCAAAAGCGACTCAATTTGTTGCAGAGCCCCTTCCACCTGCATTCTGTTGCACGTAAGACGTCGGTCCGTGTTTCCTTGCCGGTAGCTCATCCTCTGGGGAGGTCTCCCGCTCTCGCAACTTCTCCCGACGTCTTCCTAAATAGAACATGAAGACACCGAAGGACACCCTACACTTTTCCCCAGGACCTCCTCGCAGTTTCTCCCATCTAACCCTAAACGCGAGCGTCCTCAATCTCCTCATTCGAACTGGAAGGCATCGGGTGGCCGGGTTATGTATTTTTCATGGCTTTACCTTTGCTACCTTTTCTCTTCATTCTCTCTTGGTCGGTTTTTCTTCCGATATTTATGCCTTTTCCAAGGACCCTTTCTTTTCCAACTGTTGTTCTATTCCCCGTTTCCATTTTCCCTCTCTCTCGCAGTCTTTCGCCTCCTTCGGTTTCATTTTATCACCTGCCCGCTACCGTTTGGCTATGCTGGAAGCCAAATAGCCTCCAGCGTCGCTTTTTTTCTCTTTTTCGCACATTTTTTCATCCTTTCTTCAAGCATATTTTTCACCCTCAAAATAGGCATCATGAAACTCTGCGACCCCATGTGCGACCGTCCCTTTGCTAGACCCTTCTTCCAACAGGCCGGCAGACCTGATGAATGCTCATCTATATGAAGTATTTGCCCTTCCATTCTCGATCAATTCACCCTTCCACGCTCAGTTTTCGTTCTACCGTAAAATAATATTTCGCACAAAGTCCCCCTAGTGAAATAGTAGGAAGGTACCCTGAAACTTGAACCGACTCAACATCGGCCCTAATTGATTGATCAGGGAAATGCCATTGACGGCCATTACACCAGAAGTGAAAATAATTGCGAATAATATTGAAGTAAATCAATGTAGTCCAGGAAACAGGGGATATTTGTTTTTAGTCCGGACGAATTTTAAAATTGTCATAGTGAGTTTTTGACCTAAACATCTCAAAAGCAGTCAAAATATGATCGAAATCGGTCACATTTTTACGTTTCAAAATATGGAAGTATTGTGTGTTATCTACGCACCACTGGTTTTTCTCCATTTGCAATTTCAGTTTATTACTTTCTAGTTTTTCAAGCTTCTTTTAAGAGTCGGTTTAATTTTTTGTTAACAATTTTTTTTTCAACTCGATGCATCAATCTGGTAGGAACAATACCGAAGTCTTCAGGGCCTCTGTTCTACATGATCGCACCAGCAGCAGTACCAACCTCGTCCGCATCGCTCCTCAAGCGCTACACCGCAATAACACTACATCATCTCAGCGCGTAACATCCTCCGCCCGTTTTGCCGTCACGGCTTTCCATCCGCAAGAGACCAGCAAGGACCTCAGATATTGTTTAATAAAAGGGAACTCCCACCCCACCCCCTTCATCTTCGCCCCTGCAGCACCAGCCAGTGTCTCCCTTCGGCTACAGGAAATTGCACGGTAAATAACATCGGCTCCTCTCGAGGCCCTTCGAACTTTCCTCTTCGCACTACAAGCCCTTACACTTTTCCCTCATTCGCTCATCCGCCGCATCACTTCATACCGAGGGTTTTAAATTGCTTTCGAACGCTTTTCAAAACTCCGTTTTATTAATCCTGCAACGACCCCCGTCTACCTACTGAACAATCGAAAACCCTAGAAAACGACACCGCGCCCTGGGGAATTATTTTTACGTAAACAGTTTGGATTACTTGATTCTGAAGTGATTTTGTTCTCAATTTCGACCTAAGTCATGAATCATGATTTTTGACTGGTAACTCCACCATTAGAAAATGCCTGACGTATTTCGATATTAAGGCCTGGTTTATTGACAAAATTTATCCTCCCTATATCCGAAGAAGCACCCGATACCCATCACCAATGAGACTTTTACATTGAAATCTGATGTAAATAGGTACAACCGTGGTGAAGTATATCTGAAGCTTCGTTGAATATCGGGGAGATTAATTTTGTCAATAAACCGGCCCTAAGTCTATTCTAGCCATAAACCATGTGAATGCAGCGATACCCGTATTCTGACGATATCAGGGATTGAAGTGTACAAACTTAAACTAAGGTAAACTTAAACTAAAACTGAATCTGAAAGTGAATGTGCAAGTGAAAGTGAAACTGGAACTGAAACTAAAACTGATACTGAAACAGAAAGTGGACGTGCGAGCGGAAATGAAACTCAAACTCAATTTTTAACTCGAACATAAGCTCAATCTGAAACTGAAACTCAAACTTAATTTCTGAAACAAGCTCAAACTGAAACTGGAAGAAAAACGGAAACCGAAATATGCATTCAAACTGGAACTAAAACCGAACTTATGACTTGAACTCAGACTGAACTTATACTCAAGTTTAAAGTTAAGTCAAGTTTGAGTTTCATCTATAGTTTGACTTTGAGCTACAGTTTGAGTGTCAGTTTGTGCTTGAGTCCGAGTTTCATTTTCAGTCTGAGTATGAGTTTCAGTTTAAGTTTAAGTTCCAGATCCAGCATCAGCATGTGTTTGAGTTTCACTTTTAGTTAGAGTTTGAGTTTAGGTTTTAGTCCTAGTTTGAGGGTGAGTTTCAGTTCCACTTCCAGTTTCAGTTTGAGATTTGGTTTTAGTTTGACTTTGAGAAATCTCTACAAGTCAAAATGAGTAACCTGCTTTTGAAGTCGGTTGAAAATTCCGTATCATCTCGGTGGGTTGAAAGTAGACCAAGATGCGGTTTATTTGCAAATTACGGATTGGAAGACCGTTCGATAGCGTTTGAAGTTTGAAAAGCGGCGTTCTAATAAGCCTCGTTTTTCGAGTTCTCTTCTTCGCTCAGTTAGTCCCATACATTAGCGGAGTCGGTTCCTCGTCAGGAACTTTCCAAACAAAACCTAAAGGCCTTTGGATTCGCCTTTTCATTTTATCGTAGACAACCACTCGGAAGTTCAACGGCCCAATCGAATCCTCCGACGACTCATCGAGAAGGGCGTTCTCCTTTGACGGCTTCATCCCATCTTCTTACGCCTGCGTTCCTGGAAGGGGATTCGGGTGATTAAAACTTTTAAGTTTGCTCGTTTGAAAGCGTCGGAGCTGAAGTGTCCTCACGCAGAATGGCTCGGAGGTCCTGGATGGAGGAGTTCGACGATGTCAAAACCTTTTCTTACGAGTGAATCCTTTTCGGGCGGATGATTATAATCGGCGGTTGTCAAACTTCTGGCGGCTGAATCGGCTGTACATTTAGTCCGGAATGACTCGACTCGTTTCATTGGTGTGATCACTGCTGCTGGCTTAAGTCGGATAACATGTCTTTTCGAGTCAGTGAAGCTTCGGTTGGGTGCGTGAAGCTTACAGCGCAACACTTCTGTTTTCCGCCTCATTATGGCGTCCTCCAGAAAGTGAAAAAAAGTCTTGCAAAATGTAAGAGTCACACGTCAGCATTAGGTACATCCCTCTGTACCGTTTCCGAACATTTTTTGGATTTTTCAATATTTTGATTTTTTCAATATTTTGTGGACTGTTTTCTGTCTGGATTCTTTGTCTTTGGATTTGGACCTTGATCTTGCCAAGGTCCTTGTACTTTCATGTTGACTGAGTTAATGGAAGTATGGTAATCAGAGCTTCAGAAAAAATGTCTACTTCTATACTCAGAATCAGTCTGTGTGTCCGTATGTCCATCTGTGGTCATTTACAAAAATGGCCATAGCTTCCTCAATTCTCAACCTTTTTTCAAATTTCTTGAACTGAAACTTCTGCCTCAGTAAGACCTAACACCCTATTTAATCGGAATTAGAATTACCCACAGTACTTCCGGTATATTTGCATTTTAGTGTTTTCTATTTTATTTTTTTCCGGCCGCAAAAATGAACCGAATTGAGCGTTCTTGGCCTTAAAATCTTTGTTTTACTTTGCAGAATATGTGGATATTTTTCATATTCCGATACCATGGCGTGTTTTTATTTTGGGTGAATTTTAAAATTGGCATGGTTTTTTGATATTTTTGAACTGAACACCCTCAAAAGCAGTCAAAATATGATCAAATTGTGTCCCAATTTTACGTTTCAAAATATAGAAGTATTGTGTGTATCTACGCACCACTGGTTTCATTACTGATTCTCGAACTTGGAAATCCGTTCTTCGGTATTTTCCAATTTTGAGTTCCACGCTCTCCTACTCCTCCTAATTTCGTCCAATCTCAACCCTGAATCGAGGATTGTTCTCGTCAATTAAAACTCTCTAATCTTAAATTTCATCGTGTGGGTTTTTTAAGCCCCTCGGGGCGAGAACTTTGACAGATGCTCTTGACGCAACGTTCCGTATCCTTTTCTCGGTTCATCTCGGTCGCATTAAAAATTCATTAGGTTTCTACCCACTTGAGCCGTTTTCGGATCGGCGACAATAGGGAGTTTATTTTGAAAGCGCCGACCGGCTTCGTGGGCAACGGAGGTTATTAGAAACCTTAAGTCACCTACTTAACGAGCCGCAAGGGCGGGCAGTAAACACCTTGGGCTCCTGTAAACCGATGGCCCGGGCGGCCCCACCTGTTGAAAGTTGAACGAACTTGCCGAACGATTTAAATGCGATAGGATTTGCGTTGAATATCGTATATTTGTCAATGTCGAGTTCATTTATCCATAAAAATATTAAAAATTGCTACAGTACGATTGCGTACTTTGCCTATGCTAGGGCGGTTAAAAAACTCAAAATTGGCTGACATTAATTTTATATAACGATGTTTCCTAACTTTGATTGTTCAAATTTGTTCTCTTTTGAATAATCCTCAATGCTTTTTCTCTGTTGCAGGTACGTTACATTGAGGTCTTGTAGAACGAAGGCTTCTCAAGAGCTAAGGACCTCTGAAGATGCCGAGCTGGACCCGCTGGTCGTAAATTAACTTTTTCTACCATACAACAGTCATTTTATCATGATTCACCATATTGGTAATGCATACATTTCACCAAGAAAATAATCTATTTAGAGTAAAAAAACTTAAATTTATAAATTCTTAAACTTGAGCATTTTCTATTATTTTAAGAAATTAAATTAATTAATTTCGTCATGCACGATAAACCCCTTTTATAGGTCAACTAGGTACACATCTATTTTATAGAAAAATGACTATTCATTTGCCAAAAACGGCTCGAAATTCGTCATCATCGAGAAACCTCGAGTTTGACGCAGAGTTGTAAAACATTTTAAGACGAGAATTATAGGGTTGGAATTACGAGGCAATGAAATGGGACGAATTAAAAAAGTTGTCGAAGGATTTATGTAAATGAGTTTTTAAACAATTTCCAAGTAAATAAATCCCGGGAGGCTCTTCTTTGCGGCTCGGAATAAATTGAAGAAAGCAGCCGGCCTTTTTATTCAGTTTTTAAACAGCTTTTGAACTTTCGGAAGTTTTTTCATCGAGTTTTTTCTTCCCTAGTCGTATGGAAAACTTGGAGAGCTCACCTGGGGTTCAGTTTAGTGATCGTTGCAGTTTAGCTGACGTTTGTCCCAGAACGGGACCAGTTATAGGACCGTAAAGTTTAATATTCTCCGATAATAATAATAACCCCAAGATGGCTGAGGGGACGTTTTAGACGCATGCCAGGAAGGCCATTCAAAACTCGAGAAAGCCTCGTAGTTAATGGGGATTTCCCTCGCCGAATTCCCTTAACGGTTATTAAATATTGCACTGGCTTCATTTTCCCTCGTAAAACAATTCGTCCTCCTTGCACTCTAGTGTTATCGTTGAAAGTTCGATATTATTTTGACCCTAATTTCGGGCGGCAGTCATCAATTTGGTTTACGATGCTGGGGGGTTCAAATTTTCGATGCCTTCACCCTGGAGTTATTAAATTGCGTCAACTGTACGCCTCATCCTTGAAATTCGTCAAATAATTCGATTTGTATCTTCAACCTGCCTTGGACTGGTTATCTATTTCCCACATGAATTTCAAAAGAAGTGACGTCGATTGGCTAAAATGACATTATTCACTAGAAACTGGATAAGTTCTAGTTTTTCCCGAAACGGAAATAAAGTACAAGTATTTTCAGAAATAATTTTTTTTCTATTTTTGTTGATGTTTGAACTGCAATTGCTGTACGTAGAATTTGGGTTTTGACCATGAATGAAAGCTAGGCTTATAGGAAATTTAATGCTCAATCCAAAACTGTCCTCAAAAGTTGAAAAAAGTTGTTTTGAAGCAGAGAAATGTGGGTTTTGTTTAAGCAAGGAATGGTTTTCCCGGAAAAAACTTGAAAAAATCGTATTTCGGAAGTGGTTTGAGATAGAAAAATGCGGTTGTCGGCGTTTTGTTTCATCTTCGATCTGGTTTAACCCAAAAATATTTCCAACACCAAGTTCGGAACACCATTAATATACCATGTCGACGTTTGCGTGAACGTCTGTCCGACCGATTCTCTTACCGTGAAATGGAAACTGTATAGTGACATGCATCCAGTTTTCAACGTTTTCAAGGTCACAAATGAAGAGTTTTCCTTCAAAACTGCATAAATCCACTTTCGAGTTTTGTCGATATCGATTTCGTTTTTCGATTTTCGATTTCGATTCATAGCAGTTTTGGTACCTATTAGCAATCAAAAATCGAAAAAACGAAATCGATATCGACAAAACTCGAAAGTGGATTTATGCAGTTTTGAAGGAAAACTCTTCAAGTATGAGTGCTGGAATTTTGAAGTCTCCGTTGCTCCACCAAGTGCCAATTGCCACCAAGTGCTTGATAGTCAACTCATAAGATAAATTCATCGTTGCCATCGACGAATATGCGGTCCGTCATTTTTCAAATTCGAAAAATTTAATCATCGGCTAATTTTCTCGTTTGTTGGTGTTAACAACTCGGCAGAATTAAATGTTCGGCGCGAAGTGGTGTCAACGGGGGTCTAATGGCACCTGGTCCTGCCCACGCCGACTGCCCACATGGATGTCACTGCGCAGAACGCATTCGCCAACCTCACCTGCCTTGAAACCATTCCCACGGAAAAGATTTCGGATTTCAAAAATTTCACCAGTTGACTCATTTCTGCTTCGACGCTGTGGTCTCACCTTTTTACGAGCACGATGACCTGCACCTTGGGAATCTTCTTGTTGGGAGTGTTGGAAAAAACTCGGTGTCTCCAAATCGTTTACTGTACAACTCATTGCAAAGAAGTCCTTTGGTAATGAATTCGAACGCTCCTTTTTAGTCAGAAGCGTTCCTTGCCCCGTCCCCTTCAACCAGTTGGTCTCCGAGTGTGATGAACTGAAGAACAATGTCTGCAGAGGAATCCCTAGAATAATTAACATTTTATTTCACCAAACCTGACTATCTTAACAAACTTGAGGTTTTGTAATTTCCAATTGACCTCTCTTCAATATTGTTCGCTGTCAAATTTTCTCCAACGCTTCTGGCCGAATACGGTTTCTCCTCCTTTTCCTGAAACGGATCCCCGGGCATAAAGCCGAAGAATCCCAATTTTGAAAACCCTCGGAAAACGTTGGGGCCAAACTGCAATGCATCGGGGGCCATTTCAACTTGTATAACGTTCCCGTTACAGCCCTATCTAAATTCCTCGGAGCACTCACGATATTTTCTTCTTTTTCACTTCAACTGATTGCATTCCTGGTTTTCCTCTTCCGCCCATACTCGGCCCCCGAATGGCGCATGTGTGCGAAGGTGGAGGACGAGATTCCCATAAAAGGGCTGCCGTAATTTCTCAACCCCAACCCGACCGAATAGCTCTGTGCAACCGTTTGGAGAAAGTTATAGCATTTTCACATGCTATCGACACCTTTAGTGCCATGGAAATCTTCGCATCTCTTCAACGGCGACCTTTCTGATTCAAGTGCTGACTGGAGCCCGGTGAATTTCTTGAGAGGTTTTCCAACAATATTGCTGTAAGTAGGTATCAGGAAAGCAGCGGTATCTAGTCAGTTGAGCGCTTTTTGCTACCTTGCGTTAAATCGTGCAATTTTTTTCCAACTTTTTTGCCGCCTTTTTTTTTTACAAAATAGCTCGGTACCAAGGATCCCACTTTGCAGTATGAACCTTCATTTCATCTGTTGGTAATGTTCTAAAATTAATGAAGGCTCCGACTTCTAAGTGATACGTTTAACGAGGAGTAGCCCTTGGTACTGAGTGATACAATAGGCCTAATTTCCTCGTCCTTCCAAGCATTGCTGTCAGGAGGATTGTTTTTGATTTGTATTTTTATTGTTTAGTTTTTTAAATGCGTCTTTTTAGAGCTGGTTTTACTAATTTGTTAAAATGTTTTTATACAAATGATGATGAAATATTCTTCAGAGTTGAAGTGGGCACTTCTAATTTACACGCTTGGGTACCTAAATCAATTCGAAATTTTAGATACGTTCACATTTTTTTCCCACGTCGTTTGTTCATTCCAGCTGAAAATTCATCCGAATATCCGTTGAAACGAATAAATCGCCAACTATATGCAGGAATTTCCAGTCATTCAACTGGAAAGGCCCTTTCGAAAGCATTCCGAACACAAATGTGACGCATCTTTGCAAACTTTTGTTCCTACTCTATTGTTTATCCTTTCTCCGCGTGCGCACAAAGAGCAAAAACCGTTGAAATACTTTCGAAGGTTCGCCAACTTGGAGTTCCTTAGCTGAGTCCTCAGGTCACTCCTCCCTCCTCACCAGCTCCTGTCAACTTGTCGCCCTCCTCCACCTCCTCCTGTTCCGGGGCGACCGTCCGCCTACGTTGAGCGACCCTCAGCCTTTCAGTGCTGCCCGGGCGCTTGCGCGTTAAGTGTCGTTTGTTTCCGCGAGTGTTAACTCAGTGCCGCGAAAATAAGGTTCGTTGTTAATCTTCGTAAGATACATTATTTATTACGCCGATACGCATATATTCAAATTGATGTATTGTTTCTTATATGGATCAAGGTACGGCGATGAATATAAGTGTCATTTTTCGCTGGATGATATTATGTCGAATTTGAGTATTTTTCCATAAATGGTGACTTCAAAGTTTTTAGCGAATTTCTCACTAACGATTCTGTGAACGCAGGTAGTTGTCTAGATCGAGCTATATTTTGCTCGTTTTGAGCCGATTAATTGCTGAATCTTGAATAGGATTAATTTAATGTTATTGACATCAACACCATTCATCGCCGTGCCTTTTCATCCAATTATCAAAATGAGTAAATTCCTGTTTCCCGAAGGTGCAACAAGCTAAATGAGTCATTATTTTCAAATGTCGTGGTACCTACCTGTGCATCGAGCATAGGTTGCATTCAGTTTTGCAACACCAGTCGTTGCAAAAAGATAGTTTGGTGTAAAATCAGGAGACTCCATAAATAAGGGCAAGAGTCGTGGACAAATTTTTGAAGGGGACACAATTTTATGATGCAGAACGTGTTTATTTTGAAAAATCCTAAAAAAAATTGGAAAGCAATTTGCTACGGAAGAAAAGGTCCATTTTTCGTCTACGTTCACCCAATTTATTTGTACACCAAGTAAACCCTGTGCCTGTAACCAGGGATTTTAGTTTTTTGAGTTTTTTCACTGTTCCATCGGCGTTTGTTTTCTTAAGCTTGAACCACTTGTTGAGTTGCTGGGTTCTTGACCTCCTGGAAATGTCGAGCTATCCTGATTTGAAATTTGTCCCAAAATCGAAACTGATTAATGAATATCTTCGGAATTATTTTCAACGATACTTCATTCCACCGTTATCAATCTTGGGTCGTTCGCCTTCCGACTACGACTGATAAGTGGGTGACTTTTTCGGCTACCGATTGCCGGCATGAAAGTCAATGAAGTTTATCAACATCTGGACTTCAAGGTGGATGAACTGAGACCACCTGCGACACGAAGTCGTCACGGAAGTGCGCCCGCGAATCGATAGGCGACCTTTCATAACGTTTCCGCTCACTGACGGTCCCACAATGTGAAACGGCCTCGGTTATTATTTTTCAAAATTATCTACCGTCCATCCCACTAAAACACGAATTTGCCCCTAAATTATCCTGGCCATTCACCATTAAAATTGTTAGGTGCCACTTCGATGAACTAACCATTCGAAAAAGTCGATTTTTTAATAATTCAAGCAAAAACTGGAATTTCAACAAAAAAAACCACTTCGATTATCCTCAAACAAATCGGATTTGCTGAAATGCTGAATTGTTAGTAGCGCTTCAAGTACTGCCATTAGGTGTAGTTTATGCGAGTGCTGATCGCGTGGGTCGTTATCTGGTAGTCGTCGTTCACCGAGAAGGCGAAGTCACCAACTTTAGTTGTTGATTCAGCTCTTCAAACCCACACATGTTGGAGAAGGTACATCTTAGGGCCACTCTGGAACAACAACAGCAACTATACCGAACAATAAACCATCATTCACAACAGGCGGAGGAAGCCTTCATAAGTAACTCGGCTCTTCGATCTGCCTCTTCAGAAACAATGAGACAATAGACGACTTATTGAGTATCTATTAACTCTTTCGTTGGTTTAAACATTTCTCCGCCCTTTCCGTGTATTTTCTCGACCACTTTCATCCAAAGTGGCTGGCATCAACGTTCAACTGGTTAATTGTTGATTCTATGTTATTATGTTACGTATGTTGGACAAGTCGCGGAAATTTTTGACCTGATTTAATAGATGCTATGGTCAAAAACAAAAAATATCTAAAATGGATTTTGCAAGCTAAGGCCAATATTCTGAGACCTTAAAATTTCAAATCTGTTCATTTTTTAGGGTAGCAAAACACAAAACGGAAGCCTTAAAAAAATACCTATATTTTTGAAGCATTGTTAGTTACCGAAATTCCGGTAATGCAGGGTAAGATGTATTGCCGAAACGTTGAGGAATTTTGAAAAAAATATGGACTATTTTGGAAGAAATGGCATTTTTTTGACTGACTCACTGACAGTATTGTTCTGAAAGTGGCCCTTCACTATCCGTTTACTGGGAGAGTAAGCATTGCCTTGATTGGTCGAGGTGGAGTTGGCGTTCAATCCGAAAAATTTCAGTGGCGTTTGAAGTCTCGTCTCCATGGCCACTCTAGCAGAAATTGGTTTGGAAAATTCTCGATTCTACTTCGAAAAGCTATGTGTGGTTTACTTATCTCTATCAAAACGGATCATTCTTAAAACATGATTATATATTTTTCTGTGCAAAATTTACTCGCCTGTTCTATTGGAATTGGTACATTAGAGATATAAGAACCTTTAAATAACGCTATTGGAATTTTGATTATTTGACCAAGTTCCTTAATATTAACCGTAACCCGCTAATTATCAATTTAGTGAACCGCAACTATGAAAAGCCTTTACATTATTGGTCTAGTAGATTTTTTTTGGCCCGAGATAACAAATCTTACGGCTTCTGATCTTTCGAAAATGATTTATGGAGCCTAATACGCGTTATCGGCGATCTTATGTTCCGAAAAAATCTGTTAATCGATGTTGGGCCGTAAAAACCGAGAAAGAGTTAATGCGGAGGTCGCGAGATACGGACGTATGAGCCATGTGTTCGTTAATCTACGAACTGGCGGACGTAACCCAGCGAAGGATAACTGACTCGCTTACGATCTATGCCCGGCCCTCCTGTTCGGCCCTAGGATCCGATAAGGGTCACGTGATGAATCTTTCGTGGGAACCCTGGGTTGAATAAAATATCGAATCCCCAACTTTGACGTTCGATTCATCTTTGCTGCTGCGGCTTTGCCCTCCATTCGATAGCCATGTTATCTGGCCGACACTAAATCACGGCTCGTTCGATTCGGATTGGCCTCTCGAACGAAGTCGTTCATTCACTCTGATTGCAGCTTTCGTTTGACACATGAACTTCTGTTTCGAGATTGTGTAAATACCAATTATTACAGGAAATGTTAGCGATCTACCCTCAGCTTGGCCAGACATTCGGCCCTGTGCCTTCTTGCTTGCGCTTCACGATTTAACGACTTATCAGGGGTCTTGTACCATTATTATCATTATACCCTGCTCTTGGAGTGTAGGAAAATTTGGATGAATCTGGGGCGAAAGCAGGACCAAAGCCAGTCAGCTATCCTTCATTGGGCTGAGTCCCTAGTTTGTAGATCAACTAACACATGATTCATATAATTATGTATACAAACCGTAGTAAAATGTTGAGGATCGACGTGTTATTCAATTTTTGAAGTCAAATATCAGGGGTAGGGTCTTCAGATAAACTCTTGTCTCTTTCGCCCAAAAGTCTTTGGCGAAAGAAACAGAGTTTATCTGAAGACCCTATCCCCCTGATATTTGACTTCAAAAATTATGTACCTATACGGTTGTTTATCACGACCTGAAGCTTTGTTCGAACAGGCCAGTCCTTGACAGTCCCAGACTAGATACTGATGCCGCCTAGACCCAATCATATGGCTTGAATTTGTCTGGTAGCGTTGTCGTCATTTGTCTGGGACTGTCCAGGACTGGTCTGGCCGAATGAATCTTATTTGTCAGGATTTCCGACCCAAAATTGGTTTCAACACGTTTTCCCTCACAAACCTTGAGTGCTTAGTTGTTGTTATTACTGGTGAAGAAGGCGAAATCAAAATCAGGCTAACGTGCGTCAAGTCGTGACTGGTCTCCCAAACATTTGTAGAGTTCCAACTGTGAGAGTGACAATGTCAGAGTCTCAGCAAACGAGTCGCATCCGTTTTCATTAAAATTCAGCGTAGACGAAGTTCTAGCTGAGCAGAAAAATAATTTTAATTGGACGATCGATCGAAGACGCAACTGAAGAAGATCCTCGAAAATTCTGGAAACTGGACTTACAGGCTTCAAATCGTTGACGCGGTCGGACTCAGGCATCTATTTCAAAGCGCAGGACATCGAAAAAGACAGGAGATTCCTAAAAGAGATCCATCTCGGGGATAAAGTGGTGGTGAGTCGTTGACGCCGTAGGCTGGCGTCTTTTTTGGTCAAAATTTTGTGGCCACGACATCGTATCGAACCACTGATCCGATTTTGATGAAACTAGTCCTAAAAGTTGTGGTTTGCTCCAACTTGGTGCATATTGTCTGGGCAATCCGATCGGAAAAGGTTAAGTGGTCAAATTTGGCGTAATTAGGGTATATTTTTGATAAAACGCAAAAACTCAATTTTGAAGGTGATGCCGTGGGTTTAGAATTTTTTGAGCATTTTTCCCGGGTTCCTCGCTTGATTTACCATAAGATAGGGGGTTTTTTCCGTAAATTTTGAAAATTTTGTTTTTTTAATCTGTTTGGCTTGAAATTTCTTACCACGGTTTCTCCTTTTTCGCGTTTTTGCCAATTTAAGGAGGCTCTACTGCACCGATTTTGACTTTATTGAGCTTGTTGGATTCCTCGAAGGTTTTTACACTTTTTTCACTACCTATTAGTCGAAATTAGTTGGGTTTTGGTGATTGAAAACTGGTCTGACGACTAATAACATCAGGTGGTTCTAAGTAGATAGCACATGTGGCGTTTTTTTAGGTTTTGAGTGACTTCTAGTGGATTTTTGGAAAAACGACGTAGTTCAGCGCACGGAGCACGAGATTTTGCATAAAAATATGCATCGAACTCATTTTCGCCAAAATTTTGGATAGAACATGTTAGAAATTAAGCGACGAAATAACGAAGTTATGATGAAACCTAATGAGTCCTATTTGTGGGCAATAGTGGTTGAATTTGAATTCAATTTTCTCACTCTTCCTTACGATTGAAGCAACTTATGACGCCACCGATTTCTCATTTTATCAAATTTTCCGACTCATTCAGCGCTTGTTGCACCTACACCGATTCAACTACATCAATTATCTTACGTCCAAATTCGGACATTCTATTCGGATGAATTCGAGCTGTCCTCTGAAATGTTATTCTCGGTTGTGGTACAGTTCGAAAGGAAATAGTGCTCTCCAGTCGCCGACGGTGGATCGAGGAGGAGCAGATGGATTATCGGACGAAGAGATAGAAGCGGCTTTTCGCGAGGTGAATGTCAAAATGCTCATCACGCAATATACGGCTCTACTGTTGCAGACGACTAAAAAAACCGCCCTAGTGCCGCCGACCTTCGTCCACAGCAGAGAAAGGTACGGAATACTAAATATAAATTCATCTCTGTGTATTGAACTCGTTTGTAAAATTGTCAACCTTCCTGCGGATGCTCCTCGAGCCTTTATTTTACATTTTTGAGGTAAAATATTGCTGATTTGAGTTTTATTCAATAATTCAGCCCTCTAACCGTGGTCCATCAGCCTTTTTAGTTTTTACTGGTGATTATACCCATTTTTTCCAAAAATTTCCAATTTTGTAGGGGTTGCAGTGGGTTTAGAATTTTTCGAGTATTTTTCTCGGATTCCTCGCTTGATTTATCACAGGAAAGGGAGTTTTTATAGATTTTCGACCTTTAGATGATCGATAAGATAGGTATGGCTAGAAATTAACGCATTTAATTTGAAAGCGACTGCGTGATGCTGAGCGCCTTGATGGCCAGATTTCCTTCGTCCATAGTTATTGAACAATCACGATCATCTGTCGACCGTTATGATTTTATCGTCGGTCGCTTGTCTTATCCTTCCTGCTATTTAGATTCGCCTCAGATCCTGTCGTGATGACTTGCCGGTGTTTCGGGCCCACTCTTCGCCCCACGTGGGACACAAATCACACGTCCGAAGTCAAGTTGAAATTGAAAATCGGATCAGAGATAAAATATAATAAATCTCTTTTACTGCTTAAATTTTCAAAATGCGTTTTCGAATTTTTGATCTTATTTTTCTGGGTTTTTAATTTTTTTATTTAAAAAAAGATGAAATAAACAATTATGTAGGTGGGTCGTAGTTTTTAGGCATGAAATTTCAGAATTAAAGATTTTCACTGTTCATCCAGTTGACTAAATAACAAGGTATCTAGATACCTTTTTGGTTGATCTAACATTTTTCCGTTGTAACAATTTTCACGAATATTTCCGAAGCCGGAATGAGTAAGCTCTTCTTAGTCAGAGCCTATTGCTGTTTTACGATTCGTCTTAGGACAATAGGCTAGCATGTGAAAAGGATTCGAGTAGGTTCTATCGCTTAGCTACGTCTTCATTTTCGATATTTCATCGCCCATTCAGTGATTTATCATCGACTGCGTCGGCCGAGCTCTCAAGGCGGACCGCTCGATAGTCATGTTTATTCATGTTCTTCTTCATGCTCGAATCAATTGTTGCATAAACCGATCGTTCATGTACGACATCTGTATTTCGATTTAACTAAAAATACGTTTCGTTGCCCACTTTTGGCATTCGTTTTATTTCGGTCCTCCTAGAGTGCAAGGATAGATTTGAATGAAATATTTCGAGACATGAGAGTCGCGGTTGTTTTGCTATTCTGGCGAGCTTCTGCCTAACAATGACTGGCAGTGATTGGGCCAATCACGGTCTACCACGAATCAACTTGTTGCTGAATTCCGGAGGGCGTTTTCAATTGATCAAATGCGAGAAATTACTCCGAAGCCTCATTGGAGTCTTTAGACGTCCGACATGAGATGGATGTTTGTCATTGATGATTGTTCTGCCGTTATTTTCTTGTTTTCTTTCCTGCTGCTCAGCGCTTGAACGATTTATTGAGAAGCTTATCGTACAGTTGGGTTGCTGTTGTGATCTTTGAAATGTGTGTTGGGGTGTTTGGAGGTTGACTTTCTACCGTATAATGTGTTATGGGATCATGGTGCGATTTGTAATTGCGGCTTTCTTCACAAATCACGGTTTGAAAGCATACAGAAAACCCATTCAAATCCTCAATCCGTTGAAATCACAGTTAAATAACGTATAATAAAAAATCTTCCGGATCATGTTAGTACGGGAGCCGAAACTGAAAAAACGCTATTCATTTTTGGATAAGGTTTGACCGTAGATTTTGAACATCTAATCCAAACTGAGGACGAAAATGCTAGTCTGCCACTTCAAATCGCAGCCACCCGTCTATTAGATCAAATTACAGGATCTACCTGCGAAAATTACGATGGTCCTGGATTTTGGATGTGTTGTTTGGGTAAATTAGAAGGTTAATAATCCAAATTTTCATGTTCCGATCTGTTTCGCTTCCTCCGCAATCTTAGAAAAGCCACGCCTTTTCTGCACTTTTTTTGGTTTTTCACCTATAACTTCTTCCCATTGCGTTTTTTGGCCTTCAAAGCTATCTTGAAAGTTGTAGATCAATAAATTTCCAACACAATTGATTTCATGATTTATGCTTGTAGGCTCAATAGTTTCGGAGGTACGGGCCGGCAAAAAAGGGCGAAAATTTCCAGAATTGTGAAATGTTGACCTTCTGTCTACTTCTCTAGGGAGAAACTCCGAAACTATTGAGCCTACAAACAAGAGTCATTCCATCAATTTTGTTATAAATTTATTGGTCTACAGGTTTTATAATAGTTCTAAAAGCCGAAAAACGCAATGGGAGTTAGCTACAGGCGAAAAAGCAAAAAAAGTCCGAAAATTTCCTGGTTTTTCGATGGTTGCGGAGGAAACAAGCCGATGGATTGAGGATACGAAAATTTCCCTCCGATTTCCCGCTAAAAAACAAAATGTTGGCGTGACAATCGCCATTAGTTTCTAAAATCGTGCCCCCCCTCCCCAAATAGTCGTCCCAAATCCAATCGATTCAGCATCTTCGATTTTTCCATCGGGAAAGTGTAAATCAGTGTTTTCTGGCCAGATCGCACCTTATCAACACGATCAAACGCCTTTGTACGGTTCGTCAACTCGTTACAAGGGTCCGCCCGTATGATTTTCTCTTTGATCGGACTGATAACGACCTAGACCGCTGGGGGAGACCGACGGTTTAGCTAACGGGGAGCACATGTCGCCATCCTTCGCTCATCTCAATGAACGGAAGCCTTCATCTTCGTGTCTCTCCTCGTATTATTCCCCCTTCCCTTAATAAACATGCTCGACTATGGGCACGAGGGAACTTCATCTTGCAAGGCATCCAATGCCAAGCTTACGAAATGTTGACGCCTTTATCGACTTTCGATAGGAATTTACCTATTTGACTTGGTTCAGGCAGTATAGCTGATTTTGCCATTTGCAATATTTTATCCGCATCAATCGATCTGCACCTAATTATTCACTCGAGTTTCCAAGAATGGCTCTTGCTCTGGAATAGCCGGGCTCAGAATGGAGGTGGGTGGTTTGTGATTCCGGGCGTTCCCGATTCAATAAACAGTCCATTGTTTGCTTGGCGAGAAGCGTGGAATAAATTTCGTCGCTCCCCCTCGACAACCCGTGCGGCTTTCACTCAGTTCGTGTTGTCAGTCCCTGAAAAGTTCTTGGAGTCTCGAGTGTTGAGCGGTTGAAATTCGAAGTGGTCGGGAAGATTCGGCAAATCCGGAAGCAAATTAGACAGGCCTGTTGCTTGGTGGATCTGTTCTTTCCCCAAGGCTGAGATCTTTTCCTAAGTTCTGCTGGTTTTTCACAAATGACGACTGGTACGGATAGTTTGATTGATTTTTAGAGAATTCAGGACCTTTTTGGAGTGAATCATATGGGATGAAAACGCTGGATACAATCCAGAACTTGCAGATTGCAATCCTGCCAACTTTCCACCCTTACTTTGGATTTCTATGATACTGTCTTCTTTCCAGCTCTTGAAACACCATCTTTCGAATTTTCCGCAAATCTAACCCGAAAATATCGGTTTCCATACTTTCAAAAACCAACCTATATCCTTCAGCATACTCTCACTCAATGTAAATCTACTGCTCCCGAATTTCCATAAGCCGGAGCCACTGCAATTAATCTGGCCATAGTCTCGCAAACGTATTCTCTCTTCAAACCGTTATAACTCCGGTGTCGAGGCCCGAAAATCAATCATACTTCGAAAAAGGAGCAGTGATAAGTCCATTTCGAGATCGATGACGGATAGAAGAGTCTGTCATATCAATCATTTGAGGTTAGCGCCCGTGATTGGGTCGGGGCAGGGGCGAGGGAAAAGAAGACGTCCGCAGACCCTTCGAGAGGTTGTCAACCGCGGCGTATTATGATTAATGGTGCAAAAATGAGGAAGTGAAAAAATTCAGTCGCCCCATTCGTTCGGCGAATCCCTCGTATAGATTTGTAATGGGGAACATTGTCAGGACTCGTAACCCGTAAGGCAACCCCGGGGGCAGGGGGTTGCACTTCGGTAGTAAAATTGTAAAACCTCGTGAGTCTCAATTTTTGATAAAATAAGGATTTGAGCTCTATGGGTAGTATTTGAGCCGTAGATCCATCAAGTGAAGCCGGATTCCTCAGTTTTCCTCTCATTTCTTCTCTGTGGCCATGTGCAATAACCTGTAAGTCAAAACCCTCCGGAGGTGTTCCATTAACTAGCACGTTTTTTGATACCCTGCCAAATTTCTGAATTTGGACTTAAAAGGATTTACACTTTTACTATCGACTTGACATTTCATCAAAATTCGTATGAAATTGCCACCATAAAACCACCATTGTTTTGTATCATTAGAGAAAAATTACCCAAAATCGGAGTTTTTACCATTATAATATTTGGAATTAGTGATAGTAAATGGGTGCTTAAAATGGGCCATTTGGAGGAAAAAATACCGAAGTAGGTTCCTCAACGTTTTTATATGTTTTTTGGGGTGCTGAATTCGAATTTCTGGTTTGCCACCTCAAAATCATGCGGCGTCACAACGAAAATCGCCAAAAAACCTCAAAATTTTAGGACTTCTTTTACTAATTTGCACATATTTTTAAAACTGTTTGCATTTGAGAAAAAGGTATGAATAGCTTTTTCAAAGATGGCTGAACGTGTGACAATTTGTGCGCAACCGCAGCATTCTAGCTCAAATATCAAATTTGGCCTGATACTTTTCCGAAATTGATTGCTTGACTTTTGAAGCTTTTTAGCATTATCATACTCATGGCACGTTCATAAAACACCTCATACACTTGGGTCGCATTTTTTGTTGGAATTTTCAAAATGTGCCTTCGAAACTTCGTCGGTAACGTCGGCCATATGCGTTCCTAGAAGAACCCCTTGTTTTGGGATGGTAATAAATTATACGCATGGGAATGTTCTTCAGGGAGCAATGGGATGGTATTTGTTTTCATTTTTGTTGTCGTAAGTTCGATATTTACGAGGGTTTTTTCTCTCAATATGTTCGCATACAATGCTCCTCTGGTAGGATCGCCCTTAGGCTAACAGATGTTCAAGTTCACCTACGTACAGCAGTAAAACGTCCGAAATTTATGCGAGAAATCTCGAAAATTACTCGCTTCGAAGCGTTATAATTTAATTTCGTCATTTTCAATGCGCAAGGCGCACCGTTTCACGGAAAATTCCCCACTCTCAACTGTAAATTTGTTCGGGGACAGTTAATCTTTCCACGATATTAAACGAACAGCCCCGGTCGTTCGAACCGTAGGCCAGTCGTTCGGCTGTCATTAGCCATGAAATGATATACTGCCAAGTCCAAACTGTCAAATCGTAACCGGGGATATTGCGGGTCGTAAATTTTCCAACGGTCAACACAAATCGAGCCAGGGCGAAACGAAGATTTACCTTTCAGCTTTCATTTGTTGGCCGACTGTCGAAAATGTTATTGTTCCGTCGAGTGCTGCTCGACGCTTGGAAATATATGAGAATACATTTTATGCCGTTGTTGCACATTTTCGCTGATCGTTCTGGAAAAGTACTCCTCGAAAGTGCGGCTGAGTGCTTAGCCGTGGATATTTATACTTATCAATCCAAACTTGGATGGTGAACAGCTTTCAATCAAAAATCTTACTCCCATATTTTGTGGTGAAAGTGCATCTCAACCGGAATTCATACGAGCTGGTATATAGTAATATTAGAACGGAGGAACTCCGCCCTTTTCTCCCTCGGCGTATTTTCGAAGACAGGTCCTTCCTCACAAAAGGAATCCTCAAAATAGGATCCTCCCTTCCCGCACAGCGGCTTCACAAGCGTTTCAAAACTTAGACGGAGCCGGGCAAACCTCAGGAATCTCCTGGAAGTTTCCTCAGGGGTGTGGGCCTTGAAAGGCGTTTTTGAGCCTTGGATTGTGGCAGGGTTGAACTCAACTATTCCCTCGGCCGACGAAAAGTTTATTTTGGGAGAAAAGACCCTTTGCGGGTAAAGTTCACCGTTTCGGAGCGAAGGAAGTTTCTAATGTGATGAAGTAATTATATAAGTTTGTACATCTGCTGAATCTCGAGACGCGAGGAAGATTTTCCCGTATTATTTTCCTCCGGCATTAAACCAAATGATAATTCAATGTACGTAATAAGAATAACGAATATTTTCATTGTTGGTAAATAATTCAGAGGCTACTTTTGGAATGCACAAGCGATGGACGGATAATTTTTGATGTTTTGGTACATTAGTTGACCATGGTTCAAAACACCAGTGTGGCCAGAAAATCATGTGATTTTTAAAATTCATATCAGAAATAATATATTACCTTGTTTGGTCAGGTGTAACACGCATTCTAACATTTAGAATTTCGATTGTACCTATATGTGTTTTTTACCGACTTCAAAAAACCGGAGGTTACCTACTCTAGTTGACTTGTCGTAAGGATTTTTTTAAAAATTTGATTATCATTATATTTTCAGAGGCCAAGAAATTTGGTTTATTTGCTTCATTTTGCATGTATGCATTGAAATTTGAAAATATTCGTCGAGCACCTCCGGTTTCAGCCACAATAGCGCATTCCGCAATCAATATCATCTTGTCATTCATTTTTTTCCCTACCGATGAGTTTAACAATTCCGATCGTTTGGTCACCTTGAAACATCGAGTTGCGATCATTATCGCAGCTAACGTGAGGTCCTGATTTCGAATTCCATCCTCGCCTGCCCGTAAAATCCCGTATGTCCCATTGTTTGTTCGGTTTTACAGCGCTCCAGCTCCGCAGTAAAATTTGATAGCACTCTTTTCAATTTCACTCGGATTGTATTTTACTTTTGTGACGCTAAGGAGCGCGATAACATCGCAAATGCGCATGTTCAGTGAACCCAGGAATGAAATGGGGGAAAGTTCTTCCAGGTTGTATTATTTTCTCTAATTAATTTATTATTAAATTATTGGATCAATCAAAACCCCGTTATTAAAAAATTTTTTTGCCTTTTTTGTTAGCAGTCAAAGATGTTTTCTTTTTAACAAACTGGTTCTCAAAACGTGCATACAATATGTTGAAAAACGTTTCTCACAATTGCGCTATACTCTTTTTGTGTTAGAAACTAGACATCTATATCCTATCTCAAAATAAATTGAATTATGACAAAATTGTCATTATGCAAAATTTATTCAATTCTTCCCTATAGGGAAGAGCATAGATGCTCCCCTGGGTAGGCTCCTGCTCCAGATTCTTCATCGGCCTGAATGACTAGCCAAGCTGATGTTCGCAGCCCAGATAACATTAGATCGCTGTTTCGCAGGAAACCTGACTCTACCGGTGTTGATTTTTACTTTTTTGTCGAGCGAAGAATGTACTGACTTTGCTCGACTGGATGTCTCCCGTTGCACAGATTTCTGAGAAACGCCTAGTCAGACCAGCTGGCGGAGGTATGAAGTTTCAACTTTAATTTTCGCGTTTTCCGAAGTTATTCCCACTTTTTGTCATTACAATAATGAATATAAATGTTTTCTTAAATCGATGATACGTTGGTTGCTTCACCCCACATTTGTATGGCCATCGATTGTTTACCTTTTGGTACATCATTTCCAGAAATAATGCAATATATAATCGGTTTTTAAATTTCCTATCATCCTGTTTAATCGGATTTTTTTGCCTGCCGCAAAAATGAACCTATTTGAACTTTCTTGGTCTTAAAATCTTTGTTTTACTCTGCAGAATCCGTGGATATTTTTTATGTTTTGGTAACTCGACGTATTTTAATTTTAGGGCGTTTTAAAATTAGCATACTGAGTTTCTTGACAGTTATACTCCAAACAGCCTCCAAAGTAGTCAAAATCTTAATTTTGACTAAAGTCAAAATCTTAATTTTGACTACTATATCATATTATAATCAAATTTTATTAGAAATGTACGTTTCAAAGTACGGACGTATTATGAGTTACCTTCGCATCTCAGGCTGTACTCGAAGATCGAGAACTTCAAGAAAATCGTACAACTCGATATTTAGAAGAAAAATGTTTTCTTTTGTCGCACGGTTTGATGTTTTGACCAAAAGAGAAGAGTCTTATTTCGGGATGAAATCTTAGGTAACAAGATATCCTCTGGTTCGATTACGAGTTCGGCTTCTTTTCCCAATTCGGCGGGAGAGTACCTACGAATGTGATGACACGGTCGTTTGCCAAGGGAGATGTTTCGGAGAGACCGGCCGACGACTTATAAGCCATTCCGGTCCTGGAACTATTTTCCGATGATGGACCTCCATTCCGGCCGTTGTTCGAATATTGTAAGGCGATGTTCCTTCTTTGCGCAAAGTCGTAAGATCCCTGTTTTCTCATATTCTACCTTAGAGACGATCTGATGCCTTCAGTCTGAAAATCTGGATCGACGAAAAACGGAGAATTTTCGATTTTTTGAAAATTTTCCCCTATGTCGCAAATTGGAGAATCGAACGAGAGTTGGAGTTGGAGTTAGGAGTTGGAGTTTAGTTAGGAGTTGGAGTTGGCGTTTGGAGTTGGAGTTAGGAGTTGGAGTTAGGAGTTGGAGTTAGGAGTTGGAGTTAGGAGTTGGAGTTAGGAGTTGGAGTTAGGAGTTGGAGTTAGGAGTTGGAGTTAGGAGTTGGAGTTAGGAGTTGGAGTTAGGAGTTGGAGTTAGAGTTAGAAGTTGGAGTTAGGAGTTGGAGTTAGGAGTTGGAGTTTGGAGTTAGAGTTAGAAGTTGGAGTTAGGAGTTAGGAGTTGGAGAAAATTCTGTTCATTTTCCTAGCAATGCAACAAGATGAATTATTTCACCTCTTTTCTTAATGTGGTATTGTTGGTATACAAAATGCCAGTTTTCTCGCATAAAAAAGTCCTTCCAACGAATGTTGACAGACTGAGATGGATGTATCAGGTATCCATACACGTACTTCCTTATTTGTAGGGAATGAGATCTCTAATCACGAACAAGATTCAATAATCGACAAGATAATGCTTCAAGTTTCCGATCCAGTCACGCCCAGGATCGGACCTGTGATTGAAAATCCGGCAGATAAGAAAAGGCCAACGACTTGAAAAAAGTATAGGAGGCCGAGTAGATCGACCGATTGCCACCCTTCGCCCTCGATCGGCCTTTTGACGTCACCAGGACATGACGATAACGAGAAATTGAAAGTGTCCTAACGTTTTAGAAAGTCTCGAGGTGCATCGCTGCGCAACTGATGGATTTTCCACCCTATTCGTTCGATAAACATCGATAATAAGGAACGAGAGATGTTGCTTTCTACTTCGAGGAAGAAGAAAGACCTAACGGATTTCAATGTTTTTGGGTGAATCACTCAATCTTGGAAAATTTTGTTGTCAGTTCACGTGAATTTGTTTGAAATATCAGTACGTATTTGAGCGTTTACCTGTACTTCCCAATTAACAATTAAATTTCTGACAACAGAATTTAGCCATAGTTTCCAGCTATCATTATGGCACTTTTATTGTCACAGCCGCTCGAGTGATATTACTTTAATAAAGCGTGGAATAACCCGGCGAAGCGGCACTGTAGCTTTGTTTGCGAGTTTATGATACCGTGACATCCTTTGGATCCACCTGCTCGCCAGTTAGGCGCTACCTGAGCCTAAGTTCAACTCGTGACGTTTCAGTGGCTCTCCATCTCCCTCGCGCCTGCGTTAGTGAACAGTTGGCAAAGCCTTCCATCTCCTCACGGCCCCACTGCCACCGAGGACTCGAAGAGTTTGGAAACTTCAAGAACTTCGAGTCTCTTCGGCCGTAGATTAACCACAACAGTTTAGCTCTCAAGCGCCCAACTCTAATTCCATCAGCTCCCCGGTAAGTTTGGGATCCCTCCCTTCCGATTCCCTTTCCTTTCGAACACTGCATCTTCAGTTCAGATCGTCAGTACGACCTCTAATGATGTTGTTCGTGAAGGTCCAGTGCACGTGCAGAGGCTCGAATTTCGAGGTTTGAAACAGTGAAAAAGAATCGGCTGTGACGAGTGAGAGAATCACATCGAGAAATTGGAGGGGAGTCGAGACCGACTAGACTTGCTGGCAGTGTTGAGCAATTTGCATCCTGTTCATTCCTGCATTAGGTATCTTCAGCTCCGTGGGGTCCGAATTTGTTGTTTCTTCTTTTACTATGGTCTTGAGGTGTTGCAGCATCAATTTTGATGAATGATAATACATATTACAAGCTCCCAGTTATTAGAAGCTTGAGGTGGCCTATAATTGCTGTCTTTTCGATTTTTTGTCATTCAAATTAGGTAGGTATTTGTCCTATACTTCGTTATTCATCATTTTTCAATAATATTGTTAACTTTCCGTCCTGGTGTCTTCTCGTTTCCCTGGCTTTTCTTCTATTTGTCTAATCATCTGTTGATTTTTTTGCCTAAATAGCCGTGTGTAGCGCTCTTTTCACTCGCACCCATATTCCTTCGTCAGAATTGTTCATCTAATAACAAGTGCATAACTTGGCCGATGAAATTCGGATAATACTGTTCGTCTTTTGCACCGCCAGTCCATTGGGAATGCTGGTAAATCGCGTTAAGCACTTATAAACGTTAACTCGGAATTGCCCGGGTCATTAAAGTGCGCAGTCGCGTCCCAATCTCCGGGATAAAATAGCATTAGTATCATCTAGCGGTGAATTTATGCCCCTGAGCCTTGCAGCACGAGAATCTGCTGTAACGACCTTCCGCATCTCCTAGGAAAGATACAAGACATAAGGGAGTCCCAGGTTCGCGTGCGGCTCGGCTATAATAACAGCTTCATCTCCGAGATTTCCTATCGTCGGGCGGGTTTGCAACTTGTAAGTTGTTGTGATGTTATCTCTTCCCCACGATCTTGTAAGTTTCGTTACACGCTCGCTGTATCTGCTTTCATTCTTGGTCGCATAAATTGCCAAGCTCGATTCGCCCGCAGATGGAAGTACTGTGAGTTGCGGATATGGACATTATATTAACATATTTTTTGATGATCGACCCGTTCGTAATTCTTGATGTCGATGGTCAGGGAAGCGTTAAGCGGAATACCTACTCCTCCTTTGTCAAGTTTTCGGAAATTGTTTTTTTTTCGAAATTTAGGCTGACTTGTGGTGTTTGGTAGACCCTGAGGAAGTAATTTTTTTCATCCTTGTGATTCCGGGGTGACAGAGAATTCTGTTTGTCACAATCCCTGATCATTTACGTCAAGTATTAGGATGTCAACTTCTATTCATCTGAAGAACCGTTTCAGTTCGCGATGTGATAGAAGAAACTTCGGCATTTCACAAAATGGGAAATTCGCCTGTTCTCGGACAGAAAACCAGCTCATGAGTCACCATCCTGGCTGCCGAACAATGACGACTGATAAGGCACGACCGATTGACGAGCTGACGACTCGTGGCAAACCGTCAGCGGCCAGTACAGACGCAATACCCGAATTTACAATTTTCGTATCCGACTGACCAAAAAAAAGCCGCAGAGAGAAGCATCAATAATTCATGAGATTCGAAAGAATCCTACTGATGGGGCCCCCCAGGAACGGAACGCTAACGACTTCGTCCGGCCGTGGGAGGGACTGAAAATGTGAATTTAAAGGGGTAATATTGTACATTTTAGTGCCTGCTGGCACAACGTTTATAGCTTAGTAGATTTTGGTACATTATTTCCGGAAATATGGCCGTATACGATCCGATCGAGTTGGTTGAGTATTGATTCATTTGGGTACGAACCTACGTAACTGTTTATGAGGCTCTGTGATAACACTCAAATTGTGAGTCACAATACTACCATATTTCAATTCGAATATTTTTCAAGCAAATTTATCGTACAATACGCATGTAATACTTCCATTTATTCAGTAAATATCAAGTAAAACGTACAGATCGAACTGTCCAAATACATTAAATTTTAATGAAATATCAACGCATTATAATGTGAAGTACTTCGTATGTCTTCATTCCACCGGTTGTGCTTTAGCCGCATGATGCACCATACACTATTGCATAATATTGAATTATTTTCCGCCATAATCCCCCGAGTGGTCCAGAGAAAATTGAGGTTAATTGCGTTCCATGGCTTCCTGCGCTTCGTGCCGGCGGATCTTCGCGTGTTGGGACTTGCTGACAACGCGTATTAACCCTCCGTCTATTTTTGCCCGCTTGGCTCGTCCGTACTGAATTTTATGCCCCCGCTCATGTGACACCTGACCTTGAACTATTTTCGAGAATATGCGATAACCATCGCTGGCAATTATCAGGTAACATTGCACGCATAATTGTCCCGGAGTAATAATGAAAAATTGTATCCCAGGGAAATCGTAATTATTATATGAACGTCTCTTATCAGTTTTTCGATATTAATATATCTTCAGTCTTGAAGTTATTGAAACTCCAGAATGAGTCGAGAGAATGAGTCACTTTAGCAGCCATATCTAAATATCAGATTTTTGCCTTACCATTCATCTCACCAACACAATCCGAGTATTCAAAACGACTCAAACGCAACTTAACCTAGCGATCTATGACTGATTGATAATTTTTGTTGCAGGTGAGTTTATCGTCCATTGACGTTCTGCCTCATTCGATCGCATATTATCTGCGGTGAGTGCCTACTCGAAATTCCTTTCCGTGGTTATTTTTCGCACATTAGGAAAGCGAAGAGTTGATCAAAGTTAGTCTTGGATGTCTTGGAAATTAGTTTTATTTTTGGACTAGACGAAAATCAACGCTCCACTGGACCGAGCAAGGTCTAGGAGCGCCATTGATCACGGCAGGATCGACAAAAAACGAATACTAATTCAGTCAATGATTCAACTAGGGTGATTGAGCGGTTCGAAACTACAGGAAACCGGAGATGAGCCCTTGTAATAAAATATAAACCGGGTGGTCCTCGAGAAACACTTTAAAACGCTGAGTACGTGAGTAGAAACTTGAAATTTTATAGAAGGGATATCCCTATTTCCTACTATGGTATTTTCTCTCGAAAGAATCGAAAAATGTGGCGATTCAGGAATAGGTTTTGAGGTTCATTTTTGAAGTAGGCTAAAATTTGACGTTTTATAAATTTGGAGATGGTGATTAGCGACAATCCTTGAAAAATGTGTACCTACGATCTACACGTATCTTAGATGGGGTTTTCATTTATTGCTTATTGGTAATTTGTAAGAACTGTGGAGCTAGAAAAATTCATATTTTTCAAATTTCACATTTTAATCAAATTCCTTTTAAGCGCGTTCGTTTAGTGAAAACCCCGCTTCAACTGGGAACCTCCTATTGTTTTCGGACAAAATCCTGGATTCCCTATTTGTCCAGAAGTTTTTGTCATATTTAACATCCGAAGTACTATGCCATTTCAGATAGAATGGAATTTATTAACTAGAAAATGTCTCAATCCCGTTACCGGGTCGTTCTTCAGACATGGTAATACCGGTCGAGTATCGTTTCCAGCCGACGGACAACCCTTAGGACGAGCCAGACTCGTGAATGGCCGCCGCAGGCGCCGCAATGTCGCCAATTGGAGAATCGAATGAGAAACAAGGGCCCGGCCTTTTGGCAAACGTTCTGCCATGAAATTAATGCGCCAATTTATTGCCGAGGGGTTTACATAATATGTAATATGTAAAATAATAATGTAATAATAATGTACACGCACAATAATAATACTGCGCGCACAATAATAATAATGTAATATGTAAAATGATATTATCAGAATATTTTGGCCTTGAGAGGTTATCGGCGAATGGGGGGTTGGGAAATTCATAGTTTTCCCCAGAATAATCCGCAGGCGTTTGTTGCAGGTAACAATAAAATATTAGCTGGAGTTGGAGTTAAGAGTTGGAGTTAGGAGTTGGAGTTAAGAGTTGGAGTTAGGAGTTGGAGTTAGGAGTTGGAGTTAGGAGTTGGAGTTAGGAGTTGGAGTTAGGAGTTGGAGTTAGGAGTTGGAGTTAGGAGTTGGAGTTAGGAGTTGGAGTTAGGAGTTGGAGTTAGGAGTTGGAGTTAGGAGTTGGAGTTAGGAGTTGGAGTTAGGAGTTGGAGTTAGGAGTTGGAGTTAGGAGTTGGAGTTAGGAGTTGGAGTTAGGAGTTGGAGTTAGGAGTTGGAGTTAGGAGTTGGAGTTAGGAGTTGGAGTTAGGAGTTGGAGTTAGGAGTTGGAGTTAGGAGTTGGAGTTAGGAGTTGGAGTTAGGAGTTGGAGCTAGGAGTTGGAGTTTGAGTTAGTAGTTGGAGTTAAGAGTTAAATGTTGGAGTTAGGATTTGGGGATGGGAGTTAGAGGTATTAATTGGAGTTAGGAGTTACGAGTGAAAAACGTCATAAGCCATTTCCCCATTTCAAATAATTCGATATTTCAATTTGATTTTCACGGAGAAAAAGAGAAGACTTGGCGGGTTTTGATTCCGTCGGATTAAATAATGGTATATATCTTCAAGATTCTTCGCGTTTCTGACCCCTGGTAGATCACGGGGGCCTCTCTTAGAGATGTTCAGATCGGAGAAGCTCGGCCCAACCCTCCTCGAAGAGAGTGGGCCCCCGGTGGACTTCGTGTGACCACCTCAGGCCTCAGGTCTTCTCGTCCCCCAGGACCTCGGGCCATATTAGGAGGTGGGCCCTCGCCTAGAAGGACCAGGATTGCCCCCACTGTCATACTCAAACTTGTATTCTCATCTCGGTGTCGCAGCTTCCTCGTGTATTCTTACAGCTCTGATTCTTGAAATAATGTCAACTTATTGAATCAAATTTTACTGCGAATCCGATTTGGAGGTAAAAAAAATTACAATGGTTGTTCTCTCCAGAACCTCTCCTTCAAAACCGCAACTGCATTCATCGGAAACTTTGAAACGGATTTGAAAACTTTGAAAACGGATTTTGATATCTATTAAATTTCTTCCGGAATGAAATTAATTGCCTATGATTGCCTGTATATTCGTCAATGTAGTGACGTTACAAGCTACCTCGTTTACATAACTCTCTGAGATAGCTGCTGTTGCCATTCAAGCGACGATATTTTACATTTTTGTTGACGGACTACGTTTGTTGGGCAACGCTAGACTATGCTCGCCAAATTCGGTGCCGTAATAAGCCTGTTTCAAGCTTCAACAGGATCAAACCTCTCGAGAGCTAGTCTGTGTCATAACATGGGAAGTGCCGGCTCGAACGCGTCTTTCGCCTAGAATCAACTCTATTCTAACAGACTGAAACTGTCACAAAACATTATGCGTGCTAGAAGTTAGCAGTCGTGGGCGCGTTCGATTTCCTCGCTCGGCTGCTTCACTTCATCAAAGTTCAAACGGCCGTTTAGCTTTTTGCGGTTTTATCACTCCCGTAAGAACGTGATAGTTTGTACTTCGTAGAAAGTGTTCGGCCGATATGAGGTTGCGTCACAATTTGTAAGGTCGAATGAACTTGTGGGTCAACTTCGATACTTGAAATGTTCGAACGAATGGTGCGATTTTTACTTTTATACCGTAACGAATGGAGCGTGAAGTTCTCAAAATGGATTATTGACAAAGTATTACTATTTTTTACTCTTCCATATACCGATTATTGAATTAGGTACTTTAAATATTGATTTTTGTGGTTAAAAAATAATCGATGCAATATCCAGAAAACGAAAATTGTAGCGAAGGGTTGGACAAGATTTAAAATCATCTTGAAAATCACTTTTTGGGCGAATGTCTGTCTTCTGCGGGAGATCAAACAAACCGGCGTATCATGGATGTTTTTTGAGCAAGACCCCACACTGTTGAAAGATCGTTTCATGATACCAACTTGTGTTATCATAAACTTGTGTTAATCACTTGTGTTAATCATTAACTCTTCCACTGATCTGTTCGGGTTGCAAATTTCAAGTGCTCTATGTCTCATTAGGCTTATTGAATATATTGTAGGATGCAAATTCGTCATTTTACATTTGCAAATTTCTCATTTTGACAATTTCTCCATTCTGCAGAATGGAAAACCATGGTAGCTAATAACCTCAATTGTATACCGAAATCTTTCGACACAAGTAGCCACAAAAATGTTTCCGAATTTCGATAAAATGTAAAAAATTGAAACAAACAATTTTAAAAATAATGTCATCTCTCGGCAAAATTTGCGAATCCTATCGCAGTTTGCTTGATACGTTAAGTAGGGCTGGAAGACTTGATAGAAAGATACTGTTGCTACCTCCAAGGATTGATTGAGGTATGAAGGGAGTGGCTGTCGAGGGAGAATGGGGGAACATCTATCCATCACAGGAATTCAATTAGCGTTCCTTCTTTCAGTGGAGGCGTTGAAAGTGAAGAACAAAGTGCAGATTAAAGGCCTATGTTGGCCATACAAATCGTGGGGCCTCCCCTTTGGATAATGTGACATTCTGGAGTCTTTCAGTGTTAAATGAAACGTAAGAGATAAAATAACTCCCATCAATTGACATGTCAGCGATAATGGCATTCAAACGTGGATTGCAGTATTTCTAATCGTGATAGTCAATGAAGATGATGTGAAAATGGGCAGTTCTGGAGATGGATTTACTCCAAACCCGATTTTTCAGATATATTTCAATAAAATGTTCGAGATATTGTGCGATGTTGGATGGTTTCATATGAAGGGTAAGGGGAAAGAACAGGAAATGTCCATTTTTCCCGAAAACAAGCTTAATAGCGCATTTTGTAGAAATTCAAAGGTACTAACCGTATAGGGAAACTCTAAGGAGAAAAAAGTATAAATGTCGCACTGAGAAGCAACGAAAGGTTTGGTATAAGGGGAAAAAACAAGGAGTGTCCAAGCGATAAGCGGAAAGAACGAGGAAAGTCCAACTGTAACCTTTCGCGATCGACTTTTTGTCTCAACTGAAAAATTTTATAACTATAAAAAATGAGTTCTCAAGATGGGGAAGGTGTTTTTTGTGATGCTGAAGAAATTTTGTGATCCTCGCAATCATCTTTACTACAAGACCTTACCGCACTCAAATATGTGAAAGAACTGGACATTCCTCCTTTTTTCCCCTTAGAAATGGTACTTTCGTCACTTGATGTCGTTTAATTTTTGTTCCTATGATTTTTCTGTTTCGAAATTTTCCCATTATGTCAAATACAACTCAGGAGTGTCGGGTAATTTTTTTTTTCCTACTGTAACGCGGAAAATATTGGTTTTTCGTGAGTTTAAAATACAAAATTTGCTTTTTCTCCAAAAGTACTTTTTGTGACATTCCTCGTTCCTTCCCCTTACCCTTCATATGTTCTCTCCTTGTACCTCCCAGTATTCCGATACTGAATGGAGAATAACAAAAAAGAAGAATGTTGAACGAAAGTCGACTCACATCGGCCTCGGATAGGAGGAGCTGAAGGAGAACTCTGACGAAGTAATTGAGACTATGGCCGATTACACCCCGAGTTGGAGTAAAATAATTAGTCATGGACACCTATAATTGATAGTTGGAGATTTGAGTGCTCCGGATGAGCGATGGATCCTCTCACGGCGTACAGATCGAGGTGTTCTGAGGCTGACTGTGTTCCCCTTATTACAGACACGCGATGTCACGACTTCGCCGGTAGACCAGCAGGACTGGGTTAGAAATCAGTAACAGGTGGCCTTCCGAATAATAGATTCAGAAAAAATAACAGTTTGAGCAACATCCTCGAAGCTTCTATTGTAAAAGTTCCAATCAGCATCGCTTTCATCCTGTCCCTTTCAATAAAAGTCCTTGGCGTTGAGTTTTGTAGCTTGACGTTTGACATGCATTTTGATTTGACGCGCACCTATTTTGTCGTTGCGTGAGGTTCTACCAACGTAGTGAAAGACATTGTGGGGAAGCAGTTATGCATTATTTTAATATCGGGTACGTTTTCGACTATTTCGACCAGTGGCGAGGTCTCATAGGGCAACCAGGGCAAGCAGTGCCTTGACAATCGTTGCTCAAGAACTAGCATACCATAACTCATGTCTGGCTGTTAAGTTACGAATTCCCTTGGTACTTGCCCTGTTTCTAACTGAGATTTCGCCGCTGGATGTGAAGCAACAATTCAAATTCGAGTTGTTAACCCATTTTTTGAGACGACTTTTGTTCCCTGTGCTACGTGTGAAAGGGTGTAAACATTTGAGTACAACCGAAATCTCTCGACAGCTCATCAAAAGCAAAAATTTGCTCAACTCAGCATCCGTAGCAATCGCCTGTTACCGTAGAAGGCGTAATCAGGAAGTGGTGGATCGAAAAGCTAGGAATTTCCTCCCCGATGGTCCCTATCGTCAGAATAAAAGGGCACTTCGCTTGTCCCCTGTTGGCCGACTGTACGCCATTACTTTTCTGCCAATCAGAAGCCCCCTAAAACGGGATACTTATTGAAGGTCTTATATCACTTTCTGCACTACTTCATCCGGACGGACCCCTTGCAACGACCTTGCAAGATCCGAGTCGTTCGCTTTCACTTCCCACGAAATCATGACAAATTCATCAATCTTCCATCTAGATCCCTCCCATCGTGGGGAAAAATTACGTTCGAAGGGTCCCATAATACATCGATAAATAACTAGGAATTTAATTTCTCCATAAGTACAATCAGTGCACCCTCTATGGTGCGATGTTTTATAAATAAACCTATATTGCCCGATGGTCCGGTCTTAGGTACTTGCTCTGCACGATATACCTACCCTAGTACGAACAGTTTCCATCCTCGCGTGTTCGGGTCCTCTTGGGACCCAAGTTCAAGGCCTCCACGTGTCTGATTTACGACTTCTTACCACCGGTGTAGTCACCCTTTGCGGTTGTATTGGGCCTTGTTGTCCCTATATCAAAAACAACAGGTTCCTGATCTATTGGGAATTCCCACAGCTGCCCTGACTGATTATTGTGTTGATAGCATATTGAAAATACACGCTCTTCGAGCCAGAAAGGTATCGCCAGCTCGCGAATGGGTCGATTGTTCTGAACGTTGAGGTTACAATTTATTGTTTTTCGGACAGGCAAATCGCAGAATTTTTGCATTTTCGCCCTCCCGAAGCGATGGATTTTGGATGTGCCAATAGTCGCCCAATGACAAATTTCAACACTCACCGGTCAAAAAAAGGCGATTTAGTTAAATTTTAAGCAAAATTTAACCAGGGAGAGCCAACAAGTACCGATGTCGCGCACACCGAACACGAATACTGAAATTTATGTAGCTAGTGATGGGCGATACTTATCGATATGAGTATGGTATCGAATATCTTCTTTCGATACCAAGTACATTTGGTATCGAATATTTTGCTTCGATACTAGTGTAGGTATCGAGTATTTTTCCCGACTTCAGAAAAAATACTCAAATGGATAGTCTCAAAATTACCTGCCTACTTTATTTATACTAACTAATAAAATTTACAAAAGGGACCGACTTTTGCCAGCTATGGTTGACAAATTGACATTCCTGCGTGGAGTAGGGAAGCAGTTCTGGGACTTGACAGTGTGAATGACACCGTTGATGTCGTTTTCCTCCCCATCTCCATCACCACTTCATCGACATTCGTTTGATCTTATAAGTAAATAACTTTTACACATAGAAATGACCTGTTAACCTTGTTGAAAAGTAATATAACGTAAAATAAATAACGTCAGGGCTTAATAGTGTTATTTAATCTGTTATTTCTATTTTATTAACATTTTATTCGGTGTGTGAAATGAAAAAGTACTCATATGATTCGATACTCTTCAGTATCGAATATTTTCTTTCGATATCTGAGAAGTATCGAATATTTGTTTCGATACTAGTATCGAGTACTGGTATCGAATATTTTGTGGTATCGCCCATCACTATATGTAGCAGGCGCGCGAGCAGATGTTATGAGCAGAGGCCGAAGTGTCCTCCTCTACAGAGAGTATGATAGACATTCTTTGTCTCTTTAAAAGTATCGGTGTTCAGCAGTGTTGCCAACTCGTCAACATCGAGATCAAAGTCAACTTCGAGTTCAAACTCAACTTCGAGTTCAAACTCAACTTCGAGATCAAAGTCAACTTCGAGTTCAAGCTCAACTTCGAGATCAAATTCGACTTCGAGATCAAAGTCAACTTCGAGATCAAAGTCAACTTCGAGATCAAACTCAACTTCGAGATCAAAGTCAACTTCGAGATCAAAGTCAACTTCGAGATCAAAGTCAACTTCAACAAATTAGTGCCGAATCGTATCATGAAGCTGTTGTTGGACAATTGCACGATACAAAAAGGTCGTCATTTCACAGACTGCATTGGTACACAAAACCTATTCCGCCAATAGAAAAACAGCAATATCCTCTCGTGACTGCGAGTGTATGGAACCTTTAAGTTTTCAAGGTCCCGCTCTGCCCAACCGATCTCATGATTTATCATGGTGTAATTTCGAAATAAACACCGACCGAATCGTTGTATAAATCGCCACGGTCGCGATTCCGGGTCATCAACTGACACCCGTATAAGGGAATACCGGTTCATTTCGTGAGGAGAGTGAGGCACTTAGTTAGCAGATTGAAAAAGTCCACCTTCAAGGCTTGTTCTTTTTGGCTTGACAATCGCCTGCGTTTCAAATTGCTTCGGATTCTGCTGACCGGAAAACGGTCATTTTGAATCGACGCGTCCCTGAACGTTTATTATTCTGGCGGGAACTTATTACTTACTATAGTAATATATCCCTATAGGGAGTCACTGAAAATAGCTGTTTCAATTGATCAAAAATTAAATTAGAAACCAGTGGGGCTGGATTGCGCATAATACTTCCATATTCTGATTACTCCGTAAATATGGAAGCAAAAAGCATTTCCGTTATACCTATTCATTGTTTGAAAACCGCCGTTGAGTTTGAACCGTCAATGTTCAGATCTATCCAGCCCTAACGAGTAACCGTCGAATGAAGAACATGCTACCGTGTAATAGAGTGCGAGTGAAATGGATTGGAGGTAATTCTAATTAAAATAGACGACGCCATCGTCGTAATATCTCTATTAATTTAGGGACGTTTTCATTAGCGACCTTGCCAAGGGTTGGGGGTGGCTTTCGGCCGCCCGGGGGGTGCATGACAATGAGCAGTTAAACTAATCCCCGACCCGTCTTCAGCTACATTTCGGCCGTTACCTTCAGCACCTTAAACCTAAAGTTTAGCCACTGGTTTAGATCTGTCGGCTGGAAAGTGTGGGAGTGAGGCGGAAAATAATATCATCCGCTATGATGGGCCGCTGTTATGATACCGGCAGTCAGGAAGTCCTGCACTTGGGTTTTAATTAAGCCACTCGACGTTGAACGTTTTTACTGCTATCTCCCACTTGCTCCCTTAAAATTAATATCGAATATCATATGCAGGGATATTCAATTATTCGACAGTATTGAACAGCCAGCTGTATTCCAAGTAGCGGAGTAGAGTTCGCTCGTAATTACGTCAATTATTTGCTACGAATATTGCCGATTCCGTAACTTATTGGGACCCACCAAAATACGTTAAAATCCGGTGCTCCGTAGATAACAAACAATACTGCAATATTTGGATACGTTTATTTTTTGAACCAATTGATTATATTTTGACGAGTTTGGAGGCTACATCAAAAAAGTTGAAAAACACACGATGCAAAACCACCTAAAAAACAGCCTAAATAGGTATAACCAAATTGTGTCAAAAGTTTACTCATCAAAATATGAATGTATTGTGCTCCACGCACCACTGGTTGTAAATGACCACCAACCGATACCAACAGAATTTTAATTGAAGTCAACTGTCGCTGTAACTTTTTTGGCTGCGCCTGAGCTATTTCGTGCAATTGCTACCTTTCCTACCCTAAGACTGTTAACTTAAAATTTATATTTTCTATAATTTTTCGTATTCTTTCATTAGGTCATACTTTCATTAAATATATTCATGCATCTTAACCAAGAATTTTCACTCTAACCCTTAGCATTGTCAGTCCCGTGGCAGTATGAAAATTGAAATTTTGCATTTCTGGCTCCAAAATAGATTTTGACCTCTCAAAATCCGCTTAAACTGTTTGTTTCCATCCGGGGAACGAGTGAATACCGCAAATAATGTAGTTTGAAGTATGTGGATTTTCGGAAATCACTCACGCTGAAAATTGCCCTTTTTCTGAGAATCACCCAAATATGGAAGTAACACTGCAATTTTTCTCTCCTGGTTTCTTGTCGCAGCCAATCCCGGCATTCGGCGGGGTGATTTCGTCGTATTCCAAGCGGAATAGAATCGGAACAACACATCGGGAACTCAGTTCAGGCCTAATGTAATGGCCGACCCGCAGCCAGAACGGCCACTTAACGCTTGATGAACAATCGCATTAACCCCAGAGCGCAATGCAAGCGTTCAGACTGGCGTGAGGACGGAGCTTTCGAATTGATCGCGCGTTACCAGCGATTCCAGCTCAATGCCCTCCGACTATAATCGCTATAAACAAGCCGCTTATCGCACGGAGTTACAATTAGTAGATAAACTTGAAATGTTTATTCACCAAGGTACCGAATAAGTCAATCTACTAAATTGGGCACGGTTCAAGGGTTTTCCGGGCCTTTATCCTACCAAAACAGATAAGAGAGAGGTGTTCAGTGTTTTTTTTTTGAAAAACGTTTACTGATTTATTTTTCTTTGTTTGGCTTGTCGTTTAAAAAGACCATTGCCATCGCTCAAGAAATTGCACCTCCCCCCCTGAAATTTTCAATTTAAAGGCATCTAAATAAGCACTACCTAATAAGCACCTAATTACCTACCTAAATAAACCTAAATTACCTAAATAAACAGTTGAAATCTCAAAAAAATTGTGTTTTATCGAAATTTTCCATTGTTTGGCCAATGAACTATTTTATTTGATCAACTTTTTCATGCTGAATTGAATGATACCACCGTCGCTTTCATACTTTTCACCGTTTGAAAGTTATAGCAGTTTTAATGAGTCTGTAGGGCAGGCTGCGAAACGTTTCGAGATATTCTCAGAAATTTTGAATTTGACTTCTGAACCAGATTGTCAAATTCTCCTACTTTTTCGTTATGAAAATTGTTATCAAATGAGAATAGGAGATTGAGTCAAAATGTATGAGTTATGTGACTTTCAATTAATTAATTGCCCTCCATCCGACAACCAGTGATTTTTGATTTTGGATCGCCAGATTAAGTGGTTTGAATGATCAGGAATAATCTTGAGACCCAGTATTAAGGCTGAAATCATAATAACCATTTGTTATACCTTAGGTATACTTACAAAAGCACAAATTTTCAAATTGATTTTTCCCTAAAATGAAATCGACATCCCACAAGTTGGGCATGGAAGTGGAATAATGGAAAGCTGTATATCCTCGGCCGATGACAGTTATGGCTGTTTGGGGCCCCGAACCCTGCGGATTTCCAACTCCCGTCCTTGGCCATTTTGTTATGGCATTCCTGTGAAGAGGGTTCCTCGAGTTATAGCAATACGCGTGGACGGGTAATTGCATCATGATAGTTTGGGGTATGTATCGGTGCATGCATTCGGTATTTCAATGCTTCACTCAATCAATACTACCGTAATTATAAAAATCTTTCGACATATATTTCAAATTTTGCAATAAAAATGTATTGCTCTCGATAAAATTAATGACAAAAGCTAGTCCGACGAATTTGGACGTTTTACGATGTGGTCTTAAATTCACAAATGTTCGATCATTTTCTTTTCCTTATCCCTCAATCGGAAACCCGATTTGTCAACTTAGTTCAGCGAGTCACGTCACGGTGCGAATCAGTAAAAAACGCGACTTTGTGCCGCTGGAAATCAAGGGCTGCAAAATCCATTATGCATGACGTTTTAATGTATAGCCCCCCCCTCCCTTCTTACGTCACATGCTTTTAGGATTTCAACCATCTGAATGTCGGGCGGATTTTCTTTTCTATTGGAAGCTCTTCATGAAAGGAAGCCGAATCGGAACTCGGAGCGCATTCTTTTCCTTCACGTACGATCCAGTCGGGAGATTGAAACCTTGGAAATGGTTTCTCGGAGGAATGGGAACTTCCCGTCAAGTCAAAATCGAAATTCGTCCCCGGGGAACGAGATTTATCGGAAATATGTGGACCGGGAAGCGAGCGAATTTTCCTCGCATTGTGCCGCTACAGATGAGTTCGTATTTTGCTGTCGCATTTCATAATGAATTTGTTTTGCAGCGTAACATAATACCTACATTTTTGAGTTGAAACCTTTTTTCATTTTTCGCTCAAGGAAAAATTCCTGTTATACCTGAATTCTATCCTTTGACTCACTATCACATTCTGATCATGGGTTTGTGGTCGTTTACGAGAATTATCATAATATGATTAAAAAATATTGAAAATTGAACAATAGATTATAGTATAATATATTGTTCAACCATATTATGGTTCAATTTTTCAATATTTTTTATTTTTTTAAATTGGAATGACATTAATTTTATAAATTTTATAAATTTTATGCTACTTGCAGCCTCCAGATTTGACCCCATGCTTATGTTGTCTCATCGTGCCTGAATTTCCTATTGGCATCAATGTTTCAATGCTCATCAATTCGCCTAACAGCCAAAGAATCTGTCCGAAATTTCGAGCCTTCGAAAATATGAATGTGTTATTCGAGCTCACCTCCTGTCTCAACAGAATGAAAAATTCTTGATCGAGCGATTCAAAAACCTGGTTTTTTCGACACCCTGAAAACGGTTTAAAATGAGATAGCGGGTGTTGCCGCTGCCTTGACTGAGATATCCGTATTTTCCGGAATTCCGAATGCGTAACATGACCTTCGCGTTGAAACCCTCCCATTCTTTTGTCCGTATTCTTTCTCTTACCGTTAATGCACTCCGTTATTTAAGATATCGAAACAGGGAAGAGTAACCCGAGCTTAAGCCCAGGGGACGCTTATTCCAAAATTGAAGCGAAGGGGAAAGCTATTGTAAACTTCCGATATCGTTTTCCTTCCTGCTCGCACCCTTTGTCAATCCCTCAGCTTTTACTTAAGCAAATATTAATTATCCACAAAATAGCTAAGGGGTACGAGCGTAAAATCGTCTGATTTGCGATAGTGATCCTGTCGTAAAAATGAGTAGGGGAGGTGTGTGTTGAATAAATTGAAAAAAGTGGTGAACTTTTTTTATGGATATTAATATTTTTCGTTTTATGACTCAAACTTTCTTGTGCCGCTAAGTTGTTTGATGTTCTTTCCAAAGAGCGCCCAGTTGGATGCTCAAAAAAGTTGAGCATAAAACCGATTGTAAAAACATTTTTTTTTAATGTCACAAAAAAGTTCTGTTTCGTCCTGATGCATGACCACAGCAAAAAAATCTTTAATTTTTATGCGCTTTTAAATTATTTATGTAACAAATTTCCAAATTTTAACGCTCATCTGTTGCATTTTTCCGCTAGTATATATTATGTATATATGTGATTTGTAAAAAAATTCATTCTGATCGTAGAAATTAGCTTACACTGACCAAAACCCTTTTTCGTCCACCCTTTTTCGAAAGCATTAATGACTGCACGTGTTCTCCCCTTTTCCTTAGGCTACAAAGGCTTGGGGGCTCGTAAATTGAACATACGTGCTCACACATACTGACCATTTTCGTAAGACTCGTGTAACAAGGTCGGCTTTGGTTTACAACTGGAAATCTAATACTTTTCGCTCATAATACCGGCCCGCGTCGGGGGCTAATTCGTCCATTATTGCAAAGGCGCGTTTAAAAGTTTTATCCTTCGTTAGCCATAGGAACAAAAGGGAGGATTTATCAGGAGTTTAGTCTCGCTTATTATAAAAGCTTTTCTCAGTCTAGCTGGTGTATAGATGGAGAGCAGAGCTGCAAAAGCGCCTTTGGAAGCTGCTTTTAGGAAACAGATTTATTCACAGGCCTACAATCGAGTCAGTAAGCTTTCCATTCGTGTTTTACTTCAGATCTTTCGTCTTTTTGAATAAGTATCCGCATTTATCTATTTACTGAAATTCTTCTTTTGAACCTGTTTATGCATTTATTATGATTCATGATGCATTCCATGGTGTGTCGAGTTTTAGTCATGAAAACCTTTGTTGAAACTTATCAATCGTGAAGTCCTCGGACAATCCTGGGCGCTATAACTTCCGTATCATGAGCGAAGTGGTCATTCGAGTTGATCGTCTCTCGTTTTTACTTCCATATTTACAGAGTAAATGGAAGTATTGTGATCGTCCTAAAATCGAGAATCGGAACGGAGCTTCAGAAAAAACTTTTTCTTATACACATTTACTCAGAATCACTTCCCGAACAAGTGTCTGTGTGTCCGTGTGTCCGTGTGTCCGTCTGTCCGTCTGTCCGTCTGTGGTCATTTACAACCAGTGGTGCGTAGATAACACACAATACTTCCATATTTTGAAACGTAAAATTGTGACACAATTTGATCATATTTTGACTGCTTTAGAGGGTGTTTAGGCCAAAAATATCGAAAATTCACTATTAAAATTTTAAAATTCGCCCAAAATAAAAATACAATACATTTTCGGAATATAAAAAATATCCACATATTCTGCAAGGTAAAATGAAGATTTTAAGACCAAGAACGCTCAAATCGGTTCATTTTTGTGGCCGGAAAAAAATAAAATAGAAAACACTAAAAATGCAAATATCTCGGAAGTACTGTGCGTTATCCAAATTTCGATTAAACAGGGTGTTAGGTCTTACCGAGACGAACATTTCAGTTCAAGAAATTTGAAAAAAGGTTGAGAATTGAGGGAGCTATGGCCATTTTTGTAAAAGACCACAGACGGACAGACGGACAGACAGACAGACGGACAGACGGACAGACGGACAGACGGACACACGGACACACGGACAGACGGACACACAGACACTTGTTCGGGAAGTGATTCTGAGTAAATGTGTATAAGAAAAAGTTTTTTCTGAAGCTCCGTTCCGATTCTCGATTTTAGGACGATCACAATACTTCCATTTACTCTGTAAATATGGAAGTAAAAATGGCCATAACTCCCTCATTTCTCAACCTTTTTTCAAATTTCTTGAACTGAAATGTTTGTCTCGGCAAGACCTAACACCCTGTTTAATCGGAATTTGGATAACGCACAGTACTACCGAGATATTTGCTTTTTTAGTGTTTTCTATTTTATTTTTTTCCGGCCGCAAAAATGAACCGATTTGAGCGTTCTTGGTCTTAAAATCTTTATTTTACCTTGCAGAATAAGTGGATATTTTTTATATTCCAATAATGTATTGTATTTTTATTTTGGGCGAATTTTGAAATTTTAATAGTGAATTTTTTGATATTTTTGGCCTAAACACCCTTAAAAGCAGTCAAAATATGATCAAATCGTGTCACAATTTTACGTTTCAAAATATGGAAGTATTGTGTGTTATCTACGCACCACTGGTTTACCTTGTCCAGAGTCCAGACCGATCGAAACTTCCGATTTCCTCGATTTCTATCCGCAACTCTCCATCTTTCTCGTCTGGTCTCTCGTACCTAAAAAGAAAAGGCAAAAGCTCTCGTGGAAAGGAAACGGTTAATTTGCAGAGGGAGTGGTTCAAAGGAAACGTAAAAACCATCGCGTCCAACTTAACCTCGTCCTCAAAAGACCATTTTCTACCTACGTTTGAAAAGGAAATTGAGCACAATGATCTCTCAAAATGTCGTTTCCCTCGGCCATCTTTATTTCATTTCTCAAGTCGATTCTCTCGAGTCTTTTCAAGTCGCCTCCAATCTCATCTCCAATTTCTTGCGATATTTCTGTTGAGATATTTTTTTCTGGTTAGTACGTAATAGCAGTACGTCCTTTGAACACTTTGACGTCATTTCGGTTCAGAAACTTGGTTGAATTCTGGTCTGCAGCAGAATAGAATATTGTCGTAATTCAGCGCACTTTTAAATAAATATATAGATACTTTTTCGTCTGCCAATTTGCATCCGTGGATTATTCTTCTGATGAAAAAAGTCGGGATTCCGCCAATCGAAAGCTTCCTTCATTCTTCACCCCATATATTTATTAAGTAACGTTTCGAAAGCTTCTCGTACCTACTAGATTTTGGTTAGCAGGGTATTCTGTACTTCCTACATTATCCCATTATTCCTTCTTCATAAAATCAGGAACTACTGCCGAAAAATCTCAATACCCCGTTTCTGTGTGTAAACGTGACTTATTTGCGTCAAAATTTAGTATCCTCAACTTCTGCTGACGGGCAGTCCCGAATCAAGCTGTCATAGAAAAACGTCAACGTCGGCTCAACTCGTCGGCTGAGAGTTTGGACGGTGCTCAAAGTTAAATTACTTCGAGGGCTTCAAGTGGGTGGGACGAAATTATTTCCGTCGGTAATGAGTTATCGATTCGTCAAAACGCCTCAAAGGATCGGAGCTATTTTAGCAATTTCAGCATAAATCTACGAGCTTCGCTGTTACTTACTCCGTCTCGAGAGTGCTCGTCAAATGAATAAAAATTCTACAGAACATGGGGAGTCGGAGTCGTAAATAGTCAAACTGCAAACCAACGTGTACTCCATTCGAGTTGAGCAGGCACGTAGAAGACGAGTGCAATATTTAGGCCGGACAGATTTACGACGTCACCTCCCATAAATCCTGCAGCCTTCGCAGGAGCCTCTTCCCAGTTCAGCCGATCGCGAGACAGGACTCACGTCCGGAGGTCGGGATGAACAAAATCGTGCAAGCAGTTACGCGGTATGACTATGATGTACGGCGAACATTTCCCCGAAGATCTGATTATCCGAAAAGGCTGAAAAAATTCGTGTTTCAACTTACAAGCGTTTTATGCTCAATGTTTTCATCCTTTTGCTGCAGACGATTCCTTGGGCATGGAGATATTTCTGTTTATATGAGAGGAAAAAAGTTTTTGGTCAGGCAGAACTGGTAGGTGCGGCGTTTTGGAAAGATCATCCGTATCGGAAGAAGGAGAATTCGGCCTGAAGTAAGAACCACGGAGCTTAATCTGGTCCTGCGGAACCAATCATTGGGTATAAAAACGTAAATCGCATCGGTCTGCAATGGCAGACGATCGAATAGGTAGCAAAGCAGTCAGACCCCGGTGTCGGCTTGATTGCTTCAGTCGGTTTCGAGGCCCCTGTTGGATGGCTGGGGTTAGATTCAGGGCACACGGCCAAATAACCCTGATTTCCAGGGAGGGAGCAAGTTTTAATTCGACCCAAACTTGGCTCTCTGGAAAGCTTCCCAAAAGTAGCGAAGGTGTCCCCTTCCGTGCAAGTTTCTTTCGCAGTACCGACTGTAATTCCATTGTGGCCCTTTCCTCTACAGAGATGCAATTCTGCTGAAGTGCTCGCCAAGCAGATTATCCTTGATTGGTTTTTCAAAAAGGTTCGGACACTGATGTATTTTTGGAGCGAACCGAAGCATTCCATGGATATCACTAAGTCCATATCAAATTCGAATCTCAAAGCATAGGTGACCGGTGACTGATAATCTAGTATCTCTAGTGGATGACTGGCTGGTTTTGGAATTTACCAGATGCCCGAAATGATTGCTTTTCAATCATCGCACGATGGTCCAATCATCCATTCACGTCGCTGAGAACCGCCAAGGGAAAACCGCCTGTCGGAACTGACTTCAGGTATATCACCAACGTTGGGAAAGGGTAAAGACAAAATATCCCGATCCCGAGGACAAAATATGGAGATTGGGAGCAAATGACGCGAACTGCAAACGGGCGCAGGAAAAGCGTTTGGAAATTATTGCCCCGGGGAACAGATGGGTATCAGTGACGTTCGTGTTCCATCCGATACGAGGACTTCCAGTTCGCATACGGCATCGTAAGTCGCCATGTGTGGAAATTGAATTTCGATTCGAGGAGTCAATATCTCGAGTAGAGAGAGCCGTGCGAGCTTTAAAGTAGATTGGGACCTTCTCTCGGTATTCATGCCTGCGCATTCGGTGCTGGGAAATATGATCCGGTCATACGCCTGAGGAGGGGAAGCTTTCCTTCTGCATGCAGAAAGCGTCGAATAAAGAAAAATGCGGTCCCCGACAAGCATAAGTTAGTTTTGCGGTCATGGGGTCTGTTCGGAGAGGCAGTTCCCGACTACTCCAGTTGTAGTTGCCAACAGCGCCAAGAAAATTCAACTCATTCTATGATTGGATGAATAGTTACTTCACTGAGAGAGACATTTCGGTAATAACATTTAATTATTTTCGCCCCGTAATTTATTGCATCATGGCGCCTTCGTGCAATCAAACGTTTTCTCTCGCCAATGCATCACTCTAGTTAGATCTCGTTTCCTTGATTCATTACCAGGAAACCGTGTAAAAAGGGGGAGGAAAAACTCTTTAACCGGCCAGTCAACAAAGTGATAAATCCGTTTCGGAAATTAAATTTACGTCTTTTGATACAGACGCGCGGACGTGACGCGTTGCAAAGAGGGAAGCGCAGCATGCAAATCGCGTTTCTCCCCGGTTCTTCTCGTCAACCTCTGGGAACGAATTCCCTACGTGATACCCCACTCGCACCCCCGCCCTGTGCCTAAACATGTCACGATGTCCTATTCTTCACCAGGTATTCAAATCCTTCTCCACGTCACTCAGTAATACGTTCTCTGTATATCTTCTGGGGTAGCCTCGTATTTCTGTGATATGTCGCTGCGCAAATCCCTTACCGGTGACGGATTGCGAAACGGACGCGCCACGGGCTGTCGTGAGCTTTTGTGTCCCCGTCGTTCAGCTGGCACTCGAATTTGTCCCTTTCCCGAGCATTTTTCCCCTCTGACGTTTGACGTTTAAACGCTCTGTTCTTGCTGGACGTCCCAGAATTGGCATGGAAATCTCCTGAGTCGACCTTGAGTTGACCTTGTTGGTGGTGAGGATAGAAAAGTGCATTTGCGTGATTGGCCATGGTGGCGTCGGTTGACAGCCCGATAAATTTCAATGGCATTCGAATTTCCGATCCATACTAGTCGTACCGGGGCCGAAACTACTAAACTAAAATCCTGTCTGAAACGCATACTGAGACCCAAACTCAACCTGAAATTGGCACTCAAACTTAAACTGAAACTCAAACTCAAACTGAAACTGGCATTCAAACTCAATATGAAACTCAAACTAAAACTTATTCTGGAAGTCTAAACCAAACTATCTAAAACTTGGACTCAAACTGAAACTCCAACTGAAGTCAAACTGAGACTCCAACTGAATCTCAAACTGTAACTGGAACTGAAACGGAAAATCAAACTCAAACTTAAGCTAAAATTCAAACTCAAGCTCGAAGTCAAACTGAAACATCAACTCTATGATGAACAACAATGATTAACATGAGCTCAAACTCCATTAGAACTTTCAGCTGAATGTCAAACTAGAACTGGAACTGTCAGTGAAAATCAAGCTCAAATTTAGAGTCATACCCAAAGTGAAACTGGACCTGAAACTCAAACTGACACTGAAAATCAAACTCATGAGACAATGAAACTTCAATTGACCAGTTTGACTTGAGGTTTGACACCCAAATTGAAACTGAAACTGAAAGTTTGTGTTTCAGAGTTCAGATTGAGTTTGAGTTTGAGTTTCAGCTTCAGTTTGAGTATGACTTTGAGTTTCGGATTAAGTTTCAGTTTGGGTTTCCGCTTCAGATTGAGTTTCAGTTCGATTTTTTGTATCAGTTTGAGTTTGAGTTTCTGATTGAATGTCTGTTTGAGTTTGATTTTCAGTATCAGTTTGAGTTCCATTACCAGTCTGAGTTTCTGTTCGAGTTTTAGTTTCAGTTTGATTTTCAATATCATTTTGAGTTTGACTTACATTTTCAGTCTTAGTTTCAGTTTGATTTTGATTTTCAGTTTGAGCTTCAGTTCCAGTTACAGTTTGAGATTCAGTTGGAGTTCAGTGACTTCAGTCAGAGTTTCAGTTTGAGTTTCAATTTGAGTTTCTGTTTGATATTGAGTTTCAGTTTTTTTTTGTTTTTGTTTTTATGCAATCCCTATAAAAGCTGGCTGTATTTTTAGAGCTTCGGTGCCTCCCTCGGGATATCTGCCTCCGTTTTTTGGAAAATCCACCGTGAGGCAATTCGAATTAGAGGATCTAACCGATATACTGAGGGATTTGAAAAGCCTCAGCTATCAATTTCCTTCCTCTTCGGCTGGAGCAGTTTAAACGTCTTTTTCGTTGTACTTTTTCTCACAGGTTCCTTCTGCTGGGTCGTAAATCGTCGTAGGGTATCGGGAAGGGTTTCCTCCGTGATCGCGATCCGCCGTTAGGGACACCGATCCATCTTGTACCTTTTGATGTGAATCGCCTCGGGGGACCTTAAAACTGCCGTTCCGGTTCCGACGATTGGATTTCGCTTACCCCTGCGAGTCCATCAATACCTCGTGATAGTTTACGGGCTCTATTCATCGGTTCTATTTACTCGATCAGTATCGATAATGTTGGAATGTCTATTGGCTCTTGCACTGCGAGGTTTACATGGCGGAAACTCGTTCACTCGCAATGACCTGATGGACCTGCGTGTAACTGATGGAGTCGCCCGGAGCTGATGGATTGGCTTCCGTAGCACTCGCTATCGGGAATGATGATTATAATCACGATTAGGTCCTTGTCATTATTTGATTGCTCAATCGATAAACGTTTTTATTGACTCCCGTAAAGGGCAAGGCTTCGCGCATCTGCTGTAAAACAGTCCCGCTAACACTTAACAAGTTTACAACATTCGATCGCGCACGTTGTTCGAGTTTAATGTTCAGCGCCATTCCAGCCAGCAAAAGGCGTGGACTACCATCTTTGGATGAAAGCATTTCCGCTCTTTCAGCCCACTTTTGGCAAAAAATAAAAATATTGTTGATGGTTTTTAGATGCTTCTCTTGGGGATCCCCAATTTACAAGGCTGACTTGTCGTGATCAACCACCGTAATCGAATAATTGAAGAGTTTTCCTCCAAAACTGCATTCATCCACTTTCGAGTTTTTTCGATTTCGATTTCGTTTTTTCGATTTTCGATTGCTTATCATGCTATAGGTACCAAAGCTGATATGAAACGAAAACGAAATCGTTATGCGTGGTACCCATTAGACGTGGTTCAGAAGAGCCATATCGAGTGTATCAAAGCCTCATGTCGGATCACCAATAATTCGAATTTTTCAATCAATCGATTTTTTGATTTTGCATCGCTAAAACCAGTGGTTTATCGATATCTAATAAATCTCAAAACATCATAAATTACGCTCAAATTCGAAAAAAATACAATATTTCATCACCACCATGGACATAAATCAGTTTTTGGGCTCTCCTAAAAAGTTGGTGAAAATTTGATAGGTACGAAATGTGGCTTTGAAACCCTCGATATATTATATCAGTTTGAACCATCCATCACACTCAACAGCCCATTCGAATGGTTTAGGCGTCTGCCTAAAGGGCGAGATGTGCCAGGTTCGAGCCCTGCCGTTGAGTGAAATTTCAGCGATTTTCAACTTGATCGCATTTGGATGGGAATCTGGAATGCCAACCCTAATTGACGAATTCGTGAAATTGGGCGCTACCTGGTTACTTATTCCTCCATCCACAGGGCATTCCTGGGACACCATAATATACGGGTCACGAATCTCATACGAGCCACCGAATGTGACAACAGCCCCATATACTTTTTGCGAAAGGAGAGAATGGATCGCTCTTCGCGGAGGTATGGGAAACTTTATTGAATTCCCCGGCTATTTCGCACGTTGTCATCTCCTCCGGTGAAACTTTTCATTTTATCCGAAGTTGTAAAAGGTGGGAACTCCTGAGGGTACCATATCCGAGTCCCCAGTATGAAAAATGTCTTTCCCCAGCGAAATATTGTTGGCCGCATTTCAGAGGGTAGGTATTTCGGAGAAAACTTCCAATTTTGGCTACGATACCATAGATGACTGCTTATTTCTCATGCAATAATCCTTAGGCCAGTCAATGTTGACAATAAAAAACTCTTGTATCTGCATTTTTACACGAATATATCCTCGCTATCCAACATTTTGGCGAAAATGAGTTCAATACATATTTTTATGCAAAATTTCGCGCTCAATTTTTCCGAAAATCCGCTAGAAGTCGCTCAGAATATAATATAAAAATATACACATATTTAGCAAGGTAAAACAAAGATTTTAAGACCAAGAACGCTTAAATCGATTGATTTTTGTGGCCGGAAAAAAATAAAATAGACATTTGTTTGGAAAGTGATTCTGTGCTATCTAAGCTATTTCTTAAATATTAGTATTTTTTAGGACAAACGTGTTATATGGGTTCCTTAAAATCTTTGTTTTACCTTTCAGAATATGTGGATGTTTTCCATGTTCCGATAACTTGACGTATTTTGATTTTAGACGAGTTTTAAAATTTGCACAGTGAGTTCCTTGACATTTTTTTTATCCAAACTGGCTCCAAAGTCGTCAAAATATGACCAAATGGTGTCAAATATTCACGTACCAAATTATTGCGAAGTGGGGGTATTGCGTGTTATATACTCGCTATTGATTATGGTACTTTTTTTTCAATAAATATTTAAATTTTCTCACCAAAACCAAAACCACCGTCGTTCGTCAATATGTGGCGGTCCGTAGGCATAATTCGAAATAAATGTATTGGCCCTCTCCTCGAAGCAAACTGTGGGCCAGCTTGGCCGAAAAGAGCCAGCGACGTGACCTCGGCAAATATAATAATCAAACCGCAAGAAATATTGGGAAAGTTTCGTTGTTATCGCGGGCTTTATAGCTCGCTGTTCTTTTTAGAAAGTTTGCCAACTCGGTGACGCCGTTAAAATTTACTGCCGCAACGGATCCCCGGTACCTAATGGTTTTATGGGAAGATAAGTCTACCGTACAAGGCAAATAGGATTCAAAACCAATCCGAGAGCAATCAAAGGGCCTTTTATTCATGCGTTGAATGGATTTTCAAAGCTATCGACATCTTTACTGCTGAGATCCAATTTCACCGGACTTTCAACATCTGCATTGACGTATGTTGGTGAATGTTGGTGACCTGTCTGCAATTTTACCATTAATTTGCAAAGTTACCGTTAACAACTGATTTCCATGTAAAACCAATCCAGTGGTTAAAAGTTCTGTTAAGGGTGTGTTCATCGATTCAGTTTATTCGCCGAATATCCATTGTTCTCCGAATATTTTCCGATTTTTACTTCCAAAATTTGGAGAAAAAAAAATTACTTTCTTTTCGTATTTAAAGAGGTATTTAATGTAATTGTCCTGAAATCGAAACGGAGCTTAAGGCAAGCCTGTACCTATTCACTTTTACTCGGAATTGCTTCATGAACGAGTGTTTGTGTGGCCGTCTGTCCGTCTATGAGAATTAACGATATGGAAGTTGTCGACTGAAAGCATCAAACGAGATGCGTCTTACAATTTCTGTCACCAGGCGTTTCGAGTTAGTCATATTAAAATACCTTTACACAGGCAGTTATTAATTCACCGTCAAGCGGGGCCTAATTATTCGATTATGAGACGTAAAACAGCACTTGAATAATCATGTATTATGCGAAAATACTTTGAACGCAATGTAATGCACGGAAGCTGAGAACCGCAGGAAATGCAGCAGTCAGGTTCATGGAAATCTAGACGAGAGCAGGCGAACGAGAGAGAGCAGAGCTGGGTTGCCGACCAGGCGGCCGTACAGGGTACAGGTCGGTAACTATGGTGACGAGTCGAAATAGTAGACCGGAGATCACATGATGCGTCGTCAACTGTAGACGGGATGATCTCCAAAAACATGAGTGAAGCCTTCGTCTTCATCATGAGTAGGTAACTTGAGTGTAGGTGTACGAGATCCATCTAGTGAAGCATGTATGCTAAAATGAAGTTGTAACCCATGGAGGGATCATACTTTGAAGACCATTTTCCAGCAGAAGTATTGTTTGTTATCTACGCACCACTGGCTATTTGATGTTTCGTTCATGTCGTCGGGATGGAATTAATTCGAATTCGTTCAGTCCTTCACTGGAGCTGTTCGTTTCTGTCCACCTGGGCAGATCACCGATCGGTCCCACAAATCAGGGCAATGATTATTCGCCTTTGTATCTTCTGAAGGGTCCAAACTTGCGTTCGCCAGCGAAACGATTCGGGCGTTAATCAAGAATTAGGCACGCCTATCGGGAAGGTCTTTCATCCGTGGTTCTGGGTCGACGGTTTCTCAGACCGAACTGGTGGACCTAACTAGGTAATTTATCGGCGAATCAGTTCGGTTGTCGTGAATAGAAAACGGCCTGTTTCCTTCTTGCGGTAGGTAAATGGTTCGGGGAAATGTCGTGAACCGGAAACCCATCGCACATTTTCACTCATTCATGAGTACAAAAATTAGGAGCAATGCAACAAAAGAGTTTATGAAAAAATAAATTTTGGCCCATAAGTCACAACGTTTTGTCGTTTATTGCACCCAAATATTTTCCTCTCCGTAGAAAATGAGAGATCGCCCTTTATCTTAACCCGCACTGTACCAATTTCGGGGAGTCGCTTTGATCTCATTATTAACTTTTATTAATGTCTCCATCTGCTGTTGAAATTGATCATTTGAAACCTAAATTTATTTTTTGTTTGTTTATGGTTTCTTAGTTATGTATTGCATTATTATGTTTTTTTTGTGCTTCTAGTTGATTTCCCTTTCTTACTTATTTCCCTTTTTGCAGGTACGCTGTCTATTCTTGGTTCTCAGCATATTGAGGAACAGTGAGTCGAAAATCCTACCTCTATAATACTTTAAAACAGTTATTTTTTCTTAAATCTTCAATTCCCAATAAAATATTTATTATTTAAATTCCGACCCTCTCCTTGACGACTTCGGTTTCCGGACGAAATCTAACGCATGGCGCTTTACTTTACTTCCTTTCCTTATCTGGCGTCTCGTATAATTTAGCGCATAAATTCTTCTCTAAGGCGCAAACAGCTGAAAACAGAACGCGTCTGTTTGGTGGAACATGATCACCGCCCGACCGTGACCTGATGTGATGTATGCTAACGACTTCCTCCGCCAACGAATCTCCTGCATCCTGGAACCCACTTATGGTCATCTGTGGTGTCCAGGAAATGTTTAGGCTTTCGTGATTCATTTTCTCTTCTCTTTACTCATTTGATTATTCAAAATGAAGGTTTTTTTATGCAATTATGTCCTATTGATTCGATTTCATCCGACAATGAGCTCTACCATGATTTTCATGGCACATTGAACATTTTTGACATTGAATTTATTTCAGTTTGTGATAAAAATCAATTCCATTGAAGTATAATTGCGATGAGAGACCAGCTGAGTTGGGAAAAATCTGTAGGACATGTGGACAAGAAACTGGAAGACAGTAATTTTATAAGAAGTATATTACATGATATCTGGGGTCAAAAAATTATGTTTCCTGAGAAAACTCCGAAGAATGAATCATTCGAGAAATCCGGAAAAATACACAGAACATTTCATGATCTTCAAAATCGGACATTTTTGGAAACGATTTACCTGGGAAAAACAGTTGAGAAGAATAGTTAGAAAATGGAAAACAAGCTGTCAGATGCAAACTTTCTATCACATTTTCCGAAAACTAACTTCTTGGCTGTAAACCAATAGATATTAATCCAGAAAAAATTAAAAAAATAATTTTGGAGGGGATTTGAGGGTGAGAGTGATGGGACGTCGCGACGTACTCTCGAATGCCATTAGTGCATTCGAGAGTACGTCGTGCCATCACTCTCACCCTCAAATCCCCTCCAACATTCGGAAAACGACACAATTGCCAAAAAAAAAATAATTGTACCAAATGGCAGGCTTACCCGAAATTTCCGTGAAAAAACTTTAGAAATCGGTTCACAACTTTCCGCGTAAGAGCGGAACAAACATAAAAAAAGCTCCATCTTTTTTAGGTTGGTTAAAAACGCATAAAGATTGAATAAACCTTTTTTCTTCCTGTGGCGATCTGGCAATCCATCTTCGGCAACAGTAGTAATATTCCGATAAATTGCCGCTGCCAGTTTATGAAATGCATTGCGAAAAAATGTCGGACCGTCAGCAGATGAAACTCCTGATTGGCTCGCCGGTGATAATTTACGGCCAATAGAGCGACGTCGGATTCACGCTGCGCAACTCATTAAGAGATACAAGGCAATTCGGTAGGGAACAGTCCGAGGATGAATCTTCGGAAATGGGCCCTCGTTACTGGGAAGATTACCATTTTTATCTCCAACTCTTGAGCGGCTGAGTTTGTTTTAATTTTCTCAGCTTCGCGATTTCACTGGAGGATGCAGAGATCATGACATGATTGTGTCATCATCCAAACATGATTTGTCTGTGATTTTTTTCGTATATTTTTCGGACCGATTATGGTAGTACCAAGGGTAGTGATTGTAATTTCTAAAAAGTTCTGAAAATTGTGTCCCCATCAAAAATCCGCGGAATTTTTAATTTTTTTCAGTTTTTGCTCTCTAGCTTCCAAACTATACATTTCTCGGCGAAAACAGCTATGTACATTTTCAAAGACCATTAAATTTCCGGCAATTCGAGTTCAACCGGAACTCAGTAGGTTAATCGGTTGCTAAGTTACAGCTGTTTGAAAATTACATTTTTCCAAATAATGGAAATCTTAGCTGTTTAACTAGGTACTTTAGACCGAAATTGCGGCTAAACTACCATCTCATCTTCATAGTATAATACATTGAATGAAAGTTAAAGGCAATCTAATCATCTTCAAATCGAGACCAAATTTGGCTCTTTAACTCTCTTTGTTCCTTTAAAATCTCGAAAAAACTATAACTAGATAAGACCACTTTTGCTCAAAAACACTCCAAAATCCCTCAATTTCTCCAAATCTTTCGTTTGTAGCTTGTATATTGTAGAATGTATATTCTTCATATATTCTACATGTATGTTGTGGTGCTAGGTGATCCCAGTATAAAGGTAAAGCGGTGGAAATATTTGTCGAATTTATCATCCGCCAGCTGAGCCTTGCAAAACAACTCGTAATTTGCATTTCCCGGTTCTTTGATTAATTCGCTTGCCTCCGATAAAATGGATGTAATATTTCTTACGGGCGTATTAAGCTGTATCTCGGGCTAATACAGGATTTTATCGGAGCACTGTTATTAAACGCTAACTATTTCCCATCTCATTAAAGCTCTGTTAGGATGCCAGTTATGCAAAAGTCACCTAATCTCATCGGCATCAGCGTTAATGGTAGGCCATTTACTTTTTATCGTAGATGGATGAGTGTTTTGACGCTATATTAGTGCGTGCCAGGTGTTCAAGGCTTCGGATCACAAATACCAATCAATTTTTACTACATGGCATTTTATAGGCGCTCTGGTCAAATTTCTTGTAGATGTTTGCATGAATCATTTATTTTTCAATGAAAGGAACGCACGACAAACGAAGTGTTTGACACTTTTCCTCTGCTGGGAAACGTGAGGACTTTTAATGCGCAAGTCCTGTAACCCCCCTGGGCACATTTTCAAAGAGAGATTTTAGACTTTCCGCCACGCACTACACAACCTCTTTATTGACTATTAGGCTTGGGTCAAATTTGATTTCAATAGTTTACCATTGATCCATGTTTTTGCTTATTTCTGGAGAGTTTAATCAGCACCTTTCCTTTCGGTAGGTCCTTGGGTGCCTGGGTTCGCTTTCAATTAGGAATCCTTTGCATTTACATAGCCTTTGAGCATCTCGCCTTGTAGGTATCCCTCGAAATTCGAACTGCCCTCCCTATGGACGGGTTTAAACTCCTAGGCTCCGAACAGCCCTAATCACACACTTCCTTTACATTGACGCCTCCTCAGGTCGTTCTAATTAATTCAACGGACCACCCTGGAAATGTGAGTAATCCAATTTTAGACGTGAGCGTTCTTACTTTCGAGAGGTTCGTTAGGCCATCGAGGGTATGTGTTTTCGAGCTTTACTGTAAGTGAAATTCCTGGGTCGATGACCTCAAGAACGTTTTTCAAGTTTTCGTTTTTAACCGACGTCAAACAGGAAGAGTTTACTCGGGTTGGGTCGTCGAAAATGTACATCTTACTTAAATACCTTTTCTGCATTTCGAGAAACGTTCTAGAAAATGTCATATTTCCGGAAACGTTGACAATTCGATCAGCCTGCTTATAATACGGTCGACTTGGCCATCCTCTTTCGATTTCATGTAGGTGTGTATAAATTTTGGCAGAAAACTAATTCTTGTTGCTTGAAATTCACTCTAAGATTCCGCATTCATACATTTCGGTTTCCTGTCCAAATGAATCCATACTCCGAGCAAATGTTCTCTTCCAAGTAGGAATAAACTCGAGTTGCTCCTTGTTCTGTATAGCTGATCCTTTTTCTTCGTAATAGCGCCTTCTCCAGACTATTCCAAGCGTCTAATAGCCACTGTCTCGACGTCTAAACGATTCCCCTCTTCGGAGGAAATGATTCTTGTTTTCCCTCTGCAATTATTTCACTCGAACTTAACTGTTCTTCATTAGGCCTAGATGCAATGAATTCCTAATGGTAAATTCGTATCTTGGGCGCTGCTGGAAAATTTTATGTGGAAAAATCCCCCAACGCGTAGGTATTCTAGGGCTTCAGATATCGGTCTCGATTGCTCAATAAATATTGATATATGCCTTGAAAAAAAAGCAAAACTTGATACCTAATTTTAGATTCTTGATTAGCTTTATTTCGAGATTTTCCTGTGCAAGAGAACGCTGATAAAATTCAATATATTTGAGAAAATTTATCATGTGTTTTCTGCTGACTAATCCCATTAAAATATGAAAAATTAAATATCCGATATTTACTCCCGGTATGTATAACATGACAATTATGATGAAAAAGATACATTATGTAACTTCATGCATTGAGAACCTGCTCCTGTTCGTATGAACCAATCTTTCCGGGAACATAGTCATTAATGCAGTGATAAATTGCCGTAATTTATAACTGGAAATAAATTGATGCATTCATCCATCAGAAAGTGACATGTTAATTAGAGACCAAAGTGTTAAGTGTCGTCTCGCTGTTCAAAAACGCCTGCATTCACGATAGATGGGTTTTGGTGGACCTGCGCGCCTCAACGATCGTGCGGGTATAGTATACTCTTTGTGCGTAATATTGAAAACTCCTAGCTTCAGGCTGAAGCTAAGGGGCCGTTCAATAATTGCGTAAGGATCGAGGGGAGGAGGGGGGTTTCGAAAATCTTACTAAACCCTTACAAGGGGGGAGGGGAAGTAAGTGCTTCCTTACGTAAGATTTTTGAGTGTGAGTTTTCAGCGCGTAAATAAGCAGCTTTTGTTCAAAAGGCCAGAAAAAGCACGAAAAATATCCATAAATTGCGTGTTTTTCCACGAAACTAACAGCAAACATAACGATTTCGTATTTTTTTCACTTTAACTAAAGTCAAAATCTTACGTAAGATTTAGGGGGGGGGAGGGGGGTTGAAAAATCTTACTTAATCCTTACATGGGGGGAGGGGGGGTCAAAAAATCCGAAAAATGTCCTTACGTAATTATTGAACTGCCCCTAACCTGATTATCCATTTGAGTGACCAAATCGCGCGGATTTTATTTTTTCCGCCATCACGAGTTGCAAAAAACATACATGTTTTTGTATGGACATGTCCATATTTTGTTACAAGAGTTTGCAAACTGCGGGCCCCCTGAAAGTGGAATAACCTTAATTTTCAAGTCAAATAATATTTTGGATGCGAAATTATCGATCCTATTGGCCTCTAAATATCCTAGTCGAAACATTCAATTGGATTAGACAATTTACATAATTTGAGTACGAACAGATTTTGTGTTATATCGCATTCCCGAATCGAATTGAGCATTTCCCTGACCGAATTCTGAATTTTCCCACACCAAATTGATAATTTATCGAAATCTGTATTCAACACAAACGTTTCGATTTTAAGAATTGCTCCTTTGTTGTATACCCCTTTTCTTTTTTAGTTTTTGAAATCCCCATTCGGTTTGGAAAATTTTAAAATTGATCCTGGTAATTCTCAATTTGGTTTACAAAATTCTCAATTTCAAGAACTCTCAATTTGGATGGGAATTAAATCTATTTGTAAAAACTCTATGTTTCTATTGAAAAATTCCCTATTCGACTCGAAAAATGCTAAATATACGCATAACTTGTTTTACATTAAGAGCTGCGGCGTACATATGACGTATGTAAACGAGACCAATTTTTTTTTTTCAATTTCCGTTTCAAAAGAACGAACCCAATACGAAGTGTACAAGCTCCCCGTTCCGTGTCTGCAAGAATTCGCTCGCCCTCTTTTTCCCTCCTCGTCCTAATGAGGGCAGAAGTCCCGAAGAATAAAGAGCGGAGAGACGATGAAGAGAAAAGCGTGGAAAAAGGTCCTGGATGAGTCGGATCCCTCGATATAATGATCGGCTTGGTTCTGAATTCAAATTAGCTGTTCGCCAGCCCTTAGAGACTTCTCGTTGCTTCATACCGTATGAATGAAGCGAATACTTCGTGCTTTTTCTATCTGCTTAGACGTGGACTTTATTCAACAAAATATTAACTCCGCTCCCCCTTCGGTTCTCGTAATAACTTTCTTTTCAACGGAGGAATTCATCCGTGCTCTGTTGAATGCCATTCTTCGGCAAAACGACCGATGATCGAATAAAATATTCGTTCATTTTCTACATAAGGGTGAACTACCTATTCAACATGAAGCAGTCGACTCGGAGTAATGCGCCGTTGAGTTTATAGAAATAAAAATACACCGTTCCTTTGGAACCTTCGATTTATTAGTTAAACTTCCAGTCCGTCCTCTATTATTTGAAGTTCTTCTGCTTTTCTTCTAATATTTGTAATTATTTATTTCTTGATGCTCCACATCATTGGGGGCTCAGGGAAAAGGTTTTCCTTTAGCTCTTTACTCAAAATCATCCTACAAATAGAACGTCCCTATTATTATTGGTTTTGCTTTAAAAATTGTTCCTTATTTGAATGAAAGTTCATCTGCTGGCGTGCAGAAGACCTCGAGTTAAAACCGTCATGTTTCCAAACAAAAATTAAATTTTTTCACAAAAAGTTTGACCCATGTATTTCATTCTGAAACTTCAAATGTATTTCAAATGTATTTCATTTGAAACTGTATTTCATTCTGAGTTGAAGAAAAGTAGAAAATGAAGGGACATTGATCCATTTTTTAGTCATTTCGTTTCCTCATCCATACCTGCGAAGATTTTGAACATTGCCTTTTTTCCTACCTCGCTCATTTTTGAGACGGAAAATTTCAATAAAGCTAATTTTCCCAAGTAGATTGACGAGAAAAAAGTCCATTTCGATAACTCAGTCGGCGTTTCTTCTGAAAAATAAAGCTCCTCCCGTTTTCCGGGAATTTTTCCCGTTCGAGGGCTCAGCGACTGATGATTATTTCCATCGAGCGGATTTTATTAACTTGGCCTCCCACCTTTTCTGGTTGCCTTTTGTGTGTAATCGGCTTTGCTCTCCTGCTTCTGCTTTCGTAATCCCATTTTTCACGCAGTCCCTTTTGAAATTAACCTTTGGGCGTAGGAATATTGGTCGCTTTTGTGCTGTTTATTGAACAATTCTCTTCTGTTTCTGACTGTAGATCCAATACCATTCCCACTTTGATTACGACAAATAAAATTACAGTATTTGAAAAACTCGATGTTATCGAAGACCGAGAATCTTGAACTCCAGTAAATTCGATCAATGCGGTACAATTAGCTTTGAATGTCTTTCTGGCTGAAAAATGAACAGATTCTGTTTCTTCTACATCGAGAAACTCACCATTTATAATCAATAATTTATAATTACGACTTATACGCTTGCCAATAAAATTATTATTTTTATAAAATATAGAGTTTGGCATTTTTTATCCAGTAAACTCACTGCGCTTCCGTTTTTTGTGAGTCCTGATTTTCCGATACCTTTTTTCACCCTAAAAGCCACAAAATCATACCGAACGTCATAACTTTTTCAAATACCGAAAATCGAAAATATGGTCAAAAATACGGATTTTGCTAAAAGTGACACAGCCGGGACTAAAGTTCTATCACAATTCCACCAGTGGACGATTTCCAATTCGCGATTTTTTGATCAAATTGTTCACGTTCTGTTTTCTCATGTTGCCAAGGTTTCCATCCTATTGACCCTGGCGGTTTCCACGGTTGAACGTCTGCCAAGTAGGCAAGGGTCAGTGAGAAATTTCCGTTTATTTACGTCTTCCAAGTTCTCGTCAACGTTCAAGCCCTTTCCGAACCACAAACAAACTCACTCAATATAATCTTGGCCGTTTATTTTCAGTTCTATACAAGCTCCAACCTTCCAGCTCTTTAGGAGAACGAACACACGAAGGAGAGCACAACCGCTAAGTTGTATTTTCGTTCTACCACGCTGACGACATGTCGTGACACAATTGAAGATTTTCAATTTTTGGGGTAAAGTTACCTCTGGTGGGGAAACGTTTGACGGTTTTACTACAGTAAAAAGGTAACAGGTTTTTTCTAAGCTCCGATCTGTTTTTCGGTTTTAGGGCAGTTACAATCCTTCCATTCACTTTGTATGTACCTATGGAAGTAAAAATCGGAAAATGGTTATTGGAAAACAAGTATCTAATTTGGAGAGGAGTGAGCGCCGTTTTGAATTTAGGACGTTTCAAGTCGTTGTCCGAAATTCTGAAATTTTAATTTTATGGATACAGTTTACAAACTTCTTCATGTATGGTTTTACTCTTGCTTTAGTTCGTGGCCTCTTGGCCGGTCGTGTCGAATGGAAACGCATCGTCGTTGCGTGAAATAGGCGACTGCGTTGTGAAGGTGCGGTGCTCAATTTATGAGCCGGAGAACAATGGAGGTGTGACAGGAATTGTCTTCGGGAGACCTCCTAATTATACCTCAAATAGAAGGCAGATGGGGCACTTCGCCCTGTTCTGCTCTGTAATACCCATGTGCTCCGGCAATAAGGACATATTACGCGGTGACGTCATCAAGGAAGCGCTCCGGCGGTGTTTTCTTTGTTCCGAAGACTCATTGAGTAAATCACGTATCGACGATATTTTTTATGGTATCGATGAAATGACGGGAATCAGTCTTTTGAACTGATGATTAGCGTTCGGAGCGACTTTGAAAGCAGTTGAGGAGGTTTGTGGTCATGTTTTTGACTATTTTCGAATTTCACAATATCCCTTCTCTTTTAGATCCATTCTATTTTGAGGCATCGATCATCTCATCCTCATTCTCATCCTCTCATCATCTCTACCTCATATTAATTTGGCGAATTTTCATCGTAGCTATTTTCAAATTTCATTTTCTACGAAATCGTCCCCGTTGATTATCACAATACGAGTCGCCAACATTGTCCCCTTCCAGAGCCGACCCCTGTGTAATTTCGGTCGGAACATTAGGAACGTAGGGACGCGGTAATTGGAACCTCCCCGTACCCCAGTGCAGGCACAACAATGCTCAATTTTCACTTGGAGAATTGCCGTGGATTCGAAACTCCTCCTGTCCCGATCAAGCCCATTGTGTCGAAGAGCTTACACTGCTTGAAGTTGGCAGACCCTACCGGTATCCGGGAACCCTATCCGACTTCTCTATTGTCATCCTGGCCCGTGCGAGATTCGACTAAATTCGAATCCTAGTTTGTTGTGTTGGCAGCCCGTAACAATGAATATTTTGAAAACGATGAAATCCGGCCCTAAAGAGAGAGATTTTCTAGGCGTTTCGGTAAATTCAAGTAGATACTAATATTTAAAATTCAGGTATGGGCGTAAAAACGTCGTAGCTTTTTTTTCATTTTTGTTCCTAGTAACCATCGTGCCACTCGTATATTTATCATCCTTCGATCAAAAGTTTTGCCCATAATTTTGACTTCCATATTTACAGGGTAAATGGAAGCATTGGAATCGTCCTAAAATCGAAAATCGGAACGGAGGTTCAGAAAAAAACTTTTTCTTATACACATTTACGCAAAATCACTTCCTGAACAAGTGTATGTGTGTCCGTTAGTCCGTCTGTCCGTCCGTCCGTCTGTGGTCATTTACAAAAATTACCATAACTCTCTCAATTCTCAACCTTTTTTCAAATTTCTTGAACTGAAAAGTTTGTCTCGGCAAGACCTAACACCCTGTTCAATCGGATTTTGAATAACTCACAGTACTTCCGATATATTTGCATTCTTAGTGTTTTCTATTTTATTTTTTTCCGGCCACAAGAATGAACCGATTTGGGCGTTCTTGGTCTTAAAATCTTTGTTTTACTTTGTAAAATAATTGGATCTTTTTTTATACTCCGATACCATGGCGCATTTTTATTTTAGGCGAGTTTTAAAATTTGCATAGTGAGTTTTTTGAGATTTTTGACCTAAACACCCTTAATTGCCGTCAAAATATGATCAAATTGTGTCACAATTTTACGTTTCAAAATAGGGAAGTATTGTGTGTTATGTACGAACCACTGGTTCTGGTAAAGTGAACTTGCAAGTTGATTTTCAAACTAGAATGTCTCCTGGTATGAAATCGAAAGAGAATGGCCAAGTCGACCGTATCATGAGCGAGGTTTCCAGAAATTTGAAAATTTCTAGAACGCTTTCTCGAAATGCAGAAAAGGTATTTCAGTAAGATGGACATTTTCCTAATGCTCGTCCGAACATGCGACGACCCAACCCGAGTAAACTCTTCCTGTTTGGAGTCGGTTAAAAACGAAAACTTGAAAAACGTTCTTGAGGTCATCGACCCAGGAATTTCACTTACAGTAAAGCACGAAAACACATACCCTAACGAACCTCTCGTCCGTCTGTCCGTCCGTCCGTCTGTGGTCATTTACAAAAATTACCATAACTCTCTCAATTCTCAACCTTTTTTCAAATTTCTTGAACTGAAAAGTTTGTCTCGGCAAGACCTAACACCCTGTTCAATCGGAATTTGAATAACCCACAGTACTTCCGATATATTTGCATTCTTAGTGTTTTCTATTTTATTTTTTTCCGGCCACAAGAATGAACCGATTTGGGCGTTCTTGGTCTTAAAATCTTTGTTTTACCTTGCAGAATATTTGGATATTTGTATTATTCAGAAAATGTGACGTAATTTTATTTTGGGCAAATTTCAAAATTTGAATAGTAAATTTTTTGGTATTTTAGACCAAAACAACTCTGAAGACAGTCAAAATATGATCGAATTGTATCACACTTTTACGTTTCAAAATATGGAAGGATTGAGTGTGATCTACGCACCAATTTTCTTCATTTTTTTCCTAATAACCATCGTGTCGCTCGTATATTCATCATCATTCGATCAAAAATTTTACCTACAATTTTTTCATGTCAAATTATTTTCAAACTCCGTCATCTGTCCCATCGGGAATCAAGTCTCTTCCATCCCATCCATCCTGAGTCTCCTCGATTGAGGCCTTCCGCGTCACGCAGTAGCCGACTTAACCCCCGTCAGAATTCATTTTAACAGCAGGTTAGCCGCCTCGTAAATTCAGTTATGTTGAAATGATGACCTCGGTTACGATACGACAAACAAGGGCTCCTTATAAGCGGCTATATAGACAGGCCTTTACAATGGGTGGTGTGTCTGTTCATACAATGGGACATAAAACTCGTATCGTTAGCCGGGATGAGATAACGACAAGAGACGCCGTAGTCATTCGTGAACGACCCTTCGAAACGCCTCGTAAACTGCGCTTAAACAAGGGAAGAATATTGAAGGAATTGAGTCGTATTTTACGGATTACCTGTTTCGCCTCTTAACCAATTTCTCCCATTTTTATTCTGATTTGAGGTGACTCTTCACAGCCTGCTTAAAATCAAAGTGCGCCAAGTTAACGGAATAAAAAAAATTATCCACGTATTCTGGTAAAGCCAAGATTTCCGGACTTAGAATGCTCTAATTGGTCTATAGGGTCTGCTACCTCTTGGATGTTCAAACATTGAAGAAAATATTGTGCTAGTCATTTCCAACAAATTTTTCTCCTAGACCTTTTTCCCTGCAATAAAACCATGTTTTTGGCATTTTAGTTTTTTCGATCTTTACTCACTGTAATGGCTGTATCTCCTTAAATTTCCGAGTATTCTTAAATTTGAGGATATTTTTGGAAAGCTCGTAAGTTTTTCTATGAGAAGGTTGCCGTATGTGGCTTTTTTTATGCAGTGCAATACGAACGAAATGAGATTTAAGTGAAAACTGGCGAAACTTCATTTTTTCACGATTTGCCTATTTTTTTCTCTTTAACCTCATTTTCCCAGCATTGCACCTCAGGAAGAAAGTCGCATTTGGCACTCTTCTTGCATGATATTTTACGAACTTTCCAAAAGCGTCAGATTTGAGATCGCTCAAAAATCGAAGGAGCTACAACCGTTTTAGTGAGGAGAGGTTGAAGACACAAGAATGCCAAAACAGTATTTTCTAGAGGACTATGAAAAAATGTCTGAGAATGAGAACTACTCGAAATAACTAGTAGAACATTTCCCATCATTTTTTACCATCCAAAAGGTAAAGTATAAAAGATTACTAGCCTCAGGTTCAACGCTTAGTACGTGATGATGGATTGGCAAGCCCTTATTACTTCCTATTCAATCCTTATAGGCGGCAGGGCACGCCCGAGACATCTTCAGTTATCGGAGCATTAGGAAGTTGTCAATAATTTGCAAACCTGTCCGCAATCATTGACCAATGACTAATGAATGAGGCCCGGGACGAATATGAAGCTTCTCATCTGTGTCGAGCATAAATTTTTCACCTTCCGCGGAAAGTATGAGCCAATGAAAATATCATGTTCGAACATAATCAGACATTGCGTAGCTCCTCGCTTCGTGTAAAGCGCTAAAAATGAAATGGCAAATGAGAGAAAAACGTAATTGGACTGGAGGAGAGCCAAAGGAAGCTGTACAGCCGGTGGATTTAACCAAGGATGTATGGGGTTATTAGGTTCTGAAAGCACCCTAGGGCTATTCAGGGATTACTGCTTGCCTCTGCGAGTCCGAGTATGAAACATTTCAGAGCTAGTTCCCTTTGTACACAATCCGAGATAGGACGGAAAGGGACCTCTTTTAATACTATGCTCCCTCTCTCTAGATCTAAAAAAAAAAACATTTTATTTATACAAAGAACCTGACAATGTTAAATAAAACGTAATGTCGTAATAAAACAGGTGACAAGTTTATTCGTCCGCCTGAAAGGAGGTCCGTGCTAAATCCTTTGGTTCGGTCTGTATGTTTTGAAATTTCCGATGTAAAGACACCATTTTCAAACCGGTTTTTTTCTCGTGTCCATTATTGCTCAAAATTCTACATATTCTGAAGAAAGACAAAAAGAAAAAAAAAGAGAAAAAAATGTACGAATGCGGGAAGAGTGATGACGTAGGATAGCCCCTCCAGCCTCATGATGGTAAAATTGCCTTACATCCTCGAGCCGATGGAAGAAAAGGCCGTGAAGGAGAGAGACCGTGAGGAGCAGTATTACCAACTCGTCGCGTTGCTTTCCCTCTGTCGAAGACCGAAAAACCTCTGAATTCAAACTTAACATCGAGATCAAACTCAACTTCGAGATCAAAGTCAACTTCGAGATCAAAGTCAACTTCGAGATCAAACTCAACTTCGAGATCAAAGTCAACTTAGAGATCAAACTCAACTTCAAGATCGAAGTCAACTTCGAGATCAAACTCAACTTCGAGATCAAAGTCAACTTCGAGATCAGAGTCAACTTCGGGATCAAACTCAACTTCGAGATCACAGTCAACTTCGAGTTCAAACTCAACTTCGAGATCAAACTCGAATTCGAGATCAAAGTCAACTTCGAGATCAAAGTCAACTTCGAGATCAAAGTCAACTTCGAGATCAAAGTCAACTTAGAGATCAAACTCAACTTCAAGATCGAAGTCAACTTCGAGATCAAAGTCAACTTCGAGATCAGAGTCAACTTCGAGATCAAACTCAACTTCGAGATCAAACTCGAATTCGAGATCAAAGTCAACTTCGAGGTCAAACTCGAATTCGAGATCAAAGTCAACTTCGAGGTCAAAGTCAACCTCAAGATCAAAGTCAACTTCGAGTTCAAACTCAACTTCGAGATGGCACTGCTTGAAATCAATCTTTACATTACTGGTGCAAAAATTTGAGTTTCTTTTATACAAACAACCTTTGGCTTGAAACTAATATTTACATAAATGGTAGCAAAGGGTAAAGATTTTCTATACCAAAACATGAACACTTTCGTGTTCGAGCAGCAGGAGGTTCGGCACCCTGACCCATAACATTTTCAAACTGAATTGTGAATTTTCCAAACTGGGTTAATTGAGAGTTTTCAAAATCAAATTGAGAATTTTTAGCCTAAGGACGGTACAAAAAATTGCATTTAACCTAGATGCTCTGAATAGAAGCAAAATAATTTCTGTATCTGTATTTGTGTATGTTAGCCTTCGTCTCGACTATCTACGAGGAACGAGCTAAGCAAAACAGTCCGGCTATAATTCAATCAGCTGCTGAATATTCCGTTTTTCTCGCAAGATTCGTATTCAATCGATACGACCGCTCGAATCAAACCACTCGACTGGACAGGTTTGCCTAACAGGCCATGAAGCGGTAGGAATAACTCCCGTAATTAAAAACGCCCGACATGCAGATTCTTTTGATGGCCAATCGGAATGCGAATGGCTCTTTTAACCCTCCTGGTGCCAGACCCTAGCCGAAAATGTTAACCGGCCATTTCCGAACGAGAAGTTTTTCCACGGTTACGAGAGGCCGAAGTAACGATTTTTATCCAGGCTCACCCGACACGCAAACGTCGCTTGAATCGGGTTTTAAATAGCCTCATTTCGATGATAGCAGGCGCTCCCGGCGACGGTTGTCTCGTATCTAAGTTCTTTACGGCCTCCAGCTTCGGTGGGAATGAGAGGTGGAGGAGGATAAAAACAACGGGACACATTCATGCACCATAATAATAGGGAGGGTGCGTCTCCATGCTAAACCGGTTAGGTATATTAAAAAATTTAAACAATTCATAATAAAATTGCATTATTTATTAATTCGATGTGATAGTAGATGAAAAAGGGGGATTTCACGTATCAGTTCTTATCACTGACGTCATTCCCCCACCCATCCCGCCCACCTGGCCTTTAAACTGACGTGATCCCCTGCCTCTCCTGCCCACCTATCCCTGACCAGCTGGTGTGACGTCACAGGCCTCTAACCCCCTCCCGCCATGGTAGGACAGGGGTAGGTAATCAGCTGTGGGTGACCTCATGCTGCCAACCCCCTCCACCAGGAAGGTTATTCCCTGCCCATTCGTAACCTTCCCCAGGACAGCGGTACCAACAGCTGCAAGCTGAGTACGCAATGCTGCCAACTCCCCTCCATCAGCTTTGATGTACGTTTTTGACCATGGAGTGCATATTTCGTCTTTTACCCCCGTTTTTGTCGAATTTTGTTGACGCTAGCGTTACCTACTAGGGACCACGCCTCACTTTGTTTCTTTCCAGAACAGCGGTTACACCAGGAGGTGAAGGCTGGTCAGTGGTATAGACTAGAATATAATAAAATTGAACAATCGAACGAACTTACCTTAAGTGTAGTTCGATTGTAATTACATGAGGCGCCATTCCTTGATGCCATTGAACCAAGTAGTTCATGTTTTCCATCTTTGCCATAGAAGACTCTTGGTTAAATGACATCAAGGAATGGACGCCCATGGAATTTATTCTTCACCACCGTAGAGATGAGAATGCGTCAATTTACAGTGGATTTCAGATAAAGTATTGCAACCGCGGAGGAATCAATAGGTATTCAAGTATTGCACAACAACGAATGTTCCAGATATTGATAAGAATTGAACTGATTGAGGCTGCCAAGTACGTTGAAAGTTTTCGGGAAGATAAAAAGGGGAAGAAAATCTCGAAAAACTCTTGTAAAAAACGCAGAAGGAAGAATGAATAATAATGCTCCAAAAATCCACCAGAACGCGTGTCTCTTGTTTTTGTTGTTGTTGTAGTTCCTGTTGTTGTTCCATGAGGCCGCTTAGCCGTCGGACATTTGTGCCCACGTGACATTGGTTATAAGAAATAACAAAAGTTAACGAATAACGTTGGGGATGGTTACAGAACGGAAGAGAGGGCGCCTCCTGCAGGGGATGTTGTCAGTTTAGAGACACGATGGGCCGGAGGGGTGGGGAAATGTCTTTGTTAATAACTGATAGGTGAAATCCCCCTTCTTCATCTATTATTATTATATTTTTTTGAGATCTTCCGTTACGCCGCCAACTCGTGTATAATTAGAAAACGGTTTGTGTTTATAAAATTCTATAGCATTTTAACCATCTCGTTTAGACTAGAGGAGCGGAAATTGCGCAAGCCGCCATCCTGTTTCTCTCGTGAGGTGCGTCACAATTTTCGTGGGTCCAATCTGCCCATCCGATCGTGAGCCCATCGCCAATTAGCCGAGTACGTGGGCGCTTTTGGGGCAGCTGCTGTCAATGTCGCAACTCCTTACCTGTCTTTTTGCCATTCATTTTCTGACTGGCAATGGGCTAGTTGATTAAGGACCGAGTCGACCAATCCCAGACTAACGGCAATCGGTCATTGTTTCCTGGTTATTGCGGAAAGTCAACTAAAATTCATTGCTATAACATTCCACAATGCTGCACGACCCTCAATAATCCTCAAGACAGGTTGTCGTCATCGTTATCTATCGAGGTTGATGGCATCTCATTCATAAACTTTCTTATTTCACAATGATCACATTATTGAGGGATAAAAAATTCTGTCGATTTTCATATATTTTATTTCTGTATTTTGTCATTTATGTGTGTTATAACACGATACCCTAATGGAGCATTCAGGTGGAATATTATGGTTTTACCAAAGCTTCAACTCACCAATGTCATTCCTTGGTATAGAAATGCTAATAAATCACTGAAATTCCAACAGCATTAATTTCAGGTCCGAGGCTACTTCCGACAAATATACAAAGAACTCGTACTTCCTCGTCGCATATACCGATGAACGCTCTTGTTATCGTAAATCATGAGAGTGCGTAAAAACTTTGAATATTCCGCTAAAGGGAGGAAAAGAATAAATAATACCGACATCAACGAGAGACTAAGGCGAGTTTTGGGCCTCGTGGGAATTTCGACGAGCACTGCAATTTATTACACCTACTGAGAGGGGTATTTTTCCCTCTTTCGTGTGGCAAAATGTATGGCGAGCTTATCTAGGTGTGATTTAGTGATGTGACGAAATAAAAACGAATGAATGAACTCCGTAGCGGCAAGTATGCCGAAGGTTCTTCGGATTTGCTGCTCTAAGCAGACCTTAATCTACCTATACTGGCAGAGGAACCCCGAGTAAAATGTATTCCGACACGAGGGGAGAACGTTTTCTCTATATCATTAGTTTCGCTGATGATTTGCAGAGAATTCGCAAAATCATTGGCCATACTCTTGAACAGCGCTTGTATCCGATATCACGACAGGGTGTCCCGAACACATTTTGGCGTCGACAGTACCCCCATCAGGGTACGGTACCCCATCAGCGTCATGACGATATAATAGGCTCAATCCGACACTGCGTCGAGCATGGCTCCTGAGGAAAGCCGTCTGGGAGAAAGAGATCCGGCTTATAGTAAGGGGTAATAATATCAACGTTTCTAGGTCTAAACTTACCTCAATCGATCAATCAAGAAAACCCATGGTTTAGCCATTGTGTTGTGCCGTGAAAAATATTTCCTCGGCCGTCTCCGTGCTGGGAAGTACAGTTTTTCTTCAGCACTGGAGCCATGCGTTCCTAGTAGCAAGTCTGGGTGACCAAATTAAAATTAGGTGCCTAACAGTTACGTCCTGTGGCGGAAAAGCTGATTGTATTAAATAAAATGCGGTCATAAATAAAGTCCCTCTCATGACAGTCATAAGTAAACTCGTAAAGCACCTATACGAAAGCTAACTTCTTCATCCCTTCCGCCTCCCCCTCTTGTCAGATGACCCCAAGGGATAGATTGATACAAATGAACTGCTGCCGTCCAAGAAGGGTATCTACCCTCTCTGAATTCAGCGCGAGATGAGTAGGGTCAACTTGACGTGCCGTGCAACAGGAGCCATCGGAGGTTTTCCGGTTTGCGTTCGTTTAAATGGCCTCACGATTTCCTGCTGGAAGATGATTGATGACAGAGGGAAATCGTCGACTTCAAGACACTAATTTGAACACTTGGTATAGTGTTAGGTAGAGCTTGAACCTCATTATCACATGACACCCTGCTTCTGACAAGGTTCGGCCACTGTGGAATTAAGTCAATGCTGGAAAACCCGTTGAAATAACCGATTCCAAAAAGCAGGCATTACCTAGTCTTGGCATTACCGAGTACCTAGAATCTTCTGAATCTGCATTCTCTTCCCACATGGTATTTTTCATACAAGCTAGAAATGCAGTTGGAGGTTTTGGTCTATTGATGTTTGACTTTGCTGAGTCCATTCAACAGCAGCAGAGAATAGCCGAATACCCGAAGAATACCGTCTACTCGGAGAATAGTCTCCAAAGGGAGACTTGGCTTCTTTTCTCCCACTATAGTGGAAAACCTCTACGATAAAATAAGTAGGGGCGTACCGTAATGACCTGGGTATCCCTGCACCAGCTCTATATCAGCCAAGATGGATGGCCCTTGATAATTTGCTATGCCAACGAATGAAATTTTCTCGTTAGCAGGCGAAGCTTACGTGTAAATCACGTTAATCACCTCGTAGATTTTCTCCTCTACCAGACATCACGCTGGAATTGTTATTGTTTAGGCGCTAAGAATACCATCATTGTCTCGACTCGTGGATATTTTCTGCTTTGGAATAGACTTCAGAGTAATGCAGAAAAAGATTTGAATCCTTGTTCTTCAGAGATGCGATTAGAGAGGCAGCATTCAATGTTTGGCAAGGACTCTCTTCTGAAAGATCTGTCCATCAGGAGAACTGCCAGATAAATATACCGACTCACCTCTACCTGGTATTCTTACATCAACTAACTGAACATTTGATATTGTTAACAAACTTCCCTCCCTTGCAATCCTCGATTTTGAATCCTGAGACCTTCGTTCTGTAAATTATTTGTATTCATGATGCATCTTCCGTAACCCAACCGGGTTATACGCTTAGTTAGCTGTTGGTACCTATTTTCAAAATTCCCAACCCCTGGGTTTGTGGGGGGAAGCATTGAAAACACAAAGGCGAGATTCGCTTACATATGAGAAAATCAAGGCCGAAGTTCTGAAGAAAACAAAACATGGAATGGCGCCATCTACTTAAAATGCGTAGCTTAGAGAGGCCGGCCCCGCCTAATAAAACAATGTTAGCGTTTGCTTTCATCGTTTCATCGCCCGGCCAACTGCCGTTTTCCATGTTTATTTTCCAGAGGCCGTATACCCCCCTGTTGAAGCACCGGAAATTAAAGTGCAAAAAGCCGTGAAGTTGGTTGCGAAAAGCGGCAAAGCGAACTGTTAAACGGAGGCCTACGATAAAATGGAATTTCTAGGTTGCTGAAAATTTCAATGCCCCCTACTTTCAGGTATTGATTAGATGAACGATTTATTCCGTAAAATCGTATGTATTTCATTTGTTAAAAATTTATAAATTAAAAAATATATATATTAGAGTTCATGTTAATTTAATTTTAAATGCGTGTCCCTGTATTCTTCTCTCAATTTTTGGAAATCTATCTTCAAATTGCGGTTTGGTGGTTTCCTAAACAACGGTAGGAGTATGACAGCAGACTTATCGCGTCATTGTGCCAAAAATGTACGTACAAAAATATGGAAGTATCGCGTGCTATCTACGCACCACTGGTTTCCAATGGATATACCAAAAATGAGGATCCGTCATACAAAACAACACAAACAATACCGAACGTGGGGGTTAGTTATTAGGTTAATTTACCATGATGAGCTTCGAACGATCCTCCTGCGATTGGAGTGTTTCCATACTAAATCCTTGGATTTCAAGTTTGAGCAGACCATATTTTGCAAGGATCGCCTGCGATTAACTATGGGCCGCCTGAGTCTGGTAGGATGTCTTGTTTTGAGGCTATCCTGAACCTGTCCAAAGTTGAATGATGAAGTTATCTGTGCTGGTACTGGCACCTTTCCATTTTCCACCCTTGCTCTGACTACCCCCTGCAAAACTAATCACAGTGGCTCGAAACTTTATCGCCATCCCAGTCCAGACCTCTCCTTTTCCCATCAAAAACCAGGCAGGAATTCTATCTCCATTGTCTTGCATCTGCAATTCCCTCCAGTTTATTCCAGATTTCCCCCCCTCCGGCTTATTCTCCTAACAATATCCCTTTATCTCCTTCGCAACAGAAATACCACTACTGATTCTCGTGCCGTTAACCCTTGGCAGACATTTAATAATTCCCTATTGAAAACCGTTTGGTCGCCTGCAAGTGAGCAGGGCATGTTCCAGCTCCGATATTAAAGCTATAATTCTCTTCCGAGGGGTCCGTGTCCGGCTAGTATGGAGCACTCGACCAGAAAGATTTTGGCATTATGCGATTTTATATGGTGCGCCAGCATGAGGATCCTCTGTTTCTGGTGTTATCTTGCTTCCTGAGCCTCACGTGTGTTCATGGGTGGCATATTCACTAATACGGAAACCTAAACTGAAAAAACGCCACTCATTTCAGGATAAGGTTTGATTTTGAAAATGCTAGTCTGCGGCCTCCAGTCATTTAGATCAAAAAGTGATCAAATTACTGGATCTACCGTACGAGAATTGCGGGGGTCCTGGATTTTGGATTTTTGTTGTCTGGGTCAATTGGAAGGTAAATAATCCAAATTTTTGTGTTCCGATTACGCTTGCTTTCTCTCCAACCATCGAAAAACCATGCCGTTTTTGCACTTTCTGGGTTTCTCGCCTGTAGCTGCTTTCCGTTCTCGTTTTTGGCGTTTACCCCCCCCCCCCCCCCAAAAAAAAAAACTTGATGAACCATAAATTTCCAACAAAATGGATTCCACGACTTTTATTTGTAGACTCAATAGTTTCGGACCGGCAAAAAAGAGCGAAAATTTCCAAAAATTTTGCATTTTGACTTTCTGTCCATTTCTCAAGGACTCGGGGAAGCGTCGTCGCAGCGAAAAGTGTGGAGAAAAGAAGTTGTAGAGAATTTAATCGGATTTCTAGTCGTTTTTTTTTCAAATTTTTGCAGGACCAACCAGTAAAGGAGAGAAGAAAAACAGCCGTTCTGAGATACTGGGTAGGGGAACCCTTTTTGACCATGATTTAGCAATTTTCATTCCCAGAATGGGCTAGATTTTCATGGTCTACTGTCAAAAGTTATCAAAAAATGAGTATCGTTTTTTCAGGTTCGGCTCCTCTACTATGATTTCTGTCTATACTCAGCTACAGCTGCTCTAACTTGAAAAGGAATCGCTCCATTTTGTGATGGCTCGAACTATGGGATTTGTTGATGTTCGGTTCTCTTTCCCTCATTTCTCGACTGTTTCTCTGCCTATAAATATCTTTTTTCGGTGTCGTCCATGACTCATGATGACAATGAGCAATGCCGACTGGGAGCTTCCATTAATTCGAACGTTTATTTTGGTAATAGGCGCCTCTCCTCGTGGAGGAGTTTCTTCACACTTTCTCTCGCCTATGTACGATAACTGGATCGAAGGTTGCAGTACGGGATTTGTTGGTCTGTTTTTGTGATTCATAGTAAATCATAGGAAGGGTGCATGGCCAGGTAAATTTGTAGAAGAAAATTCTTACTTGTGAAGAAGATGGATTAAACTGAAGATGAGGTCATTTGGGGTTATGAAGATTCTGGTTTTGGGTCAGGCGAATAAAATTGTCTACAACTTTAGACCCTAGGCCTTGAATCGCCTCTGTGAAGGCATATAACTCGACATAATATGTTTTACGTACATAATAGTACGTAAATAGAGCCTCTACTATCGCTCCTCTAATTTTTCAGCTTTTATTCGGTTCTGGAGTTAAATGCCAAAATCCCTTGCCTTGCATTCATAATTTGAAATGCAAGCCGAAGCATATCGGAATACCAATATATTTTTCTCTTTTGAAAATATTTTTTACCATAGCTGAAATTGGCGTTTTGCATCCTGCAAACCTTTCTTGAGATCTTCAATAAGACGATAGCGTTTCGTGATCGATTTTCCTCTCGCGATTAGTTCGGATCAAGGACCAATCAGGTGTGATGAACGCTCTTCATGTGGCAAGAGCTGCATTTACTGCGATATATCGAAGAGCCGAGGTTCCCTAGGGATTGCAGCCCTCACAGCCTTTAGCCGCAGCGTTAATTAACAGCCATTGATTTTCTGCCAAGAACACGAAAGCACATGTACGACTCACACAATAATAACCCATATTGCCCCGCCTTGGGAAAATTCATTTACATTTAAGACCGAATTATCTCATAACATCTGATGGATCAGATTCTGATCCAGTTTCGATGCTCTTCATTATTTATGTTTTATTCTTTTTTTCAGGTGCGTTACAATTCGTACAACTGTTTCCGGATCGAGTAAGTCGTAACTTTTGAGTTGGAAGAATATTTTTAAGCCGATGACGAAAAGTTAGCTCGACTAAATCGACCCTCAGTTTACGGGCATTTCTGAAAGGCGTACGGCAGTTTATCGCTGTTTTTGACATTTCTGTTTCGAACGGCTGCTACAGACGTTTGTCTTTCCGATTGGCCGCTGTCGACGGTTTTGCCAGTTTTAATTTCTGATCAACTGCCACCGGGTCCACTCCAGCAATGAATGGATTGCGGTCAAGTGCCTCTTCCGATCGATTTATGTCTCGTTCAGTTACAGACGTGGGATGTCTCCATCGTTTCATGATACCGAGTCATTTTTCGCACCTCCGCCATTCAATAATCGGCGTTTCAAAATGCTCTCCTCTTATCAGTTGAGCAATTAGAGCATATAAAAAACACAGTATTTCCAGATTTTCATAAGAAAATGCGTTTTTGTGCACTAGATGCATATAATGTTCCCAGTGTTTTCAATTTTATTTTTAGTGGCCTCAAAAATGAACCGGTACGAGCATTTTTGGCTTATAATCTTTGTTTTACCTTGCAGAACACGTGGACATCGTTTATATTCCGGTAACTCTACGTGTTTTGATTCTTAGGTAGATTTTATAATCTGCATTGCGTTTCTTCTGGTTTTATTTAACATTGCAGTCCCCAAATTAGTCAAAATCAAATTGCTTTGGTTCAAAAGTGTACATATCAAAATACGGAAATGTTGGGTGTTATTTTCGTGCCACTGATTTTCAATTCGCATTCCATTCGGGATTGTGCAAAGCATGTTTTCATAGTTTTGATCCTGCCTCGTCCAATAATATCATCAAAATTAAGTATAGCAAATATGAAAGTACTGTGTGTCATCTGTATAGAGGTAGCTTGTCTATGGCCTCATTCCGGGCTTGGTATGGGCTCATTCGGCTTGGTATCGATTCCAGAACGGCATTCACCTGAAATAACATTCCGAAACGTTGGGCGTTGATGTAACGCGAAATGAAAGAAGGGGTCGCGTACGTAGCTTTGCAGGCCTCGGGTACCATCACGGAATGGCATTCGATTAAGTTGCCCCAGATCGATGCCTTTTTGGACAGTAGGATGGCATTTTGGGGTGCAACACTGCAACGGTACAGGGTCGAAAGCTGCGTTAGCGAGATAGGGAGGATCACAATTCACAATGCATCCGTCCGACCGAGTAGAGAAAAGGGGCCAACAAACTTGGTGGAGTTATGGATCTAAATTCGTTTTTGTAGAAAAAAACGCTGCTAAGTAGATCAGTGGCATGTGCAGATTAGTTTTTGCTATGTCCGAAGAACTCTGCAAATTTTGCACAGGGGTTCATTTTTCGATTGCAAAGACAAACCTTACGATATATCGGTACTCCTTAAACACAGAATTTAGCTGTTATTATTCTATAATTTCAGTATCAATTTGTATTTTAGATGGGTTATTTAGAAAAACGTTTTTTCAACCAGGCAAAAAATAATCATCCTCTTCGCTTGATAAATACTTACTTACCTATCCATTTTTTCAACGCAGCTGATCGTTCAATTCCGTTAAATTTACCATTTAATCTATTCTTAATCACCTTCATAATTAACTGAATAATAATAATTATTAAATTCTCTGAATAATGAAATTAAAAATGCCTCATGCCTCAGAACCGTTGTTAAAGCCTGACTCGCTCTCATGTTGCCAAGCGCAACTGGTCGAAGTGTGAGTGCGTCACCTTGTTGGTGTAATAGGCTAGTAGTCGTAAGTAGATCAATCAACCGTATCTAAGAGCCGAGGCCAAATTCTCAAGTTTTTCCAATTTTTGTTTTGCTGATTTGTGTAATGCGACCGAATTCTTTAAATTGAAGATATCGGGAGGACAGAAGTTTTTGTGGGGATTCCAACGAGTGGAAAACGAATTTTGTGGCTCGAGTAGTTTTCGAGTTATTAAGAATTGGGGAAATTTAAAAAAACTCAAAACTGCTTCACTAAAACTGCAATAACTCCTAAACGGTTGAAGCTACTGGCGTGGCGATGGTCTCATTCGATTCAGCATAGAAAAATCTATAGAAAATGATACCTCACATGCCTATGTTGCAAATTTCCTTAAAAAGACGAATTTTTTACCACTTCAACAGCTGTTTTACTGGCCTTAAAATTAAGGTAGGGTTCTGCCGAGACGTTAGGACCAACTAGATACGGAACTTGATTTTTGGTAAAAATTTCAAAATTTTTCGATAACTCCTTCCCCCTTAAAAACCCCGGACGGCGGACGGCGTACGGCGTACGGCGGACGGACAAAAAATTTTTATTGCAGATTCGGATTCTACACCCCTTGAAACGTAAACCAACAAATTTTCAGGGGGTGTTAAAAATTTTTTTTTCCTGACCGATTACAAAGGTTCATTTCTTTAGAAAAATGAACCAAAATCGCTTGGAGCAAAAAACTCTTTTTCAAACTACCTACATAATGATAGTAAGGCAAAAAAAGTTGAAATTTTCATTTGTGTCTCTGGCCATTCACACTAATGTACACATACCCCATAATTACAAGTAAATAACTAATAACTAGTATGAAGAAACTTCGTTTTGTAATAATTACACCATAATGAAGAAAGAAAGAATCTGAGAATACTCAACCGTCCAATAAGTTTGTAGACCAATATTTCTCCTAATTTTTTTTGCACGCTCTGGAAAAGCTATATTAGGTACGCTTCATGATGTACAACACCCCAATATCTTTATTTTTCCATTAGAATTTTATTATTGTTGAAAATGAATGTTTTCCAATATTGAACCCTTTTCATTTCGAAGTGAAGGCTGGAATTAAGGGCTTTAGCCGCTACAACGGAGAACTTAGTCTTTACAAAGTCGATTATTAAACCAATTAATAAAAGCGAAATACTGGGGCTGATTAATTTGTGCCGTCGTATTCATTAAGTCGTCCCCCAAGGCAGGGCATTACTGTACAAAATGCGACTTTCTTAATTATTGTTTCTCGTAATTTTCCGTGAACTGTTCATTCCCGTGGACAAATCATCGGGACAAAATATCGGCCTGAAAGTCGTCCGTAATTGTGCTCTTAATTTTCCTCATTTTTGCGTGAATGAGGCCAAAAAATTGATTATGCCATACATCAAAATGCAACTCGTAAGCCTAATTTAGTTTTTTCTAGACGAACTTTTTCATTAAAATTGAGTGAAGTATCAAATACTCCTACATAAATACTACTTGGAAATTTTCCAACTTTTTGTCTACCGATAAAAGTTCAGATTGTTAATCAACCTTTTTCGTTATGATGCTGCAATTTTTGTTTCGTCGGGCATTTTTTTAATGTTTTTTCGCCTTTATTTCTTCGAAAATAAAATGATTAAAGAGGGCTTGGGTATTTTTTTTTATTCCGTCGAAAAGGGGACCCAGGTACAGGAGAGGACCACCCAAGACGATCGCTGCTTCAAGATACCTGCCAACCTAAACAGCCTTTAACTGATATAATGACCATGCTGTGTCTGAGACCGAGTGATTAACAGATCCTATAACAACCCGGAGATTGAGAATGGAAAAACCGCAGTTCAGGTTTTATGGGCAAGAGAAAAACACTGCAGTCTAGCAGACTCTGCCAAAGTAAAGTTTTTCAGAATTTCAAAAATTCATTAAAAATTGAGGCATTCAAAATTTGAGTTATTTTAAAATTACTTAAAGCTGAACTGATGATGCCTAATAAAGGATGCTGAGTACCTCTCATTCCCGTCTCTCTGAATGCTTCTCGTCAGACAATCGTTACACACATATGTTTCGCTAATACCAGCTCAACTACGCATTATGTTGAATTGAGGGTCAGACTTGACCAGTGAATACGGGAGGTGAATGTTCACTAATTGTGAAAGGGTAACAGCTGTTACATCCCTTCGCGGACGTACAAGTTCGAAGGGTCGAAATGATGTAGGATTTCGAACTGGAATAAGCCGGGGGGCAGTGCCCCCTCGGGCCACGTCTGGTGTACAATACCATTATGCACCCCTAGTCTCGAAATTCCCCCACTTTCCCTACGGACATGGCATAATTAAAAGAGCGGAGAGGAAAAAAATCGGCTCCACTCCTCTTGTAGTTGGTGATCGATGGTGTTTTTAAAGCCAATTAATTGTTCTAATACTTTATCCCTCCCTTTTGACGTGGCTGTTGTTCCCTAAATGGGAAGTGCACGAAGGATCAACTGGATGGCTGGCAGGTGTATTTTATTTACTTTTCCAGAATATGCAAGCATCAGGTTGCATTAAGCTTCGATACCCCGAAAGCAAAATGGGAGTTTGAAATTTTTTATTACGATAGGATTATGGTTTAACCACAGAGTGGTTCAAAAACTTAAGAAACTTGCAAATCCATCGACGAGACGATGCGTTGTGCAGTTCTTCCGTATTCCGATTTTTATCGAATAAGAGTAAAATACACGTATGATAATACATAGTTCTATACGTATATTATTTCTATCAGTTTTACGATAGGCCCAAAATTAAAGGAAAATGAATATTTTCCCATAATTTTGGGCCTAATTCTTAAAAATTCAACCCTTGCGATATGGTGGAATGAAAGGTAGGGCTCAGAACGAGGGAACGATATTTCAAGATCTTAACCAATATTAATACATATTAACCTGTATAAACACACTGTTGGCCACATAGCTGTTGGCCCCTAAACAGAACGGATAATATACATTATTAAACTCCGTATTATATTATACTATACTCAAATTGTAACAAAAACCTGAACTCAAACTGAAAGAAAATTTCTAACTCGAACTTGAACTCAAACTGTAACTAAAACTGAAACTCACACTCCAACCTAAACTAACTCACACTCAAATTGGAATTTAAACTCAAACTGGAAATGAAACTCTAACTTGAACGCAAACTGAAACTGAAAATCAAGCTCAAACGGAAAACTTGAACTCAACTTCTACAAAGTCAACTTCTAGTTCAAAGTCAACTTTGAGATCAAACTCAACTTCGAGATCAAAGTCAACTTCGAGATCAAACTTATCTTCAAGATCGAAGTCAACTTCGTGATCAAAGTCAACTTTTAGATCAAACTCAACTTCGTGATCAAAGTCAACTTCGACATCAAACTCAACTTTGAGATCAAAGTCAACTTTGAGTTCAAAGTCAACTTCGAGATCAAACTCAACTTCGAGATCAAACTCATCTTCAAGATCGAAGTCAACTTCGTGATCAAAGTCAACTTTGAGATCAAACTCAACTTCGTGATCAAAGTCAACTTCGACATCAAACTCAACTTTGAGATCAAAGTCAACTTTGAGTTCAAAGTCAACTTCGAGATCAAACTCAACTTCAAGATTGAAGTCAACTTCGTGGTCAAAGTCAACTTCGAGATCAAACTCAACTTCGAGTTCAAAGTCAACTTTGAGATCAAACTCAACTTCGAGATCAAACTCATCTTCAAGATCGAAGTCAACTTCGTGATCAAAGTCAACTTCGAGATCAAACTCAACTTCGAGATCAAAGTCAACTTCGAGATCAAACTCAACTTCGAGATCAAACTCATCTTCAAGATCGAAGTCAACTTCGTGATCAAAGTCAACTTTGAGATCAAACTCAACTTCGAGTTCAAAGTCAACTTTGAGATCAAACTCAACTTCGAGATCAAACTCATCTTCAAGATCGAAGTCAACTTCGTGATCAAAGTCAACTTTGAGATCAAACTCAACTTCGAGTTCAAAGTCAACTTTGAGATCAAACTCAACTTCGAGATCAAAGTCAACTTTGAGATCAAACTCAACTTCGAGATCAAACTCATCTTCAAGATCGAAGTCAACTTCGTGATCAAAGTCAACTTCGAGATCAAACTCAACTTCGAGATCAAACTCATCTTCAAGATCGAAGTCAACTTCGTGATCAAAGTCAACTTTGAGATCAAACTCAACTTCGAGTTCAAAGTCAACTTTGAGATCAAACTCAACTTCGAGTTCAAAGTCAACTTTGAGATCAAACTCAACTTCGAGTTCAAAGTCAACTTTGAGATCAAACTCAACTTCGAGATCAAAGTCAACTTCGAGATCAAAGTCAACTTCGAGATCAAAGTCAACTTCGAGATCAAAGTCAACTTCGAGATCAAACTCAACTTTGAGTTCAAAGTCAACTTCGAGATCAAACCCAACTTCTAGTTCAAATAAACTTTTTTAAAATTCACTTTTTTCACTTTTTTAAAATTTAAAAAAAATTCATGTCAGTTGACGGAAATGTCTATCACCTCCATCAGATGCCAGTGTTTAAATTGTTCGTAAAATTTCACTTTCAGGTTGGCAACACTAATTTGATTGCTTTCCAGCAGGTTAAACAAATCATGGTCTACTTGATTTGTCGTTCTGCTAATAAACCTCGATTATTGTTTGTTTTATTGTCCGCCCCAAGACCCTTCTACTTGAAAAAGGGGCAACCCTCACCGGCTTCAGCTGTCGCTAACCTTCTATGGTATCCTGATACTTAGCCCATTCTTTACTCAGCGAATTTTGTACAATGTATTGTCAATCCGATTTCGTATTAACGGTTGTCCTTTCAGTAATGACGTTAATTAAATTCATTGGAAATTATTGCTATTTTTGATTATGATTTTGATGTTTATCATTCATCAACGATAGCAAATTTTTCGCACTACTTGCTCAGTGCATTGAGTTAAAGGGCAGATCATGGAGCAGATGGTGGGGTAACGTGTATGGAGAACGATGCTGTCCGCTGGGGTAAATCTGTAATATCCAACTACCAGCTGTAGATTTTTACCTTAGCATAATTTAGCGTTCAAACCATCAGCTTAATTAAGAAGTAACGAAACCGGCTCTCGCACTTTTTTAGCGATTGGTCATCCCATTTTATTTAGCGTCAATATTTTCCCTACAAATGTTCGCGAATTTCAACTCCCGTCCTTTAGTACGTGGTATTGAGTTCGACCGTGCAAGCTCAAGGGCGCAAGTCACCCCCTGTGTCCACTGTTTGCCACCCCCCGAAATTTCCCCGCCGAATTTCCCCGCCGCCGGCTTCTCGTCCTTTATCCTTCAGTCGCGTTCGGTCTTCCGTATCCTTCGTTCCGATCTTCGGCCTTCGACAGGACCGTTCGGCTTTTGGACCTCGTGTAATCCAAAATTAATTCAAGTGTTTTTTTTTCTCGAAACTAAAGAAAGACGTCGGGGTAGTTTGAAATTCGGGTTTTTTGTTCCGTGATCTCAGCGGCGATTCTTCAATTGGCGAGGAAATCGGTAATTTCATAGCAAATTATCAAGAACGCCGGTATTCTGCGCTGAGTTCAGCAATATAATATCATTTTATACCAGGAAGTGCAAAAGGCTTTTCAAGGATTTCGCGAATTTCGTTCTTGTCCCGTCATTGTTCCTATTCGAATGTTTTTACGGAAACTATAATTTTTGAATATTTTATTCAATATGTCTCAACTTACGTTCAATGCCGGTCCTATTACCCGGCTAGATATTTTTTCATCAATTTTATATGTTTTACTTGGTTTTCCATAGTTTCTCAGAATTTCTTTTAAGAAAATACATACCCATGCAGCCCTTGCGTTTTAAAAATTGATTTAACCTCAATATATTTATTCCAGTTTAGACATAGGCATTCGTAGTTTTCAGTAATTCAGAATAATTCAAAGCAACCATCTAGTTAATGAATCGTTCTTCACGGTCTACTATTATTTACCCAGTTTTACGTTTTTCCTGCATCGTTCAGTTTTGAAGTAATTGATTTGAGTCGTGCAGCTTTTACAGTTTGGTATTAGTGGAATAAGATAGGAGAATTGATTTTTAGTGATTCGCTGTTTTTAGTTCCGTATTGCTACAGATTTGATTAAAATACTGTAAATTTGGACCCCGCCGACTATGGAGAATCTCTCAAAAGTGAATAATTTTTTTTCCCCGGCTTTAGGTACCTACTTATTGTAGGCACTACGTTATCAGTATCGGAGACATGTGACCAGGGAAACTCCCCCTCCTTATATCCGATCCGGTTCCATTAGAAAAAAACGCTGCTAAGTAGATCAGTGGAATGTGCAGATTAGTTTTTGCTATGTCCGAAGAACTCTGCAAATTTTGCACAGGGGTTCATTTTTCGATTGCAAAGACAAACCTTACGATATATCGGTACTCCTTAAACACAGAATTTAGCTGTTATTATTCTATAATTTCAGTATCAATTTGTATTTTAGATGGGTTATTTAGAAAAACGTTTTTTCAACCAGGCAAAAAATAATCATCCTCTTCGCTTGATAAATACTTACTTACCTATCCATTTTTTCAACGCAGCTGATCGTTCAATTCCGTTAAATTCACCATTTAATACATTCTTAATCACCTTCATAATTAACAGAATAATAATAATTATTAAATTCTCTGAATAATGAAATTAAAAATGCCTCAAGAATGCTTCAGAACCATTGTTGAAGCTTGTCTCGCTCTCATGTTGCCAAGCGCAACTGGTCTAGTGTGAGTGCGTCACCTTGTTGGTGTAATAGGCTAGTAGTCGTAAGTAGATCAATCAACCGTATCTAAGAGCCGAGGCCAAATTCTCAAGTTTTTCCAATTTTTGTTTTGCTGATTTGTGTAATGCGACCAAATTCTTTAAATTGAAGATATCGGGAGGACAGAAGTTTTTGTGGGGATTCCAACGAGTGGAAAACGAATTTTGTGGCTCGAGTAGTTTTCGAGTTATTAAGAATTGGGGAAATTTAAAAAAACTCAAAACTGCTTCACTAAAACTGCAATAACTCCTAAACGGTTGAAGCTACCGGCGTGGCGATGGTCTCATTCGATTCAGCATAGAAAAATCTATAGAAAATGATGCCTCACATGCCTATGTTGCTTTTTTCCTGAAAAGCACGAATTTTTTCTCACTTCAACAGCTGTTTAACTGGCCTTAAAATTAAGGTAGGGTTCTGCCGAGACGTTAGGACCAACTAGATACGGAACTTGATTTTTGGTAAAAATTTCAAAATTTTTCGATAACTCCTTCCCCCTTAAAAACCCCGGACGGCGGACGGCGTACGGCGTACGGCGGACGGACAAAAAATTTTTATTGCAGATTCGGATTCTACACCCCTTGAAACGTAAACCAACAAATTTTCAGGGGGTGTTAAAATTTTGGTTCATTTTTCTTAAGAAATGAACCTTTGTAATCGGTCAGGAAAAAAAAATTTTTAACACCCCCTGAAAATTTGTTGGTTTACGTTTCAAGGGGTGTAGAATCCAAATCTGCAATAAAAATTTTTTGTCCGTCCACCGTACGCCGTCCGCCGTACGCCGTCCGCCGTCCGCCGTACGCCGTCCGCCGTCCGGGGTTTTTCAGGGGGAAGGAGTTATCGAAAAATTTTGAAATTTTTACCAAAAATCAAGTTCCGTATCTAGTTGGTCCTAACGTCTCGGCAGAACCCTACCTTAATTTTAAGGCCAGTAAAACAGCTGTTGAAGTGAGAAAAAATTCGTGCTTTTCAGGAAAAAAGCAACATAGGCATGTGAGGCATCATTTTCTATAGATTTTTCTATGCCGAATCGAATGAGACCATCGCCACGGCGGTAGCTCTAACCGTTTAGGAGTTATTGCGGTTTTAGTGAGACATTTTTGAGTTTTTTAAAATTTCTACAATTCTGAATAACTCGAAAACGACTAGAGCCACAAAAATCGTTTTCCACTCGTTGGAATCCCCACAAAAACTTCTGTCCTCCCGATATCTTCAATTTAAAGAATTTGGTCGCATTACACAAATCAGCTAAACAAAAATCGAAAAAATTTGAGAATTTGGCCTCGGCTCTTAGATACGGTTGATTGATCTACTTACGACCACTAGCCTATTACACCAACAAGGTGACGCACTCACACTACGACCAGTTGCGCTTGGCAACATGAAAGCGAGTCAGGCTTTAACAATGGTTCTGAGGCATTTTTAATTTCATTCATTATTCAGAGAATTTAATAATTCGACGATGAAACTGCAATACTGCCCAATTCAAAGCATGGTGTCTTTTGGGGGCGTCTGGGTTACCTACTTCTCAAAACTTGGATTGGTGGCAACTTGGCAAATCACACGTCCATAGATTGCATGGCAAACGAATTGGGCAGTATTGATTCTACACCGTCGAATTATTATTATTCAGTTAATAATGAAGGTGATTAAGAATAGATTAAATGGAGAATTTAACGGAATTAAACGATCTGCTGCGTTGAAAAGATAGATAGGTAAGTATTTATCAAGCAAAGAGGATGATTATTTTTTGCCGGGTTGAAAAAACGTTTCTCTAAATCCCCCTCTAAAATACAAATTTATACTGAAATTATAGAATAATAACAACTAAATTCTGAGTTTAAGGAGTACCGATATATCGTGAAGTTTGTCTTAGCAATCGAAAAATGAACCCCTGTGCAAAATTTGCAGAGTTCTTCGGACATAGCGAAAACTAATCTGCACATGCCACTGATCTACTTAGCAGCGTTTTTTTTTCCTGACCGATTACAAAGGTTCATTTCTTTAGAAAAATGAACCAAAATTCTATTTGCATTAGCCAGCTGTAAATTTTAATTTATCTTTTTTTCATTTTGCTTGAAAATCGAATATTTTCGATTTTTCATTAACATACCTACTTTTTATGTTTCGTAAAATAATAATTTCAATCACGCTCATCGGTTCTTCCCTCGCTCTTTCTGTTAACGCTCGTCTTTCGACGATTTTCGAGTATTCGCTTCGGGACATCCATAATTCCAAAGCTCGCAATATGTTGAGCATCTCGGGTTTGTATAGTCGTTATGCGCCGCTAAACGGCCCCTTAACCATGTGTTTGTCCACTTCCGCCATTTCTCTAAGCCTTCCCCAAATGTCTCCGGTTTCCGTCGGCAGTAAATATTCATAAATTCTACCCTCCCCCGCCGATAAAACCCTTTCATTGTCTAGTTGTGGATCGTATGGGATGAGAGCCTACGCCTCCATTTACCAGCGTATTTTCTTTCATCTCCGTTTTCCAACGTTGTGCCCGACATAAATTTCCTCTCGTTCGCTTTCATGCTGAAGTCGTTATTCATCCGCTTCCTCGCGACCAACTTTATGGGAAAACCAGATTTTCGCATTTTGGTTTCCGTACGCTGATTGCTCAATTGTTATTCATGTTTTCCAAAATTCTCTGCAGAGAATTCAACATGATTTCGTTCGGGAAAAAATTTATGCATGGTCCCCACACTTTTTTCGGTCGAAAATGAAGGAAAATGTCATTTCCAATAAATCTATATCTTTGACATCTTTTCTTAGTCCGCTAGAAAACTCTGTTTTTGGCAGTTTTGGTTTTTTCGACCTTTATTCATTAAAATGGCTGTAGTTCCTTCAGTTTTTGAATCAAATCAAATCTGAAGATACCGTTAATAAACTCGTAAATTTTCCCATAAGAAGAGTGCCATATGCAACTTTTTTTTTGCTCCAAAGAAAAACTGAAAATTAGGTTATAGGGAAAGCAGGCTTAACGTAACTTTTCTCAATCACATTTTTACCAAAAATTGAACTTTTACCAAATTTTTCGTTGCTGAACATTACAAACTCTTCGGAAAACATGCCAAAAAACTCAGCTTCCAAGGGTATATTTATTTTCCTGTTTACTCCGCACCTAGGATGTGAAAATAAATTTTTAGTGGAAAACCGCGGTTTTTGATATTCAAATGCTATTGTCTCAACCGATTTATGGAGTAAACAGGAAAATTACTATACCGTTGGAAAGCTGAGTTTTTGGACATATTTTTTCCGAAGAGTACTTTCTGATCGACTCGGAAAAATGTTGGCTCATTTTTTCAGTATTTCATTGCAGAAAAAATTAGCATGCATAATCTTCTTACAAGAAATCTTACGGGCTTATCCACAAAAGATTTAGGATTTCTCAAAAATTGAAGGATCAACAGCCATTCTAGTGGATACAGGTCAAAAACACAAAAATTCAAGAAACATGGTTTTTTAGCGGACTATGGAAAAATGTCAGTGAAGGAATAATATCATTATGTTGGAAATGACTCGTAGAAAATTTTCCTTCATTTTTGACCTAGAAAGTCTCTGTCGATAGGAATGTTTGACAACTATCTATTCGGATATGAGAAAAAAAACTGTCTTTCACGAAATAACTGCAAATTCGATTCCCATCAAACCGCTAAGGCGATCGCAATGTGAAAACCGCTCCGACTCCCACGGGCCCCGTTGGTTTGGCAGACGTCCCAAACGGTTCGAATCCGGAAGCGGGGAATACGAGTGAGTCAGAAAGTTTTAGTTGTAGGTACGAGTCATGATATCCAGAAACAGAAGAATGGAAGATATCCCCTGCCTTTCAGCCGAGCCTTTTCATTGGTGTTCATAATGCCTATAATTTATTATGAGTTGTTTTATCATTTTGGAATATTTCATCAACCGTATAAGCCTGATCTGAGGTAAAATTAAAAGTTTTATATTAATATTTATAGAATTTGTAAATATTCTAATATTTGTAAAATGTATGGAAATCGTCAAAGAATAAGTTTTAACCTGTTTTTCCTCTAATTAATTTGCTTTCCGATTGTCAATGGCCAATTTTGATATAATGTTTTTTCGAATAATGTTCTATTTCCGGCATGAATTTTTCTTCCTCCACAAATAATTTGAAAATATAATCCAAACATCTTCAGTAAAATTGTCTACAGCTAAAAATATCGCGCTCAAACATTCCAAATTGATTTTTTGCCTCAAATTCTTATGAAACTACCTACGTTATTTTCATTCCAGTAATATCCTCGAGGTTGGCAATATATTAAATCATTTATCTTCTCCTCGGAGTCTTTTCGAATTAGAGAATCGCTTTGAATTGCAAAAGCGAGAATTTATATTCGGAACTTTAGGGGAGAAAGGGAAGAAATGGAACGTAAGGGCTCGAATGAATGTTGCAACAGCACTTAAGTGAAAGATATTTCAATGTCAAGAACTGTCAAGTGCGGCGGGCATTTTGATAAACACGGAATCACAATTAATGTTGTCCCTTAGCTGAGTTTGTTCCGGAATATTTTTCTCATTCTCGGTCATTCATCTTTTATGGGATAGAAAACTTTAAAATTTAGCATCGAGTTAAATTCCTGCCAATTGTCCCATGGGTGCTCACATTCCACGATTTGCATCTTTTGGACGTTTGTTGCGGTTGTCGTTGCCTAAACTGTCTGTGTGTCCGTTTGTCCGTCTGTGGTCATTTACAAAAATGACCATAACTCCCTCAATTCTCAACCTTTTTTCAAATTTTTGAACTGAAATGTTTGTCTCGGCAAGACCTAACACCCCGTTTAATCGGAATTTGAATTACTCACAGTACTTCCGATATACTTGCATTTTTAGTGTTTTCTATTTAATTTTTTTCCGGCCGCAAAAATGGACCGATTTGAGCGTTCTTGGTCTTAAAATCTTTGTTTTATCATGCAGAATATGTGGATATTTTTACATTCCGATAATGTGGCGTATTTTTATTTTGGGCGAATTTTAAATTTTTAATAGTGAATTTTTTGATATTTTTGACCTAAACACTTTCAAAAGCAGTCAAAATATGATCAAATTGTGTCGCAATTTTACGTTTCAAAATATGGAAGTATTGTGTGTTATCTACGCACCACTGGTTCGATTCAATTTTCCTCGACCTTTTCGAGCGTATGCTCGCGTGATGAAAATATTACCGCCTACGTTTTTGTTTTGGTGCTAGTTGTTGTTGAATGAGCCTCCTACGCTTTCCGCTATTATTAGCTGAATGGAACCTGTCTGAGTCTGACCATCTTGTCATGATGCCCCCCACCCCACCACTCAGGCACCTCTCAGCTGAGCTGCCTGTAGCCCCCCAGGGCCCCATTGGGTCTCTGCATGTCAGTATTTCTCCGTCGCTTGTCGTGCTCGCGTGTGCGTCACGATTGGTAACTCGCTGCCAAGTCGCGATTCGGTGTTTTACTATTCTGTCGAAAGTAGGTACCGGTTGTGATAAAATGCTGATTTTCCGTTGGTGAAGTGCGCTGTGTAACTCTTCGTTAGAGCCGTCCGTTTTAGGTACTTAGCCATTAATAAATTAATTATGAAAAACAAAAACAAAAATCGATTCATCAGAAAAAAAATTGAAAATCGTAGTTCCTACTTTCGCCCATTTGATTGCATTAAATTTTTTATAGATTTGTTTTGTTTTGGGCCATAGTAAATAATCAATCCAAAAAATAGCAAAAAAAATTAAAAAACATAATATGTTTGGCGCAGGTTTTCATTATCAGTAGTCATAGATCTCGTAATTGAGATCTCATCTATTCAATCATTGAATTTCATTTTCTTACCTACCTACCTATTCTGTTTAATTCGTAGCATTGGGTTTTAGCCATGGTTATTGATTTTTTCGACACTTTGTATAGTGGCTAGGGGAAAACTCAAAACACACAATTTGAACAAGTATTCCTAGGTTTCTTTCATGCTTCGATATTGCGGTGGAAGTTTTTTGAGCAGGTCATCTATCTACCTATAGGAAATCCAAAAGAGATCGTGCCTATTCGATTTGCTCATTCCATACTGATTAATCGCATCATTTGAAAAAATGACACTTGACACTTTCCAACTTTGACTGACTTTGAAATGGAAGTAAAAAAAAGTTACTCATCTGAGTTTAGGGACCCCCATCGAAATATTACCAATTCAACTCCATAAATCGTGTTTTGGTCTATTGAATTCAACTTTTCCATAGTTTCTATAGTTTTTTGATAGAATAGCGATGAGTGAGCGATGGTAAAAGCCTGACGGATGAGCACTGAACTCACTGATTCCGAGAACCGACATCCAGTCACAGGCGAATGAATTGCGGTCCTTGGTAGATTTTCCTTTTTTCGGTCGGCTGCCGCGATATCGCTAGTTAGTTATTGAAAAATGGCGCGATTATTGTTTTCGAGCTTGATTCGCATTTTTTGACACCTTGCCTTATAAGATCGGGACCTTATCCGACTAAAGTCTGAATAATCAACTAACAATTTATTATCAAAATTTATTGATTTCTTTTTTGCTGTTGGGTTCTAACAATTCCTGCAATCTTATGTTTTTCATAACGCATAGCTACAGATTTTGCATGACAAAATCAAAGATATTTTGAAACTGAAAAATGTTTTCTTAAACTGCTGTTTTTTAGCGAAGAATTAGATGGAGTTAGATATATATAGCATAGATGATTCGGAGGAGTGCTTGTGATTTCATTCGGTTATCGATACACCCAGATACATGGAATTGAGAAAATCCTTGTTAAATTTAAATGTAAATTTAAACCTCCAGCAAAAAATTGTCCGGTTCTTCTGGATAATATTATTTTATAGGTGTTTCCTTCAAATTTTGAAACAGATTAATGTAAAATTATACTTTAATAAATTATACCTGGTGAAAAATCAAATGAGGCCTTCCGAAATGCCGATTCCGCTAACTGATTGATAGCTGGCCCCAATACTGTACCCTGAGGGATGCCCGATTTTTTTCACCGATTAGTCGATTATTTGCTCAAATAATTTTTTGTTGTAAAGTGCTCTATTATTGGTGATAATAATGGCATCTTGACAAACATCGTTGGATATTTCGTCTCCTCCGAGCCCCTATGCTTATTAGAGCTAGCTTAATTAGAGTTAATTCTGGAGCTCTTCGCCGTATCGGCTTTGGTCATCCAACGAATGCCGACATTTTATAGGACGTAGTCATTTGGTCGTAACTAATCGTCCTGATTAGGGCCCCGGCATCTCTTAACGAACCGCACAACATAGACGAACAGTTGACTCATTCGGGATAAACTGTGAGAAGATCGTGTGATAGTGTTTTTTTCCGTGGCCATTTTTTCACGTGTCGGAAAAATGTTATCGAAAAAATTTACCCAAATTTGATGAATTTGAATTTTTATTTTACAAAAAACTCATTCCTGCCAAGAGTTGATATAGGTACAACCCACAATAATTGTAATTACAATAAACGTAATTATTACTTTTCGAAATTTCCTTCCAAAAATCCTTGTCAAAATTCCTATGCTCCTCGTTTGCATTAGAACTAATTAAATTACTTTACCTAATTTCCTTTTCATCTGCATTAGGTACGGAGTTTTCAAAATTTTGAATCGTCTACTTGGTCGTAAGGTCTTGCTGAAAATAAAATTATTGCCACGTAATACAGCTCTAAAGATTAGTTTTAGATTCAAAATTTCGAAAAATAGTGTAGGTCCTAGAAATTCACCTATAAGGGAAAGCCTTTTGCCTTTGTTGGTACCAACTTTTCTTTATAATGAAATCCTCTAAATTAGATGCATTAATTGTGCAATAATTCCCTCAGGTCTGAGATGCGCGATAGCCATCGTTCGACCCTCAATAAAGGGTGAGTTGGCCGAATTTTCGTCGAAAAACTGGAATTTTCCGACTTGATTCCGATACCCGAGGTCCCGAAATTTCGCCCAAAATGCCGTCTCTCGGTTCTCCGAATGACAATCTCGCGAACACGTTGAACAACAATAATAACAACAACATTATCAAAATCAACCACCGCCACAGCGCTCATCTGCCGTTGACGCATCAGAATTACAACTGCAGCCGCCGTTACGCCGAAATTGGAGCATGGAGAAGGTACGTCATTTTTTATCGCTTTGTAGTAAATTATACCCTTTTATACCTTTGTTAGCAATAATTATTATACCTGTTTCCTATAGAGAAAAATCAAGTCGTAAAACCGACACGAAAAATTCCACCCCGACCGGCAATCGAACCTTCAGATTTCTAGTACGACTTTTCGAACACTAGACCACCTCGCACCAGCATTATCTAGTAGTATGGATTTTGACCGAATTTTCCAATTGGATTCTGATCATTACCAATTCCTAGCGCGTGTTGGTGTTGCCTCTTTCGAGAAGTCGTTTACCCCTCTCAATTTTCAGTTCATGTCGAAAACGATGTTTAAATCTTGATATTGGGGTCGATCTTGGCCAATCTAATCCTATCAGCATTACCTTCTTCGGCGGTTCGAATGATAAATCAACACTCGAGGGTGGTAATTATTCGGAAATTTATTGGGCCCCTCGTCCCAGTCGTAAACGTACCTCCGTTGACTTGAGGAGCCAAGTTACCGTACCAAATTTGGTATTGTGCGATCTGTTCGGAACCGGTTATGTCCTGTACCGCCCGATTACGCCATTTGACAGTGACTTTTTTGTGGGGACCCTTTCTCCGTGACCTGGTTTGTAATTTGCCCCGGAACTTTCTAATGACATCAAATTTCCGCGATACTTCCTTTACGTAGGAAAAAGGTCAGCAAAAATGATGCACTTGCGGCCAAGCTGGCTGATTGACTGCTGATGTGTTTCCATGTCTACACATGTCCATAATGGCGCTCCAAAAAAAAAAAAATTAATTTTGGTTTTTGGTTCTTTATCTGAAAATATCAGGTGTTTACACGTACCAACATTTCATCCCTCACCGGGTTTAGGTATATCTCAATTTGCTGTTGAACGTGTTTTGGTGACATTGGGGCTCACTGAATTTAAGAAAAATAATGATTTTTTTTGTATTCGAGGCAAATCATTATAAAATCGATGAAATCATTCGCGCGGAGCAGACAACTTTTTTGGCGCTAACGGAGCGCGCCCCGCGGAGCGTCCAAGGTCGTCAGCCGAGGACCCGACGCTCTTAATGGTCGATGGGCGCGATTCTCTCACATCCCATTTCGATTCCGATGCCTAGATGAATATCATTAGAGATTACAGCCCACGTGAATCCGTTTTTGGTCTGTTTCAATTTTCCGTCCGCAGTTGCATAAATATTCAAATGCGGGTCGGAGGCGCGGCTGTGAGAATCCGTTACATCACGGCGGGGAAACGTCGATACGGGATTAGGGAGTTAGTGACGTGAGTTTCTGTCGAGTTGACTATTTGAAGAATTAATCCTGTTTACCATAATGGTGGCGAGAGAAACACGATGAGGTAACATTGCTTAGTATAGAATTGAGATCAAATTCAATAAGCCCTCAATGCTTCTATGCCTGAATAAATAAATAACTCGCAATGAATGATTGTTAAAAGAGTTCTAGCCGGAGAGTTTTTTGCGATTCAGGACGTCCCAGTTTCGCGGTAATTTGACAGTTTTAAAATGCCTCAAAGTTTTCTTTTAGAGGCGTTATGCATTTTCATCATGGAGAAGTCCGCTGGATACTAAATCTCATGCCGAGAAACACCCCATTTAATGGGGCACAAATTTTGTGAAAAAATGATAGTAAATTCGTGCAATAAATGAAAATTGTCTGCATTATTGAGCGATGCAGCCAAAAATGCCACTGGCACTTCAATGAGAGAATCCTTGGGCGGAGTTTGAAATTTATTGTTCGGATTCTCGGAACATGCGGTTAAGAAGCCATTAACACCCGATCAACGCCGGTAAACCGACCTTGATCGGACTGCATTAAGAGCAAAACCCACTCCACGATGGCCTTACAGCCCACTACCGAGAATCACGATGCGGACAACCGCCGAACAGTGACTCGAAATATTATTGAATGAAAAGAGAGCAAGGACGTCAGGCTCGAATGGTCGGTCATTGGAATCGCGTTAATCTAGAAAAAGAGTTATGGCCGGTTTCGCCAACTCGGACTAGGGTATGGATTAGCGTTAATCCGAAGAATATTGAAAAATTGGGTTTTGCCATTAAGCCTAATTTTTGGATTATCTGGGGAAATTTATCCCTCGAAAGTGAGGACTATTGTTAGTTTCAAGGATCGGCTAATCCCGAGTTTGATCCTTGGTTGGTGAAATCGGCCATTAGATTCACTATATTTTGGTTCATTTTTAAAAAATAAACCTTTGTAATCGGTCAGGAAAAATTTTTTTTAGCGCCTCTGAAAATTTGTTGGTTTACGTTTCAAAGGGTGTAGAATCCGATTTTTCTATTATTTCCAACTGAAAAACGCTGCTAAGTAGATTAGTGACATGGGTACATTATTTGTCTGGGTACCTCAGAAAATAAAGTTCAAATAGTTGGAGTAGGTCGGTTTATCATCATATCATTTGTGGAGTAATGGTCAATCGTGAATTCAATTATGCCGAAAAGGTACGTTTTCACAATGATAATAAATAGGTAGGTATAAAAAGAAAATACCTGGCGGCTGCTTTCAAAGAAATATTTCCTGAGGCCTGGCGGCAAGAAGGCAGCCATTTTGTTAACCGCGTTAACAGGTGACAACTGTTATCAAGATCCGCCCAATTAACATAAGCTGTCCAATCCCAGCTTCACACTTTCAGTTTCTAATAAATCTGAGCCAATAGACGACGAAAGAGCCGGTAGGGGTAGGGGAAGTCCCCTACTTCCCCACCCTACCAAGATCAAGGGTGGGAATGTTACAGCCGCCATTTCGTATTCCTCACGCCTTGAACCGATTGGAACATGTGCCGTGAACCCATGAAAACTGCAAAACCGCAATTTCAGCAGTGTCACTGCCCCCAAAATTGACCCTGTTGACCAAAATCTCGAAAAAATGCCAAATTTCATGTTTCATAGTCAATATCTAAAGATTCCCGCCAAAAAACCCCGAAGTCAAATCCATCATTTTTTTGAAATTTTTCCTAGGCTAGGACCTTGGATTTTCCAGCTGAAATCGGTTTTTTTCATTTTTCTTAGTCCTGGAGAGTTGTAGAAAATTGCGAATTTTATGTGTCATGTACCTGCCCAAAACCTACTCAAAAATATTTTTTTTGGAATTTTAACATTTTTTTTAAAGGGTCAAAAAAATATTTTTTGTTTAGGTCAAAAATTAGTCTTTAAACCAGTTTTTGATTACTAAACCCCAATCGATTTTGACTTATAGGGAGTGAAAAATGTGTAAAAACCTTCAAGGAATCCAACGAGCTCAAAAAATTCAAAATCGGTTCAGTAGGACTCCCTCAAATTGCCAAAAACGCGAAAACGCAGAAATCGCATTAAGAAATTCAAGCCAAACCGATTCAAAAACCAAATTTTCGAATTTTTTCGGAAAAACCACCCTATCTTATGGTAAATCAAGCGAGAAACACGGGAAAAATACTCAAAAAATTCTAAACCCACGGCATCACCTTCAAAATTGAGATTTTGTGTTTTTTCAAAAATATACCCTAATTATGCCGAATTGGACCCGTTAACCTTCTCCGATCGGATTGCCCGGACAATATGCCTCAAGTTGGAGCAAACCACAACTTTCAAGACTAATTTAGTCAAAATCGGATCAGTATTTCAATACGAAGTGGCTGGACGAAATTTTTGGCCAAAATTTCGTCCGTCCACTTCGTATCGAACCCCTGATCCGATTTTGGTGCGGTTGGTCCTAAAAGTTGTGTTTTGCTCCAACTTGAGGCATATTGTCAGGGGAATCCGATCAAAAAATGTTAAGGGGTCGAAAACCCAAAAAAACTGTTTTTGAGATCATGACTTTTTTTACATTTGATCGTTTTTGAGTAGTCTAGAGTTGATTCAGAGGATTCCCTTATAGGAGGTGCACGTCACAGGAAAATTTGCTAAACGCTCGTTTTTTTTTTTTTGAAATCGGACCACTCCTTCTATGCGTTTTGCTGCTGACGGCGTACGGCGTACGGCGTACGGCGTACGGCGGACGGACAAAAAATTTTTATTGCAGATTCTTGTTCTAGAACCTCTGAAACGTGAAAGAACAAATTTTCAGGGGGTGTTGTAAAAAAAATTTTCTTGAACAATTACATAGGTACATTATTTCTGGAAATAATGTACCAAAACGAGCAAAATTTAATAAAGATTGTTAACACACGATCGAGACCTTAACTATTTTTGCTTAGTATGGGTAAAAATACGAATTCTTACTTAAATGACTTATTTTAATTATTTCTTTCTTAAAATTAATTCTTACTCTTAAATTCCTAGTCATAAAAATTCCTAGCAAAACTTTTTTTGAACAATTTTTGTAATTATTAACAGGAGGGAAAACTGTTGCGAGAGTTGAACACTTATCTTTACAAAACAATAATTTTTTACGTTATTGAATATTTTTTTATTGAAAAATGTTTTTATGACGCCGTGCCCCCGGGAACGAGAAGGACCTAAGTCGTAAAAAGTTGAAAGATGAATTGAATTTTTGACCTAAATCGGCCGATAAGCCGATAGCGAGTGTCAAAAAAGACCTTCGACTCAGAACTTATCTGGTTACCAACCGGATGTTACAAAGAGCGGATGAACGGCTTTTTGCGTATTATTCAGCGCCCATAAAGTAGCATAATTATGTGCTTGAAGGAGTGCTTCAATATTGAATCTTCGGTTTGAGTAATTTTGCAAGAAGATTAATTATCAATTATTGGTTTGATACAGCAGATAGACAACTTTCTCCGTTCAAAGGTCTGTATTACAGACTTGGTAACCTTCAAATCATATTGTTTTATTATTCCGTCGATTAGCTTTGAATGTTTTTTATATTGTTTTGATCATTGTCTTGAATTTTGATGAGTGGTTGCTCATTATGCACCCTTTTAATGGTAGGCAAATGTTCTAAGGTTATGCAGCAATTTATTTAGGTATCTAGGTTATGCAGCAATGTAGTTATTTGGGATAAGAAACTTTTATAAAAATTTTACATAGGTATTACATTTAATGTATCTCGGAAACGGGTTGAAATAGAAAAATGCTGTTGGAGGCGTTTTAATAAATTTTCTGTCTAGTTTTACGCCAATTTTTCTTTACACTAAGTTAGGGGCATCCTGTTTTAGTTTTTATGCGATCATTTCCTTGAATTGAATTTAATTTATGAACCATTCGTGCTGTTATATTTTCTACTTAATTTATTCAATACTGAAGACATTTTTCCAACAAACTTTCATACATCTTTGCATGTTCGTAGATTTTTAACAGTCATCATCCTGCGTGCCAGTTAGTAATATCGGAACCTGCTTTCACTTTATGCCTACGCTTTACGTACCTGTACTTACAGGAAAGAAAGTGTTGCTGGCATCTCGTACGATGGCTCTGTCGCTAATTTCATTCCTGGTGCTGATAGTCACGGTAAGAACACTATCAAGATACCAACCTGCGTTCAGATGCCTATCTGTGCATAGGGCGGTTCCTTGTACCTAGTGTTCCAACATTTAGAAATGAGGTGGTACAAGTATATATCGACGATGAAACTGCAATACTGCCCAATTCAAAGCATCGTGTCTTTTGGGGGCGTCTGGGTTGCCTACTTCTCAAAACTTCGATTGGTGGCAACTTGGCAAATCACGCGTCCATAGATTGCATGGCAAACGAATTGGGCAGTATTGATTCTACACCGTCGATATACTGCAATATATTGCGAAATGGATGCAATTTAGAGCTGAAACGCCAAAACTGGCCATTATTATGTAGTTTCTTTGGAAGATAAATCTAACCAGGCTAGACCAAGTTCTATCTAGTTACCAGTAGGCTCTTGGAGAAAATTATCGATCTACAGTTTCGAAATAACCCATAAAAAGTGAACATCTCAGTAAATAAAACCTTCTGATCTAATTTTATCTAAAAACTATCTCTATTTATCTTGAAAATTTCATCATTCGAATTTTTCGTATATTTTGTTGGCATTAACTACAAACCCTAGACATCAGCATGTTGAGAACTTTCAGACGCGAACTTTCACGCAGCGGCCCCGACGCCAGGCCGGTAGTCGTCAAGGACATTACCGTTGTCGGCTTCTCATTCTCACAGAACTGCACATCTCGTATTCACACATCTTTCGCCCACGTCGTCACGGACGTAGCACACAAAACCGTCGAAGTGTGAAAATTGAATTTTTGTACGTTATCGCCAGGAAGATCACGCTTTCGACGTCTAACCGAAGGTCCTGTCTCAAAAACCTATATTCATCTCAAGGCTCGTATTTTTCCTCCAGTTTCATCCCTGATAATTTCAGATGGAAATATTAAAACTCTTATGATGAAAACGTCTGTAATACGTTTCAATTTTTACCTAATCGTCGCTTGTTGAAATGAAATAAATCGGAAAGGATTTGAAAAATATTAAAAATTAAATCAATTTTATAATTTCCGGTATTTTTGTTTTTATTTTTGATGATTGTCCATTTACCAAGACCATATCTAGCGGGGCAACCGATTTCGACCACCATGGACACGTGGCTTAGCATCCTTGATCTTCTATCATCCCGATTAATCGCAGTTCAGAACGGACGTTTTTCCGACTCAGAGCGCACCAATTGAGGGTTGCGGTACCTTTGTGAAGCTAATCGACCGTTCTTCCTGAAATCCCTTGATGAAACGGCAGCCACGTTTAATAAACTCACCTGGGTCAACATTGAGTACGTCCAATAAACCGGTCGGTTCTAACCGAAGAGAGAAATCTCAATTGCGCCAGTTTCTACACTAAATTAAGTCATTTCAACCTCATAGTAATGTTAGTACATGCTGTATTTTGTATAGTCGTGCTGCTACCTTTATAGAACTGCTGCATACGCCTCACTTAGGTAATACAAGTTCTTTCCTCTGACCGGACGAACCTAGAAATGATCGTGTGGGTTGACGCCCGAGGCCCGAGTTACGCCGAAGAAAAACCGGCTTCGAGCGGCCGTTCTGGACGTGAGCATGAGAAGGCAGGATATGCCTGAGGGCTGTTCATTATAGGCACTTCTAGGTTTTGCCAAACTTTGGTCCTGGTCTTCTGGTTTCGTTTTTTGTCCTTGGTACTCAGCTTTTTAGCAGAAAGGGTCATACAATACTTTCCTTATCATTCCAGAAATAGCTGACCACCAAAAGTATGCACAGTATCCGTGTAGGTTAACCATTGCGTCGAAAGAATACCAGGAAAAACTCGATGAAACCGCTACCACAATAAAATGCGGGGAAAGTTCACTGCGAAGTTACCGTTTCCGCCGAAACGCCGAGTCATTTACAGGAAGGTATCTTCTTCACCGAGGCAGATTACCTTGATGCCTCATCTGGTGCAGCTTCGTAACAATCGTTTACCCGATTATTCGCTTTCTCTTTGCTCTTCTCGAATACCGCCATAAGGAAGACGTCAATTATGTCATTCCGCCATTTTGAGATGCATCAGCGGCTTTTCCGTCAATCCGATGGATTTATGTTCAAGAACCGGTTTTCACGACAAATCGTCGAGAAAGCCGCGATCGATTTTCTAGTAGAGACGATAATCTAATTCCTTTTTACTTAACAACCCTGCCGGATCTTCTCAGATCATCCGAGTCTTTTCGAGCGTCAAGGTCGTATCATCCTTGTTTTGTAACATCTTTCGCAACCGAGGGCCATCGTGCCCTACAATTACGTAGTTTGATCTCAAATTGGACCCCGCATTAATCAATTAGGATGAACTCACTGGATTCATGGATGGGCCATTTGCTGGCCGTATAGAAACGAACTACCCCCTAATGCCGATCATTAGTGGATGGATTACCGGGGCCTGGAATTATAAGGTTGGGAAATCTGTGATTGTATGAATTTGAAAGTCAAAATTGTATATGCTTTAGCCCCAAAAATGCCCAAAATATGCAAAAACGCCCAAAAGATTCAAGATGGCCCAAAATTGCAAGCTGCCTTTAGCATCTACATTGCTGGCAACCTTCAGACCAGAATGATCCAACCTCAAAAGGTGTCAAGAAGAACGAAAGATCCAAAACCTTCTGGACTGCTGAAGCTCAAGGGACAATCAACGTGCCCGACTGTTGAGGCTGCAGCAGAGTTATGGGGAAAGATTTGGGATCCTCAGATTTGGGGCTCACACGTTTCAAAAATGACCTTTACACATTAGTTCTCCCTTGTTTTTCTGAAGCCTTTGAACATTTTTATGGAATATGCCAATTTGAATTTGAAAATGGTTGGGAACGCTTCATCAGATTAAATTGATGTACCACAAAAATCCAAATGTGCTAATACGGACCATTCTCCAGAGATGACTGAAAATAGAGGGAAATTTCTCTTTTCGCAACTCTAAAGCCAATTTCTATACGTTTCTAGTCCAATATGACATCCATATTATAGTCCCTTCGTGACATGCGTCAGTCGGTGCCACAGTTTCACTCCTCCATAAGGACATCTCTTTCGGTACCGTAACAGATTCGTGGGCTCCCCCTACGTCAACGACCCCATTCTTCATTCCAAACTGGCAAACACGGTCGTAAAAAGAAATGTATTGGGAGGGGTCGTGTGAAATTGCAGTCGCACAGTCAGAACACTCGAAACTTCGTGGCCCCTTGCGCTCGAAAAGTTGCAACTTCCCCTTTCCTACGAAATATTGAAAGACTCTGTCGGGGATCTGTGAATGCTGACCCTATGAGTCATAGTAATTCGACTATGATCGAATGAGTCCGAAGATGCTGTCGTATATGCGGGGAGTCCATCCCCCCGGCGAACCTCGATGACGCATTTTCCCCGACCTCTTATAGAAGTAACGAAATCGGGAAGTTAAGCGACTTGCAATCGTGTGGTCAATTCTGATTCGGCTGAGTCACAAAAAATGTAGGTACCTCAAGTACGTTATTCGTTCGAATGTACAGGGTATTCACAATTAAGATTGCCTTCCTTATAGGGGTCGATTTTATAGCTAATTTGCCATAATTTTTGTTCCATAAAAGCGTTTGTGAGCCCAAGAAAAAGTTCGCTTTTTTCGCTTTGAATATTTTATATATTTTTGCAATTTAGTTTCAATAACATGGTCATAAGGCCTCTAAATATTGGAGTAATTACAATAGCAAAGATACCGTTGGAAAGCCCGTTAAATTTCCCATAAACTTACCGCATTTGCAGCTTCCTAACATAAAGTTGAATATGCAGGAAATTAGGCCAAAGTCAGGAATAGTTCAATGTTCAAAAATCAACTTTTTTTTCAACGTTCGTTTTTGGCGAGGGAAAAAATTATAAAAATCTCGCATTTTATGGGACAATATTTGTAACTCAGCTGAAGAATCTATCTCTCCAAGGAAGACAATCTTGTGTGTGAGCACTGTTTTATGTATCTCATCGTATGTTAAATAATGATCAAAACTTTTATTTGGGATGAAGACTCGTTTAATCGTTGCATTCTAAACCTATCGTTTAAATTATTTTGCGCACTTCTTCAAGATTCGGTTTCGCCCAAGCCTGAAAGGTTTTGAACTCGGATAGCTGTCGAACTTCCGTTTTTCTTGAATTGCACCGGATTTCACACAGAACGCACTGCGAGTTCGAATAAACGGCCGCGTTCCCAACCGAAAAGGACCCGCTTTGTCAGGAGATTGAGCCGCATCTTCCTGTCGGCATTGAAAAACGCGGTACCTGCGAGGAATTCCTGGAAACTCCAGGTCAAACAGCGAATCCAGTGGGCGTTTTATCTCGGATTTCTCGTCGGATTTTTTCCTTTGTGAGTAATTAAGATCCTGTGTGCGTTTCCGTGAAAAAGGGGAACATCCATTTGAGCCCTGCAGGGAAAAACTACGAGGGAAAATATTAGTTAATCCTTCCTTTCCGCAGGATCCATTGTTCCGGATGCCGTGGGTGGAGGATGGCCCTACATGTTCACCCTTTCAAACGTCAGTCACAGGATTCCCTATAGTTCATTACTCCGAGTTGGGTGTGTTGGATGAAAAACCGCCCCTCTTCGTCGTTGCGAACTATTTTCGATAAAGAGACCTCCTAAATGACTCGGGACACCCTCCCATCGCTTTTCGTCAAACGGTTATTAATTTTCAGACAACTAGACCCTCTGAGCCTTGCGATGGTCCTTGGGAAACGTCAGGCGCATCCATAGCATTTTTCAACCCTAATTCTCCTCCAAGGGTGTAGTCTTTTCTTGTGCCTGTCTTTCTGCTTTCGTCCTCTTCTATTCTTGGCAATCTTCTCCGGATTTCCGACAATGGCGGAACTCCCTCATCTCCTCTCGTTATGATTTTATACGCGTTTAATCAATTAGAATTCCGGTGCGGGGTTGTATTTACTTGGAACGGTAATCGATTTTCTTCCCTTTTCCTGTCTTCTATATCCAGTTAGTGAATGAAGTTGTTCCTCGATGGATTCAAGCATTCCTATCTTAATCCAGAATTAGGGGTTTTGCTGAAAATGTTGATATTTTGAGATCATCTTGAGATGGAACTCAATTTTTGATCTGCGACATCGAGCGATATGAATCAAGAACAATAATTTTTATGTTTGTTTATCAGGGTACTTTGAACTATGAGGACGCAATGAAATGTCTCGCATTTTTTAGTGTCTTTTACATGCCTTTAGTTTTTGTCATCAATGGTTAATGATCTATTTGGCATCGTAGTCACCGCTTCACATCATCAGGTGTCTGTGGAAGAGCGAAGCTAATTATACGAACAGCATTCTCACCCATTAATCACTTTCATACTCAGGTAGGTACATAGGGTTAGTTACTTCACGAATTGCAGTTGCAGAATTGCACCTGAGGGGAAGATCTTCACTTACGATTCACTAAGTAATGATCGCCCTTTCGTTGATTGTATCCTCGCGGGAGCTATCAGGGAGGGACTTGTCTTCGTGCCGTTGATAAATCTTCATGAAACCTAATGATAAGAGATTGCGTCAAGAGGCTCCATTATACGTCTGCAAGAAGTTCTTGAACTTCCATCGGACCATAGTTTATTGTGCGTGCTTTGTTCCAGGGGCTCAAAACCTATTAACATTTGCAGTTCAAATGCACAAGATGTACTTGAAGATTCATTTTAATAGGAAAAAGCTTGAAATTGAAACATTAAAATGGCTTGTCCCAGTTCAGTAGATTCTAAACTCCGAGATTTCTTCGGAGATTTTGCGACGATAGTCGTCTTTCTCTCCAAATGCTAACATTTATCAAAAATCATAGATTCGCAATTTTTCGAACAATTATTTTTATTGAGGAAAAAACTAAAACTAAAAAACGAAATTATAAAAAGTCACTGGAGAACCGAAGAAACTTGTCTTCTGTTGTTAGCAGACATTGCCTGGCCCTGAGTTTAGCCATAGATTTTTGTGATTAGTTCAGCATATCTTTGGATTGTGATGTTGGCATAGAAATAACACAATATCAAGGTTTCGCTATTGAGTCGCCTCCCAGGACCTGTTTTTGGTTTATTTCTTCCTCGCCGGCAAACAATATTGCGCCTACCTGCTGCAGCTGTCAAAGTCCCGATAGCCCCTGAACAGGAAGGTGCCTGTCTCCTGCTTGACTGGAGATACCCCCCCACACCCTCGAGTAACTTCATATTCGCTGTGTACACAACAGCTTTGTGCCGTGACTGCGCTATCTACCCCTGCATATCAGTTCCGGTTCCTTCACTTTCCTGGCTTCCCGACGAAGGACGACTGTTCTCCCTGGCCGGGTCCTTCGTATTTCTGAAGGAACTCTATCAAAACGACTGACTCCATCAATAATTCATAACGCGACAATAAGTCCACGTCTCTTATGTATCTACGGCTCCCTCCCCCTCCGCTAGTTCACTCTCAATTTACCCCAATATCTAATATACGGCGTAACAATGGAAGGATACCAGTGGGGACGAAAAGGAGTGTTTCCTCATCAATTTGATTTATTTGTCCTCTTTTGAGACTGACTCAGCTCGTCTCTGTGGAAAATATGTCACCCTACCCAGACAGACAACTTCGGGAATTTTTTCTGCATCGCCGGAACGCTATAAATCCTGACTGTTCGGATTCTTTTCCCTCGAGGGGAAAATCTTCTTCGAGGAGGATTTTCAGCTGCCATATGATTTCAGGGAAATAATTTTATTTTATATTTGGCAAACCTTTCGGACCTATCCTTAAGATTTCCTATTAGATAAGGAACGCAACCTGCTGAGCGATTGTTTCTAGAATCACATCAAGTTCGACTTCTGTGGCCAGAAACAGAGAAAACCAGAGCGAAGTAATGACAATTTACTGGAGGAAAACAAGTGACAGAAAACAAACGGTTTCAGAACAAAAGACACTTACCAGAGACACATTTAAATGGGATTTTAATTGTTCGAAAGAAAAGCCTCGATTCCGAAGAATGTGAGGCGGCCGGAAATTCACGTCTGGGGTCCATGAACTTACATTTATACCCATGAATCACGTAGCGGGGAGAACAAAGGAGAGACAATGGGTAAAACTAAAACACAAAATTCAGGGTAACGAAAGTTTTTATTGTAGTAAATTCGCTGAAACACGTGATGTAATAGTGACCCTGTTAAACCTTATCACCTTATCAGATCCAATAATCGTGAAACAATATGTTTTCCATGCGTAATTACGGGACATCAGCTGTTGTATGTAGGAGAGAGCGCCATCTGAGCAGATGAGCCTAAACATTGCACCGAAACGATCATTTCCTGATGATCATGGCAGATGGAATAGCTGGACCGATCGTTAATCACTAGTATCCACGCTATCTATCCACCCTCGTGACGTTCGAGAGAATGAGATAAATACTGTTAGCGGAACCTAATTTATGACGTCAAGGCTAGTAAACATAAGAAACTTCCTGACCGGAGGGACCACAGATCAACAAAGCACCGTTTGTAATTTTCTGTTAGTATACCATGGATTGGATCAATTTTCGACGTGGTGATGAATCCATTCAGTGCTGCAAGGTTCTTCTGTCCTTTCGAAGCAACCTTCTACTCAACGGAGGCGGAATGCTTCCGAATTTTTGAGAAGCGAGAACAACTGGCCCCCAGAGTTGTGGTGTAACCGAGAAACTGGAGCATCTCCATACCGCTTATCAGGAAATTGGGCCGGTTCCTTGGGTTGCCACCATATTGTATTATATTCGCAGGCCTTTGTGCCTTTACCACCAGAACAGAGGTTATTGTGGTAAAGGCGTAACGCCCATTTGGCTGCAACCCAAGGAACCGGTCCAAATCCCAGATGAGTGGTAAGGGGAAACTCGATTTTCCTGGTTCCACCGAACTCTTGGACAACGTCGCCGGCGAAAATCTTGAAGATGATTTATTATTCTATCATTTTGATGATTTATAAAAAATTTCTGGCTGTTCAAGCCGCTTGACAACGAAGAAAACTATTTCCGGCTCTAGAAGTAGAACAACAAGAGCAAGGAAAATTACCGAACGAGCCACTTTAACCTACAAACCACTCACGGTAATAGGAACATCCTTCAGCGCGGGGCGTCGTATTTTCTCCACCATTCGGCCCCAGACCCACGCGTCTAGTAATGGAGCCGTTCAATTTGGGATTTTTTAAAGGCCTCTCTAAATCGAGTTTTTATCGCGGTGGAAGCGAGATAATTCGATCCTCGTGCTCGGCAGATGCAGCCTTTATAGTAAAAAATTGCGGACCCGGCGCAGCTACGAGCCACATGGCGCAGCGGGGGAGCGAGCGACAGTGTCAACATTTGGTGATCCTATCCGTCGGATGAAAAACGTGACTGAACGGGTAATCTCTTTTCGTATGTTATGCCACGGACTGGGACATTATTCAGGCTGAATGCGTTTCAGAAAGATCGTTCTTCATCTCTGGATTAATTTAATAACATTATCGAATGGCTGTGACAATTTTTCATTCCGGTGTTTATTCAGGCATTTGTAAATACCGGCCTTTTGTTTCGTAGTGGTCGGTTTCGTAGCGCTTCTACGCAATACTTGGAATAAATATGAAGAATAAGAGATGAGCCGGCAAAAAAGTCAAAATTACCGTCAAAAAAGTCAAAACTGGCCCTAAAATGTTAAGCGGCATAGTCAATTTTATCTTATTTATTCAGGCTTAAAATTCCTCAGCAATTGAAATTTCTCTGGGTTTCTGAAACCAGCATAATTAAACAGTTAGTGGGCGTTGAATAAGAATAAAAACATCACAAAGACCTCATTCGCGTAATGAACCATTAGTTGAGCACCGCAAATCCCTCGTTCCGGTAGGAGCAATAAGGAGGTCTGTTAAGGATTCCGAAGTGATAAGATAATGAAGAGCAAGCGTATAAATGACTAACGAGCTAAAAGGAGCCGGATTCTGCGAGGAGTAGACACGTATGACAAACACATTTATATTCACAGTGAAACTCCACGGAGCCGAACTGAAACAAGAGCGAATTTTCAAGGGACGGAGAGGCTGATGGGGTAGGGGTGAATCAATAAAGCCGCACATACTGCCTACCGGTAGGTAAAGGTTCGGGGTATTGAAAACGACGAAGAGGCAGGGAGGGGGAAACGAACAAGATGAATTCCCAAGAGTGGAAATCAGATTTGTATTACGTTCCGGAAAGAGGAGGGCCTGCCGGGATACGTCTCTTTGGATCCGCCCTTATGCCATGAACCTTGGTGACAAGTCTCAGCCGGGATCACTTGGAGCGTAAAGGACTGTCTTGGCATCTCTGGAGAGCTTCTTATTTCCCAGAATACAGCTTCCGAGCGTGGTAAACGTACACAAATCGGGAGAAACCATGCGGAAGGATCGGAGCTGCCGAGGAAGAAGAGCAAGGATCCGCGGCTTACATCTGACGAAGGAGTTAGAGGTTGAATGTATACGTCCCGAACACGGCTGTAATAAGGAACGGGATTTGTGAGGTTACCAGCTGAGTGACAACCTCCAAAAGCACCGAGAACACCTCTTGAAGTTACACGTCCCAAGGTGTTGAACTTTGCGCAGTATTCAAAATTGTATCTTTTTCGGGGTTATTCGCCGTTTCATCACTGCTATTAAATAACAAATGTTGTGAGGCGAGGATGCTGACGACTTCCTCTTGAAATCGTTCATTTCTTGAGCGCTTTCGACATCTTCAGGAGCAATTTCTGTGCCGAAGTCTCTCATGAAGAGGTTGAAGGGGTCCAGCGGTATTCTACCTCCCGATTATAGAGCGTGCTGCTGGTGGCCTGCTGTCGTTCCCTGGTAGAGCCAACATCTCTATAATCGGAAGTTGGAATGCCCCCTTCAACCTCTTTTGCAGTTGCCCCTGAAGATGGCACCGCTGCTGAAAGCGCTCGAGCTGGGAAATGAACAATACCAAGTAACCCAAATAATAGGATATCTACGTTACCCAAGCAGGTAGTATCGATTGTTGTAGCTTACAAGATAGTGGCACAAACACAAAAATGATTTTTGGAGTTTTGCTTCTGTGACCCTGTGCTTATCAATTGGAATTGCAATGGCTACGCCTGGCGCTATCATGTACAAATTCCAATATTGTTTCGGGGCGACGGGACTTATCATGTGCACCAAGCGATGTTAATAAGGTAAAGCATGGTAAGCAAGTTGCCAATTTATTATAATGCAGGTTTCTGCAGTTAGTTCCTTCTCTACTCTTGGACGGCTTCCAAAAATATTATTCTACTAGCAACGCACTAAATTTTAGCTATTGCTTGAATGCTGTTGAATTATTTGAGGAGACTAGCCCCAATTTATAATTCTGATCTTTTGGGTCAGTATAAACTGATTCTTACCACCACAAGGTCTTTTACAAGTATCAAACTTCCAGGAGCCGGTTTCCCAATCAAATTACGGCTACTTCAGTTTCCTGGCGGATTTTATAATTGAATGAAGCAGGAATCCGATTAGTGTGGACATATCTGAAGGGGGAAGCCAAGGATATCGTTTGAATTGAACTGGTAAAAAGCAATAATGTCAACGACTTTGAGAAAACGAAGAATGCTCTTCTGCGAGGGTTCGACTCGTCTTGATGCGCACTTAATTTGTTGTTATATTGCATTGAAGTTATGGCATCCTGAGTGGTGAAGTATTCCAATAATTGAACTTTCTGGCACTCCATTCTCTGAGAAAGGTTCCCCGTTATAGAATGTTAAGCTGAGTTGGGTCACCTCGAAGTCTAAATTCAGATCTTCAGCTCCGTCTTTCAGGAGATATTACTCGTTAATTCATGGTACCTAATAACGATATTAAATATTAAATATAAATTTTATCGGTCGTAGAACAATCTCAAAATCTACCCACTGTTTCAAAAATGAATGTTCAGGATTGGTGGAAATTGTCAGGTCGAAAACCTAATAGGTTAAAACATAGTATGTTTTTCAGCAATTCGGTTCTTCAGGGAGGGAATCAAAGCACCAAAACCCTTAACATTACATGGTTAGCTCTACTCGAGGCTGTACCCCATTGAAGCGTTTTTACATGCCCATGAATAGAACGTTTCACTCCTTTTTACGAGGGCCCGGGCCAATGAGGTTCATGTATGTCTCTGAGGCTTCAACTGACGCTACCGTTCATTATAAATAACTCAAGACTTCTTCCTGTAATCTAAAGCTGCACTGCCTCTCCAAGAAATCATCAGTACAGTGACTGAAGATTTGTTGTGTACTTACCGAAACGTTTTCTTGATGTATCAACGCCTTCTTCTACTTACTTGAGAAGTTTTCATCGATTTTCCACCCCTTCCATTTCTTCGTGGGCTGCATCTCTGTCTGCGTATCTTTTCTGCGGAAGGGGTTGCAAACTGTCAACAAATCGACACCCCCTTGCAGACTACGTTGGATTTTTCCCGGGGCAGTTTCAATCGTATCAGTGTTCGTATTGTTAGGCCCTCTCGGTCAACTTTATATGCGATTCGACGTCGATGTCAACATTTCGACGCTCCGCCGGCTTTTGGAGCAGCTGAAAAAAAATGCCCCGACTATTTCGGTCCCCTCGGTGAACCTCCAGGAAGTTCCTTTCTCTGCAGTAAAGCACCGTCTAATATTCTTTCCACCCCACGTTCCCTTATCTCCTTGAGCTATAAGCGCATTTACCATCCCTCGGAGTATGAAAGATGCGGCTACATCCTGGCCGTTTATCAGCAATCGCTCTTCGATGGACTTCGCTGAGCTGCTCAGGATGACGACGTTGAAAAACTCCTCAGGGTGGAATTTGAATTGAATTCTTTGAACGACATAAATCGCTAAAAAATGACAAGTTATTTTTTTAACCAAAAAACGTAGGTACTGCGTTTTGTAAATGCCTACCCTTTTATTATGTTGGAGATTGTCTTAGGAAGATCCCTATTATTGTCTATTTTAATTTTTCCCGCCGTAATCAGGTCCGTCTGGCTGTGAATATCCTTGTGAATCTAGAACGCCAGATATGGAACACTCACGTAATATATTTCCAGCTAATTTCTATCGTTCTAATCTTGTTATATTGGGTTATCTAATTTAGTACCTACAGATACAGATTTTTACGTGTCTGGTGCTGAAATTGATCGTTTACAGGAGTAAAAAGTCCAAAATAAAAATCGAAAGACCTCAAAATTTATTAGTTACGTCCATGAAACATTTTTAGAAGTCTGTAACGCAACTCTCTCCGATTTTGGTCGTTGCTGCAGATGACGTTGAAACCCAAGACGTTATCTTGCCCTTTGTCATCCCTTCAGTCCCAGACGATAATGGAGTACGGCAATGCACTAAATAAGGAACTCAATTTAACCAAGATCCTGATGGCCTTTCAGACCCCCTTCCCCTTCCAGGACTGGCGTATTATACCCATACATTCGCCGCTCTTTCATATCGATATGATCGCATTCTCTTCGGATGGTAGTCCTTCCATGGGACATCCTGGGCTCTCCTTCGCCAAGTAATTCAATACCTACCCTTCGAGGAGCTGAGATTCGGTTCCCCTCTTCTTGGCAGGTTCTCCTTTGATGTGCACCCTAAACATTTCACTTTCAGCACCACCCGAGCTCTCATTTTCGAACGACGTTTTCAATAAAGAAATTTCTACCCATCCACTTCTGCGCCTTCGTCTTCGTGATGTCCATTATTTCCAGTGGAACGTAGCCTAGCCTGGTATTTTATCCTTCAAATCTTTCGCAATACATTTTCACTCGGATTGGGCCAATTTTTTTCATAATGGTTTTTATTTTTAAAATTTCAGCAGCACTCCTCCTCAGGCGCAAGAAAGTACTGCATAAGATAAATATTTCCATATTTTCTTTCACCAGCTGAAAATTTCATCAAGCTTAAATATTCACCCCATCTTTCTAATCAAAAAGGTTTTCAATCATTTCAACGATTTCTATGAGTAGCTACCCCATAAAGTACAAACGTTTTTACCAAAACAAATGGAATCCCTTGTTAACTAATGAGATCCCTTCTCATGGATGAACACATGTGCTAGGTATCGTATTTTTCATTTGACTAATCCTAACTCAAGCCCTTGCTCTCACAATCTTAAGGCGACCTTCAACGCCCACGGTTGGCCCTATAGATTTCTTTTGAGACGCTCCCGCTCATAAATGGTGGAGTTTTCTTATGAATAATTGATGCAACCCATTCCATACCCACTTGGTACATACAAACTTATGAGACTCGATGAATTTATGTAAATATACCAGAAAGGGGGTATCCTTTCATATTTCGTTCCTCACACTTTTTCAAACTCGCACCCTTTTTATTTTCTTTTTTAACGAGTTCAAAAGGAATTCGAGTTGATATGTTAACAAGAAGATTCGTGTCAGCCCTTGAAAAACTCGCTTTACACATCACGCCCTCGGGATTTTTTCACCGTGTAACCTTCATGTATGTGGAGTAGAACGATGTAAACTAATCAAAAGGTAGCTGTGGGCGTGGGCAAGCCTACAGGCCACACAAGTAGAGATGGGTAATTATCAGTAGACGATGGAACTTGGAAACTACCTGAATTACGAAGGATTTTTCTAGTCTGATGAAAGGACATGCCTATATTCTGCGCCTGCGCTATACTGCACTGATTTGTTTTCTTAAAAATTCCTACATTTTTCCCAATTTTTGACCAAACAAACATGACAGTTTTGAAGGTTGAATTTTACTGATAAATGATCTACCTTTTATTTTTATTATTATTATTACTATTTATTATTATTTTACAATCGTAAAAAGTTAAAAAACAATTCTCAAAAATTTCCTTGGTGAAAATGGTAACTTGCAAATCGATTTGATTTCAAAATTTACTTTTATTGGCAATTTTATTTATGCGATTGCGTCTGCCTAGTGTATCTATTCGGGTTCAAGCTTAAGGAAGTTCTCTTGTGTAACGAAACACCAGATGGCTTAATATATGACCGATAAAACTCCTGCTTTGTCTATCAATCTCAGATTGAGTATTAAAGTTAGTTTTCGAAAGCTAAGTAGAGGATTTATCTTTTGTGCTTTCGACAGGAGAGAAATCAATTCAACTCCGAGAGAAATATCTCGAATTGTCTATTAGGTAACGACGAGCTTATTATCTATCGTGAGTAGTTCGAGCACGCATTACGGACTACTCGACGTGAACAGTAGTTTGTCAAATTGCTTGAAAGTGTGTACATTCTCTGGAGAGAGACCAATTACTGTAAAGCCCCATTACAGCTCGAACGAGACGTATTTAAATAGTGAATCTACACTGAAGTTGTAGTATTTAGAAGGCAACGATCAATGGGTAGTTTTCAAAAAATCAAATGAAAAAAATAACGGTTTTTGGGTGCATTTCAGGGTTGGTCAATATTAGACTGGTTTCAAAACGCCATTGTTTCGATGAATTTATTCGGTTCTGAGAGAAGTATTGGTGTTTGGTTTATTTTGACTAGGAGTTATTATATTTATATTGTGGGAAAACTTGTTGAAAATACCAGCGCTCATGAGCAGAATGCATTCTGCGTACAATATTTTGAAACTTGAGTGTCAACAATCTCAGGTGCATGGCAATCGGGCGCAGCCGAGGTTTGCCCTGTTTAGTTGGCAAACGATCCTAATGACGTACCGAACACGAGCAGCCCCCCCCCCCCCTCCGGTTCCCAAAACGGCTAACGTTCCGCCTGCTCCATTTATCGATCCCTGTCAAAATGATCTAATGCTAAAGGGGAGAACGAAAGCTGAAGTGCAGCGGTGGTCGGTAACACTAGAATTCGGAAGAGGGCGGGGACAAAATGTTATGAAGGGTGCCGAACTGACGGACGTGAACTAAAAGTAAACAACTGGGTTGGGAGACTTTCGCAGGGAAAAATCGTCCCTGCCATCCCTAGGCTGACGACCAGGTCGAGGTGTGTGGCCGATGGCAGACGTCCCCCTTCCCGTTGGCAAATCCGAAATCATACCAAAAGCATCGCAGGACATTCAATTTCTTTCATAAATGGTACACAAATGACGGCAAATTCGTTGAAACCCCATACAAACCACAATAGCCATTCAAACCGACTCGTTAACCAAACCCACAAACGTAACTTACTAACTCAATTCACAAACTCAACCCACTAAGTAAATCCGAAATCTTGACTCTAAAACTGAACTCTCAAACTTATCTCTCTGACACACAATCCCCACCCCCACCCATCCACAACCCACTAACACAACCCTCAAACTCAACTTGCATAATCAACTCACAGTTCAACTTACGAACTCAACCCACGAACTAAACTTACAAAATCAACTCACTAACTCAACTCTCAAACTCATTTTACATTGTCAACTTACAAACTCAACCCACAAACGAAACTTACAAACTCAACCCCCGAGCTCTGCTCACAAACTCAAACCTCAAACTCAAATCACAAACGCCACCGAAATTCAACCCTCAAACCTAACCATTTGTGCCCAACACAAGCTCAACTCCCAAACTCGACCTGCAACCCCAACCCACAAACTTAGCACAATACTCCACTCAAATTCAAACTTCATGATTTGAGTTCGTGGGTTGAGTTTTTGAGTCGATTTTGTAACTTGAGTTTGTGGGTCGAGTTTTTGCGTTGAGTTTCTAAGTCGATTGAAAACTGGAACTCTTGAACCATTTTCTTGTGCAGTATTGGTTTTTTCATAAGCTCCTCATAGTAGGTACAGTTTTGATGGTATTTTCCGGAGGTGTGAATCGATGTGCCGATTTTCCAACGCTAACCTTCTTTCGAGAAAATTCTCTTATCGAATCGTGAAATCCACAACTGTCATCCGTGTCATCTTTTATCCATAAAAACCGTGAAGATCGAGACAGCTTTCGTTGGGACGTGGTCTTTTTTACGATTTAACGTTCGAGGTTTGCTTGGCAAGATTCAGCTGATTCAGCATTCGTGCTCCAACGACGGGTAAACCAGCTCAGGTAGTCAGTCACGGGAAGTCGACCTTTTTTACGAGGCCATTGTTTTAGCCTGTGCTGTTCCGTACCATCGTAACTGAGGTAGCCCGGGCTGCTGTTCTGTGAAGATCAATTTACCGAGACGGGATGGCGCCTTCTTAGAATGATTTCGGATTCCGGTTAACTCTCTTTGTTCCATCGGATTCATGATTTATTTATATTTTGAGATCGTGGACGGAAAATGTTTCAACCATCTGCACAACTTGCTGACCGATGAAGTTCGACTCGAGTTTCGTGCACATTTTGCCCAACTCTGCATCACATCAGGCTGTATTCTGGATTATATTGATAAACCGTCTTGCTCTGCCTTAAAATAATTAACAATCAATTGAAATGCCTACCCCGGCTCCGTCGTCGGTAATTGACATCCTACTAAATTGAATGTTTGTATTGTTGCAGGTAAGGGCACTCGAAAACCGGTTCGGCGTAATCACACCAGCTTCTATTCAGGTGACAAAATGCGAGTGCGTTCTTCGAATTACCGAAACCTCGTTCCCCCTTTATTCTTGAGTGCTACCCTCACGTTATCCGGTTTCATCTGCATGGCTTGCTCGTTTGTCGACCCCATCTAGTCTTTTCATTATTAACGAACATTCACGAATCTGCCCTGATTAATTAAGTTGCTCGCTTGTTTCGAGTGTTCCCTAGAATAATCTGACAAAGCGTAATTTATATTGGAGGAAATTAAAACAAAAATGTACGCTGCGGGTTTCGAAAATTCCGTATTGATTCTCATTTTGGTTGCTTATTGAAAAAAAAAATTGTCAGACTTTTTTATCATTAGCTACTTGTTCTGCTTCGTTCTTCGTAACGCAATGAATTCACTAAAATTCTGTATTCGTCAATTAACCAAATAGGTTCAACGCGTTGGATCCGGTCCCGGTCGAAGGGGGTGAGGCAATGAGTAGACGTGTGTTACAGTACATAAGTGCTGTGATACTAGCGCGACACGTCTTGAATAGTACCGACCCTCTCCTTGAGGGCGGCAGGGCACGCCCGGGACAACTTCGGTTATCGGGCGAAAAGCCAACGCCAGGAACGGCGGTTTACTTTACTTATACTTTATTCGCCAATTTTGAAAACTTCGGGCAAGTTTACGTATTTTTAACAACGCCCCCTAAATCGCGCCACTAGAAACTTTCACCCATCTTCGTATGCCAACCCATTTTCCAGTAAAAAAAGTTAAAAATGCAAATCTTCATCAACCGCTGCGGAACCTGTCGAGTGCTAACTGAAGGGTCACTGGGGTTTTATTTTTTCATGTTTATTCATAATTGAGGTATACGCCGGATATACGACTCTCGCCGAGGAGCGTCTAATATTCCCCGTTTCCTCCGCCTGTTTCCCCTCCTTGAAGTCCCCTCCCGGTTTATGTACGCATTCCCCATTTTTTCTCTTCCTCTCCCGTAGTCCTTGAAAGCCAGGATGCGAGACGAGTGAGAATTAATCAACTTCGCGTATACTTCTTTTTTGTGGAGTAAATTCAATTGAAACACCTCAAGGTTTTTTAAAAACTTGCAATGTACCTAGATGAAATGTCTGAAAACTAGGATCTGTTGGCTATTATCGTAGAACGTAATAACACCAAACCTCTGGGGAATTATTAACTGATAGAACGACAGTATCTTCATCGTACTCGCAGTTTAATCGCCAACAGCGATAGCGGACAGATAACGTACGAAAATAGTTTCAACAACAAAACTGACTCATAGGTTGTTGTCACTAAGGGTTCTAACAACTTAAAACGATTTTTCAGCTTCTTCCACTTACACACACAATTTGTTATTGCGTTTTGAAGAAATTCTTCTTGACAAAAATTCGGAATTTTTTGAAACATGAAAATTCTTTGTTGACAAATGGAAACTTTTACAAAAATTGAGAAAATCCATTCTTATTTAACGTCACAAGTTCATACAAATAAGTTAAATACAGCTCAACTAGACACAATGAACCCAATTTGGTTGTATCTACATGCTGCAGTATTCTTTTCCTATTTTATCCAAATTGCGCGCACGAGACTGCATAATTTAATCCTCCTCTGCAAATCATGTTTGCCATCAAACAAATCGGAACCGAAAAAGTTAGGAACAACTGACCCTTAAACAGGAAAAAGTGCGCGCTATTCAAAGAAGAAAGAGGGCCAGAAGAGGGCGAACTTGAGTTACTTAGGGCGACCCTGATGGCCCCAGGGGATGCAGGCTGACAGAAGTTGCTTCTGGACAGTGAAAAAGAATAAGGGGTCGGTCAATCGAAGAAGCAGAAGAAATACTGGCTTGGCCCCGGGGACTACGTGAGCTTTAAGTGCATTCAGAAAGATACGCAAAGGGCATTGAGCGTCCATTATTTGAGTTCTAAGTCCCTTATCGCAGAAAAGGGGAAGTTCTGGCCAGTAATCATCCATGAAAGGGGATGTAGATAAGGGCTAATGACATTTTCAACGATTAAAATGTATGTATTAAGTACATTTTTTTAATATTATTGCACTTTAAACACAGTGCTATTGATTTGCGCGCCGAAAATTCTTCCATTTATGAAGAAACTAGCAGGCCCGTCCAATCAACAGTGAATAATTAATTGCCAGTCACCTGTCACCAATTACTCGTCACCAATCACCCTCGCCAATCCCCTTCACCAATCACACTCAACAATTACCCTTCACAAATCACCCTTCGCCAATCACCCGTCACCAATCGCATTCCAACAATCACCCGTGACCTATTTTCCATCACCAATCACCCCTTACTAATCACCCGTCAACAATTTTCCATCGCCAATTACCCGTCACCAATCACACGCCAACAATCACCCGTGACCTTTTTCCCGTCACCAATCACCCCTCACCAATCACCAATCACCCATCACAAAAACACCCATCACCAATCACCCATCACAAAAACACCCATCACCAATCACCCATCACTAATCAGCCATCACCAATCACCCATCACCAATCACCCATCATCCATAATCAATTACCAATCACCAATCACCCATTATCGATCACCCATCACCAATTACCACTCAACCATCACCAATCACCCGTCTACAATTATCCGTCACCTATCACCCGTCACCAATTATCCGTCACCGATCACCCATCACCATTCAACCATAACCAATTACCAATCACCAATCACCCATCACGAAGGTCGAAAAAAATTCAAAAATAAAGTTTGAACATGTACATTCACTCCACGGTAAGAATCGAACCACATAATATTGATATTATCATCTCGTGGAAATATTCGAGAGTTGATCCTTGTGTAAACAGGTTGAATTCTGAAGAGAGCTGGTATGTTGACATAAGGGGGAATTCCTGAGGACGACTTTGGGTGTTCCCTTTCGAGGAACCTTTAAAAATATTCCAAAGACAAACTACCTCTAACACAATGCACTTTCGGTGTTTTATCCTCTGTAAAGTCGCATCATATCGTTTCCCTTGTGTTTCAGTGAGTAAGAAGTCAAGTATTGGAAGGGATCTGACTTACTAGTACGGTGTTACAATGTGTGTTCAGGCGGCCATTGAAAAAAGAGAATCCCACCGTAAAAGTTGAGATTACCGAAATTTGTGGTCCCTTTGCGTCTTATTTGCTTTCTTTTATGGCGAGGGAGATACATTGTTCAAAGCAATTCGAGAGACCTCATATCCTGATATTCCTGTCTTGGAATAGCTCGACCTTTGGCTGGTCAGGAAACATGACTACGAGAAATGACTATAATTTTTTCGTGGACATCTTGGTCCATTGAGAGCACAAGTAACTGTAATAGATGACAAGTTGGGTCACTGACGTTAGGCATTCGCTACCTTCTCAAAGCGACCATCAAAATGCCATCAGGGCGAGAAAATTGTTCGCAGCTTCCGCTCTTCGGGGAGTGTCAAGGGTAACGGACATTTTGAGGCGTAGGCGGAGAAAATGAATTTCCGGTACGACTTATGGTACTGGAAGGACGACCCGAATTGCCGTAAAATATCGTTTAGGTGCTATCATAATTTTAGTTTTAGGTACTTCAGTCGAGAGTCTGAAAACACGGTTATCATCGTCAAAAAACATCTTCTTCTTCAGCAAAACATTGTAAAATGAGGAATAGAAAGCTTCAAAGAACTCTGGGTTGTTGTGGCGTAAGTTTTACTGAATGACATTAATTCATTTGTTATTAACTTCGGTGATGCCAAGCAATAAATTCCTTCGCAGGATGGACTAATTTCCTCGGTTGAACGCCTAATCGGAGCTTTTCCGCCTTGAAATTATGTCCTATTAAGAATCTAGAAGATTTACCATTATAATGGGCCAGAATGGCTCGACCACCGCTGAGTTGTTGCAATGAGATTCGGCCATTAGGCATTTGAACCGAAACAGAGGAAGTACGGAATATCTGTTGAGGAAATTAGGAATTTAGGAGCCGATGTAAAGGGATGGCGGTCAGTTAAAAGAGACCGGTTAATTGCCAACAGCTAACTCTCCGTTTGTTCGCGGGTTCCACGAGAAACGAACAAACGGCCCAAATGAACCAGAATTGCTATCCGCGGAACAAGTTCGAGCTGGAGTTGGCCGGAACGCGGTTTTCACGATTATCCCGGACGTTCCTGCTGGAATTACCAGCGGAAAGGAACAACTGCGAAGCTGGAAAGTTCAGGAGCCTCGTTTTACTTGAGTTTTCAAGTCGTCCCTAGCCTGTAGTTCTTCAGAAAGTACTGGAATAGAACCTTTTCTCGTGAATGTACCCCTAGGTCGGCCAGTAACATGTAGGAATCTTCCTCTTTGGAATTAAGATCGGGTCGAATTCGATGATGGATTTTTTTATGCTAGGTTATCCAATGGTACATTCCTGCGCCAAAACTCCTCCGCCTACAAGACTTGATATTATGATTCCGAATTATTAATCAGCGTCTAGCAATAATTTAGTTTATAGGGCGGATCTCTACATCTCTGGCTAGGAACCTCAGGTATCACGCTGTACGTCACTTTTGAAAACGATAGCTTCCAAACACCCTGTTTACACTCGGTGATTCACCTTGCTAAAGAATCCGCAGGTGTTTTGATGGCACGAAGTCTCTTCCACGTGGCTACTTAAGAATTTGGCAACGCAAAGATGCGGTGCGCCTGAGGATCCGCCAAACGCGGCGATGCAGGATGGCTGAAGGTGGGGTCTCCTTTCAGGACCTTTTATAAAAGGGTGCGCCAAAGTGGAAAATTGGATGGGCCCTTCCCCAACTTGCGTTCTTCACCTTATAGCCTTCACGAGAACAGGGAGATTTCAGCCTTTTTAGCTTCCTTTACAGGATAGTAGGAGCGTGATGGAAATTCCATCAGCGATTACCTACCTGCTGAAAGAAAAGTGAGGCTGTGCCATGCGATTGGTTTTGAACGGCGCTCTTCGCTAGGGATGAAATTCTTTAGGGTTATTTTCAATAGGGTAATTCTGTTTTACGGATTTTCATAGTTGAAAAATCGCAGTTCAATTTAGTGTTTCACGTTCCGGTCCTAGTAAACATTGAATTAGCCTCATATCGGTGTAGTTCAAAATTCTATCTCACCAATCTTTGGTGGTACAATCATGGCGTGTGTGCTTGCATGTCGCCATGGGGCGTATCGGTCACGGTTCTTGGTTCTCTCGCTCTCCTCCCCTCTGATATAACACCTACCTTCCTCTGTAGGCTGTAAGCTCATCGACCGCACGACCTTACTTTTGTTATTGAAAACGTCTTGGAGAACGTTCTTGTTATTGGCGGAATACCGTCACTATTGGGGTACATGGACTTGTTTCGTATTCTTTCAAAGTTGATGATATTTCCAATCTAATTTCTAGTTTTTAATAACCTAAATAATGAGTTTCCAAGCTTGACTGCTATCTAGAAAGCCTGGAGATTATAGGTACTTAATAGAACTTTTTTGCACGACACGGCCATCATTATGCGGCTACAATACGACTCCTATCGGAGTTGGCGTGAGGCGAATGATTGCACTCTGATAGCGCATCTCCCCCTTCTGTAATGCGCATCTCTGGGTTTTTCTCCCTCTGTATACAACACTCGGACGGGATAGTGTCGGTATGGCGAGAGGCCTATTTATAGCAGCGAGATAAGCCTAAACGTTGCGTGACGGTAGCTGATTCATTTCGAGTTGTATCTGTGTACAAATTGGCCGAGTGAGAAATCAGCTCACCTTTTAAAAGGATCCGATAGACATCCATTGAGCATCTTCCTGTGCTACCTATAGAACGAGTCTAACTGTGCTACCTGTACTACGAGCCTAACTAATGCCCTTCTTTGTTTGAAAGAGAATCAAATTTATTCTCATGCATCTGAGTCTCTTATACGGTTGTGTTAGACCAGCTGTCAAGGATCGTAAATCAACTCCGGTTATTTATTGAGCTAAATCAAACGCCTATGGACAAGCTGAGTCTGTTTTGAGCTTTAGACCAGCTGAAGTAGTTTCTGGAGCTGAATTACCTTGAACTGGCGTGGTTTTTACTCCAAATATTGATTTTTCCCCATCGATCATCATAAATAGTCCTATTTTTATTTCTGCTCCATACCAGGAAGAACTCTAAGATCCAAAATCAGCGATCAATGCACAACCAGTGCAGCAGTAAAGCTGGATATGTGAACCTGCAAAACCACGTACCTATGTTAAAAATCCAAAATTTCAGAAAAGCTGAAAAAATTTCCCATTGCTGGCTGCGCAAATGAGCATAGAAACGCCAATGAAATTTGATGGTTTCAACCTCAATCAATTGAATTAACGAATTGCACCAGCTTTTGGATAGTGAAAGAGCGTCAAAAAAGCAGCTTGAGTCCATTTTCTTGATTCGAGGAGATGCGCAAGGAGTTGTTTCACCAGTAGAACTCAAAAGGTCATTTTCCCAAAAACTCAACTTACGAGGATTTGCAGGTTCACTGTCGATATTCTGTATTGTACTTGGTGAAAGCTCCTGTTCTAAATGCTGGTACCTCTGAGTACCTCACTTCAGCCAAAACTTTACAGTCAAAAATGGAAATTATTTTCTGGAAGTCCTACCCCCTAGAGTTTTGACATGCTCTGCGAATATGGCGCTCGCGCAAGATGCCACAGTCACTTGAGATGCAGCCAGTCGTACCACCAGTGGAGTAATCGAATGGGGGTCACCGTTCTAGCAGATTTCAAAGCTCCAGTCGAGAATTGAGCGAAATTCCGAGCACAGCCTCGTCTGCACGTGTCGATGAAACCCTTCCAAGGGCTCGAATGACTCGTCCTGGGAATCGACTAAGGGCGTAACTCGATATTATCTCATTTGGATTTCAAGCCGTGTTCGTGGCTGGAGCGAATTCAAGCCTAGAAGCCTTGCTTTGCTCCTTCGCTGTCATATCCTATGACGCCATGCCTGACTGCGGTGCCGCATTTCCCTAGTGTTTTTGCTTCGGCTGGTCCCCAAGGAGATGGGTAGCCCTCCTGCTTTTGAGTCCTTCGATTGCGGGGTACCTTAGGATACGCTACACTGCTTTTTAAAACATGAAAGTAAGAGATCCAAGAGTGATAAAGCTGATCACCTCGGAGAAAAGGAGGATGCCATGACTTTTCGGGCAATCCCAAGTCCGAGTGCAGGTTAATTTACGAAAATTCATTATAACTCGAATTTGGTCGCTATATAAAACAATAAAGTTGAAAAAAATTATTATAATAGAATTCCCATCAGAGTGAAAGTGTATTTGAGTGAAAATTTTCTAGAACCTCCTAAATTTTGAATGATCAGTTTTTCCATGTAAAAATATTTTTTTTTATAGTCACCGATCTAAATATTTTTATTGCATCTAGATAGAGGATGATTTCACTCGAAAGAAGCCCCATCCACGACCCGCCAGATACTCGATACTTTTTCCTTTTGGCGTATGTGGATGACCCTTGTTATTCGTCCGCCCTTTTCGACTCGGTAACTCGAAACTCAAGCCCTTTCAATTCATGGTTAGCCTCTTCTCGGATGTTGCAATACCACTATGTACAAACACGTCATGCTATTTCTATAGCATTTGGCAACCCTTCCTCGTTCTTTCGAAATAAAGGGTGAAATACTGTTGTAACTCTTGCAGATGCGTAGGTAGCCTGTGCCTTGATATGAAAGAAATTTATTAAAATTTTTGTAAAATTGTTTTCGGTTATAGTTAAATAGGGCATTGCCATAAGGGCGGAAAGTCGTCGACACTTGTAATAGTGCGCCTAGCCTGCTGGTTAACCTAGAAATAAAAATCATTTTTCTCGACCTATCGTCAATAACCTCTCTATAAAAAAATAAAAATAAATTATTGTTTGCTATTATTTTTTTATGATTAGTACCTGGGTATTATTATGATTTTTTAATTTTCTTTTAGATACTTTTATTTTCTGAATTTTTCCCCTTTTTCATCTTAGGCCAGCTTCTTCACTTTTGGCAGCATTCGATTTCAGATCTCCCTATTTTCGTGTTGCTGTGGGTTAGTAGTACGCAACATTCTTCCCTACGAAAGCAGCTCGAGAACATTATAATAACGGCCTGTAGGGGATGTAGAAACGGTAAATATAGGCCTAAATCAAACTGTACAAAAGCCGAGAAAAAGAAGTTTCCAAACTCCACCCCGAGGGGAAAATCGCTGACTCGCCCTCGGGCGACTATGTCTGGCCAGGATGAGCTGCGGTCGGGACAAGAGGGAGCCATGACAACGCTGGATCCCGTCCAAGTTCCCTTATAGTGACTCATACCATGCCAACGAACTCCGCTGATAATACTGTTTGAGATTGTCGGATAGTTGATTACGAAACTGTTATTTCGCAACCGATTGTGAGCCAGGCTATCATATGCCCATCTCTGTTGGCGGTAAGCCCCAAACTTGATACCATCATTTTAGAGTGGCAGCATTGTCAGCATAATCTGTCCAGCCTATTTTAGAATTCTTCATAACAAATTGCAACAAAATGTCACTTCGTGGAGCGTTTGGAAACGTTTTCTTTACCACTTACTTGCAAGGTTTGTGGTTTTTATAAAATAATAATTTTAATTTTTCTTTATTGTGGTCAGAATGTTAGCACTTTTACAGGTTTTAGCCAAATTCTTCATTTTTCCAATTTAGACATATTTACCAAAAATCTTGGGCGATTACAATAGTTTATTACTGGATAATTAAAAACCAAAATTAAAAACCACATTTTTCCATTATGTATTACTTTGCACCTCGCAAAAAGCAAGAATAGACATTTCTGGTTATTTGGTTCGTCGTAAATGAAACTCCGGCTACGAGCTGATGTTAATTAATAACATTTCTTGGTTTTGTATGCCTATAATTTTATACCTTTTGCAAAAAAATGTTTTCGAAAGCAGTTGAATTCATCTTTTGCCTCAGAATTTTTCACTGGATTGTCTCCATTTGAAGGTACGGAACAACAGTCTGGCAAAAAAGTGAAAAGGGTGAAACCATCGACCGCTACATCAAAGGCTCGCATAAATTATATTACTACGCGTTTTTCCTCCCCTCGTATACCTATTTCTAACAGGCAAATCCGCTGGATGAAAATAATGGAAACTGTTAGTATTGCTCATTTCTTCAAAATCTTCCGCTCCGGGACATTTTTCTTTGAAACACTTTATTTGCCTTCCTAAATCGACAGCTGAAATTATATATCTACTTATTACATATTATTTCAGATAATAATGTGTTGCCTTTTCATTCTGGACGGTGTTATATAGCAAAATTAGACGAAGGACTCGTTTTCGCTGCTTGCCAATTTCTCAGCGAATCGCTACTTTCCAATTTGTGTAGCTCAAAAGGAAGTCGGCCCTGTAATGATTTATACAGATGGCGAAATTGTCTCCCTTCCCTTGATCAAAAGCCTTTTCAATGTTCAAGGGAGGGCCCTGATGATGTTTATTCGGCCGAACTAACCTGATCTTACGCGATCGAACACAAAAAACGAAAAAGGCTTCAGATGAATAGGCCGAGGTTCGGCTCAAGGATGTACATAGCCTGAAGGGACAGAAAGGGATCCCTTAGATGAGTAAAGGCGTGTACTGCATGGGGTTCCTTAGGATGAAATCATCTCAGTGCACACAGTGCGTGGAATGGGGGTCGTAATTGAGAAGGCTTCGCGAGTAAACGGCAAATACGATCGCAGTTCTTCTAAATTTTGACCCAACTGTCGGTTTAAATCTATTGATTTTTTTAAAGCCCTCCATTGGTAGATTGGGTAGATGATTTTATTGAATTGAATCGATAAAATGGCCCGAAATGATGTACATTTTATAATATAAATCGATAGTTAAACTTTAAAACCTCGTAAGTCTCAATTTTTGATAAAATAAGGATTTGAGCGCTACGGGAAGTATTTGAGCCGTAGATCCATCAAGTGAAGCCGGATTCCTCCGTTTTCGTATCATTTCTTCTCTGTGGCCATGTGCAGTAACCTTAAATCAAAACCTTCCAGTATTGCAAAAACTAGCACGTACCCTGACGAATTTCTGAATTTGGACTTCCAAGGATTTACACTTCTACTATCGAAATGCTCTTCCTTGTTTAGGCTGCTTTGTGGTAGAAGAGGAATGGCCAAGAGAAACTATACCCATTCCCCCACCTCAGAATATTATCGAAGAATGCGGCTTTATTGTAGATACCGAAGAAGTAGTAACAAAACGTTGTTTCATTACCCACTAGCCATTTGACCGACTGCATACCTTCTCGGAGACTTAAGTAGCTATAAAGTCAAATTCCTGTCCTAATGGCCGACTTTGGTAACACAGAGATGCCATCAGACGGTATTTTTGCTGCAGCTATATGAGCTGGTATGCGCCATGTTTTATTTCCTACTTCTCTGCAGGGATTGCTGATTGGGGGAAGAAACGGATCCGCCTTTATCATCTTTCTTCGCACATTAAAATTAGTAATCACTGATTCAGAGAGGCGCCTGGCTAACTAATTTATGATATAACCTTATGGCGTAATAAATCCGTCGGAATTATGGGAATCTTGCGGAACTCTGTCCTGTGGTTGGATCCAGTGCTCTGGCGTGTGGTGTCCTGAGGTCCTGTGTCCTGGGATGTGATGCCCTGGGGCCCTGGTGTCTTGTGTCCTGGGATTTGATGCCCTTGGGTCCTGCACATTTTTTCGTTGTGTTAGAACAGAGGTATCACAATAATTCAGTGGCAGTGGCATATTATTGAGTTTCCAGTACCAGGTGGCAAATGTTAATCGTGACCCTAGTGGAAAAGTATCCTGGAAAGGCACCTCTCCAAACACCCTTGGAAAACTCCGCATCAGTAATTTGCTTTTCACTCCAAAGCTGTTTTCCTGGGTGAAAATACTTGAAAAAGGTAAATCTACTCAGAAACCAGGAAAGGCCGGCGAGTAAATAACTTCCGATTATGATAATTACGTTATTCGAGTTCCCGACGATCTACGACCTAATGAAGTTTCCGTGCTTGACATTTTTTCCGGTCCCTCATTTTCGAGCGGATTACTGCGACGATGCTTTTAATTCGAATTTCAGAAGATCGGATAATGAGAGTAGATAACGATGTTTTCGCTTAATCCATTCAGTTGCAATCTAAGTTAAGATTGGCCATGATCTCACCCGTTTGGGAAACCAAGGCCTGAGGTTTACTACCTCAAACGCTCAAATCCTTCCTTTTTTGAAAAAAGGAATTATTTATATAAACGTCCTCATTTCTCGTCAGTACCTACTGATCGTTACAAATGAATTTCATAGTCGGAATATCAGTTTTTAGCTGTTTTGAGTCTCATGATGTAAAATGCACAAATCCGTTATTCGAATTTTGAAAATGATTTCAACTTACAGTAGCTCAGCTCTACGAATACAAATGCAAGGTTATTTGGCCTTCCGTGCCACTGACTATTTGAAGGGAATAATAATTTCGACTGCAAGTAACGGGCACAGGCCTGCGGATTCGAATCCGGTGAGAAACAGGTTTCGCATCAAGGCCACGCACAGCCCAGCCCAGTGAGCCCACCGTTCACCTTACGAACTTTCATGCTGAATAAGATAAAAATTTCGAAAAAATCCCAATTACTTCTGCTATACCATGCTATGCCAACAAAACCTAAATTTTCTGCTGAAAATTCAATACTCATGATATTATTTGATGAATATGATATGATATACAAATGAAGATTATTATTTTCGTGAGATTTTTACAAGTTTGAGTTACCTCATTGGGTATATGCTGGTGCTCCACACGTAATTAAACCATTTTACTCTTCAACCCCTTCCTTTTGATCGGGTATTAGCTTCCTTATTTTACCAAGCATACCCAAAAAAATCGAAACGAAATTGCGAACATTTTACTCTCTAGCGCAGATTTGAACCTTCTGCTCCTGGGATGCAGCGTTTTTTGGTTTTAATTCGAAGGTCCCTAACGGTTCTTTCTCGTTCTAACTTGAATTTCTCAATGAATACGTTACAGAATCGCAAATTTGACCTTATCATTACAAAGCTGATTAAAATTGCACGTTGCCTTGAACTTTACTGCTTCTAAGACATTTTCGAAGTTGCAGAAAATGTGCAAGTAGTGAAAATCTTGTTCTTATTTTCTTTGTTTAACTCCAATCCCAGTGGTCCAGTTTTGGGAGAGTGAGTGGCCAGGTCTGAAAAAATTTAACGCAGATTTCAGTCATGTGCTCGAACATTGAAAAAAAAAATAGTTTTCTGGCAGAAAAAAAAACTCGGGTTTTATGGCACTAAACCTTGATTTTTTGGAAAACCTTGAAGAATTCATATCGTTCGATCGGTTTGACGTACGGAAGTGCAGTTGGGAACGTTTTGCTCCAATTTCGATCTACTTTCACTCTTTTTGACTTCTGCATATTTTCAAAATACCTTCATCGTGATTCATCATCTGATATTGGTAATCGAAGGACGGAGCCCACTGTCAATATTTTCGCCACGTGTTCCCATTGGATTTGCACTGAGGCGGAAACGAGCGAAAATATCGGACTTACAAAGAGGGGGAAAAAGTTTTTCTATCCCTTGTCCCGCTTTTACACAAAGGGGTGGCCAAAAGTTTGATAGAATGTGCCCTTGTCGCTTATCAGTGTGAGTTTTCGGTCGAATGTGGTCAAGCCGAGTGACAGACTTTCTTTCGATGCTATTCCCCCGAGTGGTGAAAAACAATTGTCAGTTAGGTTGCCCATGTTTGGTTTCGAATTTTTCAAAACAGGTTGCGGAGAATTGGTAAAAAATAATTTTAATTCTATTGTCAAAGGTGGCGATGGAAGGGGGACTGAAAGAAACAATTTCTTCGCCAAAAAGTAATGTGCCTTTTGTTGACGGTCTGCCTTGGACGTAAAACTGTCATTACCCTCAATACTTCATACCTCTGGTTTGCTTCTCTTTTTAGGCCAATTTCTAACGTTTTCCCGCGATAGAATCGATTGTAGCTCTCGTGTTGTTCCTAAGTTGACCTGTGCGGGGAATATTTATTTGTATCAGGGCAGTTTTGGTCAGCTGCCAGGATGGCAGGTGGGAAGCAATGTTAGGTGTTCCGGTTGGCGGCCTCGTTTCGAGACATTGCCCGCCTTTATTGTTGAAATTCCCTAGGTCCTACATGTACGCGGATGCAAATTCTAGGCCCAACCGAATCATTTTTTGGTCGTTTCGCCAATCTCTTGGTTTTTTTGGATCTTCACCGGTTTCATGGATGATTTTCATCTTGACGATGCCTATTGAAGATCGAGCGCCTTCGGCAGTACGGCCCATCTACAATTTCAATCAGGAACATTTTAGAAACTTAGCAACCAGAAGGGTTGCTACCTCTAGTGATAAATGGGCTAGCATTCAGAATCGTTTTTGGCAGTTCGTTGAAGTAGGTTCTACAAGTTCCTATCAGCATTCGAACTCATGTTTTGGTCGTGTGGCCAATCTTGTACAGCAGTAAACATTTGGATGTTAGCTTAACAACTCAACGAATACTTTGCTTGGGCTTAAAGTGGCACTCAAGCAGGGAAGTTGGGGGTGGCGTGTTAATTTCCTTAGGGCTGCCTTCTGTTGACAATGAGGCCCCACAATTTCACCAATTCTTCGGGGACTCGTTTGAGCCGTGACTCAACTTCAATCGGGACACAAAGTGTTAATCAGCTTAGGAAAACTATGCGATTACCCTGCGCCCAGACTAACGGCCCGGCAGATGCCGCGTTGACTTTACAATTCGACTTGAAAGTGTATTTGTGGACGTAGTCATAACCTCGAATTTGAGAGGCGTAAATGGCTCGGCTTAGATACCCCGGGGAGTATTTACTTGTGATTGGCGACAATGACGTTACTATGAGGCTCTTTTCATTTATACACGCGCTCCGTGCCCGATAAAGACGGAAGTATCTCAACTCGGACGACAGAATTGAACTGAATATCGTTCAAGTTGGTAAAAGATGCAAAGGACGAAGATAGCGAAATCTGTGCGGCAGCTGCGCTCATCAGACCGCTCCTAATGTCTTCGCCTCTGCAAGTCGATGACTCATTCCCATCATGTCTGAGCACATCGAACGAAAGGGTGAGAGCGTCCTCTTTCATTCTATCGAACCTCCTTTTCCGTTGCATGGGTTGGTTTGAACGTGACTTGAAATGAATTCAGAAATCGAACTCGATACTGATTACGCAGGAGCCAATTTTAGCTTCGAATTATAGTGGAAAAGTTTCTGAACTATAAGGGGTGTTCACACTTACGATTGTCTTGCGAAGGGGTCGATTCTTTAGCTCATTTGCTACAATTTTCGTTCCATAAAATTTTCTGTGAACCCCAAGGCAAGTGCGCTTTTTCCGCTTTGAAGTGTTCTTTCTTGTTTTTGACTTAGTTTCAGTGAAATAGTCATAAGCCCCTTAAATATCAGAGTAATTACAAAAATGAGGATACCGTTGGAAAGCCCGTTAAATTTTCTATAATCTTACAATATTTGCCTAATGAACGTAAATAAGCTGAAAATTGGGTCAAAGTCGAGTCATGCTTAATCTTCAAAATTTACCACCAACATTGGTTTTTAGCATATCTTTACCCGTAAAATGAGCGCAAATGTTGAAGATTTGGTCCAAAAATCTTTGTACCAAATATGGGACCCCCCCCGCTTTATAATGGTTTTGTTTTAGTCTATTTCTATTTTATGCGTCAGAGAGCGTTTTACCAGTTCACCCTCAGTTGAGAAAATCGATTCGACGATCATCTCGTACAAAATCAATACCCACATCCTTCAGCTTCGAGATTCAATAGAATCCCTTCCCTAAGCTGAGCGTCTCAAAGGGATTTTCGTCATACTCCACGAAGAGTAATTAAGTCTTTCAATCTCCCAACTTCATCTTCTCATTCTCGTACAACCTTGAGGCTTAACGCTCAACAATAACCTTGGCCGTATACTTTGTCAAAGGCTCCTCTTTTTACTGCTCCCATCTTTTTCGGCTCGCTTTGAGCGACGATAAATTTTTTTAGCTTCCTCGTCAAAGATGGAGTGATGTCTTTCTGTAAAAATGACAAGAAGTTGTGCAGAATCTTTCTAATCTCATTTTCAATGAGTTTTCCAGGAAATATTCATCAAGAGTCGAGAAGAAAAGGATTTTTCAGTTGGATGAAAATTTCTTATGGTATTTCAATGGCGAGTGATCGTGCCCTTCAATTCAAAAAAAATATTATTTCGTATTCGGGATTTTCAAGTCAGTCGGCTTCTGAAAATCGACGAATATTTTCCTTAGATTATTTTTCTTTTCTGCAGTCGGCCAGTGGGAACTTCGATGTTCTGCTTAATTCGCCCTCTCCACCAACCTTTACCTGAAAATCTCGAGAGTGGTGCCGGGAAAGCAAACAAGTTCTGTTCTGCTACAACATTCAGGAACCTCCTTAAGGGCGGTTCCTTCCCTCTTGTACTTTTATCAACTTCCTCAACTTCCTCTTGTTGGAAGTTTGCCACCTCCTCCTCTAATATTCTGTACAACGTCATCCGCTGTTGAAAGTGATTCGATTAGGTTCGGTTCCCATCTGACATTCATTGCTTCTGACATCTTACGATAGGCCCAATTGGAAAGTTTTGTTGGAGGCCTTTTGTAAACGTAAAAGCCATCGTGTTTTGTGTTTTCAACGAACTTTGTCCAGAGGGCGAAAGTTGAGAATATTTTTTCATTATTTGTTTTTATATTATTCTCCAATTCTGAGGGTGGGTTTTCCCTGAGTACGTTTTTGTCGAATTTCGGTACTGCCTATCTCCGTTGCCAACGATCAGGGGTAGGGTCTCAAGAAAAATGCTGTCCCCTTCGCCAAGAGTCGGGAAAAGTATAGATATTTTCTTCATCAGGGCTTTGAGACAGGTCTATTCAGTTTCTCTAAGCCCTGATGGAGAGAATGTTGCGTTTTGAAAGCTTGGCGAAGAAGACAGCGTTTTTCTGGACACCCTACCCCTGACCGTAAATTACAGATACTGAGTAACTAGTCGATCATTTACGATGTACCACCATAAATAATTGAAAAAGGTTTTATTCCAGAAAATAGGTACATAGGTACCTACTCATATTTCTTGAACAAAATTTGATCAAATAATAATATGAACAAAATTCTCGTCATTTCGACTTCATTTTGTTGGATAATTTTCAGAATGATAAGTTATTTAGGTACCGTCGGAAAATGTTTTTTGTGCTTTGTGAAAAACCACGATTGCAAACCACAATTCGCTTCGTCCGACCAGCCTTGGCCATCGACCTGTGCCCCATGAATATGAAATCTACCGTTGTTTGAGGCGAGGCTAATCATCCTTTGAGAAAGATGAACATGGAGAGCACGCGAGAGGAGGAAAGACAGAGAACCGGTCTTCATTCCAAGATCACGCCATAATCCAGCTCTGCAGTTGTTTCGGATAGCATCAATTTTCCAGTGTTCTGTTCTGATTTGGATAACAGGCATGAATTTTTCCAAAATGTGACCTACGACGGGTTAGTTTGTTCATTCTGAGGCCTGGTAGATGAACCATTTTCAAAAAACCGAGTATTCATTGGGATTTTTGGATTTTACGTCCCTGGAGAGGTGAACTATCTACTATATTTTCTGGAGATTTAAAAAAAAATTGACCTATTACGATGATTTATCGAATAAATGTGATAGGTTAACGAAATGAATGATTTATCAAATAAATGTAATAAACGAAATAAATTTAAACAAAATATTGATAAACGAAATAAGTGTAAATAGCTGGTATTCCTATGATGCTTCCATATTTTTTGCGTACATTTTTGACACAATTTGAATATATTTTGACTATATATTTTGAATATATTTTGACATCCAAAGTATACTTTGGAGGCTTTTCGAATCAAATATGTCAAAAAAAACTCACTATGCCAATTTTAAAACTCGCCTAAAATCAGAATAGGTCCGTCAAGTTAAAAAAGGTTAAGAAATGTGGGAGCTATGGCCATTTTTATGAATGAACAAAGCTGACTTGTTCAGGAAGTGATTCCGAGTAAAAGTTTACTTTGTTTACATTTATTCTGGAGCTCTAATACAATTTTCGATTTTAGGATTCTTTCCATTGACTTCGTAAATATAGAAGTATAAATAATTGCACAACAGGTGCTTATCGACTTTTATGGCTAATATTCCGGGCCTCGTTATTTTCTATATTAAATAGCTTCGGGCTCCTCAATATCGTTGTCAAAATACACCATCGACATGCTCCGCTTTGAAGCACCTGAAGCCTCTCCGAAATTAGCGGCTTCCCCGGAACACGTGGAGCATCTTCCCCCGGGGGGTGGAGCTCCTGTCTCCGGCCCTTTGAGTAAGTGCCTTCTCAGGAGGTCGTAAATCGATTTGATACCCCCCCCCCACCTCCCGTAGGCCCCACCGAGGCAAAAACCTACAAGTCATACGGAGGCACGTCAACGTCAGACACAAAAGGTGCTTTACTCCAGCGCCACCTATTGGAAAATAGAGGCAATACAGTGAGGACGTTCACCTCTGGTGAAGCCTCTATTTTCGCCTTCCATCCGATCAAGTGGTCTTTTCCTGGACCAATCGAGTGTCCACTGTTCTGTTCTGTTGTATTTATTTATTTTGGTCCTTCCAGCCGCTCTCAATGGAAAGGCGAAAATTGTTTGTTTACTAAACAGCCTCTGACACGCATTATCACTTTGATGGAATTCAATGTTGATAGAAGGATAGAATTCGAGAGTGTAAACAGTACCATTAATAAAGGCCCATTTAGACGGGCAATTTTTCACGGCAATTATTGCTCAAACTGAATTGCCGGCTGCAAAAAAAAAATTGCCGAGCAATTTTTTCCCTACGTTCGGCAACTTTCTCCCTACTTCCAGCAACTTTTTCCCTACTGGAAGTTGCTCATTATTGCCGACAATAATTGCCCCGAGTGGAGCAATATTTTCGGGAATTGACGTGAAGCCAGCAATTATTTTCAGGCAATTTTTGAAACCCATCGCCCGTGGGTTTTAATTGCTTGTTTTCGGCAATTTTTTCGTAACAGACAGAATTGGATGGAAAACATCTGCATTTTTATATTGTATTTATTTATTGTTGTAGGTATTTACTATTATTGTATGCTGCCTCCAAGAAGCCCTCAGCAATGCCTAAATTCTTCCTGATCAGCGGAGGAGCCCATTGCGCTAAATCCAATACCGTTGGTCGTACGATGCTGAAATTCGGTATGCTGCCTCCAAGAAGCTCCTCAGCACGACTGGCAAGACCTGAGTTCTTCCTGATCAGCTGAGGAGCCCATGGCGCTGATTTCAAAACCGTTGGTTGTACGATGCTGAAATTTGGTACACAGCTTCAGAGGAGTCCCTCAGCAAGATTGGCTGGGCCAAAATACGTTCTGATCAGCTGAGGAGCCCATTGCGCTAAATCCAATACCGTTGGTCGTACGATGCTGAAATTCGGTATGCTGCCTCCAAGAAGCCCCCCAGCATGACTGGCAAGGCCAAAACACGTTCTGATCAGCTGAGGAGCCCATGGCGCTAAATCCAATACCGTTGGTCGTGCGATGCTGAAATTCGGTACTCAGCCTCAGAGGAGTCCCTCAGCATGACTGGCAAGGCTAAAATTCTTCCTGATCAGCTGAGGAGCCCATTGCGCTAAATCCAATACCGTTGGTCGTACGATACTGAAATTCGGTATGCTGCCTCCAAGACTGCCCTCAGCATGACTGGCAAGACCTGAGTTCTTCCTGATCAGCTGAGGATTTTGGCCCTACCAATCTTGCTGAGGAGCTATTCCGAGGGTCCATATCAAATTTCTGCATCATACGACCACTGGAAATTACCGCCACTGGCTCCTCAGCTGATCAGGACGTATTTTGGCCCAGCCAATCTTGCTGAGAGGCTCCTCTGAGGCTGTGTACCGAATTTCAGCATCCTACGACCAAGGGTAATGAAATCAGAGCCATGGGCTCCTCAGCTGATCAGGAGGGTATTTGGTCTTGCCAATCTTGCTGAATGGCTCCTCTTATTCTGCATATCAAATTTCAGCATCCTACGACCAACGGTAAGGAAATTGGTGTCATTGGGCCCACTGCTGATCAGACATTCCTCGTGATTTTCCTCGTGATTAATTTTCAAAATCTTGTGATAGGGCTCCTCTGTGGCTGCATACCAATTTTCAGTATTGTATGACGAGCGGTATGGTCTGCTGACAATTCGCCCACCCACACACACACACACCCACACACCCCCACACACACGTCATATTTATTACCTGATTATAGAGGAAAGTGCCCAAAAGTGGACCCCCATTTTGTTTTTTATCAATAAAAAATATAGAACAACGAAAAACACATTTTTAAATGCATGTAACGATAGCACGGTAATGTTTTGTATCATTTCTATCTCAATTTATAAAATTATACTAAGAAATAGTAATAAAAAACTATATTTTTCAAAACCCTGCAATTTGGCAATCCCAAAAAAAGTTGCCTAAAGTGGACCCCTACTAAAGGCCCATTTAGACGGGCAATTTTTCACGGCAATTATTGCTCAAACTGAATTGCCGGCTGCAAAAAAAAAATTGCCGAGCAATTTTTTCCCCACGTCCGGCAACTTTCTCCCTACTTCCAGCAACTTTTTCCCTACTGGAAGTTGCTCATTATTGCCGACAATAATTGCCCCGAGTGGAGCAATATTTTCGGGAATTGACGTGAAGCCAGCAATTATTTTCAGGCAATTTTTGAAACCCATCGCCCGTGGGTTTTAATTGCTTGTTTTCGGCAATTTTTTCGTAACAGACAGAATTGGATGGAAAACATCTGTATTTTTATATTGTATTTATTTATTGTTGTAGGTATTTACTATTATTGTATGCTGCCTCCAAGAAGCCCTCAGCAATGCCTAAATTCTTCCTGATCAGCGGAGGAGCCCATTGCGCTAAATCCAATACCGTTGGTCGTACGATGCTGAAATTTGGTACACAGCCTCAGAGGAGCCCCTCAGCAAGATTGGCGGGGCCAAAATACGTTCTGATCAGCTGAGGAGCCCATGGCGCTGATTTCAATACCGTTGGTCGTACGATGCTGAAATTTGGTACACAGCCTCAGAGGAGTCCCTCAGCAAGATTGGCTGGGCCAAAATACGTTCTGATCAGCTGAGGGGCCAGTGGCGGTAATTTCAATACCGTTGGTCGTACGATACTGAAATTCGGTATGCTGCCTCCAAGACTGCCCTCAGCATGACTGGCAAGACCTGAGTTCTTCCTGATCAGCTGAGGATTTTGGCCCTACCAATCTTGCTGAGGAGCTATTCCAAGGGTCCATATCAAATTTCTGCATCATACGACCACTGGAAATTACCGCCACTGGCTCCTCAGCTGATCAGGACGTATTTTGGCCCAGCCAATCTTGCTGAGAGGCTCCTCTGAGGCTGTGTACCGAATTTCAGCATCCTACGACCAACGGTATTGAAATTAGCGTAATGGGCTCCTCAGCTGATCAGGAGGAAATTTGGTCTTGCCAATCTTGCTGAATGGCTCCTCTTATTCTGCATATCAAATTTCAGCATCCTACGACCAACGGTAAGGAAATTGGTGTCATTGGGCCCGCTGCTGATCAGACATTCCTCGTGATTTTCCTCGTGATTAATTTTCAAAATCTCGTGATAGGGCTCCTCTGTGGCTGCATACCAATTTTCAGTATTGTATGACGAGCGGTATGGGAAATGGCGAAATGCCCTCTGCTGACAATTCGCCCACCCACACACACACCCACACCCACACACACGTCATATTTATTACCTGATTATATTATTTTATTTATTTTATTATTATATAACATCACGAGCTTTCAAGAAAACACTAATTGCCCGTTCACCGTGTAAACGCAAAAATGGAGCAACAATTATTGCCTGGAGTTGCTCCATTTTTTTCAAGCAATAAATTGCTGGCAATTAATTGCTTTTTCTCAAACAAGAGAACAGGGAAAAATTGCCGAATTGATCGGAGTTGCCGGCAATTTTAATTGCCGAGAATTGCTCAAGTTTCGGCAATTTAGTTGCCCGTCTAAATGGGGCTTAAATATAACAAAAATGGGTGGAAAATTACATGGAGGAATGAGATTAAATCACATAAAACAATGCTAAGTCAATAGTAAGTATATAATAACAATAAATTATCCTTTAATGCCAATGAATATATCGCTTTCCGATTAGGCATCATCATTTTTTGAAGGCGTTACTCCAGGCAAAGTCTCCATCACGGACGACCCAGACGAAACGCAGTCTTCTTCACTGCTTGATTTCTCTTCGAAGTTGAGACGTTTTTCAGATTCAGCAGGTGTTTGAACATGAAAGATAACGGGTTCCGCATTAGGAAACTAAGGGGGGTCCACTTTAGGCGACTATAGCCTAATTATTCGTTACTCTTTCAATGTTTAACAGACCGTTCAAGTGAGATAACTTGATGATAAATATTACCCTTATTCCTTACTATTTCAGAATAATACATGCTGGAAGCCTTACCTTCAAAAGTGTAGGAGAAATGTCGAATAACGTATGACACTGTAATAATTCTAAAATACAAGAAATCACATAATGGCGAACTGAAAGCCGGCAGATGAAGTAGACTACGTGAGGGCTCCTACATGTTGTCACAGAAGTGGGAACTACTAGTTGCACTTGGTTTCGGTCAAGTTCAGCACCGTACAGAGCCTAAAATGCCAGGGGTCCACTTTTGGGGAGGGGTCCACTTTTGGGCACTTTCCTCTATTATTTTATTCATTTTATTATTATATAACAACATCACGAGCTCACAAGAAAACACTAATTGCCCGTTCACCGTGTAAACGCAAAAATGGAGCAACAATTATTGCCTGGAGTTGCTCCATTTTTTTTAAGCAATAAATTGCTGGCAATTAATTGCTTTTTCTCAAACAAGAGAACAGGGAAAAATTGCCGAATTGATCGGAGTTGCCGGCAATTTTAATTGCCGAGAATTGCTCAAGTTTCGGCAATTTAGTTGCCCGTCTAAATGGGGCTTAAAAGTCGTTTCGAGGATGTTTACAAATGAAGTCTACTTTCTTTATTAAGAACCAGTAGTGCCTGAATAATTCGCAATAGTTACTTCTATATTTTGATACGTAATTTTCCGAACCAAAGCAATTTGATAACTTTTCTCTGCGCATAATCCCGTTGAAAAAGTTCTGTCTTTCCTCGGTTTCTAAGCCACTGAACCGCGAGAGACAAACGTATACGACTTATTGTTGGACCCAACCCTTTTCACTTCTGATAATCGCACCCTCACAGGATTCCATTCTGCTTTACACCTACGAGAGAAGCCCATTGTGTTGGCTCTTCAGCTGTTCAGAAGATGTCGCAAAACTTGATGAACATTTTCACGTTATGGCGCCTTTAACTTTTATTCGGATGAAAAAGGTTCAGCCAGGTTCACAGGGTTGTTCTGTCCCTGATAATTTGTTAGCAGAAGCCGGTAATAGAAAATATCGATTTGTGTTAACTTTTCGATGGTACATCGTGAAGCTATCTTCTAGAAACTTGCTAGTTCATGAGGTTATCACTGAAATGCTTTTCCACGAACCCAATTAGGGTACTTATAACGATGAATATTCCAAACGCGTTACCTGGCCGAAGAATCGTTAAAAACTATGACCGTGGAGGATACCTAGTCAGGGTTATTATGTAAATCTGACTTGAGAATGCGTCGAGGTTCACAAGACAAAAGAATGAGTTTGAAAGATACGCCGTGCACCTACTAGACTAGTTATTATTTTGGAGAATCGATATTCTACTCATAAATTATTGTAAATTTACAAAATTGCTAAAAATTACAACAAAAAATCGGCGCAAATAACTAGGTACGTGCATTTTGAGATTATCTGTCGCAAATAAGTTAAATTGGTGAATAATTTAGACATTTTTATGGAAATTTCGTTGGGATATTCAATTTCTTTGGCTACATTGAATTTTGGGGGGGGGGGCATCCGATTTCGAAACGGACCCGATTTCCATGTAGGACATTTTGGAAACGAGGAAAATCTCTGCAAAAATATCAAGTCCGCCGACGAACTCGATTATTCGGCGGAGACCGGGAGCTAAATAACCAAAGATTGCATATCAAATTAGGACAATCAGACAATTACCATCCAGCAGAGCAGAAAATTCGAGTTTTTTCTTCCTCAGCGTCGCTAAAAAGCGGCCATAAACAGAGCGGACAGTGGATAGCGTATCTTGCAGAATCGCACATTATTCTCACGCAGAGTAAATCTGCATAATGCGTTTCTTCGCGGGGCTCGTCATTTTCAAGAAAGTAGGGGTTTTCGATAAAAGAAAAGTAATTTCATGAATGGCCGAGTTTTTCAGTTGTAATGGATATTTCTGCTCAGCTGTGTGCAGAGGCTTAATGCGAATTGAAATTCGAAAATTTGGGTCATAGTTGAATTCAGATTAGTTCGCGCCATAGTCAAGCTTCACGTCAGAACAACCCATTTTGCCTTCCTCAGTGTCAAGTTTAGTGAGGATTAAAAATAATGGACGATCAGGTTCAGAGCATGGCCAAATGAGAAGGGCGGGTTTCACAATCCCTTGCCGGTGGACCGCTGGAGCCGGAGAAGCGGTACACGATTCAAATCCGCTTCCGAACCGTTATGGTAGCGAAGGATCTTCTATACCAAAACATGAACACTTTCGTGGTAAACTTGATTTAAACCCTGCTTTCTGGCCAGTAAAAAAAAAAACCTCTGAAAACCCTCTAAAAGTCTCATTAAAACCTCTAGAACAGAGGGATCCCTCAACTAGCCTTATTTTCCCTCAGTTAGGCACCTCGAAACCTCTCCGAACGGAGGGAAAACCTCTGATATGGCAACACTGACCCTGCCTTGATGTTTCGATCGTATAAAATTACCTTCTTCTTCTTCTTCCTTTCTTCTTTTGTTGCCCTGGCACTTAAGCCACGTCGGGCACTGTATAAAATTATATTACCTATCTACCTAAGGCTGAAGTACTTGTTTATTTGGCGATCTGCAGATCCAGCTCATGCACATTGTCACCTTCGTCGTACCCTTCCGGTTCGCTCAAAACGGCTTCCACAAACTTCCATACAATGGGCATCGGCGAAATTTGTATGACAATACTTTCCATCTATACAATCGAATGGGGTTTTTTTAGTGGGCCACGTTTGAAGCTTAGGCATAGTGGTGTTCGTGGCCCGGCATATCTAATCCTACCACGTGTCACATATTTATGAAAAAAGAGCCACGTGCATTTAACGATTGGTAGGCAGTTTTTGTGAGAAAGGTCATTTGTAATAGGCGACCTTGTAGGCCGTTTGGGGTGACACCCTAGCCACCCTTCTTGACAAGTTCTGATAAAGATTATTAATTTTGGCTCCCAGCCTTATCACCCCTTTGAGCTGAATTCATTATAGGATGCATTCAGCGGTGTAGATATTTTCGGCCGGCGTAATTTTCGACGTTGATATACTGGACTCATTATTCAACTGCTTTATTTTTGATTTCAGCGAAAAGGTAAAATAAAGTAAGTATTTTGTTAGTAAGCGCAGCAAATTGTGCCAAATTTGATGGCGGATTTTTTTGTACTAAAGTAAACAATGTTTCAAAAAATTCAAAAAAAGGTTGAGCTAAACTATATCTAAACTTTCGTTTTTATTCTACTCCTTAACAAGCGTTGAAAAAATTTCAATTTTTAAAAATTGATCATTCCTTGACTTAGACCGAATTTTTTGCTTTCTTAACTTAGTGTTAGAAAACTGCGAAGACCGCAGGATTATTGGAAATTTAACGCTCTTCCCAACGTTATTATTATGTTTGTGATTACCCCACTTTTTAAGCGACTTATGGCATTTTTACTGAAACTAAGTTGAAAACACAAGGAAAATCTTCAAACCCAGAAAAGTGCACTTTTTCTGGGATTCGCAAAAAAATTTATTGAACAAAAATCGTATCAAATAAGCTAAAAAATCGATCTCTCTAACGAAGGCAATCTGAAGTGTAGATACTCTGCTTAAGTCCATATTACTTTCATAATATGATCTATATAATAGTAGGGTACCATTTTCCCTTATTTCAGCATTGGCTCGAAATTTACCGATGATTAGTAGTGAGTTCCTGTGAGGGTTTGCTTTTTGGGGTCGAGTTGTTCTGATTGTTCTCGCTCCAGCACTCGATCAAATATGTATTTTTGTGCATACGGAGTCCGTATTACGGACCCAGGGCCGTCCAGAGCCAAGCCGGGCCCCGGGGATAAAGACTCGACCGGGCCCCCCCCCGGTCAATAAAAGCATTTTTTCTAATTTGCATATTAGTACGTAAAAGGCCCACGGGCGGGCCCGGGCCCCCTTGGGCCCCGGGCCCCGGGGATTTTGCCCCCCCTGCCCCCCCCTCTGGACGGCCCTGTACGGACCAGCCAATCTCATCTCTGCTAGAGCCACTTGAACAAAGAGGGAGCCCAGTTGTGTTGGTTTAGGATCTGCTTTTTTGACTGGTATAGGATGCGCGAATGAATGAGCAAATCTTGATTTCGATTTATTGATTAACGTTATTCATCTCTTGATGTACGATTCTTTCCCAGGCGATATCTTGTACGTTATAGCTAGTATCGGGCGGATTATAAGCATATTATGCTTGATATTCATTTTTACTTCCACATTTACAAACTTTTGAAGTATTGTAATCGTCCTAAAATTGACAATCGGGACGATGCTTCAGAAAAAACGTATACTCATACTTTTTTACTCAGAATCACTTCCTGAACGTGTCTCTATATCCGTCTGTGGTCATTCACGAAAATGATTCTTAACTTTTTCAAATTTCTTGAACTGGGATGTCCCAGTAAGACCTATCACCCTGTTCAACCGGAATCTAAATCACTCACAGAACTTCCGATGTATTGGCACTTTTAGTGAATCATTTTTTTCCGGCCACAAAAATAAACCGATTTGAGCTTTCTTGGTCTTAGAATCTTTGTTTTACCTTGCAGAATAGCTCGCATAAATCAAAGGTGCGGGTCTCAACTTTTTCTCGGTCTTCGAGCGTTGTATCTGTATATTTTTTAACGCCCTGACGAAACGCCTCCGGACCCTGATGAAAAACTTAATCTACTTTGTTACAATGGGAAGTGCCCCTTAATAGGACCGCGACCACCCCTTGAAGCGATTCATAAATAAATAATCCCTCAAGTTGGCAGAAGCAATTTCTTCATACTACGAGGAGAACTGAAGGGAAAAGGTGCATACGGGACTTCTCGCTCAAAAAATTCAAATCTGATTAGAAGGGATGGCTGTGTACCCCATAATCGAGTTTGCCTCGTCTTGGGCGCTCGATTCTTGTGCAAATCCGGTACATCTACAGACAATAGATTTTGGACGGGGTTCCTTCGTTAAGCAGAGGACAGTGAGTCAACAACGGACAAGTCCCCTCGTTCGGGTCGTTTCGGACAATTAGACTGCATAGTTGAAGATGGGGAGGACTTCGCTCACGCATGAATAAAGATAGGCTCTCTACCAAGGATGCGAGACCAATTGGTGAATCCGTGGGGTTCATTACGAGTCCAGCAAACTTCCAGATCGATATTAATTCAAGTTTGGTGGAATTGGTCATGATGTGATATTATTTATTCTGTCAACAATTTGCTGTTTGACGTTTTGAATGGGTTCTTGAAGTATTCGGTGCATCAGGAGATGAATTGGAGAGAATTTAGGCGAGCAGGGAATTTTTCGTGAAGGGAAAATTTCGCATCATGTGAACCAATCGCGTATCTCCGTAGATTTCTGAGTAGCAATCGATAAGCGATAATCGAAATGTTTGTCGATCAATAACGACGTCCTGTTGGCTCATTAGTGTTACCCCCAAGTCTCCCCTCTTCAGTTCTAGAGCTTCGCTTCGAGTGGACGTTCGACGCCTTGACACTCAATCATTTTGTTGAGTTGTCACAGAATATTGTAATATTTCCGACCTTTTCCGGCATTTTAACGACTGATTGTACCTAGTCCTTGTTATTACCATGAAAGAAATAAATTCGATTCCCGGGCTTGTTAAAACTTCATCGTCCTTTGCACACGGGCCTTGTCTTTACTATTTTGTAAAAATAAAGGAAAGAGAGAGACTCTTTTGGTTCATTTTCCTTAAGAAATGAACCTTAGTAATCTGTCGGGAAAATTTCTTTAAACTCACCCTGAAAATTTGTTGATTTACGTTTTAAAGTGTGTAGAATCCGAATCTGCAATAAAATTTGTTTGTCCGTCCGCCGTACGCCGTCCGGGGTTTTTCAGCTGAAAAGAGTTATCGAAATTTTTTGAAATTTTTACCAAAAATCGAGTTTTGTATCTAGTTGGTCCTAACGTCTCGACAGACCTTAATTTTAAGGCCAGTAAAACAGTTGTTGAAGTTAAAAAAAAATCCTGTTTTTCAGGAAATTTGCAACTCAGGCATGTGAGGCTTCATTTTTTATGCTTCTATAGTTTTTTAATGTTTATTTTCCTTCATTTTGTCAACGTCAAATTGAATGGGCGTTTTCTTGTCGCATTTTTTGTCTCTCCTGAATTTGTTTTTATTTGTCCGTCCTCTTGAATTGCTCCATTTTCGGTCCGGTTTCTCCCTCTGCAGTGGGCTGGAATTTTTCATAAAGGATCATTTATTTCTGAATTCGAACTACTCCACCAACTCTCACCCTCTTCACATGGGGTTGATCGGTGGATGCCGGAGGGCTTCATATCCTTTTTATCCTGGAGCTTTTCTTCTAACTACCTAATTATTCAAATGAGTTTTTACAGATCTGTGACTCATGCCAATTGGAGAGAATGCGATTGGCTTTGGAAGCTATTTGGACCGATAAAAGGCGACGATGCTCGTAATTATGGAACAGGGGGGTCACAATCTTATCTTTCATCATCTTGTAAAATAAGGTTTAATTTTCAAAAAGAAAAGAAAGGCTTATCGAAGATTGGTGAAAGACAATTTTTTTTACCAATTCGAATGATTTTATCCCTGAGCTGCTGTAGAATTTGTTGAACCTACAACCGCAAACTCCAACTCCACCACCGTCACTACCACCAACAACAACAACAACAGCACCACACCACCGCCTACACCACTTCCACCCCACCACTAACTCTAATCGTTCATCGTCTGACATAAAAATATCAACTACTGGGTCGATATCTCAATATTCACCACTAACTCCAACTTGTTACTTGTTCATGTTGTCATTAACTGTCGGAGGAAAGTTCAACGCAATTTACCGTTTCTTCGGCTTCCCCGTCTTTCAAAACGCGAGTTATCCCGAAATATTCCGACCACTTTCTCTTTTCGCGTTGGAAGCTCGGCCTTGAAGTCAAATAGTGCTATAAGAGCACGACATCTCGTGCTTTCGGATTTAAACGGCTCAAAGGAATTGCCCGGGGTCGAAAGACTTGGAAATGACTCGAATTTCTCCTAAGCACGACAACAGGATGCGACTTCCATCGAAGAATTATTTGCGCAGCATATTCTTTGAGAACTCAATTGGGTGCTGTAAAAACTTAATTTGGTCCTTCGTGTTTAAAGAGGTCCGCATTAAGTTTTGTTTTCATATAGCAAAACATAAATTTGGATTTGAAAAATGGAGCTCGATGCTGGTTTGCTGAAGAAGAAAGCATCTAGTATAAATATCAGGCACTGCTGGGCGATCCTTTTGAATAATTTTGAGTCTGTGTGCTGGGGATTGTCAGTTCTTATCTTGTAATTTGTAGATGAACAAAAAATGTGAGGACTTTAGGTCATATATGAATAAAATAAAACACTCGCAGTATGCTAAATGGAGTTAGAAATTATTTTTAGATTTATGTAAGTGCTGAAACATTTATCAGCTGCTTAGTATGGTTGAAATTGATTCTCAAATGGCACTGCTAGATGGATCAATAATGGTGAACGTATCGGTTTCGGGCTAACTTACTAAGCCCTTATGACGTAGTTAGTTCAATTTCGGCCCACCCACCCCCACAGCCTCGCACCAAAGGCGGAATCCGGTGTCAACCCACATCATCAAACTAAGTCAACCCCATCGTAATGAGAAGGGCTACAGGCTTCAAGTAGCTTGGATAACGAGTAATCTGCAATCTCGATCCTCGCATACCTCGGACGATGTCCCTTGCCAAGGTCATTTCACTTCCTGAGTGTTTCACTTCACGGTCCGCCAGTTCTCGGTTTCTCACTAAACTGAACGCTGTACATAATAGAGATCGGCTTCCAGCTATAAAGACGGCTCATCAACAACATCTTCTGCCCTCGGAGGCATCCACTTTCACATGGTAATTACCACATTCCGCCAGCCTGCGATGATTAGCCGCACATGTGAGCACTCGCAGACTGCGTTCGTAGCTTCAAGATCGTCTTTCCATAAACTGCATTGTAGCATGTGCCGTCCCAAACTGCCTAATAGTTGTCCCAAACAAAATTTTCATAAAAATGCACTAAACGGTTAGTTGCGGGAGGAAATTTGAAAATGTTTTTACTTCCATATTTGCAGAGCGGTTTTACCAGCTCATCCGGGGCATTGAGCCTTTACCGCAAGGAAAGAAGTTGATGTTCACTCGCTCAACAGCTAGCTCAAGAAGGTCCCTACTTCCTAAAAAAAAAGATTTTGTATTAGTGTTCTTTAATGTTTTTGAACACTCTCTGATGTGAAAGTAGTCCATCTTCGACTGAGTACCTGTTCAGCAGTAGATCCTGCCGGCGGCGTATTAATTCTCTCGCCCGGTGATGTTCGAAGGTTGTACGGCACCTATTCGCCGTAAAATGTTCAACGTCGCACCCCAGTTAAGACGATCAAAGATGAAATTGGTTCAGGGGAAAGTGGAGTAAATATTAACCGAAAGGGTGTTTGGTCGAGATAAGGGTTGAAACCATCTCGGTTCCGAGTTCGTCCTTATTATCATACGGATGACTCTATGGGTGGAGAGTTTGAAGAGCAAGGCCCGGCTCGGTGGAAGGCCTTGAAGTATAGTAAGCTATCCCTCTTTACTCGAGCTGATGTTTGCCCCCCGAGGCCAAGATTAACCCTCCAGGGTCCTTCAGGTCCCATCAACGCGCTGGCGGAAGGAACGATCCTATTTTTTCCCTGTCCGCTCTTTTCATGGAACCTTTTCAACACTCCTGCTGCGCATTACTCGGCGACTAAGAGGGAATTTATGCTAGGGCCGGTCGCCATTTTCTATGCGGGCGGTTTCTGTTAAGCGTTCTGTTCAAAGAAGGTGGGAAAGACTTTTAATGGATCGATGGCTGCCTCGAGTTCAAATCAAAGAGCAGAGCTAATGACGTTTTTGTAAACGCCCTTATAAACTTACTAAGGTCCTTTCGGAGAGATCCGTCGTTGAATTATATTATTTTTTTGCAGATTATCCATCGTTGTATTAGTTTTTTTTTTTCGAAATTCTATTGTTGTTCGCAGATTATCCGCCGTTGCATTTTTTTTTCATTTCCTTCGTATCGAGGGTGAAAATATTTTCATCAGTATCTTATCACCCCGAGGCAAAGTGGAATGGAGCGGGGCTCGGGCCTCCATTATTCGCTCTTTGAAAACGCGTGACAGGCGGTAGCTAATGGAGCACTGCGTACCCGATCGATGACCGCAATTTCCTCCGTATACAGAACGCAGATCTTTCTGTGGTGTTTGTTTCGGTGAATATAACTCTAAACTTGAATTTTTTATTTAGGAGATGGTATCAAACTTAGACCAAATAAGTTATAATTTTTTTTTACATTTTTTCTTCCGCATACTAGTAGGTATCAAGTCCACAATTCATAAATTATTACAAACAACAAAAAAAGATTTTTTGTTAAATTTACTCTCGATTTTCAAAAATCCACAATTGGCTTTTACGATAAATTCAAAGAAATTTCCGAGTTTTGAAACAACTGAATTCAGTTTCTCCGAATGGCTCATTTCGCATGAATATTCATCCTTCCCGGTACGACTGAGGATCGATACTTCCCAGAGACGCGGCTCCCATTAAAGTTGGGAATAGGAAACTTGAAGTGCCTGAGAGAAGGACCAGGTGGAAACCGAGATCGTTAATAAAAGAGTGAGCCGAGGTCTGATAAGGACAGAAGCAGGTGCCAAGCAGGGGAGTCACTTTGAGAAAATTGGAAGGAGAAGATCCGACTTCGATACGGAGTCTGGGGAATGGTAACCTGGAATTATTTCGCGTTTAATTTGCTGATTGTTCTGTACTTGTACCTTCTGCTTATCAAGTATGATACTTTTTCAATACTCGCCTATTCATTCACAATCGACTGGAAAAAGTTGGTGGTAGCTTGTATCTGTTTTGGACAAATTTTCACCAATTAAAATATCAATCAAAAGTCAATACTACATGGTGTTATCAAAGCTTTGGTTAGTATGGCTCGTTTCTCGGTCCAATTTGGTGCCCTATGCTAATATCGTAAAAATGTTCGAATCGTGAGTTTGAATTGGCTTTGTCAGGATCAACCTGAATGCCTGGGATTGCCCTTTTCGCACGGATTTACCTCCGTTGAAGTTGGGCCTCCATTTCGATTAGCGGCCGTTTCAATTAAGGGGATGAACCCTTTCATACCGCCTTCCTTTCAGATTATTTTCAGCATTATTGGGTCGTTCACCCGAATGACCCAATAATGCTGAGCATCCTTTGTATTTCTACTCAAAACAATGCTTAAGAATCGGTACCTTCAGAATATTCAGTCAAAACTTATTCAATTATTCACTATAAAGTCGCTGTACCCAAATATGAATCATAAACTTATAAACTCTTCAAAGTTTAGGAGCCTCCATAGGTTTGAGGAATTTCATTGCACGTTTTGATTTTTCTTCCATTAGGCGTAGTTCTCTTCAGAATAATATTCTGAAGAATACTGGTATATTATGGTAAAAATAAAAAAGGTATATTATACCAGTACCTACAGGCATGCACCTTGAACCCAACTCTTCACTTACGTATCGATATGAAGAGCCTTCAGTTCGAGTTGGCTACACTGCTGATAGTAGCTGCTTTGTATTCTTTCTTATCTTACCCTTTAGTGCTCACTTACTTTGTATTACTCTTCTTAATACAAAATCTTAATTTTGGTGTTCTCTGACCCCTATTTTGGTATAGAAAACTAAAGATACTCATCAGATTCGCTTTTATCGCTGAAGCCACATTAACCCTATATGACTAAAAGTTTGAAAATTAAAGCAATATCTCAGCCAATTCCTGGTGTGGACCTAATACACATGGGGCAAATCAGCCAAAGGGCAAGTAAAGTGGGTATATACGAGCCCAATGTTTGCTCCCTTCTTTGATTCGACGGGCCTACAATTTGATTAAAACAATATATTACTTCCAAATGTCAAGCTTTTGCTGTCCTAAGCCATCTTCAATTCGGTGGGGGAGGGTCTCCTTCGGTCCTACCGAACCAGTCAACTTGGGGTTTCAGACTAACTGAACATCAAGGGCTTTAAAACGACCCTTTTCTCCCTGCCGACCGATAATGGCTCCATAAAAATAATTTATTCCTACCCGAAATGTCTCATGCTTTTTCCCATGCGCTACGCATTTTTTCGTATCTGACCCTCAGCGGGGCAGTTTATTATTTCTCGTTTGTTAAAACGCATGAGTCGGATTAATCCCGTACAACGCCATTTTGAATTAAGCCGGTTCTCTATGGTGTGAAATCAGCCATATAAACCGAAATGAGAGTGTGATAAAATGATTTTATTCCCTGGAAGGTGTGTCATTACCTTCGCTCTCTGCCCTCGGATGTGACTCATTAGGGCTTGTAGATCGGCATAATCACAATCCCATTTCTCCTGGGCAATTGACCTTCAATGGAAGGTGCCTCCACGTTTATAACGACACCTGATTGTTTGATCGAAATTTACGTCTTTGATCTCGAAGTTGACTTTGATCTCGAATTTGAGTTTGATATCGAAGTTGATTTAGATCTCGAAATTGACTTTGATCTCGAAGTTGACTTTGATCTCGAAGTTGATTTTGATCTCGAAATTGATTTTGATCTCGAAATTGACTTTGATCTCGAAGTTGACTTTGATCTCGAAGTTGATTTTGATCTCGAAATTGACTTTGATCTCGAAGTTGATTTTGATGTCGAAGTTGACTTCGATCTCGAAGTTGACTTTGATCTCGAATTCGCAGTTGACGTTGATCTCGAAGTTGAGTTTGATCGAATTTGATCGAAAGTTTGCTGGTAGGGTCACGGCACTGAACTGATTGCGGTAGCAGGATGTTGCAGAAGGACTGCATTCTCAGCAATCACCTTCAATCGATTTTCGGTACTTTGTATTTTTTTAAAAAAATTGTCGACCTCGGCAATACATTGGTCTTGAAAAGACGAATCCAACGGTATGAGAATCTCAATTTGACCAAAAATTGCGTTAGCACCTGTTGCTTCTTAAGCGACGAAATACTCATCTGTCTACACGAGTTGCCGAAACGATCTTAATTTGAATTCCAGTTAGGCTAATGATGTTTTTTGATTTTTTTTCCAGAGGAGATGCCTTCCTTGAGCCGTATATGGAGGGTCTTGGGCGGGAGGATACCAAGGGCGGAGTTCGCAGCTTGTCCTCCTCGCCAATCCTCCATCTGCAGGACAACCGGCACAGGGTCTCACCGCAATTCACCATTCTCGACCTGCACCAGCATCATCACCAAGACAACCACAATCACAACAGGCCCTTGGATATAGATCAGGTATGTGCTTCTTTCTTGCAGAATGTAGGATTGCGTCAAACTAGTGTTTTTTCAAGAACCGTCACTTTTGATGGCGTATATCAATGAAACGGTTGGGGCTAGGAACATAGTGCATGGAATGAAATTTTTAGGAAATTTACCCAAGTTTTGTTTTGCGTCAGATCATTTTTTCCCTCCGACCAACCCTCTTCGAGTTATGGGCACAAATATCACTATTTTCAGAAATCAATCTATCCCGTACTTGTGGTGCCAAGGTTTGCTGTATCGTCTGAACTATCAATCTTAGCACAAAAGTCTCAATAAATGAAATTGTGATGAATTTAATTTTCTCTAGGAATATCCTCCTATTTGCTCGTATATCTGCGCGCTCAAGGATTGAGAGATTTTCTTGAAAAATTATTCAAAGGAAAGAATTCAATAAGCAGGCAGCTGCTAAGAGAAATAAGCAGGCTACTGCTAAGAGAAAAATGATGATTCCAATCCACCTTCCTGAAGGAAATTGAATTTTCTGCAAATTCTTCTATTTCAACTTTTGGGCTAAGATCAATAGTTTAGGCGGTACAACGAACCATAAACATGGGATTTAACGTTATCAAAAATCATCACTCGTGACGGAGTATATCTCTGAAAGGGTTAAATTTAGGAGAGAAAAGCATGGATTAAAACTTGTGGGATTTATTCCGGTATTTATTTTATATGGGGTCGCTTTTCGGTCCGACTTCCCCTTTCCAAGTTATGAGCGAAAAACTGCACGTTTCTCCCTCTCTTCGCACTTTCCTCGGCCGGGAAACGTGGGGACTTATAGTCTTGTAACCCCCCTGAACACATTCCCAAAGAAAATTTTCAGACTTACCGCCACGCACTTTTACCGTCTTCATTGACTGGGTTCACTCCCATCTAGCGGCTGTGATTGTCCAGATTTTCCCCGTGGGTATAGGACCGGTCACATAAACAAGCACCACCGGATGTCGAGTTGATGAAAGATGAGTGAAAGTCGAAGAATATCGTGTTTTGATCGTAGAAGCTCAATAACCCCTTCGTACGTGATAAGTTAGCGGGGGAGAACTGCCACCCGAAAAAAACCCCTAGGCTCGACTTTGAAAAGTTATGAAACGCGTGGACGAACCCGCTTCGCTCCTGTTATGATTCAACATTTTACGAGGCAAACTCGAAAACTGGTTTTCGTCATTAAACCGACAAACATCGGGGAAGTTGGCAATAGAAAGGGACATAGCTCAGATAAGGAAGTGCAACAGGAGCAGTTTCAGTTCGAAAGGAAGCGAACAAGTTCCAGAAGCTGTCGGGTAATTGGCGTTCCGGAAAAGAAATTGAGCTGAACCGACCGGCTCTTATCCTTCGCGAGAGTTGACGTTAGTCTTCTAGTCACGTCCGTCGTTTGTACCAATAAAACGATCACTATGCAGGTATATGGACGTCTGAATTGCCGATATGCTCGCACAAGTAGCATAAGTAGGTAGCGAAGGATTTATGCGTGGCATAACGCGATACAACGACCTGTGATATTGATGAAGAAGAATCCGGTTGTATAATTGTGTAGGTATACATACATGTATACAATAGAGATTAACTAAAATCAAGAAGGCTCCGACTTCAAAATTGGATCTTCAATTGGGGAGTACTAAGTTATTTAGTAGAAAGAACCTACGGTAGGTATAGTTTTGAAATGTCAAAAATGGCTGTCAAAATCGTTTTTCCTTTTGCATTTTTATTTTGGACTCCTTGGTTTTTCTAGTTTTTAGTGGAGTCGGTTTTACTGTTAGTTGAATTTTTTCCACTCGAGCGCTTTCGTTTGTGCAGCCTTGCTTAGAAAAACTATGAAATCTACCGGTCAGCTGGATCAAGTGGTCATCAAGGTTAGTGGGTAATAATTGGAGAAAGAAGGTATAAAACACATTTACAACCACCGCAGTTAAGGACATCGGCTCTCATGTCTGGAATCGCAGACGCAATTTTCTTATAGACGCAATTTTCTTATTACCTTCGGTGCCTCCCTATAAATCCTCTTCTTACTTGAATCTCGACAATAGAATCGTTCCCGGGGTAGCTCAGGCTGAAGATAATTCCCGAGGAGGTTAAGGGGTGAAAATAGCAAGAAGGGGTAGCACCTCCTTTACCCAATCAGACGGCGAGCAAACTTCGACCTGCCTATCGACCCGTTCCTATCCACCTGAGACTTTTCTCGTCCTTCGACCTTCCGGTTCAAGTCTGAAGTCGAGGGAGAGCCTTCTGACAAATGAAGATTAAAGGCGATCCTGGGCTTCGGAAGGTTCGCCAGTCCTGACTGACTGGGCCAAGGTTAAGGATAGAAGCGTCCTGGCAGCTCATCAGCCTCCTTCTCAATTCTTATAAGTCAGGAGTGCTATTCTACTGGATTGCTCTTTTATCATTTCCCACGTCCGATTACTTTTCGTATATATCGGTATTTTTACTGTTCTTCCCCGGGAAATAGATAATCGACAACGATCGGGTCAACAAGTTATTTTCTAGCAACGTAAACTCGCAAAAAACGCAAAAACTCAATTTTGAAGGTGATGCCGTGGGTTAAGAATTTTTTGAGTATTTTTCCCGGGTTCCTCGCTTGATTTAACATAGGATATTGGGTTTTTTCCGAAAATTTTGTTTTTTAATCGGTTTGGCTTGAGATTTCTTACCACGATTTCTCCTTTTCGCGTTTTTGCCGATTTAGGCGAGGTTCTACTAAACCGATTTTGAATTTTTTGAGCTTGTTGGATTCCTTAAAGGTTTTTACACATTGTTCACTACCTATAAGTCAAAATTAGTTGGCTTTTGGTGATTGAAAACTGGTTTGACGACTAATAACATAGGTAGATAGCGGTGGTGGTCGCAGATTTTAGATAGCACATGTGGCGTTTTTTAGGTTTTGAGCGACTAGTGGATTTTTGGAAAAACTAAGTAGTTCAGCGCACGGAGCGCGAGATTTTACATAAAAATATGTATCGAACTCATTTTCGCCAAAATGTTGAACAGCACATGCTAGAAATTAAGCGACGATATTTTCTTTTATCTTCCGTAACTTTCCCACTTGCATTTTAGGCATCAATCGTTTATTATTTTCATCAGAATAATTCTATTAATTTTCCCCTCTCTCAGCCTAATTTTTGGTCGAATCGAGATTCTTTCAAGATTAATTATTCTTGAGCTCATTTCTGAATTATTCAAAAGGAAAAGTTTCCACTTCCGAAGAAGTCGTTATTGTGAAGAGCGAAATGGATTTGACCTTTTCTCCGCAGTTCTTCTCAAGATTGAAAAAATCTTAATTACTGACTTGCTGATTGATGAAAAAAGGAGTCGGCCCTTTAAAAAATTTCCACGTCCGGAAAGGGCTTTCGACTCGATGGAGCTTATATTCCCCTTTTTTCTTTGTTCTCGAGGACCTATAATTAGTCTTTTGTCAAAAGGAGGAAATCCGGAGGAAATAATTGTATTTCACGAAGCTCCGACTTTCCCAATTCGAACAATGGGCGTCTGATTTCGTTTAATCTTCCAAACTGTAAGGTGTTGTCTCTCGAAAGATGCGACTGAGGAAATGTCAATGTGAAACAAGTGTCCCGTGATTGTGTTCGTTTTCTGATTACGCCGGTGTGTCTTTACTTTAGCCTTAAAAGGTTCGGGAAAGGTCGTGCCTCGAATTATTTTATACCCTTCCATCGATTCTGCGCCTATTGAAACTGAATGTGGTCGAGCCAGACAAAGGGGGAAAAATTGGGGGTTTTACCGATAAGATGGGACGGCTGAAAGGGTCCTTTTTCCCCGAAAAGGCATTTACATCTGAAGAGATGGGCCGATTACTGGTGACACAAAAGGGCCCGTCCTTTTTTCGAGATTCCACCTTTTCCAGTGCTGAGTTTGAGGGACGTCAGCAACTTCCTCCATCGAGTTGGCATTTATCTCGATTTTGTTGATAGGCTTTGCTTCGCTTGAGTGTACTGATATACAAACTCTAGATGTAATTTTTACTCAAAACTCGGGATGTGAAACGTAATTTTTAAATTTTTTAAAATCGTATTTTTTTCTAATTTAATAAATAGAATTCGTATTGATGGTGAATAGTAAAATTCTTCTACGCCAAACCTTTAATTTGTTTTTAAAAAAATATGAAACTGTTTTAGTTATTGAAATCTCTTTCTTCGTGCCCTTGCTCAGAGAGTTTTCTCTGTTAACTTCTTTCACTATTGACAATTTTTAATGTGTCGTCAAACAAGAAATTACGCGGGTTATTTCCTGTAGTCGTTGATCCTTGAAAGAATAGCTTTAAACCGGAATTCATCCCACCTTTGTGTTGAGTCCTGTTACTCTGAAAAACTTCCCAAACCGCAGGTAAATGTTCACCTTAACCTTTTGAATAGTGACCAACGGAACCGATATTGGGGTCAAGTTGTACTAGCGGGAGGAACGAGGATGAAAATAACAACGGTGAAGGACTGCATTCCAACGACCGGATTGAAGAGAATTCAAAGAATAGAAGGAGAGTGTAGTTTTTCTCCTTTTCAAGCACGTCGCTCGAATTTTTTTCCCAACTTCATTTTTTCGATTTTTGACGTTTGAACCGCAATGCCGGTACGTAGGAGTTAGTTTTTCATTGCGAATTGGCGTAGGAATTTGACATTTAAAGCTGAATCCAAAAATGTCAAGATTTTTCTAGTTGGGTTGAAATCAAAACCTCGAAATTAACACCTAAAAAAACAAAACTAGCCAAATTAACTAACGGAATACCGAAACTAACCAATGGTTGATGGTGAAGGGTTATTGTTGAGGTGAGGGAGAGAGTGGTAGCCCATCGTACTCTCATATTTTTTTATTCTCCAAGCGCTTTCGTCCCGCTGGGCCTCCTAAGGGAGCGACATTTTTATAAATAAGGGAAAAGCACCAATAGCGGACATGACAACAGTAGTGGACACTTGGGTTAAAAATCGATAAAATAAGGGTTTGAGACAACTTGGGGGGTTCTTCTTTGTTGTGCCTAATCTTGAATAGTTGTGGCACAAAAAAAGAACCCCCCAAGTTGTCTCAAACCCTTATTTTATCGATTTTTAACCCAAGTGTCCACTACTGTTGTCATGTCCGCTATTGGTGCTTTTCCCTTAAGGGGTTTCCCACACAGGCCGCCTTTTTCCTACAAGAATCACCCTGAGGGGGTCGTCAGTTGTCTAGTACCGTAAAAAAGAAGAAAAAATATGTATTATACATACATATTTTACCGTACTAGACAACTGAAGACCCCCCTCAGGGTGATACTTGCAGGAAAAAGGCGGCCCCCTGTGTGGGAAACCCCTTATTTATAAAAATGTCGCTCCCTGAGGAGGCCCAGCGAGGCGAAAGCGCTTGGAGAATAAAAAATATGAGAGTACGATGGGCTACCACTCTCTCCCTCACCTCAGCGATAATTAAATAGCAAATTAGCAAGCGTAAATAGCAAATTAGCCTATTATAAGCGAATTTCTCATTGAGCGCCTGTGCAACAAAATTCGTATTGTTGAGTGCTCTTGTAATTCAATTACCTTCCGCTTCTGGAAGGAGATTATAGCTCTCAGGAAGAAATCGCAATTACTACAATGGCGTAAAACGCTTTCGGGTTCATTGGAGACGAAAAGCACTACTGCCACTAGTGCTTTCATCCCATCAAAGTAAACGGTAGGGCCGTAGAGAAGGTTAGAGCTCCGGCAGATGGGAGAGGGTGTCGACCCAAACAAACCCATAGCAGTAAACAGTGACCTTTCCACTGTTGAGCTCAGCTCGTACACTACAATGGTCGAGAACGTTTCTCACTTCTTTTTTGACGGGCCAACTTACACAAGTTGTAACTGCTTCGCTCGACAGTTTCGGCGATAACGGTATTCTGGACTTGTGTAGCAATGGGAGGGAAAATTAGTCGTAACTACATCCCGAGTAGTCCATTTCCAGACGTTATAGTCAATGTTTTCAGAGCGCAGTTTATTGCGGGATGAACATTTTTCCAGTGGCAGAAAGCCACTTACTAACAAATTGTACGCTTTGGAAAATGCTTCTGCCGTAAAAGGAAGGAGTCGCCATTACGTGGAAATCTTGCGCTCTACATTTTCTCCAGATGTAGCTCGTGAGACAATGAGAAGGATTGCTAGGTGGGATCGAATTGCTTTGGCATTTACGGATACTTACGGAAGTACCTATTCCTTTCTAGCAGTTCCATCGTTTGTGCTCGTGTTATCCGTAATCGAATGTTCCAGCATGTTTTACGGGGCAAAGCGAGCGTTTTGAAAAACAATCTTCAAGAAACCAGTGGTGCCTCGATAATACACAATACTTCCATATCTTGATACAATGTTTGACACAATTTAAGACTGATTGGATAAAATATGTCAAGAAAATCGCTATGCTAATTTTAAAACTAGCCTTAAATAAATTCGCGTCAAGTTACTGGAGTAAAAAATGTCCACGTATAAAACAAAAGAACGCTCGAATCAGTTAATTTTTGTTGTCAGGAAAAAATACGATAGAAAGCGCTAAAAATGCTAATATATCGGAAGTACTGTGAGTTATTCAAATTTTGATTAAACAGGGCGTTAGGTCTGGCCGAGACAAACATTTCAGTTCAAGAAATTTGTAAAAAGGTTGAGAATTGAGGGAGCTATAGCCATTTTTGTTTGTAAATGACCACAGATGGACAGATGGACACGCAGACGAGGTAAAAGGAAAGGTTCGGGAAGTGATTCTGAGTAAACTTGTATAAGAAAAAGTTTTTTCTGAAGCTCCGTTCAATTCTCGATTTTAGGATGATTCCAATACTTCCATTTACTCTGTAAAAGTAAAAAGTGAATTAAAAAGTAAAATAATGTTATTTGACGGTAAATTAATGTTTTCCTCCTCTAGATTTATGCCCAAAAATTTTTTTAACCAAGTAGGGGATACTCTTTAGATGGATTAGAGTTAATGAAGGCATGGTTGCTCTGTTCAAAAATAGTCTAGTGACTAAGTCGGGATCAACTCTAATCTGAGGTTGGTGAAATCGGCCATTAATGTCAAAATTTTCTTAGACAATCTTAAGATAAATAAAAATGCACGTGAATTTCCCTCCCGACTTTTCGGGTTTCCCTCCAAAATATCAATTCCACCCCATTTGTCTTTCACGGTCGGGCGGCCTTGAGGTGGCGGGGAAAGAAGATTGCGCCTTGCTTCCTCCTTTATGGCAGATTTTCACTGGCTGACGAAACTCTTGGAAGATATCGGGTACCGAAAAGTGATCCAGAGGCCTTGAAAAACCGTCCTATACCGACAAGAAAGGTCTTGTCACGAGGTGAATTGCTTTCGGTCGATACACTCGAGAATTCAGATTACGCGACGCCTGGCAGATTCCATGGCGGCATCGATGCAGAAACTATGGGATCGGGAAGATGAGCATTGGGAAAAAAGTCGGATCCCGTTAAGTATAACGTGGACCTTGTGTGAAATTAATAATTTTCAGGGAGGAAAAAAAATAATCCAGACATCCACTTTTTGTTGTGCTTGATTCCCCACCGCGCCACCCTAACGAGTCATTGGGAGTTGGATATTTGGACATTTTTATCGGTGTTGTTGGAAATACCTAGAAAAGGGTCGTTCACCAGCTATGTGCAGTCTCTCGAAAACCATCAGCTGATGAACACATGTTAAAAAAAAACGTTATTTTGTAGAAACAAGAAATAATGCTTAAATCCCTGTCCTGGGAATCCTCGAGCTATGTTTTGTTTCGGAGGGATAGCGCCGAAGAATAAATCCGAACCGACATCTGGCCCATTTTGTCAATAAAACATCAACAGACTCAATCTCGAGAGTACTCGACTGATAAGGCACATGTACTGAAGAGCTGCTTGCAGCCCCGAATCTCGTCGATATTCAACCTCACATGTTCCGACGAAAGAGTTGAAAAGATGTTATCTGCAACGGTTCCCAGATTCTCGGATCTTAAGAAGGATCGGACCGGAAAGCTTCTTCTTTTGCATTAGCTGCCTGCGAGATCCCATGAGGAGAAGAGAAGAGGGAACAAATAAACCTGTCAAACAGCCTCTACACCCTCGCTACTGAAAGCTGCCTCTGTAGATCCAATCCCGAGGAAGACCCTTAGCATCTCGTGGAGTTCCCAAGTCCCAACTCAAGCCCGACTCGAATCCACCGAATATATTCTCCATTTCGCTTGTGTACCAACGCGCTTCGTACTCCCGCCTCTTTTTCCATCATTGAGAAAAAGGAAGAACATCAAGGCGAAGACGGAAAAGGCACTTGGAAAACTTTCCTCGCGAAGTGGTTTGTTCGTGGCTGTTTAGCATGAGTATTGTGTCTCCGAAAAGTTCCCTTACCCTCCATCGCGGCTATTCGAACGGAAGAATCCTTTTCTGTTGTAAAGAACCTCAAACAGATTGATTCCAACAGCCCGAACTGTAGAGCAAGTGATGGCTATGTGCCAGTTTCTCCAGTTTTATCCATCTTTTTTACGGAGTCAATCCAAGTCCTACATTTTGATGGTGAAGCTTTAGTGAAGAGAGCGAGTTTAAAAACTTAGTTCTGAAGCTCTGGTCTTCGATCGGTGGTTTTTTGTATGCCTCTTGAGCCACAGACATTGTCACTCCAACAATCTGGTTCTATGTATTTCCAAAAAAAATTGTGTGCAATGTATAGTTGTCATAAAAAGTTCTTTTCCAACGTTTCCTACGAAAACTTTTTTACGATTTTATTCTTGTCGATTCCAAAAACTGACGATTCACTCTGGTATCAGCGTAAGAACATTATCCCCTGTATTTCTCATCTCGAGGGTGGGAGAACAACTTCAACCAGGAGGTAGCTCACCAATTCGAGCAGCTAATGTATTTACTCTGAAAAAACAGTCAAAGTACAATAATCCAACTAATGGAACGATTTGAATTTTCCAACTTCATTCTCACGGAATGGCGAAAAAAATTCTTATCGGATTAGGCCCTCAAGGTGCGACTGAGTGGGAAAAATCTTTACTTAGATGGAGAGAGAGAGAGAGGATCTCGTTCTTCAACAGTGCACACGGGGAGGGTTGTTTTCTTATAATCCGGGTAACTTTCTTTTCCTCATAAATTTAACGCTGCACAAAAGGGGAAAACGTGCTATGGCGCCAAGATCGAATTTTGCGACACCCTTTTGGGAGAAATGATGCTTCGATGAAGAACTGCGTATTTTTTCCATCATGACCAGTTGGCAATGATCAAGTTGGTGGTGGCATGTTCCCTATGGGGCCCCCTTTAACGCTCACATCAGTGGCGGCTCCTGCTCTTAAACGCATGCGGGGGGTGCACCCATTCATGGAAAATATGCAAAGGAAAATATCAGCCACTAAATTGAAGACAATCCTCTCTTTTCAGCCAAATATCAATTCAAACTAAGAGCAAATGAGATAGGTCAGTTTTGCTCACTTTTTCGTCTTCAAATCACTGTCAGTACCAGAGAGATGTTTTCTTTTATAGTCAGTTTCGATATATTCGCCTATGTTCACTTGAGATGGCCTCCAGTTGATTTCATTGTTTGGATATTTTACGGAAAAAATCACTAATGAACCACTAATTAGCAAAAAACAACTGCCGAGAAATCCTCCCTCACCATACCCCCTTCTTTCTTCTTGGCCCTTTCCATTCCCGCCGAGGCTTCGTTCCAATGACGATTTTGTTTTTGTTTTCAGACAGAATTGACGGATAAGAGTGAAAATAATATGGTAGTAATAAATTTATTATTGAGTTGGTGGCTGTTTCAAAAACTGTAAAATTATTGAGAATCTTTTTCATGTTGACGTGGGGGTGCAGATGCGCCAGTGCTCGTGCCAGTAGCCGTTCCTGGCTCACATGAACGTGTTTCTATGCTCAGTAAACTCATCTCCTATCCGCTTTTGCTGTATCATTTTTCGAGCCCAGCATTCTTTTTGCATTCATTGTTTACGAACCTTCTAAAGATAAGAGTTGTAGGTTAGATGAATCGTCGTAATCTTGACTGAGCCTAACCACATCATAGAACCCCTTCCCTGTTCAGGAGTTGACCGCAAAACGTTGCGGTCGTGATATACGACCGTGGGAGAGTCCCAACCATGGCGGTTTAGCTACCCTACGATGTCAAGCTGAACCGCTTGCCATGCCTTTTCCACTGGATGTATGCTGCTGATATGCTCAAATCACCATAGAATTAATCATATTAAAAATTAGTTTTTAATTATCAATTTCGCCCGCCTATTATTTACCATAAATTATAATAATAACTGTTATTACCCAGGGTTAGTTGTTAGTCTGCAAGAAGACTAAAGAGAGGAACATTTTGAGAACTTGTTTTGAAAACAATTTAATGGCCAACCATCGGATTTTCTTGTCTCAAGTACTCGTACAAACTCTGCCTGTTTATTTCCCATGATTCATGAACTACCTGCTGCTGCGTAATTTTGAAGGGAAACTTTTCAAAAAGTCTTTACCGTCGTAAAGTTGAGTTTTCCTTTTGCAAACTCCCTAATTGGGGCTTCAGAACTTGAACGGATAGGTATTTAATTTTGGTAGAAATCTTTTCTGGTAGGTTACCGTTTCCCACGTGGCGAAGTTGGTGAGTTAGTGTACGGAGAATGGAAAAGCGAGGGCCGAAGTTTTGATAAGAGGCCCCATAATTGGCCCTCGGGGACTTAAATGAGGTACAATACTTGCCAAAGACTGGAGTGCAGGTAAATGACGTTCGAAAAGATAGAGCTGATATTTACGATTCATCAGATCCCCAACACGAGATCGAAATTGCCTGAACCGTTATTAACGATTTACGTACGTGAGAAAAAGCCATAATCTTGCAGTCTACCCAATGAACCGTTATTTTAATCTTTCGAGTAGTCACAATACGAATTGTCAAGGTAGATACCTACATGATGGGCACTTAAATCATGGATAGTGATGACAGTAGTTATGAAACACCAATATTCTTCATCTGCTCCTGACGGCTCTTGTTCTGTTGTGGAAAATATAAAGAAAATTAAAAGAAGTTAATGTAGCCCCCCCTCCATCCTTTGGTGCAAAACCCCATCTTTGTTATTTTATTGTTGATGTATGCTAGCTTAATCAGTACTTTCCAAGAAAGCAATTAAACCCTTTTAATAATTAAAATAATTATTATATCCACTGGTTAACCAGTGGTGCGTAGATAACACACAATACTTCCATATTTTGAAACGTAAAAGTGTGAAAGATTTTGATCATATTTTGAATGCTTTTAAGGGTGTTTAGGTCAAAAATCTCAAAAAATTCACTATGCAAATTTTAAAATTCGCCCAAAATAAAAATACGCCACATTTTTTAATAATAAAAATATCCTCATATTCTGCAAGGTAAAACGAAGATTTTGAGACCAAGAACGCTCAAATCGGTTCATTTTTGTGGCCGGAAAAAAATAAAATAGAAAACACTAAAAATGCAAATATATTGGAAGTACTGTGAGTTATTCAAATTCCAATTAAACAGGGTGTCAGGTCTTGCCGAGACAAACATTTCAGTTCAAGAAATTTGAAAAAAGGTTGAAAATTGAGGGAGTTATGGTCATTTTTGTAAATAACCACAGACGGACAGACGGACACACTTGTTCAGGAAGTGATTCTGAGTAAATGTTTATAAAAAGTTTGTGTAAAGTATAAAGTGTGTAAGAAAAAGTTTTTTCTGAAGCTGCATTCCAATTCTCGATTTTAGGACGATTCCAACACTTCCATTTACTCGTTAAATGTGTAAGGAAAAACCAATCAAATTCGGTTCCTCTAGGATCGATTTCACGAAAATATTAGTTCAAATAGCAGGATCTTGCACAAATTATTATTATAGAACTGAATTCTTTTTTTAGGTCGATGGCGGGGTCTGCGGTGATCGGTGCGACGAGGAGAGCGAGGGTGAAGACGAAACGAGCGGCGGAGGGAGCAGCCTCGGAGACGGTGAGGGCGAAGCTCCACCGTGCGACATCGGCCTCACCGAACGCCTCATACGAAGTCACCCTGTCTGGTTCCTTCCTGGCATTCAACGAGCTGGCGCTTTCCATCTGCTCCAAGGCAAAGAGGAAGGGGTCAGTAGTACTTTTGGGAAAAAACAATCAGATTTTCCCTTTTGCCGCTTTTTTATCGGTATGATGATATTCACGCTGCCTTTTTTAATTCCCCGAAAAATCTGAAATTGATTTCAAGTCAAAAACTCTATGATACATTTTCCACGATTTTTAGAATTTCGTCGTCCGCCAGTCATCTCAGTCGTCGACGATGGCGATTTCCGTGCGGTTGCCAGCCGGTAAGGGCCCCTACATCGAACACTACCTCATCCAGGCAACCCCTGACAACCAGCTGAGCCTCGAGTCGAGCGAGAATAAATTTTCATCGATACCCGCTCTCATCGCTCACTATTGTCAATGCTGGTAATTATTTTTACATACAAATACGACTCGGCATATGTATTAATTAAAGTATTGCAGTATCGCAAATATTTCGACTTGGAGGTCAAGCGCTATGCGCAGGGTCCATCAATAAATTCCGTCTTTGCTGGCTGCGATGGATGGCAAGCGCTTTGGCCGTGAAGGCATCATTGTCAACCATTCTTGTGCCTTCATCTCAAAAACGCTGGTCAACGATAGAACAGTCAGTTAAAACGGACTCGACAGCTCACTGTAACTTTTCCATTGACAGATTTACCGATCCTCTTCATTTTGATGCAGAAAACGTTTCAATTTTGTTACGTTTTAATTTCATGTTAAGAAAACCTGCTTTTGGTACCCTTATACATAATGTTAGCTATACCTTTGAAATCAGGTACGAATGGCAAAAGCTGTAGGACTCTTCCGAGTGACCCTTATCCCTTTTTGATGGAGTCCACCCGCTTTGTATAGGAACCAACCCCCTCTTCAGCGGTCATGTCCTCCGCTGAAAAAAAATCTACCTGCTTCCATATCGAGGCGTCTACATTCCTTTGGTAGCCGCCGTTTCGTTCGTACTCACTAGATTTTACGCTTGTTATCGTAATATCGACGATTTAAATGTTGAAGAAATTCGGTAGAGTTCGTACTAATAAAGTTTGCGTGGCCGATTGCAGCGATGAATTGCCGGTGCAGTTGTCACTTCCCAGGGCGATCAGGGATGCGAAGAATCGTCAGCAGCTTTCATCGCTTGCTCTCCTCGGTCAAGGTAAACATTAATGATATAACAGTCAGCATCAGTCATGTATACCTTCAATTTTGATAAGAAAACTCAGCATCAGTCATGTATACCTTCAATTTTGATAGGAAAACTCAGCATCAGTCATGTGTACCTTCAATTTTGGTAGGAAAAATATTTCTACTTGGCTTGATATCCTGGAAGGACATTTTTATTTACTATTTCAACCTTATGGAGCCTTCACTTTGTGACCTTCCTAACTGATGTTGATCGCAAATGGACCTCTAACGCAACTTTGGCTTCTTAACCTGCAGAATTCTGGAGGTATCCTATGGCGAATCCTCGACCGATGCAAAGCGTCTCGGAGCCGTCGACCCAGCAAGTATCCGAAGCGACGACGAATGGTTTGAACAGCTCTCTTCCATCCAGTCAGGCATCCAGCCTCAGCAGTTTCGGCAGTGGTGAGTATTTCGTCTTGTTCGGGTAGAAGCTGTAAAATGCTTTCTAGCTTCTCACGCAAACATCGCATATTTCTCAGGTAATAACAACAATAGTAACAACAACGCTACTCGCAGCCCAACGGGCGAGCCGGATTCCATCGTGTTGAATTTGACGCCTCTCGGTGACAATCAACCCTCCAGCCTTCTGTCGACCTTCAAAGGCGATTCGAACGGTGAGTGAAAATATTTGATCGACCGGAAACACATTTTTTATACCACGGAAACACACTACACGCCTTGCCATGCCCACTGAACAGAATCAATCACAGGGTTTGCTTTTTCGAGCTGTACATAAGCATTTTGTGGTGAATTGAGCACTTTTGAGTTTTCCAAAACACGGCAAACGCAGTTACGGACGATGAAAAGTGCTGGTACATGTTTACCTACCAAGATGAAAGGGCGACGTTCTCTTTATGTTTCTATTTCTCCAAGCACATTCGGCTGTATTGGCATCTTCGGGATGAAGTTTATGGACCAGGAAATTTACCCTCATGAAAATGACAATACAGCCGACAGCGCTCCAAAAATGGAAATATTTGAAAATGTTGTCTCTTACCATTCCTAAGTACCTATACTAGTTTGCAACGGACAAACGCTGCAAATTTAACCCCCATTATTTCGGGCATATATACCCCTGATTAACAACCTCAACTTGCAAACTCAACCCACAAACTCAAATCTCCAGCTAAACTCTCAAACTATACTTTCAAACTCAAACGTCGAACTAAACTCTCAAACTCTACTCACAAACTCAACTTACAATCACGACTGACAAACTAAACCCACAAACTCAGTTGAGTCAACCCACAAACCCCAACCTCAACCCACAAATTCAACCCTCAAACTCACGTCTCAAACTTAACTCACAAACTCGACTCACAAACTCGACTCACAAACTCAACTCTCAAAGTCAACCCACAAACTTAACTCTCAAACCGGAATAACCAATACACCGGAACTTACAAACTCGACTTTCAAACTCAACCCACAAATTCAACTCTCAAACTCACGTCTTAAACTTGACTCACAAACTCGACTCACAAACTCAACTCTCATAGTCAACCAACAAACTCAACTCTCAAACTTAATTTACAAACTCGATTTTCAAACTCAACCCACAAACTCAACTCTCAAACTTGACTTACAAACTCAACTTTCAAACTTAACTCCCACACCCAATTTGCTAACTCAACCTCACACTTTTTAGTTGTAAGTTGGCAAGTTGAGTTTGTGGGTTGACTTTGAGAGTTGAATTCGAGGGTTGAGTTTGTGAGTCGAGTTTGTAAGTTAAGTTTGAGAGTTGAATTTGAGGGTTGACTTCGAGGGTTGAGCTTGTGACTTGCGGTTGAGAGTTAAGTTTGAGAGATTAGTATCTAATCTCAAACTGTTTGAGAGTTGAGTTCACGGGTTGAGTTCGCAAGTTGAGTTTGTGAGTTTAGTTTGGAATTTGAGTTTGTGAGTACAGTTTGAGGTTGAGAGTTGATTTTGTGAGTCCTCTGTCTGAGTGAATTTTCGAGTTGAGTAGGTATGTGGGCTGAGGTTGCGAGTTGAATTTGAAGGTTGAGTTTGCAAGTTGAGGTGGTAAGTTGAGCTCGTAAGTTTACTTTGTGAGTTAAGTTTGTGGGTTGATCTAGGGAGTTGAGTTTGTTTGTTAGGTTTGTGGGTTGAGATTGGGAGTTGGGTTTGAGAGTCAAGTTTGTGAGTTATATTTGAGAGATTAGTTTGATAGTTAATTCTTTGAGTTGAGTCTGAAAGTTGAGTTTTGGAGTTGATTATATGGATTCAGTTTGAGAGTTGAATTTGAAGGTTGAGTTTGCAAGTTGAGGTGGTAAGTTGAGCTCATAAGTTCACTTTGTGAGTTGAGTTTGTTTGTTAGGTTTGTGGGTTGAGATTGGGAGTTGGGTTTGTGGGTTGATTTAGTGAGCTGAAATTAATTATGATCACACCAAATTCTGGGTATTGTTGCGTGATCAGTGTTTGACTGATGCGTTGGGTATTTTGGACTGTTGAGGGATATATTTTCTTCAGATTGACTGTATGTACGTGTCTGAATCTACTTGTTGAAGGGCATTGCAGCAGTCATGCGGTGGGTTTGTAAATTTGCTCATAATAGATTCCTTATTCACCTAACTCAGGGATATGTCCGAATTGAACAATACAACTGAAATAGCTGCATATTATAATTCTTCATGCATCACCACCGCATCATAGGATGTGTAGAACTTATTTATGATGCGTAGATGTATCGTGGGTAATGAAAACTTCTTTCGTTGATGTAACTGATTGTATTTACATTTTATCGTATGAATAGCGATTCTGCCCGTAGACTAACACACGTATGTTGTCAAATCTTCATAAAACTAAGCTCCTAGAGGTTTCTGTTCCTTATGACCAAACAGAGAGCAGCAATATCTTAATTCAGCATTAGGCCATGCTAAACGCTGATTATTTCCTTCATTACCTATAGTAATCATTCTATGCCGAACTAAAGTTTCCACTTGAGCTGGTATGCTGGTCAAGTAAACTTTTCCTTAACCTTCTGTATTTACACCTCTTAATGTCGAGTCATAGTTCTTCCTTTTGTCGTACCTACGTACCCGAGGGAAACTTACTCTTCTTGCATGAAACCTAGTACTCCGGAAATTAGGCTTTTCCAAGTACCTACCCGCTCGAAGGATTGTATTCAGAACTTACGTATTGTTAAGATGTAGTTTGGACGATACATCGTACCTTTGGGTAGTATGCTTGAATTTATAGCGAAGGGGGCCACATGATGGGGAGTGAATAGAATCTTCCCAACTCATCACATCCTGAAAACTAAAAAAATTCAAAAAAATAAAAATAGGTCCTATTCCAAAGCTAAGCGAAATTCCATAAGCAAAAAAAAGAAATTGCATCCTTTTTTCCTGGGTGTAGGAGGTAGCCCGAAATCAGGCTCTACTTGCGAATCGCCGCCGATGGGCCAGGCGCCACCTCAGCGTGCGCCCCGGCCGACGCCTCCCAACACCTTGAATCTGTCCAACTTACCAGCAAACGGTACAAGTAAGTCAAACTGCCGGTCCGCAAATACGCAGGGGGTTATTCTGCCTTTGCGTTCCCTGGGTATTAGAATGATAACATATTTTTCTGACAATCTGGAGTGGAACCGGAGGAGTTTTTAACGGTTCGAGGCTGTTGATAGTATTTTTGCATGCCCTTTTCATGAAAGATGTTGACCATTTGCAGCATCTGAACGCTAGGCCCATAACCTGAATGGGAAAAATGAAAATCCACTGCAAAATTGAATGCATTGGCAAATTAGTAAACGCTTGGCAAATCTTTCGCGTAGCCCGGTTTTGCTAGACGATGGACAGTGCAGGTTGTCAGTTTGATATACTAGAGTCACTAGACGACTCCTATTGTGCCCTGAAGCCACAGAAACCATTCAGATACCCTGGCTAGCAGTTTTGAAAATATACCCTAAAAATCGCTATTGGTTATTCCGTTTTGGGCATCTGGTGGCCTCTTACTGGTGTCGGTTGCATGCCTATGTACAAATTTTTAAACGCTTCTCGCTTTTGTAGATTGCGCTTATTTATATTGGCTTAACCTTGCTATATCTGCGATTTATGATATAAAATCATTTCTACAAACGTTGCAATTTTGTGACGTCACTTGGCCATTCGAGGCTTTCCTATCAAAGCCAGTAGAAAATTCATGATGCATTCAAATACTGAATCTTTGTACATATTTTATTGTTTAGTCGGTACCTACATCTTTCACTCACTATTTCTTCAAGTATGTGAAGATAGAATCAATCGAATTTCCAAATTTTTCAGAGAACTGCAAATCCACATCAAGCCCGCCACCGTCATTTGGACTGCTACCAGCGAAAACGCCTCCCCCGCCACCACCAAGATGGTCGAAACCTGCGCCGAACTTCACCGTCACCACGACAGTTACCTTTTCCATGACTGAAACCACAACTTCCTCTTCGCCTCCTCCCATTCAACTCGAGGTAACGGATGTGCTGAGCGATGCTTTCAATTCAGTTCTTAGACTAGAAGGGTATGGAGTGATATATTTGAGGCCTGAGACCTATGTTGTAAACGACGTGCTATGTGCAACTTACTCCGCTCAAAAAGCTGCACAAGGGGGCCGTCAGATTTATCTCTCCAGACACTTCTTTGAAGAATGTTCATTTCCATGAATCAGCTTGTACTACTCGGCTAACCCTTAAAAACATGACGCTTATTTCGTCATTCCTGCTATGGAATCGTGGATCATCCTGCTAACCTCAAACCTCTTTGCAGCCGAGCTCAAGTTCTAAGCACGGGTCCATCTGCGACTCCGAAAGCCTCCCGTCGATCGCCAGCGGTACAGCCACTTTGGAATCAAATCGCGGTGTCTCAGTGAAATCGCCCATGTCCGAACCAGCGTTGGGCGGCGGCATTTTGTCGCCCGTCGGTTCCGATACACGCAGCGCGGTCCTGTCACCAGTCTCAGATTCGAAACCGCCCCACCGACGGAGCAAGCGGCACAAGGAGTCGCGCCATTACCAAGAGTCGGACATCCTAGAGTCACCGGACGTCTATTACCGCAGTTCCGTCGCTGATAAGGTGAGTTGAAGAAATTGTCACTCGGCCCGGTGTTGTGGATAAGAGAGGATTTTAGGACGAGGTAGAAAAAAGGTATTTTAATTATAGCTATGCACAATTAGTATGCACTAGCAGGTCCAAGAAAAATAGACGGGATAGTGGAAAGTAATCACTCGGAGTTAGCAAAAATCCGCAAAAGTTCTAGGGGTGGATAGCAGAACGTCAAAAATTCCGTATTGTAGTGCAATTTACGGCAAAAGCTGAAAATCCCAGCTTTTTTGTTGTGTCAAATCCTTCATTGATGAAGTGTTCTTGACGATTACTACGCTTGCATCTCCAAGGGGAAAGAAGCTTTTCTCATTCCAATCCGACTTAACCCATCGAGTTCCACTTAATTATCTGTTGTGTGGGATGGCGAGTGAACGCAGCTCGCTTTTCAATGTTTGGCGAACGACCGAGAGGCTTAAAGAAGCGTTGGGGAAGGAGGCATTAAGGCAAACGACCGAGAGGATTGAGTAAGGATCGAGGAGGCTGGCCGTTGGTGGGTCTCAAATGTTTGAGCGGCTGACAGAGGAGTTCTGGGACGTCTGGGAGAGGGACCTTCGAAGGGATGAGACTAATTGAGCGACTGTTCCTTGGGAACGTCAGGGGAGTTTTTGCAAACGACCGTGTGGCTTGAGTAAACATCAAGGAGGCAGGCCATTGAAGGGCTTTGAGAGACTAATTGAACGACCAAAGGATATTCCAAAATTCCAAGGAAATTCAGGAAGAAGGTTGGGAGATATGCCCCAGAACCTGTTGAACAGCCTCTGGAGAACGTCAGTCTCTGAGGCTTTCGTCTGTGGAGCTGTGTCTACTCCTAGAGAGTTGCTGGCATTGTATCCTTTTGTTGGATAGCATCATGGGGAATGCCGTTTATTTCCCCGCACAAGTATTTCGTCAGTCTGCAACAGAACAGCAAAAAAGCAAACCGAATTTCGTTAGACGCTTTGCTCTAGACGTTCTGCCGCGCTTTGGTTTTTCTACAATTAACTGATGATGAAGACTTCGACTTCTTGAATCTTTGACGTTCTGCTGCACTCCCTTGACTAGGAAACAACACAGTGCTGATGATTGACGCATCACTGGTCTGCCAGCAGTCGGGTTCACATGCGACTCTTTTTCATCAGTGAAATCATTAGTCTGCCAAAGGTCGTTCATATGTGCATTTTGACTACCTGAACGCTATCGCGGTTTACGCACTTACAGATCCGTGCTGATTTGTTGCATTTTTTGAATTTTGCCAATGAAAAAGGATCGCATCTAAATCCAGCATAAGAAGTCATCAGCATTAAATATGATTTCTGTGGAACTAGGTGTGTTAGTGAATAAAGGCATGTTATCACAGCACGTTCACTTCTAATTCGAACACTAATGTGGTCATGTAGGACAAGGGGCTGTATTATATTGTTTGAACTTCAAGGATTAGAATTCTTCAAAATGGGGCCATATTTGGACATTGTTTACCCTTTGTATCATATTCTGAACAACGGTCCAAAGTCTCTGCGTATTTCTTTATTAGTTCATAACGTACGTAGGTACCTGCTATCTTAACTTATTGGTTCTTTTCAATCGATACAGATATTTTCGGTAATCACTGTAACGGGACTCTGTAATCACTCGATCCGTCGTATCGATGTGGGTATCAATGCTTTCGGGTTACCTCGGATACCATCATGTTAACTCGGCATCCAAGGCCTTTTCCGATTAGTAACGACCTCATCATGGGTGCTTTCTTTGTAGGTTAGCGATTACGAGGACATTTGGGGGCCCGAATCGTTGACGACGTTCAAACCCCGTTCCTCCCCGTTTACCTCCCCCGAGGAAATGGCTGCTGTGTCCCGCCGGGTGCCGGATATCCTCGACCGGATAGCTGCCCCCTGTCCGGCCCCTCGGACGAGTCTAGTGTCACCTCAAGGGACACAGGCTCGGGGGTACCCCAGTCCCCACACCCCATCACAGCCCCAGACGCCGACCGAACAGGTGAGTTGCCTGTGACGTGTCCGTTTGCTGTAATTGTGTCGGTTGCCATCTCCTCGCCCCTCTGTTGGAACTGCCAAACTGTTTGCATGCCTTGGGGATTCAATGAATGCGGGGTATTGATGTTCTTCATCAAAAAGTTTTAGCAAGATATTTGTGATGTTGTACCTTAAACCTTTTTTTGAAGCCAGATGCAACTGCATAGGGGTGGAGAGTTTTTTAATGTAATCATGTCGGTTAAATTTTCGTACGTATTTCATGTGCACAATTGAACGGATATTATCTTGCTAAAACTGTCTAACATGTTGAGGATTAACATTCTTCATACTTGTACGTATATCGTAATCGTAGCGTACCTATACCCTTATCATTCATCTGTAATTATTAGTGTACCTAATTTAGCTTGTATTGTAACTTGCATGATATCATAATTTTTACATACCCATTTATAACTGACGTTTCGCTCCTGTCATTTAATTTTTCCTTCCTCTGCTACCAATCAGTTTCCAACCTCTTTATTCATGTCTGGAAAATAACACGAAGGAGGGGTTTGTCAATCAAATGTCCCAAAATATTTACGTTTAACGCATTATTTGTTCATAATATGGAATTTGCAATGCATGGTGAGTAAAGGCATAATAAATTATTTACTTCCTACTTTTTCATCGTCGTATTTTTCACCTCGATTCGCTTTGCCTGATGTTTTCTGACCTTTTCCTAACAAGTCGACTGGACGAAAAACAATTTTCAGAGCATACCGCAACAACTCGTATTTTGCACACCCTGACCAATGTTCGATGTTCACAGGCGCCGGCAAATAACAAGCAATCATCTCCGTTCTATTGCGAGCCAGCGGACGCTATCAAATCGGCTTTGGAAGTGACGAGGCGAAGGAACCGTACGACACATAGGAATAACAGGCATTCTGATCCGGCCACACTGACGCAGTGGCCGTCCATCGCGCCACCGGGAGTCCTCGAACGAATTGATTCGAAGGTGAGCTAATTTTGAGTCATTCATGTTGATTTTTACACATTATAGGGGAAATCGAATTCGACAATATTTTCACTCGAGCGGGAATCGAACCTCGTTATTCTGATTTCTTCAATTTTTTCTAAAATTGCCATAATTCATTTTCCAGGAGGAACTAACAGTATCAGGGCTGTCTTCATCGGTCGATAACCTGGTCGGCCCCAAACGGCTGGGAAGACGAATAGGGATTCTCGACCGAGCCAAGTCAAAACCCCGTGTCGCCAAACGACCCCAGGGGGGCAAACTATCCGAAACGTGGGCCGTCGACTCCAGTTGGGAATTCATCGGTAAGTCGCCCAGTATGTTTTTGGATGAATTTATTATATATCGAGTGAGTTTTTGTTGAAAATTATAAAACAACAAAATTTGCAACGCAGGCAATGAAGAAGAGCCTCAATCGGAGCATGAAGATCCTGGAAGTCCAGAGGAATCGTTCAGCGCTGACAGGAAGTTCCCATCGCTGGAGCAGCAAGAGAGCGTCACGTCCCCAACTGCCCGGGGAATCACCATTCAAGAGCTTATTGCTAAGAGGTTAGTAAAAAAATTAATGCAGCCACAGGAAGCTCAGAAAAGGCTCTTTCTGAAATGCCTTTTGCTGAATTCCAGAATCCCAGAACGCCCCAGAATTCATTCAAAGCTTTAAATATCAAAGGCTGTAAATAATTTTCGCCGTTCCAGATGTCCCGAACTGGCGGCATTGACGGACATCACGTCGACTAGGACCGTTGACCCGGCCAAATCAGATACGTCGGGCAATAGCGGATCCAGAGTTAGCGCTTACGACAATGTAATCAACCATAATCACCAACCTCCGACGAACGGGGCCTCGACGACGCTGTCTCACATAAGCGACGATGACACTCAGGTGAGTTGGTAGTCTGAAATCTAATGGTGGCTCGGTTAAACTGGATTTTTTTTTTTTTTTTGGCAAAAATCATATTTAAATATACTCAAAAACACTTAGAAAACTAAGAAAAAATTCATCGAAACTCTCATTTTCGCTTATACGGTATAAGTTATACCGCCAGAGCTGCATTACCATAGAAAATTACCGCCTGCCCACTGAATTAACTCGTCGTTAAATTTGATTGCAGACCATTTTCTCCGAACCTTGGGACAGCTCAAGGTGGGAAACCTTACTGGAGAGAGGGGACGACTGGCAGCGAGGCGAAGAACGGGTCAACATGGTCCGAACCAAGAGTTTCCGCGAAAGACTCGACCCATTCCTCTGTAAGTACTGAACAAGATCCATCAAAACATTTTCTTCCTGGATATTCCAAAAAAAGGTTAAAAAGGGCTTGGGTTTAATGAATCGCTAAACATTGAGCCACCAAGAAATGTTAAAACAATTTCCATGATAAAATTTGTATTTTAGTAGGTAAAAATCTTGAAAAATGGCAGATGAGTTCGAATTGTAGCCCAGCTTGCCTATCGAGGCAAAAAAAGACTTGACTTGAGCTGACAAACGTGGGACTAGATCTAATGGTCTGGGCTTGTCCCTTTCCTTGGAGGCGGCAGGGCAGGCCCTGGACAACTTCGGTAAAATAGTGAAAACCGACGACTCGAAAGGGGGTTTCCGTTATTTCATTTACTACCTACTTGAAAAAGTCCATAAAACAAGTTTAAAAACAAAAAATCACGAGTAAACTTTAAAAATCGATTGTATCTATACTCAGGTTTTTTGCATGGCCGCTTATCAAGTGCGAAAGAGAATTGAGTGCCGGGTCCAGAGTCGTCAATTTCACCTCATTTGACGTTTATTTTTAACTTCAAGGTGTCACTTCAAAGAACATTGTGACATAACGAATCGCCTTGATTTCCGCATGAGTGTGGTATTTAGAATTACATTTTTATCTCGAGGAAATCGAGTCTGATTGATTGTAAAAATGTCCCATTGTTCTCAACCTAAATTGTCGAGTGCTTGAATTTTTTAAGCGATTGGCAAGGTGGGAGTGTCAGGGTTCTGAATGCTTGGACTTTCCGATGATTTGTATGGTAATTCTTTAATTTGCGTATAACTCGAATTGCTCATAAAATATCGATGGTTTATTTAGAAACAAAAATTTGCTTTCTCTCCGATTGCGTATTATTTCTATATGTGATGTAATATGGAAAATAGTGAACAAAAGTTGACACATTTTCTATCCCGCACACGATTAGCGATTTAACAAAGGCAAGGAATTGGGCAATTCAGTGAATTGCGTGCACCGTTGAAATTGGGTTCCAAGTGATAAAAGGAAATGTTGCGAAATCCGATTGCGAATATCCGGATTCTCTGAACTTCCTGTTCCTATTGAGGATTTGTTTTGCGTAGAAATTCGCCAATGTATGGAATATTTTTTCACGGAAGGTGGATTTTCAACTTAATGCCGTGGGTTTTGGAGTTTTTCCGTTTTCTTGCAACAATTTGTGTTAGCTTAGGAATTTTCAGAATTTTTTTCGTTACCCTCCATTTCTCTAATTCTTTAATCGCGGGTTTTCTTCCTCATTCATATCCAATTATAGGAATCCCACTGAACAAATTTTGAACTTTTTTTTGTTTTGCTGGAATGCCTTGGTCGTTTGAAATCGTGTGCAGTTTTATTCCTCAAACGTCAAAAATCAAATGTGTTTTTGTGGTTAAACATTGACTAACTTTGTTTACCCTTTACTTCTTATATCGAAAACCCTTCTTAAAGCAGGGTCAATCTGAGCAAGTAGAAATATGGACAAAATCACGTTTTTTGTGGTATTCTCGGCGTTAGGTACTGTTAAAATACGGGTTTTACAAATTTTTGATAGAAACATTGTTTGCACGTTAAATTCCCTTCCAGTAACACCACTTTGAAAATCTCGCGTTTTTCTGATGATACAGTTAGGTTGGTACCTACATTGAATTTGAAAATGCCAACGCTGGTATTCTCCTTGGACTGTATGGACTTCACTGATATTACATGTTATTACATTATAGCTGATAACGACGTTACGTAATTAAATTTAATCAGCAATAATTTCCGCTTGATCCGTCCGAGACGTCATACCTTTCTATCTATAGTGATTAAACTATTCCACCAATAATTAGCGATCTCCATCGAACTCGAACTGATACAGTGGCTTTGTTTGATTTATTGTCTGTCGCCCAGATAGCGTGTGTGAAGAGTTTTCAGATGAAACGTCATTGTCCGCGGGTCAATGCGTAGATTGCGCTACTTTGTCGAGGCCGGTATCTCGAATTTCTAGCAATTTGCGCAATTTCTAGTAATCCGTCTGTTTTATCTATGTCCCTATAGTTGGGGGTTATATACCTCTCTCCAAAAGACTCATTGTTTGTCACTATTAGAAATATTTTTTTATTATCTCCCAAATATCGGGCGAATATTGTTGCAAAACGTTGGTAGCAAAGCCCAAGGGCTTTAATTTCTTGACAGCCTGACTTTCAAAAATATCTGAATGTTTCAATTTTAAAAACCAATAACCTCTTGGCCTGCGCCCGAGTCGTTAGTACAACGATTAACATTCTCCTGTGAAAAAAGATAGGGGCATAGGCGGATAAGATAAGGGCCAATGACCTGTCAAGTTCGTGAGAAAATTATACCTACTGCCCACTTTTCTGATTGTTTAACTCGTGAACACGGCTTTATTCAATGGAGGACCAACGTTTACCTCGTTATCATAATTATAGTTTACAAACAGCCTTCCGGAGTTTTCCTGATTTCCGTTAGCTCTAAATTTGGATTAAACAGTCCGTAAGTTTCCCAGTAACGATAGATTATTTGCCCAAGGGCCGTTACGGTACATAATTAAAACAAAAATATAATATAATGTTGATACAAATTCGGCGTAACTTCCAAGGATGGAAACCCCTTTTATCGTTAGCTCTTGCCAGTGTAGATAGGAGTCAGGCCTTTGTGGCGGGCCCCTCCGTAATTGGAAAGAGACGCGACTTTTAAACCTCAACCTCGACTTTCAAAGGCCTCAAAACCAAGCTTTTACCCATTTTCATAATTACAGTTTTTGGCGTCAGCGAAATTCATTTAAAAAAGGTCTAGACATTTGAATTTTTGGCGGGTGGCCTGATTGCGAGGAATAATGTCTGATTAATAGTCAGCATCATGCTGCCGGGACTCCAGAACTCTGGATGACCAATATTGATTTTGTCCTGAGTGCACCTCCCAGAGTGTCTGATTCCAGACTATCCGTGGCAGGTCCGAGTCCTGCCGGAGAGGACATATTCGCCATTTCCCACTTGATCTCATTTATGCCTGTCCGCATAAGGAGGCTAATAGCTTATCTAAAGGAATAAGTTTAATAGGTATTAGTTTTGGGTTTTCAAAGTTGACTATTCAATCTTGTTCTTCAGCTTCTAAAACTGTAGAGCTGTCAGTGATTGAAATTTTTCTTTACTCGAGTAGCAGAAATGGCATTTTTCCAGCAGTGCTCAATTTATTTGGTGCGTGCACCAAAACGTGAATAATTCAATTGGAAAGAGAATTATTCTCTTTCCAATTTATTAGCTCTTGATGTTCTGGAATTGGGGCCTCTTCAAAATGTTTCATCTTCGATGAATCTGCACGTTGAACACTTTTGAGAAATGCATTCAAAAATATTCATTCTAATATCCTCTGAGAGGTTGATTGCCTTCTGCCTAATTGGCTTCGTTATCTATAACGTCTGAATTAAGTGATGTGGATGACACTTTCAGCCTCTCGACTATTTCAAAGGGCACCTTGAAACTATGTGTTAATACACAATAGGTAGGTACCTACTTGACTTCTTACCCATAAACCCGGCCGTCCTAAAAATTAGGCAATTATGGTGTATTTATCAAGAATTTTTTTAGCACATCCTGAAAATTTCATGTCTAACGCGAATCTGAATGATATTCATCAAAAAATTACTCCTAATTTACTCCTAATTATTATCCTGGATTATTTTTTTGTATAAACCGTTGGTGAAGTATTGACATTATCCAACTACTAGAGAGCTTCTACCAGAACCTGCTGCATTATGATGATGGTGAACGAAATACGAAAAAATTGCAGTATGCTGCTTCGTCGGGCGCGAGATACCGATCAAAAATCCTCTCTTCAAGAAATTCGATTTTTGAAAAAACGGCTTCTGCTGAGAATCGACAGCAGGCCACCTGCGGCACGCTAAACATCGGAAGGTTGAGCGCCGTTGGCCTTTCGTCACTCTCGTTACAAGAGTTATCCTGAAATAGCTACTGAAGAGGGCCGTATGAGCGAAAGCGCTCGACCTTCGCTAAATATCGTCAAAAGGGAGTCGCTTGCCCCAGTATCGCCCGAAAAAGTCTTTGTCTATTTCCACGAACCCGATTCTTGTGATCGATTAAATTGGCCGGTCCAACAACCTGACAAAGGAAAATAACATTTTTCGATATTCAGATTACACAGCGGCTTGTTTAAATTCCACCTCTCCCGTCCTGCCACTGTCCCGAACAAACATCCCCCGATTATCTTAAGCAAATTTCCAAAGGATCAGGCCTCGTTCTCATGTTCCCGACGAGAGGCGGCCGTTGAGGGCGCGATAAGAAACGCAGCTGTCCGCGACTTGGACCCCCGACCAGTTCCAGTCTACCGACAGCCAGCTGGCAGTTCTAGCGACTCACGTCATAACAAGTCCGATCGCAGTTTTTACCCGACTCGGATTTTTTCGCCCTCGAAGAGAAAAATCTTTTCAATTTTGATAGTTTATCCCAACCCAAAAAAAAAGTGGTAGGCGTTTTTCGAAGCGATTTATCGTTGTCCAGTTCGCTATTTCGTCGGATTCGCGTTTTTTATCGCCCGTTCTTCTTCCGGCCCATTCGGAGGACTTGATCCCGTCACCAATTCCGGTCCCTTGCATGGCGAATCCTTGTAGATGGCTGTCGTCTAATGGTTGTCAAGGCGATGGCGTCCGCCGCTGCACGTGCAGTTCGGCGGCTTGCAAGATGGCTGAGGGAAACTACGAGGAAAATCGCCAGGCTCGTTTCTTCGCTAGTTTCCGCCGCAACAGAGTCAGGTATTGAGGATCATGCAAGTCATGCCCGATTTTCAGACAATTTTTTCAAAGATTTCGGCGTTGAAATCTCAAAACAAGAAAAAAATTATTAGGAATTTTATTTTGGAGGTTTTTCGAAGGATTCCACGATCATATGTTCTCCGGATTCAGCAGATTGTTTCTTCCCTTTCTCATATTTTTCTTGGAATTGTATGACTCGAATGCATTGCGACCCTTCAATGGATGGAATGCACCGTTTTACGCTATTTTAAAGGAGTGGAAGTAATGTGATCATCCGAAACATCAAATTCTGATTAGATTGACTCGTTTAATACCTCCGAAGCTTTATTTTCTCTGGAATTTTATTTGGGAGGATTTTAGAGGAATTGCACGATAATCGTACTCTTCATCTCGTCAGTTTTGATTCCTTCAACTTCCCGAAACGGTTGCCCGCATTTGGCGATTTTATGGCTGGACTGCATTGCAATCCGTTTTTGGATGCGTGCATAACATGGAATTGTTACAATTCGATCTTCTGAAAGATAAAATTCACATAAAATTATATGTCTTAATGAGCATACAATAATTGTAAATGTCCTAGTTTTATATTTAAAATAATTATTATTTTAAATATAAAACTAGGACATTTTCCTAGTGAGAATTAAACGTCCCAACTGAAAAATGGGCCTAAACGCCAAAGGAAAAAACTTTTTTTTATACCTAATTCGTTTACCTAACGTTTAATTTCTCAAAAACTCAACTTTTCTTGGTCTTGAGAACTTTTATTGCGATTTTTCCCTAGTAGGTACAAAATACATAATGTTTTCTATTTAGGCATTAATTGCCTCCGAGTCCATAGCCACCTTAAGAATCGCCATCTCTCCGAATGCTTTTGTCTTGATGAAATAGAGAAGTTTAAAGTTTCCTTTTGTTTCGGGATTTCATCCTTAGCTCAGAATTATACTGGATATTACGGGCCTCTTTCCGTTTATCTCATGCTCTTTCAGCATTTAGATTGAAAGTACGCGAGTCCGATACGATCGACAAGCTGATTTTAATTATTGTCTGATTTTTTCGTCAAATACCTATCTAGCTATCTGCATAAATAGGTAACGTAAATTCAATAACCATATCAATAATTTCTTTTATTAATTTTTACACATACATTTATAATTACAGTTTCAAAATAATTCCTTTCCTCATTTGGAGCTCCGTCGGCTAATTTTAGAAACTAATCCCAGTTCCTTTCACCTTTGCTGGAAAAGGGTTGCCTTCTAATAGCTCAGGTAGGTAACGACCTGGTGCAATGTTCGCATTCCGTTCTTGCCATTTACTTGACCCGATTGGCGTGTGTGACTTCGCGTTAGCACCAATTTGGATTTTTGTCCTCCTTGGCGAAACTTGGCGTTCTTTGTGTCACTTAAATTGGTAAAGTTCGCCGCTGCGGTCTCGGGCTCGTCTCTTACGGTTCCTGCTCGAGAATGGGCTCATCTCTCAGTGCCTGTATTCAAGGTTCTCTTCTTTGTCCAGGTGATGCCCCCCCCCCCGTCCGTCCGTTTAGTGTGTTCTTTCCACTCCTATTTTTTCGCAGCTGTTCGAATTTCTTTTTTTTCATATACGGGTTTGTAAATTGTTCGAGTAAAAACACTTAAGGATGTGAACACAATTTGGCAGCGGCCATTCTTCCGAAAGGTCACGCGATTATTTATTTTACGAGGGGCTCTGATTTTTAGTAGAATCAAAGTCTTATAATCAAAAACTTATGACCATTTTTGAAAAAAAAAAATTTTTTTCCTTAGGCATATAAATAGCTTCTACTATGACTTCAGTGCTGAATATAATACTCGTATATTCATATTATATCAAAGGTAGGTCGGCTTACAGGAATTGAAAATATTACCAGAAACTTTTTTCCATTAGTCCATAAATTGACATCTGGGCCGTTATGGAACGCGATTTGGCTGAGAACTATTTGGAATTTCATACTTCACGCAGTTCTCATTTCGACCGCAAAATGTTGGGAACATGACACGACCACAGATTCATGGTGCGTTGATTCACTGCGATCTTGCGGCTTTCGTACGGCCCCGCCACTGCAGTTCTGGACCAAGAGGCTCATGTGTTTAGTTCCTCAAAAAAAATTAGAAAAAATCAAGAAAAAGCCTTAAATTCTAAAAAAAGTCTTAAAATCTTAAATTCCCAAAAAAGATCCTGAATTTTTTCTCGGCACAGAAGTGCAGAATTTTCCTTGTGTTTTTCTCGTTTCAAAAATGTAGAATTTCCCTTGAAATTGTCTTTTTACAAAAACGCAGAATTTGACAGTGAAAAAATTTTTCTCTCCGACCTAGACTGATTCCTTGGTTCTGGAAGACGACTGCCTGAGCAAAAAGTGTTTCACGTTCTTTGGGAAACTGGCAGCAGAGAATGCTATACGTTTTTCAATTTGCTGAAAGAAATAAGAGTTTCATCAGTAAAAAATCCTTAATCGAAATTTTGGTTCAGCGTCTGAGTAGTTACCTAGTTACTCCACTTATTCGTCTTTTGCCATTACCTGATGATAATTTCATTTTGTATGTAATAAATTGCATAGTTGTAAATTTCGGGATTTTTCTGTTCCAGGCGCTCCGAGATTGGCAGCCCTGCAGAGGACGCGGGACAACGGGGGCTCGGGCGCCTCGATCCGCTCGTACACGTTTCAGCTGGCCGCTGATCGGACGACAGTGTTCGCCCAGACGATCGACAATTTCATCTCGTGCACCAAGGAAAGCAAAGAGACGCGGCCGCAAGTTGTCATGCGCAACATGAGGCAATTCATGACCGGCATGAAGAACTACCTCGTTACGCACGGTGAACGCGAGTTCGAGCGCCAGGTCGAGAAAGAGCGGAGCAAGGTGAACTAAGCTGGAATTATCATTTTAATGGCTCAATTAATGGTCACTGGTGGGTCCATGGGTCTAGACATGTATCACATATGTATTCTACTACAAAGCACCCAAAGCCTCCTTTGGGCTGTTGAAGAGTCTCTCCCACATCACTCCTCCTCAGGATTTTCTAGTTCTCTGGAGTCAAGCATTCCATTGATGGATCGAGCTCTTCTCCAATGCGATCATGATTCGGTTGCCAGCGTTGTTGATCAAGCCTTCAGATACTTCAAGTCCCATAAACCAATCAAACCCCCAATCATCCCTTAAGAATCTTGCTCCACGGTAAATGCCTGATGCTCATCTTCGTTTCTCCTTCTAGCTGAGAGCCAACGAGTTCCTCAACTTGGACGCCATTTTGGAAGGAGTGATGCACAAGCTTGTGGTCCGGCCATTGAAGGAGCACCTCTTCAAGCTATTCGTCGACGAATATTCGGACACAGGAGCCATCCAGCTGCTGGCAGAGAACATCAAGTACGCCAGGACGAAACAGCCCAAAGACATCGGGATCAGGGTGAGCATTTCTCCTTATTAGGGTTGGCAGTTCTCCTTATTTTTCCAAAAGTCAATTTTTACTCAATGCAAATTTTTCTTCCAGCCTAACATCATTCCTCCTAGCGACGAAGCGATGGACGAGATCTGCTCGTACCTGCAGAAACTGCAAGAAGTCGATTCGCCTTTGGAAAAATTAGAGAATCTCCTCACCTCGATCGCTTACATATTCAACAACGTGAGTCATGCTTTTTTGTTGTTCAAAATTACGATCTTTCCAAGGGAATCGGGGGTCTCCGATGGGTGGAACCTGGTGAAGACGGGTGCCGAAACTTAGTGAGACTCTGACTTCGTGCAATTCTCTTGTGTTTTTCCTGACTTTCCGGAAGGATTCCCGGAACTATGACATCACCAAAATCTGGGTTCTCTATTCATGGCTTACTTACTTGGTGCTGAATCCAAACTATGAGTCCCTCCATCCTTACCATCCTGAAAATGTTTGCAGGTAAAGGTGAGCAACAACGGCAAAGTCGGCGGAGGTGGGATGATGCTCGGTGCGGACGACTTCCTGCCTTTGTTCGTCTGGGTGCTCGTCCAGAGCGGAATGGTGGCCGCCGAGATCGAGGCCGACTACATGTGGGGTCTTCTTCACCCCTCCCTGCTATCAGGCGAGGGAGGCTACTATCTGACGACACTCTCCTCAGCTGTACACGTTCTGAAGAGTTTTCGCGCCTGTTCTGAAGAATTCACACCGGGAGGAGCTCCGCTCAATGTAAGTTGTTGTTCTGCGATACCGAACGAGTCATGCATATCCTTCAAGTTCTTCAGCTTGGATGATCATTTTTCTGGTTAATTTTAATTTTTACTTCTTTCCAGTGGGGCACCGGATCGGGACCTTTGGCAGAGTTTCGCTCGGTGCTGAAGATCGTCGTGCCGGACGAGAGGAACGGATCGATAATAACGAAAACGCTGCCAATCCGACCGAACATGACTACCAAAGATGTGTGCAAAATCATCGCCCACAAAGTTCGGATCACCAACCCTCAAGATTACGGGCTCTACAAACTCATCGACGGGGAAGGTAAATACCTTATTTCCACTGTAAAATTTCTCCATTCCACAATTTTACTCAGAAATTTCTTCTCTTCTCAGAAAACAGTATGATGGCATTTTGTCAAAAATGTTTTTCACAACTCAAAATTTTCATCTCATTGTACGGTTTTCCATTTACAGAAACTGTTCTGGCCGACACCGACTGCCCGCAAGACTTGAAAGGGAATCTTGCCAATTCCGGCCAACACTGCATGTTCGCCTACAAGCGGATCGATGCCAAAATCGCATGGCCAAAGAACGCATCACAATAAGAACTGGAGGAATTCCAGCCCCCCCATCCCCCCACGACTCACATTCTTGCCAAATCCCAGCCTCCGATTCCCCCGTAGATATTTCCACCTCCGCTTCGCCCTACGAGTTCGCAAAAATCGATTTCGCTTTTATCGTCTACTCCAAGTGATATTAGTACGTGTGGGATCATAATAGGAGACTCGAATAATTGCCGTACTTCTTAACATTTGTAAAATCCCCGATAATCCAGAACCCGTACTTTTTCTCCTCGTATTTTAAACGACTTCGTATTTTTCAAACCTGTTGATGAGAATGACTTTTGAGGGGCCTTAGTAGGTGACAGATTGGTAGTATTTAGCGTACAGTCGTTTCCTCGTACCACCCCCCCCCCCGTCAGTTTCCCTCGTAATAATTGTGCCCCGTAATGAGATCTTCGGTTGGTATTACTTGTAATCTTCGACTTCGTATCGTTTCCTTCCTTAATTTTTTATTTCGCTATTTTCTCGATAATTGATATTTAAAGCTAGTCATTGAAACATTCGATTCATGTTAATACAATTTATTTCTTTTCTATTATTCTCTCGTAGTCTATAGATTGTCTTTATAAGGAGTGACAATATGGCATTGTTTTTTCATCGTGGCCGCTGTGTGTAATTAACGTCATAATGAGATACACCTAAATTTGCTCATTGTTCATTTGAAAACGATGAAAACGCAACAATAGTGCGGTTTTCTTGTTCGTCGGAAAATTTTGTGTTCAACTTAGTGCATATTGTTGCTCGATTGAGTGAAATTTCTCCCAATTTTAACTGGTACCTAATTTCTGACCTTGGAAATCGTTTACTTCATCGAGCATGACGAATCCTGCGAAAACTATTGTTAAATTCTACTCAAACTCGACCACTCACTTTTTTGTGCAATTTTCAGGAAAATTATTTCCTCTTTTTATCTGTTACTACCGTCGAACAGTTTGCCGGATTTTCAGTCTTTAGTATTGGACTACTAAGAAAAATCAAATTCAAATTTCAAGCAGTGGTCGTTTTTGCATTTTACTAACAGATTTTACTCACTTCAGTCAGTAGACGTTTTAAGGTCGAAATATTATTGTTTGTAGTGTACAATAATGAAAAACAAATCATCTCAAATAAAAATGTGTATTATAATTTTACTGGGTCGACAATTTTTTCCCCTAGATTCAGATAACTAGTCGTACAAAAATGTAGGATTAGTCCGTTAAGGCTGATACTCATTGGCACCGAAAATTGACACCTCGCCAAGCCTCGAAATGTGCAAAATTTACAGACAGATTTACAACGCGTGAGATTGTCAATTTGGTGGTAGGACCAGTATGCAGACTGAGAGAGAGGTTTCTTCATAAGTAAACGTCGTAAAAAAAAATTTTATTGGCTTGTGAAAAAAGGTGTTTTATCAAATCTATCAGCTTACAGTTTCGGAGCATTTGCGATAATCCAATCGGAATATTTGTCCACTCGGGTGTATACGCTCGGAACTCCTAGCTCACCGCACTGTTCTGAGCCAAATGACATCAATCCAATCTGCAAAATAAAAAATTCTTTGTAAGCTATTTCTTCCATGCTGTTGGATACGAAAGGAACCACCTACTAAGTATTTATTTTATTATATTTTTCCTAACTGGATCAATTACCGAAAACGGCTCACCTGGAAATATCTGTTTTTCAATTTCGGATCCAGCACGACCAACGGCGCGCCACCAAATCCCGAACAGGCGTCTCTGCCAGCCTCGCCACCAACGCACAGCTCGTTCTCCGTTATCGGTACGGTCGAACCATAAACAGCTGCGCAGAACTCTATTTTCTGAACTGGTAGATCCAATTGTTGCTGAATGTGAGAAGCTTCTGCGCATAGAAAAAATTAGGCATATTTATTATGAGCAGTCCAGAGTTAAATTGATGTGTAGAGCGGCAAAAACGTTTTCGAGTCGAGTGGTAGGGTTGATTTTTGCCCTAGTAAAATTTATGGAGGAAATAAGCGTTTAAATTTGATGCAGTTTACCTCGTTGATTGGCCAATTTTCCCCATCCGACAAGATTCGCTCGCGTTCCTTCAAAATTGTTCTTGTTGTTGGCCTTGGAGTACAAGCAAATCGGTTGGATGCTCACTAAAAAATGTCAATATATTATTTCAATTCATCGGAGTGATTGAAAATCATAATTTTTCTATAAGAAGGGTCGATACCAAAAGAGAAAGTAGGGGAAAAGGGGGAAAAATTAATGCGTACCTATTATTTTGCATACAGACGTTTCTAAAGATACAGAAGGCCTTCAGAAACAATCCAAGGTTTTTTGTCGACTTTTTAAAATAATTTCAGGATTTAATTTTGATTTTGTGTTTTCACCACAACATATTTACATGGTCCCACATACTTTAGGTATAGAGAGCAAATTTTTCAGAAAATTTCTTACAGGAATAGGTAAAAGCTTCTTTGACCACAAGAAGAGCTATATTGTGCCGGAACGTCTTCTCGTCGTAGCCAGGATGAACGATAATGTGACTTAGAGGCACGTCAGTTGAGCTTTTGGCACAGATGCCCAAGGTGCAGTCCGGGTCGCTGTTAACGTTGTATTCGCCTACCCTTACGCAGGCGCTGGAGAGCGAACAGAAATTAAAATTATTCCAAATTCTTCTATTTATTGAAAAATTAAATCAAAATGCTGACAATTAAAAAAAAGGGAGAATCCATTATTTTTAGCATTGCAGGTTATGAAAAAATGCCACTACAATAAATGGAAATAACAATAATTATAATCATATAAGAATAATTATTATTCTTACATCTGGTGAGTCGCCGTCTTCGCTAGAGCGCAATGAGCAGCAGTGAGCACGACGCGTTTATTTATAATGGACCCAGCGCACAGATAATCAATCCGATTAGTGATTTTATCTATGAAATCAGTTAAAATAAACAAATTAGTTTTGAAAAAAATGATAAACTAAAAATGCCAATATTCTAAAAATACAGGGAGCATGAAAATTCTGGATTAATTGTGTCTTGACTGAAAAACATTTCGATTGTAGAAATGTAAACCAATTTAGGGACTTTTTATGTACAGTATTGATTGAAAATTCGCCAAGCCAAATTGAGAATTAAATTCTGGCAAATTTTGCTCGATCGTGGAGGTGAGAATTCCAAAAATCGAACTTTTCGAAATAAGAAATCTCTGAGAGAAATATTTACTATCCCATACTTGTGAACCCGACTCGAACGGCCCACGGATGGCTTCCAACGCCTTTGTACTTGAGATTCCAATAATTGTACAATTGAGGCTGGCCGCAGCTGCCATGAAACTGGGCCTTTTCTGTCGTCCATGGCGAAGGACATGTGTCCGGACAGCATACGAGAGGTTCGTTACCCTTGTACCCGCATGTCAGGCCCCTCAGCCTGCCAACAGTGTCAAAATTGTACCGAAAGAACAAAACCAATAAATAAAACTTGATTTCAAAATGTATCCTTTCAAAAATAGGTGCTCAAATAAAGGTGTAAGTTAATTTTACTGAAAAACGTCCTCTAATATTTCATTTTCGTGGGCTGGAAGTTTCAATGCAGGTGTCCCACCGAGCCTAACACTTTGTTAAATGCACTGCAGAAACCGTCGTGTGCAATTAAGTCAATTCTGTTTTGTAGAATGGTTAATCACGCTAATTATGGTGTCCGGTGGTGTCCGGTTGGCGCATCGCCCGTGACACTGAACCTTTCTCCCCGACTCAAACCCGTATGAAGTTCAGCACTAAGCAAAACACAAGCCAAATGTTCTCTGGTAAAATTGGGGTTCCCAAAAAACAATCTAAATTTTCAGTTTTCCGGCGTTTTGAAAAATTAAATAAGCTCTACTGGTACGCACTTGTCAGTCTGTAAGCAAGATTGCTGTATCAGTTGAGCCATAACGGTACACTCGCCAAGAGGAATACAGGTGGACCCAGGTGAGCAGAGGAGTTCTTGACCTCTGGCAGATCCGTCGGTTGCTATCATTCTCGGGCTTCTGTCACTTTCCTCTTCAATGACCATTCCTATCAAAAAGGCAAAAAGATTCCAAAAAAGATTTTTGACCACTTCTCCAGGCAATAACTCGGGAAAACCGTCGACTCAACAGCGGCCAAATCTCTCAAAATCTGATGGTAAATTTTTCATCAATTGGTTATCTATAAAACCAATTAAAGCAACTTCCTCATCATCTATAAAAGATTTCTTGAAAATAACAGACGTGCTTGAAAATTCTGAAAAAATATGTGAGAATATGTACCTGAAGCGTTGGAAAGAAAGAAAGAAATCAAATTCTGATTCTGACGTCTAGGTACAAATCAGTTCGAAAATCATGAATTTGGTTCAAACATTCACGTAGCAACATAATTATGGTGGTAGTTGTTCTCCCTCGAGGTATTAGATCGGTGGCCTAAATATAGGAACTATCTAAGGACCACTTTTAGAATTTTCTGAAAGTGAATAGAGGTCTGCCATCGAAAATATTAGTTACACCTGAAGGCTGCATTCGCTATCAAATGACAACCGAGGCCATCAACGATGGTAACTTTTCGGCCCTGAACGAGAGGAAATCACTGTGACATCAGCTCACGGACAGAGAAATTCTGTGATCTATTCATTTTTAATGTAGAACGTTAGTAAAGAGGACGGTTTCCCCCATTTATTGCCTTGAAAAGTGTACAGAAGGTCAAAATATCACGATTGTGGAAACGCAGACCCTTTTTCGCCGGTCTGTAACGCCGAAACTATTGAGCCTCCCGACAAAAGTCATTGTATCAATTTTGCTGAAAATTTATTGATCTAAAAGTATTCTAATAGCTCTCCATGCCGCAAAATGCAATGAGAATTGGCTAAAGGTGAAAAACTAAAAAATGTTTTCGATTTTTCGATTTTTGATGATCGCGGAGGAAGCAAGACAGATCGAAACACGAAGATATATCCCTATTGACTCGAACGACAAATCGAAAATTCATCAACTAGCGCAATTTTTTCAGGGCAGACTGGTGTAATTTAATCAAAATCTGACTTAATTGACTGTACTTACAAGGCCGAATGGACGGGTTTTTAAATCTACGGTCAAAGAGTGTCTTAAAATGAGTAGAGTTTTTTTCAGGTTCATCTCCCGTGCTATTATTCAAGGGTATACGCTAGCGGTTGAAGGTATTGCGAGAAATCGATCAACATAAAACTTTAGATGTACCTACCTAACGAAATGTATTGTAAGGAGTATTCACATTTTAAAATATATCAAGATAATTGCGTACCTGCAACGAGCCGAGTCGTTCCTGAAAGGTTGGGAATCGCAAAGAGCAAATTTTGACTCAGGATGCAAAACCAGAAATTGCACGATATCGTCGAGGTCATTTTGCTTGGTTTTAAATGATCAGCAACCGATTATCAAACCATCACGCCATTTTTATCTACAAAAAGCAGCTAAAATTGAAGAAAACAGTTTACACACCTCCAAATCACCTGCAGATATAATGACGCAAAATAATCGTGGTACCTAATTTGGCTGGACTTGGAAATATCGAAATACGAAATATCCGAAAATATCCAAAACTTGAAAACGTAGTCTCATGTATTGATATTTACCCAAAAATTGAAAATTATTTATAAATATCAGGCTTGTACTCAGCATACCGTATAGCAGAACGTACCAGTCCATGTATTTCGATGTAGGTACCTAAGCCAATGTCGAAGAACGAATAAATTCTGGTACTCCAAGCGAAGTATCCTACCACATCCCCCCTGCTACACAACTTCGCTTTGTTACGAACTTCCGTTCTAATATCTACTATTTCATCATCAGCCATTTCTAAAGAGCTGGTGAATAGCCAATTTATATCAAAATATGTGTTGTTGAATAACTCGTACTCAATAGATGACGTATACCTCTTTCTCCTGTAGATACTGAAGCTGTTTTTTCCAAAATTTGCAGCGTTTTCACTTTAACTTTGGATTATTACATAAAAAATTGATAATTTTTCAGTTGTTGGATTTTTTACCTCTTTTACCTCTTACATACCTACCTTTTGCATTTTTTATGCATTTCAAATAATTTTATGCTTACAAAATTGTTGTAGAAGTCAGATAAGATCTGCCTATTGCAAGGATCGTCAGAATTTGGATATGCAGTAATAGACTCTTAGTGACCTCAATAAGTTTGTTGGCCTTCCGGGTCCTTTGTGTTTTCCTCGAGCGATTATTACCTTTTCGTACCGAATTACCGACGTTTTTAAGGTAAATAGGTCAAAATGTGGCTCTCCGAAAATCGGCTCCACACAAGAGATTTCCTCGTTTAGTCCATTCACACCTATAAGTGGTACCGATTGTTCTATGTTGAGTAACAACCTTACATTATCGGGGTTTGGGGCGTACAAAAAGGTAATCGGGAGCCGAAAATCCCCCGTGGTGGGGAATCACTTTCCCCGGGGATGGACTGTCCGAGCCAGGCATTCCTTCCTATCCTGTAGCTTCCTATCCTGGCTCTTTTATATAAGACCGGCAACCCGCACTTCGGAAGTTGTCAGTTCCTCCAGGATCACCGGCTGGGCAGTTGCTCGTGTTTTTGGGATTTATGAACTTCGCTCCGAGGCAGCCGTCGATTCATGATACACGCATCAACATGTTCAAGGTAGGAAATAATTTCAATTTTCATTCATCCGAGAACATTCGATAAAATTAATTTAGACGAGCATGAACAATATTAGAAATTAGGTATCTCGTATGTAAGTTTAAATTAACAAATTCCTATGTTTAACGAGCTGGTTTTCTGAGTAGGTATTGTATTATTTTTTTTATTTATGCTTCATGATAAGGTGAGTTGCAATTGAAAAATTCGCTTAAAATTGACCTCAGGAACTAAAAAAGTCATGGCGACCACAATATGAATATTTAAAGCATACATGAACACTCGCAGCAAGAACATGATTTGGAAAATTTACGAATATTTAATATAGGAAAATGTATAAAATATATCAGGTCGAATTGAGAATTTTTCTAATCTCCAAAATTTTCCAAATCCAATTGAAAATTTTCCAAAACAAATTAAAAATTTCTCAATTGCAATTACTGAATTGGCTTGAAAAATTCTCAATTTGTTTCGTACAATTCTCGAATCGACATGATATCGCTATAATAATGAGATGTTCCAATAAATCAAATATTTAATACCTATCACTTTGCTGCGTTACCTATATCAATTGTTTTTTTTTTACCATTAACAAATAGCCAAACTGAGGGAAAAAATTGGATGGTATGCAAAACTCTGATGACTTATGGGCTATGCGGGTTATCAAATTTATAGTTCAGTAGAAACCCTAAGCATTCATCACCCCATGGACTACACACAAAAAATAAGCACGTAGGACCATCATTGTAGGACAAATATCGCTTAAATCGGTTCATTTTTGCGGTCAGTAAAAAAAGAAAACATGTAAAGACCCAAAACAATAATTAAGTACTTAACGAATAAAATAAACTAGTTAGGTATCTGAACTCTAGCTGAACATTATTATGGGCTCTGCCTAAACAAACATCCCAGTTCAAGGCAATAAAAATTGAGTATTGAGGGAGAAATGGCACTATTTGCAAATGTGCACAGAATAGGACCGGAGGTAGCATGTGGAGGAGTTACTCAATTTTTTTGTACCCAGAGATTTTTGAACCCACAAAAATCTCGAGTTATTGATAAAGAGAGAATGGCTTTGAAACTTTGTTCCATAGAATGCAAAACGCTTAGCTCAGAAAATGTAGAAATTTTTCATCACAATTCACGTAGCAACGAAATTATCTCAAAAACTTCAAGCGTGCCAGAAAAATAACACAAAATTCAATATTTTTTTGCTAATGTATACCTACACTTGACTTTTCGGACGTTCGATTTTTCAAAAATCAAACACTAATTGTTACGTAGTTTATCGAATCGCTTCATCCACAGCTGACGATGGGGTCTTTATATTCTAATGATTTCCGACAATTGCGCGAAAATCGTTATCGAAAGAGAAACTGTGGGAGGACGAGGGGGAAAAAGGTATCGAAACAATAAACGGACAATCTCTCTTTCGTTTCCATTTTTTAAACGGCGTCCGTTTTTTGAAGGCTAATTTCGCTGCCATTGACCTTCACCATGGGCTAACGATGAGAACTGATCGCCGTTCAGTTTCACGCCGGAGGACGTCCCGTTTGCCTCATTACCCAATTTGAGCCCAACATCTATCAATTCTTGGGGGCAAAGGGCAAAAATAATTTATCACCCGAAGCGACAAGAAGTCCTTATGTTAATGAAATGAAAACAATTTGGAAAGTAGCTGAAAACAGTGCGGCAGTGCACAGATAACACAATACTTCGATATTAAACATACCTACACAATTTAATTATATTTGAAATTAATTATGTATAAAATTATATATTAATTATATTATAAACATTTAAACATATAAAATTTAATTATAGCATATTAATATAAATAAATGAAATTATATATTAATTACATGTACAATTTTAACAAAATCTTTGCTAAATTTGGACGCAAATGCTGGTGAATGTGCAAGATCGACATTTGGGTGTTGAGTTCAGACTGGGCGCTTGTCTGAGCGCATGCCTGGCTGATTTGGTAGCATTAAATGAAAATTAGAAAATTTTTCAAATTGGATTCAAAATTTTCCGAACCAAATTGAGAATTTTCCGAACCAACTCGGTTTCAATTGATATGGAAAATTCTGAACTTGGTTTAGAAAATTTAGTTCTAATTGAATTCTAAATTTAGTTACGAAAATTTTCGATTAAACTCTGCTATATTTAGATTAAAATTCTAAACGGTAGTAAATCCTGAACAATTTAAAAAAGTTACTTTTGTTTGAGGAATTTAAAAAAGCGATATTTTATTTTGAACTTTTCTTCTGCACCTATCTATTACAATAGGTACTATGTGTATAAAATGGGCAATAAAATGCACAATTAACTTGCACAAGATTTCAGGTCGGAAGAGCGGAAAGGCGCCTGAGAAGAGAATAAATTATCGAATTAACCAATTCGAGCAAGAGATAAGAAAATGTCAGCCTTAGGATGCAAAATCGACATAAAAGCTAGACTATCGTAATTATTTGTCCATTAATATTGGTCACTTGCTCGTCGTGCTATGAAAAAGCCTTGAAAAAACCATCGGTCGGTTGAAAAGGTTATGGTCGAACGGGTTCATGGTTGGATTTAGAGAAGCACTAGCTGCTTGCGCAGGTCGTCCGTGGACTTTCGTTGACCCGTTTCACCCATCCAGCTCAGCTGTTTCTCCATTTCACTGTCTAAAAACTCGATTCCCCACTCGACGCAGCCGGCATTTCTCTCTCGAGAATCAACAAACTGACCGACGATACAAATTCGACCTTTCTAAACCCGTTGCCTACTCTTGCGCAATGGGAAGACTCTATGTTGTGTTGGTGTTGGCGGTTTTTTATAGTTCAAAAACGAGGGAACGAGTGTGGCCAATTTCAAAATTTGGTTAAAGAAAATGAGCAAGGGAGCATTTGGATGTTTGACAATTTCGAAGGCTGTTGGGGGTCAAAAATGTCAAGAAACTCACTATGCAGATACACGCCTAAAATTCTTAAACATTCCTGTTCAAGAAATTCAAAAAATATTAAATTGAGCTATGGCCATTTTTGTAAATGACTACAGACGGACACTCACACACTCGTTCAGGAAGCAATTCTGGCTAAAAGCGTGAAAGTAAAAGTTAAAGCCGAATTATAAGTTGTTGATAGAATACCATTGAATGGTTTACTTTAATAAATTTATATCAAATTTATCATTAAATGATTTAATTTATGGTGATAATTCAATTTAATTAATGATGATTTAATCCAAGATGATAATTCAATTTAATTTATGATGATTTATGATTCTGTAATTTACGATGATCATTTAATTTAATTTATGATGATAATTTATAATGATCTAAAATTTATTAATTTATTAAATGATTAAATTTATTATTAAATGATTTACTTTAATAAATTCATATTCAATAAATGTATATTAAATTTATATTTAATAATAAATATTACATAAAATTTTGTGAATTACAGATACCTCTACTATTGGCCGGTTGTCTATTGGGAACATCAATAGCAGCATCAGACCCTCCCATACCTCCAGGTAAAACCGTCTTCCATTCGTACGTTCAGACCCTCTCCTATGTGCAAACTTATCCAGCTGGGCAATTTTTTCATAAATTCAAATTTTGAATACGCGGCAAAGTTGAAGACAATTTCAAATTCCTTGTGAGCCTATTGGGGGTATGGGGCATATTATGATTCCCATATGTGGTATATTATACCTCATTTCTCACCAAAAATGTATCAAACATTACGCAATTTTTTATGCGATAACCTTCATGACTCATGAATCATGAGTTTATGAGCTTTTATAGAAGAAAAACCGAGCATTTTGACGGCTCTCACCCCAGTTTTATGGTAACGACCAATTTGTTTTCTTTTGGTAGAGGAAAGTGCCCAAAAGTGGACCCCTCCCCAAAAGTGGACCCCTGGCATTTTAGGCTCTGTACGGTGCTGAACTTGACCGAAACCAAGCGCAACTAATAGTTCCCACTTGTGTGACAACATGTAGGAGCCCTCACGTCGTCCACTTCATCTGCCGGCTTTCAGTTCGCCATTATGTGATTTCTTGTATTTTAGAATTATTACAGTGTCATACGTTATTCGACATTTCTCCTACACTTTTGAAGGTAAGGCTTCCAGCATGTATTATTCTGAAATAGTAAGGAATAAGGGTAATATTTATCATCAAGTTATCTCACTTGAACGGTCTGTTAAACATTGAAAGAGTAACGAATAATTAGGCTATAGTCGCCTAAAGTGGACCCCCCTTAGTGTCCTACTGCGGAACCCGTTATTTTTCATGTTCAAACATCTGCTGAATCTGAAAAACGTCTCAACTTCGAAGAGAAATCAAGCAGTGAAGAAGACAGCGTTTTGTCTGGGTCGTCCGTGATGGAGACTTTGCCTGGAGTAACGCCTTCAAAAAATGATGATGCCTAATCGGAAATCGATATATTCATTAGCATTAAAGGATAATTTATTGTTATTATATACTTACTATTGACTTAGCATTGTTTTATGTGAATTAATCTCATTCCTCCATTTAATTTTCCATCCATTTTTGTAATATTTAGTAGGGGTCCACTTTAGGCAACTTTTTTTGGGATTGAAAAATTGCAGGGTTTTGAAAAATTTATTTTTTTATTACTATTTCTTAGTATAATTTTATAAATTGAAATTGAAATTAGATAGATAGATAGATAGATAGATAGATAGAAACGATGTTTATTTTACAAAATTCCAAGTATTAAGATCAAGTGAAAAACATCATAATGGCATGGTCTTAACCGTCTGCCAGAGGTACTAAGTACGTTTTTATTAATATAATTGAGCAGCAGGACATCTTATAGCAATACACACACATAGATAGTAATTTGATTAGTTTAACAAAATTGTATATATTTTTCGGCATCTCCAATGCATCATGCATGCATCCATCATGCATCCAATGCATCATTATGTCCCTCAAATGTTATTTATTTAACAGGTTTAATTTTAATTGTTAGATATGTTTCTTGTATACCTAATAATGACAGAATTTTAATTATTGTAGTCCCTCCCACTTCAGACTCTTCCTGATACTTGCTGGATGGGTGGTCATGCGTTATTTCCCAAAATCCCGGTGGCTTTTTCTCAGTCTGCATCCAGTAAACCCTTTATGTACGAGGTAAGATCCTTCCTGGCCAAACTTGACAAGATGCCAGCTCCATCCTTTCCATTCAGCGTTAGCCCCGTGTCGTGTGACCAGCGAAACGTTTTACCGTCCACTATCAACGTCGCGTTCCGAACCTGGGCATTCATTTCCGGTTTGTGCTTTTTCAACTCTTTCCTTATTTGAAGTAGAATTCCTCTTGTTCTTCTTACGGTTATTGGCAGGTCAGGCTGTATGGAGATGGAGGTGTCCTTTAAATTTTTCACATTCCCAAAAATATTTGCTATGTCAGTTGCGGTAGCGAACTCGGCCAATACTGGAGCTTCCATATTTGTTATCTTTCCCAGCGGGTACGCTTGTGAGATGGACACCTGGGTCTGCAACACTTCATTGCATAGTTGTTTGACAAGACCAGCGCAGTTGTCATTGGGTTTTCTTCTCAGCCCAAAGAAAAGCAAGTTTTTCTTCCGAATCTGGATCTGGCACTCATCCACTTCCTTGCGCATGTCTTCGCATTCCTTTTTAACAGCGGCTAACTCACTTCTTAGATGAGCGTTTTCCTGCACCAGACGGGCCATCTCCTCTTTGATGCTCTCAACATCATCTTTTGTAGCAAGGTTTGCCACTCGGCTTTCGAAAACGCCCACTATCAATCAGGGCCGTCCAGAGGGGGGGGCAAAATCCCCGGGGCCCGGGGCCCAAGGGGGCCCGGGCCCGCCCGTGGGCCTTTTACGTACTAATATGCAAATTAGAAAAAATGCTTTTATTGACCGGGGGGGGGGCCCGGTCGAGTCTTTATCCCCGGGGCCCGGCTTGGCTCTGGACGGCCCTGCTATCAATGAGCGCAAATCGCTGACGCTCATCTGCCCAACCGCTCCTGATTCATCCATGGCTCTCTCTTTTGTGTTCGGCGAAGGTGCCTCTTCAGTACGCGGCCCTTTAGAACTCGCTGACGATGAGCGCTTAGGACTCTTCACCATCAGTGGCTAGTGTGCGCCCTTCTGGGCTGGTACTGAGTGTCGTTGGTTTTTGGGCGTGAGACAAGATAGCGCCAAGCGATGACGAATGAGGGCGGAGCTTCCCTCGGATCGGTGACAGACTGACAGTCCCCACTTAACGCAACTGTCTTATCGCAACTCCGGATCTCCGGTTCCTCGAAATTGCTAGCCAATTCGAAGAATTTTAGGCAGTAAAAACATATTATCGGGCGACTCACTGTTGAATTTGATGCGGCGAAATTGTGGCGAGTTGCAATGGGAAAGGACTGCCAAAAAATCCGAACTCGATCTTGCTTTTCACTTGCGAAAAAAACCAAAAAATACAGAGCCGATATGACCTCGTCCACTGCTCATGGCGAACCCCGAAATTGAAATTATACAAAACATTACCGTGCTATCGTTACATGCATTTAAAAATGTGTTTTTCATTGTTCTATATTTTTTATTGATAAAAAACAAAATGGGGGTCCACTTTTGGGCACTTTCCTCTACCTATTCACCCAAGCACAAAAATGATTCTTACAGATAAATAAATTTAAAGCATTTTCGGTTCCTATACACTTTTTTTCCCATTAGTATAGCGTTCCTTATAGGATGAGATCCCTGACTTCCTCAGCCGAGTGTGGTCGAGAATGCAATTTATGCGTTCATCAGGTTTTCGGTTGTTCGAATGCGAGCATCATTTTTCAAATCTCGCTTTCACATTCATCCCATCAATTTTTCACTTTCTCGATCCCCCAGCTTATAAGTAACTTGGTATGAGTATTATTTTTGAATGACTCAACGTAAATCAGATTGAAGCATACCTATATTCTTCAAACTATTTTTCTAGTTTATCGTCCGAAATAGAATTTTCGTAATATGAGCTTTTTTCAATTTTTTAAAATAAATTTTTGAATAAAACGAGAAAAAATTTTTTCAATAAAAAAAATTTTTTTTTATCAAATAAAACGTTGGCGTACCTATCTTTGTGGTACCTATCGCCATAGGTATGTATTATTTTCTAGAGAATTTTTCCCGAACACAAAAACGAATCAATATGGCTGCTGTGGGTCAAAAATAAGAGCAAAAATCTATAAAACAGTTTTTTTTTTATCCGTCAACTCAACGTGATAGGCATTCCCGTTTTTTACCTGGGGCGATCTTCAACGTATACCACAGTTCTGAGCCTGATGGAAAAATATTTTTCTCGTGCAGAATTTCAACAAAGCAAAACGTTGATCCTCCGAGTATCCCCGGATAAACCATAAACCAAAATGATGATAAATTTGAAAAAATATTTGTTAACTGAAAAAATAGAATAAAATAATAATGCGGAATAATCGTAAAAAGCATTTCTCACCCCGGACCTAAGGAAGGGAATTGTTTTCATCTTCGTGGCTGATGGGGTCTGACTTTCATTGGATGGCAAGGCACCTGTTACCGAGCCGGAAAAGGAAGAAACCGCATACCGTGATGAAATAGAATCAGCTACTTCCAGGGATTGGACCGGTGCAACGGCATTGTTAGATCGTTGATAAGAAGTGTAGCCACTTGGGTACAAAATGTACGTGTTTAACAGTATATCTCATAATGCCTACTTCCTCGAGTCATTTGCTTCAAATAGCGACGCCAAATCGAGCGTTTAGATTGAGGGAAGAGAAATTTTACAATTCATTAGTTCATTTTTCTCCTGCAGGCTTCTTTATCCAGACTGGCTAATATGCTGCTTATGTAACGGAAAAGTTCCATGCGGTCAAGCGTAGTAATGGGTAGTAGGTAGACATGGACTAATTTTGGGTCCAACGTACCACCACGTATCATGTACTACCAAGCGTGCTATATTTTGCCTTTCTTGCCAGAAATTTTAAATAATTGAAAAACTTCAAAAATAGTTGTGAAATTAGGTGCATCGAGGGAAGATTTAATTAGAAAATCCCACTGCTAAAATATTGACTCGTATGTGATTCTTATTGTCACTTTTACCAAACATCATCGGCTTGTTAAATTTACCGAAGTGGGCGGCGTCATAGTCTTTCTTGGCGTTCCTTCTAATAATAACCGTAGGTACTTATCACATGAGTCACTAAATCACTAGACCTGTTCGTATCTGTCGGATTCTCATACATATGGGACCTCATAACGAATCGTGTTTCTGCCGCAACTTTGTCTATGGCAGTAACTCGATAGAGAAATTCGAAAAAATTGACAGTTGAAATTATTTAAAAATTAAAACCAAGACAAATTAAGGTACGCCAGATAGAGCCAAGAAGTGATACATTGCTGAGTAATGTATGTGAGGATGTATTTAAATTTGGAAAATGAAGGTACTACTTTTTTGAGAAAAAATCTGGTACCTAGTTATAATATGATATCGACACCTGGGCGGAGAACAGAAGACTGATATATTACGAACCTAACATGAGCTGTGTTGACGTAACTCTAGGTATTGTAAAAAAGAAACGATCAATGGGATCATAATGGGAAACAAGGGGATACGTATAGGTACATTACCATTTTTACGCAGTCTCACACGACGCCCGAAAAAAGTCCGAAATTGGGATTCGCTTGGTTGATCCTCCGCATATTAATAGGAGATCATTGCTTTCCCTTTAATAGGCAATTATACCCACGATGTTCACACCTAGGATACTAAACGACGATAGGCCCTCATAAACCACCGTTTAGTTACCTAATGTACCTTGTTACGTGCCGAAACCCGATGCCGCGAACGAACGCTGTAATTGGATAATATACCAACTGCTATTCAAGGGTTTTTTCTGTGAAGGATCATCATGAATACATTTCGAAACGATGAAGCTAAATCACACAAAAAAAAAACCTTGAAACAAAAACCAACACATTTTCATGGAGTGTTGAAAATTTTTTTTTTTAATGAACCAAAAACTGGCCAGTTTGTTGGTTGAAATTTCTTAATCATGGTTTAATGTATCCTTATATTTATGTACGGATGCTTGTAGGTATCCGTTTTTATGGCATTTGAAACTTGATTTTCAACCCAAAAGAACTGCACTCTGAAACAAAACGTTTCGTAATTAAAAGGAAATTCGCATTCGATAGCGAGGCCTAGCGTACCCATGAACGAACATGAATTGTCCTGTACAAACGAGGTAACCCCACATTAAAGGGTAGGATGCCCCATGCAAACAACCCGACAAACTACAATTAGTTCATTCGACACGAAAAAGGTTTCACTTAACTCCGAAAGTAAAAGTGGTAATATACTTTCTCTGAGGCAGGGGACTCTTGTCGCCCGGCTGGCTCCTGCAAATCCTTTTTCCGCGTTAAGGCGTCAACTTGCGTAACGCGAAGACCTGCTACACATAAGCGCCAACCTAAAACGAGTCGAGAATCCTTAATTCGAGGATCGGCCGGCGAGATAAATTAAATAAACCGGCCCGCTTCCCGAATTTCAATTTTCGAGTTCGAAATCCAAGGACGAAGTAGGGGAGTCAGGATCTCATATTGACGAACAGTTGAATGAAAAATTTGTTAACCCCAGATTTAGCGCTCTAGTATAATGTCTCGGATTCTATTGGTAGACCATAACTCTTGGTCGAAATCAAAAAGGCATTATTTTGGCAATTTTTCAGGACGATAAGAACTTACATTTTTACTTCCATATTTTTAAAATACCTACTAAATTTTTAAAAATTACCTTTTTTTGTTTAGAGGTAGAAAAAATGGAAAACTCTCGCTCACGTTTCAGTAAAAACTGCCCCAAAATGTCAGCTTTGCAACGGCATTGTCATTTTTCTATTTATTCCGCTTTTTAGAGGCGAATCGACCTTTGAATGCAGAAAAACGTGATTTTTCGCAGCAATCTCGGTTTTTCGGCAATGTTTCGAGTTTTTAGAAAATTTCATGCAGAATCCAAGGGTTCTATCATTCACGGGCCTTCTAATTATGGGTTTCAGAAGGTTTATTGATAGATTGATTGATAGGACAATTGCTAGAAGGATATTGATTCCAGAATAAATACTTAGAACCAAATGCAGCATGATAGATGCCCCAAGATAATTTGTTCCCCTTTCCTTTTCAGTTTACGGCTCAAGTTCGGACGATTTTGACATCAACAGCATCAGCTCGTATCTGGATGACGATTCATCATCATCATCGTCTTCGAGTACCAAGCTGGCAGGAGGTTCAGGAACCTTCAGCTACACCAATTACAACCAACATTCTTCCAGTTTAGCTTTGCCGACTGCCGCCGCTTATAAGTCGTCAGCCTCGACCAACTATCCGCCGTTGCCAGGATCGACGGCAGCCACGTCTACCGGGCAGTCCTTCAGCTCTGGCCAGTCAGGCTCTTCAGCTTACTATTCTCAGGGTAGTTCTGCTTCGCCGTCAAGCTCGCCTTACGGCTCCACCCAGTATGGCTCGGACTCGTACTCCGGCAGCAGCAGTTACGGCAACAGCTACAAAGGCGATTCCGGATCATCGTCATCGTCAAGCTCGTTCAACTTCCCACCGGCTGGAAGCGACGCGTTCGAATCGACTAATGACGACCTGAGGGGCCAATCGCAGTACAGCTCGTACGAAAGTCAGTACAGCGCTGACCCTGCTCAAGGAGGGAGCCTACCGAATTACAAGCCGCAGCCCAGCTACAAGCCGCAATCCGGTTACAAGCCGCAGCCGAGTTACAAACGCCCCTCGCGCCCCAACCCCTACAAGGATTCTGCCGGACCTACGGGTCCTCTCTACAGTCCCGGAAGTTCGCCCTACGGATCACCGGATGCACCATTCGGATCCTTCGACGACCATGACCCGATGTCATCAGCCGGCTCGCCATTCTTCGACTCGAGGCCAACCTACAACCCGTACAATCCGCAAGCGATGGCTTCCAACTACGGAGGTTTTGACGAGCCGGACAACTACGCCAATCCGTGGACGCACGATCCATTCATGGGAATGCGCGGCCGCCCGCAGTACGAACCGGGAACCCCACCGTACTTCAAGGACTTCATGTCGTACAAAGGCCATCATCAGGACCTGCCCTACAGTCCGAACTCGCCCTACAGCCACTCCTACCCCAAGCCTCATTCGCCTTATTCTGGCAGCCGTCCCAGCGGCTACCGAGGACCTGGGCCGAAATACTCCAGCGGTAAAGGAAGCAGATACCCGAGGCAACCGAGGCCTGGCTACACTGGGATGCGAGGCTATTCTGGAGGACCTTCGTCTCACCACTCGCGATACCCCAGCCACCACCCAAGACCCAGCAGTGGCAGACCCTATTCGTCGTCGTATCCCTCCCACCGTAAGTAAGACGTTCATTGACGGGGTCAATTACAAAAACCGCCATAGCTCCCACAATTCTCAACCTTTTCTCAAATTTCTTGAACTGGAATGTTTGTCTGGGCAAGACCTATCACCCTGTTTAACCGGAATTGAAATTACTCACATTACTTCCGATATTCTAGCCACAAAAATGAACCGATTCTTTCGTACTTGATCTTAAAATCCTTGTTTTACTTGGCAGAATAAGTATATATTTTTTATGGAAGTATTGTGTGTTATCTATGCACCACTGCCTTGACGCTCAATTATGGAACTTTCTTGATTTCAGGATACCATTAAAACAGACACCCCGGAGGATCCTATGAGGCTGTGATTCTTCATTGCTCAACGCCAAAAAAGCTCGTTTCCCGCTAAGCGTGGAATAGTTTTAAGTCAGTTGTTTAATGTTCTATTCGTTATTTATTTATTGATGGTACTCTGTTGTTGTTATCAAATTATTTTTTTTTTGTATATTATACAATTACCTCAAGTGCATTCTGTAACTGCCCCGTTTTAATTTATCCAACGTAGTTTAAGGCTTTCGAGGCAGCAGAACACGTCCAGCCGATAAAAATGAAAATTTTGTAGCCCTTCAGAAAATTTATGGCTCTAAAAAATATATATATATCCTGGTAAAAACTATACTTATTTCCATTACAATCCGAACGTACAGGTTAAAATAATAATACAAAAATCAAGCTAAACGAATAACAGTGATCACAGCCACTTCAAATAATCCTAAGCGATGAAATATCTTAAATAAAATTTTAATATTTTCTCTAGCAAAATTCATTCATGTAACAAAAATAATGAGGCATTCAGTGCCTCTAATTAGATGACTTCTTCCAGGATGGACATTGCAAGGCCACGTCCGGCGGAGTCAGCGATGGCACGGCTTCGTTTCCAGGCGGTCTCTGGGGGGTCGCATCCTTCGCTTCTTTTACTGGCGTCGAATGGTGGTAGGATGATTTGGCAGACGATAATTGGCCTCCGTTCGACGACGATGGGCTCTTCGAACTGGAATCCGCCTGGAGGCGGCGAGAGTTTTTCATACGTCGGAGCGTCGACAAAGCCCAGCCGAGGCCCAAACTTCGAAAGACTTCTTCCAGGTCGGACGTCGACGTCGAGCTCGACAGAGTATCGATGAGGCTGTTATCGCGCATTTCTCGACTGCTCATCAGCTCGCCGGACAGCAGTTCGGAAATGACGCTGATGTCCTGTCGCTGGGACGATGAGATGTGCTTGGTAGGCGTGCTCTGCACCGACGATATGATCGACTCTATGTCGGACAGAGAATGGACTTTACTCTTCGGTTCGTCAGAGTGGCTGCTCTTGTCAGTCGTTTCAGGGGGAATCCTGGAAATAAGTAGAAACATCAAAATTAGTCGGGGAACGGTTTATTTTCTGCTTAGCATTCGGCAGGTACATTTGAAGGGTAAGGGGAAGGAACGAGGAATGTCACAAAAAGTACTTTTAGAGAAAAAGCAGGTTTTGTATTTTAAATTCTATGTTTTTTCCCCTTACACCGAATCTTTTGTTGCTTCTCAGTGCGACATTTATACTTTTATCCCCTTGGAGTTTCACTATACGGTTAGTACCTTTGAATTCCTACAAAATGCGCTATTAAGCTTGTTTTTGGGAAAAATGGACATTTCCTGTTCTTTCCCCTTACCCTTCATTTCATGAATTTATTCCTCTATGCACTGACCTGTCATCGTGGGGTTCCTGAGAGCCGGAGCTCGAATCGGAAAACGGTCTCGGCAATAGCGTCGGCGGCACGTCGATCCTGACGTTGCGGCCTTGGGCGAGCGTGGCTAGAAGTCTTTGAGCGCCTGCGTAATGATCGTCGAACAGTCCGGTGTCGTCATTGCGGCCGAATCCGGTGCCGGCTTGCGGTAAGATGCGCGACTCGACACGCCCCGGCACTTCTCGATAGGAGGAGCGGCTGTCCGACAGATCGATCGACGACGACGTATGAGAATCGCAAATTCGCTGAAGTTCGAATATGTTGCGCAGAAGTCCTGCGATCTGTGCAAACTGCCCTCGCCCGATCGAGGCCGGCGAACCGGGCGACTGAGGAACGGACGATGCGGTGCCGGCTACGCTGGAATCCCGACAGTCCACCGTATCTGGCGGCTGTTGAGGGAACAGGTCCGAATCGACGGTTACCTCGCTGCAGCTGGACACGTCCACGTCCGAGAGGCTCTGCCGGCTCATATTGAGCAATCTTGTGATGTAATGACGGAGAACCGGATTATGGTTACGGACGCTCATTTTGGACAGAATATCGCTCAATACGGACAGCTGGGCAGGACTCAGCTTCTCAGGGGGGCTGTAGTACGAGGTGGACGAATCTCGTTCGGGAACGGGCGTCTGCTGAGTAGCCTGAACAGCTGGACGGGACTGGTCCCGGCTGATTTTTATCCGAACGTTAATGCCTGCGGAGGGCTGAGATCCGTTCGACTTATCAGTGGACGAGTCTGAAACTCTTTCGAACTCTACTCTTTTACGAGGAAGTCTGGGCGTCGTGAAATTAGCTGGAGATGGCACCTGAGTTCCAGAAGCTCGAGATTCGGGGACTCGAGAGTCGGCAGCTTGGGATTCAGCTACGTGGGATGCTGAGTCGCTAGCTGATATAGGCGTTTCGCTGATCCCACCGCCATCTTTTGTCACCTCAGCTTCTTCAGCAGCGCTGCTTCCACTGCTGCTTCCTTCAGCGTTTAGTCTCCCTACAACTGTTTCAGGCGTTGGCAGCCTTGCCGATCCGTCAATTTCCGGCACTTCTCCCATTTCGGCTTCCAACTGTGATTTGACCCACCAAGGAAGGGATTTGTCCGTCGTATCTTCGCTGCACGACGTCTCGTCGACTGAAGAATCCTTAAGAAGGGCTTCGCGCTGCTGGATCAGTCTAGAAACTAAAGAGCTTACAGGCTGATGAGTTATGCTTACAGGTGGTCTGACATCGGCCTCTTGGGGAGTCGGCAATTTTTCGGTGGTCGTTTGTTTCAATATTGGTCCTGGAACAAAAAGGTGATGGCTTGATGAATCAAAATTTTTAGGGTTGATGGATCAAAAATCAATAAAATTTTAGCAGGAAGCACCTAGCTAAAGGCGGTTGGGCAATTCGGCCCAAAGAATGATTTTGGAAGTAAGACCTCAAAAAAAGTTTTTTTTTGTCCTTCATTCTATTTAGGTACCTACCTATTTATGAACTTAATGCGTTTTTAACAACAGCTGATGTAAAAAAAGAACTAAAATTTTGAACATTAATTTGTGTTTTTCAAAAAAAGGTGAACCGATTTTTGTTTCGCTGGAGTCAAAAAGAATGCCTGCTGTCAACCCAGTTCCTGTTCATTGATTTAGTAGCGGAACTTACGAGTATCTGCTGGTCGAGGAGGTGAATCAGCCTCGATGTTGGGGTACTGAAAAAATTTAAAAATTCTATCAACACAGAATGGACATCCAGAAAAAAAATTTCTGAGATTGTGATAGAATTTTAGGTTGAAATACGAAAATTGGGGCAAATTTTGATGATCCTCACCTGGCGCGCTTTCCTGTAGCGGCTTTCCTTGCTGAAATGACACAAATCCCTGATCGCCGAGTCGAAATCTTGTTTGGCCACTTCCTCTCGAATAGCTCTTAATCCTCTCTCGAGCTCGATTTGCCTTCTTTCAGAAAGTTGCTCAGCTTTTTTGACATGCAGCTCTTCTTCGTCGCGTATCATTTCCGACATGTCCTGGAGCATTTTTTCAGTGGAAGAAAAACGTTGAGGGATACAAAGGTACCTACCAAAACGTCCACTTTTCCGAAAGATAAAATTTCTGTTTTCACAACCCTACACAGTGTTTGGCGGGGTTAACTACAAATTTTGCAAGAACCAAGGGTTTCGATGCACTGACTCGCCTACTATTCAATTTTTAGATGTTTAGAACGTTATTTGTGAAATTAGCCTGATCAGTGAAGCAATACTGAAAGAAAACTCCAAACTTTCCAACAGTTGGCTTTTGCAGCCTAATTTTGAGTCGGTAAAATAATTTCCAATTCAAGGTCAAAAACGCGAGGTCGAAACCTGATTTATGCGTGAAACAATATTCTCTAACTCACATGCGGCAATTCGTCCATTTCCGACCTGACGACTCCCGTCTGTTGGACGTACTGCGAACATTTTTTCTCCGTGTGATCGTACAGTCGCACTTTTTTCGTTGACCTTTTCTTTCTGACAGATGCAGGTGGCCAAGTAACGCTGGAGTCGTCACTGTCGCTCGAAGTATCGTCGAATGATTCGCTAGAAATAACATTTTCGATAAAATGCAGAATACGCAATCAGAAATAGATGTTTTCTTGACGATTTTCTGCCACTTTCAGAACAAAATTGGTACGTATTGCTCGACCATTCAAGGCTTATCTTCTTCTAATCCACCCCTGAAAGAGCGCAGACCAAGAAAAGTTGAAAATTATGAATAATTTCCTAGTTTATGTTAAATTTGTGTTATTAGGTACTTGTAAATCAGGATTCGTGAGATGGGCAGCAGCTGCTTGATTTTCATCTCTCAGAAGCTGTAGTAAATAGAGATTCGGTTGCAATAAATGGCATAGGTGAGATAATTGAGCTTACGTTCTCGGTGGACAACTCCGGCGGCCATCGGAAACCTTAATTTGACTATTCGGTCTTGCAGGTTTCGGTCGGTTGTGAAGCATCGGGGGACAAAATACGTCGTTTTCAACATTTCTTTCGAATTTTCCACGATCTGGGCCAGCAACTCTCTGTCTGGTCGGTTCGCCTACGAAATCCGGCGGTGTAGCCGGCAGGGCAGTTCTTTCACTGAAATATTACAAAAGTTTGTTACCATCTAAACGATTGGGTGACGATAGTTATTTGTAGATTTTCACAGATTTACCTTCTGGTTTCTTTTTGAGACATTCGATGGCCATAGCTGGCCCTGACGACAGGTTGAACATTGGTTACTCTAGATATGGTAACGCCTTGGCTCGGGTTTTTCACAATTTCTCGTCGAGGCAACCGATTTTCTTTCGACTTTTCGTTGGCAAGGGCTCCTCGGACGCGGGCTAAGGAGTCTTGAAGCGCCACTTTGTCCTGAACTAATTCGTCCACCTCAGACTGTAACATTCGCAGCAATTTGAAAAATTCCATGGATATTTTAACCCTTAATGACTCGCGGTATCTTTTTGGAAGACCAAGTTCAACAACGTCCCAAAAATCCTCTGAGGCGTTAAAAACGTAAATATGCCTATCGTTAGTGAGTTAGAACGTAAATGTGCCTATCGTTAGTTGGATAGAAAAAATCTTAAATGCGGTTGTAGGGACAAGATTTTCGGGAATCGAGTTTCTGGAGGTATCATGAGTATAGGAGGAATCTCAGACCAGAGTATCAAAAGAATTTATTATCGAAATTATCTCCTCTTACGCAGCATACTCACCAAAGCGGCGGCCGAGTTATGCGCAGTCCCAACAGACGATAGACATTCTGAAAATTTTTGCTGCAACTCCTTTCTCAAAGTGTTAGCGGATCTCACTCCTGCTTCGGCTTCGTGTTGTTTTTTGAGCTCTTCTCGCTTTTTCTGCGCCTGATTTGCACGATTCCTGATCAGCGAGGCGATTTCACGAGCCTGTTGTCTCACCTGCAATAATAAAAATATCGAAATAAATTATACTTAAAAATATATACATTTTTGCAGGTAGGTAAAGTGAGGTATACCAACCTGTTGCAGCCTGAGCTTTTTTCTTCTTTCAAATTCTTCTTTTTTCGCATGTTCGACGTCAACTAGATAAATTTTCTGTCTTCCCGGATTCGACTGACGCATTTTCGAATGTCCTGCTCTAGAATCTGGTGCTCTTTTAGAATTAACAGAGTTGTTTTCTCTGAAGCACAAACCACAAGTGGGTGGAGATGAAAATCCAAGATGAAAGCAGGCAAGTACGAACTTATTTACGTTTTCACGGGGTCTTATTGTTGTTGCTTAGTTAACCCTTAGTAAAAGGTTTAACTGTGGAGTAAAAAATTAAAAGTAAATTGAGCATGTGAACAAAAACTGAATAGTCTGACTATTACTTACCTAAGCCAAGGAAGAAAACTGGAATTACCTGCCTCCAATCACGACAAGATTAGAGTAATCAGGTGAGAGAGCTTAATATCCAAATCAAATGGGAATGTAGTAAATTTCATAGTAAGTAAAGAAAATTTTAAAAATAATTACAATATCAGCAAAATTGTTTCTACTTCTTACGCGTTTTGACAGATGAAACACCCCAACGCCGACCGTGATCACTGTCACTGATCATTAATGTTTGACCAACAAAAAGAAAACGTAGCCGGTAGAGTAGACGGCAGTCTTATCACCTTATCAACCTGTTTGAGCGGGAGTGTTGTTATTGTTGTACCTGCTGCACAAAAAGGTCCTCCTTTGGCTGATAACTAGCATGACACAACTCAACATCCCTACTTTTCAGGAGAGCAAAAAGACTGATTCGCTGACAAATTCAAACAAAAAATTTTGTTTTTATGTATTTTCTCGCCTAATTGATAACCCTTCAACACTAAGAACATAGAAAAATTGATATTCCACCTCACCGCGGGGAAAATGCTATGCTGACGTAATAATTCCCCATTTATGCTATGCTGTTGACCAGATTTGGAACGAAAAACCGGGGTAATCAACAAAACCAGCAGCGCATTGCTTTCAATTTTTTGACTGTGAAAGAATTCAGTCAACACAGTCAGAAACTGTCAAAATTACCATTATCACAGACTGAACAATGACTAAATTTTCAATGTTTTCCATGATTAAACAGCTTATACTGTATCTTTCCATCATATTTACCTATGTAATATAAATAATAATAAATAAATAGAATAAAAATAATAAATAAATAGACTGTTTTAACAGTCTTTGCTTTTACTAAGTACCTGGCTATGTTAAAGGTAGTGACTATAAATTACATTTTTGAACGAAAATTCTGGTACTTAGGAATTGTCTCTCTCAGTAAAACAGAAAGTCGAATTGACAATCAAACTTAATCAAACTCACAGTGAAACAGAAACTCAATCTCATATTCAAACTAGAAGTCAAACTCACAATGTAACAGAAACTCAAACTCATAATCGAACTCGAAGTCAAACTCACAATAAACCGAAACTCAAACTCCCAATGTAACAGAAACTCAAACTCACAATGAAACAGAAACTCAAACTCATGGATAATCTTGAAGTCAAACTCACAATGGAACAGAAACTCATAATCGAACTCGAAGTCAAACTAACAAAAATCGAAACTCAAACTCATAGTTAATCTTGAAGTCAAACTTAAAATGAAACAGAAACTCAAACTAATAATCAAACTCGAAGTCAAACTCACAATGTAACAGAAACTCAAACTCACAATGTAACCGAAACTCAAACTCACAATGAAACAGAAACTCATAATCGAACTCGAAGTCAAATCAACAAAAATCGTAACTCAAACTCATAGTTAATCTTGAAGTCAAACTTGAAATGAAACAGAAACTCAAACTAATAATCGAACTCACAATCAACCGTAACTCAAACTCATTAATAATCTTGAAGTCAAGTAAGTTTGAATATGAGATTGACTTTCTGTTTCATTGTGAGTTTGACTTCTTTGTGAGGTTGACATAATGAGTTAGAGTTTATTGCGAGTTTGACTTCGAGTTTGAATATGCGATTAAGTTTCTGTTTCATTGTGAGTTTGATTTCAAGATTTTCCATGAGTTTGCGTTTCGGTTGATTGTGAATCTGACTTCGAGCTTGAATATGAGTTTGTCTTTCTATTTCATAGTGTTTCATCGATTTCGATTATGAGTTTGAGTTTCTGTTTCATTGTGAGTTTGTCATCAATTTCGTTAATGAGTTTGAGTTTCTGTTTCATTCTGAGTTTGACTTCGAGTTCAATTATGAGTTTCTGTTACATTGTGAGTTTGAGTTTTGGCTTAATGTGAGTCTGAGTTTCGGTTTAATGTGAGTCTGACTTCGAGATCGATTATGAGTTTGACTTCGAGTTCGATTATGAGTTTGAGTTTCGGTTTATCGTGAATCTGACTTCGAGCTTGATTATGAGTTTGTGTTTCTATTTCATTGTGAGTTTGACTCCGAGTGCGATTACGAGTTTGAGTTTATGTTTCATTGTGAGTTTGTCATCGATATCGATTTTGAATAACAGGTACACTGTGAGTTTGACTGAGTTGTGTCATTCTGCCGCTCATTTCCAGTTCTGCTCTGCGGTCTAAATCGACGATTGTGGCGTTTCACGCGAGTTTTTTAGAAAACTAATGGTTCCATCAAATCGGGCGCGAAAATTACGAAATTACGGCGAGATTACGTCTCATACGGTGTAGAACCTGAATCTGCAATAAAAGAAAATTCATCCGTTCGCCTTTCAGCAATATTTTCCGAAGTCTTGGCCTAGTCTCATGACCGAGTCTCGCCCGGTCTTGCGGCAATGTCTCGCCCAACCTGTCATGTTCTAATGCCCTGTTACTCATAGCTCGTTTCTGCCGCCTAACAGCTGCAGAACTACAATAAGACTATCTGACTCAAGGACCGTGAGAAGAAATTAAGAAAGAGGAATTCACTACAAAATGTTTATTTAACAATAATTCTTTTCATTTTGAATTTTCATGAACAACCAAGAAACACTGGAACTTTACAAGCAAATAAGCACAAGAACAACAGTAAAATCAACGTAAAACTACTCCGTAATACTCGTGTAAATCACCTAAAAATTTGTACTATTACGTTTTCAAATTGGTAAACATATTAATACTTGATGTATCTACATTTTAAAAATTCAGTTATTCACTCTCGTTCAAATTATGGAAAATGGAGGACTGCCAAGTGAGAGAAATCAGTGAACTCTCATCAACAGTACAAGTACCATTATTTTTAAACATACGAATGTTATTATAATTTATAATATTTTTACAATACAGTAATAATAATTGACATAAGATATCCTCATCCTTATAACTATTTTTGTAGCTATTTTATTTGCTGAGCTGTTTGACCACTTTTGCTGAAATCAGCCATGAAGAAGGAAATAATCTCGCAGGTTAGCCCACTCTCAAACTGAACGGACTTGTAATTTTGACTTCCGTAGTTAACAAGTAAATGGAAGTACCTATTGTAATTTTGTGATTGTTGCGGTTGAGGGTGAGAGATCGACTAGTAGCTGACACATAGAAGACGAACTCTTACCCTAGACGGTGTCAACCCCTAGAAAATGGAATTTTTTAGCAGTTTTTTGGAGTTTTTTCGAGGACCTCATTTTCATGATAAATACCAAATAATTTGCGATAAACTCCTCTTTTGTTAGGTATGCGCCTTTTACCTATTACAAAGACAAAATAGAACATATTGCGATAACACTGTTGTTGGCGCAGGTATTTTGGTTGGTTATTGTACAGATGTAACCATTATTTTAGGTCAAAACTAAAAAAAATTTCGGAAAAAGAGGATAGTGGACAGCGGGAGGTACCAGGTCGAAAACACAAAAATTCAAAAAACACGGTATTCTAGCAGCCGGGGGACTACTTATAGTAGTGGTCAGTGGGGGGGGGGGAGAGTAGCTGGATAAAAAGTAGTTATCGTTAAAAATGCGACACAACCCATCGAGATTTTGAATCTTCGACCATTCAGCGCTAGGCGGATTAAAATTGATAAAAAAACTAAGCAACCCGCCATTTTAAAGGTTGTCTTTCGCGAGAGGACCGAAGTTGTCCCGGGCGTGCCCTGCCGCTCTTCAGGAGGGGGTTGATATTAGTCGGAACAGGTACATGCGTTCTTTGCTTTGAAATACCTATTAGACAAACCGTTACGCGGTTGAACAATGGAGCTCTTCAATAATCTCTCGATTTCATTGTAATCTCATGTCATAGTCACACAGGTTTGTTAATCTAGTCAAAACCAATGAGATTTCAACGTGATCCCTACTAAAATTGTTCATAAGATAAGGGCTTCGTCCTCGTGACGAGACGTGACCTAAAAAGTCTGACTTTGAAAAATTTGATAAAAAAAATTGAAGTATGAAAGAAGAGAAAAAATGGTGAAAATCACTTGAGGAATTCAAAAGCGGGTATGGGGAAAGTTAACAGTTTTTAGCCATTCCCTCAGATCGGCATCTTCCGCGAACACAAAAAATACAAACGATTCAATAATTTGTTTGTAATTTTTCAAAAATCCGCTGTTTTAGGTTGAATCTCATCGTCATTACCGAGGCTTACCTGTAAATGATGAAACTTTACGCGTACAATGCTGAGCACATAACAGCTAGAGGATAAAAATATTATTCAACTTTTACGACAAGAAATGCTTACAATACGAGAATAAAATACATCTTTGGATTACTAATGCACTATTAAATTCGTTCTGACCACCAATCGTAAGGCTCGTAAAATTACATTTTGTACGAACCCTGTACTATTTTGGTACATGAGCTAATAGCACCTTTCCAATAAATGTTTTATTGCCATTACAGTTGAAGGGGCCTTGGAATTTTTTCAATGAAACGTTACACTTTTTGGTGAATTTCTCCTACCTAATTGTAGTTTTTGTATTCAACTGTTGGAACTCATTTGTGGAATTTCAGTTTCAATCATGAAAGTGGTACGAACCCGGAAATTAATTTTCTCCAGGCAATGACGTTAGAAAATTATTAAAATCGAATTCCAAGCAAAAGTTGTTGTTTTTGGTGTTCCAAAATCGTCCAGGGTTAGCGAGTAAATGGCTTGACATACACCACCGATGTTTTTTTTAAGAAGTAAAATTAACAAATAATGTTGAAAAAATTGTTAATATTTGTTGATGCGGCTGTGGTTGTTGTTGTGAAATCGTTGATTGTGTGTGTATGATGGTGTTGATGTTGGTGTTTGAGTCAATCATGCATCAATCGTCGGTGAATTGATTGTAATTCTCCGATAAGAGAGCCTGCAAAGAATTTGACGATCACGCTATTCACTCGATTGATAACGCAGTCGCCATGTTTTAAGAGTTAGCACGTTTCATACTTCTTATGATTGGTAAAAACATCATTGCTGCATGGCCTGCCGACGGACGTGTTTCTACGTCACAATCTAGGAAGCTAATAATTGTGGGAATTACGTCAGAAAAATATGAACACTTTTAACACATCTATCTGGTTTTGGACGGATTTCGGGGAATGAACGAAATTTTATTTACGCTATTTTCCAGGGCGCAGGGGCCCGGATAAAAATGTCCTGCTAAATCCAGGGCTCGAATCAAGGGCTTATCCAGGATCTTGTTAGTTCACAAAAGCCCATCAAAACATTAAAATTTCGGCATTTTCGATTTTAGCTTTTCCTAAATTTAGCAAAGAAAGATTATTGGGTAAAAAAAAAGGTGTACTAAAACCTATAGGTTCAACTTCAAGTTCTTCAAAATCGGTCCACTAGTTCCAGAAATGCATTAACGGCGGATTTCTCGCCTCCAGTTTGAAAAACTGATTTTAACAAACACGCTAGCGGCTACACCTCCTGACCGATTTTGCCAAACTTCAGTTTCGAATTGAGGGTAATTTTAATGGCAACAATTCGCTCGCAAACAGAAACCTAAAAACCCAAAATCACAATGGTATCGACCAAATCATGGAAAGATCAGTTGATGAAGAGCCTGCCGAACATGGCGAACTTCGAACAGCCGTATCTCTGAACCTAGTTAACCGATTTCAACGATTTTGATCTCAATTTAAAGAGAATTTCAAGAGCTGCAATCTCAATTCAGAGGAATAAAGCCTAAAAACGCACCATTTTTTAGCAATTGGCGGTTAAAATATTTGAAAATTAATTTCACACGGTGAACTTGATATTTTCAGTCTTCAATTTTTTTCCCGACAGAAGTGGGTTAACTGTCAATCCTGGATAAGCTCCTTGTTGAACTTTTTGAGCCTTAGCTAAAAATACGCTAGAACGTTCATGCTTACAGTCAATGAGCGCAATAATGATCGCACAATAATGAGTGCTTTATGAATTTGCGCATTTCCCAGCATGCCAATAAGCATAAGGTTGAATACATTTCACTATTGCATTTCTACAGGATCGAAAGTATGCACTGCAAACGTTAGGCATTCGAAAAAAGTCAATTTACCGGCTTCTATGGTTTAACGTAGGGGAACACTATAATGGTCCATAGGAATTTGTCAGTCGATGTTCTAATAAAATTTGGCAGTAATTTGCTAAAGGTTGGCAACTCAGGCGAGGGTACTGATTCGGGTTGACACGTTTTGGACCCAAAATCAATTGAAAATGCTAATTGTACAACAGTTTAAGAAAATTTCAATTTTCAAATGTAAGGATGGGTGATTCAGATGATTTTGGGAAGGTAGAATCGGATGAAGTAGATAGGGTTGAGATGAAACTGTATTAAAGGCTTATCGAAAATTTTTGAACGGGATTGATCGAACAATTGAATTAAGGGGAGGCTTCGGAGTCGTTTTGAATCCCATCCTGAAACCAGAGGTGAGCAGATAACGATAAATACTTCCATAATTTGGTACATAACGTTTTGGATAAAAAAAAAAAAACACTGGGCAAGAGATAAAAAACGAGGGTTGAGCGGGAGCACTGTCGGCCGTACGGCCCTCGCCAGGAGCTATTTTTGACAAATGGTCTCTCGTCAGGAGAGAAACGGTTCAATAGCTTGGACGCAAATAGAAAACAAATTGAGGTTTGCTCGATTTTCTGAGGTACAGCACTACCCAACCGATTTTCTCCATCGTGAAAGTCCCAATCCTTCAAACAATCTTCTCGATTTTAATGATTCAAATGAAAACCAAGAAAAAAAATCAAGGATGGTGTTCAACGCGGCTCCCGAAGACCTTTCAACTGGCCTAAACCTTGGGATAGGGAACGCCTGGATATCACCAGGAATGTCATTTAACATGGCCGCCACTCCATAATGAGAAAATACCCGGCACGATTCTACCTTCACACACTGGGAGGCATCGATTGCATCAACTCTTGCACGGCAATTTCTGAAAGTGCACCTACACAGAAATACAACCCTGGGCTGAATTTGGACGAATATTACCGATTTGAGCGGACTTCAATAGAGTTGGAGGAATTGGGCAGCGATTCATCGCCGTCCACGTCGGAGTGTGATCGTTGAACAATCCGCTGTTCGGAACGGACGGCCCTTCGCTACAGTCGCCGCTCGTAGACTTTCGAGCCCAACATCGGCGGGGACGTGCGCCGTTTCTTCTCGTCGGAGGAATCCGCCGTTTCGAAACCGGAATCTTCCTGCTCCTGTTCGGGGAAGATCGTCTGATGGGTTTTATGCTCGATGCAATTCTTTATGCAGCGCATGAGGCTTTCAAAGAAGTCCGGGTAGCCGTCGTAGCCTGGGAAACGAGCGGTAACATAAGGAAAACAAATTCGAACTATCCCAAGACCTGTTTTTGGTGTTACAGAAAATTTCTGCGAGCATCTTCACGCACGACAGACGAGTAACACTTTCCCCTGAAATTGGGGTGCCTGATAAAAATCACCTCAACTACACCAACTCACCTGGGTACGGGTTGATATCGATGATAGCATGTCGGCCGGTCGTGTTCTCGACGACAACATCGACACCGAGCAGATTCATGCCGAGTTCTTCGTGCAAGATGGACACGATCTGCTTCAACTTCTCCGGGTCGACGTTCTGGTTCTCCTCGGTCGTCTCGACGTCATCCATCACGCTCAGTGACGAGCTGGAGTCCGGCTTCGAAACGTCGTGACTGTCGAAATGGATGGTTTTGCGGTCTGGAAAGAAAAAGTACCGATATCGAGTCGAAAGAGTCCTCGAAAACTATCGATCCGACAAAGGACCTTCGTGGAAAAAGTGGAATTTATAAATAAGCACCCAATTATCCTCATACCTGGGTCCGGATAGAAGTTTTTCAGAGACGGTCTCTCAGCAATATGATATTCGTTGCCGACGATGAACAATTTGTACAAGACCGCGTTGTGATTGACGAACGAGTGCGCAACGCAGGGCGGCGAACAGTCTTTCAATCCTTTTTCGTTGAAGACGATCGCCATCTAAAACATTGGGGGAGAGGAGATGAAGTTTTAATTTCAGATCGTACGCTTGACAGGTAAGACGTAATGTTAGAATTTTTTCAGCGAGACGATTTGATCAACTAACACAAAAAAGCACAATTTCCATAAATGGAGAAAAATCAAAAGACGTTTTTTTACTAATTGCGATCAAACGATTTCGACCTTCAAGTGGTTCATTCAGAATCGCATTTTATGTTCTTCAATCGTTGAGCGTCGATTGCGGAAAAACTACTGAATCGTTTTCGGGTGCGAGGAGATTATCCGTTCCGATTTTGAAAGACGCCAAAAACAAACCGGGCTCATAAAGTGGAGAAAAGTTGGCCCTTATCATAATCGTAATTACGCATACGGTTAAAATCGCAAGCATTTAATTTGAGATCACAGGTCATTAGCTATGATTACACGACATTCATATTACGTTATGAATGCATGCTTATTTACACCGCAATTACAATGCAAAAGTCCCAAGTAAATCAGAGATGCAAGACTGCATACTCAAGAATGCAAGTTCACTGAATACTCAAACTCAAATCGGACTCAACCAACAAACACAACTGAAAAACACAACCAACAAACTCAACTGAATAAACTCAACAGCAACCTCAAATCTGAAAGTAAACTCTTAACTCAACCCACAAACTCAACTGACAGTTGAGTGAATAGGATTTATGAACTGAGTTTGCGAGTCGAGATTGAAAGATGAGTTTTCAAGTTGAGCCGATCAGTTGACTTTGCAAGATGAGTTTCAGAGATGAGTTTGAGAGCTGAGCCTGAAAAGTTGAGTTTGTAAGTTGACCTTGACAGTTGAGTATTTAAGTTGAATTTGAGAGTTGAGTTTATGAACAGAGTTAAAAGTTGAGTTTGTGGTTCGAGTTTGGGAGTTGAGATTGTGAACTAAATTGTTGAGTTTGAGAGTCGAGTGAGGAGGTAAGTAGAGTTTATAAGTTGAGTTTGAGAGTTGCGTTTGTGAACCGAGTTGATGGGCCTTGTTTGAAAGTTGAGTTAGAGAACTAAGTTTATGAGTTGAGTAAGTCAGTTGAGTTTGAGAGATGAGTTAGACAGCTGAGTTTGTGAACTGAGTTTATAGGTTGAGTTTATTGGTCGAGTTTGCGAGGTGAGTTTGTTCACTGAGTTCATGGGTTGAGTTTGAAAGTTTAGTTTGCAAGTCGAATTAGTTAATCTAAGAGTTTATGGGTTTAGTTAACGAGTTGAGTTTGTGAACTGAGTTTATTTGGTCGAGTTTGCGAGTTGAGTTTATGGGGTGAGTTTGAAAATTGAGTTTGTGAGTAGGGTCTGAGAGTTGAGTTTGTAGTCCTAATTGTAATCTAGGGTCGTAAGATCCAATAAACATAATCGTGATTTTAACCTCAAAAACGCTGCTAATTAGATCAGTGGCATGTGCACATCAGTTTTCGGTATATCCGAAGAACTCTGCAAATTTTGCACAGGGGTTCATTTTTCGATTGCAAAGACAAATCTTACGATATATAGGTTCTCCTTAAACACGGAACTTAGTTGTTATTATTCTAGAATTTCAGTATAAATTGGTAGATATTTTAGATGGGGATTTAGAAAAACGTTTTTTCAACCCGGCAAAAAATAATCATCCTCTTTGCTTGGTCCTCCTGGCTTGACCTACCTATCTATCTGTTAGCAAGTTTGTGTTCTGAAGCAGCAGCGCCAGGAGACAGTTTGTAAATAGTTCCCCCCAAAATAATTACTCAAATAAATTCAGTTCGAATCTTGCATTTGGATGTTATAATATGGTGCCAGGTGTAAACCAAATAAAATGAAGAAATTGGAAAAACAACTACAGATTCTCGAGGAGAGGACAAGAGAGCTTGAAGGAAGGAATGGCCAACAACATCAAACAAACGAAACAAGTCGTTCAACGAACACCACAAATCGTCAGCTGAGGAACATTCCGCCGCCAAAGCCAGTGGTAATAGACGAAAATATTGCAGAAAATTTGGAATTTTTTGAGAAATCATGGAAAAGATATTGCGTGGCAAGCGGCCTAGAGGAATTCCCAGACACCATTAAAGTAGCTACACTGCTATCGGTAATCGGTTCTGACCTACACAAAATCTACAACAAAATCTGCCCGGAAGGAAGAAGAGAAGAAGAGGAAACATCCGAGAACGTCCTTATAACGTTGAAAGAGAGTTTATTGACAAAAACCAACAAAAGATACGAACGATTCAAATTCAACTTGACGAAACAAGAACCAGACGAATCATACTCGAACTACTTTATCCGTCTAAAAGCCCTCATAAAACCGTGTAAATACGGAGAGATGGAGGAGGAATTGCTGATTGACAAAATCATATGCTCGATTCAAGACACAAAATTACAAGAAAAACTTTGGCTTAAGAAAGACGCAACACTAAACGAAATTTTCCGTATGCAACGCCGCATGAAGAAGCTGCCAAACATTTGAAAACAATAAACAAAAACAAAACAGAAGAAGTGCTCAAGATTAACAGATATCCAAATGGGTACAACAAACAAGAACAAATCGGAAGACGACCAGACAGTTTTGGATCAAGAGAGAGGACCAGATATCAAACGTGTTCGTACTGCGGTAATGAGCGTCACGAAAGTGTACAAAATTGTCCCGCACGATCCCAGACCTGTGACTATTGCAAAATTACTGGGCATTTTGCTCGAATGTGCTATCGTAAAAACAGGAGAAACAACATAAAAGCGATTGAAGAATGCGAACCCGACGAAAAAGAAGAAACAATGCTAGCGATAAACAGTGAAAGAAAGGCCATCTTGACAGAATTATTCGTGAAGCAGAAAGATGGAAGAATTCAGGCTGCAACTTTTCAAATTGACACAGGCGCAACTTGTAACGTAATTGGCCAAGAGACAGCAAAACAGATGTTGGGAGAAAAAAATCTACAGTTGGAAAAATCGAACACAAAGCTGAAGGTATTCGGTGGAGAAATACTAGTCCCTCTGGGAAGAATAAAAATGGAAGTAATGAAGAGGCAAAAAACGTACACACTGAACTTCGAAGTTGTTGCATACAACCATCGTCCTATTTTATCAGCACAAAGCAGCGAAGACATGGATTTGATTAAAATATGCTGCAAAATCGAGGCCATTGATGAGGCAAAAATGGAAACAGAGAAAATAGTAGCTGATTTCGAAGAACTTTTCCAGGGTTATGGAGCATTTGAAGGAGAAGAAGAACTTGAAGTGGTATCAGAAGTGAAACCCACAAAAGAAAGACCAAGACGGATTCCTCTGTCGATGATAGAAAAATTGAAAGCTGAACTGGAAGATATGAAGAAAAATGAAATTATAACGGAAGAGAACGCGTGCACAGAATGGGTGAGTAACCTAACAATAGCAAAAAAAGGAGAGAAAATTAGGGTGTGTTTGGATCCCAGAAAATTGAATGAAGCTTTAAAAGAACCAAAACAACAGCTACCAACAGTAGAAGAGATACTTCCAAATTTGAACAAAGCGAGAGTTTTCACCACTGTTGATGCTACAAAAGGGTTTTGGCACGTCAAATTAACTGAAAAAAGTAGTAAGTTGACTACTTTCTGGACCCCGTTCGGAAAGTATCGATATTTGCGATTACCTTTTGGAATAACGACAGCAATGGAAATTTTTCAAAAAAAGCTGCTAAACATACTCACAGGTCTTCCAGGATGTTACGTGATAGCAGATGACATTTTGATAGTAGGAAAGGGAGACACGGAAGAAGAAGCTTTAAGAGATCACAACGCAAACCTTAGAAGATTGTTTGAAAAATTGAAAAAAGGAGGTGTGAAATTGAATAAAGAGAAACTAAAACTATGTCAAAAAGAGATAAGGTTTTTCGGACATTTGTTGACAAACGAAGGGGTAAAAGCGGATACTCAGAAAATTTCGGCTATTAGAAACATGCCTGTACCTGAAGATAAAGCAGCTGTAAGACGATTCTTAGGTATGGTTACTTACTTGAACCGATTCATTCCCAATTTAGCAGATGAAGCACATGCATTAAGAATTTTAACAAGGGAGGATATCGAGTTCCGTTGGACGAAAGAAGCACAGAAAACGTTTGAGAACCTAAAAGAGAAAGTTGCCAGCACAGGAATTCTAAAATACTTCGACATAAATAAGCCTGTGGTCATCCAAGCAGACGCCTCTTCATTTGCTCTCGGGGCAGTATTAACACAGGAAGGCGATCCTGTTGCCTATTGTTCAAAAACTTTAACCCAAACGCAGAAGAACTATTCACAGATCGAAAAAGAAATGCTCAGCATAGTGATTGCATGCCACCGTTTTGATCAGTACATTTGTGGAAAAAATGATGTTACTGTAGAGACAGACCACAATCCCCTAATCCAGATATTTAAGAAACCGATGGTGACGATTCCCAAACGACTACAATGCATGATAATGGCTTTGCAAAGGTACAACATAAACATAAAATATCGGCGAGGTGTGGAAATGGTTCTAGCTGACACCCTGTCTAGAGCCCCAGAAGAGTCAAATCAAATAGAGAAGTATTACGACATATACAATATTGATAGCGTGATTGAAGAATTAGATGAGGTATCACCACGGTCTGAGGTACAGGAATGTTTGAGCGGAGAAGGACAAAAAGGAAGGATAACAAGCAGCACGTTGAAGAGACTAGAAGACGAAACCGGAGCAGACCCAGATTTAGACATTCTCCGCCACTTCATCACAACAGGTTGGCCTGAGAACAAAGAAAAAGCAAAATCTGTGGCTCCGTACTGGAGCGTAAGAGAACTGCTCACAACAGATGGAAAACTTATTCTGAAAGGAAAGCAAGTAATAGTGCCGAAAACGATGAGAAAAGAAATAAAAGAAAAACTACACATGGGACACCAAGGAGTTCAACGGACACTAGCATTAGCAAAGGAGTTGGTATATTGGCCTGGAATGAAAAACGAAATCGAAGATAAAATAACAAACTGTGATATTTGTCAGAGATATTCAGCTAATCAGAAACCGACGCCAATGATGTCCCATGAAATCCCAGATAGGCCATACCAAACAGTAGCGATGGATTTGTTTGAATGCGATGTGAAAAGAAAACGAAGGCATTTTTTGATAATTGTGGACCATTACTCCGACTTCTTTGAATTAGAAGAGATACAGGACTTGAAAGCAAGCACAACCATTCAAAGATGCAAAAGACAATTTGGAAGGTACGGCACTCCAGAAAAGGTAATTGTTGATAGAGGGACGAATTTCGACAACAGAGAATTCAGAAAATTTGCGGAGGAATGGGACTTCGAAATTGTGTATTGCAGCCCGAACCATCATCAAGGAAATGGGAAAGCTGAGGTAGCAGTGAGAATCGCAAAATCACTTATGCTGAAAAGCGACGCTGCAAATGAAGAAATGAACAAAAATCTACTGATCTGGAGAAACACCCCCAACAAGACGGGATACAGCCCAGCGCAACGAATGTTTGGAAGATGGCTGCGATGTGAATTGCCAAAAAGAACACAAGATGATAAAACGCTAGACGCGGAAGTGGTGAAAGAATCTATTCGAAAATTGAGAGAATCAACAAAAAGAGCCTATGATAAAAGAACAGTAAATCGACCAGAACTGGAAGAAGGAAATTTAGTATATTACAAACAGAAACCAGAGGATAAAGAATGGAAAAAAGGGAAGATAGAGAGAGTGGAAGGGAATAGGTCATACACCTTAATCACTGAGAATGGGACACGAATTGTGAGAAACGAAATACATGTAAAGAAAAGGAGAGGAATCGAAAATGAACTGGAAGCGGACATTGTTTCAGGAGTTCGTGAATCAAGCCCAGCGAGGACACGAAGCAAATCAGGACAAACAAAAGGAAAATGAAAAAAAAAAAAAAACAGCATGTTAGCAAGTTTGTGTTCTGAAGCAGCAGCGCCAGGAGACAGTTTGTAAATAGTTCCCCCCAAAATAATTACTCAAATAAATTCAGTTCGAATCTTGCATTTGGATGTTATAATACTATCTTTTCAACGCAGCGCGTCGTTAATTTTTGTTGAAACCATCACTTAATCTATTCTTATTTACCTACATAACTAACAGAATAATATATAATAATTATTAAATTCTCTGAATAATGAAATTAAAAATGCGTCAAGAATGCTTCAGAACCTTTGTTAAAGCCTGTCTCGTTCTTATGTTGCCAAGCGCAACTGGTCGTAGTGTGAGTGCGTCACCTTGTTGGTGTAATAGGCTAGTGGTCGTAAGTAGATCAATCAACCGTACCTAAGAGCCGAGGCCTAATTCTCAACTTTTTCCAATTTTTGTTTTGCTGATTTGTATAATGCGACCAAATTCTTTAAATTGAAGATATCGGGAGGACAGAAGTTTTTGTGGGGATTCCAACGAGTGGAAAACGATTTTTGTGGCTCTAGTCGTTTTCGAGTTATTAAGAATTGTAGGAATTTTTAAAAAACTCAAAAATGTCTCACTAAAACTGCAATAACTCCTAAACGGTTGAAGCTACCGGCGTGGCGATGGTCTCATTCGATTCAGCATAGAAAAATCTATAGAAAATGATGCGTCACATGCCTATGTTTCAAATTTCCAGAAAAACACGAATTTTTTCCCACTTCAACAGCTGTTTTACTGGCCTTAAAATTAAGGTAGGGTTCTGCCGAGACGTTAGGACCAACTAGATACGGAACTTGATTTTTGGTAAAAATTTCAAAATTTTTCGATAACTCCTTCCCCCTGAAAAACCCCGGACGGCGGACGGCGTACGGCGTACGGCGTACGGCGTACGGCGGACGGCGGACGGACAAAAAATTTTTATTGCAGATTCGGATTCTACACCCCTTGAAACGTAAACCAACAAATTTTCAGGGGGTGTTAAAATTTTTTTTTTCCTGACCGATTACAAAGGTTCATTTCTATAGAAAAATGAACCAAAATGCTTGTGATTATAATCTTACACATAATTACGATTATAACTGAGCCTGACTCTGCCTACAAAGTAAATTTTTTGTTTTGTTAAAAAAAAAAACTCGCCAACATGATATAAAAACATTCACAGACAAGCGCTTGCCCCCCCCCTCCCCTCCTACTACTGCGCACACGCTACGCTTCTCATTCATCGACTGAACTACTACTAGGATTAGTGATTAGAAGCGAAAACGGACAGGCACCATTCAATTAGTTGTAAGCCGATTAATTTACTCACTTTATGACAATCAGTGCCATTGGCAACCAAGGGTTTACATACTGCAAAGAAAAACAGCATGTTGAATGAACGGCGTAAATATGTGTTCTACAGCTGAAATTCGATCATCGGTGTAACACTTGAATTTCGGAATCGTGGAAGAGGCGACTCACCGAAAGGGAAGCAAACGCCAGATCGTTTCAACGTTTCCAGATTCACCGCAGGGTCGTTCGAAGTCAGATCGACGAATGGAGGAGTGAACACATCTGCAAGAGTGAACGCATCAATATTTACCCGCAAATTTCGATAAGTCGATAATTCAAGTAGGTGCTGTTCGCCAATCGATTTTAGCCAGTGCAGGGGGTGGCGCCTTCATCAAGGGGAGCAGCAGGTACTGCAGGGTAAAAGGCCTGACATAATATGTTAACATTATATTATATTATAATCTTATATTTTATCGACAGATGTATCGACTGATATTTTGGCAATGTCGATCCTCTATCCAACTGCGGGATGATGGAAATTTACAACTAGCTACAGAATCGATACATCAAAAAAAGTATTCAATAGTTAATTCGAATATGCGGATGAGAGTTACCGATTTTGTGAAGATCGCTGTCGTTGATGACACCGTAGGTGCGATACCTGTCAAGCAGTTTCCTGACGTTTTCGACCGGATCGATTATCACGACTTCTGGATTTGATTTGATGTAGTTTTCCACGTGCTGAAGCATTTTGATGGCCTGAAATCGAATTGGGATAACTTGAATGAAAATAAGGATATCGGAAAAAGACTCAATATCAAAAGACGCGCCACATTCCAAAGAAATGTTTGCAACCGTCAAAAAAACCAATGGTGCGTAAATAACCCACAATACTTCCATATTTTGATACGGGAATTTTGGACACGATTCGATTATATTTAGGCTACTTTGGAGGCTGTTTGGATCCATAATGCCAAGAAACTCACTATGCGAATTTTAAAACTCGCCTAAAATCAAAATACGTCAAATTATCGGAATATAAAGAATATCCACATATTCTGCAGGGTAAAACAAAGGTTTGAAGACTAAGAACGCTCAAATCAGTTAATTTTTTTGGGGTTAGGAAAAAATAAAATAGAGAACACTAAAAGCGCAAATATATCGGAAGAATTGTGAGTTATTCAAATTTCGGTTAAACAGGATGATAGGTCCATGATGGTTTCCTGATTAATCAATATAAGCCACGATGCCATTGAACGAGCTGACACCCGATGTCGTTTCAAAAAGTTCGACCTTTATTCAAAAAAACTCAAACTGGTTCCTCGTAAGGTCGAAACGGAGGCTGTTCTTGGAATAGGCGATTTCTATTTTGTAGCTATTCGTTCTCGAAAATTGGACAGACGATATTGGACTGAACCCCTTTTTGGAAGCTAGCCGACCGACAATCGACTAAATATTTTTGAAAACTGAATTTTACGTAAATTCCGTCGAAAAAAATCCAAAAACCCTTGATAGTACTAACATTTGTATCTTTTTTGGGGGAAGTTTAAACTCAGTTTGAGAAACACGGTCGACCTCGATTTCTCGGAATTAAAAATAAACTTTATTCTTTCGCTTGTCGCTCCATTCGTTTTAATTCTCGGTTGCCCAACTCGATCCGTCATTGAACTTCTGACTAGAATAAAATTAGAATTCAGAGAATGGAAGCTTTTTTTCTGGCCATATTGCAACAGCATTTGAGTCACACCAGGAATTCGAATTTCGGAGACGTAAAAATAGAACTTGTTTGTTAAGAGGCATGTTTTAGGAGACACATTAGGATACGTAAATTTTTGACACAATTTGATTATATTTCGACTACTTTTGAGGCTTTATAGGTCCAAAATGTCAAAGAACTCACTATGCATGCCAAATTCAAAATATGCTAAGATGAAAGTAAAACCTATAACATTTCTAGGTTCTAGTATTTAATACTAATCTAATTCTAGAATAACCCGAGTATTATGGACAACCAAAGCCACTTCTTACATGTAAATTAACATTATTTTTCGTCAACATTAAGTAATCCGGATTTGTATTCTTGTGTTGTTGTCAGCTGATCAGGGTATTTGTATTCGTTATTTTCTTAATCCACTAATCTGGAACAGTCGTCGAAGCAGAAGTCCCACGACACGGAGAATACGATTTTGGAATTTCATCTCGACCTCGCGGGTATTCGAGAATTCCAATCGTGCGCCCTGGAACCGAAAATTAAACGCTTCCCGGAAGTCGTTGACGAATGATTTTTTAAAGGCGAGAATAGGCCCAGGCCAAGGGATCTCGACAGGCCATAAAAATACTCGACGCTGAAATTGGCCTTGTCCCAGTGCACACAAAACACCTTCGCCACGACCTTCAGACGAAACATAATAAAATGACTACTTGACTCAGGCGCTCGTTAGGTCGGAACTTCGTATCGTCGAAGATCAAATTACGATCAAAACAAGTCGATAAATTCGCAACTTGCGTTTCCATACGGCGTTCGGTTTTTACGACGCATTCGGCTACGTTCTAGTCTGAAAATTTCTAGATGACACGACCGGTTTTTACTTTCCTCCCCTTATTTTCGAAGGAATTTGTTTCCCCTTGGACGCGCAAAAGAATTCATGATCAATGCTCTCCAGCAAAAGCAGTTTCGGTTTTTGGCGATTTTCGTCCGTAAGAGTTGAACTTTTGTTGAGAACAGGGATACGATTTTTTGTAGGCAGTTGAATTTGCAACATTTGGGGCAATTTAAATTGTTTTTTGAGATTTTATTCGTGGAGTAATTTTGACCTTTTTTGGAAACGTGTTCAATTCTTTCGATTTTTTCACTTATGTCTTGAGTAAGGTTGGAAATCGACCGTTGGGAGACCAAGGATACCTCACACAATTTCCGAAAGTAGTCCGAGCAGTCAGAAATGATTGGGAAGACCGCCAAAAAGGGGAAACACGTTAAACAGATGATTTCGAAAACGAGCGAGAAATCGGACTCTTTGAGATGTGACCTCACAACTCATCATTCTTTCGAGCAACAATTCGAATCTAGGAGCTAAAATCGAGATAAAAAACGATGAATTTCACTAATCTCCGTGTCTTTTTCACCCATATTCGAGGATCCCATGTGAAAAAATTCTGCCACTGAAAATGTAGTTTTTTTTTTTTTTTAATGAGACAGACGATAAATAATACCAGCAAGAATAGACAATATAAAGTATGGGCACAGTCACAGGTGCTCACCTCTCAGACTCATTTGATTTCATCATTTTATAAGTCGATTCACGGCGGACGAGATTTTTGCTAGCACCTGAGAGACAGTGTCATGCAGACCCGATGATCAATGTCTCAGAAACACGGAATCTGGCTTTGAAATTGGCTGATTTAAATCGCAAAATGGGGTTCTAATTGAACCTGGGAGCAATTTAACCAAGGCTGGGCATAACCTAGCCATTAAACTAATAATCGATTCCGGCAGACGTAACCGCCAATTAGGCATAGGCGAAATGCGGGCCCGAGTCGCTTCTCAAGTCGAAGTGATGGATTGCGGTGGAGAAAAATTCCAAAATTGATACATGAACTCAACGGCCCGGGAAATTCAGTTTAGCAGAACCAGTTTAACGAACTAGTCGCTAAGTTTATGTTAACGAATGCCGTTCAACTGCGCGCCAAGCCCAAACCGCATTTTCTGCTTCGGAGAATCTGAGTAACACGAGAGGTGCGGCTGTTTGGAGTTGACTGCTCGTTTGGAGAATGATTCACTCTGAATCAGACACGAGGCAGGTAGGCAGGTAGGTAGGTACCTATCCTACTCCTATTTAGTTTTTTTATTCACAGTACGTGGCTTATTTATTTAAATAACAGTCCCGCCATTAATAGTCACCAGCAGTCGCGGACGGTGCAAAAATTTATTGCCTATCATGTGGAAAGTTTTTTAGTCTGTTATTCAACAATAAACCATTGTAATCGCACAAAAAAAATTTTTCCGGCTTAACCTGAAATTTTTATGGTTTACGTTTCAAAGGGTGCAGCGGGGGGAGGGGTCGGATCTCGGGCAGGGTGGGGTAGGGCACGCATATTGTCCGGGCGATCCAATCGGAAAAGGTTAAAGGGTCCAAATCAGCATGAGTAAGGTCAATTTTCGAAAAAACTCAATTTTGAAGTTGATGTTGCGGGTTTAGAATTTTTTAAGTATTTTCCCTGGTTTCTCGCTTGAATTACCATTAGAAAGGAGTTTATTACCGAAATATTTTGAAAATTTTGTTTCTAAGTCGTTCTGGCTCGAATTTCCTGATGCGATTTCTCCTTTTTCACGTTTTTTGCCAATTTGAGGGAGTCCTACTAAACTAACTAAACCGATTTTGAATTTATTGAGTTTGTTGGATTCCTTGAAGGTTTCTACACCGTTTTCACTCAATGTAAGTCAAAATTGGTTGGATGTTAGAGGTCAAAAAGTGGTTTGACGACTAATTTTTGACCTAAAAAATATATTTTTTTGACCCTTTGAAAAAATTTTTAATTCCAAAAAAAATATTTCTGAGTAGGTTTTGGGTAGGTACACAAAAAATTTGCAATTTTCTACGACTATCCTGGACCGAGAAAAACACAATGAAAAAACAAAAATGATGAATTTTACTTTGGGGTTTTTTGGCGCGAATCTTTAGGTATCGACTTAGAAACAAGAAATTTTGTGTTTTTTTTTCAAGGTTTTGGTCAACGAGGTCAATTTTGGGGGAGTAAAAAGGCCTAAATCACGTGTTCTCGCAGTTTTCTTGGTTTTACGGCCAAAGTAGCAATGGTTTTAAGGCAGTTGTATTTTTTATCGTTCAGGGTTTTTTCATTTGCATACAAATTTTGAATTTTGAATGAATATGATGATGAACCTACCTACTCCAACTATTTGAACTTTATTTTCTGTGATACCCAGACAAATAATGTACCCATGTCACTAATCTACTTAGCAGCGTTTTTCATTCCAAGCATACGGGGGTCTATCCACCCGAGGGTGCATTTCAAAAAACCAACCGGATGAAACGTAAAGATATACGACGCAAGGACACAAAATTTAAATTTTTGAACAGGTCGCCACACGCTTGTTTCCTTAGGTACCTACATTCAGCACGGAGGAAGGAGAACGAAAATACGAGTCGGCCGTTGCCATTCATCATGAATGACTCAGAAGGGGCTCTCAGTTTCGTGGAATGGTTTCACATCCCACATCCGAGGCCGGGGGCGAAAACATTCCGAACTACAATAGGCGAACCTAGGAATGTCGACTAGATAAAGCACATGCGGATACTTCAATCGGTCGGCTGAATAGGAGATGGCGTCTGAATAGATTATACGCCCGAGAGGCCTACCTGGTATGCGGAAAATTGGTACACGATGGCCTCTAACCGTCTCGCTGCTGATGTTCTGAGAAATTGACCGATTTCGCTAATTGATACTGTGAACGATTCCCAGAAAACTGAGGATGAAGCGGAAAACATTTCCAAGAACGTCCATGACCTCATCCGGTGTGAGAACGACACGACTTTCCTCAGCCGAGCAACAAATGCAACAAATGGTTGATAGCCTACTCAGAGTAGACAATCTACTGATCGCCACTAAAACTGAATTGACTTGATTGCTGAAAACGACTTGATTTGGGTCGTGTTCTTGTTTTAAAGCCCACCTTGACGGGTTCCTAAGCGCTTTCGTCCCTTTCCCTGGGCTTCTTTGGAGTTCATAAATTATTATTGTTGTTAGGCGTGGAAATTGATTTCTGCCCAGAGGGATTGTCATATTATGCAGCTAGACAGCCAGAGGGAACAATAATTGTTTTATTTTTCTTTATTTGGTTCATTTGTCTGAAAAAATGAACCTTTGTAATCGGTCAGGATTTTTTTTCCTTAGGCCCGGTTTTTTGACAAAATTCATCAATCCGATATCCTAGGAAGCTTCAGATAAAATTCACCACGGTGGTATCTGTATCAAATTTGAAAGTAAAAATCTCGTTGGAAATGTTTACCTAAAGATTCCTTGGATATCGGATGGATAAATTTTGTCAATAAACCTGGCCTTATTAAAAAATTATTTTTATTTCTCTATTTTGTTCACCGTTGGCAACAGTCTGTTGCGGCGTTAGATAGGAGAAATAATAGGAAATTATACATTAAAAAATAATATTATGGTAATTAATAGCGCAAGAGATAACTGGGCCTGCTGGTAAACCATCACCATTCAAACATGTCAACTTGTGAATTTTCCAAAGAAGAACCAGCTTCGAAAACAGGGAAAATCAGCGTGAAACCGAAAGGTGCACGACTGACGGTGGCATTAGCGATAACGTTGTTAGCGAGATTAGTTAAACCTGAGCTACCGCGGCTGAGCTTCCCAGACAGTCAGAATCCGACGATTACGTCAGCCGAATGATAGATGGATCGGGACAAATAACGATGCGCAAACAGAGTTGTAAATATGTTTTGAATAGACGGGGCATAAATTTTGTTGAGAGACGATGTAATTTTCGAAACGAATACACGAATTGTGATACGTATTTAGCGGATAACTCGTTTCTTCCAATGGTTTTAAATGTCAAGTACGTGTAATCACCACAACTTTACGTTACTACGTCTCTTGGGCGTTTTCAATGGGATGATAATCTGTTATTGACGGCTTCCTTCAAGCAGCTATTACGAGCCATTATACTCAAAACAAAGGTTAAGTAATACGCAAAAAAACAAATACATTTCCGACTAAGAGGAGAAGGTCAACTTATGGGTGCGTATTGAATTATACGTAGGGAAATCGCCTCGAAAATGTCAAATAGTAAACATGTAGTTTCCACATCATTAGCGTCATTTCTCCGGTAGTCAGATATTTCTCTGTTAGAACATTTATCCGATAAACCACCACGTCCGATCGATAGTACGCAGCTTCATCGACTTACCTTGATGTCGTTCCTCACAGCACTGGCGATGATGTCGGTCAGTTTGTGGATGATGACCGTGAACGGACCTTGATCTTCCAGGCATGCGTTCAAATTTAGCTGGAAAAGATTTTCAGGATATAAAACTTCTATTGTGATTCACGAAAAAATCGATTTACCGTGTCGTAGAGAGTAAATTCATGTACATACCTTCACGAGCTCGAATCCATGCTTCCTGCAAATAAAAATAAAAAACATAATCAGAAATCGAAAGAGCCTGACACTGGATGACTGAAAGAGTAGTACGCACATACAACACGGACACTGGTAATTTTTTTCGCACAAGATCGGATCACTATATTTTTTGCTGATTTACTGATACAATAAGAAAATCGTAGCGTACTGCACAGTTTTTGAAAGTCCAAACAAAATTGTACCATTTTTATTACTTAATCGTTATTATTTTATAATTCATTATTTTCTAAAGTTATTAAATTAATATAAATTTCATATCGCGTGGCACGGCGGAAAGATTACCAATTGTGTTACTGTCAGAATTATCTGATTCGCAATCTTGTTGCAATCTGTCAATTAGGACACTAGGCAATTAACGTCCCGGATTACCGTCAAAATAAGCGAGTTCACCCGACATTGATACCTTGTGGACTAAGCCTCAGTTAATCGACGTATTCAGTGGATTTTGTTTTTGAAATGATACGGAAGTATCAAGCACAATGTGCATGTCATGCTACAGCACGTTCGACGGCTTGCACAACTTCCATAATATACCTAGATGTACCTATTATATCGGTACATACTTACCTACCTTACTAATAATTCCAATATAAAACACCATTATTTCGGTAATTTATAGGTTCTTACTGTATCTAATTATACTAAAATATTATATTATTCTCAGAGAAATGACAGAATACCTGCAAACTTTGGAAAATTCCGACCAATTTAATTTCTGGCTCTTCTTCTCCGACATCCAGTACCCGATGACCCGTCTTGGGCCACAGTGGGGCGTTACGTCCATTTTCTCTGGGACTTTTTCACGCTGCATTGTAACAATTTATTTTCGCTAACAATCTTTCATTAACTGGGTCGCGTCCTCCGTTTCTCACGAGCGGGAAGGCGGGGTTGGCCGGACAAATTGAACAGCACCGACCACGGAATCAAACCACCTGAAAAAATCCATCGAAAGGGCCGACAGATGAAAATTTTGGCGAATCGGGCTACCGTCCCTCCCGAAATTTAGGCGTTACAAAATCAATTGGACGATATCAAAGTAAACACGCGACCAGAAGTTCGAAACTGCGTCTCAGACTGGCTCAACCTCTACTGTTGGAACGGAGTGGAGAGAAAAAGTGGGAAACTAGAAGCCGTGACACAAGGACCTACCGCACTACACAGAACGGAATCCCGAATACACGAGAGTGATACAGAATGATAGCTGATACTGATACACACACAAGCTCGAGCAACATCATAAACAATGCGTACGACGGCGTTCTTCAAGGAACAATGTCGACTTAATCGATTCCAGGGCGGGGATTATGAATCGATGTTTATGCTCGGTAAACTTTTCTCGATGTAGCATTCTTTCGATATATTCGGCATTTCTTGGAAAAACGCGAGATTAGTCGAATGGCGTAGTTCACTTTTTACCTTTCTATTAGTAGATGCTTTTCTCATACGACTCGACCCAACCGTCTACCCTCCGGAGGCGGAATGCAAACGGGGAACCGATGGGGCTTGCAAAAACCGACGCAATAGCCGATCGTGCATGGGGAAGCTCCAGCTTCGTGATTCCACCACAACATTGAGGTCACATTAGCCTCGCTATTACAAAATGCCAAAATGTCACGATCCTGGGGGTCGCTAGAATCATTTGAGCACCAATTGCTTGTTGGCTCGTACGGAATAGACTAGCTTCGATCAATCGATGTTTTGATGATTGCTGAAAAGGCCTCGATGATCTTTGGACTCAGTAATGCCAACGTTTCTTTTTACTCAAAACTTCCCTTTTTCCTTGCTAATTTTGTTTCGGTGGTTCAAAAAAATAAAATCCGGGTCCGCAATCTCTTTAGTGCTTGTGAACAACTAGCAAGCGATTGACATTTTTTCACATGTTATTTCACCGTCCACAAAATGCACACATACGTGAATTTTGTCTCACATGGCCAAACGCTTTTGCAACAAGAAAGAAAAAGTTACCCACACACATGTTATCTGTCATTACTTATCGTTATCATTCGTATCAACGAGCTCACAACATCTCAGCTCGTCTCATCCAAGTTCCAAGTTTTCTTAAAAAATATCCATACTTATTTTAAATTATTCTGAAAGGCTAATTTTTTTATAAGTTTTGAATCCCTAATTAAGTCGGAGAAAGTGAAGTGGTATTACATTTTCTTTTTATCATTAAAATAGGATCTCAGTATCGCTTAACCTCGCCAGGTCCATCCCGTTCGACAATGTATTGAAGACAATCCACCGCGATTCTGCAAGATGAAATTCTTCATCCAAATTCGTGGCATCGCCACAAGTTCCGTGCTAAACGGCAAAAGGAACTTTAGAAAGTTCGTTTTGCCTGAAAGAGGAACCCAGATACACAAGGAGCGACTTCGAGCTAAAACAGTCGATCGGTCATTGCTCTACAGTGAGTCAATCCATTCTAATAATTATTTCAATATTTTGCTCTAATTACTTGTTTATTATTCTGAAAAACATTATTTTGAGAAACATAAATTGAGAAAATTTCGGTTCTTTATTATTATCGACCAGTGTTGCCTCCATATCGATAGTCTGTCCCATACATCTACATCTAAGTCAAACTGCTATCACAATATCGTACCAAGCCAGCAGCCAGCGGTAGGTAATAGTAATATCGAAAAAAAAGGTAATAGCGGACAATTCCTCATATTTACTGGATGTTTCGATCAGAAAAGGCCAACGTCACCCTCACGATTGAAAATTGGCTACCTGTCACAATCATCTCCTCATAAATGGGAAATTTCCCTAGAACAGGGATATTTTACTTCATATGACGCACAGCAGTTCCTGCTTCCCCATTTTTTCTCTACTAATCAGTAGCTGCCTGAAGCTAGTTACGCCAGTAACTGCCCGCTTTCCGTAAATTTGATCAAATGGCAGAAATGTTTGAGTCGCCTAAGGAGAAAGTCGTTCAGGTCTCACCGGAGGTTGGAAATTCTTTCTGTTTCCGGCGTTTTCTCATCTATGCTTTAGGAGGGGATAATATACGACCAAAAAAAAATTAAAAAATCGCCTTGCTTGGTTGCAGAATTCAGACCGCGAGATCCAGGCTACTACACCAAAGATGGCAAATTCGTCTTTGTTCCCGAGATGCAGCCGGAACTTGTCGTGCCAGATTTGACTGATTTCAAGGTAACTCATTAATTCTGTCCACGAAATGGTCGTTGATACGTCGCAATAATTTACGTGCCATCTTCAAACAATTGTTTCAGCTCAAACCCTACGTTTCCTACCGAGTCACGGATATCGCCCAATCGGAATTCACTCCTCACGATTTATTCTTGGCCGTCTATTCGGAGAAAATCGTCCGAGACATGAAAGAAGGCAAATTGGACGACCAGGGTAACCCTAAAGAGCCCAGCCCTGAAGAGAAACTCACTAGTGACGAGGCTTGGGTCAACGCCCGTCGCACCGGTGCTGATATTTTCGCAGCAAGAAGCAAACGAGAGGAAGAGGAGAAGTACGATCCTGACTATCTGCCCTACACGTCCTACTTGTAGTCGTGCGGCAATCAGATCAATTTCCCTTCATGAAATTGCATTGATAAACCGTAGTTAATCTTTTGTAAATACAGTAACATTTTCTGTTGGTCGTGTCAAAGTTGAATTCTCTCACCCAGTTCGTCTCAAAATGTTAAGTAGGTATCTATTTACCTGCTGCTCGAATGAACCACTTCCCTTTTTGTAAATAATTATCCTTGATATTCCGAAGGGATGTTGCGCAGATATTTCGACGGTACGGCTTTGAGGAAGTTGACGGAAGATGTAGGCCTCCACTGGAAGGCTTGTAATTGGAGAATCGTAATCACTGAACGGATCAGTAGTTAAAAGTTTTACAGTAAATTTCATCTACCTACCCGATTCTCCGAAGTCGTTGGGCTTAAAATGCTTTTCTTCGACATTTTCTGAATATTTGGGCTTTCTAAGAAAAGCCCGAGCAGATCACACCGAAGACGGGATGGAAGGTTGGATTGCAGCAGAAAAATTATGAAAATGAGGTAAATACCATTTACTAAGAGAGTATGACAACAAAGATAATATACAGTATATTCAACATGTGTAAAAACAATAGTCCTACATGCTTTCCAAAAGCCGTAGATCACATCAGCGGAAATAACGTAGTACGGAATAATAGGTATTTTTACGAGAATTTTCCGTTTTCCGGTTTTTTTTTAATGTAGAGAAGAAGTTATAATTTACCATAGCCTCTTAATTTTATATCGGTGAGTGTTAACTGGAAGATGCTTAGTTAAAAAGAAGCGGTTCGTACGTTGCACTATGTTTCTTTTGACATTATCAACTCGCTAGACAGGATTGCACTTATGGAACACTTGGGTGAAAAATTTCCTTCCTCTCATTCGGCTAAGTAGAATTATTGGAAAAATAAAATCGAAAAACTCTTAAGCCTGCTGAGCCGAGGGAACCCCGATTTGAGTACGAGAAAAACACGACAAAACGGGGTCGCAAATTTACAGTATCGTAGAATTTCTTACGCTCTTTTCGCTCTGACGGCGAAAAGTCATAAACAATCGCGGGAAATAATTTCCCGTTATTCGAATAGCACTCTAAAGAAATTTTAAATCTAAAACTCCATTATTTTTATGTAACGATAATTCCTTTTCAAATCATAATAATTTCAACATACGTTCGAAATTATAGTTGTTACCATGTTATTTACAAAATTTCTCTTTACACGAACATCCCAATGTCTCGATTTCGCACTATTTTTATCACTTGTGAAACATTTTTTTTTTTGGAAATTTACACGTTTCTAAATCACCCTTCTAGTTCGAACGTTTTGGCACACTATGACAGTTCACAATGTATTTTACTTATATAATTTATTTATGCGTGAAGATAAATTTTTTAGCCGCACGACATTTCTTGATGCTACGATGGGATTTTGCGGCTGCGACCGGGCGGTTCCTCCGTGCCGCCAACTTCAACCGTTGAAGTCAAGCGGCACAACTGCGTTTCTGGCGGCTGCATTTTCATTAGTCCAGAGACTCGTCGCAGCCTTTCATTAGAATAATGTCTCGGGAGAGAATGCCTCTTAACGTAGAAAAGTGAGTTTTTAGAAAATATTTTATGAAAAACCATGGAATACCAAAGTCTGTGTTATTTAGGTCGCTGATATAAAATAGAAACGGCTAGAATGGTTGAGATTGGTTCAGTTTTTCAAACAAATCAGCGATGAAAATTTAAACGGAGAATATCTTCAAAATTACTCATTTTTTTAGGTTATGCATACATTCCCTCCCAAGCTCTCTCTCCAAGGGATGATCTATCGACTATCATTCGACAAACAATAGAACTTTCGGTTACCGATGAAAGCCTTCGGTTGTTCGTGGGCTCCGATCGATAGTTCAATCGATAAATCGACCCTCTCCACAAAATTTCACTGGTTCTTTCCATTTGAAAACTGCAATGGCTATCGGAACGTTCGATTATATTGGCACATGAGCGGCGATGACCTGCGATTCCCAAATTTTGCGACATCTTGGAGGTCGGAATTCGGCAGATTGGGTCTTGTGAGGGGTTGGATTTTTGAAATCACCAAAAAAAATTCGAAAGTTCAAACCGTTTAAAAATACTGAAAACAGCCTGAACATTCCAGGAACCCAAGTATATGTTTTGAAAAAAATGAATAAATTTTTTTTGAATTTTTGCTGTCAACACTTGAGAATCACGAGGGCAACACCGAAATTCGCTTCAAATCAGTAATTCCCGTTCCAACGACAAAATGAATTGCTGATCGTTAAAAAGTCGTAACTCCCAAACTTCCAATGCTCAATTTCGTCTTTGTACTGATGGCGCATTGTTTCACGTAGAGACGGCATCCCTCAACATTGGAGCATTTTGATATCGATTAGGTATGTATGCAAATTTCAACCAATTTTTGTAGGTAGATGAAGTTAGCCATTTTAACGCTCTGCGGTTCAAATATCGATCAATACTCTAACATCTCCCATTGCCGAACTATTACCCAAATTTTGCCCCTATTCTACATTATTTACAATGCGAACATTATCTGTTCATGGCGATAGATACGACGAACGATTTTCATCCGCTTTCGCTGACGATGATCGGTTTATAAATACACGGAAAGTACACGATTGCACTCGTTTAAACAAAAATATATTGCTCTATGATTCACGAACTCATACGAACGCTAATTTTTCAGCTTTGCACTCGCATGTTCTCGCCTAAAATCCTACGGTCTACCTACGTGATTTTCGAAATAGCAGTGGAAAAATCGCCGATTTCATTCCCAATGAGGAAACCGCTCGCAATACAAAGCTGAAATAACTATAGTGACACGCTGCATATATTTTTGGGGTTTTCTACGATCGTTTGATTTTTAAATATTATTTCTGTTTTGATGCCATTCCTCAAATTTCAGTGTCACGCGGACGAATATTTCACTGATCGTAGCTCAAGTGGCAACACTAGCTATCTTAACGCTTCATCATAGTAGATAACTGGTGTTGCCGCTTGAGCGATGTAATATTGTTGGGTTACCTTCTTTAGTTGCTCAGAGAATATCACTCTGGCCGAGCGGCAACGAGCAAAATCATACAATTGTTTACGAATTAGATCATTCGTTGGCGCTCTGCCTTCATGATAATTGTGCCATTCTCCCATTTCAACCGCTTTATTTCGAATGAGCCAAGTTCGATTCCCGTTATTGGTTTGATAACACATCGATAATAAAAGTGAAAAACCTCGTAAGTCTCAATTTTTGATAAAATAAGGATTTGAGCTCTTTGGGTAGTATTTGAGCCGTAGATCCATAAGTTAGGATGGGTACCTCCGTTTTCGTCTCATTTCTTCTCTGCGGCGATGCCCAATAACCTGTAAGTCAAAACCTTCCAGAGGTGTTGCAAAAACTAGCACGGTTTTTTGGTAACCGGACAAATTTCCGAATTTGGACTTACAAGGATTTACACTGTTACTATCGATATTCAGGTGTTTTGAAGAAACATTTTTTTTATACATTTATTTCACCTCTTTGTTGTTCTTTTTTGCAAAATCTGCGATAGCAGGGAAAAATTGCAATAACCTGATTCTCTCATTTAAAATGTGATCTTGTGCAGCATGTAGGAATGACATGGGAGAATGGCACAAGAATGATACAATGGTTACACGGCATAAAAATAGCATGACTGTCCCAACTCCAATACCAGTCAATACCGATGACACAATATTGAGCAAATCAAAGTAGTTTCTGACCCCAACCTGCTCATCTTATCTTCTAAAATAAAGTATATTTATACTATTTCAATAAAACAAAAGCACGGCCTCGTTTTCAGGCGGGTAGGAATACATTTTTGAAATAAAAACCGCGACAAAACACGAGTTTGGCACCTAGCAGGCTCGCTGCCGGAAACAATGTTTTTCAACATGATCAATGTTTCGAATTACAGTAAAATATTAAAACTCGGCTCGTGTTTTGGAGTGAATAATGCAATACGTGTTCTGTGGATTCGGTGGATCAATAGCGTACCATTGTCGGCGCCTTGGTACGCAAGCTTCGGAAAATACTTAGGCGATATGAGGGAACGACTAGAACGGATTATGAACGTTCCATTATTTACATTTTTTGTCCATAGTTTCGAGACGATTTTGCTCAAGCAAGGGCGAACTAAACTCGACTAGCTAGACCAGTTTCCGCTTGGTTCGTTCCGCTTAACCTGAAAACCAAAAATTATTTTAAAATTAATAAAAAATTGAAAAATTACCCGATTGTCTGGGATAGGTACTGAAAAGCTGTGTAGCCAATTTTTTGACAATTTCTTCTAGAAAAATCAAAGTCTAACTTGGAACTTCAGCAAGTCTAACGAATTAACTCTGCGCTAAAAAAAACCTTCAACTTTGATTAAGTAAAATTTCCTGCAAGATGCGTTGTTTATGAGGTATAAGCAAAAAACTTGAGCACCACCAGTGACTTACCAGTATTCCTCATACGGACTTAACCCACGACGCCGGTACCCATTGAGGTTCTCTTTCCAAAATGTTGATTTCGTTGAGGAGTTGAATGTAGGCCCGTTCCGTATCATTGTTGTTGATAATCATGTCAAAATGGTGGCCGTATTTGTCCTCCATTTCTCTCGCTTTCTCGATTATATCCTTCAGTTCTTCCTCCTTTGGGGAAAAGATGAACATTTTTATGTTTTTAACAATTGTCTTAAGTTAAGAGTTAAGTTGTTAAGAGTTTTAAGTTCAGCACAAGACACACTGTATTTCATATATTTGTGCGTCAAAATTTGAATCAGTTCTACTAGGTGCCTTGATTATGTGTAGGTATTGTAGCTCGTCTGGTTACGTGATACATTGTCGCTAAAGTATCAACACCAGCCATCTCAATGAGCTACTCAAGCGAGGATATACTAAAAAATGATTCGTTCGAATTCTACTCGCTAAGACGAACCTAAAATATCGTTTTACGCACCTTGTACGTTTCCCCGTTCCGTATTTTCTTCTGGCGGAGTTTCTCAAGGGAAGGAGGAGCGACGAATACGACGTAGGGCTTGAGATCCGAGTTCCTCAGGATCTTCAACGATTGCGGGTGAAGATTGAGGACGCAGATCCGACCGGCGTTGACGACTGACCGTATGGCGTCCAACGACGTGCCGTAATAGGCTTTCTCGTATTCGCCGTGTTCGACGAACTTTCGTGCCAGGATGTCAGCTTCGAATTGCGCTCTTGTGATAAAGTGGTAATCCTGGCCGTCCACTTCGCCGTCTTTTCGCGTCCGGCTTGTGTCTGGAAATGATTTTTAACAACCTTTGAAAATGAATGCTTGGAAAAGTTAGATCTTGGTAGATCAAATTGTGGTAAAAAGTGCAATTATTAGAATCTACGATCTTGGCATAAACGAGTGGCGAAAATATGTAGTCGTGCTCTCTGAAAAACGAGCGGTTACGCCAAGCAAAATCATCATTTTGCGACTACCAGCCCAACCCAACGTAATTTTGAGCTAAAACTGGGGCATCGCGGGTTTGAAGGGATCTGAAACTAATCATGGAGTCAAAATCATGAAAAACTTATCGTCTTTTCTTTCCAATAATAAATTACTCACGAGGAATAGCAGCGGCGAATCTGTCGGAGTCTTCCATCAGCCGTTGCCTCAGTTCGTGCCTTCCGATATTTGGCGGTCCGATCAAAACTATTGGCCTCTTGTGATTGGCTCGTGGGTAGTATAGCGAAACTTCATCGTAAGTCAAAATTTCATCTTCGTAATCTAGAATGAAAGATTGAAAAATTTAGGGTAAGCGCACAATGCTACCAACTTAAAATAGAAATCTTCGGTTTTGACACACGTTATTTCTGAAGCGCCGCATCTTACCTTCATTGGCACTTGCGTAAATAGGGTAACCGCTTTCACTGTACGATTTCTTCTTTTTCTTTTTGGTGTTTTTCTTGGCACAAAGGAACGTACCGGCTTTTCTCGACTTTTCGCGAGTCAATTTATCGCCGGTGATTGTTGATTGTTTCATCGCTTCCCTCCTTGAATAGAAAGAAGGATTGGAAATCAATTTCATTCGATACTTCAAACCGTTTGGAGAAAATTTTACGATGCCAATGACGACTTACTGATGCTGGAATGACTTGCTGGGTATGAGACCCGCAAGCGTTTGGTCCTCTTCACCTTCCCTGTAGGCCTGCCACCAGTTGGGGTCGTCCTGGGATATCACGTGGAGGATGTCCCCTTTCTGGAAACTGATGCCCAGCTCTCGACAGGGTATGTACAAGTCGTCTTCGGGGTCGTAGTCGAAGTTCGCTTTCATGTGCATCTGCGAACGTGGAAATTATCAGAAATCAACAGTTGGGAGTTTGAGGTTTTCGAGATTGAATTTTCGTAGCTGCATCGATAGACTGGTTTTAATGTCACGTTGGAAACAAAAAAGTTAATTTTGAATTTAAATTTAATCGAATGCAACCGGTTTTTAGGTTATTGACATCAGGGGAGATTCATCGAAAGAGGACAAGTCGACAACAGTGCAATATGGTTTCAGTGTTTAGAGGCAATTCGATTAACAAAAACAAGTTATTCTCCAATTGCGTTTAACTGATTGCCAATTTCGATGACTTGATCTTCAAGGCTTGATCTACTGATCCCCCCTTTAAATCAATGTTTCAATTTCAATACATTTGGTAAAATTTCATAAAATCTTTTCAAGAACAGCGGCTTTTTAAAGGATATATTTCAAAGCAACCCCCGAACTACACTTTTGATGCTCTTTAAGCAATTTTTAGCATATTCGGTTTTGCTTTTTTTTTTTTGAAAAAGCCGAAGATACTTACGATTGTTTCCGTCCGATGCTGCGTATGCGAGAATACTGGTGGCGTGGGAACGATGAGGAATGTGAGGGTGCCCGTCATAGCCGAGAGCAGGTCGCACACTTCGTTCACAGATTTTCCTCGCATTTCGATGCCGTTCACTTCGAGGACTTCGTCGCCTTCGTGGAGGAGGCCCGACTTGTCGGCAGCGCCGCCGCGCACGACCCGGCCGATCATCACGGAATCGCCTTCATTCCTCACTGTAGCTCCCTAGGGACGAAGGAAAATATCGAAAATTACTCATTAGGTTGACATGGACTTTTTTTTTACTCAGGCAGATCTCCAGGACAGCTGAGAAAGTGGAAGTGTTTTCTGGAGCTCCGATCCGATTTTCGATTTTAAGACGGTTACAATACTTGCATTAACTTCGTAAATATGGAAGTAAAAATTTCGTCGCTCAATCAGGCGGTAAGTATATAAGTTAATGTATATACCTAACGTTATAAAACAGAAAGTTGTGTCATGCCCCCAAAATACGTTGCAGGCCTAACATTTTCTGTCGGGTCGAAACGAGTTGCTGCCGTTAAGTGCCTCACAGCATGTTTGTTCAAAGAATCGGTCCGAAGTGTTTGCGGCCAGAAAGAAAGCCAATAATGAAAGGAAAGGTGTCGGGCACCTCGACAGCATCGGACCTTCGAGGCAATAGCATAACAGGATACGAAGCGTGACAAACGAGCTACTAGGAAGGACAAGGAACGGGGAACCGAAATGATACGCATTCCTCGTCACGGCAGACGTCTTTGAATCCATCAGATTCGCACAAACCGGGAAAAATTTTCAAAGGAATTAGGCGAATTCAAAATTAATTATCAAATGTCACTTGATTCTTATTCTTTTCGTTCATTTTCTGGGATTGGTAAATAAACCCCAGATTTCAGGATTTCGACTTTCCCCGAAGCAGGTACCTACCTACTTAGTAATTTTCAAATCAATCAGTGACTCAGGAGTGTGACACATTTGTGTGGCGCGTTTGTGAGGAAGCGGCAACTCGACTAGGCTCATCGCCTTCGACATGGGCTGACAATCCTTGACCGAGTTCGATCGGCTTATTCGACGAACTCTGAACCTAGTCCAACGCGTTGGATCCTGTCCTTCTACAGCCAAGGCTGTGAGGCAATGAGTAGCCGTGCCTTGTAGTAAGGTCTATATCCTGAGCCTATCATGTCCTAACCCTTCCCTTGAGGGCAGTAGGGCACGGCGTCTAGGCAGGGCATTTATAATTAATTAGCAGAGAATTTGTTTCTAACGAATAGGTACCAACCTTAGGTTCTTTGGCCAAGCCTATACTTGGCCAGGTTCAAGTCTTCTGGAAACATTGTAGAAATCTTGAAAAAAATTGTATTTTTCCAAAATATTTTTCGACTTGCAAGTGAAATGTTTCGTTTGATAGATTTTTTCACGCCGATCGAAATCATTAATTCATCATTCATCGCCAGATCGGTAGCTTTCTTCGTTCAAAAGTTACAGGCTTTACGGTGAGCGCGCGGGGCTGCCTTTAGGGTAGGCTGAGATGATAATATTTGACGATGGTTTTTCAACATAGGCGGGTAGCGAGTAAACCTTGGACAAAATAAGGGATCCAAGCCACGTGAATAATAATGTAAAAAATTGATGTTAATTAATAATGTACCTAATAAGTGTAAGAATTTGAAGCTTTTATAAACTTTGAAACCGAACACAGATTAGCTGTCGGATTTGGAAATATTTTCCATTCCGAAAACAGGTTTACGTCTGCGAGTTAATTTTTATTAGCCTAATGGATCGAGAAAAAAAAGAAATTGTTTCCGAGTGATGTTGGTGGTTTTTCTAAAGTTCCCCTTCACAGCAGGAAATGCTCGTCGGGGAAACTGCGTTAACACGCTTTCAGCTATGTGTACAACCTTCTACGAAAACTTTACCTGTTCGCTCCAATTTTCAGGGCTCGCGGGTAAATTCATTTTGAAACTTCAGACGTCCGAGAGGCTTCGCAAGCACGTGCAGGCAAGATTGCGGATCAGGGTGGGTTCAGGGTTAAAGTGGGGTTAGGTGCTGAACATGTTTGACCCGGCAGCGAAAGGGATTACAACGCTTCTAATAATTAATGGCAGACATGGCCGACAGGCAAGGCTCGCAAGCCGAATTAAAGGATGTGCTACCCCTGCGAGGTTCATCTCTGTTTAGGAGGTTGTCACATCCCCTCAAGTTTATTACACCGTCCGAGTTGAGACGATGTAGCAACCAACCCTTGGAGACCGAGGTTTTAAACGTGGGACGGGTCTAATCTCTAACCTGCAGACATCCATCCATCAGTCACTCCGAGATTTGCCAAGGTACTTTTCCACTGTAATATTACTTTTCGTCGGCCCGTGGCGAAGGAAAAAATTCTCTCGGAACCAAGGCCCGGTTTTTCATCGATTTCGAAATGCTATCCATGGACACCTCGTGTGAATAATTCAGGAATTTTTCCCAGAATGGTGCATGTGCCAAATATCCAGATCAGAGAAAAGGGAGGAAACTAATTTTAACCGATACAGGAGTAGGGGAGGCCGAGATGACGGCGTTTACGCGTTCGCGAGGGATGAAATAAAATTGTTCATAGGATGTCAACGTCAATGTGCATCTTGTGACAGTAATTTACTCACCAGTGGCTCGTTGGTCTTTTCGATTTTGATGATCCTGATGTTGGACTCTTCCTCTTCCTCGACGGGCGTCGGCGCTCGACTCCTGGGGGGATCGAGCGGGGCCGTCGGCGGCATGACGCCAGCGCCAACGCGAGGCGTACCGGAGGTCACGGACACAGTTTTGGCGACGTTGTCGTGCGCGTACAGGAGGCCTTCGAACTCGTACCGGCCCAGAAGCTCGCTCAGTTCGATTCCTTCGGACGAAGTGCTCGACTGCAGGCACTCCAGGCACTGCAAAAAAAATTTAGAAAATATTCAGGAAGGCACTTTTTTTGAAATTATGAAGGTCTCAGTTGAGTTAATGTGAAGTTGCTGCAAGTCGTATAAGGTGCATCAGCCGAATCGGGTGGTCCAAAATTTGGTGAAATCAGACAGCTGAACGTGACTTAATACGACAGGCCGTGAGGAGTTTTGGGACAGGTCATGAGGAGATAGATAATGGTGTGTATATAATTCATAATATAAATAATTTTCATCTACTCCAACTGTTTTTGATGCGTTCGATCTTTTCAACTTTTCGTATTCACCGCAGCGAAACGGCGCTCGATAGTGTTTATTCTTCGGCGAAATTCATAGGTGCGCACGAAACGAAAAACCCATTTCCGCGAATGCGACGGGGCGCTGAAAAATCGCCGGCGCGATCTCGGCAAAGTTGCTCGCCTCTCTGATTACCATTTTCCCTTCGAGCGAGACGGCCTGACGTTGAATTCCGTTCTCCCACAGAAACTGATGGACCATAGATTTACGGCAGTCGCCTATCGGGATTTTCCTGGTTTGGGACCGCATTTCCTCGGTCCAGATGGACATCAGGTACGTCCCTCGGAATGGGGTTTTTGAAACAATTTTGGGTCGTCCTCGCCTATCGTAGTTCATGGAAAGTAGCGAGGGGATTACCATTTTAAAATAATCCTTCGGGCTACTGTATAAAAATCACCGGTGCACAAAAATGAGCGTAAATTTGAATTTGAGCTTGCTTGAAAAATCGTAAAATTTCCTGAATGCCTGTTAATGTGACGGTTTTTAGCGATGTATGGTACAAAATAGCGGAGCAATTCATCTCGACTTTTTCCCTTGAAGTAACGGGACGGTTATGGCTGACGGAGTTGTCTCAGAGTGATTTTCGTCCGAAGAAAAATCATGAACCGAGACTGGTAAAGAAGTTGTGCCATTGAACTTACCGAAAATGACACGCCTTCTCGTGAAAGAGTTCGTGGTCGTCGAGAAGAACCGCGTGAATTAGTGGCAACCGAGATAATGGGTGTTGGGACGACCAAAAATGATACATAAAGGTCCGAACTCGATCGATCATGCGCAATGCAATAGATCGACTGAGAAATCGTCGGATTGCCACGATTCATGAGCTTGTGGTCGGAAAATTAGTACTTTTGCCCATTCGACGAACTTCAGTGTTGTCCCGGGCAAGACCTATAATCCAGTTTCTCACAGGCTTCAAATTTTGAAATCCAAAATGAACCAATACGTTGGATTTCGAAATATTTTGCTAGGAAGAACAACAAAAAGTTTTCAAATCTCTCAACTAACATTAATAATGTTCAAATCCAAATTTTTTTTTTAATTTTGGGATTTCAAAGAAAGCTTGGAAGCAACCGAAACTAATCCCCCCCGTTTTCGCCTCAATTTGGAATTTTCGTTCGCTTCTCTTTGAAGAAATTGACTGGTAAAACATCTTACTAAGTACCTACCTCCACTAAAAGCAATAATTACTGAGTACATAGTGAAACGAGCAATATGGTGTGGTGTACAACAAAAGGGTGTCACTTGTGTTCAGATACAACATAAAACACATATTCTGACGTCACGGCTCAAATCTTGACTCTTCTACCACCATTTTGGATTCTAGGTATCTCTTTTGAGACCCTCGGACTTTAACTAGAACCGAGTGCAATCACAGACCAACAAGGGATTTCTGGTAAATAATGGTTTTGAAAATTCCGAATTTGGTTTGAAAATCCTGAATTTGGTTTGGGAAATTCTCGAATTAATTTGGAAAAATCTTAATTTGGTGTCAAAAATTCTCAATTTGGTTTTCAATTTTCATAGGATATTAATTTTATAGCATTTAATGCAATATTAGGCAAACAAACCCTTCCTTGAAAAATGGCTCAAAAAGTGTGATTCGCCAAACAGATCGACGTATAACATAAAACGTTAAAACAAGAAGGGACAAGTCGGGTTTTCAACTTGACATCCCAAAAACACAAAAATGCATACAATCCACCATGGCGCACAAATATGCCGGTAGCAGTAGGGAAAATGAAAACTCTCTTTCTGCGATAAAAAACTAAAAACGGGATGAACTCGATGCACCGACGTCAATGGTGCAAAACACAAAAATCGGGGTAACACAATCAACTTTCAGAATCTACGCACTAAGGGGATTGTCATTACGAACCGAAGTCCTTCTGTAGTAATCCTTTATGTTTGGGCAAAATCAGAACAAATTAGACCGATGAAACCTTTAAATGCTTATAGCAGAATGTCAATCACACCAATGAAACAAGGTATGGGACCGGTTCAATCTCCTCCGTACTGCTCATGGGAAAGCTCCAGCTTCCTGTTCCCATCACAGATCTGAGGTCGCATCGATCACGTTAAAAGTGCAAACTAAGAATATCCCCCAGCAAATTGCATCGCTATTATTGCACCAACTCTCGAATAATCAGCCCAAAGGCTGAGTAAACCAACAGAAACCACCAAATGTGGTTAAGACAAAAAAAAAAAAAAAGATTTTGAGAGTGAAAACGATTTTGGATAACGTCGGACTCACTCTCTGTCCAATTGAAATTGTCCAAAAGAAAACAGAGCGACAAAGTCAAATGAAAATACAGTTTTTTTTTTATGAAAGTAAAAATGTTTCTCGTAAAAAATTGAAAAATATCTTTAGCAACTTACGTCTCTGGCCAATGTCTGAGCTTGATCGCTAAGAGGGCGGGGCGGGTTGCTGTGCGACCAGACCTGAAGGATCCGGTTGTAGGTCGACAGAGCCCTGCTGAAGGCCGGCCCGCTCAGCAGCGATTGGACCGCAGCTATCGACGGCTCCAAAGACGCGTAACCTGCCCTTTTCAAGGCGCCCTGCAGCCTCTGCAGGCTGGCCGCCACCTCGCCATATCCTGAGGACAAATCTGTATGCTATAGAAGCGAATTGCAGACAAATCCCAAATGCCAAGAATGGTAACATTGGTAACAACGGTTGAGTACTATTGTCAGCAGATCAGGGGTCTACGATAAAAACTGCCTCTTTCGCCGAGCTTTCGATACATTATAATATCTTCATCAGGGCCTATAGAAAGCAACACAAACAAAACAGAGTAAGGAAATTAACAATGAATATTATCTAACAAAAGGAACGTTAAGTGTGTTGTTAAAATTTTGATGTTCCTTCTGTTAGATAATATTCATTGTTAATTTCCTTACTCTGTTTTGTTTGTATTGCTTTTTACAGGTCCTGATGAAGATATCTGATGCTCCGATCCGTTTGTCGATTTTAGGACGATTACAATACTTCCATTCAATCTGTAAATATGGAAGTAAAAACTGTACTCTTCAAATTTTAGACAGCGATAAAACAGTACAGTCCGGTGAAAAGCTGATCATCTGTTTTAACGCTCTCTGCGAGAGTCGCTAAAAAAAGTCCGTGCCCATGAAAAACTCGAACCCCCACGGCAGATTTGTTCTTTCCACACCCCGGGGGATGAAGGGCTTTTTACAGCAGACTCCAGGTGGGCAATTTCGCCTCTCGGTAGCCTGGCGTGACTCGAGTATTCTGCCACTCGAGGTTCCTGCGAAGGAATCCCGTAATAAAAAAGCCCACCTCGAGAACGGACGATAAACCCCGACCCCCAAAACTGCAATAAAGCGTCCGGAAGCTTAGGAAATGTCTTCCATAACCCGTAACCACTTCGGAGCAATTGGAAGGGGCGGCATCAGAAATGCGGCGTTTTTAGCTTTTTTAACCGACGCCAAAAAAAATCGGTTACTCAAGTTGTCTTAAAGTATTTAAAGTAAAGATTTTTTTTGCTTTTTCTTATGCTTTGCGCTCAAGCAGACAATTTTGATCCGATTTTACAAGTTCTTTTCCATGGAGATAATTGCAGTTAAATAATACCTACAAATTCACGGAATAGTGAATTTTTTGATATTTTTGACCTAAACGCCCTTAAAAGCAGTCAAAATATGATCAAATTGTATCACTTTTTTATGTTTCAAATTATGGAAGTATTGTGTGTTATCTACGCACCACTGATTTTGGATTCTTAAGACCTTTCACGCAGTATCAGAGGGAAGGATCAAAATTCGAGGACGCTAGGAAAGGTTCGAGGACCTGAAAATTTCGTCGTCGGGAATAACAGTCTGAGGTCGTAAGGGGCCGTGTTAAGCTCTCTCGATTCATTTCCAGGGACATCACGTACAGTTACCATCCTCGAGAGTTGAAACACTTTGTCTCAAATATTCATAAGGCCGCCATTACGAGACCTCGGTCGTCGAAAGAGATGGAAGATGCCGTAGGAAGGAAGGAGAACGTCCGTGGCTCGTGTGAACAATACGTTTTTTTTAGTCAGGCGTAAAGCACATCTTCTGATCGCTTGATGTTGAAAAGTGTGTTTATTTCAAAAAATGTTTACATTTAATGTATTTCTGCCCGTCGAAATGAAGTCTTTGTTATCAGGTACAAAATGGGACAATTTTTAGAAAATATTGCTTTTCAACGTGACAACAATAGTTCATTTGATTGGAGAATTTTCTTGGTATAGATTGGGATAAAGGAAACACATAAAATAAATAGGTATACCTATAAATTTCATTCACCGGCAGGACTCAACCTTGGCACCCTTATACCTTTGCCTATTTTTTGCCTATTTTTTTCCGACGGTGAAATTAAAAGATGGCATTTTGAATATTGCCGGGAAAATGAAATATCGGTTTCCCGAAAAAATTGAACACTTGCAGGTACCTAGCCGACACAGATTTAAATAGGTAGGTACATATCTAATTTTCTTACCTTATTTATTTGGTACTTTATTTCCGGAAATATACACCAGAAATAATGTACCTATGTAATCGGCCGGGAAAATTTTTTCTACAACACCTCCTCAAAATGTTTTTCTTTCGGAAGCTATTGGAAAACTGTTTTGTTGACCAACAAACGAGAACGCCAGTTTAGCGGAGCAGATGAGCCTCACGAGCCGTTACCGACTAATTGTTCGTGGGAAGTAGGAAGTCGGTACACGGTCGACTGACCCTCGAGGTGCATTTTCAGACGCTTTCGAAAATTGACGACTGATAGTACAGATAGTGTAAAATTATGTTGAAAAACGGGGCTAAACCTGGATGGCTTATCAAAATAAATAAAAATTGTTAAAACGAAGAGGAAGGAATCTCTGTTTGGTTTTTATATTTAAATTTTCACAAAACTGCTTAAAAACCCTGTTTTGAAAAAATGTGATACTTCTTGAGGAAAAATATTTCTTCTATCGTATATTTACGCGCAATCGTAATTTTGCGCAGTAGCTTAAAATACGTGTACCGAGACAGCCGGACGTTACAGCGATACGAAAGCGATAACTGATAGCTGTTAGAACAACACTTCAGCAGAGCTGAACGCCGTTTGAAAACAGATCACAATGTCAATGTACATCAAATGGCCATTCTCATTGGGAGGAAGGTAAGCCAGTTTTACTAGCCATATTAGGATTTGTTTGCGAGTGTTTTGGCGCAACTTTCCAACTCTACCGAAAGATCACAAACAATGAGTCATTGCAAATTGATGAAATGTTTGATAGACCTACGTAGCGACTAACGTCTTAGCCAATTTTACGAAAACATATCAGGTAAATTTATCAAGTGAAAATTATTATAAAATTTGTGAAAATTCCAATTTAAGTTCCGGTCACCTATGGCCAACTATCGAAATAAATATTTTCGAGTATCATCGGTTAATGATGTTCAGGGACTGCGGACCTTCGGTTTCGAATTTCTCAGATATCCGTCAAGTGTTTGGATTTTCTGCAAAATTTCGCACGACGCTCGAGCGGCGCGAGATCGCGACTCGAAAATAACGCGATATTATCTCCGATTCAAAATAGGAGCACGTAGTCGCAATGAGAAGGCACGTACTTAACGCGCTTGCGACTCGTCCTGGGAAAAGCGGAGTCTCATCTCGAAGGCATCCAAGCCGACGATTACCAGGAAGGCGCATCGATGCGAACTTCGTACGTGTCGCAGGCGGAATGGAGACGTCCGATTCGATCGAGTCCGGGAAAACGTTGGAAAAAATTTTTGAGGAGGGTTTTAAAAAAAAAATTCCCGACCGATTACGTAGGTTATTTCTGGAAATTTTATTAGTTATTTCTGGAAATAATGCACCAAAAACGAGTAGAAAAGGGAGCGCACGGCACGACTTCCCTCTCAGATATGCGACATATTAGCACATTTTCACGTTTTTCTAATTCATGGATCTTCATTGGCGATTTCACAGTTTGCTCCAAAATAAATTGTTCCAAAAAAGCTCCAAATAACAGGGTCAAAACTAGGAGCCTCAGGCTGTACTTATTCAAACCTAGTTTGAGGTTGAACAATTTCATCACCGCGGTCTATAAAGCTACTAAGATATCTGAAATCTATTCTTTACTTTTAAATGAAATCGGTCCTAAAATTGTAATTTTATTCATAGTTTATATTTATCATTATTTCTAATTTTTTTTGCTCACAGAAAGTTTTAAAGAATAAATTGTGATTCATCAGTATTTCGATAACACGCTGTTCTCCCTAGGTATTTCGACATAAACTGGAATTATATTCCTTTTCCCAAATCTAATTTTTTATTCTTACCAAATTATAGTTTTAATACATTACAGTGCCAGTGTATTATTACGATAAAAATGAGCAAAGTGTTGATTGCAGTCGATATTCCGCGGTGAAATTACCCGTAACGCCAAGAGTCGGACCGGATGCTGGAAAATGCCATGACCAATTGGTATAGACATACTTTTCCTCCAGCGGGAGACATTTTTTCGAAAATGACCAGTTTTTTCGGTCCACTTATCGATTGGTCTTGTATGAAACATTATGGCGGTCAATGCTACTGTTATTTTCCGCTAATAAAAACCCATAAATACTAATCGTAAACGTTGCGTTTCATAAAATCTTGGTATAAAAGTTTTTACTGCGTACAGTATACGCCGTATACTCAATTTCTGCCTGAGCAATTGATTTTTAACTTCCATATTTTCAGGGTGAATGGAAGTATTGTAATCGTCCTAAAATCGAAAATCGGAGCTTCAGAAAAAACTTTCACAAATACACTTTGTCAGGAATTTTTTTATACAAGAATTTTCCAGAATGTTAATTCTTAACGTGATGTTATAAGATGGCACTGCCTCAAATTGATTCCTAATAATTTATTCCAGTAATTCATATATCTAGCTTCACGTAGATTAGATACCGAGGGAAATGAGGGATTTTGCAAAATTTTATCTCGACTCGTCGATCGCGGCTCCAAGAATAGACTCGAGGACGAGAGGCGTTTCCTTGAAGCATTCGGAAGGCGGGATGGCACTTGACCTGGTAAACTGCTCGCCTCCTCCCTTAGGATCCGCCTTCACGTTTATCGAGGGTATTATCATTTTCTTCAGACACATTACCGACCCCATCGTCAGATTCACGTTTATATCTGAATCTCTGCGCGGCTTTCCGAATTGGCTTGGTTTTTTTTGGGGGGGGGGGAGTCCGGAAAAGCGGGAGGCCATACAATACTTTCCTTACCCCGTAATCGGAGATATTGGAGATTTTGCAGCAGTACAGTCAGATATATACAGAAGTATTTTTCTAACAAATGCCTTCGCAGCACAAAGTTTGTATAGCGATTTTTGACCAATATGAATATCAACTACGAAGCTTCGCAAGTCCCTCGTTTGGTATTTTGATGAAATATTTGATGCAGGTATGCAAAAAATATTTTTCATGTTAGATAACCTACTTGATTAGTAGCATTTATGGTGAGAAATTTGAAACAAATTATTTTTCATTTCGTCATAATATGACGTATATTATACCTATTGGCTCAGGTCAGAACAAAAATAATAACAGCATTAGACTAGTACACCAAGGTTGATTGTTAACTTATTTTACGATCACGACACATTAGCCTACGTCATGAATTTCGTCTTTGCGCCTCGTAACTTGTACAAATTTTAAGGCAAAAAAAAGAAAATTAATTTTTCAGAGTTCACTTTTTCCAAAAAGTCATTTTCAAGTTTTACTGTACTGATAGGTAGTACCTATTAGGTACAAAACTAGGTACAGGTACTGTTTTGATAGGCACAAAATCATAATTAATCGTAGGGGGTTGGTTTTGTGGATTGAAGGTGTTCGCTGTTTTCGTTCACTTATAATTCCTATTGGGGGGCAAAATTAATTGCATTGATTGACAGTAACTGCAATGGGTGGTTCGTCAATAGTTGGTGCAATATAGGACGGTGCAATATGGCTGATCGAGACGAAGGCAGAGATGCCTGAGAAACTGACGTGGGAACTTGTCGATGGGGGGGACTGAGTTCTCAGCAGGAGACGATTCACGCTCCATCGTCTTTTGATGACGTCGATCAGAACCGAATCCTAGCAAATATTTTCACCAAGGCAATACAACTGAGTTGTTCAACACTCATTCAAAAACCACAAATAACGGACCTTCTTTTTAATCCGAATAAAAACTCAAAAAATGAGAGAAATAGTCTATTTCACTAGAAAGGTACAATTGTGGACCTTGTTTACGTTCAATTGTTGAAATTAGTGTTTTTTTTTTCAGTTTTAGGTTTTTGTTAAATTTCTAGCATAGTTGTTCAGGAAAGTTGGCCATTTGCATTTGTGTTTGCCGTGCATTGATTTAATTATTCTCTTCAAAAATGTTGCAATAGAATTAGAATCATGGACACCATTCCCCACAAATCAGACAGTGGTCATAATGTGACTGAATAGACCTGACCAAGAAAACATGAATTTTCGAAAGCTCGGCGAAGGAGACAGAGTTTTTCTGAAACGGGTCTACAATTTTCCCTTAATATTGGAATAGACTATTTCTTTTCTCTCATTTTTGGAGTTTTTATTCGAATCATGGGATTCCACAATTTCTCCGCGAGTGATCTCTTCTTTTTGATATTTTATTTATTTCAGCAAGGAGGTAGGTATTTTATTACTATTCTCTTCAAACTTTCCTCCTTAGGTCCGAACGAGCGATAAAATTTATTTAATGCTCATATAGGATGTAGTTAGAAACCTAGGGTGAATAGACTAGTTATGAATTCATGAATGTTATTCAACTCATAGGGAATCAGCTATCCTCCGATTCGTATTGTTAACAATCTCTCGAAACTTTTCTAAACGACAATTTAGATTCCTAAAGAGATATACCTCCAACACGATTCTGAAACACGAATCTAATGAAGAACAGTGACATAGTCACGGCATAGCCAAACTTCATCGCACGAATGATTTCAACTATTGCCAAGCTGTTGCTTAAGCATGTCCGTCAAGTTGGTCACGAAGTCGACAGCCAAGCGCCTCGGCTAAGAAGCTTGAACTGCAAGGATTCACACTTATAAGTAGGGACCGGATCCGTATTTGTTTACATATTTTTTCTAGGCAATGTACTGATGTTTTTCGAGTAGGCGTGTTCATATTGACATTCTGAACCGTATAAGCCCACTTTCATTTCACATATTTTGACATATTCCACTATAAATCCATATTTTACAAATATTTGGTCCACAAAAACGCATATTTTCTAATTTTGGGTAGTTTTTCATACTTTTGAGGAAATAATTCCTCATCCAAAAATCTCTAACCTATGATGAATCAAGCGAAAAACCCGGGAAAAAACTCAAAAAATTCCAAACCCACGACATCACCTTAAAAATTGAGTTTTTGTGTTTTTTTCGGAAATGGACCGTGCTAATGCCGATTTGGATCCCTCATCCTTCAACCGATTTTGACCGAAAAGATTTTGATGAAACTAGTCCTAGAAGTTGTGGTTTGCACCAACTTGGTGCATACTATCCGGGGAATCCGATCGAAAAATTTTAAGGTGTCGAAAGTCCAAAAAAACTGTTTTTGAAATTGTGAGTCTGAGTTTTACTTCGAGTTTTAGTTCGAGTTTGAACTTCAGTTTGAGTTTGACTTCGACTTCCAGTATGAGTTTGAACTTCAGTTTGAGTTTGACTTCAATCTTTAGTTCGAGTTTGAACGTCAGTTTCAGTTTGACTTCGAGTTTCAGTTCGAGTTTGAACTTCCGTTTCAGTTTGACTTCGAGTTTTAGTTCGAGGTTGAACTTCAGTTTGAGTTTGACTTTCAGTTCCATATTATTTTTTATTAACGTTAGATATACTTATGAAAAACTTCATAAAGAACAACCTCCTTTTCATTACTATCATTCATGGACTTTTTGGGAGGTAGAAATTTTTCGTCTGAATGTGAACGCAGCATTTACGAATCACCAAAATGGGAGAACCATCTGCGGCAACTTATGGCCAGACGAAAGTGACGGTACCCCCATTCGTATACGGATGGAATTCGAAAGGAATTCGATCGGGTCGGCATCCGCGGATGATCGCCAGTATGAAACTATACCTGGTACAACTTTCTATCGGCAAAATGTGGAACACCGAATTCGCCGATAAAAACCCGAGTATAACATCCAGACTTGAAAATCTCGAAAATTTCCGAACGAATTCGGATTCAAGACGAGATCTCTTGAAAATATGATGGGGATTTTTAAGGCGGAAATTCGAATTTCTTCGAATCCTAGGAGTCGAAAAAGGAGTAAAGGTTTAGCAATTGATTGTACCTTATACCTACATAATATGACACATTATATATAAGGTACGATATACATTGTATAAGCTACGATCAATTGCTAATAGTCAAAAATTATTTCGACTCGCCATGGAGAATCAGTTATTATCCAAGAAGAGGAAGGCCCGATCGAAATCTGACGCAAAGCCATCGATCGTCCCAAAGGACAAAAACATTTCTAAAATTAACTACCTACAAGATCTAGGGGTCAATTTTTGTTCCCATAATGCAACGCACGTACCAATTTCGTCCCGACTGTGGGAAATTTGTTCTTCTTATGAGAGAAATTCCCATGAAAACGCGACAACAATAAAATGCCAATCCGTTAGCAGATGAAATCGAGGATTTCGTAATAGGAAAAGTCCGACCTGCGGATGTGAGGACTTCTTTTGCGATGAGGTCTCTTCAATCGAATTTGCATTGTTCATTTGAAATTCACGACTTCGTCTCATAAAGTAGACTCTCCCACTCACTTTCGTACAATGTCCACCAGTATCCCAGATTCGCTGCATGCATTCCCTGTAGAGGCAGATTGCGGCGAAAGCGCTCGAGAGCATAACATAAATTACTAAACATTCTCGGTAGATTCTCACTCTTATTCTGTTGATTCTGTACCTTGAACTAATCATCCGCAAAATAAATTTTTCAAAAATTTAGATCCCGACCGAATAGGTACTTCGGATTTGATCCTAAATTCGACTCGTCAACATAAGTATGGAATTTATCTTCGCACAACTGGTTTGAGATTGGTTTAGAGGTGTTTCGTTTCTAATATAAATTACCCACACATCCGAGGTAAATTAAGAGAAATGCTAATTGGTTCAGCGTATGTACGGCCGTCGGTTTGAAATCGAAACGATTTCGACGAGAAAGGCCAAAGTTCATGACAGGGTCACGATGAGCCCACTCAAGTTCATGGCTGCAGACTTGGTATGCCACAGGTCGTCTGAGCTTAGAACGCGTAATATCGTACTTGCAAATTCGTTTCGCGTAGCTGTTTCGATTTTTGTCCGGGAAAAATCGGCAGCGGACTATTATTTCAGGAATCTGTACTGATCCGATTTCGAAGAAACTAGTCTTAACTGTGGACGTTTGCTCCGACTTGAGGCAAATTGTCCGGGGAATCCGATCGGAAAACGTTAAGGGGTCCGAATCGGCATTAGTGTGGTCCATTAATGGTCCATTTAACAATTATTGTTAAACCAGTGGTGCCTAGATAACACACAATACTTCCATATTTTGAAACGTAAAAGTGTAAAACCATTTGATCATATTTCGACTGCCTTTAAAGGTGTTCAGGTGAAAAAATATCAAAAAATTCACAATTCAAATTTTAAATTTGCACAAAATTGAAAATACGCCACATTATGAATGGTATGGTGAATGTGTATAAGAAAAAGTTTTTTCTGAAGCTCGGTTCCGATTCTCGATTTCAGGACGATTCCAATACCTCCATTTACCTACTCTGTAAATATGGGAGTAAAAAACACAAAACCTCTATTTTGGAGATGATGCCGAGGGTTTAGATTTTTTCGAGTATTTTTCCCGTGTTTTTCGCTTGACTTTTACAATAAATAGGGTGTTATTCCAGAAAATGTAGGGATAAAAAAATGATAATTTTGGCTCGAATTTCTTGATACGATTTCTTCATTTTCCCCTGCGATATGTTTCCTATCCGATTCCTATAATGCGTACGATTTGCCTACTTCTATTATTCGAACTTTATGTTCTTTGACTCCCGTAAAAATAATGTTCCCATGTCAGTAATCTACTTGGCATTTTTACATCGTATGCATTTCGAATTTAAACCCTTTTTCAAACCTCCGACAACTCGTTAACGGTATCCGTCGTGTTCGTTGCACCGTGAACGAGTGTCAGTTCCTCTTGGGGAGCCCTGAAAGCTCTGAACATTCCCCGATGGCGGAAACTCAGGGAAAACTCGCCGAGAGTTTCGAGGTTGAGTGTAGAGTGCGGTGCGAATCCCCCAGCCGACCCTAATTGGAATGCCAGGCAGATATTTGGGCTGGATTTCTATTAAAAGGCGTACTCCTCCCTTCAACGGTTACAGACTAAGTAGATTCATTAGCAGAGTTGGCTTCCCTTTTAAGTGTAACGGCCTAACTATCAGCAGCGTTTAATTATCGCTTAGGCGATATTTTTACACCACTTTGCATCTCGGCTCGTATTCCAGACCCAAGGGCCAATATTCGCTCCGGAACGGCTGCCGAGGCGAATGCGATCTCTATCTTCCGAGTCGGACGATCAAAACTTGACGGGAAGAACGCCGAGGAGCGAGCGAGACACATCAGGCACCGAACCTGATTCATCATTGCCGAAGGAAAAGTTGTCCCGTTTCATGGCGCAGTCCATAACAGAAGAATTCAACCACGATAGAAACGGGTATGGGTGAGATTAATAATTTGGTGTTAATGTCGGAAAAATGTATCCCGTGATAATTACTCCGCGACCCGAAACCTTAAGAAGCAAAAAGTACCAGTCGAAGAAGTAACTCATCAAAAGCACATCCGCGACTGTCCGGCTCCAAGAACAACCCACATCAAACCGTAGCGCCTGGAAAGAGGGCGCCGTGCCATTTTCTGGACAGCCGGCAAGACGTTTCGAGAAGGGTATGACAGGAATGTCTTATTACAGTCGAGAGAGTCAGAAATGCAGCCGAGCAAAAATCGAAATTTCGTGAAAATAATTCGAACGTCTTACACCTCCTAAAAACACAAACCCGCAATAGGAATAATCGTAAGGGAGCCTCTAAGCTGGCCATGCATGAAGAGTTTTATGTTATGAAAGCTTTTCTGATAGTTTCTTGAGTGTGTAAGGAGGGGATCATCGACACCATTGAATGAAAATTCATTCGTGATCAATCCAAGGTAATGCACGAGTGAATAAAACTCTTGGATTGTAAAAAAAAACTCTTCGTGTATGGTCAGCTAGACATTCACAGACAGTTCTGCTTTCCTCAGCCAGGCAAACTATTTTTTTCCAGTCCAACTTCAGGCATTTGACAACCCATAACGAGACGACTTTTTCGGTCGAAACGCAAACCGCTTATTTGTTTACTTCTCATTACTGTCTCCAAGTTGAGGGTCGCGAAAATGAGAAGCCCGTGGGAACTCGAGCCCTCTGAGAAGAGCATTGAGAAAGAATAGCGGTGAAGAAATGACTCGGGGCCTCGAAGTGAAGTAGAAGTACCTATAGTGGAGGTATAGTGAGGTATAGTAGTAGAGGTAGATCTGCCGAGAGAAAACCTCGGCCGATCGCTTTCGGTCGCACGATTCCAAACAAAAACCGCAACGTTTGCCATCACGTCCAAACCGCCGATGATTAAACCAGCTAATAATGTGAGATTTTCCCTCGATCCATCATTTTCTGATTAGAGAACCCCAACTATAAACAGTTTTGAGATAACGAAGATTCGCCAAGTCGTGATGACATCGGTCGTGAGTTTCCTCCATTCTCCCGCTCAGTTATTCCGTTGGTTTGCGTCGTTTGTGGCTCTGCCATTATAAGTGTGTGTATTTTACGTATTTTTTTCGTAGTTTTTTTAATCAAATATGTACGAGGTAAATGGAATTGTAATCGACCTAAAATCGAAAATCATCGTATGAGTATATTATACTCATAATTTGAGTATATTTTACTCAAACTTGAGTATATCATTCTCATAATTTTTCATAATTTGAGTATATTATACTCAAACGTAAAAACTTTTACTCAGGATGACTTCCTGAACAAGTGCCTGCGAGTCCGTCTGGCCGTCTCTGGTAATTTACGAAAATTTCTACATCACCCACAATTTTCAACTTATTTTCAAAATTCTCTTACTGGGATGTTCGTCTCGGCAATTTTAATAACTGGACAAATTCTTTTTAATTGCAATTAATTTTAGTTCATTTTTCTTGAGAAATGAACCTTTTTTTTAACGTTTGTGGTCATAATTGGGTAATTTCACTTTTTTATACCTGTTTTACTTATTATTTATAAAACTGTACTCAAGTGCGTTCGCAATGAAAATTGTCCTCGAACGCGTAGACTTGGTGCTTCAAAATTTCCGAAGAACCTTAAGAAATCGTAAATACGATATAAAATTCGACCTACCTGACCTCAGAACGACCTCGAAAACCGGTCCTCTTTCCAGACCACGGAGAATAATTAATAATCCACGTTACCGTTCTGCCGTTCTATAAATAAAAGGAACCACGCTCAGATCGGGAAACGAATCGATCGGTACTGTCGCTAGGTGACCCCGATGTCCATAACAGTCCGAAATAGAGCCGGCCGCAGATTAATTTCTCACGGTCAGAAACAGCGATTTTGATCAATCGACAGGAAACCCTTCATTTTTCTAAAGGAAAATCTACAATGAACCGTTTGTCGGGATTCCTCAATGACATTAAACGCTTCAGGGTAAAAATAACACGGGTAGGTACCGAAATTGGTAGCAGGGATTCTATAATACAAAATTCGTATGGGTACCATGACTTTTTAATGTGCGATGTTTTGGTCCGGGAATTATTCTGCGGCATCAAGACTAAAATCTTCAAAATTCAACAAAATTGGTTTTTTGAATTTAATTTTGGGATTGTTCAAGTCGTGGTCAATGTCTGGAGAATAGAAGGTATTTAGCAAACATTGTAACAACTTGATTTTTCGTTCAGTATCGCAGTGAATTAAACGGGAATAACCACCATGATAAAAAAGCATGAAAAGTAGCAATAGTGCCTACGTTTGTTACAAATCACAAATTGAATTCGCAGATTTTTCTTCAAATAGATTTTTTGTCGAGTGCTCTTCATTTCACAATAATGCCACAATATTGACACCCCCGAGTAGCTCGATTGGAAAATGTAAATAGGTATAATCATATCTAGGTATACTATCCCTGGCCCCAATACGAAAAAATAATTAATTTTTTTTCATTTCATGGTCCATTCTAACCCTTGAAGACGGTCGTTCTCGAAATCATTCAATTCGCCACTATTATTGCATTTTCCATTCGCAATAATTAGGTTACCTTTTCAAAGATAATCCGCAATAACTGACCGACAAAGGCGATAACAAGAACAGACGTCACAAGAGGAGCGCGGCCCGCGAAAGACTGGCGCGTCGGTGTTGACTTGGCAGACGCTAGCCATTGTAGCACAGTCAGAGGGGAGGGAAGGAGTGCAGGTGGGGGGTCGTTCTTCTGTTGTTGGACGAGGAAACATTTCCACCTGACGCCAAAACAAATAAGTCCGGGGGAGTGGGATACCTTTTCTTTACCTGTAGCGTCTCGTATCTGCATAGCACAGACATAAATGAACAGGTGCGCTGTATTTGCGAGCATATATTCAGAACCCCGATTAATATAGGTAACTAAGGAGTCAAGCTTTATCAGTGTGGTAATTTAAAATGTTCAGAAGGAGAGGGATTTTTGGTATTTATGTCCTGTCACCACCCTGAACACATTCCTGAAACACCCCTTATTGGCTGGACTACCAAGCAAACACAAAATCTGTCCAAATGTAATGAATAAATTTTTTTTCTAAAAAAAATCATTTGAGCAAGCTCCAACTATCTCAACCTAAAGTCGAACAGAAATTCAATTTTTCAAAACACCGCTTCCAGAAAAACGATTTCGATCAAAATCGGAACGAAACATCCCGATTCGTTACGCTGACCTATAACTCGGCCGGAGGAAAATCAAAAACGGGGAAAACTGAAGACAAAAGAGCCACAACCGACTTTTCACTTTACGGCTCAGTAGAGACACTGACCGGGAATTAGTTCCATCGAATTATGCCAGCCTCTCAGATGCACTGGAATTCTTGCCGATCAGTACCGCAAACTGCACCAAAACGATCCGAAAGAATGCAAGCAGAAATACCAGGACGAATTGATTCGGCTTGATTAAAATGGGAAAATTAAGGAGCTAGTTTATTATAATCAGTAGAGATCTGTAGAGTGGGCCTTCGTAGAGGCGAGGAAAAGACAGGAACCAAAAGGAGGCCACCTGCGGCAAGCTACACAGTTAATGAGCGCAGTTGGCAATCATGCAGAGGGCTGAGCGGCCGAAAGCGCTGGAGATATAGCAACTGATATAATCCTTAGACCCATCATCCTAATCAACTGGAATTCGGATTTCTCACAGCACTTGCGATATATTAGCATTTTAAGTGTTTTTTATTTTATTTTTTCCTGGCTACAGAATGAATCGATTTGAGCATTCTTGGTCTAAAAAAACCTTCGTTTTACCTTGCAGAATACGTACATTTTTATATTCAAGTCACTGGATGCACTTTAATTTTATACGGGTTCTAAAATTTGCACAGTTTTGACTTTTTTTTATCCATACAGCCTCCAAAGCAGTGAAAATATGATCAATTTTAGTAAAAAATTAACATACCATATCGATACCTTAAAGCACAAAAAATCGTGTTTTTCAGGAAATTTACAACTCAGGCATGTGAGCCATCATTTTGTATAGATTTTTCTATGCTGAATCGAATGAGACCATCGCCACGGCGGTAGCTTTAACCGTTTAGGATTTATTGTCGTTTTAGTGAGACATTTTTGAGTTTTCCAAAATTTCCCCAATTCTTATTAAATCGAAAACTACTAGAGCCACAAAATTTGTTCCATGCCCTTGAAAATATTCTTTCGTTTATCGGTAAATTTACTTGAACCTGCAGGCAATATTCTGTCTTAAGTTCTATCCTGCAATAAAACTTGACTTAGGTATACCTGGAGATACCATACTTTATGGGGGTGTTCGGAATGCCCTAGTGAAGGAGAATACGAGGCGAAACGTCATTAAACGCAGCGCATTTTCCACCGAGCTCCCTTTCCATTATTTCGATTGAATTCGCCAATATTCGCAACAGATTTGTACCCGACATCATATAAACCTCAATTCAGCTGAAAAAGAACATTTCTCACGAGACTGGAGGGAGATCTTCCATTTATAGGAAACAGGCGCACCAACACCAACCCCCGAGAGACGCGGTGTTCCCGTAAGTGGGAAGGATGACGAAGAGCTACCCTCCGTACGAGTGAAATATTCGAGGATGGAAAACAGGACGTGAGGCATAAGGTGTCAAGAGCAAAGTGAAATACAGCCTGTATATATCCACGCTCTTGTAGCCGGTGCTCGACTGGATGCTCCATATAGGTACATGGCCCAGCTCCATGGCAGTATACCTTATGCGGGAGAGGTTTGTTACCTCTTGAGGGCCCTACGATAGAAACACCAAGTTGGAAAAGGGTTTCAACCATACCTCGATCGAGACTGGTCTTTTAGGAGTCTATCCCAACCGCGAAAACACCTTGAACACCAGAATTGGTTGATGATAAAAAAAATTTAATAGCTGGAGTACAGATGGGCGAGCACAGTTTTCATCGATGGAAATGCAGAAAAATGCTTTTCCAACTCGACTCGTCGAATTACATGCCTAAGTTGACCAAGTGCCTAAAACTATAGGAACAATCCGAGAAAATAAAGCTCTAATTATAGAAGTGGATAGGAGGATCATAATATAAAACTGTCTCATACTGGATAAAGTACTTTTTGAAATGATCAGGATGTAGCAGCCCCAAGGGCCTGGATATAGTACCTTTTGAAATGAAAATGAGATTTCACTCCCCATTTTGATGAGGATAGAGTGATTTTATCTTGGAAATGGGTTTATTTTTGCGTAAAACTCGCCCCCAAAACCCCCAGGATAGTCTCATCTCGATTTCGAAAAAAATGGCGTTTAGTACCTTTTGGAATTAACATCCTCAATTCTACTTTATCAGCACCGTGGAAATTCAGACTCGCATGAATTGGGTCCGTATCATCATTCAAAATTCGACTGTACCATTCGCCCGAACGCATTCGAGCGTTTCTCTTTACGCACAGCGCAGGTGGATCCTCCTGCATCGTCAGGTAGGTAGTTGAAAAGTACGAGCCAGAAGTGCCATAGAAGAACGAGAGCCTCCGAGAGCTGAGTAAACAAGCCGTTGGGTAAACAGCAGCCGCTTCAACGCCTCGGCATCAAATATGCGAGGAACTATTACCCCCGCCAGTTGTGACTACAGTCTGACCTATGGCGCGCCCTCTTTTTGAAGTAACTCCCCCCCCCCCCCATCGACTGAGCGCAATTGTGGGGACGAATCCCTTTTTGTATGTTGTGGGGGGGGGGGTGCATAACTCAAAACTGCAGCCCGAATAACGGACGAAAATTCTCGCGAACAGGCCAAATTTTTGTATGGGATTGAATTTTTTATTGAATTTTTAATAGACTGTATTTTTGTTCTACAGTTTACTGGAATCCTCGGATTTGAGCGCCTCAGATTCTTTTAGCGATAGATCGATATTATCGATAGTACCAAGTAATCTATTAATGAATCGATAAAAATGCTGAGTAGTTTTGGCATTCGCTTGGTTCAGGATCGAATACCAGTGGTGAGTAGACCTGGTCTACTAGACTACTTAGAAGAAATTTTAGGACGAACACAATACTTCCATTTAGGTACTGTGTAAGTATGGAACATAAAACAAATGAAAAAAAAACTGCAATCTATTGACGGAAAGGCCTAGGATCAAGTAAATTCGAAAATAAATTCAGATTTGTTTACGAGGCCATATTTACAGCTGCCGGCGTGAGAAAATCCAACCTGGCTCGATGCAAATGCCATAAAAGCATATCAAAAGGTGCACCAGGTAAGTCTGACTGTGGCAGGTAGGTGGAAACACAATCGGACTCAGACGCAAACAGACGGCCGACAAAAGGTCGTGGGAGACGTCGAGCTAAGAAAATCCGTTTATTGTTGTCAGCCGAGAGCCAGCAGAGGCTGGGAATCTTCAATGGAGTTGACTTGAGAACTAAGGGCCTTCAGCCGCAAGGCCGAGTCGGATAAAATGCAAATCTTGCCATTTGACAATTGCGGATTGAATAGCTTTGGAATTTTTGGCACGATCGATCCTCGCATTTCATAATTATTAAATTTTTATCGGTAATTATTTTAAACATTTAGTGGTGCCTGTCCTATGTGACAAGAAGTAGAATATTATTCTATTTTCATAGCAACAACAACAAACTACGAGCTACGAGTCGATTCATTATTCAGATCTGCTGTCTATGTTTCAGCATAAATTGGACTGCACAGTACCAAGGAGAGCGGCTCGCTTGAGCATTCTATTTTGAAGTCCCACTTTGAAGTCGGCGCCTTCATTTCATCTGTAGCTTCGGACGCTAAAATTAATTAACAATCGAACAATTGTCGTGACTACGGATTAGTTCCAACCGTCATCCTAGTTGAAAAACGATTCCCCACGTAACTCTGTTGTTTATGTCATGACATTTCAATTTTTGTCGTTATCTCGGATGGTGAGACGCAAACTACAAGAGATCATCACTTCATCCGACGAAGGAGCTAGAGGTTAAAAACCAAAAAAGTGCAATAATGGCGTGGTTTTTCGAAAATTTTGGAGGAAAATTTGAATGATTTCCATTCGAATTGGCCCAAACAACATATTATGTGAAATCCAGGACCAAAGCAGTTCTTGTAGGTAAATCCAGTTATTTTGCCAATATTTGATAAAATTGACTGGACTAACAAGGCCGCAATTTGGAAAAGGCAACTGCTTTGAAGGCAGACTTGCAGGGAGAGTCCGGGAGAATCGTAGACAATTGCAAAATTTTTGTGTCATGTAATTACCCAAAACCTAAGTAAGTAGGTACTCAAAAATATTTGTCTTGGAATTTTAAAATTTTTTTGAAGGGTTCACAATTTTTTTTTTGTCAAAAACTACCCTCAAACCAGTTTTTGATCGCTAAAACTCAAGTAATTTTGCCTTATAGGGAATGAAAAAGGTGTGAAAACCTTCAAGGAACCCAACAAACTCAAAAAATTCAAAATCGGTTCAGTAGAACTCCCCCAAATCGGCGAAAACGCGAAAAAGGAGAAATCGCGTCAGGAAATTTCAAGCCAAATAAATAAAAAAAAATTTCGGAAAAAACCCCTATTTTATGGTAAATCAAGCGAGAAATCCGGGAAAAATACTCATAAAATTCTAAACACACGGCATCACCTTCAAAATCGAGATTTTGTGTTTTTTTCGAAAATAGACCATACTAATGCCGCTTTGGATCCCTTAACGTTTTCCAATCGGATGGCCCGGACGATATGCACCAATTTGGAGCAAACCACAACTTTTAGGACTAGTTAAATCAAAATGGGATCAGTGGCTTGATACGATGTCGAAGATAATGTACCAAAAAATCCAGCGCGGTGGGTCATTTTAGTTTGAAAGGCGAAAATGTCGACGGATTAAAATCGTTCCAATTCTCACCTATGATCTTGTGAAGGGTGTCTTCTTCTTGGACCTCTTCCTGGGTGAAGGCGTCGTTAACGAGGCCGGGCCGCGACTCGAGCGCCTGAAGTTTCTTGGACCCTCGGAGCGACCGGTTGACCAACTCCTGCTGAGCTGCGCGTTCCTCGTCCTCTCGCCTTTTCCGCAATTGCTCCTGCAACAAATTTCGAATCGTCCTGAAATCCGGCCATATATTACTTTTGGTCAATTGATCGCATTTTTCCCGACCATGTCGGCGAGGATTCCTCCTGAGGAGGGCCAAACGGACGAAAGCGCTCGGGCCGACGATGGAGACCGATAATATGAACATGGCATATAGTTCTCTAGTCACATTATCATGATAATGCACGTTTTCGACCTCTTATTTTCCAAAGTGCCCACATTCGAACTTGAATTCTTCGACAAAATTGACAAAAGAATCAAAAAGTCGACTATACCATCGGAAAGCGGAATAAATTTACAGTTTAAAAGTAAATGTGGCGTCTTTCAGCTAATTATTTTGGAATGCGCGTAAGATTCGTCAGAATTTTTTTTAAATTTTTATGCTCAAAATGCAATTGTGGTCCTTGGGAGTTAAATTTTGACAGATAGTGTACGCCAAGTGTTTGGAAATTTCAACGCTGATCCCAAATGTACGTCTAAAAGTTCAAAAAATAGTTTTAGAGCTGAAGACTTTTGGAATTTAATAGAAGGCATTGTTTTTTAAGATGAAAAATGTAGGTATCTATTTTTGAACAATGTAAGTTATGTGAACTATATCTGTTTATTTAGAGGCCTTGAGCCATTTCTGCTGAGTAGGCTAAGGAAGTCTATATTAGCGATCCGCTGCCTGCGAGCAGCAGTCTTTCTCTCGTAGAGCTCATCAGAGTCGGTCTAGCTTTCGTACGTAATAATTCTTTGTGAATTTTTCTGGAATTAATAAACAACGTTTTTTAAAAACGAAATTTCCGTTCATCCGAACTTAACTGGCGCAGTCCCGTGAGCACGTACCGCGAATATAGAAAGTAATCGACCATTCGCGATCGGTATCGTGTAAACCTACTCCCAGACCGTACGACTTCAAGAAGCTGACCGGAGACTCCTCACAGTACCGCGGTAATGAATTACCCCCTGTGAGTACGAACAATTTTTCTTCTTCGAAATTCTTCAATTTCGCTTCAATTCAAATTTGGCCCAACCCGTGGCAAATTTGACGATCTTCCTCGGAGAGAACAACCCGAAGTTCCTCGAGTCTCAGAAGGACCACCTGTTCCCTGAGAAACCAACATTTTATTTTCTCAATCGAGAATAATTATTATTTTCGAGTCGACCAGAGAACACCGTGAGAGCATATCACCTTCTCTGTCGCTCCATCCGCATTCGCAGCCGAGCTTTCTTTGCTTAACACAGCGGAATCTTCTTATCTCCTTCACCGTCCGACCGGACCTCAGCAGAGAACGTCGAGAACGTCGTTCGATACTTCCCTTATCTTCTAATTTACTCTTGTAAAACCGTAGTCTTAAGACCGACTCATTTCAGCTTCAACTTTTCCTTTTCAGCTTATTCATATTATATTTCTTATTCGATTAATTTGATTAACATTTTTGTTTTCAGCAATTTTATCCCTTAAATCTTGCATTTTTTTTGTATAAAATTCTGACTAACAAATTTTGAATTCACTAGGTACCCGATAAATTTAAAGGCTTCAAAATTCCCAAATCTTTGAAAAAGTACGTTCACACCCACCTAGGGAGGTTTACGAATTTAGAATCCATTCCAGAAAATCTTCATTCTGAACTTGAAAACCACCCCTCTCTAGAGATGGCTAATGCTAACGTACAAGCCCAAGAAGACATGACCAATAGGGAGATAATCGAAAGCCAACAAAACCAAATTCAACAACTCCATGCAATGGTTAGGGATTTGCTTGTAAGAGAAGTAGTCCACCATCAGGAAGGACCAATTGGAAACCAAAGACCAACGCTAACGCGCGGGGATTTGGATTCTATTCCCCAATTTGACGGCACCCCCGAAGCCCTTCACGAATTCCTAGAAATTACTCAGAAACTATACCAAATTTTCTTCATCCCTGACGATCCGGAAAATTATCAAAATTTCAAACTAATCTCGGGCATTAAATCAAAAATCCTCCCACCGGCTAGATACGATATCTCTTCTCAAAATCTAACCACTTATGAACAAATTAGGGACGCCCTACTAGAAACTTATACAGACCGACGTGACGACGTCACTTTACTGATTGAACTAACCAAACAAAAGCAATTAGAATCGGAATCGCCATTCACATTCCATACCAGGGTAGTTAAAATTCTCAATACATTATCGGCCTATCTAAAAAATCACAACAGAGAAAAAGCGGAGATACTAATAACAGAATACCAGAAAGTAGGATTGAGGATCTTTCTATTAGGTCTAAGAGAGCCTATGGGCAACTCAATAAGAACAAGGGATCCCCCTAACTTGGGTGTCGCCTTGTCAATTTTAACGAACGAATTTCAACTCCAGAGCAACCCTAGAACGGCTCCACAGCCTCTCAAAAAACCTCCACTTCAACTCCAAAATTTCAAAAACCCACAGTATACCAACTTTAAACCAAATAATAACTTTAGGCCAAACCCCAATTGGAAACCGAATCCGACCCCGAACCTGCAAAAGAATCAGACAAACCAATTTTCGAGACAACCTCAAAACCAGGGACCATCTTCGTTCCAAAATCATCCGAAACCTTCCTTCTCGGTTCAAAAACCCATTCAACCGCCTAGGCCCGCTAGCACACAGGCAGTTCCTATGTCGTGGCGTACCTCGAATCCGAATTTCCATAATATGGAAACCGGACAGGAAACTGGAAACGAATTAGAAAATCCCGGGGACAACGAAACGGAAAACCAAATCGAATACGACCAAAATTACGCATCCGATCAGGAGCATTTTTTAGACGATACCGGCCTTCCCCAAGAATTCCCAGATTCGAACTGATGAATCTTGAAAAAAGAACCATCAGCGAGTTACCTTACGTCCTAATTCCAAAATCCAACCTCAAAATTCTTATTGACACAGGTAGCACCAAAAGTTACTGTAATCCAACTATAGCCAAAAATTTCTTCCAAAAGAAAATTTGTAAAGAACCTTTTATTGTCAAAACTGCTCATGGATCATCCAGAGGAAATTTTACCACTCTTGTACCCTGCGGTGAACTTTTCAAAACGAGATCCTTGAACTTAAAATTTAATATCTTCGAATTTCACAATAAATTTGACCTGCTACTCGGATTAGACAATTTGAAAATCTTAAAAGCATCAATCGACCTCGATAACCACCTTCTCAGAACCCCGAAAGTAGACATCCCTCTCCATTACCTGAGCTCTCAATTCGCCGATGTGAACCTGATCGATGCTCGTTGCATTCAGCAAATAAACATTAGGGTTAAAAATATCGAAAACGGTAACGCGATTTTGCCGTACACCAGAATCGGTAAACTCGAAATTCCGGAGTGCTTAATCCAAGTTAAAGACCACGAAACACATGTCAGAATTCTAAACCCAGCCAACACTGTCGGAAAATTTGCTCAAATTCAACCAGTCACTGCCGAAACGTTAGACCTAACTGACGCTAGTGGAAAACCCAAATTTCAAATTGTGATTGACTATAGGAAATTGAACGAAAAAACCATTCAAGACAAATATCCTCTCCCTCAAATTTCGGAACTACTAAATAACAAAGACGACGTTCATGATCCCCTCGAAAAGGAATTAGACGATGCCCTAGACGATTTCTTTGCTACTTGCACTCCTAACACCCTTGAAAAAATTACCGATCAATTAGAGTCAGACGAAAATAGCTCTGTAATTGTCAACCTCGATCCCGACGAAGAACTAGATTCAAATGAAAAAATGTCCACTGTAGAGGGTACTGTCCATTCGAATGTAATAGGCCATGCCATAGTAGCCATTCCAATTCGAGACGAACCAATTAACAATTGCAACAACCAAATTATTATTGAAACCGTCAAAATGCCTGCCGAAAAACCTGTAAAAATCGAAAAAATATTTGGCAATAAAACCAGGATCACCGTCCAATTTTGTGCCTCGAAATTAGAACAAGAAGTAGTAAAATTTGTCAAGGAATTCATTGTACCAAAAATTAAATACGGATTATTTTTCACTACCGACATTTACGAAGAATTCACCAAAATAATGACCCAACATTTCGCTTTTTCGGAAATCTCAATGACTAAATATACTAAAAAACTAGAAGAGGTATTCGATACAACCGAGAGAAAAAACCTAATCAAAAAATATCACGAAGGAACCACCAACCACAGAGGCATCGCGGAAACCTTTGAACATGTTAGGCGAACTCACTACTGGCCAAACATGAAAGAAACAATCCAACGTTGCATCAATAATTGTGAAATTTGCCTCAAATGCAAATACGATCGAAAACCATTCAAAGTCAAGTATAATGTGACACCTACAGCGTCACGCCCTCTCGAAACTATTCACATTGACACTATCACCCTTGACGGAGCCAAAGTTTTAACAATTATTGACTCATTTTCCCGATATGCCCAAGCCTATCCAGTAAAATCAGCCAACGCAATAGAAATAGTGGAAGCCCTTATGAATTTCTTTAATCATCACGGCATCCCGAAAAATTTAGTAGCAGATAATGGCCCAGAATTTCAAAATTCCTTATTGAGAGAATTTGCAGCCCTCCACAAAATCAACATTCACTACACCTCCTCACAACACCCCGATTCACAAGGTTTGATCGAAAGATTCCACTCCACATTGATTGAACACATTAGAGTACTGAAAGAGAGAGAAGAATTCAAAAAGGATAGCATCAAAAAGAAAATATCCCACGCAATTTTGGCCTATAATAACTCAATTCACACCGCTTCCAAATTAACCCCATTCGAACTTCTTTACGGACACATCAACGACGACACACTTCTTGATTTAGACGTTGACACAATACTTGCAAACAACTATTTAGCTCTCCACAAAGAAAAAATGAAAATTCTTTACTCCCAAATTAAAGAAAAACTTCACGTTGCAAAGGAAAAAGTCATAGAAGAAAAGAATAAAGACCGCGAAGACCTGCCTGCAATACCACCGGAAGTTTACGTAAAAACAGTCCAGAAACAGTCCAAAACTAAACCCAAGTATAATAAAGAAATTATAAAAACCATTGATCACGAATTGAAAACCGCTCAGATAATACCTCGACATCATAACACCAAAGAAAAGATTCATTTGTCAAATATTCGTCGACCCAAAAAATTCTCGGAATCAGTAATCAACGCCTGGGACGATACTTTGGATCGTTCCGAAGTACTTACAAAAAAATTCGGCCTTAACATCACTAGAGAAGACCTTCTTACCCTCAGAGAATCCAATTGGCTAAACGATAAAATCATTAACTTTTACATGGAACTTATAGATCAAAGAAGCAGGCAAAACCACAAACTTCCGACCACGTTTTCCTTCAACACCTTCTTGTACGTTTCCCTAAAAGCTGGAGGATATTCAAGAGTCAAAAACTACACTAGGAAAACTGACCTCTTTGAAAAGGACATAGTTTTCATCCCAATCTTCAAAGCCGCCCATTGGAGACTAATAACGATCTATATCAAACTGCAAAAGATCGAGTACTTAGACTCATTAGGAAAGGACGGTACTGACATACTTGAAGACATCAAAAATTATTTGACAGAAGAACATAATCACAAAAAAGGTACACCACTCGACACTACTAACTGGAAATTCACACAACGCACTGACATACCACTTCAACAAAACAACGACGACTGTGGAGTATTCGTATGCCAATACGCAAAATCACTAGGTTCCTCAGAAGAAATACAAATCAAACACTCTCAAATTCCCGAGGTTAGAAAATTAATGTGTGAAGAAATACTAGCGAACGAATTACTATAAATTCAACCCCCATCTGTTCCAGGGAATTTATCTGCTTGAACCGGATTCCAATATTGTCCAGTACCAAAACCAAACTTTGATAGCACCTCCAACTAACACCTCCTTTAGCCCTGTTGTGACTTATCAAACTAACAAACAATTAAATTTCAACCAAAAACCATCGACTTCAATAAAACTAAAATCGATTAACCAACTGTCGGTACCCGCCTATACAAATTCACCTTCCACTAACGTATAGTTCGAATTATCACACCTAATGTTTGGACGATTGTATTGTACCTATTGTTAATATCCACTATTGTCTACATAATCTTTCATTATAGGAAATATAGGGCAACTCTTTTGGTCAATCCTCCTGCCAGGAGCTAAGTGAAGTATTTGTTTAAATACTCACAAACTTATGATTTTATGTAATACTTTACGTCTCCCTTAACATTGTAAATTAGTCTTGAACCTTTGTTTTGTCATTACTATTTTTGTCATAGTGTAACATCATATTGTAATGTCATCATTATTAGTGTTGTTACATTTTCATTTACAAAATTTGTCAGCCATAATTTTAATCTCAGGGGGGACGAGTTATGTGAACTATATCTGTTTATTTAGAGGCCTTGAGCCATTTCTGCTGAGTAGGCTAAGGAAGTCTATATTAGCGATCCGCTGCCTGCGAGCAGCAGTCTTTCTCTCGTAGAGCTCATCAGAGTCGGTCTAGCTTTCGTACGTAATAATTCTTTGTGAATTTTTCTGGAATTAATAAACAACGTTTTTTAAAAACGAAATTTCCGTTCATCCGAACTTAACTTGTATAAGGAGTTTTTCTCTTCTAGCGTTAAATTAAAAAAACCTCCCTGCGCTGGGAAATTTTCTTTAACTGCTCGAGTCTTCAAACTGAAGGAGGAAAAGCGTCAAAAAACGACGCTTTTTTTAAACGACGGTTTTTGCGTTTTTATTGGTAAAATCACATACCCGCTGGTTTAGACCCTAAGTCACTTTTTGCCCAGTAAGAAAATAGTTTTTGAGGAGTTTTTGGGATTCTTTACGATTTTCTAAAATTTGCCCGACTTGAGAAATTCAACGAAAAACGGGAAAACCCGAGACTTTGGACGTCATCTGAAAAAGCGGCGATCGGATTCGGATTCAGCATCCTAAAAAACATGAAAATCGATTGTTTTTTTTCCTCAGCGCGTCTGTGACCTTTTTCCTGTAAACCTGTGCTATCTCTCTCTGTACTGCTGCATTCCACAGTAAGCAGGCAATTATCATCAGCTCTCACACACCGAAAAATATAGGAAGGCAAAAGAAAGAAAAAAAACTATCGATTTAGATAAAGCGAATGACAGTCGAACATGAAAATACCTACGTTCATTTCTGGCCTTATCGTAACTGGCATTGTTCAACTGCGAGTCATTTCTGACTAAAACATTAAATATTTAAGTTATGTGAACAATATCTGTTTATTTAGAGGCCTTGAGCCCTTTCTGCTGAGTAGGCTAAGAAAGTCTATATTAGCGATCCGCTGCCTGCGAGCAGCAGTCTTTCTCTCGTAGAGCTCATCAGAGTCGGTCTAGCTTTCGTACGTAATAATTCTTTGTGAATTTTTCTGGAATTAATAAACAACGTTTTTTAAAAACGAAATTTCCGTTCATCCGAACTTAACTGGCGCAGTCCCGTGAGCACGTACCGCGAATATAGAAAGTAATCGACCATTCGCGATCGGTATCGTGTAAACCTACTCCCAGACCGTACGACTTCAAGAAGCTGACCGGAGACTCCTCACAGTACCGCGGTAATGAATTACCCCCTGTGAGTACGAACAATTTTTCTTCTTCGAAATTCTTCAATTTCGCTTCAATTCAAATTTGGCCCAACCCGTGGCAAATTTGACGATCTTCCTCGGAGAGAACAACCCGAAGTTCCTCGAGTCTCAGAAGGACCACCTGTTCCCTGAGAAACCAACATTTTATTTTCTCAATCGAGAATAATTATTATTTTCGAGTCGACCAGAGAACACCGTGAGAGCATATCACCTTCTCTGTCGCTCCATCCGCATTCGCAGCCGAGCTTTCTTTGCTCACACAGCGGAATCTTCTTATCTCCTTCACCGTCCGACCGGACCTCAGCAGAGAACGTCGAGAACGTCGTTCGATACTTCCCTTATCTTCTAATTTACTCCTGTAAAACCGTAGTCTTAAGACCGACTCATTTCAGCTTCAACTTTTCCTTTTCAGCTTATTGATATTATATTTCTTACCCGATAAATTTAAAGGCTTCAAAATTCCCAAATCTTTGAAAAAGTACGTTCACACCCACCTAGGGAGGTTTACGAATTTAGAATCCATTCCAGAAAATCTTCATTCTGAACTTGAAAACCACCCCTCTCTAGAGATGGCCAATGCCAACGTACAAGCCCAAGAAGACATGACCAATAGGGAGATAATCGAAAGCCAACAAAACCAAATTCAACAACTCCATGCAATGGTTAGGGATTTGCTTGTAAGAGAAGTAGTCCACCATCAGGAAGGACCAATTGGAAACCAAAGACCAACGCTAACGCGCGGGGATTTGGATTCTATTCCCCAATTTGACGGCACCCCCGAAGCCCTTCACGAATTCCTAGAAATTACTCAGAAACTATACCAAATCTTCTTTATCCCTGACGATCCGGAAAATTATCAAAATTTCAAACTAATCTCGGGCATTAAATCAAAAATCCTCCCACCGGCTAGATACGACATCTCTTCCCAAAATCTAACCACTTATGAACAAATTAGGGACGCCCTACTAGAAACTTATACAGACCGACGTGACGACGTCACTTTACTGATTGAACTAACCAAACAAAGGCAATTAGAATCGGAATCGCCATTCACATTCCATACTAGGGTAGTTAAAATTCTCAATACATTGTCGGCCTATCTCAAAAATCACAACAGAGAGAAAGCGGAGATACTAATAACAGAATACCAGAAAGTAGGATTGAGGATCTTTCTATTAGGTCTAAGAGAGCCTATGGGCAACTCAATAAGAACAAGGGATCCCCCTAACTTGGGTGTCGCCTTGTCAATTTTAACGAACGAATTTCAACTCCAGAGCAACCCTAGAACGGCTCCACAGCCTCTCAAAAAACCTCCACTTCAACTCCAAAATTTCAAAAACCCACAGTATTCCAACTTTAAACCAAATAATAACTTTAGGCCAAACCCCAATTGGAAACCGAATCCGACCCCGAACCCGCAAAAGAATCAGACAAACCAATTTTCAAGACAACCTCAAAACCAGGGACCGTCTTCTTTCCAAAATTATCCGAAACCTTCCTTCTCGGTCCAAAAGCCCATTCAACCGCCTAGGCCTGCTAGTACACAGGCAGTTCCTATGTCGTGGCGTACCTCGAATCCGAATTTCCATAATATGGAAACCGGACAGGAAACTGGAAACGAATTAGAAAATCCCGGGGACAACGAAACAGAAGACCAAATCGAGTACGACCAAAATTATGCACCCGATCAGGAGCATTTTTTAGGCGATACCGGCCTTCCCCAGGAATTCCCAGATTCGAACTGATGAATCTTGAAAAAAGAACCATCAGCGAGTTACCCTACGTCCTAATTCCAAAATCCAACCTCAAAATTCTTATTGACACAGGTAGCACCAAAAGTTACTGTAATCCAACTATAGCCGAAAATTTCTTCCAAAAAAAAATTTGTAAAGAGCCTTTTATTGTCAAAACTGCTCATGGATCGTCCAGAAGAAATTTTACCACTCTTGTACCCTGCGGTGAACTTTTCAAAACGAGATCCTTGAACTTAAAATTTAATATCTTCGAATTTCACAATAAATTTGACCTGCTACTCGGATTAGACAATTTGAAAATCTTAAAAGCATCAATCGACCTCGATAACCACCTTCTCAGAACCCCGAAAGTAGACATCCCTCTCCATTACCTGAGCTCTCAATTCGCCGATGTGAACCTGATCGATGCTCGTTGCATTCAGCAAATAAAAATTAGGGTTAAAAATATCGAAAACGGTAAAACGCTTTTGCCATACACCAGAATCGGTAAACTCGAAATTCCGGAGTGCTTAATCCAAGTTAAAGACCACGAAACACATGTCAGAATTCTAAACCCAGCCAACACTGTCGGAAAATTTGCTCAAATTCAACCAGTCACTGCCGAAACGTTAGACCTAACTGACGCTAGTGGAAAACCCAAATTTCAAATTGTGATTGACTATAGGAAATTGAACGAAAAAACCATTCAAGACAAATATCCTCTCCCTCAAATTTCGGAACTACTAAATAACAAAGACGACGTTCATGATCCCCTCGAAAAGGAATTAGACGATGCCCTAGACGATTTCTTTGCTACTTGCACTCCTAACACCCTTGAAAAAATTACCGATCAATTAGAGTCAGACGAAAATAGCTCTGTAATTGTCAACCTCGATCCCGACGAAGAACTAGATTCAAATGAAAAAATGTCCACCGTAGAGGGTACTGTCCATTCGAATGTAATAGGCCATGCCATAGTAGCCATTCCAATTCGAGACGAACCAATTAACAATTGCAACAACCAAATTATTATTGAAACCGTCAAAATGCCTGCCGAAAAACCTGTAAAAATCGAAAAAATATTTGGCAATAAAACCAGGATCACCGTCCAATTTTGTGCCTCGAAATTAGAACAAGAAGTAGTAAAATTTGTCAAGGAATTCATTGTACCAAAAATTAAATACGGATTATTTTTCACTACCGACATTTACGAAGAATTCACCAAAATAATGACCCAACATTTCGCTTTTTCGGAAATCTCAATGACTAAATATACGAAAAAACTAGAAGAGGTATTCGATACAACCGAGAGAAAAAACCTAATTAAAAAATATCACGAAGGAACCACCAACCACAGAGGCATCGCGGAAACCTTTGAACATGTTAGGCGAACTCACTACTGGCCAAACATGAAAGAAACAATCCAACGTTGCATCAATAATTGTGAAATTTGCCTCAAATGCAAATACGATCGAAAACCATTCAAAGTCAAGTATAATGTGACACCTACAGCGTCACGCCCTCTCGAAACTATCCACATCGACACTATCACCCTTGACGGATCCAAAGTTTTAACAATTATTGACTCATTTTCCCGATATGCCCAAGCCTATCCAGTAAAATCAGCCAACGCAATAGAAATAGTAGAAGCCCTTATGAATTTCTTTAATCATCATGGCATCCCGAAAAATTTAGTAGCAGATAATGGCCCAGAATTTCAAAATTCCTTATTGAGAGAATTTGCAGCCCTCCACAAAATCAACATTCACTACACCTCCTCACAACACCCCGATTCACAAGGTTTGATCGAAAGATTCCACTCCACATTGATTGAACACATTAGAGTACTGAAAGAGAGAGAAGAATTCAAAAAGGATAGCATCAAAAAGAAAATATCTCACGCAATTCTGGCCTATAATAACTCAATTCACACCGCTTCCAAATTAACTCCATTCGAACTTCTTTACGGACACATCAACGACGACACACTTCTTGACTTAGACGTTGACACGGTACTTGCAAACAACTATTTAGCTCTCCACAAAGAAAAAATGAAAATTCTTTACTCCCAAATTAAAGAAAAACTTCACGTTGCAAAGGAAAAAGTCATAGAAGAAAAGAATAAAGACCGCGAAGACCTGCCTGCAATACCACCGGAAGTTTACGTAAAAACAGTCCAGAAACAGTCCAAAACTAAACCCAAGTATAATAAAGAAATTATAAAAACCATTGATCACGAATTGAAAACCGCTCAGATAATACCTCGACATCATAACACCAAAGAAAAGATTCATTTGTCAAATATTCGTCGACCCAAAAAATTCTCGGAATCAGTAATCAACGCCTGGGACGATACTTTGGATCGTTCCGAAGTACTTACAAAAAAATTCGGCCTTAACATCACTAGAGAAGACCTTCTTACCCTCAGAGAATCCAATTGGCTAAACGATAAAATCATTAACTTTTACATGGAACTTATAGATCAAAGAAGCAGGCAAAACCACAAACTTCCGACCACCTTTTCCTTCAACACCTTCTTGTACGTTTCCCTAAAAGCTGGAGGATATTCAAGAGTCAAAAACTACACTAGGAAAACTGACCTCTTTGAAAAGGACATAGTTTTCATCCCAATCTTCAAAGCCGCCCATTGGAGACTAATAACGATCTATATCAAACTGCAAAAGATCGAGTACTTAGACTCATTAGGAAAGGACGGTACTGACATACTTGAAGACATCAAAAATTATTTGACAGAAGAACATAATCACAAAAAAGGTACACCACTAGACACTACTAACTGGAAATTCACACAACGCACTGACATACCACTTCAACAAAACAACGACGACTGTGGAGTATTCGTATGCCAATACGCAAAATCACTAGGTTCCTCAGAAGAAATACAAATCAAACACTCTCAAATTCCCGAGGTTAGAAAATTAATGTGTGAAGAAATACTAGCGAACGAATTACTATAAATTCAACCCCCATCTGTTCCAGGGTTATTTTCGCCATCCTCGACACTTTACTACAATGGACTTACGGACTGAAAATAGTAAACGTAACTACGAACCTAGGGCTGATACCTATAAAACTAGGACCAGCTAAGAAAACGGACTTCTACCATACAATTACCCACTATTACCAGACAGACGAATTACTTAATCAATTAACGGCCATTCGGAAACATTACGAAGACGTGCGACTCATAATCAATGACGACCCGGAGGTACAGAAAATAGTGCATGTTAGAGCCCAACTAATAGAACACATGTTTGCCCTCGTCGAACAAAAAAATCGAACAGTCAACTCTGCCCAAACGTAAACGCCGAGGCTTAATTAACGGACTTGGGTCAGCAATCAAATTTGTCACTGGAAACCTTGATTCCACCGACGGCGAAAAGTATGATGCCATCCTAAAACGAATTCAAACCAAACAAGAAAACCTTTCAAAACAAGTAGAGCATCACTATTCAATAAATTACTCTCTATTTCACCAAATAAACTCCACGTTAGAGTCGATAAATTACAACCACGATGTATTAGCTCGAGAAATAGAAAATCTAAAAATCACCAGTTCATTCCAGACTCACGTTCAACAAGTGGAAAACGCCTTAGAGCACAATCAATTAGCATTGCAGTTACTTACGGACATTGCTCAGGATATCGACAACTCTGTCACATTTTGCAAATTAGGAAAAATGCACCCAAGCATAATTAAACCGCAAACGCTACTAAATGCACTTCAGGAATTAGCAACTTTTTACGGCGACAAGATACCTAAATTCCATGGCGACTACTTGTGGGAACTACAAAGTCACATCAAAATTCGATGCTATATAGGTGAAAATGAAATAGTCTATTTCTTGGATATCCCCATCTTAAAACCCGACAATTTCGAACTCATACTTTTGCAACCCGTACCTTCATTCCAATCAAATTCTTACACGACTGTTCTACCGACTGTACGCTATGCCCTCAGATCGCTAGCAACTAACGACATTACTTTCCTTAATAGCGAATGCGAATCCGGCCCACATTACCTGTTGTGTCCCAACAATTTAGAACTAGCAAACGAGTACAACTGTGAGCGAGACATCCTTTCGAACGGTAGCAATAATCGTTGCGATTTAATAAAATTGGAAATTAGTGGAAATCACGTTGAATACTTAGCCTCTGCAAAGAGATATATTATCATCTTTCCTACAGAAGGCCAACTAAAAATCTCCTCCCTCGGAAATATTGAATTCCGAAACCTCCAGGGAATTTATCTGCTTGAACCGGATTCCAATATTGTCCAATACCAAAACCAAACTTTGATGGCACCTCCAACTAACACCTCCTTTAGCCCTGTTGTGACTTATCAAACTAACAAACAATTAAATTTCAACCAAAAACCATTGGCTTCAATAAAACTGAAATCGATTAACCAACTGTCGGTACCCGCTTATACAACTTCACCTTCCACTAACGCTATAGTTCAAATTATCACACCTAGTGTTTGGACGATTGTATTGTACCTATTGTTAATATCCACTATTGTCTACATAATCTTCCATTATAGGAAATATAGGGCAACTCTTTTGGTCAATCCTCCTGCCAGGAGCTAAGTGAAGTATTTGTTTAAATACTCACAAACTTATGATTTTATGTAATACTTTTCGTCTCCCTTAACATTGTAAATTAGTCTTGAACCTTTGTTTTGTCATTACTATTTTTGTCATAGTGTAACATCATATTGTAATGTCATCATTATTAGTGTTGTTACATTTTCATTTACAAAATTTGTCAGCCATAATTTTAATCTCAGGGGGGACGAGTTATGTGAACAATATCTGTTTATTTAGAGGCCTTGAGCCCTTTCTGCTGAGTAGGCTAAGAAAGTCTATATTAGCGATCCGCTGCCTGCGAGCAGCAGTCTTTCTCTCGTAGAGCTCATCAGAGTCGGTCTAGCTTTCGTACGTAATAATTCTTTGTGAATTTTTCTGGAATTAATAAACAACGTTTTTTAAAAACGAAATTTCCGTTCATCCGAACTTAACTTTTATAGTTTGTAAACCTCGGCGAAACGATACGACGAGAAAACATCGACTTTTTTCGTGTTATGAATACAAAAAATTGTTTGCGAAAACTACGTGTTGAACGGTGATGCAAGGCGTTTGAAATGCTTAAGTCGCAGGAGGTGCGAGGTTCGAGTCCAGCAGGAGATTTAAGATCTTTTAGATGTTTCTCAATACTTACATTTAAGCCTAACAATAAATGCTATACTTGATTTTGGTATGTAATTTTTGAAAATTCCCGAATCGCTGATTCTCAAAAATTGCTCAACTCTTGAAAAACGCAGCCTCCTGGCATAGATTTTTGAAAATATTCCCACAAGTAAGAAAGGATCGAACCTGCAGAGAGGCTTTTGGGACACTGCCGCTCTTGAAGTCTTCGATGACGGACGATCTGACCATAATCGGCATCGCATCGTTAATCAACGCGCAGAAAAATTTTTCACGTTTTTTTCAAAAAAGTTCTTGAAAAAATTTATTCAAAATTTTTTTTTACGTTTTTCACACTTTTTTCACGTTTTTTCAAATTTCTTTTGTAATCTACCTACTCTTTCTACACGTTTTCTTCAAAAAATTTCTACAACAATAAAAAATTGACCTAAATTCGACTCTAAGAAACCCCCTACACAGTCGAATTTGACCTACGGCAAAATTCTCCAAATTCGATCGACGATTTTCGAGGCGATTTTTTCTCACGATCACACCGGTCACAATCCGCGAACGCTCATTTACTTGAAAGCCCGCAATCGCACTGGACACAGCGGCCGACTAAGCTTTCCAGCCGTAAACGTCACTCGGCGAGCGCGATATTCGAGATCGAACGTCAACGAGTGAGCGGCCGTGCACGCCAGCGATCACCTGTCAGGCGCACGGCGGAGGGAGAGCGAGCGGGTGCGACAAAGAGAGGCGCCGCGGGCCCGCGAGAGCGACAGAGAGGGACGGCCAAGTATCGGCAAGCACAAAAGAGAAGGGGGGAGGGGGGCATAGTTTCCGAGATAAAATAATCGCGTCCTCCGCCGCTTTCCGTCGGGACGGATCGAGGCGAGTATCATCAGCGGCGAAACAACGAATGAAGATGGTTTCCGGTTTCCGGCCGGAGCCGGGCGGGCCCAGTTCCGGGGGCGTAGAGCGGGCATAATGAGCGCCGCGGGCGGCTACATCGCCCAATGAGCGGAATTCGGGGCCCAGTTTTGCGAAGCGACAAACTCTATGGGCCAAGTAGAATTGCGGGTAAGGCAGACGTGGGCGTATTTTTATTTTAGGTGCGTTTTTTGATATTTTGACCAAAACACCCTCATAAGAAGTCAAAAAATGGTACGCACCACTGGTTTTCTTGTTGAAAATTTAAATGACCACAGACGGACCGAGAGACACTTGTTCAGAAAGTAACTGAATAAAAGTGTTTAGGTAACATTTTTCTGAAGCTCCGAACCGAGTTTCAATTTTATGAACATTACAATACTTTACTTTGTAAATATGGAAGTAAAAATGCCAGATTACGGAAAAATGCCAGGTACGGGAAGATTTCCCACATCGCAACCCTACAATTTACCTAATACTCACAGCACAAAAATGATACCCTCCGTAAAATTTTGGGCGTCCCTATTCAGGGGGAAAATTCGAAGAGGACGAAAACGATTTCCAGAAAAATAATCGAGAAACTGACGTCGGTGCCCGCGGGAGAGATAAGGTCCCACAGCCCCCGACGTCACTCGACCGTATACAGAGAGCAAAGAGGAAAAGGTTGGGAAATTTATTCCGCCGACGGTACGAGCGGACGGGGGTGGGGGAAAGTATAATGAAAACAGTAGGTGGAGAGGGCGAGGAGAAGTCGAGCTGAAACAGATAGACCCCCTCCCGGCGGGACTAGAGCGCAAAACCTACCCGGATCCTTTATCTATTACCCAGGTAACTCTGGGTGGCGACTATGACCTCCACTATGTTCCTCGGAGGAGGAAATCCCCCCCCCCCCCTTCACAATGAGGGGTAACAATGAGAAAAGCTATCAACAGGCAGATTTAGCACTATTGGGGAAAAAAATTTTTGGAATTTAAAATTTCAGAAATCGACCGAAACCAGCGCAGATAGCACAAAGTACTTCCATATTGTAGCACGTAAATTTTTGACACAATATGATCATAGTTTGACTACTTTAGAGGACTTTTAGGTAAAAAATATCAAGAAATTCTCTTTGCAAATCGTAAAGCTCGCTTAAAATCAAAAATACGTCTAGTTAATACGTGGATTTTTGTGGCCAGGAAAAATAAAATAGAAAACACTAAGAGTGCTAATGAATCGTAAGTACTGTGAGTAATTCGAATTCCGGGTGACAGGTCTGACAAAGGCAAACATAACATTTTACGAAGTTTGAAAAATTTCAAGAATTGAGGGAGCTATGGCCTTTTGTAAATGACCACAGACGGATCAAGTTCAAGAAGTGATTAGGTATATTAAATATAATTACATTCCATGAATATTTCGTTATTATCAAATTTCGACGACAACAAAATCATCATGGAAGTGGGTATTGTGCGTTATCGACCCAACACTGGTAATATTGGCACTATTGGCGGTATTTAGGCAGATTTCTTACCCCCAAAAAACCGCTCTCGGGTACGAACGTCACAAAAATGAGACAAATTATTGTTGAGTCAATTAAATTGAATCTTTTTGAATTGAATCTCTTTGGAATTTGCAGAAATTGCAGTCCCCCCTCCTCCCAACCACCCTTGAGGGGAATTACTGGTGATGATGTGCCTAATAGAGAATTCCCTCCCGGCGCAGAAGTGGTTGACCGAATGCCCACTAGATGTCACTGGCAGACCTCTCAATTTGCAACTGACACAACTTCACGTACACAGCCGTACCAAGGTCGTGTCATTAGAGGAGACCGGCGAGATTGTCATGATGAGCCCCCGCAGTCCCGCAGGATAGCCCCGCAGTCCCGCCGGATGGACCCGCAATATTCGGAGGTGGACGTGTCGTGGTGGCTTAATATGTCCTCCTATTGCCCCAGTCGACAGAAATGGCCGCCAATGTTGCGATGCCTGCCCTAACGTTTTTCCCTGATTGGCGAAAAAATTCCCGCGTCCCAAACCAGCGGTGCGTAGATAACACGCAATGGAACGTGATGATGATGTTATTTTGAAACGTAAAATTGTGAAACAATTTGATCATATTTTGACTGCTTTTGAGGGTGTTTAGGTAGAAAATATCAAAAAATTCACTATGCAAATTTTAAAATTCGCCTAAAACAAGAATACGCCAAGTTATCGAAATATAAAAAATGTCCACATATTCTGCAAGGTAAAACAAAGATTTCAAGACCAAGAACGCTCAAATAGGTTCATTTTTGTGGCCGGAAAAAAAATAAAATAGAAAACACTGAAAATGCAAATATATCGGAAGTACTTTGAGTTATTCAAATTCGTATTAAACAGAGTGTTAGGCCTTGCCGAGACAAACATTTCAGTTCCAGAAATTTGAAAAAATGTTGAGAAATGAGGGAGTTATGGTCATTTTTATAAATGACCACAGACGGACACGCAGACACTTGTTCGGGAAGTGATTCTTTGTGCCTAAGAAAAAGTTCTGTCTGAAGCTCCGTTCCATTTCACGATTTTAGGACGATTCCAATACTCTGTAAATATGGAAGTAATATAATCAAATCGTGTTAAAAATGTACGTATCAAAATAGGGAAGTATCCAAATATGGTTTTTATTCCTGTCGTCTTACCAATATAAAGGTTAAAATGTATTTATCCCACGCATGTTCCTAAACCTGTAGGCCATAGGATCGGTCCGAGTCCAAAATTTGGACATTTAATGTTACAATTCACGTCACAGCCCATTAGAAGGAAGAAATCAGCCGAAATCTAACTCAACGGTTAACTGTTTAATCTCGAGCTTAGATTGCACTAGGATAGCCATCTCGTTACTGGCAGCACCGTGTCAACAATGTTGACCCACCGGGCCCTTCCGATTCCGTCTGTCGATCAGGCATCGGAAGCATATGCCAATGGCACCTATCACATTTCAAACAGCCTTATATCGATTAATAGCGTCGATCCCGTCCGTCGGGTCCTCGGCGTTAGCGGTCTGGCGTATGCTAACACCATTACGCCCAGCCAAATTGGCTCAACACCCTACAGCGGGGACGGTAGCGGGATGTTCATCCCAACCCCTATCGCTTCCTAGGGGTGCAATCGATACATCGAATATGGGATTATTCCAAATCGCACAGAAACCTTATTCGAGCCTGATTGGTTCCATGTACCTCGATGTTTCTGCCGAACTTGGTGAATAATTGCTCCTTTCTCGGGTGATAAATTCCCGAAATTTTGAAGTAAATTCAAGCCTACAGTCGGTTTGAGACATGAGGAAGACGCGAAGGGGTTCTGAGTACTCATCGCTTACCCACGTCCGTCTGTGGTCATTTACAAAATAGGATATATCTACCTCAATTCTCAGCCTTTTTTCAAATTTCTTGAACTGAAATGTTTGTCCCGGCAAGGCTTAACACCCTGTTTAATCGGAATTTGAATTACTCACAGTACTTCCGATATATTTGCATTTTTAGTGTTTTCTATTTTATTTTTTTCCGCCCACAAAAATGAACCGATTTGAGCGTTCTTGGTCTTAAAATCCTTGTTTTACCTTGCAGAATATGTGGATATTTTTCATATTCCGAAAATCTGGCATTTTTTTTTTTGGCGAATTTTTAAATTTGAATAGTGAATTTTTCGAAATTTTTGACCTAAACGCCCTCAAAAGCAGTCAAAATATGATCAAATTGTATCAATTTTTTACGTTTCAAAATATGGAAGTATTGTGTGTTACCTACGCACCACTGGTTCTTCAATTTTTTTCAAAAGAAATTGGCTGAAAGAAGTCTGACATAATACATCAAACATATTATGTTTCATCGGTAGAATAGAGAAACGTGGAACAGAAAACTAATTAGGTACTTAAATGGTACAAAAGAGTGGTTCATTTTAGAGCATGAAATAGGCCGGGGTAATGTCATGTCATCCAGTAAGTCTTAGATTTGGAGAGACACCCTCAAATCAGTTCACAGTCACTTCTTTTCGAGAAAATACCCAGAAGAGAATTAAGTACATAATCCATAGCATTCGACCTCAATTTCGAGGGCGAATATTTCGTCCCACATCAAAACTCGGGGCCTTCAAGTCGGTGGGAAATATTAACAAGTTTAGAACATCATTAATCTTCAGTTGGACGAGCCCGTTAAGTGAATTTCATCCCTAAAAATAGGGGAAATAAACTGAAACTGAATGAAGCTCTAGACGGCCGCTTACGGCAGGGGGTGACTTCCAGTCAAAGAAGAGCAAAGAACGAGGCCAAGAGCGGACTAAGTTGAGAAGAATGGAGAATTGGAAAGCAATGTAAATAAGGGGGATAAAAGAATGGAAGCCTGCAGGGGTGGGGGGGCCTGGGATCGCGAAGAATGTTTCCCTTACAGCACGACTATCCCTCGCTGTTTCTCCGAAGTCTTGAGATAAGAACAGCCGGGAAAGAACCTTACAGTCGACTTAAGACAGGGGGTGGGGGGTTGCTAAAAGGAATTTCCGCGACGAGGAACGTTGAAAAGCAGCGCCGGCGCCGTTCTCCGCCATGGATGACATGTGAGACCCGCATTACTCAGGGGTCTTGCATGTTTAGTTTAGCCAACCTTCATCCTAACGAGGCGGATGTCTCCAGGGCTGCCAACATTGGAACATTGGAATCCTGCCAGGACTGCCACTAGCGAGGGGGACGAGGGAATTAGGTATTTCAGTATGACCAATTTATTCGGTAGATTTTAACGGATTTATTTCGAAGTCGGTTTATCTTAATAATTCGTAGGTTTAGTGTGGGCAATAGGAGTTTTTTGGTTTTTCGAAGGTTAAATGATTTTATTGGCTTACCTGATATTTCTTTATGCTGTCCAACTGCTGTTTCGTCGGTTCTTTGCTGAGCTCGGCCGTCGTGTTGTTGTTGATCGTCCGAGAGGCAGCCGGAGGAGGAGGACGAGGGACGGGCTCCCGCGGGGGCGGCACCGGCTTTCCCGGACTCCCGGCATTACCGTTGACCGCTCCCTGTAAGCATAGAAATTTAGGGTCAAAAATGTTTGTTAAAGTCGCCCTCCCTTCCAAACCAGGAGGTAACGCCAAAGAGGGTGAACCAACACTTACGGCCCTTAGGTGACTTAAAAATTACCATAAAATCTGAAAAAAATGTTCTGGAAATACTGTTCTGAAAAAAAGGCGTTAAAAACGTAGGACGTTGTCCAAACAATTTTCCAAGAGTCCTGAGAATAACCGATAACAAAATGCATACAAATGTGATCAAAAATTGGAATTTTTAGGAAAACCATTATAAACTTGATATATCTGGTGAAAAATGGTCCTATCTGTTTAAGATAGTGCAAGAATCAGACCAAAATAACCACTGAAATTTATACCAAAATTAATCAGCTCGTCATTTTGAAAAAAATTGTACCCATATTACCGGCCTCATGCTGATATTCATCATCGTGCGAAAATAAGAAACACTTCGAGGGGGATGTGTGACTAAGAGCATATTTGCTCAAAGGTCACCTGAACGTGGATTCCCCATTTATAGCGCAACGAGTCCTACTCAAGATTCCGAAAAGAGCGAGGAATCCCAACAGCTCCAAGGCCCCACGTCCATTTTGGAGCCAACAAATACTATTAGCTTCGAGTAAGAAAGGTGAAGAATACCAGAAATGCTCGCCATAAACTGCATTAAAAAACGCATTCTGGGTATTTTGTGCTGTTGTTGTTGCGTATTATTACTTCCATATTCGCTATATCAGCAAGAGCTTCAGAAAAAACTTTTAATCGTACACTTTTACTCAGAATCACTTCCGTAACAAGTGTCTGTGTGTCCGTCTGTGGTCATTTACAAAAATGGGCATAGCTCCCTCAATTCTTCACCGTTTTTCAAATTTCGTAAACAAGGACGTTTCCCTCAGTTAGACCTATCACACTCTTTAACCGGAATTCGAATTACTGGCATTAACAATAGTGCTATTGTATCGGAATAATTCCGTCAGTGCTCTTACAATGCACTTACAGTGTTTTCTATTTTATTTTTTTCTGGCACAAAAATGAACCGATTTGAGCGTTCTTGGTCTTGAAATCGTCGTTACACTTGCAGGGCGTATTTTGATCTTAGGCGAGTTTTAAAATTTGCAAAGTGAGTTTTTGAAATTTTTTATCCTTGCAGCCTCCAGAGTAGTCGAAATATAATCAAATCGTATCAGAAATTGACACATCAAAATATGGACAGTTATATAGCACGACAGGTTTGAAAATGCGCTTGTCTAGTAGGCAATGCCTACATAATTTATATAAAGAAACACTATCAACATTTTGATCTTGACAGCAATGCATCGATAATTCGTCAACCTTTGGTTTCCTCCGTGTTCTCCAACTTTTCCTGTCCCTCAAATAACTTCTGAAGTGCAAAACTGATTTTGATAACTCAAGGCTGATATATCAAATTCCTCAAGCGCATAGGCCAATAATTGGATACAAAAATATTCTTGAAAAAAAAAAGTTTTTTCTTGGACAGCCGTCCGGACCCTCGATTCGGACCGCTCGACCGGCTGTTTCCCCCAATTTGACGAACCTGTTGACATGTTTTCACTCGACTTGTTTACCGTCGGTTTGTTGGACTGAGAGCAGCAACAAGCGCCATCAGCCCTCGCTAAAGGCTCTCCTGGCAAGGATGTCTACTCAAGTTAATAAAGTGCGCTCATCTTCGCGGAGGAAAATAATGAAGTGACGCACATAGTGAAGATGACCGTCTCTGGCATTTCGTCTTGCGAATCCGACCTCTCCCTCTGGCACGGGGGCAGCCAGGTATCTCCGTCCTCGTCATCCTTCAGAAAAGGGCCCTTCTTTTTTTCCAGTGTCCTCTTTTATTCGACCCTTTTCACGAGCTTCGCGACGATTCGGATGACAGCTTCATCAAGTGCCGAATGAAGAGACGTCGGGAAGCAGAAAGAGCAGTGTTGTATATTGCGTGAAAACAGACCCTCGTCCTCGAGATTGAGGCCCGAGATTTTTATTAGAACTTCAGATTTCCGAGTAGTCTACTTCCTTTACTCGCAGTGGGAGCAAACAAATTGGAAGTGCGCACTGTTTCTTATCGAGTTCGACTAGATTTTCGGTTCCAGAAAAGCGCAGAGTGCCATTGAAGCTTACCAGAAAAATTCACTCAAGTACCTATTGACCACGTCACTCAGACTTGCTTTATGAACACAATCATGGCCATGCCTCCCTCGATTCACTCCTCTTTTTTGGCACATTTTTCTTGAAAAATCAATTCAAGATATTAATTCTTGAAAAATTAACATTTTTTGTCCGTTTTAGCCCCACAGCGTTCTGATGGGAAAAGAGCTTTCGAAAATTCGTGAAATTTTCATAAAAATTCAAGTTACGTATCAAGTTTTTTGAATTTCCTCCACGGTAATAATAATTCGGAGACAGACATTTTCAGAGTTCATCGTTTCATCTTATACTGACCACAAAAATGAACCAATTTATGTTTTTATGATCTCAAGTGGTTGGTCTTGACTTGAAACATAAAAAGGTATTTACAAAACATGTTATTTGGCATTTTTATTTTTTTAGGCTCAAAATTAGTTATTAGTTATAATAAAATTAATCCTGTCCAAAACGTTTGCGTACGAAAATATTGAATTATAATGTCTGAATTTACCTTTTTTTTTTGTATTTTTCGAACCCGGGGATTTTAAAGCTTCTGTAGTAGAATTTCCTTACCGATGGAAAGGTGAAATTGAATAACTCCTCCGTTATAACGGAATAACGAATTCAATTTAAAATAATTAGATGATTCAGTCGGCAGGAATTTAACTCAAAGTTCCGCTTGAGTAGCGGCTAGAGTCTCTACACCTCAATAAGACGGTTACTTTAAATCACTGGTTATGAGGAATTAAGGAGGATAAGATAACATTGATGAGAGTATTTATTAAATTTATTATATCGCTGAATATGGTGATTATTTTACTTTATTTTATTTTTTTTATAATTTATTTTAAATTTAAATAACTATTTAAAAAAAATTTACTTTACGTTTTCGTTATTATACTTAACTACCTATGATTAGTTTCCAAAAATACGCTGCTAAGTAGATCAGTGGCATGTGCAGATTAGTTTTTGCTATGTCCGAAGAACTCTGCAAATTTTGCACAGGGGTTCATTTTTCGATTGCAAAGACAAACCTTACGATATATCGGTACTCCTTAAACACAGAATTTAGCTGTTATTATTTTATAATTTCAGTATCAATTTGTATTTTAGATGGGTTATTTAGAAAAACGTTTTTTCAACCAGGCAAAAAATAATCATCCTCTTCGCTTGATAAATACTTACTTACCTATCCATTTTTTCAACGCAGCTGATCATTCAATTCCGTTAAATTTACGATTTAATCTATTCTTAATCACCTTCATAATTAACTGAATAATAATAATTATTAAATTCTCTGAATAATGAAATTAAAAATGCCTCATGGCTCAGAACCGTTGTTAAAGCCTGACTCGCTCTCATGTTGCCAAGCGCAACTGGTCGAAGTGTGAGTGCGTCACCTTGTTGGTGTAATAGGCTAGTAGTCGTAAGTAGATCAATCAACCGTATCTAAGAGCCGATGCCAAATTCTCAAGTTTTTCCAATTTATGTTTTGCTGATTTGTGTAATGCGACCAAATTCTTTAAATTGAAGATATCGGGAGGACAGAAGTTTTTGTGGGGATTCCAACGAGTGGAAAACGAATTTTGTGGCTCGAGTAGTTTTCGAGTTATTCAGAATTGGAGAAATTTTGAAAAACTCAAAACTGCTTCACTAAAATTGCAATAACTCCTAAACGGTTGAAGCTACCGGCGTGGCGATGGTCTCATTCGATTCAGCATAGAAAAATCTATAGAAAATGATACCTCACATGCCTATGTTGCAAATTTCCTTAAAAAGACGAATTTTTTACCACTTCAACAGCTGTTTTACTGGCCTTAAAATTAAGGTAGGGTTCTGCCGAGACGTTAGGACCAACTAGATACGGAACTTGATTTTTGGTAAAAATTTCAAAATTTTTCGATAACTCCTTCCCCCTTAAAAACCCCGGACGGCGGACGGCGTACGGCGTACGGCGTACGGCGTACGGCGTACGGCGTACGGCGTACGGCGTACGGCGGACGGCGGACGGACAAAAAATTTTTATTGCAGATTCGGATTCTACACCCCTTGAAACGTAAACCAACAAATTTTCAGGGGGTGTTAAAATTTTTTTTTTCCTGACCGATTACAAAGGTTCATTTCTTTAGAAAAATGAACCAAAATACCTCAATAAATAAAACAATTAGGTAGGTAGCCAGAAAAAACTAAAAATGGTTTTGCGAGTTACACAGTTTTTATAAATTATTACCTAGTTAAATGAATAGAGAAAAATCTAATTTTTAGATATCTCCCTGTCGTTTGTATTATACGATTTCCAACAATGGCCATTTTCGTTCCCTTCTTCATTACGCAAATTCGCTCATTATGTTATCGAAAGAAAATTCCATTGATGACTCACTCAATTACGCTAAGACGCTTCACCTATATCAAATTCTTATCTACCTCGTCATCTTCAGCTTGGCAGAGAATCCTCTTGAGGAACATGTCAACAAAGAACTATCACACCTCTAACCTTACCGATACAATGCCGAGCAAACATTCGCACCCACTGTTCCATTTTGAGTAGGTATATTTCCGAACTTGCAGTCATCTCTATCTCCCTACTTTTTCTTATCTCAGCGAGATAAGGCAGAACAAGTGGTTTTCGGCAGGTGGAGACTCAGACATAGAGTAGGTAATAGTCGAGTACGATAGTCCGACTAGGCGACAATCCGCCGCGAAAACCGGTTTTAGTTAATTGTATCAGGAAGAAAAATCAATTTTTGCGTGTAAATGAGATGAAACATTTTTTAGCCACAAATAACTCAATACATTCATATTTGTTAGGTATTTGGTAATTTTAACTAAGTAGATTTTAGATTTTTTAAATTATAGTTTTTTTTTATTTGCCAGATAGGATTGTTGTACGAATTTCTCACACAATGTTTTTCTGTTTTGGGCTTCAATAAGGTGTCCAACCTGACACATGTCAGATCCGGCCTGAGAGCGGCAGGTCACCCCCGGGGCAACTTTGGTTATCGGAACGAAGGAGCACTTGGGGATGTACTTTCTTTAGCATCGTCACGTTACCTTTCAAAAGTATCAATTATGTATTCTATTACCGATTATTCAGAAACATTTTCATAGGATTTTCTTACTAGCAATTTCAGTTAAATTAATTTCGCTGTTTTTAATGCCTATGTAATATGTTATACACATATGTTATAAACATAATATATTATATTCTGCCAAAGATTTGGAATTATTTTTTAATAATTTTGGCACCTCAACCTATTTATGATATTATAATATTTTAGGGGGGAATTAAGTTAAAGGCAATTCACTCAATTTTCGAACTGCTCATGAATCATGATTTGTACACGATATTCCATCTACTGATCATCAGCAGTCTGGAGGAACAATCTTACGAATGATGAATGATACGCCGAAGATGAAAAATTGTTTCGTCATGACAGTTTTTATTCAAAAACTGAATATCGACAATGATTTAGTGCGTTTCGTGATCTTTGATCTACGAGATTGTAATTATACGATCGACGTTGAACCCAGGACCTCGTAGGTCTTGTTAGCCCTTCAATCATTCTCATATCGATCATTATAGATCACGGCGAGTGACGGCTAGCTATTGGTAACCAGCCCTGGACCCGTAAATCATACACCCACTACTGCACCAAGGACGTGACCCACGCCATAACATCAGACTGAACCGATTTAGGTACTGATCATCTTACAATCAGTGTGAAAGAGAAACCAGTGGTGCGTAGATAAAACAACTACTTCCATATTTCGAAACGTGAAGAGGTGACACGATTTGATCATATTTCGACTGCTTTTGAAAGTGTTTAGGTCAAAAATATAAAAAAAATTCACTATTGAAATTTTAAAATTCGCCCAAAATAACAACACAATACATTATCAAAATATAAAAAATTTCGAAGAATTTTCAAATTTTGGAATTTTCGAGTTAATTATGAAAAACCTAAGCATACGGGACTCACCCTCGCAGCAGGTCGCGGAGGAGGGTAGCGCGGCGGGGTTTTCGACCGGGCGATGAACGAGTCGGGCACGTCCACAGGCATCTCGCGGTGGGGCCCGTTTTCGAGTGAGCCCATCATGACCATCATGCTGTAAGCATCGTCGCCGGCCACCGACCCGCCGCCGCTTACTTTGTCAGCTTCCACAAGCGCCGACCCGCTCCGTCTTCGCGGCCTGTAACGAAAAATTGTCGTATGAATAAATACGAAATCGTGACCATTCCTTCATGGTATACCTAGGTGCCTGCACTGAAATTTTCAATTGCTAACATTTATTAACAATTCCTCATCGCTGACGACTTTGGATGGAACCATAAAAATATAATTATATATCGGTAAATAATGATAATACAAAAGTCAATTCGTTTCCTAAGTTTATCACGTTATTTTAACTGAAGAAATCATTCCGATTTTTTGAATTTAAACTGCGTTTATGACGGACGGTCCCACTCGGACATTTCATGCCAATAATGAACCTGGTATTTCACCTAACTTCAAAGGCTATCGCTAACTTTTCATTTTAATAAAGAGTCAAAATAATTCTATTTGAGTAATTTATTTGAAATTTGCTCACTCGCACTCTTGCTGCGGCGCATGAAACAAACTTCGGACGCAAGCGACAACACGCGAATACGCGGCGTGACAACATGGCGCCATAAATAATGTCACATGGCAGGAAAAAATGTGAATAATTATTATTCTTATTCGGATCCCGCTCGTAACTGGACGGCTCTGAACATAGAACAGTCCACTGGAATAAAGTGCGTTATCTCGCGTCCTTATCGTGATAATAGGTGATTCAGAACGTAAGAACAATAAATTTCAAGATATGCGGGAGAAAAGTGTTGATGCGTCATAAAGTGCGATAACCGACGCAAGTAGGGCGAAAAAATTCTCTCATTTCTCAGCATAATAAAAAAATAGCTGAATCGTTGACTTGGGAGAGCATGAAAATGGAAATTGTCGAATAGTTTAAAAAAATAGGGACGTTAGTTTATCACCATTATCAATAGTTGGTCAGGAGTTTCATTCTGCGAATTCTGTACTAACATGAAATAATGTACCGAAATTGAGAATGTTATCACTCGGCAAAAAATCAATTCTAAGTAGCCGCTTCGAAAAAAAAATCTGAATTTTCATAGATAATATACCAACTTGGAATAGACATTTTTGCATAGTAGTGCTAACCCGTACAGAGAATGTTTTTGTGGACGCGTTACTATTGTTTGAACAGAAACTCGAGAAAATTACAACAACCGTAAAAAGTGTAAATACATCTCCAAGGCCGATTGTCTCACTGTACCTCTCTCAGACGTGGAACGTACCGAGTACAAAAACCGGCTAGTCATAGGTGGACAATGCAGCTTTTCAGGAAAATATATGTTTTCCGTTTTTGTCGTCTGAACCACATTAGCGGTATGTAGGAGTTGGTTTTTGATTATGATTGTACCGTTGGCGTATAGGGATTCTAACGTTGAATTAAAAGTTGACGTAGAAACGTCAAATATTATAACCATTTTACATATTTTTCACATATTTTACGAAAATGAGAGCATATGTATGAAGGTATATGTTACTTATTTGGAATTTTTTTAAATGCATAAAAATCTGATCCTCAATGATGTGAAAACACTGTCTAACCGTCAAGTGAATACCTCACCTCGAATAATACGCAGCGATCCGCCTCTCCGTGTCCGAATAGAACAGAAAATACGGATGTAACAGAACTGGGCCGATAAACAAGACAGTGACTGATTGTCTGGCAGGCAACAGACTCGCATTGGCAATCATGATCTGCGACAGACGCCCAGTCCGGCAGATGACTGACAGACTTCGATTGTACGCGTACAACTGTCGTGACGGATTTCAACTTAACATCAGCACTATCGCGAGGAAAACACTGGAATATGTCTCATGAAATGTTTCCAATCCGAATCAATACTGGACCACGTGTTCGATTGAAATGACGGCAAACACATCACTAATGACGAGCCAACATTCCGTGAGAAGAAAACTCCCCGAGCGCTGCTCTCCCGCAATATAAATACAGGAAAAGACCCATTCAATTCATTCCGACTTGCCCATTGTGAACGGGTAAATGGGAGAATTGATTCGAATTTCGGCTGAAGTACCGTTTAGAATTGCGAGGTCGCCAACAAATCTCCAAGTGGTAATTTACGGTAAATACGGAAAGCCAGTTCCGCGAATTACTTTAAATTCATTTATTTCTTCTTTCAGTTTGTTTTTCTACAATGCTGGAGGAATCGTTGACAAATCAGACGGGTGCGCAGGGGAAAAGGCCTTGAAGTCTCAGAACGGTTCATTTCAATGTTCGAAACGGGTACCTAATGAAAATAACAGAAACGAAAAAATGAAAAAAAAATGATAAAAGAAATAGCGAAAAATCGGAATTACTGCAGTTCATCTCTCCCTGTAAAGCTTGAATCGATCATCGTTATGATAAGCCCAGCGGTGCGTACATAACGCACAATACTTCCAGATTTCGATGCATGAAGTTTTGACGCAATTTGATTATATTTTGACTGTTCTGAAGACTGTAGGTATAAATCAAAAATGTAGGAAAAAAACTCACTGAAATTATGTGGTTGTAGTTGGATGTAGTTGAATGTAGTTGTAGTTGTATGTATGTAGTAGTAGAAGACGGTTTAGTAGACGCTGTAGTTGACGTAAAAGTTGTAGAAGAAAGTATGTACTACGTATGATGATTTTGAGGCTCATATTCGCGCCAATGAATCCCTTTCAGAGGGAGGGGGGATTTAAGCGCTCAATTTTTGAGGCTTAAAATCGTACCTATTAACAATAAATATCGGATTCTGCAATTTTGATTTTTATTATTCGGACGATCGAAAAAGCACACTAATTCTTCAATAAGTAGATTAAACCAGCAATACCGGACGGTATTTCAGGCTTGTGTCGTTAGCCTATTTGGGGAGGTACAGAACGTGAAAGTTAACAAAAAGGATGGGCAGGTAGGCCTGTTAAAATGACAAAAAAAAAAGAAAAAAAAACACCGGGTAAAAAATTCATTTTGTCAAAATTTGAAACAGGACAAAAATGTTGTCTTGTTAGTGAAGTAAGTTGAAAATTTGTCATCGCTCCCACAACATGTAAAAACTGCTCGAAACTTTTTCTGGCAATAAATTTGTATTTAAATGGCACTTTGGTACATTATCGATGGCACTATCTACCTATGAAAAATAAATAGTTAAAAAAAACCTTTTTAACAATTTTTTTATCTAGAAGGAAGAGAAAACCCGACGAAACCCTCAAAGGGTGTATTATAAAGGAACCTACACCGACAACGCCATTTTTCGGACAAATATCTTTAGGAAAAATGTCGATCCCTGAAGAGGCCCAGTCGGGCGAAAGCGCTAGAATGAATCAACGCTACGAGAGTATGATGAACCATTGCTCTCTCCTTCACCTCTAAACTTGAACCAAGAATCGTTCCGAATTTTCGAAAGAAACGTCGATCCTCCCATAAACGAGGAAGTAAAAGTGTATTGTGAAGTTTTTTCAACCCTCCAAGAAACCGCGAAGACTCGCATTTGTCAAAAGAACATAAAAAACCCGAAGGTAACCCATTAAACGTGCAAAGTGAGCAGACCAACAAAGGACTATTATTACCGGATCAGAACACCTTGAACCAAAACATCCGAACGATTCGTGGGATCCTCCCCGGTAATTTGGCCGCTACGGGCGAACCTCGAAGTGGCGGGAACGAGGGTACGAAAAAAAGCTACGGTCTAAAACACGCGAATGCTGGCTGGCTATTTTAAAAGTAGCGGTCGACGATAGGTAAGTGTTGACTCCAAGTGCGCGAATAAGAATGATCCAGTAAAACAGGTTCTCCTCCTAGAAATCAGACTTCAACAACTGAACAATAAGACAAGAAGTTCTTTCATCATCAGACCCTTCAACCGAGTACCCCATTTTAAACGTCACAACAAAGAAAAAATCCAAAAAACTAAAATGAATAAATAAATCCCTTTATAATTGATAATATTCATTGTTACAGCTCCACTTACTAAAATTTGTCAATTAATAAACGCCTAAATAGGATTCGTCAGGTCCTATGGTGGACATTGTTCAAAACTGCCATCTAAAAACAAAAATGAACGAATGATACTGTGAATAAGCGAAACAAAAATAAAAATGTCCTAAAATGCCTTGTCCTAAAGGAGCTTCAGAAAGAACTTTTACTCACACAGGTACTAAAACTTTCACAAAGTAAAAGTCTTTTAGGTACTCAGAATTTTGGGTAATTTTTTGATACTCGGTTGTGAGGTTTGAATATGACGACGTTCTTTCGAAACGTCACCATTGAGTAAAATGATGCATTATTGACGGAGGTTGTCGTTCACAGGTTCACCTATTTTTCATCAATCCAGAGTAGAATTTTGGTGTAGTAAACCGTTGGAGGCCAAAAATTAGCGAAACGCATCCGTAACGGCGCTGAAAGTCGTCGCAGCCGCGGCCCGTTCTTCAGGACTGGTTTGGGATGGCTCGTATTCACGGCCTTGACCATGCCCGGGGCTTCCATCGCACTGCCCTCCACTCAGCCCGCACCTTTGCCGGGCCGGAATCCTCATAACGCCCAATCCGTTCCGGGCCCATATTTTCCTAACAGCCCGACCTCGAGTGACCTGGACTTCGAACCAACGCGAGAACCGACAATTAAACCGTTCGTGGAAACGGTAGCCGCCGGTTTTTTGGACGAAATTATACACCGAGGCAACGACTGTGTCCTAGAAAATAAAACTAGAGTGCATAAACAATATCGCACAGAGTACTTCCACGATAAAGAGTATAAGGAAAAACGGCGGTCGTCAAAAACACAAAAATCGGTCCGGAGGTATGAGGAGAACATTTTCCTTAGCACGATTTCAAAGAGCAGCTTCCTCAACTAAAGTCAGATTTTCCCATTGCTCGACTACCCGCGGGTACTCTGAAACTACAACTGTCATGAATATCGGCCAAAATAAAGGTTTAGTATCCATTAATAAACCAATGTAATTGGTCAAGGAAACATATTTTTCAGTTTTTTTAGTTTTTACAGTTCCAAGGGGTGTAGAATCCGAATCTGCAACAAAAATACCGTCCGTCTGCCGGAGGTACCACTCGACTGTTTAATCCCTTGAACATTGTAGGAAAAGTCAATCTAGACCTACACTAGCTGTAACAGCCCAGATTCTCTAGCAAACCCAATAGCTCACTCTTAAGGGCTTTTGAAAAAACCGTCGAAAAATCTGTATTTTACCAAAATCGTCTTCGCGGCACAAGTGAGGAGTCTCATTTGAAAGATTTTTTACGCTTGATCAAATGAGGCCAATGTCAGTTCGATACGTATAAACTCAACTTTGAGAACTAACACACGCATTTAACCAATAACTCAACTCGCATACTCAACTCTCAAACTGAACTTGCAAACCCAACTCACAATCTCAACCAGCGAACTCAATTATCAAACTCAACTCACAAACTCTACGCTCAAAGTGAACTTACAAACTCAACCCGAAAACTCAACTCTCAAACACACAAATCTCAAAGTGAACTCGCAAAGTCAAACCCAGAGTTTCGTTTCAGAGTCGAGATTCCGGGTTGTGTTTCAGAGTTGAGTTTGTTGGTTGAACGTGAAGGTCAAGTTTGAGAGTTGAGTTCATGGGTTGAGATTGTGAGTTCACTTTGAGAGTTGATTTCGTATGGTGAGTTAGAGAGTTGAGTTTGGATGTTCAGTTTGAAAGTTGAGTACCTATCTGGGTTGCGATTGAAAGTTGAGTTTGCGGGTTGAGTTTTCAAGTTCAGTTTGAGAGTTGATTTTGTAAATTCAGTTTGTGAGTTGAGTTTGTAAGTTCAGTTTGATAGTTGAGTTTGCGGGTTGGGTTTGAGAGTTGAGTTTGTGGATTCATTTTGAGAGTTCAGATGTGGTTAATGGGTTGAGTCGGCGAGTTGAGTTTGTGAGTTGAATTTCAAAGTAGGTATGTTAAGTGTGTAAATAGGTTTGTAAGTTTAGTTTGTGGGTTGAGTTTGTGAGTTGAGTAAGCGATTTGAGTCGGTAAGTGGAGTTGATTAGTTGAAACGGTTAGTTCACGGTGGGCCAATTTCACCAAAAATGAAAACCTAGGTCAAGAAAAATTACCATCAAGATCAAGGGAAAACTAGGGTGGCCCTAAGTGGAGTTTGTGAGTTGAGTAATGTTAAAATAGTTTAAATTTGAATATTGATTTATCTAACATTCAATGAGGGTGCTTCAGGCCTAGTTTCACTCCAAGAAATCACTGATGATTTTTTTTCAGCTATCAGAAAAGTCGCAAAATATTATTCACTCCTCTGTGGAATCGAGAGGCTTTTCGGCTTTCTGCACGGACATTGTTCAGCGATGCATGCTCTTCCATTGGCAGGGGCTTAATAAAAGTCCGTATCTTCTTATCCTCTTTTGCTCATTGGGAGGAATCCAATCTTTCTTCTTTTTTTCCATTCGCGTCCTATAAACGGAAGTGGAAGAAGGCTGATCCGTCATCCACCTCTCCAGATTCAGGTATAATCAGGACTTCGTCACTATGGGGGGGGGGGGTGGCCTTCAGATCTAACCGAGGCTCATCTTCTAATGTCCCGGTCGCTTAGGGCTCGTATATTTTTTTGCTGCCTCCTCCTCTCGTTGTCCGAAATTATGAGTTTAGTGAGCAGACCAAAAAAATCATCACAAGCAAGGCGGTTAATGTATTTGGCTTAAGCTGGGTTCACATGTGCGTAAAAGTCTGCGTAATCTGCGTATGCGTAAAGTGCGTAATGAGATCTGATTGGCTCGCAATTTTACGCGCGCGCAATTTACCTGGTAAATTTACCTGGCAGCCAATCAGATCTCATTACGCACTTTACGCATACGCAGATTACGCAGACTTTTACGCACATGTGAACCCAGCTTTACTCGGCATTATGAATGTCACTACAAGCGAAACACTATGGTCGATGGTAAAGGTAATGACAGAATTCTCAAAAATCTCAGATTCAAATGTTCGTTCCCATCGCTGAATTATCCGCCAGGGAAGAAAAGTAAAAAATTAGCGTTTACAGGCACGGCTTCAGCTTAATTTTCTCCAAATGGACTTCAGCTCAACGAAAAGCCATCTAGGAGACTTCTGCTAAATTGCTTTGGAACTCCATGCTTTTGAACTGGGGATAAATACTTTTCCAAGCGGGCTATAAAAACTTTCGATCGTGAACTTGCACTTCTTTCCAATTTCCTTTCCACTTGTTCAGCTTGAACAGATGGAGGCCAAAGTTGACACATTGCCCTCACAGCCTGCCGCCCTAATTGGCAACCTTGGAAAATTTCCAAACTACTCCTAGGTACCAGTACTAAGGTAACCGATGGGTTGCCTAATTGGATCGTCTATCACAAATCTTAACTCAAGCGGAGGCTGCTGACTTGCCCTGACCATGATTCTATATCAACCAACAAAATCACCAAAGGCTGAAAGGTGGATAGATTCCGAGAATTTTCAGGATAGCAAGGAATCGTCCCGGGGTTGTTGCCATGGGAACAGCCAACATCATGGTAACTGTCCCAACCAACCGGCCTGAAGTCATTAATTGATCGAATTTCATCCTCACTCATTCGGATGCCGGTTGAACAGGGAGATAGGTCTTGCCAACTAGTCAGCGTTATGGGGATGACAAGTTAACGAGTTAACTCGAACTTGAAGTCAAAGTCTAACTCGAACTTGAAGTCAAACTGAAACTCAATGTCAAACTGAAACTCGAACTCAAACTTGAAGTCAAACTCGAACTTGAAGTCAAACTCGAACTCGAAGTCAAACTCGAACTCATACACAAACTTAATTGAAACTCAATGTCGAACTGATCAAGTCATCGAATTGATCAAGTCGAAACTCAATGTTTGACTTTGAGCTTCAGTTTGACTTCAAGCTCGAGTTAGACTTTGACTTTAAGTCTGAGTTCGAGTGTCAGTTCGACATTCAGTTCCAATCCAAGTTTGTGTTTCAGTTTGCGTTTGACTTTTAGTTTAAGTTTGACTTCAAGTTCGAGTTAGACTTTGACTTTAAGTCTGAGTTCGAGTGTCAGTTCGACATTCAGTTCCAATCCAAGTTTGTGTTTCAGTTCGAGTTGAACTTAAAGTTTCAGTTCGACTTAAATATGGTTGTAAAAATGGCGATAACGGACCGAAGGTCGGTTTGACCTTCGCAGAATGGTTTTCCGTTGAATGGGCAAACTATTCGAAAGACTTCTGTTTAATTGCTTGGGAAGTCTCCTCGCGCTTCTGAACGGCGAATAATTTTTTTCCCCTCCGGTAATAAAAACCTTCGATCACGAACTTCTTCCTCACCTTTTCGCAGTTGTTCAGTTCGAATTGATGGAAGCTGAGGTTGACGCCCTTACACCCATCGCCAAGGGCCAAACCTTATTAAAATTCTTACGGATTTTCTCTCCTCTCTTCGTCTCTTCTTCGCGGGACGAATCTAATCAGTCCGTCTCTCTCGCACTCCTTCGCCACCATTCTATAATAGAAGTGGAGAAAGGCTGATCCGCCGGTCTCCTCTCGGATATAATCAGAGCAACGTCACTAGGAATTTCGCGAATTATTATGTTCCCCTCGTTGGGCGGGAGGACGTCCAGTCGTCGTCCTTGAGTTCCTGCTCCGAACTTCTTCCAATATCCATTCGGAAGGAATTCGATTTTCTTACCACCTCCCCGAGAAGGCCCTGCGTAGTTGAAACTGCACGGATGCGTCATAAATCGCTTTCGAACAATCCTTTTAAGGATTTCACCATTTATTACAAAAAAGCGATTTATTTTCACGGTAATTTATTAGGTGTTTTATTATGTCGACTATGAATACGAATCCATGATGTATATTATGCTTAATAAAAAAGATATATTACAAACAAAAATAATTTAAAACAATAATTGCAATTATTTATAAGAATTTTGAAGAAAAGTGCACTTACAAGTAGGCGGATATTGTCATCCATTTCATTGTCCAACCGAGGCTCTTACCTGCGGAAATAAAAGACAAAAATTAGTTGTCTGAAAGCGGAGAAAATCTGTCTGCTGTGAGACATAATAATTCTGCTTTCTAACACAAAATGCAGGCGCATGTTCAAGTGGAGCTCGCCGAATTCCGAGTACGACTCTCTCTTCTCGAATATTCAGAACGAACGAAATCGGAAACAGCGGATGCATATTCACGATTGTACCGTATTCAAGTAGGGAGTTTAACTTATTTCTTATCTAAAAACCCGGTTGGAGGGGATCAACGAAAAGTTAAACGTTTTAGAAACTATCATCAATGAGCAGCCGACGTCGGGAATTGATCTACGTGCATAAGATGAAACACTGAAACATTTTACAGAATATTTCAATTTTTTATGCAAGTAGGTACCTATTTCATCAATTTTTGAAGTTTTGATGCAAGTAAGTACCTATTTCATCAATTTTTGAAGTACCTGAATAAGGTAACTGCCTAATTAGGTTACGTTTGTACATTTGTCTATATTTTTTTGCCCCTCTGCATTACTTCACTTCCCTCAAGCAAGGAATATGATCATCGTGCTGATTGCTCCTTTCAATCCAGCGTCCACTAAAAAAATTACATAGGCACATTATTTCTGGAAATGATGTACCAATATCATCAACCTACAATTTTTCCGTTTGAATTTCTCGATTTCTGATTTGCCTATCAGAATTCGAATCTAGCCATCATGAAATCATATGGTAATGCCAAGCCTCAAGATGACAAGCTAGAGCGGGAAATTCGAAATATCGGATAATTAGGAGGAAACCCCGATCCTGAGCTAAGTGCACCCTCGGCAGAACTGGGATCTACGTGCGCTCAGCAAAAAGGTATCTTCATGATTTATTATAGGAGGAAGGATATGGTGATGGATGGGTTCTCCTTGAATAAATTATCGACACCATAGCCGAGATGGCTTCCTGACGTGCTGCCGTCCTTGAAATGTAAGCTTATTGCGTTGAAAGTGAGAAAGCGAAGAGATCCATTAATCTGACTTTGGTCGTTTTTAAAAATCAGGTACGTACTTTTTGGAAAAGGAGGTTAGCCGAAATCGTAAAACAGGGAATATCTCAGACAATCGATCGTTCCGATATTGTCGATGGAAACTTGCAACAAAATGTGCAATAGAGGTTGAAAAAAAAATCCTTCGTCGCTTCGTGAAGTGAATATCACGCGATGCCTTTTGTACGATGCGACGGATCGAACGAATTCTAAGCTTCGAGCCGCCTCTCCATCCTATCGATTCCTTTGTTCCAAGGAGTGCTGCATCTCGAAAAGGAAAACATCCGAGATTCAGTCGGGAGGTCGTTCTTGCATCTAATAACAGCCGAGCCACAACCTGTGATCAACCGCAGCCATTCGCTTCGATCCTTCCACAACGTTCTGTCTTTTCGATGCCAGGACGTGGAAGGATCTTCGGCTTGAAGCTCATCTCGCCAGACTTGGACGCTAATTTGTATTCCTCCTTCGAACCCAGTCATCAAGACGTTCCTTCACTAATTACCCACTGTTTCCGTTGGTAACCGCCTGTTCTCTGAGGGGAGAATCCGCCTCCGGGACCCCCGACATTGTCTGCGCATTAATTCTGGTGCTTCGACAGGCAGGGGACGATTTCGCTATTTTTTTTTGTCGAGGAGGCTCACAATATGCTAAATTAACTCCGGACGAGAATTTCGAAGATAAGAAATGAGGTTCGATTTGTCGTTATTCTCGATGATTATTCTCGCGAATATTCAGCAGGGGTAGAGTTGGCAGTTGCATTTAAATTCACTAGTGCATAAACATAGATTTTATTGTGGCGGAAGTACTACGTGTAACCTATCCAATGGGTTCAGCTCCATTCGCAATATTGCGATCACGTGAAATTGAGTGTCACACCGTCCACTGTTAGGCAATTGTTCTGCTGATCTTCAGGTTGGATTGATTCGCAGCAGAAAATGACGAAATCTCCATTGCAAGGCCTACAGCCGGTCCCGTGGCCACTGGCAACTCATCCATGAGATGAATGGCAGCGAATGGATGCGGCGCGGCGGCCCGTTATGGATAGAATCACACGTCAATTGTTACGTGCGTCCTCCGGGATGGAGGACAAACAGTAAAACTTGTCTTCAGCAGATTCGCATAGAGCCAAATGCATTGACTGCCATAGTTTTACCACCAAAAACATGTAAATTGTTTTCGAAAAACAATCAAACTGGTTGATAAATGAATACAATGAGTGGTCGGGCCACCACAGGGGTATTTGTAAGCCTCTACTTCACCCGTTGAGGTCTGTCCAACAACAATAGGATTGCATCCAACACTGCAAACACGAAAAATAAAAACGTTTGAAAAAATATAACTAGGTACCTATAACTATAACTGACTGCCTATACAATAAAAAATTCAATATTGATCACTTATAAACCAGCAGTGACTTCGACAACCTTTGGTTACCAGTTCAGTTGGATTTAAAATCCACCTTCCTCAGAGTCGTCCCCTAAGCACCTTATTACCTACCCAGAATTTACCATTGCAGCCGTTCCTCGTAAGCTACACCGATAACTAAAATAAGCTGCCAAAAATTAGGCGTCAATTTTTAACAACTGTAGGTCGTACGTGTGGCCGCAGTGCCGCCCGGCTGTTCCACCTTAGCGGACGGCAATAGATGCCTTTTTTTCGGTCGAGAGAATTCAACGTTGGCTGATCGCGATCGGAGATCAAAACAGATCCCGATGTCCCGGAGGAGTCGAATTAATTAGCAGACCCTTCCCCCCAGTTAACCCATTGGGAAAAATGAGGCAACGAGCCACTCAGCGAGGCTAATGGACAGTTGTTTGGTTTTTTGATCTGTAATGATCTGGCTTGACTTGGCATAACGTCTGTCGGAATTGAATAGGTACATCCAAATTTGTATGCCTCAGTCTGTGAATATTTACCCGAGTTAAGTTTTTACCCGATTTTTTATAAAGACCCGTCTGAAAATATAGATTCTACGAAGGATTTAACAGAATACGTATGTCGCGCAACATTCTCCGGGTTGTTAGAATATCAACCTTTTTCGGCCATCCATAATGAACGATAGTAAAAACGCCTCTGCATATTCCACACCCCATACATTTTTGTCCACAGCTCCAGAAGGAGGAAGTCTGCGTCACCGACCACCTCGTTCAGAGCCAAACAACGGTCGAAATTCTGATTAACTTTCAACAATAAATTATCATTCGTCGAAACGAACGAGAAGGAAAGTAATAACGTCTGTACCTATACACAACGAAGCATTGCTCACTCAAAGCTCTTTGTACGAAACACCTTTCGTCATCTCTCCTCGCTCGTCATTTATGCTAATCCTCAGCCTCGCTATCTCCCCCTTCTGTTTCAAGAGACGAGCTATTTGAAATTTCTGAGAAACGTCTCCGCATGATCCGTATCAGCGTGTCACGAGGCAAACATAACTCAACTAGTACTTATCACCGGGAAACCACGCGACGGCTCGTATCAGAAACGTATGCCGGATCTGCTTTCACTACGCGTAGCTCAGGGAGAAGAAGTCGAGCCCAGAACGTGAATGCGCGTAAAAAGCAAATCATGTTCAATGGCATTTCCAAAAAGCAATCTGTCCATATTAGATATTTAGTTTATTCTTGGAAAACATTTCAACGATGATGAACGTCGTTCTAGGCGCTGTTTCTAGCCCAGAATAACAGGGTGCTCCGAATAAGAGGGTCAACAGTAGAAGCCATGGCTACACCTAAGTCTTCACAACCTGGAGTGTGACCACTCAAGGCTCAATGCACTGGGCTATAATTTATAGCCTATGAAACCAAAACTTAAAATCTTATCGCTAAATAGTAGCTACCAACGTTCAGTCTACTGGTCGGGGGAAAACCGAGAGTGCATGGAATTTCTTGTCTCCTGCTAAAGAAGAAAATTGTGGACATGGATGCTGGAAGAGGAATAGTATTTAAAACCAGGATGTACTTGGAATATCCTTATACATTTCGCCTGAATATTTTCAAGGTAGGCATTTCCACTCTCCATCGCCAGCAAAACAAAATACTCGAATAAACGCAATTTTCCCATTAACTGCGTTAAACAGAACAGTGGCCAGCATATTGAGACTGGTCATTGGTTCGCCTGGTTTTCAACTCTCCTTTCTCGTGCCTACAGATAAGGCAGCAAGCGTGGGGGCAGTGCCCCTCGTGGCTGTTACCCTTCTGACTCTTCTGGATGGGAAACATCTGATATGAGAACTCTGACAACTCTGACGACACTGGAATGCGCAGTGAAAGCAATCGCGGGCGTCACCCACCGCACGTCGGTCGTCCCATTGAATTGCCGAGCATCCACCACTACTGTTTCCAAACATTAAAATTCTTCTTCCTCCCGTTTTGTTGATGAGCTAACGAAAAATCGAGATTTCGAACAGGGGGACAAAGTTCCAAACCATTCTTCAATTAAAGGACATTCAGATGGGGTTCATATTTTTATAGCTTTAATTTTACTTTCATGCTCACGAGGGAGCGCCCAGTAAGGATAATGATCGTAAAAAAGAAAAAAAAACGAATCGAAGGTTCCTAATAATCATTGCTCTACTAGCTGCTAGAATCGTTGAGACATTACCTAGCTGAAAATTTCCAAAACCAAGGTCCCCATCCGACTGGTTCAATTCTCTGTTCGAATACTCTACAACTGGTGCAGTATAGTAACCTATCAAATTATTTCCAGGATCACTGTCTAAACTATTGAAAACTTCCATCTAAGGCCGCTGGGATCGGGAAAGAAAATATATCAAAATGAGAAAGAGAATATCTTCAATAATCAGATCTCAAGAAACTATCGTTTTCCATAGTGGACCTTTATTTAGGGAAAAGCTTTCGCTCACTTACGAGTCAGCACAAAAACTGACTGGCAAACAAAGTGGACGAGAATAAAACTTCCTAACTTTTTACTCCCTCCCTCTCACGAATCCCGAAGTTCGGAGAACGAAAAAAGTTCCGGAGTGTCTCATAGGCCCTTTCCAAGGGAGGAGTTAGGGAGGATCCTCGGAAATCTTGTTCAGCAAAAAAAGGATTCAATTAAGAGGACGGCCGAGGAATAGGAATGTACACCGATCCTCTGAATTCAATGATTCCCAAAGTAGACTGTTGTCGCCGCATCTAATCCGAATCTTCTCCCTTTTTATTGACTACGACGAAACAGTACTTTATCCCGACTTAGCTGTACACCAGTGACGATTTTGGAAGTTGAAAGTTCGACACTGTGGGGAATAATAGGCAATAATGCGAATTTATCGATTTGGATCGAATAAACCTCGTTGGAGTCACCAATCACTGAAGATATTTCAGTAATAATGTCAAAAACTCATGTTTCTGCGGTTCTAGTAGGTACTTTGAAATTGCCCGAAAACTTACCAGATTTAAGATTGAAAAAAAGCAAAAAAAATGCAACATCGGGGTGATGGAAAAAATATGTTTCGAAAGAACGGCCGCATCTAAAACCATAAACGCAACCCTATATTAACGCCACGAATATCGCCGACTGTTAACTCACTCCGCATGGCAAGGTACAAGGTTAACGGTAAACTCGGTTCGCGGGGAGTCGTTGAGCGCGGAAAAAGTAAAATACTTGCGGTATTCCAACGCGAAAATCCTTATATGTTTCCTAAATAATACGGCCCGGAAAGCCTTCCGTCGAGAATGTCGAAGACCACCTCTTCTGTTTGGTAATACAAGACAGTAAAGCTGTGTCGGGTCGACTCTCCATTATTTTTTCCTCTCGAAGATTATTAACCTTCGTTCCGTTGCTTTTTTTACATAATAGCTTCCCCCCCTCCTCTTACCGGTTCGCCTGAATGGCGTTTTTTTTCCAACCTTCGGAAAAGCCGAGCATGTTTATTGTGCGAAAGAGGTGGACATTTTCTGCGGTAAAAAAATCTCCTTCGCCTCCCCGGGACGATTCTGCGTGACCGATCAAGTTCGTGACGTAATCTTGCCGTATTGGTCACAGTTCCGTGTCTGGGACGTCAATCTCTATCATTGGTATCTTGCCGAGTCATATTTTCTACGGGATACGTCCAACTTTTTCATGAGCATTTATGGTTTAAGGGGTGTATCGCCTGCCTAAAGCAAAATTTCGTCTCTGGAAGGGAAATAATGGCTATGCATATTGAAGCCTTTGCTTCCTAAATTGCAGTAGGCCTTCCTACAGTTGCAGAGGCCAAACCAATGGTGCGGAGGTAACAAACAATATTTTAGAATTTTGATACCCATCATGTTGCTCAAAGCTGTTGGCCATGGTACAGCCACATTGTCTGAGCCCCGACTGAGAGTCCCACTTTTCGGCCACCCCCAGGACGCCCATTATTTGATGAACAGGCCCAAAGCCCATAGAATGATCATCAGAATCCATGGTCCGCATATTCAAATAATACAGATTAGTCTAGCTGGCAGAGAATGCCAGTTATTGAGCAATAAAAAATGGAAATAATGTTCGTTGTCTGGGTAGATTGGTGGGTGTACCCACCAATAGTGATAGTATATATGGGTATACCCACCAATAGTGATTGGTATACCAATAGTGTGAGAAATGCACTTGGCTCGCCTTTTGTACCTTGTAAGTAATAATAACAGTCCTTGGATTTTATGTAATAGGTGTCCGTTATCAGGTATCCAGCGGTTATATTTTCAACCTCAAAAACAGGCTTCGCTACGGATGATTGCACTGTGAAACAATGGCGTTTTCCTACTGGAATTTCCTCATATTTATTTCGCCGTGATATAATGCAATGAGTTCAACGCTTTTCGAGGCTTCCCATGCAGCCGGTGTACTGGCCTTGAAACGAGCTTGGTATAAAATCGTGTGGAACGTAGTTACCGTTTTCTATTGTTGAAATGTGTGTGTCCGTATACGATACCGATAATAGAGCAGTGCCTGACTCATTCACGTGGGGTCTGCGGTCATGGACTTGGAAGGGCTTCTCCCTGAACCGCTATCACACGTAAACGGCAAAGTATTCATCATAACCCAGGAAAATGCGATCGTTTAACAATTACAAGAGGCGAATCCGTTCAAGAATTCATTTTCGTGCTAAGATTGTCCGGTTTTCCACGATGAACTCAAAACTAAACCAAACTGAGGGAACCTGAATTCCAAAAAATTGTTCGACCGATCGGTGAACGGTTTGCCCTTGAAACGAGCCGTCCTCAAGTGAGACGCCGAAGAAAACACGAATTGTTCCATTGTGAGAAAACGAGCATCAGTTTTGAACGACTAAACAAACGGAAAGTCTCATTGGATGGACAAAAACAGGTAAAAACCTCCACCTGGGCGATCGCCAGTGCTATTGTTGAGGTAGATTTGAACCTTTTTAATAAATTGAGTAGAATTGAGCACAAATCAAGTATAACTGAGAGTAAGTTGAGTGCAATTTAGTGTGAATTGAACAAAAATTGTACGACATTGCAGCAAATGGCTCCAATTAGTCATTCGGAACTTCTCGACTCACACCTGAGTTTTATCGGAATAATATGCTTCGTAAAACTTCACGAGCCCGACATTCCTACGATGATAAACAAACGACGGATCCGGAGAATGTCAAGGTGACAAAATCGGCTCATAATCGTTAGCTTCGTCGGCGAAGATGATTCCGAACGGTCTAGAAAATCAGAGGCCGGGCGAACGGATGGCGACGACGGTTTTTTCCCCACGCGCTAACGACGTCGTAAACGTTAACGATTGTTCGGGCAGACAAAAGGCGAAATGTGCACAGCGCATTTGTACCACTTCGATAGCGCCGTAAAATGTAGTGAAGCAATGCAGAAAATGTCAAACAGCACGTATACCGGCATCTCTGCCGTGATTACTACCGCCACCGAATTGGCAATCGAATAACTCAATCGTACGACAAGTCTTTCGATCGTTCTGTCGGAATTGTTACCTCGGTAGAAATTATGTGTTTATTAGCTCAGCGGGCACCTATGAATATTGGAGCCATCCGTGTCAATCTTTCTAAAAATTAACTACCCAATAGAACTAGATGATCGAGGGCTTTTCGGTAGGGATAGCTAAATTGGTAAAATTGGCTCAATTCTCGAAAAAATGCTTTTCATTAGACTGCATAAATCGTTATTAGCCATTAACAAGCCATATTTGAAGAATTCCACCGAAATTTTCTTAAAAGTTATATCAGCACTTGTCGATTTTCGAATGAACGATTTAAAAACGGCGGTTTGGACAGGTGACGATTGATGTTGGATCCGTGTGTCACAAGATCGGGGGAGAAATCGGTGAAGACGACAAACCGATTGTCCTGTCCACGATGGAAATCAGACGGAGAGCAACGAATGATCTTTTACAGCAAAAGTGAATCGCAAACCGTCACTCGACTTTCCCTTCGACGGCGAGCGAATCTCTCGGGAAAATGTTTTCAGGTATCCATGATAGGGCAGAAATGAGAAAATGTCATCCGAGACGGGCAACTCTCGAGACGACCGCTTCCCAGCCTTGGCTCGGAAAATGTCGAACTGGGAAACTGCCGAACGGAGGCATTCAATCAGATATCCAGAAATGAGGATATTATTTTGTGGTTAGAAAGAAGCAACAGTCGCTACGGTTGGTCTAGCCTCGGACGGATTAATGAAATTCCACCCCCATCGCTGGAAACAAAAAACTCGACTTTTTTCAGCTCGGCCCATGGTTTGAGCGGAAAACGGCGAAAAATCAGAAAATGTAGCCGAAACCAGTGGTGCGTGGGTAGTACACAATACTTTCATTCATAATAAATAATTTTTTAGCATATTTTTGAGTTTATATCACCAATGCTCTCTGGCAAGATTTATTTTGGAATCTATTTGAGTTTTTATCACCAATGCCCCCTGGCAGGATTTATTAACAGATTGAGCAAGGTGTTTTACGCCTACAGCACAGTTGGGGTGAAAAAATCCAACTACCAGAATAATATCGCTCCGGTGAGGAATTTGAGGAGTTTACCGTAGGAAAATAACACCTCAATCATCACTCTCTCCCTTCAACAGGTCGTTTTCACAGAAAATCCTTCAGGCAACAGCGATTCACAGCGTCTCGTCGAATGATATTCTCCGTTGTAATCAGTCCCGGGAGACCGTCTCGACAGTCTAGCCTAGACGCCTTGGCCCAACATTCTGGCATTCAGGCACGACAACAATACAAGAGCCAAAGACGAAAAAGCCGCACCTCGTCTGGTCTGTGGCTGTGTGGCCCACATGTCGAACAATCGCATTATCCCTCTCTCTCCGGCCCTCTAGTTATCTACAAGCAACATATCACGGTGCGGACCCGTTACATTCTTCCAGGTATATCACAATGGAGGACCATCGTGCCTAACAACACTTCGATCCTATGGTAAAGAATTGAATCTTGTGGGAAAACTATAGTCAATAATCCTTCCATTTTCATGCAGAAAAAAGTTTGGTCTGAAAATCAGGCATTACCCACTCGTGCCGAGATAACAGACATTTCTTCCATATTTTGAAATTTGAAATTATTGACTCAATTTCATAATATTTTGACTACTTTGTAGGCTGTAGGGATAAAAAATGCAATTAATTAACAATGCAAAATTTCAAACCCGTCCAAAATCGAAATGGCTCCAGTTCTTGGAACATAAAAAATGTCCACGTATTCTGCAAGTTAATGCAACGATTTTACGACCAAAAACGCTCGAATCGGTTCATTTTTGCGACCAGAAAAATATGCCTAAAACACTAAATTGACAGGACAAACATTCCAGTTCGAGAAATTCGGAAAATTTTGAAAATTGAGGGAGACACGGTCATTTTTGCAAATGACCACAGACGGACACACAGAAGTGAGTTTGTTCAGGAAGTGATTCTGAGTGAAAGTGTAAGGAGTAAACATTTCTGGAGCTTCGATCCAATTTTCGATTTTAGGACTACAATACTTCTATTTACTTCGTAAATATGAAAGTAAAACATTATCTACAAGCAAACACCAATATTTGAACACAAAAAAATTGGTAGATAAATCCAAGAGCAGACATATCGACTTTTTATCAAATTATACATAAATTTATTTTCATAATAAATTTTGAAAAGTGAAAATTGATCAATTCAATAGGTTATCTACTAGGAAATCGGTAATACGTTCGATTCTGTCCGAGAGTTAATGATCCTTAGCAGATACGAGTAAAACGATAAGAAGCCAGAAAAATTGAGTCATCGACTTCTTGTGGTGATGTTCAACAGTGGGGGAGAGTGGTCGAGCTTCACTCGTCAAGAAAAAGGTAATTTCCCAGAAGTTGACTTACGTCGATTTTTTTAATGCCTCTGCTCTCATCGATAACGTTATCGTTGTTTTGTTGTTGTTCTGGCAAACTCACCTATTGTCTTTCTCATTTTGAAGATTCTGATCTGATCTCGTGTTAGAAAGGCACAAACAAACACCGATCGACTGCCCTAAATCTTCTCTTCCCCTTGGAAATCAAGTTTTTCTAGTATTCTAGTTTCTTTCGTCGCTACAAGTCGACGGAACTCGATTTGAGATCGTTTGCAGCAAATATCACGTCCTTTCCGGTCTAACGTGTAGCAAAGCCTTGGATTCCAAGGTGCTCTTGTTGATTGCTCCGTCCCATAGTTGGCAGTCTAATTGCTCGCATCCGGAAAGGCGAATAGGAGGTTTTCGTGAGAAATCTGAAACGTTCAACGAAAAATCGACGAATAAAAAATTCGACCTTCCAGTTTTTCTAGGCTGCATTCTTCGCATGAGCGATGCCAGTAATTGCAGCGCACTTCTCCAACTTTGTTGTTGTAAAATCGAAAATTTATTATCGCCTACTATGCTGGGTGCAAACTGCCACCTTCTTATACGATCGACCTTGTACGCCCTGCCCTGTTCTAGGGCTTCGTTATCATTCGCAAGGATGGATTCCGATCCGCGGAGCAATCCTTGACCTCGTCACCGGTAATTAACTCGATCCGCAGATCAAACTCCATCCATCTGACAAGAAACGGTAAATCAACCGGAGGAAAGACAGGACATGTCCCCGCATCCCACACGCGGCATCCGACATAAATCTTAGACTCTGACCCGAAGAACGATTGTGTGACTGAGCTTGGGAACAGCTCCTTAGCTAAGGTGAGGCTGAATACCTTGCGAAGTCCTTGACTTGAGCGAGCTTGAATAACGTCTTTTAGTCGGAAGTAAGATGACAACCACTAAAATGCCGAAAATCTTGATGAGCAACATTTTATACGGGAATGGGAACGTTTGGATCGAATTGGTGGACTCAACGGTGGAAACATTTTCTATTTCCATATTTACAGAGTAACTGTAAGTATTTAAATGTTTTAGGTTTTTTCTGTTAAGCTTTGTTGTAAGTGTTTAAATTTGTTAAATGTGAGTATTGCGATCCTCCTACAATCGAAAATCAGATCAGAGCTTCAGAAAAAACGTTTACTCATACACTTTTAAAACTAGGTATCTGTGTGTCCGTCTGTCCCTTAATTCTCAACAGTTTTTCGAATGTCACCTATCACCCAGTTAAACCGGAATTCGAATCACTCGCAGTAGTTCCGATATATTAGCGCTTTTATTGTTTTCTATTTTATTTTTTCCGAAAATAATAATATAATAGGTATAGGTAATGATAATATAGTTTCATATGATTTACCTACGTAACATATTTCCTTATATATTTTCAAGAAAATTAACCGATTTGAGCGTTCTTAAAATCTTTGTTTTACCTTGCTCCCTCAATTGTCATCCTTAATCCAAATTTTTTGCACTGGGATCTTTGTCTTAGTAAGACCCATTACCCAGTTTAACTGGAATTCAAATTACTTACAGGGCTTCCGATACATTAGCACTTTTAGGGCCGGTTTATCAATCCATTTTTCAATTAATTTAAATTTTAAAGCTAAATTCATCCAAAGACGATTGTGCCTAGGACATATTTTCTGACGAACGTTTTAGTTCGCGCAGTTTTCTCTGGGGTAAAAAAATTGCCTTACCAGTTTACTAAGTAAGCACGAAAAATTTCGGCTAAGTACTTTATGGAATAAAAACAGTATTGCTACGCGGCAACTAGTAAAAGAACGCCACCTAACGAAGAATCTTCGTTCTGATGGTTCTCGAACGGATGAATGAGATTTTCCCACTGACTTCATCCTTTTTTCATAGTATCGGGATAATTAATGTGTACAAGGCGGTCATTAGAGCAATCAAGATATTTCAAGGTTGAAGGAATGAAAGAATAGAGCGAAAAATATCCGCGACCCATTCTCATTACACGCAGGATTTACAAGCTGATGTTAGCTGTAAGCTGAGCTTAAATGTGAAATTCAAATTTTTATTAGTATTTTCAAATTTTGAATAGTAAGAGTCTAAATATTCATAGAAAATATCAATCGCGTAAAAAACTAGTATTTTTGTAAAAAATATTTTTTGAAAAAATAGTATTTTTGAGTACTATTTTCTAATTTTGGATAGTATTTTTGAAAAAAATGAAAAAATAGTATTTTTAAATTTTGAACAGTAAGAGTATTAATATTCATGGAAAATATCAATCGCGTGAAAAATCTACGTCTCAGATTATGCACAGCCTTGAATCCAGCGAATAATCAAATCGAAGTCGATTCGTTCTTCGAATTAGCAGTCGATCCGTATTGACCAGCACCACTGGACCGAGAACGAGGGATTTAGGAAAATTGGAGTCCATTGTCAGGCCGTGGAAGGCCACTGATGCCACGTCCGACTCGGACCGGAAGAGCGAGGAACCCGATCGATCCGTGACTAACCGGAGAAGAAATCTTCTCAAAAGATAAACAATTTTTGAGCTATCATTTTTTCCCATACGAATTTCGATCGAAGTAGGTACTTGTACAAGGACCCGACGTAGTTTCTCATTCAAACTTGAGTTTCACGATTAGAACTACGAAGGATTGGACATTTGACCGTAGCATCAAAAATATGATTAAATTTCCAAATAGTCTGACATTATTGCCATCTTCCAGCACGTTTTTTTTCAAATCGCAGTATTTTCGGAAGAAACGAATTTTCATGTTCCAACTGTTCATGAAATGCTTTAAATTTCAGCAGTCTTGGTCTAAAAAACCTTTGTTTTACCTTTCAAAATATTGTTTATATTTCGACGACTTGACGGATTTTGATTTTGCATGGTGAGTTTTTTGATATTCTTGAATTGAACAGCAGCCTCAAAAGTGGTGAAAATATAATCAAATTTACGCACCAAAATATGGAAGTATTGTGCGTTATCTACGCACCACTGGCTGTACCTCGGGGACGGATTGAGGTTGAAATCGGCGGTTGGCGTGGTTTCGCTCTATTTTCGTCATAGATTCATCAATTTTTATGCATCCTCAACAGAATCGTTCTAGTAATACGGTTAACTACAAATCTTAACAATCGATTTCCCTCCAATATCGATTGTTGCATCCCACAGGAGCGATAACGACCTTCTCCATCACAAAGCGGGTAATCCGATCTTGAAAGGACGTAACCTCGAGAGGAAACCGAGACGCTACTAATCGAACATCAGCTACCAGCTACGTCTGGAATGTAGCAATTGATGTTAAACGAGTATTTGATGTGAGAGGAAAAAGAACAAAAAGGATTCTTCCTCGGTTCAATGTTTAAAACAGGGAACGGATCGTGAATAACGCGCGGCTAGACGTAAGATTTTCTCAGATCGTTCGAAAAGGATTTGAGCCGGAATTAAAAACCGATGATGATTTACTATTAGGAAACTCAAACTCCTAAGATGACGAACTGGTGTATAAGAAATTTTCAAAAAATACAGTTCAGATGAGTGACTTTGGTGATCTAATAATTAGACCAGTTATTGCTCTCCAAATATTTCGCTTCAACATCTCAAAATTCTCGAACACATTCCAGCAATTCAAGATGGGTACAATCACAATTTACTAATGTCATTTTTCAGGCGTATTTCACCTTCCAGGTCTTTCCCCTTTTCAGAGCCAATACCACCATAAAAGATTAAAAATATATTGAACATTTTATATCCAATTATCGGAATAATATTATTATTCAATGTAGGACTAGATGTATTATATTTAATATATTGTATAATATATTAAATATACATTATATAATATACATTTAATATAATACATCTAGTCCTATATTGAATAATAATATTACTCTGATAATTATAACTCGATACTCCCAGGTCGATACTCCCATCTTCAAGAAAAACTTTTATGGAGGAGAAAAAAAAATTTGGTCCACTTTCCTCAAAAAATGAAAGGAAAGTTGCGATTTGCGCACTCTGGCGTGACGATAATAATTTAGGTATTGCCATTTATCTGGATAAGCGCAAATGGCAGGTATTTAGCCGAATTCCGGTAGCTGAGTAGACGTTGAGGAGAAACTTGGGCCGAACTAATTGCCAACACAACAGGCCACGGATTGCAGGGAAGGTCTGGATTCCGAGCCCTCACCAACATCAGGCCGTCACCAGTTTCCCCCCCTCACAATTATTATATTGTCTTAACATCTGACAGGAAGCTCTTTGACACCGAAGGGGGGTGGGACCTTCACCAAAGGGCGGCCGCCTTCCCCAGAAACAATGGCCCTTTCCAGTTCCTAACACGAGTTTTCGGAGTTCCCGCTCTCGGCCGGCCGAAACTTGCGCATTTGGAGAGGGAAACTTCGCGGGGTCGGAGGGGAAGCCGCCCGGCGGAAACTTTGCCGTTCGGATTACCCTTCATCCGTGAACACTGGCCTTGTTCCGGAACCGAATATTTTCAACTTGGCGGCACTCGCAGGCGGCCGAGTTTCGGCCGAGCTGGGCCGCTGAGCCGCACGCCGTAGTCACGCGGAGGGCGGCAGCGCATAGCAGCGCTTCAATAAATTGAAAATCAATAATATTTATTAATAATGTTTTTAATTAAAGGAAAACAATTGACTACGTATTTTACAAAGGAAAAGCCAAGTACCTGGGTAACTAAACATCCATAGGCCCAAATAATTGAGGCACCAGGTGGGAAAGGCTTTCAGCGCTCGAACGCCCTTTTTACTGTTTGAGCAGTTTTAAAATCATCGGCATAATATTGACAACAAAAATTTCAGATTGATATCTCGAAAACTCGCCGAGGTATTGATGTTTTCCAGATCTTAAGAGTGATTCTCTGTGTCTGCGTCTGTCCGTGTGGGTAAATTTAAAGAAAAGTGCACAACAAAAAATTGGAGAGATCGTACGCGCTCGATATTTTTCGCTGATTCAATTATTCTTTAACAACATTTCGAAGCGTCTTCAATTACTATCGGCCCTGCGCGTTACCCTGTTGTTTACCTCGGGGTGAATTGTGTAGCTCGGGGAGCCCAAAGCGGTTTCGCATCTCTGTCAGATCCCGGTGCCTCAGGCAACGCGGCAGAGTCAGGGGAGAAGTCACCCCGACGATCCAAGCCGCGGGCTAAGGGTTTGACAAAGATCAAGTTTCCGTGTTAGGGTAGTCGGAATAGGAGGCCGATCGAAAGGAAGTTGAAAGCGGATAGGGTGAACCTGAGAGGCAAGTTTCGCAGCTATGATACACATTCAGGCTTCGTTATTGGCTCAACTTTGGATCAGGAATTCTTCCAAGATCCATTCGAAAAACAGAAAAGTTTTTTTGTCATTTTCATCGCAATATCTTCGCAACTTCGTCCAGAGAGATCCCTTCGGATGGAATCAATTTCGAAACACAGGTTAGGTCGAAGGTTGAAAAAAATTTCCGTTTCATTAACCGCCGATTTAATGAGAACATTGTCAGCAGAAAGGGTAACCAGTAGAGCGTAGATAACACACAATACTTCCATATTTTGAAACGTAAAAGTGTGACACAATTTGGTCATATTTTGACTGCTATTAAGAGTGTTTAGGTCAAAAATGTAAAAAAACTCACTATGCAATTTTAAAATTCGCCCAAAATATAGAAAACCGTTAAATTTTCGGAATATAAAAAATATCTACATATTCAGTATGATAAAACAAAGATTTTAAGACCAAGAACGCTCAAATCGGTTCATTTTTGTGGCCGGAAAAAAATAAAATAGAAAACACTGAAAATGCGAATATAATATATGATATTATCTACATAATATGTAGATAACATATTATGTTATCTGATATTATCAGAAGTACTGAGAGCTATTCAAACTCCGATTATACAGCGTGTTAAATCTTGAAAAGACAAACATTTCAGTTCAATAAATTTGAAAAAAGGTTGAAAATTGAGGAAGCTACGGTCATTTTTGTAAATGACCGCAGACGGACACAAAGACACTTGTTCGGGGAGTGATTCTGAGTAAATGTGTACAAGAAAAGGGTTTTTCTGAAGTTCCGTTCAGATTCTCGATTTTAGGACGAATCCAATACCCCAATTACTCTGTAAATATGGAAGTAAAAATGTTGACCTTGGTATCAAAGTCTTGGTAAAGGTAAAACATCAAAATAAGGATAGGATCCTAGTCGATTGTTTTCGTAAGGCCATTGAACTTTCCCTCGCCCCAGCGAAACGTTTACGGTAATCACTTTTACAAGGAGATGTCCGTTCGGTAGAAACGCTGAAAATCCTCGCTCACGTCGGGCCAGGTATCGGTCGACGGGTAGTGTAACAAGGACTCAAAGGTGACACAAGATTCTGAAATTGGAAGAGAGACGGTGGAAAATGTCAGGTAACCGTAGTACAATGGCAGGTGGACGAGAAGGGGGCAGGGACAGGAGGTTGACGCACCTACGGCAGATCACGTTCCTGGGCCAAGGAATGCTACCTTTCCTCGACTGAGGGCCCCAGACCGACCCCGAGACACACCTGTTCCACTGGGTTTATGGGCCTCAGGTAAGGTAACAAAGAAACCCAGTAGAAATCCAACGGAGCTCGTATGTCTAATGAAAAATTTCCCAAAAAAAAAAAAATAGCAAAAATAAAAACTGGCCGAGAGATTAATGTTGTGATACTTTCACGGACAAGAAGCTCTAGTGGTCTAGGCCGGGGATTTCAAAGATATCTAAGCTACCAGCAAGTTAGGGCTAGCTCAAAGATGATCTTGAGATATTCCCCTAATATAACGATAGAACAACATCCCTAAGTAGTGAGCAAATCGATAAAGCAATAAAATTGCAAATATATCGGAAGTACTGTGAGTTATTCCAATTCCGATTAAACAGAGTGTCAGGTCCTGCCGAGACAAACATTTCAGTTCAAGAAATTTGAAAAAAGGCTGAGAAATGAGGGAGTTATGGCAATTTTTGTGAATGACCACAGACGGACACACAGACACTTGTTCAGGAAGTAATTCTGAGTAAATGTGTATAAAAAAAGTTTTTTTGAAGCTCCGTTCCGATTCTTGACTTTAGGTTAGGGCTGGTTAGGTTACATTTTTTGTGTTCTGTGGCCATTTACGAAAATGGCCTTAGCTCTCTCAATACTTAACCTTTAATCAAAATTTCTTGAACTGAAATGCTGGTCTCAGTAAGAGCTTAGTTTTACCCTGGTGAATACGTTGATATTTTTCTATATTCCGGTAACTCAACGCATTTTGATTTTAGGCGAGTTTCAAAATTTGCATAGCGTTTTTTTGACATTTTTGCTCATTTTAGCCACCAAATTATTCAAAATTAAATTGCTTCGGTTAAAAAAAAATTACGTATCAAAATATGGAAGTTTCCACCACAAGTTATTGACGAGGTTGGGCAACAGAAAGAACTTGCCAAAAATTTTGGCTTGGAAAATTGAATTTTTGTGATCTGAAGGGCCGCCGAGCAAAGCTTTCGAATTCCAATGACTTTAAATTCGAAGTCAGAGATTCTGATAGATGAGAGTGGGTATTACAGCATGAGACTGAATATGCTCAGCGTTAATTAATCTGATGAAGTTTCCAAAGGAACGTCATTGGCCCCTTGTTATAAAAACTCAAATAGGTACGTCACAAACCCTGGTCCGGGGTTTAGGCCGATCTGGTCATCAATCATAATCGTATTACGATCGAGTGGAGGCCGATGACCAAATTTGACGCTGCTGTATCATCATAATCGGTCAAAGGGGTGGAAACGTTCTAAACCCGTGTCCACTTGGTAGTAAATATGGATTCTATATAGATACGAGGGACGATTTACGTCTCATAGAATGTGTAAACGTAATTTGGGACCGACGTTACAAACGCTGGAAGTTACAGGGACAATAAAGGGGGGGGTATGAATAAAGTCAAATTTATTATTCTATGAGAAATATCCTGAAAATCCCAAAATCCCGAACTTAACCACTCGGGTCAAAAATGTTAAAATTCAATTGTTAAACTTAAAATTTGATTCCAGCGAGTTATCGTAAAAATTACAAATATCGTCACTTAAGTTACAACACCGCCTAACTCAATTTTTGGCGAAAATGAGTTGGACACACCACTCGATAGATTTTTCAATAGCCGATATCATGGTAAAACTGCCAAGGAGATTGAACCAACCAGTGAAGAAGGAGATGGAGAAGAAACAGCACCGCTCAATGTATTTCCATGTTGAAATAATTAGTTTTTTGTACCTCCTGAAAACTTGGAAAAATTGAGTTAGGTGGTGTTAGCACTTAAGTGACGATATTCTCATCTTTGCATGCCAACATCAGCATTTGAGACCAAGCTCGCTAAAACCGTTCAGATGCTGTGGTCAGTAAAATGATAAATAGAAAACAGTAAACAGTATAGTATATCGGAAGTACTGTGAGCAATCGAGATTTCGGCTAGGAAATATGAAGTCTAGACGAGTCAATCCACTAGGGACCGGTTTATTGACAAAATTTATCTACCCGATATCCAAAGAAGCACCCGATACCCATAACCGAAGAGATTTCTACATTGAAATTTGATGTAAATACCACTGTGGTGACGTTTATCTGAGACTTCCTTGGATATCGGATAGATAAATTTTGTTAGTAAACCGGCCCCTAAAATAAATGCATTTTAAATTAAAATTTAATCGATTTTGGTTCATTTTTCTAAAGAAATGAACCTTTGTAATCGGTCAGGAAAAAAAAAATTTTAACACCCCCTGAAAATTTGTTGGTTTACGTTTCAAGGGGTGTAGAATCCGAATCTGCAATAAAAATTTTTTGTCCGTCCGCCGTCCGCCGTACGCCGTACGCCGTACGCCGTACGCCGTACGCCGTACGCCGTACGCCGTCCGCCGTCCGGGGTTTTTAAGGGGGAAGGAGTTATCGAAAAATTTTGAAATTTTTACCAAAAATCAAGTTCCGTATCTAGTTGGTCCTAACGTCTCGGCAGAACCCTACCTTAATTTTAAGGCCAGTAAAACAGCTGTTGAAGTGGTAAAAAATTCGTCTTTTTAAGGAAATTTGCAACATAGGCATGTGAGGTATCATTTTCTATAGATTTTTCTATGCTGAATCGAATGAGACCATCGCCACGCCGGTAGCTTCAACCGTTTAGGAGTTATTGCAATTTTAGTGAAGCAGTTTTGAGTTTTTCAAAATTTCTCCAATTCTGAATAACTCGAAAACTACTCGAGCCACAAAATTCGTTTTCCACTCGTTGGAATCCCCACAAAAACTTCTGTCCTCCCGATATCTTCAATTTAAAGAATTTGGTCGCATTACACAAATCAGCAAAACATAAATTGGAAAAACTTGAGAATTTGGCATCGGCTCTTAGATACGGTTGATTGATCTACTTACGACTACTAGCCTATTACACCAACAAGGTGACGCACTCACACTTCGACCAGTTGCGCTTGGCAACATGAGAGCGAGTCAGGCTTTAACAACGGTTCTGAGCCATGAGGCATTTTTAATTTCATTATTCAGAGAATTTAATAATTATTATTATTCAGTTAATTATGAAGGTGATTAAGAATAGATTAAATCGTAAATTTAACGGAATTGAATGATCAGCTGCGTTGAAAAAATGGATAGGTAAGTAAGTATTTATCAAGCGAAGAGGATGATTATTTTTTGCCTGGTTGAAAAAACGTTTTTCTAAATAACCCATCTAAAATACAAATTGATACTGAAATTATAAAATAATAACAGCTAAATTCTGTGTTTAAGGAGTACCGATATATCGTAAGGTTTGTCTTTGCAATCGAAAAATGAACCCCTGTGCAAAATTTGCAGAGTTCTTCGGACATAGCAAAAACTAATCTGCACATGCCACTGATCTACTTAGCAGCGTATTTTCAATTAAAATTGAAAAAATAGTTGAGAGGATTCGTGGAGGATTTATTTCCTCTCTATGGATATGGAAGTAGAAATTCCCCGTACCATTGCTAAAAAAATTCTCCGAATCCACAAAAAAAAAAAATCAACGCGATTGATTACGATTGGAAGGATTATCCGTCTCTAGAATATTTCAACGTTTTTCAAGTTTGTAAAAAATTCCTCATCATCAAAACAAGTAGGAACGGACGAAACTATACTCCGAAGAAACACTGGCAACGATTTCAACAAAATTCTCACCAAAAACTCGAACACGTCAATTTATCTGCAGAAGCAGGAACAACTTCTGCAGTTGCTACAACTTCTGGATAAATCGTCCGGTAAATTGCTATTGTGTTCACGGACGGAATAAAGTAATGGCGGAAAACGTATAAGAAATGGAAGGAACAGGTAATGAACAATGAAATTGAAAGGAAAGTTAGCTCTAGTAAGTTCGATCAAGTCTGCAGGAGCACGTGGAACGAAAACGAATCACTGTATTTTCAAACTCGTTTCAACTTTTCCCTCGGCGTGGAGGATATTTGAGCTCAATAAATGAACTATCCCGTCCAAACCTCGCGGTGATATGATCCTTACTAACTAAAGTGAGCCAGGTATAGCGAAACCAACTTTTCAAAAGGAAATCGAAAGAAAATGATGGAAGAAATGAAAAATTGAAAAGTGTTATTGCAATTCAAAATTGGGGTCAGTTTCTGAAAAAAGTAAAATAAAAAATTTCAAAATGCTATTTTTTCGGCAATAATCGTATTGGTATGTGTCTTGCTATGTTGCCATTGAAGTATGTTGAAGTTGCCTGCAATGAATCGTAAAGCGTTGGGGGAAATTATGCAACAAAAATATAGTTTTTCAAGTAGATTATGAAGAAATTTATGATGCAATAATCTAGGCAAGAGCATCAGGATACGGGGTAAGGTAAATTTTGTTTTGCTAGTGAATATAGGAAAATGACAATGGATTATAATTATCGACGGGCTAATGAACAATTATGAATATTTTTTAGATACCTATAGGCACTCTGAACACTAAAATCCATCAATCTTCGGCTGTATCCGACCAGTGCGACACGGCAGGCCACCAGCGGCACGCCAAACAGCGTAACCAAAGAGCCAACTCCTGACACCCGACAGCCGAAATCTCCAGTAGGCTCATAAGCCGAGAGGAAAAATGTCAACCTTTAGTAAAGAGAATTCCCAATTCTCGGGAATTCTTCTCTTAGCTTTCCCGAGATCCCTATGTAATGCAGAAGAGCAATTTCAGGTAGGTAACTGCTTCCTGGATTGAAATTTCTCGATGACCCCCGATTAACGACGGCTAACTACAGTTTATTAATCTTCCGAGCAAAAAACTGGCTTCTTCCCCGAGCACGATCCAACCGACGGGTTCCTAACTGTCGCGATGCCATTACTATAACCGCTCGTTTACAGTTACAGGACCGACATGTCATCTGCAGTAATGAAAAACGTCATCGGATCCCGAAAGGGAATGTAGCAGAGGACAGGATTCTCCCGGCATTAAGAGCGCCACTTGGGGAAGGTGTGGGCCTCCCTCGGCCCGTCCGAGAGAGTGCGCATGCGTGCGGCTCCTTGACCTTGGGATACCTGGAGGACCTCTGCGCCATCTCAACTTCCCGCGCGACGGCCGCTCAACCGATTTGTCTAGGGAGCGCCCAATTTGTATTACAATGCTGGAAGGTACCTTACTGACAGCGTCGAAAAGTCATTTTTAACCGACTCCAAAAAAACCGGTTACTCAACTTGATACTAGCGAATGATGTCTCGAGTTGAATTTATTTTTAAGTATTTCGAGTACTTTTTTGAGCGAAAATTATAGCTATGCCATCGAAAACTTTAATATGCATTTCTGAAGCGTTTTGAGCAAACAGAGCCAGAAACACTCTAGCATACTGCTCCTTCGGTCTGGGTTCTATAGCACACAAGACCTTGATACAAAGGCGTCATGAAGGTGTTTTCAATGAGCTTCCCCGATCGTGCTCCGGCCCCGGGCACTCGAGTTCCTCGGTGTTTTTTCTTCCCTGACAAAAATTATCCTTCAACCCCGAGTAATGTTAGGATCCAGGAAGGATCAAAGGCTACAGTTTCAAAATCACCCAAAAATATACGACGAATGTTAAAGATTGCGAAAATCAATTTGCTCACGATCTAGTTGTATCCTGGATGGAATGATAATTATTTTGTTTCAACTCTTGATAACTGAATCGGCAACATAAAATTTGACTCCGGGGTTTTGAAAATTGAAGATTTTTGCTAAATCACGGAGCTCAACTGTTGGAAAATGTCCGAATAAAATATACCACAACCACGTATCAACAAATACCACCAGTTCATTCATCATTGCGTTTTGACTATTTCGAGCGTTCTTGGAATAACAAAGGCGCTTATTTGACTAGCGATTTTTTCATGGTGAAAAGGCGTCAGGAAGCAACAAGCAGGACATGATTCCTAACAGGGGAAAGGTAGGCGATACAACGACAGCATTCAGCGCCACGTAGCATCCCCTCAGGACGAATCGCCACTCAATTCCTGTCTTGTTCGTCTTCCAACCTTATTCTACCGCCTGGCATTGTCATTCCTTCGGTGTCCGTGGGACCCCTTCCGTTTTATTGCCCGTTGGTTTCGATTTTCAAGCCTGCAAACGGTATGCCAGATTGTACTTGGGGATTTATTGTTTCCCAAGAGGCAAAGGAGCAGTGTTTATATCGTGCAGCTAGCTTACGCTCGTAAGTTGTTTTTACTTCCATCTTTACAGAGTAGATGTGGAAGTATTTTAATCGTCCTAAGATCTACAATCGGAACGGAGCTCCAAAAAAAACCTTTACTTTTGGTATACACTCTCAGCATCACTGCATGAACAAGTGTTTGCGTGTCCGTCTGAGGTCGTTAGCAAACATGGCCATAGCTCCCTCAATTCTCAACCTTCTTTCAAATTTCTTGAACTCATAATGATATCAAATTGTGTACGTATCAAAATATGGAAGTATTGCGAGTTATCTACGCATCACTGGTTATTTTTTTCATCAATTCGACGAAACATGCAACAGAAACTCTTATAGCTTATTTCTTTTGCTATAAATGGCAATATGCGCGAACCCAAGTAACTTGCCCGAATGAGGCACAATCAGTTTGCACTTGCACTATCGCCAGTGGCAAACTCGATATTCATTGTGGCGCCCATTGTGGCCAACATCTGAGAGGGCAACAGGAGCGTCCCATCCGATCCGATTCACCGGACGTTGACCGAGAACAATAGGAAAACGACTTCAAAATCGGAATGAAAGCGAACCGACCGACTCGAGCTCCGGATGTACAGTTGTCTGCTACACCTTTTGTAGTGTTAACGAGTTTCCTCGCAAAAGTCGAGCCAGGCGCACCCCAATCTAGGTCGTAATTAGCTTCTGATGATCCGAAAAAACCGAGCGGTCCCCGACAAGCAGCAAGTACTTCGAACTTCGACAAAAACAAATTTTTAGCCGAATCCGTAATATTTTGACTGATTTTGAGGCTACCATAGTACGAAACTTTCAAAAACACGTTTCGCAGGAAATGACAAAATCTGCCTGCAACAAAATTAGGTACCTAACTATTCGTTGAAAAATGAAACATAGGATCCTTCACGTAAAAAATGGAAGCACTGAGCCTTTTCTATCTCTTCCAGCACATCAGGATGCTCATACCGCAAGTAATTCGCACTTACGTAACGCGTGGAATGGGAAATTATTTAACCGAACATACCTGCCTATTGCAGAGGTTGTTAACAAAGGGCAATTGGCCATGCCGCATGAAGAAATCCCGACCCGAAGAGCCGGCCTACCCACATAACATATCTGGACCGGTCGTAAAGCCGTTCGGAAAACTGTTAAACAACTTGGGCGGAAAAATACTTCCAGGAGCAGTTCATACTTTTGAAACGCGATCGACGATAAATGCTGACCCGTGCCCGGAGAAACGGCCGAGACTGAAATTCTACGACGATGAATCACTGAAGTGAATGTACGGTACGGCGTGTATGGTGACTCTTAGGACGGGTTCACATGTTGCGGCTGATTTCGCCAACATGTCGGAATCACCTAGGAGATTCACGAGTTGAACTATGCGATGTTTTGTCGAGACGTGAAGCAGCCGTGGAGCCGCCACGCCGCCACCATGCAAGCGGTTGTTTGTAAAACCGTCGTTTCCAAGATTACTCCAAACGCGGTAGCACAACGCGAAGGTTTTGATTTTCAAATCAATTTTTACTGACCAACCCAAAGAAGAAAGAGGACCTAACGTATTTTGACGAATTCTGTTTTTAGGCGAGTTTTAACATTTTCATTGTGAGTTTTTCTATATTTTTTACCGTAACAGCAAAAAAATCCCGCACGACCTTGGAATCGGAATTTGTCTCAGTGCAATTCAAATATGCCAGCACCATCGCTCCAGACTTCTGACAAACTGTTGAGAGATAATTCTCGATGGGAAAGCACTTCTTAAAAAAGTTCCATTTCCTGTCAACAAAACACTTATATCTCTGGTTCGAGACAGAACTTCATTCAATTCCATGCCATCAATTGCAACAGATAGGACCGGCAGATCAACAGGGTAATTAGAGCTAAGACTAGATAAAACGTCTAACGAGCACTTTTTCCACAGGGACGCCAAACAACAGGTTCGTAACTCAGTGAAAGCTGGCAGAGCATAAAAAGCTCTTGAAGCAAGTCGTCGACTTTTTCTAATCTCCGCACTTTACTTGGAGAATTGAGTCCGGCTGCGGTACTTAAGACTTGGAATAAGAAGCGAAACGCGCGATAAGGATCCGATTAGTGCGGATAAGGATGCTCGAGTTAACGAGACTAAATTATGGTATCGACTTATTTTTATATTTTTTTCTGCAACTCTGCGAGAAAATCTCGCGTGAAGCGCAACTGCTGGTAGGTCGAATTCCTCGGACTCCAGTTTTTGTGCAGTAATAAATTGCCCGAAAATAGATCCGCTCGGATAGATGAGTAGGAGAAGATAGATATCTCAAGTAGAACACGCATGTTGTGATACGGAGCCGGAGGACCACAATCCTATACAGGGTGCTACACTTTCGATGTCATAAATTAAGGAAAATATTTCTTCAAATTTTAATTTATTCAAAAATTGAAGGTACTAAAGCCATTTTAACGAATAAAAGTCGGAAACAGAAAAATTCCAAAAACAGGATTTTCTATAGCGGACTACGAAAAATGTCAAGGAGAGATTGATAGATTGATCAAGTACGAGAGAGAGAGAGAGAGAGAGAGAGAGAATTATTGAAAATTACTTTTAAACATTATCCTTCATTTTTCATCATTCCTTCATTTTTGATCCTTGTAAGTGTATGATAACCTTTACGCACAGCTACGAGACACTTCTAGTTTGAGAAAAAAACGTCATTACACATTCAATGCCCTCAAATGCACGCGATTGAGAGCGCATGTCAGAGGAAAAGATTGAGGTACGAATGGATAGCATGCTAGACGAGCAACATTTTCACAGAGGCAGCAAAAAAGGAAGGCAACAACTGAAAAAAAACTACCGGTAGGTACCTGAAATCAATGTCCTAGCTGACGAATCATTGAGAGATTCTTCATTAAAACAGCAAACCTACATGCGGTCGATGTGGAAAATTGACTATTGTGCAAGGCGGCTGCAATTTTTCGCGGACAAAACTCGTCAGTTAACGTAATCGCAAGGGTTGAACAACCAAGTCGTTTGCTCGAAGCTGGTATGACCTCGTAATGGGACATGAATGGAGCAAGTCATGGCTCTGCGTTCGAGTCCTTTTCTCCGGGGGTAAAAGCAGCCAGCTGGGCTTGGCCCGAGTCTCCGAGAAAACCTCCAGGACCGCAACGGACTACCCGTCCTGGCCGGGTATTTGCGGTCGAATCGGCCGGTGTTCCTACCAGGGAGGAGATCCAATTGGTGAGATAGCTAGCGAGGTCGTTGTACAATAGAAAGCAGAATTAGTCGACTCACCTATTGCCGGTGGACTCGCCAGCTCCTTCGGAAGGACCACCTCTCGCGAAGAGAGGAAATGAGGCTAAATAGAGTAGCTACAGGTAGTGCCAGAGAAGGAGACACAGAGTTAGACAACTCGAAACGAAATATAATGACAAAGAAGAAGACAGAAGAACTAACAGTGGCCACTGGAAAGAAAGATAGCGCAAGACAGCCAACGTAATATTATAAGGTATTAATTGTCCTAGAGCAGGTCGCTCACCTCGCAGGTTGTTACAACTCACGGTCCTGGGCGTCGTCGTCGGACACGGCGGCGGGGCCGGCACGAAGCTCCGTAGGGCCTCGTTCAGACGGTCGGGTTGACCGAGCTGATCGTCGTCCGTGACGATGCCGAGACGTCGGGTCAGCAGGGCGCCGACCGGTGACAGGCCGATAGTCGCACAGGACGCCGAGGGTTCGGGTCTACTGCGCCGACGGGACGTCGTCGGACGTCGCTTCCAATCGTCTAGCGAACGGTAGGTCGCCAAGGGCTCGCCTGGGTCGACGAGCACCAAATCCGATGTTGGTGGGTAGGATTTCTCACGACCGAAGATCGCCTAGGGCTCGACTAGGGTCGTCGAGCTCGGTAGGCCGACGGGCGCCACTGAAATGGCTCAATTTCCGTTGAAAACAACTGGCCGTTCGGCAAGGATAGCGAACGGTGTAGGCGGTCGGGAATGGGCGTCCGAGCCGAATAGAGCGATGGTTACCGGAAAAGCGCTGAGAAGAAACGGTAAAATCGGAGAAGAGGATTCAGCTGCCCACGAGGACGAGAGAAAAAAGCTGAGCGAAAAATACGGTAACGCGACGGCAGCAGGCTGATCGGTAGGTTCTTGATGGTAGGTTCTCAGAGAAGAAGGTGCCGCGGAGTATGGGTTGCTTGGAGCGTTGTATTCTGGGAGTATAGTTCCACCTCCTTGGTGTCTGATAATGTCCCGAAGATTAGTCGTGATGTGCACTGTGGGCTAAATTTGGGTGGAGAAAAATAGAAAGAACGGAGGAGAGGGATTCGGAAGGAAGAGGGCGGGAGCCGTCCGGAAATCTAGGGACCGATCATACTCCCCCCGATTTCCAGACGGGCCCGTCCTCAGGAATGGATGTCGGAGAGAGCGAGAGGCACCATCTTGACTGAAGGTCGCTTGTAGACGCCGGAGGGCGTGCGGACGGTGACCACGCGTACGATGTTGTCCGCTCCAGGGTGGACGTCCAAAATCCTCCCGCGAGCCCAGAGAGTCGGTGGGGAGTCCGCATCACTCAGGAGAACGAGGTCGCCGATCTTCAGGTTAGGCTGGCGTCGATCCCATCTCTGACGAGACTGCAAGCTGGCGAGGTACTCCTCCCTCCATCGCCTCCAAAAATACTGGGTCCGTTCCCGTAGCCTCTGCCATTGGTTGAGGCGGCCCGAGGGAATAGCAGTGAAGTCCGGTTCCGGGGTGGCGGTCAAGGTCTGGCCGATCAGGAAGTGGCCTGGGGCGAGCGCTTCCAGGTCGTCCGGGCTGTTGGAGAGCGCCTGGAGCGGTCTGGAATTCAAAATGGCCTCAATTTTAGTGAATGCGGTAATTAGATCAGGAAGGGTATAAGGGTGGTTTCCAAACGTTTTAAAAAGCAACTCTTTCACCATGCGAATCGCAACTTCCCATCCTCCTCCAAAGTGTGGGGACGAGGGGGGATTGAAATTCCATCTTACACCTTGTGGAGCGGTATATCCAACCAGCTGATCTCTAGTCTCATCTTGAGAGAGCAGTTCAATCAGCTCCCTCAGGTATCGGTCGGTGCCCCTAAAATTGGTGCCCCCATCGGACAACATCTCGGCTGGCCAACCCCTTCTAGAGACGAAACGATCGAACGCGTCCAGAAAAGCCTCGACCGACAAGGCCATGGCGACCTCCAGATGAATGGCTCGAGTCGCCATGCAGATGAATAGGCATAGATAGGCCTTGTGGACCGCTGCCTTGCGGGTTGGTGAGACGGTGTAGAGGAAAGGGCCGGCAAAGTCCACGCCGGTTATCAAGAAAGCTCGGGCGCCGGCGAATCGAGACTTCGGCAACTCGCCCATGAAGGGAATCACCTTGGAGCGGGAGAAGCGGGTGCAGACGACGCACTTGTGTCGCAAGCTTTGGATCAAACTCCGGGCGCCCGGCACCCAGTACAAAAGGCGGATTGAAGCCAAGAGGCTTGAAGGGCCGACGTGGTGATTTTGGTGGTGATAGTGGTCGACGACGAGGTTGGTGAAGGGCGAGCGGCGAGGCAGCAGGAGAGGGTGCTTCTGCTCATAGTCGATCGGCGCGTTGGACAATCGGCCGCCCACTCGAACGAGATTTTCACAATCCACAAAGACATTCAGCCGGCGGAGCTCAGTGGTAAGCTCATTGAAAGGTCTAGTGAAGACTTCGGGATAGTAGTGTCTCTGTAGAGCTCGGATGTAACAATGGTTGGCTTGATGAAATTCGGTGGCAGAAATAGGACCCGAGAGGCGTCGATGTCGCAGGGCGGCACCACAGGAAGCGTTGTGAAAGAATCGACGGACATAGGCCATGGTGCGAATGAATCGTCGGTAGCTTGAGTGACGCTTCGCACAGTCGATGAAGGAGTGACTCACTCCAAGCGACAGAAGGACTGGATAAGTTTTGCGCATTTCAGGTACCTCTGCCACAGAGGGCAAAACTGACCTGGGCCATTGATCGACAGGAGATCGGCACCACCGCGGGCCATGCCACCAGAGTGAGTGCTCCCGGAGAGCCGCAGGGGCGATGCCTCGAGACCCCACGTCGGCCGGGTTTTCAACGCCCTTGATGTACTGCCACCAGCCTGGTTGCGTATTGTGTAGTATTTGCTGCACCCGATTTGAGACGAAGATGTGGAGCAGGTGGGGAGGTGTTTGTAGCCAGGCCAGGACGGTGGTCGAGTCAGTGAAGCAATGGACCTGGGAGACTCCCAAATCCTTACAAAGGCCAGAGAGGGATTCGACGAGGCGGCCCAGGAGGAGCGCCCCGCACAACTCCAGACGGGGAACGGTGAGGCTTTTGAGTGGCGCCAGCTTGGTTTTCGCCTTGAGCAGAGTTAGGCAAGCCTCGTCTCCGTGGACCGTGCGCAGATAGGCCACTGCGCAGTAACCACTGGTCGAGGCGTCGGAAAAACAGACCAACTGTCGGTCCGCAGATGGTGCAAGGGCTCGGGCAATGGTGATTTCCGACAAGGCCGGTAGCTCGTCGACAAAACGCCGCCAAGATTGACTAATCTCATTGGGTAGCTCGTCATCCCACCTCAGGCTGGAGATCCAGGTGAGTTGGAGCAGTTTCTTGGCGTAGAATACAACAGGCGCCAGATACCCCAAAGGGTCGTATAATCTTGCAATGGTGGATAGTAGGATTCGGCGCGTGTTGCCGGGGGGTGGCGGCGAGACGTCGTACGAAAAGACGTCCTGAGAAGGGTCCCATTTCATCCCTAAGATTTTGGTCAGCGGTAGGTCGGCGTCACCCAGTCGTACCGGTTGATCTTGCTGGTCCCTTGAATCAACAAGGGTTGGGTGATTGGAACTCCATTTACTCAGCTCAAAGCCACCAATCCGCAATAGGCGGATGAGCTGGCTCTTCAATCGTGTTAGGCAAGCCAAGGAATCACTCCCGGCGGTGATGTCGTCTATGTAGGTGCTTTGGAGGATCACTGCAGACGCCTCCGGAAATTCCTCTTGATAATTAAGGGCATGTTGCCGGAGCACTCTTTGGGCGAGGAACGGTGAGCTCGACAAGCCAAAGGTGACGGTAGTCAACTCAAAGAGTTGTACTGGTTGTTGGGGGTCAGAGCGCCAAGCAATCTGAAGGTATTTGCGATCCTCAGCATTGAGCCATATCTGCCGAAACATCTTGATAATATCGCAGCTGAAGACATACTGATGGCGACGAAAATTCAAGAGTATATGGGGCAGATCCGCTTGAAGCCTGGCGCCAGTGTACAGGTGATCGTTGAGGCTCCCTGAGGGTGCAGGGAAGCTGGCGTCAAATACGATACGAAGCTTCTTCTTGTCGCCGACGGTTTTGAAGACTGCGTGGTGCGGGATGATGTAGCTGGGTGGGCTGGTAGCGAGGGTCATGTGGCCGAGCTTAATGTATTCGTCCATCTGCGCAACATATTCCTCCCTGAGTGCGCTGTCCTTGGCCAACCTCTTCTCCAGAGCGTAAAAACAGTTCATGGCCCGCGAAGTATTAGGTAATATGGACGGAGGTACGCTGCGGAAGGGTAAAGCCACTACGTAACGTCCATCCTCAGCTCGATGATGAGAACTCATAAAATGTTGCTCGCAGTATTCATCTTCTGGGGAGACCTTGGCTGAGAAGGAAGGTTCTTCTATTTCCCAAAATTTCTCCATAATTACCGCAAGGCTGCCTTGCGCCAGAAGGGCAACTGAGGCGGTAGGGTAGGCGTCCTCCGCGTAGCGGCCAAGAAGTGTGAGTCCGAATATGGTTGGTATCATCCTCGGTCCATCCCGCAGCAGGGTGATCGGCGCTCCAGTGACAACCTCGGGAAAAATATCTGCGCCAATCAGGAACGAGATGGGCCCTGGTTTGGCAAAGCTCCGGTCGCTGAGGTCGTAGGACAAATAGTAGTCCCAACTGGCGGAGCGCAGCGGGAATTGAGGAAGCGGCGGGGTGATGGATGGCACTACCACGGCCTCAGTGGAAAGAGTGCTGGTTGATTCCGGTGGTATGAAGGTTATGGATACCAAACCCCGGACACTGCGCAGCGGCGTCTGGTCAACACCTGAGATGCGTCCGCGGAAAGGACGGGCTACTTTCCGTAACTTCTGAGCACATTCTTCCGTGATGAAAGAATATTGGGATCCTGGATCCAACACGCCTCGAAACTTGAGCGACTGCCCATCTTCAGTTTGGAGCGCGGCAGTGATCGTGCCGAGGAGGACACCTGACTGGCTGTGGGTAGCTGCTCCAGCGAATCCTGACGAAGTGGAGGGTTGTGGCTGCGATGGTGGGCTGGGGGGTGGTTGGTGTCCTGGGTCAGAGAAGGGTCCACTGTGAGGCGTTGACAGGTGCAGGTCGGTGTGGTGTCGCCGCCGGCACATCTGGCAATTGAAGACCGAGTTGCAGTCCCCGACTTTGTGGAAAACGCTCAGGCAGTTCATACATCCGTGAAAGTTCCTCAATAATTCGAGCCGCTTCTGAGGTGTGGCCGACCTGAAACGGGTACAATTGGCTATAGTGTGGTTGCCTTGACATAAGAAGCATGATCTAGGTTTGGGTGGTGGGGGTTGTTGAGCTCGGGACATGCCAAGGGAGGGCGGCATTTGGCTCTGGGCCATAAGAGCATGCCGGGAGGTAGACGGTCGAGGTTGATAACGATTTGGCGGGTTCAACCCAAAGGATCGCCGAGGACTCGGTTCTGGTCGGGCAGGTTGAGGTGAATAGGGTATAGAACATGCTGCGTTAGTTATGCTCAGAACTTGGCACCTATTCTGAACGAATTCTTGTAACGTGGTGAATTGAGGGAAAACTGTACCGACTATTGAAGTTTCAAACGCTTCTCTAGTATAGGGATCCAAGCTACGGAGTGCAAGCTCACAAAGGATATATTCTGACAGATCGGCCATTTCTAAGTTGCGCAGTGAAGCAATGCTTTCGCTTACATTGGCTATATATTCCCGGAGAGATTCAGCCGTCGGTCGGCCCGTATGTGGTCGATGGCCCAGGAACCTACTGAGGTAAGTTGAGGCTAATCGCCGTGGGCTATCATAGACTTTATGCAAAGCCGCCCAAGCTAACTCGAAATTCTCCCCCACAGCAGCTATATGCTTCACGCAGTCGTGCGCTGGCCCCACTAAATGTCCGAGAAGGTAGTGAAACCTTTCCGAATCCGTCAGGGAGGGTTCATCCCGAAATAGTGAGATGAATAATTGTTTAAAGGTGGGCCATTGGGTGATGTCACCCCCAAATTTCGGAATCTGGATTTTCGGCAAAATGGCTCGAGCTGCCGGTTGCTGGTTGACGGTGAGGTCCAAATTACCTTGATTGCCATGTCCACCCCCTGTCGGCACAGTATTACGAGAATTAATTTGAATGTGATAATTGTGAATTTCAAAATAGTTCGTGGAAATCTCTTTATGGTAATTTTCCTCTTCGGCCGATGGGAAAACGCCTTCAGCATTTTCTTGATCATGAAGTTCTGCCAACTCTTCCCATTTTGCAGTAAAATTCGAATAAAATGTCTCCACGGTGGCGTACATACCTCTGAAGATGCCGCGATCTGCAGCTGAAGACACCGCAGAGAAGCCTTTGTTGCGGATATTGGTGATTTGGGTTCCATAATTTTTGAGCTGCCGTTTTGCTGCTCGTATTGATCGTGCTATAGCCCTAAGATCGGCACCCCCGCCTCCATCCGCCATCCCTATAGGATATAAGGTGATAGGTATAAGGTAAGGATAAACAAATATTTGCAACAATGATCACAGTATCAAGGTGGAATAGGCTTCGCACCTAAAATTCCCAATATAATGGTATTCAAATTCGCACCAGGGAATTACAATCACAATAATAATAACAGTTAATATCACAGACTGTTTCAATAGATATATTCGTGGTAGGTATAAATGAACTGTATAATTTCCGATAGGAGAAGCTTTTCATCCGGCCCGAAGGACCAAATGTTCCTACCAGGGAGGAGATCCAATTGGTGAGATAGCTAGCGAGGTCGTTGTACAATAGAAAGCAGAATTAGTCGACTCACCTATTGCCGGTGGACTCGCCAGCTCCTTCGGAAGGACCACCTCTCGCGAAGAGAGGAAATGAGGCTAAATAGAGTAGCTACAGGTAGTGCCAGAGAAGGAGACACAGAGTTAGACAACTCGAAACGAAATATAATGACAAAGAAGAAGACAGAAGAACTAACAGTGGCCACTGGAAAGAAAGATAGCGCAAGACAGCCAACGTAATATTATAAGGTATTAATTGTCCTAGAGCAGGTCGCTCACCTCGCAGGTTGTTACAACTCACGGTCCTGGGCGTCGTCGTCGGACACGGCGGCGGGGCCGGCACGAAGCTCCGTAGGGCCTCGTTCAGACGGTCGGGTTGACCGAGCTGATCGTCGTCCGTGACGATGCCGAGACGTCGGGTCAGCAGGGCGCCGACCGGTGACAGGCCGATAGTCGCACAGGACGCCGAGGGTTCGGGTCTACTGCGCCGACGGGACGTCGTCGGACGTCGCTTCCAATCGTCTAGCGAACGGTAGGTCGCCAAGGGCTCGCCTGGGTCGACGAGCACCAAATCCGATGTTGGTGGGTAGGATTTCTCACGACCGAAGATCGCCTAGGGCTCGACTAGGGTCGTCGAGCTCGGTAGGCCGACGGGCGCCACTGAAATGGCTCAATTTCCGTTGAAAACAACTGGCCGTTCGGCAAGGATAGCGAACGGTGTAGGCGGTCGGGAATGGGCGTCCGAGCCGAATAGAGCGATGGTTACCGGAAAAGCGCTGAGAAGAAACGGTAAAATCGGAGAAGAGGATTCAGCTGCCCACGAGGACGAGAGAAAAAAGCTGAGCGAAAAATACGGTAACGCGACGGCAGCAGGCTGATCGGTAGGTTCTTGATGGTAGGTTCTCAGAGAAGAAGGTGCCGCGGAGTATGGGTTGCTTGGAGCGTTGTATTCTGGGAGTATAGTTCCACCTCCTTGGTGTCTGATAATGTCCCGAAGATTAGTCGTGATGTGCACTGTGGGCTAAATTTGGGTGGAGAAAAATAGAAAGAACGGAGGAGAGGGATTCGGAAGGAAGAGGGCGGGAGCCGTCCGGAAATCTAGGGACCGATCAGCCGGCAAAGCGAAAGATGGGCGGTAAGAATCACATTGATGCGGAAATTCGAAATAGGGTAGGAACACATAATTTTTACGATTCCGCTCATTATTACATACGGATTAAAAATATCGCAATGCATAAAACTTAAGCTTCAGTGACGCGGGTAAACCAATGATGTTTCGACTCGAGTAAAATATTCACGTATGGAATGATCGCGATTCCGCATACAATCAATTCAATGTGATTGCAGCATCGGGGAAGCCAAGCCCACCGGCGGAGGCCAGCTCATTATTACGACTCGGGTCATAATGCGGACCCACATACTGACCGGCCCTAGGATGAGCTGGGAGGTTGACATACGACCCAATTATGAAGGAACGACACGGGGTTTGTTCCGACTTGAGTGAATGGGATGCAGCTCATAAATCAGTTGAGAAGAGACGCCCCCAAGGTGCCTGATTAGCAACAGAGTTCTAGTTGGGTCAGTGGACATGGTCCATTTTTCAGGGTTCCGTGACATCAAAGGCATCAATGAATGCGTTTAGCGCTTTCTCGCTATGTGGAAGCAGCAAATAACGAATTCTTCTTTTTAGATGATACTATCAATACCGTATAACTTGATCGCCTATTGATAATTGGCTAACGGTTGGACTTGGATTCCAATTTCTTTCCTACAAAGATCCTTCAGAGGGGGAGGGGGGGCTTCAAATTTGATTCTCATCAGTAACCATAATGGGCGTCGCAGTATTTTATATACACTGGCAGGATCTAAAGAGTTCGAGACTCAGGATGACCTGAAGATTCTCCAAAAAGGAGATCCCTTCAGCAATAAGAACGTACATCCAAGATAATAACATATATCATACGTTATTCTGTTGATGTATCTCAATTTATCAATGACTCTGGTCAGTAGGTGAGATCACTTGGATAAAATTGAATTTTCAAGGCTCAATTCAACTCTTAACTGACATCCTTAATCGCAGTGGAGTTATTATGTGACTTCGATTGATTTTATTCCAAAACAATTATACCTGAATAAAAATAATATAATAATTATACCTAAACAAAAATGATATCAGCCTAAACATTTACCCAAGGGTTGATAAAAATTACTATTAATAGGAAGGGCGGGAGGAAAATGAAACCATGCATGAAACAACCTACTATGACAACAAAATGTCGAAGGGAAATGGTTAAAAAATAGGATAACACCGGCCAATATACAGGCAGGTTCCTTCCCATTGTGCCCATCTGCCGTTTCTCATCGGTCGACTGCCAACCACCCTTAACGTACGAAGTAAACAGAAAGTATGCAGGTGTGTTTACGTTTTAAGGCCTCCGTTGCTATGCCGACGATCCTGTGGGCTCCGCGCCAAACAAACACACGCGACACCAATGGGGATTGAATTTGTTAAATTCCGAAACAAAACCGCCGAAAAACGGTACCGAAATTCAAGATTTTCCGGACGCACGAATCACCCAGCGTAAAACACCTTGCGACTAACGCACGAAGTCGGCGTCCAGACTGTCGGACGTTCTTCTGGGACCGCGGCTGGAGCGACCTGTCTATTCGGGCGCGCTCCCCCACCATTTACCTACCTTTGCCTACCTGACTCCTGAACGGAGAAGCTAGACTACGCGAAACTAAGGCAGATCATACGGTAACAGACAGATTATTCGAATTTCGGTGCGCCATTTGGGGCCGGGCACCAAGAAGCTCGTTCGAGAAAGAAGCCTAACTACAAAGAACAAAGATGAAACGAGCAAAAAAACCGTTTTCCGTTTTTTTGCAAATAAGACAAACACGACGCGTCACCCAAGAAGATTTTACTTGTGAAGAACTATGCATCGTGACTTTTTCCGTCAAACGCGTCACCCACAATAACAGCAGGTCAAACCGCCTTTCGCAATAATTTGGCCAAAACCTGTTTGTTTATTAAATATTTCGTGTTCATTTTACGAGAAAGTAGTCGGCGTGTCTACTTTGATGTTTTTTCAAGCCATTAGATGCGAAATTAAACGCGCTCCAAAATGATTACCAAAACAATATCATTTTTTAAGCCGTTCTTGCTTAATAAAATGAAAAACTCTTTTACCATTCCAAACGAATTTCTTCTACCAGCTCAATCCTTTTGGAAGTTCAAATGGGAACTGACCGACAACCAAGGAATATATCAATCAAGAAGTATAGTATAGTTCGCGTAATCTAGCGTCTTGAAGGGCTTAGCTCTCCTCCCACTTCCCGCATCATTCACGCACACGTCCTCACCTGTTCCTATGGTCCACCGAACTTTCAGGCTGACCGGGGGAAAAATAAAGACAGGTAGCTCCCAGTATTCCGAGAGCATAAAGGATGCAACAGTGCATAACTCATTCTTGTCGATTATCCTGCACGAATTCGGTCTGCCCATGAAGCAAAACATGATTTTTTTTTAAGTTCACATAATGTAGGTAATAGTTCTTATTATAATTGGCACATAGAACCTTTTTTTGTTGAAAACTTTTATATCTCGAGCAAGAGACGATAAACCAGAAGAAAAGAATGATGAATTTCAGGGATCACTATTCACCTTCTTCGATTGGAAATTGAATCAAAGAATTTTTAGACCAAAAATTATCGTGGTAGTAATTTCAACCAGCCCAGGATAATCATGTAGGTCAGAATATTACATAAGTTCAAAATTTGTGTAGTCTGTTGAGAAGATGCGGGGGAATTTGATATAGCTCTTAGCACTAACTCACGATGCTATGTTCTTACTTAAAAATAGGTGTTTAACTGTGGCTAAATAGGGCTGTTGTAGGTACTTACGATTTATTCAAAGCCCATAAGATGGATCCGCTTACCTGTAACAAAAGAAGGTAATACGTGATTTTCACATTTCGAAATAAAATTGATGGGCTCACGGACAAATAGATCTCATCGAAGTGGAACCAAATTTAACAAAATGTTCGTTTTCTTAATGCGTCGTTAAAACGAGAGAGAATTGAGTAATTTTGAAAACGTCGGTAAAACTAGAGGGAATCGAGTACCAGTGAAGTGGGTCTCGCTAGTCAAAAGAGAAAACTCAAATTTCCACTTTCTTGGTTTTGAAGAAAGACAAAAAGAATTGTTTGAGGAGTCACAATATAAGGAGTAAAAGTAAAAAGTGCACATTTTTCAAACTTCTAAGTTTAAAAAAGAAATATTTCCTTCACATTTATTTTGTCAAGCATGATAGCATGAGAACAGCGGTCTCCTCACGCATTATAATCATGCCATTTCCTCGAAAAACGAACGAAACAATTCTGCAATTAATCGATTTTAAACGATTTCATATCAAACTTTCATTATCATATTATCCGAGTTCATAATTAGATGTATTCGGCCGTTGAACGGATGGAAAATGATGCGATTCCACGAGATTCGACGGAAAGACAGGAAACGGCCCAACAGCAATTGACGAGAAACGATGTCAGCTTTTGCCTTCAAGCTACGAGGACCAGAAGCTCCTCCAGGCCTGAATAATTGACCCGACCCATTTCGAGCAGCTAACAAGATCTTCATCTGGTCAAGGCCTTCAAGTCAGAAATCTCTGACCCGTTGGGTACAAGAAGAATACGAATTGTAAGAAACACAATAATTGTTCGCAAGGATAACCAAAACATAAAAAACTCCCCCCCCCCCCACAAAAAAATTATTAAAGAATAAGAGGGTATTAAAATATAATAGAAAACCAGCTGTGCGCAGATAGTACAGAATCCTTTCATGCTTCGGTACCTATGTGTAATGTTGGGTCGCAAATATTGGGATACATGAATGATAGGTAGGAATGATTTGGAGGCTATAATGATAAAAAATCAACTGCACCCGTCATCAACCTGCGTGTCCAAAAATGTTTAAAGGCCCCCTTCATCAGAACCTCGGTGTTTATACAAAAATGCTCTGATTCATCTCATGGAGAAGAGCAAACCTTGCAAATTATCAAATTGGCTGTTGGAGGAGGGATGAACATGGGAACGTGGCTTGGAAACCCCAATCAAATTTATTGGGTTCAACGCCGACGACACCTCAACCAACCACAGCAATGCATTTCCTTACCCCCTCCACCAGCAATCGGATAGTGCGTAATAATTATTTTGCATAAAATGACCTGGGAATAACATAAAACTTATTTTGATAATTTGGAAAAATTGAAATTTTAAGTCTTGATACTTCGAAATTTCATACCAGATTTTGTGATTCATGAAAAAAAGTGCCTAAAGAAATGGATACCTACAGGGCTGCTACCAAAACCAACTCAAAGAGAGGCAAGTAAAATTAGCGAATAAAATAAGTAATAAAACAAATAAATAAAAATAATAACGAATAAACAAATTAGAAATAATAATAAATAATAATAATATAAAACATAATAAATAATAATAATATAAAACATAATAAATAATAATAATAATAAAAAAGAATAAATAATAAAGATAAATAATAAAGAATAAAGAATAAAAGAATAAAAAATTATAAAACTAATAAATAAGAATGATAACGAATACGTTGAAAGATTTAGATCCCCATTTCGAAAGAAATTCTTCGAAAAAATTTTTGTAACCGGTATCAGTTAACTCAACATTTATTTCAGCTGAAAGTTATTCAACCGATGAAGACAAGGACTACATATGCGAAAACTGTAAATCAAAAAAAGGCGCAAAAGTTCAAAAAAAGAGGACAACCAGTGGTACGTTGATGACACACAATACGTCTATATTTTTAAAGCAGAATTTGGAGTCAAAAATGATCAAAACGGCTGGAGATAAAACGTTGAAATATTTAGATTCCCATTAATCAGCTAAGCCAATAGTTCACTATTAAGGCTAAGAAGAAATTGTTGAAATCGGTATCAGTTCACTCACATCTATTTCAGCTAAAAGTTATTCAACTGATGAAGACGAGGACATATGCAAAAACTGTAAATCAAAAAAAGGCGCAAAAGTTCAAAAAAGGAGGACAACCAGTGGTACGTTGATGACTTCTATACTTTTAAAGTAAAGTTCGGAGTGAAAAATGATTGCATTTTGGCAAATTTGGATAAATGAAGAGTTTTCCTTCAAAACTGCATGTATCCACTTTCGAGTTTTGTCGGTATCGATTTCGTTTTTCGATTTCGATTCATAGCAGTTTCGGTACCTATAAGCAATCGAAAATCGAAAAAACGAAATCGATATCGGCAAAACTCGAAAGTGGATATATGCAGTTTTGGAGGAAAACTCTTCAAATGTGGGCTAGGATGAAACTAGAGATCGAAAATTTACGACTTCGGAACGCTCGCGCTTTACAAATTTGATGTTCTGCAATATGCGTTTAGCGTTGAATTTGATGTTGCGGAGTTCCAACTTTAATTAAAGTCATGTTTAATTTGCTATTCGCGTGTTTTGGCAGAAGAAACATTCAGTGATAATGAGGAAATACCTCAAACAACTACCCTCTGCAGTAAGTGCGGCGGCCGGAAAATGAAGAGCGCTATGTCGAAAGGTAACTATCGCCAATATACCTACCTTTCGAACTAAGGGTGCCTACCTTTCACCCAAGCCAAGCTCAGATTACCTAAAGTACATCACATCTCCGGCTCAAAGCATTGGGCATAGAGTGAAATTTGATACCTACTAGCATTTATCACTATTATTTTGATCGGAGCGTTTTAAAAACCTTTCACTAATAACGTGAACTACAGCTGCAATTTGATCGCATCGATTTTTGCAGGCAGGGGCCATAGTCGCTCAGCGGGCAAGTGTGCTCCAAAGTCAAGCAATGGAAGTAAAAATAGCAGCAAGTCTCACAGGCAAAGGCAAAAAAGTCGTTCGCGTAGCCCGATGGACAAACGTGGTGGCAGAAAAAGTGGGTTCCGATGCAACCGATGAAGCAGTTGGGATCGTCAAAAAAACTTTGCAATCCCAAACTGCAAACCTGTTCACGAAATGAAAAAAAGGTTCTATCGGTCGCAAGTTTGACGGTCGCAGTTTTTTTGGGGGCCCCAACTGATTCATCGGTCATACAGAAGGGAAATTATCCCCCCTCCACCATGAAAGTATCACATATTCATTTCATACTTACATATTCTAACGTGAAACCCGAGCTGCGATTAAATTATAATACACCGATATTTGCAGGCGAGGGGAATAGCCATTCGAGAGGGAAGTGCGGTCATAAGAAGAACAGCTTTGGAATAAAAAAGTCAGCAAAACAAGGACAGTCGAAACATCGATTATGCAGCCCGATGAAGAAACGCGGTGACAGCAGGAAGAAAAACCGCCCAAGCCCTATGAAACGAAAAAGCGGCAGTCATAAGAAATGCGCTCATTGAATTGCCCTAAGAGGAAATGTTAAAGACAGCCATCAAACCTATTGGGATGCAAATAAACCTAATAAATGTCAAAATTTGGTTGTTGAAAAAATGCGCAGATAACACACAATACTTCCATATTACGCAAATTATTGAGCAAATTAATCACTTATATTGACTACCGTGGGGCAATAAGAATAATGTACATAAAAACTACCGAAATTTTATAAGCCAAAATACGCTAAAATCAAAATACGCAAAGTTACCACACAAAAAAGAACGCTGCTAAGTAGATCAGTGTCATGTGCACATTAGTTTTCTGTGTATCCGAAGAATTCTGCAAATTATGCACATGGGTTCATTTTTTGATTGAAAAGACAAGCCTCATGATAATATCATTATATAGTTCATTATATATATATTATATGATGTTATTATGTTTTAATGTTATAGTGTTATAGTTATAGTGTATGTTATAGTTATAGCTTTAATGTTACGTTTCTACACCTTTTGAAACGTAAACCAACAAATTTTCAGGGGGTGTTTAACTTTTTTTTTTCTCGATCGATTACAAAGATTCATTTCTTGAGAGAGAAAAAAAAACTGACGTACCAACACTCGGTAAAACAAAGATCTCAAGGCCAAGGACGCTCAAATCGGGTTGTTCTCGTGCCAGAAAAAAAAATAGTTGACAAGAAGAATGCCAATATATTGGAAGTACATACTCGAAAATAAAGTTTTTCCACGCAGGAACTCTGGCGGTATCGCCCCTAAAACGTAGATATTGCACATTTTTATTTTTTTCCCCACTGGCGCTAGAAATGAAAGGATTATAGCGAGAGTATAAATAATAGATGATATGAACCGATCTAATACCTACAGCCTCGAAGTCTCTGTGCTTGAAGGTTCATTGCGCTTCGCACCTTCAATTATATTCCATAACCTTCTAGCCTAAATAAATATGTTATCAATAAGATCTCGTAAACTAATCAATGCTTCATTGCCCCGAAGAAAAACTAGGCTCCAATTTTGACTCCTCATGAGATGAATCGCAGTTCGATCTCCTACTCCCCAGATGGTTTGGAAAATTAACAACCGCAGTCATTGGTAATTCGACAATATTTGATAAGTTTGCTCCCACAGGAATAGATACCAAAATTTCAATTTTTCAGAATAATAAAAATCAGGACAATACAATAAATTCCAAAAATGGAAAACTGGACAAAAATAGAGTCTCAACGGAAATACTCGAGCGGTGGTGAGGCTCTGATAATTTTCAGTAGTAGATGTAAATAAATAATATATGTAATATAATTTTTTAGCTGCTCTAATCTATTGCAGACCAACATTACTCAAGCGAAAGCGACTCTGACGAGCTCTACGACAATAGCTGTGGAGGCAAAAGAGGGGCGAAGAGCAAGAAAGGTATGATTAGACCAAAAAGTTAACAGGAGGGTATTGATAAACGTTTTTATGCCGAATGCGTTACAAAAACTGCGTCATGAAATAGCACTGCTGTTGGTCACGCCAATCTAATCGTTACCAACTAACCTCTACGTCAACCTAATAATCGTCGAGGCTTGAACGGATGGATCCCTAGAACACGCGGAAAAACTAGGTTCTTTACTGAGTGAACTTTGAACTTGCAGCCAAGAGAAACACCTGTTCGTCTGGAAAATGCCGAATGGCTTCATCAAAAAGAAATCATCATGCATCCAAATCACCAGTCAAGAGGAAACCCTGCCAATCGGGGAAATGCTCAATGAAAAGTCGGTCGCGAAGCGCAAAATCGTCGCGATGCTCAAAAAAGTCACAGGGCTCGAAGTCATCGCGAAACTCAAAAAAATCACGAGCTCAGAAAAAGAGGAAAAGTTCGGGCAAGCCCCTGTGCGGAGCTCTCAAACGGCCGTCTAGAGGCAGCAGCTGCCAGAAGAAAAAGGCCAAACGCTCTTCCAGGAGGTGCTAATGTCCTAATACAGTAGAATCAGATTATGAAGTTTTGTATTATGTTCTAGGTGACCAGATATCCAAAATTCAAAAGCGGGACGCTATGAATAAGTGTATTAAATCGTTGTAATCAATAAAACCAGTGGTGCGTAGATAAAACACAATACTTCCATATTTTGAAACGTTGACTTTGATCTCAAAGTTGACTTCGTTCTAAAAGTTTAGTTTGATCTCGAAGTTGACTTTGATCTCGAAGTTGACTTTGATCTCGAAGTTGGCTTTGATCTAAAAGTTGAGTTTGATCTCGAAGTTGACTTTGAACTCGAAGTTGACTTTGAACTCGAAGTTGACATTGATCTCGAAGTTGAGTTTGATCTCGAAGTTGACTTTGAACTCGAAGTTGACTTCGAACTCGAAGTTGACATTGATCTCGAAGTTGTGTTTGAACTCGATGTTGTGTTTGAACTCGAATTTGACTTTGAACTCGAAGTTGACTTTGAACTCGAAATTGACTTTTAACACAAAGTTGGTCATTGATCTCGAAGTTGACTTTGAACTCGAAGTTCACTTTGATTTCGAAGTTGACTTTGAACTCGAAGTTGATTTTGATTTCGAAGTTGATTTTGATCTCGAAGTTGACTTTGATCTCGAAGTTGACTTTGATCTCGAAGTCGACTTTGATCTTGAAGTTGACTTTGATCTCGAAGTTGACTTTGATCTCGAAGTTGGCTTTGATCTCGAAGTTGACTTTGATCTCGAAGTTGGCTTTGATCTAAAAGTTGAGTTTGATCTCGAAGTTGACTTTGAACTCGAAGTTGACTTTGAACTCGAAGTTGACTTCGAACTCGAAGTTGACATTGATCTCGAAGTTGTGTTTGAACTCGATGTTGAGTTTGAACTCGAATTTGACTTTGAACTCGAAGTTGACTTTGAACTCGAAATTGACTTTTCACACAAAGTTGGTCATTGATCTCGAAGTTGACTTTGAACTCGAAGTTCAATTTGATTTCTAAGTTGACTTTGAACTCGAAGTTGACTTTGATCTCGAAGTTGACTTTGACGTCAAAGTTGATTTTGATCTCGAAGTTGACTTTGATCTCGAAGTTGAGTTTGAACTCGAATTTGACTTTGATCTCGTAGTTGATTTTGAACTCGAAGTTGACTTTGATTTCGAAGTTGATATTGATCTCGAAGTTGACATTGATCTCGAAGTTGACTTTGATCTCGAAGTTGAGTTTGAACTCGAAGTTGACTTAAATCTCGAAGTTGACTTTGATCATTTTATGTTCGCATTTTTTAATGTTGGAGTTAAGAACACAACTTTTTGAAAGTCAAAGTTTTTTAGTCGAATTCAGAGGTTTTTTTGGTGCTCGACAGAGGGAAAGCAAGGCGACGAGTTGGCAACACTGGATCTAGCGGTCATTGAGTAGGTAGGTACCTCGTACTTAGGTCCCTAGGTAGGTCCCTAATTTTTTAGAGGATGCCTTCCCAAAGCGGGGCTTTTCCCTTGAGGCGGGACATTTGGCCGTCCCCAACGAGATCATGGGGACACCGGGACACAACCCTCCAAAGCGGGACTGTCCCGCCCACAGCGGGACGTCTGGTCAAGTTAATTATGTTCCCAAATTGAATGCTTCCAAAATATGAAAAACGCTCCAAGTGAATGAATGAATACTTTATTGCTTATTAGATATACCTACACCCATAGCATAGTGTTCACACAACCGACAATGCACGCAGGCAACGTAAATAATAGAGCAGAATAGAAGTGTACAACCGATATAAATAATTAGCATCTACAAATACACAGAACAGCAGCAACAGTATCAATTTGGTCAAATTTGTGTCCTTTTACCTTACATTCAGTTTTAACCGGTAAGGGCCAGGCTCCTAGCCATCTTACGAGGAAAGCATATCGCCTCTCTCGAGCCTCTATTATATATTCTATTGGCCGTGTCCCTTGTGGGGCTCGTTAATAGTTTTTCATGTTGCTCGATAGGTGTTAGACCGGGGATCATGAGGGGTGCTAAAAATTTGACTCGGGGATTGATTAGGAGTGGGCATTCAAATAAAAAGTGCACAATCGAGTCCGGCAGCTTCCAGTTACAAGAGGACATCTCTCTTGAGCATTGAAACGCGCCGATAGGCCATTGACAAGAATCCTTGCATTGTGACTCCCGGCCAGACGTATTTGGGCAACAGGTCTCAGAAGCCTATGTGGCCACGATAGAGTCAAGTATTGCTGTGGCCCCAAACATCTGTCATAGGGTAACCTTGTTTCCAAATATCTTGACTCAAGGACGATCACCAAGTCGCTATCCTGGAAGAAATCTCTGCCACGGATCAGGACAGTTTCGATATTGCTAATAAGGACGGCCGGATTGCTGATGTCGTCCTAGGAGAGCTCAGAGCCGCAAGAGACGGCCAGGTTTCGCAGCTGCAGGACCCAATTGAATCGAGCATCGCAGGACCCGGAACGAGCCAGAGCTAATAAGCGCTCCATACAAATCCGAGGGTATCGGCTATCTGGCATACTCATTTCTTTCTGAACCAGCGGAGCGCCTGCCCCAAAATCGTAAAAGCGAGAGGGAGCACTCCCGTCTCTGCACGGACCAATCGATTAGGCGTAGACCTAGGGAGCAACAGTAAGCGTTTAAAAAACCCTACCTGCACTTCCTCAACCTGTTCCGAGTACCTCAACGCCCATGAGGAGGCACAATACAAGAGGACTGATGGAACGCATGCCTCAAAGAGCCGCATAGTCGCCTCCCAGGAGACGACCCTGGCTCGAGCCATCAAAGAAATGACAGCCCCAGCGGCCGCATTAGCTCTGCTGGTGGCGCTCGAGCAAGCTCCGCAGAAGACTCCAGAGCTGCTGAAAGGAACGCCTAAGTACACAAATGACGAGACCTGCTCGACCTCCGCTCCATTGAACGTAATTCTCATCCTCAACTTCTTCAAGCCTCCAGCTCTCTGGAAGCAGACCAACTTGATTTTGGACACATTAACTGTCAGTTGGTTTGCACGACACTACTGACTCAGGAGGTCCAGCTTTCGGTTCATGTCGACTGCAGAGTGACCCAGCAGAACCATGTCGTCCGCATAGAGCAATAGTAGAACATCGGTGGTCGCACTTACATCGACTCCCGATGCACCTCTACTTCTGAAGAATTCCTCCACGTCTGCCAAAAACAATGCAAAGGGTAACGGGCTAGTCACTTCGCCCTGCACCACACCCTCCGTCAAACCTCCGTGGGAGAGCGCGTCGTTGACCTCGACCTGAAGCTCTGCAGAATTACAAAAAATTTTTAATAATCTTATCAACTTGGCGCTAATTCCATAGTTGTATAGTTTGAGCCACAGTAAACGATGATCGACACTATTAATCAATGCTTCATTGCCTCGAAGAAAAACCAGGCTCCAATTTTGACTCCTCATGAGATGAATCGCAGTTCGATCTCCTACTCCCCAGATGGTTTGGAAAATTAACAACCGCAGCCATTGGTAATTCGACAATATTTGATTAGTTTGCTCCCACAGGAATAGATACCAAAATTTCAATTTTTCAGAATAATAAAAATCAGGACAATACAATAAATTCCAAAAATGGAAAACTGGGCAAAAATAGAGTCTCAACGGAAATACTCGAGCGGTGGTGAGGCTCTGATAATTTTCAGTAGTAGATGTAAATAAATAATATATGTAATATAATTATTTAGCTGCTCTAATCTATTGCAGACCAACATTACTCAAGCGAAAGCGACTCTGACGAGCTCTACGACAATAGCTGTGGAGGCAAAAGAGGGGCGAAGAGCAAGAAAGGTATGATTAGACCAAAAACTTAACAGGAGGGTATTGATAAACGTTTTTATGCCAAATGCGTTACAAAAACTGCGTCATGAAATAGCACTGCTGTTGGTCACGCCAATCTAATTGTTACCAACTAACCTCTACGTCAACCTAATAATCGTCGAGGCTTGAACGGATGGATCCCTAGAACACGCGGAAAAACTAGGTTCTTTACTGAGTGAACTTTGAACTTGCAGCCAAGAGAAACACCTGTTCGTCTGGAAAATGCCGAATGGCTTCATCAAAAAGAAATCATCATGCATCCAAATCACCAGTCAAGAGGAAACCCTGCCAATCGGGGAAATGCTCAATGAAAAGTCGGTCGCGAAGCGCAAAATCGTCGCGATGCTCAAAAAAGTCACGGGGCACTCGAAACTCGAAAAAATCACGAGGTCAGAAAAAAATGGGCAAAAGAAGCAAAAGTTCGGGCAAGCCCCTGTGCGGAGCTCTCAAACGGCCGTCTAGAGGCAGCAGCTGCCAGAAGAAAAAGGCCAAACGCTCTTCCAGGAGGTGCTAATGTCCTAATACAGTAGAATCCGACCATGAAGTTTTGCATAATGTTCCCAAATTGAATACTTCCAAAATATGAAAAACGCTCCAAGTAGATTAGTGACATGGGTACATTATTTGTCTGGGTATCGCAGAAAATAAAGTTCAAATAGTTGGAGTAGGTCGGTTTATCATCATATCATTTGTGGAGTAGGTAATGGTCAATGGTGCTCAAATGGTACGTTTTCACAATGATGAATAAATAGGTATAAAAAGAAAAAAAAACAGCTATTAAAAAAGACAGTGAAACCCGTTGACGAGGTCTCATAGGGACAATGCCTTTATACCTGGGAGTTCCAAGAACCAGGACCTGCTTTCTTGGAAGGACCCAGACGGAAACCTCCATCTGCCGCCCATCACTTTACATTCCCTTCGGAATAGGTGCAGGTACTCAAAACCGCTCGAATGTCAAAAAAATTCATTATTTCAAAAACAGTTTTTTAGGGTTTCGGACCCTTTAACATTTTTTGATCGGATTCCCCAGACAATATGCATCAAGTTGGAGCAAATCGCAACTATGAGGACCGACCGCTGATCCCCAATCCCCTCACTACCACTCGTCCAGAAACGGATTCTGGAAAAAGACGAATTGATTTTCTTGTTTGAACCTACGATCCGAATTTTGGACGATCGCAGGTTCCTATATCTATTAACACAAAATTACGGGATTGTGCGATTATAACAATTTTATTAAGCCAATGTTCATTCTGCGCCTTCGGAGAGCAATTCCTTGAATGGGTACTCCGGGTGGGCACAGGCATCCGTATATTGGACAACTCTTCCCTGCTTACCCTTCTCAAGTCCAAGCAGTTGGTTCATTTCGTGTTCCATGAGACAGAAATCAAAAACGTTGAAATTCTGGCAGATCCGTTCCGCATTGACGCTTTTAGGAATGACGGCGTGACCACGCTGAATTTGATACCTTATCAGGATTTGAGCTGGCGTTTTCTTGTGATTGTTGGCGATACATTTCACCACCGGGTCATCAATGGGTCCGGGGGAGGTTCTGTTTTCGTATCCCGGTGAGCCCAACGGACTGTAGGCCACCAATTGGATCCCCCGCTCGCGGCAAAACGTCGACAGACAAACCTGATTGAGATACGGATGGCATTCGACCTGATTCACGGCGGGAGGTATCGTAGCTACCTGGAGCAGCTGGTCGATTTGTGTCGAGTTGAAATTCGAAACACCGATATTTCTGACGAGTCGTTCGTGCACAAGGAGCTCCATTGATTTCCAAACATTGGTGAAATGAATGTCTTTTTTTAGGGCGAGCTCACCGTCGGGTGATTTTGGAAAGAGTTCGCACCCGTTTTCGAATCCGAACGGCCAGTGGATGAGGAACAGATCCAAATAGGATAATTTCAGGTCGCAGAGACTTTTTTCCAGACCTGCGAACCGGAAAAGGATTGATCAAACTTGATTGGTAGATTCGCGATCAACACTGAGCACCACGTTGACCTGATCGAGACGTTTAAAATTGAGTAAAGGTGGATTTTTGGGATCCTGTAGCGACGCAGTTGGGTAGAGCTACACAAATGGAAAGATTCGTTTCAGAAAAGTTTCCCGTAGGTTTCTCCTTGCTGATTACACGAGAACATTTGAAGGAGCTACCTAATTTCAAACATTTAGCCAATTTTTGCGCTAGATTTAGAACAAAAACGCCCGTTTTGATGAGACGCACAGAATGTAATTACCTAACCAAAAGAAAGGGTGGAGCTACAGCTGCAGTTTAGCGAAACCAAGTTCGTTCAGGCTTCGCATGTGAAAAATACAACTTTCGCTAGGTACGTCTCCCCTGAACATCGAATTCGATTTTCACTTTTTGGACGATTTCACTTTCAAGATCACCATCATGATTAGTGCGACCCCTAAGACTGTCGGAATAAACCCTCTTTCTATTCCTCTTTTCAAAAGTCTGAAAACGAAATTTGGATTACCTAATCGAATGATCATCCTATCTCCTGGTCTGCCATGAAGGCCACCAAAATTCACCACTGAATGGCCTTAATTCCTGTCGTTATTGAATCTTCAAGTATTAAAACTTAAAATCAAATGATATCGACACTTGCGCGGACGAAGGGCCAATCTGCATTTTTTCCCAACGGCCCTTCGGCCGCACAGGTGTCGATAAAGCCATGTACCTTGCTTCACGACTTCGTAACAACCGTGATACGTATTCCAAAGTTTTCCAGTCACAAACAGTTGCTCTCGACAGACTGTTCCGTCGGCGATTTTATCTTGCATGGCCTGGCCAACTTCTCTCTCGTTTTGGTAGACGTGAGCACAGTCGATATGGCGATAACCGAACCCGATCGCGCATCTTACAGCGTCCAAGGCCTGGCATGGCGTCATTTTCCAGGTCCCGATCCCGATCATCGGCATGTCGCAGCCGCTGTTCATCCTCATCATCGGTTGACTTTCAGACGACTGAGACCGGCCATTTTGACTCGCAAATGACGGCTTGAGAAAAGTCTTTAGCCGAACCAAGCGCCGAGGCTGGCAATCCAGGATGCGAAACATTTCAGCTGAGTCTAAACTAAAAAAATACTAGACTCGGCCCTAGAAATGTATTTTCCAAACAAATCGAGCGAAAACAATGCGTTTCCACGGCTTGGACTGACAGAAACTGTTGGTGTGCAACCGATTATACTGAAATCGGAAATTTTCACCTTGGAACCACAGGAATCACCAGGGGGCAGTCGGCTAACGTAATCGTTGAGTGAAATGAATTAATTTTCTTCACGGTAACTGCAGTGTACGAATTCTTGTATACTACCACCACTCTACGGAGCGGAATGTATTCCTAATTTGGAGGATAGATGTCCGTAGAGTGGCGGTGGTCGAAAGACCAGAATTCGTACTCTGCAGTCACTGTAAAGTAATACTCTTCTTGTGGCAGGATGGCAAGGACAAGGTAGTTACCTGCCGGATGTGGGATTGGGAGTTGGGTGTCTTCTTAAGCTAGCTCTAGGGGGATAGGTGATCATTAACAACTGTCCTTGAGGGTAAGCCACTAAGCCCATGTGCATACGGATGCAACCCAAGGAACCGGTCCAAAATCTGGATGAGCGGTACGGGGAGTCTCCTGGTTCCTGATCCCACCGTAAATAAATCGTGGCTTGTCTTTGAGGACTTCTTGTGACGTGACGCGACACTTTTTGGTTTAAAATCTTTATTTTACGTTGCAGGATACGCGCATATTTTCTATGCTCCGATAACATGGCGTATTTTGATTAAAGACGAGTTTTACATAAGCATAGTGAGTTTCCTAATATAATAAGTCGAAAATTAATTATTCTTCTACGATTCTACACGTAGTAGGTGCGTTTCCGGAAGAAAAACACGAAGACGCACATTTTTGTAATCCACGCGTGTAGGCGTCGCTTTGACAGGCAGATGACAGGGTGTGCCAGCGTGAGCTAACAGAGTATTGTTTCCAAATCTCCACGTACGAGTCTCAGGCTCAAGAGAGAGAAGAAAATCTGTGATTTCGAGAACAATGGCTTATTCCGGCGATGGAAGCGTGAACATGCTGCGAGCGGTATAAAATTTCCAATTAGCGTAGGACGTGTGTCGATTCGGATCTCGTTCCTTCCTCTCTTTCGAAACAGCATTCGGTCTATGTGAAAGGAAAACGCGCTGACATACCACAAAAACCGAAGAAATCACACAAACGAGCCGGAATTACCGGATGACGAGAAACCTGCCCGGTGAAAATTTCTAGCAGGATTCGAGCCTTGCACCTCTCGCTCTTTAGGCAGACGCCTTGACCCTGCGGCAACAGGAAGCCCTAGAGTGATCGTATAACATCATTAGTCTCGACAGCGGCCTCTACAATCAAAAGGCGTCTGGCTAGTGAGCAGGAGATGCTAGGTTCGAATCCTGAGTGAAGATCTTCCGAATTAGAAACTCAAATTGAGGGAATGGAAGTTGTCAGTTCACGAAAGTTGACGAGTTTGTAAACCGGTTTCGGCGGTCAAGCCATCGTCAGTACAAAACCAACACTGTACTGACGATGGCTTGACCGCCGAAACCGGTTTACAAACTCGTAAACTTTCGTGGAACTGACAACTTCCATTCCCTCAATTTGAGTTTCTAATTCGAATTATGGGGTTCCACAACTTCTTCCCAAATGATTTGATTCGTGAAGATCTTTCACAATTTCCCACTTCCCATCGATAGCAAGCCCTGTAGGAATATCTCATCAGCAGTTAAACCCCTGCTAAGACCTTAGGGGTGGGAGATTTGAAATTTATAAAAATCTAATGCTCTATTATTGGAAAATTTATCTGCAACAGAAAAGTATAATATATTATATGGGTCACGTTCGAAAAACCAACCCTTTTGGAACGAAAGAGCAAAATTTATGACTAACACCAACCTACTTATTGAAAACCAGTGGTGCGTAGATAGCGAACATCGCAATCACATTTTGATACGTAAATTTTTGTAACAAAATAATTTGATTTTGACTAATATGGTGGCTACAATGATCAAAAATTAAAAAAAACCGCTACCTATGCTAATTTAAAAACCCGCCATTACCAGATATTTTACAATATATTACATATTTTACAATTATGGTGAAGTTTTGGACCAAATTCATCATGTGCTTACATGCTCTATTCGAAACGAAACGCAGGAGTCGAACATTCTTCACCCCCTCCTTCTCATTCCTAAGGAGAACCCTTTCAATTGACAATAATGATGACCGTAATAGGTATAATGGCTATAAAGTTTCTGACTCTGCATCTAAAAGCCTCAGTCCAGTGCCAAAGGATAAGCTGGGCATTTGGCACCGAGCCATCGATATCTCGCCCGCCGATTCTTCAGGGAAATGAAAGTAGAAAGGCATTTTTCAAGCAATCTAAATGACGACCAAAGGGAGCAGCGTTGCCGAACCATCCTACAGTGTTGCCATTGTTTCGCAATTGGATAATCACAGGCATACAGGAAAGAAGGTCACACGCCTATAAAAAACCATCAATCATTATGATATTTAGGGTGCTGAATCCGTTTTTCGATGCGTCGGGTTATTGGAGAATTTCCGTTTTTACTTCCATACTTACAGAGTAAATGGAAGTATTGGAATCGTCCTAAAATCGAAAATCGGTACGGAGTTTCAGAAAAAAAATTTTCTTATACACATTTATTCAGAATCACTTCCTGAACAAGACTTGTTCACTTAGTGTATGTGTGTCCGTTAGTCCGTCTGTCCGTCTGCGGTCATTTACAAAAATGGCCATAACTCCCTCAATTCTCAACCTTTTTTTCAAATTTCTTGAACTGAAATGTTTGTCTCGCCAAGACCTAACACCCTGTTTAATCGGAATTTGAATAACTTACAGTACTTTCGATACATTTGCATTTTTAGTGTTTTCTATTTTATTACTTCCATATTTACAGAGTAAATGGAAGTATTGTGATCGTCCTAAAATCGAGAATCGGAACGGAGCTTCAGAAAAAACTTTTTCTCATACACATTTACTCAGAATCACTTCCTGAACAAGTGTCTGTGTGTCCGTGTGTCCGTTAGTCCGTTAGTCCGTGTGTCCGTTAGTCCGTTAGTCCGTTAGTCCGTCTGTCCGTCTGTGGTCATTTACAAAAATGACCATAACTCCCTCAATTCTCAACCTTTTTTCAAATTTCTTGAACTGAAATGTGCGTCTCGGTAAGACCTAACACCCTGTTCAATCGAAATTTAGATAACGCACAGTACTTCCGATATATTTGCATTTTTAGTTTTTTCTATTTTATTTTTTTCTGGCTACAAAAATGAACCGATTTGAGCGTTCTTGGTCTTAAAATCTTTGTTTTTCCTTGCAGAATATGTGGATATTTTTTATGTTCCGAACAACTGGCGTTTTTTGATTTTGGGCGAATTTTGAAATTTGAATAGTGAATTTTTTGATATTTTTGACCTAAACACCCTTAAAAGCAGTCAAAATACGATCAAATTGCGTCACAATTTTACGTTCCAAAATATGGAAGTATTGTGTGTTATCTACGCACCACTGGTTTTTTCCCGGCCACAAAAATGAACCGATTTGAGCGTTCTTGGTCTTGAAATCTTTGTTTTACCTAGAGGAATATGTGGATATTTTTTATATTCCGAAAATGAGGCATTTTTTTCATTTTGGGCGAATTTTAAAATTTGCATAATGAGTTTTTTGGTATTTTTGACCTAAACAGCCTCAAAAGCAGTCAAAATATGGAAGTATTGTGTGTTTTATTTACGCACCACTGGTTTATGTAGTTGAGCCTGTACTCGAATTTTTTTCTTGCGAATCTATACCTGAAACTGTTAGGTACTAAGCACGAACCTTGTGATGCAGTCAGGCGGGGTGGCAGTGAGAGACTTGTTTTCGACTAAGGCAGTAGTCTTCACTTCTCCTGGCTGCTTCTCCTGGCCGGCGATGACATCTTTGCCGATCAACACTTCAGTCCGGCCGTTCGTGAACGGCGACGAAGCCCGGCGCACGACTTCGCGCTCGTGCACGACGAGTTTCTCTTCGCGGCTCGGCGTCACCGTCACCGTCGACGAGTCTTCGGAACTTTTCAGCTCCTGCTTCAGTTCTATCTCCTCCGGCTGGTCGTCGACGGCCGGCGCGTGCGGGGCCACGGAGCCGGGGGCGGAACCGGGGCCGGCGGGCGGGCCGTGGCCGTTGCTGAGCGGCGATTTCTTCACCGAACCGGGCGCCGACGAGGGGCGCGAATTTGCCGGCGTGCCGGTCGGCGGCGGATACGACGTCACGTAGATCGGACTGTTTTCCAGGAAACCGTTGAGCTCCGGTTCGGGATTCTCTTTGCTCAACTGCAACGGAATCAGAACAAAAAAATTAACGATTTTTCTTCAATTGTTTAAAATTTGACAATTCAGCGGTGAGAGCAGTGTTTTCTGCTTCCATATCTACGAAAACTGGAAAATGTAAATGCATGTGAAGAATATGGATGAACGTAAATGGAATTATTGTAATCGTCCTCGGCCGACTACCGGATCGGAGCTTCAGAAAAAAAACTTTTTGGCCCTTGTGCACGTTTACACAGGATTTATTCTTGAAAGATTGTCTGTGTGTCCGTCTGTGATCAGTTACAAAAATTTCCATAGCTCCCTCAATAATTGACAATTGACAATTATTGTCAGTCTTAAATAATTGCATAAACTGGGATGTTTCGCAAGATCTATCACCCTTTTTAACCGGAATTCAAATTACTCACAGCCCTTCATAAGCCCTTCACAGCCCCCCTTTTCTGAAACTCGAAAATGTTTTCCATTTTTTGGACTATTTGGGCTAATAACATTTTTTAGTGTACTCACACAAATGATACCTTAAAAATTTTGCTTCGCAATTTAAAATCTAGTTAGGTTTATTTTTCTAATGGGACTTCACAAAATTTGTGATTTTATTATTTAATAATAAAGGTTCTGCACAGTATAGTACCTACTTGGAATATGATTAAAATAGCTACAGTAGGGGGTTTCTGAAGGTACGGCGACAATTTCTGCAACTTTAGGGTACGTTGAACGAAGATAACGTCATTTCTCTACCCATCCAACAAAGACAACCTATACGAAAAATCCCTTTTTCCCCTCTTTTTCCCTCAAAAACGGGATCATTTACCACACCTTTTTCCCGAAAGTTGCAGAAATTGTCGCCGTATCCTCAGGAACCCCCTACTAGCTACCAACCCTCTTGTCAAGTAAGTACTTAGGTCTTTAGTACGAAGGTTCCGGAGGCTGTATCATGTCAACATAACAAAAAATTATACTCCAAAATTTTACATCGGAGGGCGGTATCCCCTTTCAGATAGTTTTGGTCCCCCTAGTAGTATCTGCGTGTACCTCTGTTTTCAAGCCTTCCAACAGGATAAAGGCGAGCCCTCCGTTTTTTCGGCAATTACGACAATTATCCTACCGGTGTAAGACAAACATTATTTGTCCCGTCCTTTATCGTTACCAGTTCTTGAACAAAAACCTGGCCACCCCCGCTCGTTAGTTCTGTCCTTGTCCTTCTGTTGAATAAAAGATCAGGGGAAGTTGGCTCTTTCTCACTTTCTTGCCTTTTCCCTCTCGATCGCCCTATCTTTCTCGGCATCGATCACGTGTTAACTGATGCGTTATGCATATTCAGCAGACGGTTAGTTCTACCTACGCATTCTGTTTTGAACTTGTCGGATCGGTTATCCCGCGGGGACTTCGAGTTTCTACAATTTTTGGCCCCGGGCTAGGGAAGAAATTGGTTGTAAATATAAGTCACATGTTTCGGATTCGAAGGGGATGTGAAAAAATATACTGGCGATATAATAAATTAATTATACTATTTAATTTAATACATACTTGCAAATTTTTTTCAAAGTTATCACTTGTTCTAAAAAATCAAACCATTGGTGCTTAGATAACACAGAACACCACCATATATCGACACAAATCTATTATATTTTGACTAAAGAGCTGCTACTATTTTGACCTGATTTGACCTGTTCTCGGTCTTAAAATCTTCGTTTTGTCTTGCAGAATATGTGGATATTTTTATAATCCGATACCATGGCGTATTTTTATTTCAGGCGAGTTTTAAAATTTGCATAGTGAGTTTTTTGATATTTTTGACCTGAACACCCTCAAGAGCAGTCAAAATATGATAAAATTGTGTCACAATTTTACTTTCAAAATATGGAAGTATTGTGTGTTAACTACGCACCACTGGTTTTTGAGTTGGTCTGCATGTTTTCGATAGAAAGTAACCTTGGCATAACCACTTCCGTGGTTACCATACCCAGTCGTCTTCTCTCTTTTGAAATTCTCGATGTTTTGCTATCTTGACGCGATTTATTTTTTATCATATTTTTTTGAGATTTCATTTGGGGAATGACAACCGCGTCGCAATTCTGGCATTGCGCACTATAGCATTCCAATAGGTCGCTCTTTTTCTTCAACCTTGAATGTGTCCCGTAAAGAAAATGTTCGAGAGATGGGGAAAATAGGAGGTCCGTCCGTTAAAGGGACAAGATGTAATGCAATAATAGAGTCTGCGTGAAGGTGAGGGGGTACCTGTGAGGTGTAGCCCTGCTTTTAGCATAATACCATTACTTAGGTACCAACGAGGAGACGGAGCTTCGGTAACGTCGTAGAGAAGGAAAAGCTAACGAAGTTCCCACTTCTTATTCGCCCTCTCCGTCTCGCACGAGGGGGCCGTTTTCTGTTTCGCACCTTCGCCACCTTTTCTCTACAGAAAGAGCAACTGCTTCACTATGTGTCCACCATTGGAGGTTTTTCTGGATTAAAGTCACCGCCGGTCTGTTTTCTATACCAGCAGAATCTACTCGTTCAAACAAGCCGAGGAGGATTTATTTTCAGCCGTTTTATACTTTCGACTTTACGAAGTTCTGAGATGTATCGAATGACATATTACGTGGAAAAGGAATGCAAATTTAATTTGAAATACCTAGTAGAACATGGCAAAATATGGTTAGTACCTAATGCATGATTGTATGCCTGAATAAAAATGTATGTTACCATTGTTGATTGAACAAAATATGGAGAAGTACGAATGTTTACCATATGGTAAAATCTATGTTTAGTAGGATATGGATTCATGGTAAAACGTGAATTTTTGGTAAAATACGAATTTATGGTAACATACGGATATTTGGTACAGTCCGGAAGTACTGGAAATAGTGTACCGTTTTATCGTAATAAATGGTAAAATAAGGATGATATCAGTACGCTCCGCTGAATGACAATAATTATTTGCTCTAATTCAACCACAAGCCAAAATTCATCACAAGTTTCCAATTGTTCTAACGTGCGTTCAGAAGATTTGGAACCCATTTTTCCGGAAAATCGTCAATTTCACGTTATGGCAATAATTCATCCAGCCCTGCTACCGTCGCTGGATTAATCTGAAGCTCCAGATGATATATATTTAAATGATAAATGACGGTAGGTACATGACATTATGTCGAGGGAAGCCTCTCGGAAAATGTGCGCCGCGTATGCCGCGAAGGGTCGCACCAGTTTATTTTTGCTGATTAAAGAACTTTGTTCGTACTGTTTCACCCGGTCTCCTCCCCCGGTAAAAAAGGGATGAACTTCCGTTCAACTTTTTCTCTTCCTTCCGTTATGAATGGCGCCCCTGCCTGCAGCAGGTTACCCGAGTAATTTTCTTTCGTTTTCTTGGCCTGAATTCATCAAGTTTTCCACGATCCGGCAGTTGCAATGGATTAAATTAGATACACTTTTATTATAATGCGTGCGCTCGGCACGACTTTCTTCGCTTCCGCTTCCTAAGTTTGGCATCCCATAATGGTGCCTATTAGGCATTACCTTGACCAGCAGGTGAAAATTTCACGAAGGAGAAATAAAAGATTATAAATTTTAAGTCCCGACTTGAGCATTAACCCAATCACTCATGAAAAAGATAATACAAAATACCTCCATATTTTATTAGGTACGTGAGTTTTTGACACAATTTTGGAGGCTTTGTGGGTCAAAAAACTCAATATGCAAGTTCTAATACCCACCTGAAATCAATATAGGTACCTAGGTTAAGTTACCTTCACCACATCACACTGTTTAACCGGAAATCGAAATACTCATAGTACTTCCAATATATTAGCACTTTCAGAGTTTCCTTCTTTATTTTTTCTGGTCAAGAATGAACCGATATGAGCGTTCTGGTTTTAAAAACTTTATTTTACCTTGCAAAATACCTAGGTACGTAGATCTTCTTTATAGTTCGATAACTTGAAGTACCTATTTTGATTTTAAGCGAGTTTTGAAATTTGCGTTGCGTGTTTCTTGGCATTTTTTGGAATCAAAACAGGTTCCAAAGTACCTAGTCAAAATATTATCAAATTGTAACGGAAATTTTCGTATCAAAGTATGGAAGTATTGGGTATTATCTACGGGCCACCGATTTAACAATCCTTACAATACGGCGGGAGGAAGAATGGATTATAGGTGTAATAAATAATATTTTTGTCATCAGTTCATGATGGTGGTTGAGTGTGAAAGTGAGGGAGAGAGTGGGATCGTAATCTGTCTTCTTGAATGTTAATTTATTGGGAAATCTTTTCTCAAGTATTTATTACCTAAAATACAGAGGATACTCCGACGAACCCCTCGGGGTGAACCCGACAGGCAAATCACCGCTTGTCTGTGAAATATCCAAGGAAAAATCTCAACGAAGAGGCCCAGCGGGGCGAAAGAGCTTGGGAAAATGAAAAAATATGATGGGCTGCCACTTTCTCCCTCACCTCCACTCTAATGGATAGTAATGGTATAAATAATATTCGGCTCACCTGGTGACAAAGTTTCGTTATATCGACAGGTTTGATCCTTTTGAGGGCCGAGAGCCGTTCCAGCCGCTCCCGGGCCTGCGCCTCAACCGCGATAACGAACGCATCCTGGACGTGCGAACTTTGCGCGAAATCGAGAGCTGGAACAATTAAGAAAAAATTCATATAAATTCTGACCTCCCTCTGCAATCAGGCATATAGTAACACCAATGCGAAAGACCCGGTCGAGTGAAAATGGTTATGGCTTTTAGATAACGACTATGGTAGAAACGTGGCTTCGAACTTATTGCCGGCATTGCAAAATTGCGATAAAATAATGCATTTATTTATTGAAGCATCCCTTAGCAACCAACGTAAGGTTTCGCGAATCCAAGGTAGGTGATCTGTCGGTGAAGGAGCCCTGTCGAAAGGGCGATATTAAATTTACCCCTGAACGTGAGGGATCTCGAAAATCCTTCAGCACCGCCCGAATGGTGAGAACCCTCTAGCTGCCCATTTCACAGCCGCAGCCGAAGATCGTTTGGGAAAAACCTTCACTCAAAGGGCATCCCTTTATATAAGGTTTAGTTCAAATCCGCGGGACAATAATTACCTTGCCATTTTAGCATTGGAAACGGGACGAATCTGAACATGAACGTGCTTGCTTGAGGACAAATCAATCAATTCAATAAACAATAAATTCAATAACCAATCAATAATAAAATGATTATTGCTGGGTGGATGGAGTGAGCATTTTCAGGATCTTACGAGCGATAGGGAATAATTGCAGAAAGGTAACTTAGGTACCTGATTTATGTACTTCCCGTACTTTACTAAGATTCTTTTTCTTCAAATTTTTCTTCCTCGAATTCTATGAACAATTTTCCACAGCAGATTTTGATGTGTAAATTTTTGACACAATTCAATTATTACACACGGACAGACGGACACACAGAAAGAATTCAAGAGAAACAATTCTGAGTAAAAGTCGATGCCTGATTTTTTTTTTTTTTTTTTTGAAGAAGCGATTCATTGTTTGATTTCATGTTGATCACAATACTTCCATTTTCTTCTTTAAATGGAAGAATTTTTCCCTCGTAAAAAGAACAAAATAAAAATTCGTGATAAGTAATTCATCAGTTTTTATCGGACTATAATAGTCCGTTAAACAACAATAATTGTTATGGAACCACAGAAAACATTGAAAAGGTGGCGAGAGACAACGCAAAAAACCGTTGTAGCTTCGGTTCGCCATTTATTGCATCCCCTGACGGTTGTAAAAGCGATGAACACTGGTCGAAAAACAAGGTCGTAATCGAACCGGAAAAATCGGCACCGGATATAAAAAATCGGTTATTATTTGTAAAAATGCTTTACGACGCTAGGTTGATAGCTGTTGGCAACACTTTCAAACGAGGAATTTTTACCAACACAATACAGAGATGGCTTCATCTCGAGAATGTTCAATCGGTTGCGCACATTTCGTACGACCGGAAAGCCGTTCAGTGGACATCGTAAAATAAAATGTAGATAAAATACGACTCAAGGTTGGAGATTTATGAGGAATTATGATTTATGTTCATGGCTCGACAAACGAGTCAACTATTCAGGATTAATCGGACAGCGTTTACAGGGTTTTACTTCCAATTTTTCCGTTTGATTCAAGTAGGTAGTTATTGTACGCAAATTGAAATTGAGATCCAGAAAAAATGCACTAATACACTGGCTGGTTTTTCAATTTATTTAAAGCTAGATTTATCCAAGGACGCTTGCACGACATTCCACCTAGAACATAATAATATAATATTCTTATAATGACAATATTATTCTCATTGCTGAACATTTCTTGGCAATAATTGCCACTAATTATTAGCTATTAACTAATTATTAGTTAATGCAAGCGTCCTTGGAAAAATCTCGCTTCAAATAAATTGAAAACCCGGCCTCTAGAATCATGTTTTGACTATCGCCCAGGGATCTGTGCACACTTTCAGACATGAGTCCTTGGGTTGGTTTTCATGTTTTCGCCTATTTTGTCAGGGTTGAAAATAATTGAAAGATATAAGTAGGTACATAATTACGTTTGATTCGTTCAGGTAAGTTCGATTTCAAGAAAGACCTAAAACTCGCATAATAATTGGGTTTTTTGAAATTTTTTATCCTGTTGGGTCCCCAGCCTTCAAACATAGACAATTTGGCTAAAAAATATACGGTGACGCACTGTTTTGAGATTTTGTTTTTTGACTAGATAACTGTTTTTCGTTTTCAAATACAGAAAAATAAATGCATACTTAGGTTACCAACATACCTACTATAGCTTTTTTATTGCTACCTAATTTCAAAATGAAATCCATATTTTGAAAAATTAAAACATATTTGGAAGAAATAATTGCATTATATAGGTACATGTTTGAGGATTTTCATCATCACGTTATCTAGCTCCTTCATTTATCAACATTTTTTCAACTTTATTTCATTACACATCTACATTTTTTCATGAGGTTCATTTTGACAAGAGCCTACGCAGGTTGCTTACGGCGTACCTTCTTCTATTTTATTAGGGCATGAAAATGTGCACATTCTATCATTAAATTTTCGTCCCTAACAAGCTCCCAAAATCACTCAGAAAGTGCGACGAAAATTCACATAATTATGAGTGATAATATTATATATGGTGGTAATATTATTAGTTTATAATATATCCACCGTATTAATCACGTTATTGGGTTAGAAAATTGCAGGAACCTACTAAAATTTATTATTCTGTATAGTGTTTCTATAAGCTCTTCAGACATGGCCGAACTCAGACCGATGTTCGAGCTTCGGAATTCGTTAATCGGACGTTCTGTCAGGCACTCATGTCACACAGGTTGGAAACCCCGCCGTGATTTGATCGGTTCGAATCGCAGATAGAGGATCGAATGGATAATTCGTCCAAGGACCTCCAATCCCCATCCTTCTCCGATCTCGTACGCGCACTGGTCCTCGGCTTCCAGGACCTCCGATCCTGTAGTTCCCCTACTCCAATGTCCCCACCACGCAGTTTAATCCCACTCCAATCAGGATTCAGGATGTAGTAAAATCTCATCTCAGTCTGAACGTGGAAAATGACGAGACGCCAGGTCCAGGTAGACGGGGCAGGTACGAGGTTCAAGGGCGGCTACTATTGGTCCTAATAACATCCGACCAGGCCCCCACCGTCTAGACGAAGTTGAGTCTAATTTCGTCCACCATCCGCTAGATGGCGTACGAAACGCTGCTCGCACGCGTAGTTTCTTATCGTCTGAACCCCACCGAAGGGTCTGCCATTATGATGCCAAGAGTCTGCCATCTTTCAATCTGATATACCTAATACATTTTTGAGCAAAGAATTTATCTGCCAAGCATCATACGACACAAAGTTGATATATAGGTACCTATAATAATAATGATTAAGAAAAGGTTATTAAAATTTTAAATTTTAAAATTTAATAATAATTAGTAGTCAATGGAAAAAGTTCTCGAATTTCGAATCTAAGGGCGGTTTTTGAAGTACCTATGCATTGAGTACCAGAAAAATTGTACAAGTCAAGGCATGGAATATGAACAAACGAGGTATCTTTGCTCTTTCGGTTGATTTTTTAATCATCCCACAAAAGGAGGACAAGGAAGATGTACCTTCGCCGGACAGGGATTGACAACTTTTTTGAGCAAGCTATAGGTGGAACTGTGGCACAAAGTTCATTTGCAATTATGTCCATGTCTGTTTATCTGAACGTTAATTTGTTGATCTTCATTTGGTTTTTGTTTTGGAAGTTTTAAATTATTCTCGTAACTTTTTCGCGTGATCATTTAAACAAGACGTTTTAGATAGTTTAGCCTGATTAGATTAGTTTAGTAGTAGTCGTTTCTATTTTTTATCTTTTTCATAATTGTGTGATGTTAAATTCATATATTTTTTCTTCATCTGCAATGGTTATAGGGTAAGTGGGGGCCTGGCTCATGGCCTAAAGAAATTTGTTACTTGTGGAACAGTTTCTATCCTTACCTTTGTTTTTGCATTGCTTTTGCAGGATCTGATGAAGATACTGTAATACATCGAAAGATCGAGTTTTCTGATCTGCTGACAACCATAATCATTCACGGGTCGATCATCCATCCGTAATTTGGATATCTGGTTGCAAGCCTAGAAACCTGTCAAATTACAGATGAGTAGTCTGAGAGAGCTCGAGCTTCCTCGACCCATCTCAACTCCGAGGTTTTCATGCTTTTTTTTTTTTTTTTTTTTTTTTTTTTAAGGAGTAGGTAAGGAACGTACAGTGTCCTGAAGAAGATCTCTTTACCTATTTACTATGCTCGAAGACGAAACCTGAGCTTTCAAGGCCGAAAGATGTTATTGTCGGATCAGGAATGCGTGTTGTGATCTCATCGCATCTTCAGGAATATTTTACGATAAGGACAGCCTTTGCACGAGCCTTGCAATTTCAAGGGTAAACTGCGATCGATACACAAATTGATTACTAAACAACGAGGAAAAGGAGTCGATTAAAGTTCTCTGAATACCGTCGGCACTGAATTAAATCGTTTGGGAAGAAGTTGTGGAACCCCATAATTCGGACAGGAACTCAAATTGAAGGAATTGAAGTACATTGTCTGTTCCACGAAAGTTAACAAGTTCGTAAACCGATTTTTTGGGCGGTCAAGCCATCGTCAGGAGTGAAGTGAAAGCAATAAGTGAAAGGACAAAAGAGAAAGGATTCCCCATTGATCCTTACAGTTTGGGAAGAAGTGTAGGTAACCATCCGTGGAACACACTACTTCAATTCCCTCAATTTGAGTTTCCATTAGGGCCCTAACCAGCAATATGGATCCTCATGCTCGAATTAACACTATATTTTGCATAAATCTTGGGATCGACAAAAATTGGGTATCCTTGTTATTCAAAGTAGGAGGATATCTAGCAACAGATTTGGAAAAATTAGATTTAATTCCGATCCGATTTTCGATTTAAGGACGACTACAATGCTTCCATTTTCTTCGTAAATATGGAAATACTGAAAAACAGTTTTTTTTTGAGCTCCTCTATTCAGGGATACTATCTATTGCTCAATCAACGTAACAATATTGCAAGTCACACCAAGTTATTTTAGTTCTGTATTATTATTACAATGACGACGATTGGACTATTGTTATTTTACAATTATTACACAAAGGTCTACATTATAAGAGGGCGATGCCTCCTTTCCTCATTAATGTTACCCACCCCTGCATTGAGGTCCATTCAAAACTAGCAATTATTCCAAATGGTTTTATTTCGCTTTGTTACCAACAGACGGCGAGCCGATTCTTCAAAGGGAGCCAAATAAGGAAGACAATGGAATGAAGTCCATTGAAACTTTGATGAGCTATGTAAGTCTGCCTAGCAACATCTTCAAGCTCTTCGAATACTATACCTAGCAGGTATATTACCTACTAGATTGAGAAATATGCACCAACAATTTCACTACGCGGTATTCGGTTTGTCACATTTAGTTGGTCCGTACTCCTGCATTTCGATGCCTATACGCTGGTTGAACATAGTTACTTACGGTGTGCGTAGTCCACAAAACGCCAATATTATTCAAGGTAAACGTTTGACTGATAGATATAAAATCTTCATGGGATATCAAGTACTAAGTTACAGTCCAGTTTATCGGGTCGCTTATCCTACATTTTCAATCCTACCGCGCATTTAAATTAAATCTGTATAAAATACAGATAATCATATTCATACTACATATAATAAAAAATATAATAATACTAAATATATTATTCATATTATATTATATATAGATCTATTATTTCAAAGAAATACTTTTTTCGACAATTTCAAGGACACTTTTGGTACATTATTTCCAGAAATAATGTACCTATGTAATTGTTCAAGAAAATTTTTTTTACAACACCCCCTGAAAATTTGTTCTTTCACGTTTCAGAGGTTCTAGAACAAGAATCTGCAATAAAAATTTTTTGTCCGTCCACGGTACGCCGTACGCCGTACGCCGTACGCCGTACGCCGTCAGCAGCAAAACGCATAGAAGGAGTGGTCCGATTTCAAAAAAAAAAAAACGAGCGTTTAGCAAATTTTCCTGTGACGTGCACCTCCTATAAGGGAATCCTCTGAATCAACTCTAGACTACTCAAAAACGATCAAATGTAAAAAAAGTCATGATCTCAAAAACAGTTTTTTTGGGTTTTCGACCCCTTAAAATTTTTTGATCGGATTCCCCTGACAATATGCCTCAAGTTGGAGCAAAACACAACTTTTAGGACCAACCGCACCAAAATCGGATCAGCGGTTCGATACGAAGTGGACGGACGAAATTTTGGCCAAAAATTTCGTCCAGCCACTTCGTATTGAAATACTGATCCGATTTTGACTAAATTAGTCTTGAAAGTTGTGGTTTGCTCCAACTTGAGGCATATTGTCCGGGCAATCCGATCGGAGAAGGTTAACGGGTCCAATTCGGCATAATTAGGGTATATTTTTGAAAAAACACAAAATCTCAATTTTGAAGGTGATGCCGTGGGTTTAGAATTTTTAGAGTATTTTTCCCGTGTTTCTCGCTTGATTTACCATAAGATAGGGTGGTTTTTCCCAAAAAATTCGAAAATTTGGTTTTTGAATCGGTTTGGCTTGAATTTCTTAATGCGATTTCTGCGTTTTCGCGTTTTTGGCAATTTGAGGGAGTCCTACTGAACCGATTTTGAATTTTTTGAGCTCGTTGGATTCCTTGAAGGTTTTTACACATTTTTCACTCCCTATAAGTCAAAATCGATTGGGGTTTAGTAATCAAAAACTGGTTTAAAGACTAATTTTTGACCTAAACAAAAAATATTTTTTTGACCCTTTAAAAAAAATGTTAAAATTCCAAAAAAAATATTTTTGAGTAGGTTTTGGGCAGGTACATGACACAAAAAATTTGCAATTTTCTACAACTCTCCAGGACTAAGAAAAATGAAAAAAACCGATTTCAGCTGGAAAATCCAAGGTCCTAGCCTAGGAAAAATTTCAAAAAAATGATGGATTTGACTTCGGGGTTTTTTGGCGGGAATCTTTAGATATTGACTATGAAACATGAAATTTGGCATTTTTTCGAGATTTTGGTCAACAGGGTCAATTTTGGGGGCAGTGACACTGCTGAAATTGCGGTTTTGCAGTTTTCTTGGGTTCACGGCACATGTTCCAATCGGTTCAAGGCGTGAGGAATACGAAATGGCGGCTGTAACATTCCCACCCTTGATCTTGGTAGGGTGGGGAAGTAGGGGACTTCCCCTACCCCTACCGGCTCTTTCGTCGTCTATTGGCTCAGATTTATTAGAAACTGAAAGTGTGAAGCTGGGATTGGACAGCTTATGTTAATGGGGCGGATCTTGATAACAGTTGTCACCTGTTAACGCGGTTAACAAAATGGCTGCCTTCTTGCCGCCAGGCCTCAGGAAATATTTCTTTGAAAGCAGCGGCCAGGTATTTTCTTTTTATACCTACCTATTTATTCATCATTGTGAAAACGTACCTTTTCGGCATAATTGAATTCACGATTGACCATTACTCCACAAATGATATGATGATAAACCGACCTACTCCAACTATTTGAACTTTATTTTCTGAGGTACCCAGACAAATAATGTACCCATGTCACTAATCTACTTAGCAGCGTTTTAAGATTTGTCTCCGGTGAATGTCATATTATGACATATTATGACTTTATGTGCATATTATGACATAATACGTCATGATATGACATCCATAGGAGACGAAAAAATTAATCTTGAAAAAGTGTCCTTGAAATTGTCGAAAAAAGTATTTCTTTGAAATCGCACATAACTAATCATTTTGGGTGTATTACAATACGTTTAACCTCATAAACCATCATAAACTGTCAAATAATTCGAATCCAAAATTATGAAACGGATCCGTTTCATAACTTTGGATTCGAATTATTATTATTATTATTATGATATTAATTCAAAGAAATATTGTGAAAACGTGACGTATAACGCTGGATGCTTCGAAAATATGAAAACTCAAGCGGCAGATTTCTACATCTCATTCAAAAATTGGGTGACTGCTGTTTCGAAGGCCAGTCAAGACACTAACAAGTCTTAAGAACCTCTTCGCTGTACACATTCCAATAGCATGAACGATTAACATGTGAAACAAATAACGAAGTCCCCGACTCTCTAAAACGTCGGCCGAATCGGCAAACCTCGCGGGCGGAATATGAAAACTCACAAGTGAAACTTATGTGACGAAAGGAGGTTATTACGCAAGCCGTAAATGACACAGAAAACTGGCGTGGGAGACTTATGTCAGCTGGGGACCCTCGCGAAACAAAATCTTTGTAAAATGATGAAAACAAGATGCCAAGTAGATTATAGTGATATAGGTACCTACATTATTTTTACTTCCACATTCACAAAGAAGATGGAAGTATTGTAATCGTCCTAAAATCAAAAATCTGTTCGGAGCTTCAGAAAATTTTTTCAGACATACACTTTTACTCAGAATTGCTTCCTGAAGAATGTGAGCGGTCATTAACAAAAATTTCCATAGCTCCCTCAACATTTTTTTCAAATTTCTTGAACTGGAAAGTTCGTCTCGGCAATTTTATAGGTTCATTCAAATTTCAGGGCCATAAATTAGAAAATTACGTAGCAGAATTAAGAAAATTTAAAATTCCAACATCATATCTATCTGCAGCACTAGGAAACTCGCATCGACACGATTGACGTAAAATGAGCCGGACACAGGGCCATTTCTATCATATTATTATTTCAATTATCCCACGGTTAACGCCAACTAATCACCGGATTGCAACTGGCGAAAAATCATGCTGAAGATATAACGGCCTGGAACGTGTGAGAAATGATCGCGTGTCGTGAAAAATTAGACGTTCGGATTACTCGACGGAATGCTTTCCGTTTGAAGGGATAAACACAGAATGAAACTCCAATACAGTTACTGTACATAGTAAACAACAGTTGACTCAGCAGTTGAATTTTCTCTACCCAGGTCCAACAGGCTAGCCATGTGTCGAATATCGTTGTCAGATTCAAGGCATCAACTGAAAAATGCAATTTTCGGGACCTACTCGCAAAATGACTCACGATTTTGTAGTTCTGACACGATTTGAAATTCTTCGCCGGAAGAATTGTAATCGAATTGAAATGAAAAGCCGTTTTGACTGCCTGTCGACCCGCAAAACAGATTAGGCCGACTTTCGTCCTTAATTTCAAATTAAAATCTTCCCGCTCCTTCTTCGACCAATCCGCCCCACTCCAGGAACTCCTGACGAGCGTCTGACTAAATATTTTGGCCCTCTCCACCCCCACAGTGAGCAGCCCCCGTGGAGTGGCTCCTTTTTTTAATTGCCCGCCAATTAGGTTACAAGACTCTTGGCTAGGAACCATTCATTTCAAGCCCCCGCCACCCCCGCTGGGCCTGCAAATTGAGGGGTGGGGGAATGTGGCAAAAATGAAAAATGGATCTTCGTGTTGATCGATCGCGACGAGTCCTGTCCCGGGCAATTCATTCAAAACAGGCAGACTCAAAATGGATCGAGCCGCGGGAAACAGAGAGGCGTCTTTTGATTTATTGATACGGCAGTTTTCATCTTCTATAAAATATTGAAATATAATGTATTACAGCAATATATTAAGTAATGGTATTTCCACTCGGGAAATTGTACCCGAACAATAATAATAATAAATCAAATAATATAATATCCGAATAATAACAAAAAAGCGCTAATATTTAAAAAGTTTCAAAAAAGTTTTCAAATCGAGACAAGCATTATGATAAGTTTGGTGAAATACACCTTTACCGAATAACCTGATTCATCTGTAAGCACTGAAAGCTCAATTTCTTCCACTGATAACCGCTTTCTAATTTTCCACCCTCTAATACGACTGTCAAGAGAGGCCAACTGTCTGAAACGAAAAACAAAACTGTCTGAAAACGAAAAAAATTTTAGACACGTTGACAACGCTTTTGACGAGGATAGGGTCAGGCTAAGAATCGATGGCACTATTCGTCAACAGGCTTGTCCAGAAGAGGACATTATACAACTTGAAGATTTTTCCCTCCGAGCCATTGTTTAGAGCTTACTAATTCACTCAGATCGGATGAAAATATTTAATTGCTCGACTTTTTACGACGTGAAAAAGGTGAAGTTGTGATATTATGCATTCATATTAAAGAATGTACAATTCGATTGAATGCAAAAGACAAACTGAACTTTTTATTATTTACACAGGTAACCCGCTTTGATTTCCGCTCGATAACCGAAGTGGCCTGCCGTCCCCAAGGAGAAGCTCGGAACAAGTCAACTCACACAAACATTATTAGGTATTGAATTACCGCTACTTACAAATCAATTCAAACAACGCCTTTTCAAAGTCGGTTGAAAATTGGAACCAGGATCCCAAAAAGGTATTCTCTGGACAACCAACTTTTGCACAAGACCATTGAGCAGGTTGGGAGATTGCACTTACTGCACCTCTTCCTCTGAGTCGGTCGGTCACCAATCAAGAATCGCCAACGTCTATTATAGTAATTTGCCTTGATGCTCTCGAGACATTACGCGAGCCAGGCCAACATTGCGGTCACATGCCTGGAGTTATCGATTTCCCAACCACAACAGAGCGGACGGTCTTCTATTCAGTTCACTTCTCTCCTGATGTCAACCCTCTGTTTTGTCCTAGCCGCCTTTCTACTGCCTACCGTAGCGTCGGCCTTACAGCAACAAAATTCACCTTTTATTTTCAAAAGACACTCGATTTCACAAGATTGTGACCAGCTTTAAATTACTTTGGGTCCCGTGGATTAACAGGTTTCGATTATCGTAAATTGGATACATAAATGTGGCGTTCTGGTACAAAGAGCCTAAAGCCCCATTTAGACGGGCAACTAAATTGCCGAAACTTGAGCAATTCTCGGCAATTAAAATTGCCGGCAACTCCGAGCAATTCGGCAATTTTTCCCTGTTCTCTTGTTTGAGAAAAAGCAATTAATTGCCAGCAATTTATTGCTTGAAAAAAATGGAGCAACTCCAGGCAATAATTGTTGCTACATTTTCGCGTTTACACGGTGAACGGGCAATTAGTGTTTTCTTGTGAGCTCGTGATGTTGTTATATAATAATAAAATAAATAAAATAATATAATCAGGTAATAAATATGACGTGTGTGTGGGTGTGGGTGTGTGTGTGGGTGGGCGAATTGTCAGCAGAGGGCATTTCGCCATTTCCCATACCGCTCGTCATACAATACTGAAAATTGGTATGCAGCCACAGAGGAGCCCTATCACGAGATTTTGAAAATTAATCACGAGGAAAATCACGAGGAATGTCTGATCAGCAGTGGGCCCAATGACACCAATTTCCTTACCGTTGGTCGTAGGATGCTGAAATTTGATATGCAGAATAAGAGGAGCCATTCAGCAAGATTGGCAAGACCAAATTTCCTCCTGATCAGCTGAGGAGCCCATGGCTCTGATTTCATTACCGTTGGTCGTAGGATGCTGAAATTCGGTACACAGCCTCAGAGGTGCCTCTCAGCAAGATTGGCTGGGCCAAAATACGTCCTGATCAGCTGAGGAGCCAGTGGCGGTAATTTCCAGTGGTCGTATGATGCAGAAATTTGATATGGACCCTCGGAATAGCTCCTCAGCAAGATTGGTAGGGCCAAAATCCTCAGCTGATCAGGAAGAACTCAGGTCTTGCCAGTCATGCTGAGGGACTCCTCTGAGGCTGAGTACCGAATTTCAGCATCCTACGACCAACGGTATTGAAATTACCGCCACTGGCCCCTCAGCTGATCAGAAAGTATTTTGGCCTTGCCAGTCATGCTGAGGGGCTTCTTGGAGGCAGCATACCGAATTTCAGCATCGTACGACCAACGGTATTGGATTTAGCGCAATGGGCTCCTCAGCTGATCAGAACGTATTTTGGCCCAGCCAATCTTGCTGAGGGGCTCCTCTGAGGCTGTGTACCAAATTTCAGCATCGTACAACCAACGGTTTTGAAATCAGCGCCATGGGCTCCTCAGCTGATCAGGAAGAACTCAGGTCTTGCCAGTCATGCTGAGGAGCTTCTTGGAGGCAGCATACCGAATTTCAGCATCGTACGACCAACGGTATTGGATTTAGCGCAATGGGCTCCTCAGCTGATCAGAACGTATTTTGGCCCAGCCAATCTTGCTGAGGGGCTCCTCTGAGGCTGTGTACCAAATTTCAGCATCGTACGACCAACGGTATTGAAATCAGCGCCATGGGCTCCTCAGCTGATCAGAACGTATTTTGGCCCAGCCAATCTTGCTGAGGGGCTCCTCTGAGGCTGTGTACCAAATTTCAGCATCGTACAACCAACGGTTTTGAAATCAGCGCCATGGGCTCCTCAGCTGATCAGGAAGAACTCAGGTCTTGCCAGTCATGCTGAGGAGCTTCTTGGAGGCAGCATACCGAATTTCAGCATCGTACGACCAACGGTATTGGATTTAGCGCAATGGGCTCCTCCGCTGATCAGGAAGAATTTAGGCATTGCTGAGGGCTTCTTGGAGGCAGCATACAATAATAGTAAATACCTACAACAATAAATAAATACAATATAAAAATACAGATGTTTTCCATCCAATTCTGTCTGTTACGAAAAAATTGCCGAAAACAAGCAATTAAAACCCACGGGCGATGGGTTTCAAAAATTGCCTGAAAATAATTGCTGGCTTCACGTCAATTCCCGAAAATATTGCTCCACTCGGGGCAATTATTGTCGGCAATAATGAGCAACTTCCAGTAGGGAAAAAGTTGCTGGAAGTAGGGAAAAAGTTGCCGGACGTAGGGAAAAAATTGCTCGGCAATTTTTTTTTTGCAGCCGGCAATTCAGTTTGAGCAATAATTGCCGTGAAAAATTGCCCGTCTAAATGGGCCTTAAGGGCCAAAAACAGAAAAATGCGTTTTATTAAGTTTTTGGGGCCTAAGTGCCATCCGCCAACGTTTAAAAATGAGCGGGACGGGGAAATATTATCAGAAGTTTCAAAAATCTTCGCTAGATGGCAGTAGTTCTGACCTAAAATGTACGGAATAGAGATTTAAATTGTTGATAACTTTTATTTAAATTTTTGGCACTTGGGCCCTTTGTACCCAAAACGCATCAAATAATTGACAAGATCAATGGTCATAATCAATAATAGGAACATCAGTGCCATGAACCAATCTTGCATATTCGTCCGAGATCTGTCGGACAAGCAGCGCATCCAGAAATTCCAAATTATGCTCAAGCCACAATAACGTAACATGTTAGGCACGTCGCCTTCTACTACACCATGATATCAGTTACCATGATCATTTAAAACTGTGTGCCCGCATGAATTGATTGCCAGATAGATCCTGTCTGAACGGCAATACATCAGGTCGCAAGAGCTACTGACAGGCCAAGATTAACTGCATTTTCTTAGCATCGAGTTACTCATCCAATTACCAACTCCCACACTGATCTCTTTCAGAAAAGATCAGCTTCTTTTCCAGGAGTCAAGACCGACTTGAGTAGATTAACTAGTAAAGCTCCCGTTTCTTACGTGAAGGGCATCGAATTCAGCTGACCCGGCTTTTATCTTTGGCTTCTCCAATGATCTTCGACGGTATTCATGAATGCGAAAAATGCAAGAGGCCCAAGTCTCAGGATGATCCTTGCTGCCTTGAAAAACCGTAAGCACCTATGTATAAAATTTCGGGAGCCCCGTCTGATAAATGGCATTTTTCACCTACACGTTCCACAGCATCTTTCTATTATTCTGACGAAATCCATTTCTAAGAACCTCAGCTTACACAGATCACATAAAAATGATACTATTAACAATAGAATCGAATACAGCCGGATGTCAGTTGGAGTGTATCATTAACGAACTTTCTCTACTCTCTCAACATAGGCCTTACCGGCTTTCGATAAGTTGACTCCAGAAAAGCACATCGGTAGCCTAGATCTGACCCACGTAAACTTGACTTATTGGATTTCGATACCTCCGAAAAAAATTCGCCTCTCTAATCCTAACGAGTGAAACTTCAGTTCGAAAACCCGCGCTCCCTTGATATTAGTCTGCGAAGTAGAATCGGCTTCATTTTTCGAAAAGACTGTAATGAACTGGATAGAAAAGAAACGCACAGCAGGGAAAGGATTTAACGATGGGGAATATTTAGGTCAGTGGGGCGGGGCGCAATCCAAGAGTGGCTCTTTCCACGTAACGGGCTTCATCAGGAACAGACCAGACGTCCAGGCGAACCCCGAGAAGACACCGACCGCCGGCGGGTGTCCGTTATCAAAAAGCCGGCTTTGGCTAGACCTCGTCTTCATGGGAGTTCACGATGCAGGCCTTACAGCCAACGGTGCAGCGTTAAATCGGAGACTCGCATTGGATTCTTTCCAGATCCGAACTTCCAATTAGAGTCTACCTTTCTGCTGGACTTCCTCGATAGAAGATGACCTCCTGTTGATCTCAAGAAGGAAACAGGTTCAACAACCGAGACCATGTCACTCGTGGAAAATGGAAATTGGCTCTTGAAAAACGATGAATGTCAAAACGAGAAAGCACGAAAATTGGTTTTCGAACGTGTCCGAAACAGAGCCACCTTACTTCAGTAAAAACCCTCTTGAAATTTGCAAACAACTAAAACGAGGGAAAATTGCTATTAGAATTTGTAGATATTCTTGGGAGGCCCGGATCAAAAACGTTTCAAATCCCAGAAAAATACCCTATCTCAAGGTAAATCGAGCGAGAAGGCCTGAAAAATGAATGAAAGATTCCAAATCCACGGAGAAAAATAAAGCCGACTCCTAAAAGAAGCTTTTACTGAAAAGTAAAAAATAATTGACATTTGTCGCTTAAGATCGATAAGTGAGATCGATAATTTTTTTTTATTAAATTGATAGTACCGAAAAATCGATTGAAGGTGATTGCTGCTAATGCAGTCCTTCTGCAACATCCTGCTATCGCAATCAGTTCAGTGCCGTGACCCTATCAGCAAACTTCGATCAAATTCGATCAAACTCAACTTCGAGATCAAAGTCAACTTCGAGATCAAAGTAAACTTCCAGTTCAACATCAACTTCGAGATCAAACTCAACTTAGAGTTCAAAGTCAATTTCGAGATCAAAGCCAACTTCGAGTTCATAGTCAACTTCGAGATCAAAGTCAACTTCGAGATCAAAATCAACTTCGAGATCAAAGCCAACTTCGAGATCAAAGTCAACTTCGAGTTCATAGTCAACTTCGAGATCAAAGTCAACTTCGAGATCAAAATCAACTTCGAGATCAAAGTCAACTTCGAGATCAAAGTAAACTTCGAGTTCAAACTCAACTTAGAGTTCAAAGTCAATTTCGAGATCAAAGCCAACTTCGAGTTCAAAGTCAATTTCAAGATCAAAATCAACTTCGAGATCAAAGCCAACTTCGAGATCAAAATCAACTTCGAGATCAAAGTCAACTTCGAGATCAAAGTAAACTTCGAGTTCAAAATCAACTTCGAGATCAAACTCAACTTAGAGTTCAAAGTCAATTTCGAGATCAAAGCCAACTTCGAGTTCAAAGTCAACTTCAAGATCAAAATCAACTTCGAGATCAAAGTCAACTTCGAGATCAAAGTAAACTTCGAGTTCAAACTCAACTTAGAGTTCAAAGTCAATTTCGAGATCAAAGCCAACTTCGAGTTCATAGTCAACTTCGAGATCAAAGTCAACTTCGAGATCAAAGTCAACTTCGAGATCAAAATCAACTTCGAGATCAAAGTCAACTTCGAGATCAAAGTAAACTTCGAGTTCAAAATCAACTTCGAGATCAAACTCAACTTAGAGTTCAAAGTCAATTTCGAGATCAAAGCCAACTTCGAGTTCAAAGTCAACTTCAAGATCAAAATCAACTTCGAGATCAAAGCCAACTTCGAGATCAAAGTCAACTTCGAGTTCATAGTCAACTTCGAGATCAAAGTCAACTTCGAGATCAAAGTCAACTTCGAGATCAAAATCAACTTCGAGATCAAAGTCAACTTCGAGATCAAAGTAAACTTCGAGTTCAAAATCAACTTCGAGATCAAACTCAACTTTGAGTTCAAAGTCAATTTCGAGATCAAAGCCAACTTCGAGTTCAAAGTCAACTTCAAGATCAAAATCAACTTCGAGATCAAAGCCGACTTCGAGATCAAAGTCAACTTCGAGATCAAAGTCAACTTCGAGATCAGAGTCAACTTCGAGATCAAAGTCAACTTCGAATTCAAAGCCAACTTCGAGTTCAAAGTCAACTTGGAGTTCAAAGTCAACTCCGACTGATAATATGTGATAATAATTTTCTATTCAGAGTTTGTATTAAAAAAAGTTCAAATAAATGGTTCGTTAAATTACTTTAAAAAAATTTATTCCGCCCTATCTGGGAATCGAATCCGGCATCTCATATATATTTCTTATTCATTCTGCTATTACAATATTGGTTCAATAAAGTAAATCATTTTTAATGAATTTTGGAGGTAAATTGGTTATTGGTACCTATTAAGAATTAAGATAAAAGTTCCAAATTTTTGAAAGAAATACTTTTACAGCCATTTTTGAAATAATAAGGAAACTATGCCTACGTGTGGGACACCTTCTAAAGATTAGCTCAGTACCATGGACAACTCCTCATTTGAACATCCCAATTTGAAGTCGGTGCTTTCATTTTATCTGTAGCTTAAACACGAAAATAAATAAAGGCGCCGACTTCAAAGTTGGCTGTTCAAATGAGGAATGTACTTGGTACTGAGCTATTCAGTGGTATGCATGATTTTGATATCCTGCGAAAATAGAAGTTGCAAAAGAGTTCATCCCCTGAATCAACCCTTGAGAGAATAGAGACGAATCTGATTCATCGAACGACAGCACAGGGCAGCAGGTTAGGGAAGTTTAGACAGAAGTTGATGTCGGGATAGGATGTGAATGACGATCTGTACGACATTAGCATACGGGTCAACATGACCCACATTGCTTAGTCCCGAACAATGCAAATCTGTCGCCCCACTGAGTAATGTTTATCTTGTCAACCTCAAAAGCTCTTGTTCCCCGTTCAGCCAATCCGTGAGTACCAGAGTTGGTTTTGACACTGTGGACTGGGTAGATGGTTTATATCATGAAGTTTCTCCAATCATCATACCAGTGATAGTTATGTTAATAAAATTTTGGTGGCACGCTACGACTGAGATCTGCATGCAAACGTAATACGTAGCTAAGCTATAGATCAGCACTTGATCAACTGTCCGCGCGCACATTTTCGAAAACGGCCATACCTATCTTCTTCAACTCTCCACCTTTTACCAAATTTTTTGCACTGAAATGTTTGTCGAGGCAAACCCCATAATCCTGCTCAACAGGAATTTCAATTATTCACACTGTCTCCAGGATATTAGCGAGTGTATTTAGATAATTTTATTTCCTATTTACAGGCCTTGAAAATTAACAGATTTATGAGAATGGGTTTCAAAACGGTCGTCCAATCTCTAAGATAACAGAACAGACGGACTTGAAAATTGTGGGAGCTTAAAAACTGTCAACGTTTTATTCCTAATTTTTGGCCTTGGTAAACAGTCTCAAAATTAGTCAAAATATGATAATATCGATCCAAAATGTTACGTTCAAAAATATTACGGAAATGTCTCGTTTTAGCCAAGTAACACTGTTCTAGCTTTAGTGTTCAAACGATGAATCTAAGAAGAAAATAATAAAGAAAGCTGTGCACACCAAGTTTCGTGGAGATCGAACCCCAGCATTGTGATAGGAGTAACCCAGTTTTGTCTCTTGCTCTCAGACCCTTCCGAGATATCGCTAGCCGGAGTGAGCTGGCCATTGTTTAACGGAAACTCGAACTGATGAGAAAGTTTCAATGGGATTCCAACTGATTCGTAACAATTCTCGTTAATCGAAGTCCTGCAAATATCAGCGGTTCATCATTAGCCATCGTTGACCAGATATGATCGGAGTTTCTAAATAACAACTATCAAACATCTCTCTTTCAAGAGAGAGAAATGCGCGAAGATCCTTGAGCGTGATCAATGAACTTTTTTTTAAGCGAATTTCAGCCCGCAGGTCCATGCGATAGCTGGGTACTATGATTTTGATTACCTACCTCTCCTGGGATGTCAACTCCTACCATTGATCTACTTACACTCCATCAGACAAATCTAGTGAGAAAATATCACGTTTCTCAATTTTCTGAACCTACCTAGGTATTAGGAGTGGTATTAATATTTAGTTTCTTTTTGAAAAATTGTTCGAGAGAGGAATTGATGGGAAGTTGAATAAAAACATTTTCCGAGCTGAATTCAAACACAATTTTTTACTGTTTTCTTAAGTAAAGTTTGAACCAAATTGATTCTGTTATGGGTAAATTGAAGGCTACTAGAATCAAAATAATTTCGAATGACACAATGGAAAGTTTAAAACCAGCCTAAACCAAGAGTAGGCGAAGCAGCCGAAATTGCACATTTTTGGAACCTCTGACCCGACTTTGTCAATTTCAAGACGATTGCAATAGATACAGAACGGTTTCAATTATTAAAAGTCAATTATTTACCCCGTTATAATTTTCGAGTGGAATTAAGTTGATTTTTAAAGTTGTATTTAACCAGAATTATACTTTCTTGAAATTACAATGTCTTTGGTAATCATCATTCTATGGAAAGAATCATAACCTGCTCAGTTTCACAGCTCAGGCCTCAGGTAATAATTGCCATTGAAAATGTTCAAGAAATCCGCAAGTCCAGCGAACCTTATCCGTCAAGTTATGAATGATTTATGGGGCGTATCAACTATGCCATAAATTTTTGATCGAAAACCTCGAGCCACGAACAGGAATTTTCCATTCGTTCGATGTGGCATCCGCGTTAAACTCGTAAACCGATAGATTCAATCTCTCCAATGCCATTAGCTTATCGATTCGACACAGTTTTTCGACGGTTAGAGAGTATTTGCTAGCAGGTGAACATAAAGCAAAACTTGTGAAATGACCAAACCGCGACGTGGCTGTACAGAATCGGGCTCGAATGGTTCATATACACTCAAATCCTCCTTAACTAAAAATCCTCCTGAAATGAAACTACAATTGAAAAGATACACGTCCTGCGAGCCGAAATCTTTTGAACCTTTGATCCGATTTCCAATATCCCGAAAGTTACGATACCATTTCGCAATATTGGAATAATAATTATTGTAATTAAATAATTATTATTAAAAAATTCCAGCTAAACCAGCGGATATCTCTTCTAAAACCTTAAAGGGCACATCTCTTTCACACAGATTCGTAAACACTCTTCAACCGCAATAAATGATTCACTTTGTTCAAACATCGGCAAATGAAAAAAGTGCCTGCGACCAAACATCACTGCGCACTGTGCAATGAAAGCCTAGACAGAAAGCGAAGGCTCTCGAATGGCACTAGAAATTGCTCTATTATTTACAGGGTTGGTTGAAGCTTCTTGTAACTGGCTCAAGGTCTAGCAACTCAAGGAAAGAATACAAATGAACCGTCTCATCTTCCTTGTTTTTACTCGAAGTTGTCAACTGTAAAATGGTTTAGAAAGATAAACTGCCAGACAAGCGCCAGGAGTCAAAGAAAATATAAAACGCTGCTAATTCTCACACAGGGGTTTATTATTCACGTAGCTTGCATCCCTTATTCGACGCATATTCCGTCCAAGGTTTAAAATGTTCACTCACTACTTATTACCTACCTATGTTGGAAACTAGTCAAATATTATATTATAGGTACAAATTCTTGACATTTGATTGCACTTCTATGCTTATTCAAGTATACAGGTCACCGTGGATCAGAGCATCAAATTGTTGTTACATACCGTCCCAATGCGAGGAGTTCGAGAGAAATTGTTCCTCGGTAGGTATGCCTGAAAATTGACTTCGGTTGAAATTCATTTCGATTGACTGCCCTCGCAGACAATACTCGCGGGGCTGAACGGGAAAACATTGTACCCACCTATTCCGGCTGTAGAGTTTTTAGCGTTTCTTTTATTCCACCGCGAAAAAATGTACCAATCTCATGCTGCCTTTCTGCCATTCTGTTATTTTACAGCCGCTCCAAATTCTGCATCCGACCGGTGAATTGACCAGGGGAGTTGGAAGTTATGCTCTGAATTTTCACAAGGCTCCGACTCGCGGAATGTTTAATAACAATCTCCATACGGCGGAAGCGTTTCCCACCCAGCACAACCCCTGGCGGAAGTGTTAGCCATAAATTTCGCTGTTGCTCCACTACGGCTACAACCGAAAGGATGTTCTCACTCTTCTTTACCCCTTAACTTATGACCACTACGTTGATTAAAAAGTAATGAAATAATCTCATGGTCAGTCAAAGAGGGTGTGGAATAGCAATGAATCAACGTGAATTCGCAAGAGCACCACAGAAGCTCAAATTATTGTGAGTTAGTTGAGCTAAGACGAATCGAGGGTTACTTTATCCGAAAATACAGTGGAATGTACTTTATTCGAATTGAATTATTTGTTCTTCGACATTCTTCATTCATAAATATGAGAGTTTTTTAAGCCTGGTTATTCTTACACTATGACAAAACGTCATGTGGGCGGCCGAGATTTCTGACACAATCGACCAGCTCCCTTGTGCAACAGTTGGCTAGGATACCTCCGGAGAGAATAAGTAATACCCATTGTTCCTTTCGGAAGAGTGATATAATGTTTATATCAATGGCAGGCTGCCAGCATGGAGGAAATATTGAGCCTTGACATTGTTGATATGCCAGTATGCCACTTTGATCAAATTTTATTAGAGGCAACATTGCACCACAACATTACAGGCAACATTGGTGCAACACTACACCGCGAAGAGAAAAAGAAGGGGTATTTGTTTCAAATGCGATCAATTTTGTAAATTTGGGAGAATTTCGTGTTACTATCCGCGCACCCCTGGTTATTGTTTGAATTTTCTCAAAATCTGGGTAGGTACCTTTTTCATGCGAAAGAACTGACCAATAACAATGAAAATTTCATTTCAGCATTTAATGCTGTTTCAGTTAGGAATGAATTCCAAACATTCCAGCGGGTAGTAAAAATGTAATAAAACTAGACACCTCATCGAAAGCCGGCTATTGAGCAATTTTAAGTTCTGGTGCCAGCAAAAAATATTGCTCACCAAGTCGCTTCTGAACATTAGCCAAGTAAATTTGTACGACTGGCGCACAAAAATGTCCATTTCATTTTTTCAGATTTTTCCACGGCAAAAAAATACGTTTAATGGGAACAATGATTCTCAAGTTTTTTTTTAAGTTTAATTTCTTCAACAGCAGGTTATGGGCCCAGTGAGCTCCTCATGCAGGTCTGTATTAGATTCAATCAATGTAATCAACTGTTCCAAATTATGAACCTGGAAATATCTTCCCAGAAGTCACCTGGAATAGGTAGGAATTTGATTTTTCTTAGTAGAAATCACGATACCATGGAATTTTTTACCCTCTATAATGTTTCTATAATTTATTTAGGTATTGTTATATGGACCGGTACCAATCCTCGTAGCTAAGACATTCTATAGGCTCCTCATGGCAATCGAAGAAATACCTACTGATGAAACTTGTAATGCACGGTTTTTTATACAACGGGGTTATTATACAGTTGGTATGAACTTTCCTGTCCTCTTCAGGAGAATTTCAACCCACATCTTTTGAATTTTTACCGGAAGAATCTGTCAGGTTTCACACCTTTAGTGATGGAATCATCAACAAACGTCGACAAAAGAACGTCCAAGGTGGGAAAAAGTGGAAATTATCTAGGTAATTACAACTATTGTCATCCCACGCTCAGGTCGGGGTTTATAATGCACATAAATAAGAACGTTTATAACGTGTAAAAGGAGAAAGAAAACTCATTATCGCCCACTTCGACCGCGCTTCAAAATATGCAAATACAAGAAGCCCAAGAAATTCGGAATGATGTAGGAAAAGGCGTTTTTCAAGTTTTGACGAGAGCTCGCATTCAAAACATTACACCTATTAAAAAATGGTAAATTGCCGTATCTGACCAAGGAAAATTTCAGGTAGAAACAAGAGTTCATAATTCCGATTTTGGATACGGTAATTTTCGCAAATCGGCCTTTTTTCCGATTTCGTGGCAAGAGATTCAAGAACAGGACAAGAAGACGGGAATTATGCATCACATCTAGTCGGTAGATTAATCCTCTGAATAGTCTTTGGGTACGGCCAACTTCATACAGAAGCTGCAAAATGGATTATTATTCAAGCGTTTTTGCCATCTTGGGCCTCCTCATTCGTATTCATAGTCATTTTTCTTCAAATGGGACTTCTCATCCAAAGGACGCAAATTTATTTGGTCGACGCTACATTTTTTCCCATCTAAGCTGTGATATGACACCAAATAAGGCCGTAGAACACTTTCTAAGACTTGCAGAATTTGATTTGAAAGAATACATATCTTTGGTTTTTCAGAGTGCAAATAATGAATTAGCATAATTTCCACAGGGTAACGACGACTGCGGTTTCACGCCAGAATCCGCAGCCATCCGACGGTTCAGTTGAAAAGTTGGCTACCGTAAGGTGCATTCGGTTTTCATGAAACTCGAGTCTCTGTGGAGACTATTGCGGTTGTGGTCAAGTAGTCGAGAGCAGAGAACACTGTCGACTTCCGGACAATGCCATCCGGAGGAGGAACACTGAAGAGGTGACAAATTTCTGTTGGGGAATTTCTATTAATCAAAACACTGATTTTATCGTGAGTTCATTTTTTCGCAATCCGTACTCAATTTGACATGCACTTCGCTTCCCTTCACTTTTTACGGTCTTTCTAGGCTGAATGACCATAGAAAAATTGGATATAAACCGCGGGCGATCTTTTTAAACATATAGACGATTTTTATTTTCTTCAATTTTTTTATGTGCTTCGATTTTTTAATTTAATTTTCTTTTAGCCAACCCTCACGGAGCCAAAGCCGCTACTTGGTTTGCACCCACCAAGAATTCGACAACTTCCCAAATCCCAGCAAACAAAACAACACTTCAAATTCCGACACTTAATTCGCCATCAAAATTGACGGCCTCCAAAATTCACCGCAGGAAATCCCCGCAATGCAATACCAGGTGGGAGTCGATCTGACTCCTGGGGTATTTTTGGAGCTAATCCTGTAAAGTCTAATGCGGTCGATGGTTCGATGAACACTGAACTTATTCAGAAGAATTTGCTAGTTGTAGCAACACGTTTCTATAGGTTAATAATTTCTCTATAACTAATAAATTAGCGAGTTCCAACCCAATGTCTTTTATATGAACGACGGATATGGTATACGTCGCCTATTGCCTATTTATGTAAAACTCATGTAAGATGGTTCCCTCTCAAGTTGTTTCTAAGAGAACCAGCCAACAGTACGGATCAGTCGGACGTTTCGGTCTCGCTCTGCTTCCAGACATGCAAGGTTACGTGCTCATTATTTTCCTAAACAAGTATTTCCCCCCTACTGATAGGTACATGCGAGCACACATTTCCCACCGTTCTGATATCGTTCAGAGCTACCCTTGAGAATTTTGTTCAGGCACTACAGTAGTAGCCAGATCACCTGTTCAAAGAAATCAGTTCCTAATGCTTTATTTCACACTTTTTCAAAACGCAAATACAGGTCAACATTTTTTTGAATTTTGATTGGTTTCCCCTATTTGTGGCTAGTTAAACAGTTAAAAATGCGAAAGAAAACTTTTTTATTTAAAAAAAAAAAGTGGGATAAGGTGAAATTGGATCAAATCATCCAAAAACCCAAATCGGTTAGGCGGGTCGGACTATTATTCTGAAAATTTACGCACAAGTTAATGTCAAAATATTTTAATTATCCCACATTTTTTTGAATTTATTTTGCCCAAAATTTATGAATTTCCATCCCAAACTTTTAACTTCACTAGGTAAACTAGCGAAATAAAATGGGCCCCCTAAAGGTGCCCATACCATTGCTGGTCGTGGGGCCAAGGCAATTCATTGTTTTAATTGGTCGAAATGATTCAATAAACAACTCAAATAAATTTCATTGGCGTTCAAAACTGCGTTCCCCACTCCAACAGCTTGCAATCTGATGGGTGTAACTGGTGTTAGCGACTGGTGCAGGATGTGTCACCAACAATAGCAGGGTTCAATTTGAAAAATTGAAACCGTATTGTGGCCGTATCTGTCATTAGTCCCAATCACCTATCTGTAACTGGAGATTTCAATTTTCGGTGTGTCTGGTAACTGGTGCAAAAAGGAAGTTTCGAAAAACAAGAATCACTACCATATCTAAGCTGATTTTTCAACGCTTGAAAATGTTCAATTAGACACAAAAGGGATTTAAATAACAATTAAGGGAAAACCCTAGAATTGCTAAATGGCCGTAGGGCGCATTTCAAATACATAATACGTATTTATATTATTGTATTTTATTATAATAGGCAGCAATCGAAGAAAATAGGGGAAATTTTCTTCGACCTGTATGTCACTTGTGCCTCACTCGGGGTATGGAGGTACTAGAAATGTCAGGTGACATCCTTCATGGACTAGTATAACATTTTCATTACATATCGAGATGAAATGTTTGCACAATGGAGTTCAGCGGAACGGTCGATCTTAAGAAATCAATTGTTTTCGAAACCTTGAAAACGGTCGAGCGAAAAATCTCGAGAAAAACCAGAAAAGTATTGGGGTCATGCTGTGAGGCCAGGAGCTGTCATTGCAAGAGGTCCTTGATTTATCCTCGTCTATCGTCCACTGTATCTGCCCGAACTAAATTTTTGACGTGTCAGCTAATGATTTATTTCGTGGAATCGTCAGAACGACTGACCTTAGGCAGGAATCCGAAAAAATCGCAAATCTGCGTTGCTTCTTGTCAATTTTAGTCGAAAAATCGGCGAACACGAGAACACACTATCGATAAAACACCATTGAACACTAAAAAACAATATCACTGTACGACGGCACCAAAATACGCGATTCGACGACCGATCGTCACCACGCGAAACGCGAGAAAAACGTCAACGAAAGCAACGGCTGAGGAGAATGTATCATTGGAAGGGCCGCGAGGAGGAAGGCTCAAGGCGAGGTTACCTTGCGCTATCCGCGGCCCATGGAGGGAGCCACTTGAAGGTGGGAGTGACACACCTGTGCACTAAAAGGCGCTAAACTCTGCCGGCTGCAATTGAATGCACAGGTGAATCTCCGAAAGTAAGGAAATTTGACTTCCATTTTTTCAAGTTTCAAATTTTCTATTTTTAAACAATTTTCTGTCTCATTGTATTGAGTACATCCTCTAGCATGATAATTCTTGAAAAAGTTACGAAAAATATTCATATTGTGTCCTAAAAAGCAAATTTAATGCAATTTGGCCGTTGAGGGTCTGTTTACGGGTAAGGTCTGAAAAAAAAGCCGTCTTGATGTTTATTGGACATATTTACTTTGCAAAATATTTTTATATATTACGAAAAAAAATTTTTCACACCTTATCAAAGCTTCAGAAAAAACTTTTACTTAAATACATTCACTCAGAATAACTTCCCGAACAAGTGTGGGTGTGTCCGTCTGTGGTTATTTACAAAAATGGCCATTGCTCCCTCAATTCTCAACCTTTTTTCGAATTTCTTGAACTGAAATGTTTGTCTCGTCAAGACCTAACAACCTGTTTAATCGGAATTCGAATAACTTACAGTACTTTCGATACAAGTTATTATATTATAACGATTTTTTATTCCGACCCTTCCTTTTATCTGAAAATCTAACGTAAAAGTTTCTAAATGAAACAGTTTCTTAACGGCTGATCGGAACCCCATGAAGTTACGTCTAATAACATTTTGGTCTCGGCCGTGCCCACGCATCGTTCTCGAGTAAAACATGCGTATTAGGGAAAACCGATGGAAGACAGAGATTTTGAAACTAGATAATCCCAGCTTTCAGAATCACAGAATCACTTTTTGGGTTAACTCGAATTTTCTATTCTCTAGAAGCAAAAAAAAAAACACTAACTCCGAGAACTACAACCCAATGGTTGTTCTGCACACGTTGCGTTGCTGTAATTCCACATGTGAAACCTGCTCAGCTGTATCTTTATTTTAGGCTCTTTTCTGGGTTCTTAACTTAATAGTAATCCGTTTTCCCAGCCATCTCGGACCACTTATTGTTAAAAACCATTAGGCCTTATAAGGGCAATGGTCTTATTCGGCGACACCTCCTTAAATGATGAACAGTATCTGCTCCAATATCCTTTGAAGTCGACGATCTTGCAGAATATTATTGTTGATTTGGATTAGGCCGTGATATTTTTCTTTAAAGCCAAATTTTTCTCACACAAAACAATAAACGCGAGGGCTAGCTTGGGAGCCATAAGCGGCCGGCTCCCAGCCAAACCGAAAACCTTCGAGTTCACAAGAAAGACGGGTTTGCCGGCCAGTTTCGTGACCTTCTTCCTGGACCGGCTGCTTTTTACCATTTTTCTTCTTTTTATTCTTCGTGTCATCTGGTTTTTAATATCGTCCGAACCTGCGGCCACGAGGTTCAGGCAGTTGGGTCGAACCCATACGGTGTATCTTTCATAATTACTGAACGACCATCAAAAACCGAGCATCCGAAGATTTTACACATTCATAGGACGATTGAGCAGCTGATTTTAAAATAAAACTAAAAAAACTTGTCAAGTAATGGAAATCATACTGCAGGTAGGTAAGTAGTGCGAATTTGATTGCGACGTTGGCATTAGCAGAGAACGGCACTGACAACTTTTGAAGGCAAATTTACAATTAAACCAGTGGTGCGTAGATAACACACAATACTTCCATATTTTGAAACGTAAAATTGTGACACAAATTGATCATATTTTGACTGCTTTTAACGGTGTTTAGGTCAAAAATACCAAAAAGTCACTATTCAAATTTCAAAATTCGCCCAAAATAAAAAAACGGCAGTTTTTCGGAACATAAAAAATATCCACATATTCTGCAAGGTAAAAGAAAGATTTTAAGACCAAGAACGCTCAAATCGGTTCGTTTTTGTGACCGGAAAAAAATAAAATAGAAAACACTAAAAATGCAAATATATTGGAAGTACTGTGCGTTATCCGAATTTTGATTAAACAGGGTGTTAGGTCTTGCCGGGACAAACATTTCAGTTCAAGAAATTTGAAAAAAGGTTAAGAATTGAGGGAGTTATGGTCATTTTTGTAAATGACCACAGACGGACGGACGGACGGACGGACTAACGGACACACGGACACACAGACACACAGACACTTGTTCAGGAAGTGATTCTGAGTAAATGTGTATAAGAAAAAGTTTTTTCTGAAGCTCCGTTCCGATTCTCGATTTTAGGACGATCACAATACTTCCATTTACTCTGTAAATATGGAAGTAAAAACCATGTAAACTTTTTTTTCCAACAGCAGCTACACATGCTCTCCAGGCGAGGAACGACGCATCAAAATTAGATGTAATTAGGTACCGTTTATTTGATAATTAAAAATTGTTTATGCGGTACCTATACTATTTATATCACGTATAAGATTTATACCTCAATAAAATTGAGATAATCTGTCGCATAATTTCTGTCAACATTCAGGGGTAGGGTCTGCAAGTAAATCTCCCTCCTCCGAACTCATAATAAATAGAAAGGTTTATTCCATCAGATTGAATTTCAAGACGAAAAAAAACGGAAACTCACCCAATTTATTTGCGCTTCGCCTTTTGACGCGAAGACAAATCGTCCGGGATCGTATACACTGTGAACAAATAAAATTAAATTAGGTAACACTCACACAATGTTGATTTATTCAATTCATTTAGGCATTTCATTCTTTTATAAAAGGATGAACGAGTGCCACAGTAGCTTCACATGTATGTATTTTCGTATACGAAAATTACGTATTGAATACACGAACGCTCAAATCGGATCATTTTTGTAGCCGGAAAAGATAAAATAGAAAACACTAAAAATGCATATCGACGGCGAAGTGGTGAGACCTCGTATCTCCAATTTCGTACCTGCACGTGCCGTGTTTCATAGCCGGCCATCTCCAAACCCGCGAGAGTTGTCACGCAGTTGCAAACCCGGCCATCTCCAAAATGGCAAATTTTTCAAAAAAGGTGATTTTTTGTCACGCTGAACTATATAGACTGTAAAACCATTCTTTTTGCCTTCAAGGCCGCATTAGGGCTGAGTGTTTGAAAACATATTCTAGAATTATCTTGGATTTGGCCTAGTAAAACCTTGTTCTGTGTTATATTACAATATTTATTATTACAATAGGGAAGAACCCTATATTTACATCCGATTCAGCAAAACCTCAGTTCGATTTTGCTGCAAAAACGGCCAAATCCAAGATAACTGTGAATAACTGTGAAGATTGTGAATAACCCCCTCTACATGCCCAAGCCATTCAAGAATATGCTGTCAAACACTCAGCCCTAATGTGCCCTTGAAGGCAAAAAGAATGGTTTTACAGTCTATCTAGTTCAGCGTGACAAAAAATCACATTTTTTGAAAAATTTGGCATTTTGGAGATGGCCGGATTTGCAGCTACACGACGCACTTGGCGAGACTCAGTTAAAATGCCAGTATGAAAATAAATTGGTGAGTCAGTCCCAGATAAAATTTGTGAAACGTTACGCAAATTCCTCAAAATATGCATAAAGTTGGTTTTTATTATTCGTGTTACGGTCAGATCACACGGGTTGTGAGGAACAACATGATGGACGAATTGAGGAAATTTCCTCGAGATGACTAGAAACCTACCTACCTCCTGTCCTGTATCCAGGTAGGTAGGTTTCTAGTCATCTCGAGCTTAGAATGAGGAACACAAGAGCGCTAGTGTGGTGATAACAGTGTAGGTAATTTCTCCCTTCTTTTTCCAAACTAGTTCGACGTATTTTCGTCGCACGTTCTGAAATTCTAGTTGAGTTGAATACAATACGTAGTCTTCTCGAAAAAATTCCAAGCGAACAAATTGAAATGAACCTTTGAAATTCATGACTCATCAACTCGGCTCGCCCGCGACCGTGAAGGAAGCGCACTCTAGTAGAAAACTGATCAAACTGTCAGTAAAACAGTTGTTTGAACAGTGATACGAAAAATTTCCCACTTGCGATTATTATTTAATAATAATCGCAAGTGGGAAATTTTAAATTACCGTCGAATGGGGATTTTGATGGAAAAAATTTCCTTCGAAAAGATGCTGACATCTGAAGGTAGGAGGTGGAATTGAAGCTGGTCGATTCTACACGATTGATAAATCGGCGCCAAATTCGAACCTTAGTGCAAGGTTATAATTTTGTTAGGAGTAATATTATTTTTTTGTGCGACTGAGGTAGCAGCGTAAAAATTCCAAAGATGTAGCGAATCGTAAATTCATCGCTCGTTCGTTCGATTTATCCGTATTTTGAAACAAAGACGACGAAAAGGGAGTATTTGGGGCGGTGTATCGCTTCAGCGATGGTTCACACGGTAGCGGAAAATTCGGATTTCCGACAAGGCCCTGTGATTAAGATAAAAGTCTAATAAGCACATTATTGGCAAATAATTATTGATTAGGGGTTGGGACAATTTTTTTGAAAACCTATTTTTTTCTTGAACGGACCACTACAAAAGTATTAATGAAAATTCAATTCCATCGAGTTTTGTAGTAGGTAGATAAATAATTTATTCAACTGTTGGATAGGTAAGCATTCTTGCTCTTGTGGTAGGTACAGGTAGGCGAATAGTTTTTACGCCCCCATATTTTCGAAGTGAATGGAACTGCAGTAATCGTAATAAAATCGAAAATCGTATCGGAGCTCCAGAAAACAATTTCATTCCCACACTAACTCAAAATCACTTTCGCAACCAGCTTCTGTCCGTCTGGGGTCATTTAGAAAAATAGCCTTAGCTACCTCAATTCTCAACCTTTTTTCACATTTCTTGAACAAGGATAACTGTCTCAGGACCCTGTCAACCGGAATTTTCATTACTCACAGTAGGTACTCCAGATATTTTAGCACTTTCAATTTTTTCTACCAAGAGGTTCATTTTTTGCCGGGTCACACGATTGAACCGAATTGAGCTAAAAAAAAATATATAAATTCCTTCTGGCGCGAATCCTCCCTACGTTTCTGCCTAAAATGCGAGTTCCTCCACTGGAATTTGAGCATCAAACTCAATACCTACTACCAATAGAATATACTCAGCACAAAAAAGTACCGCTGGCAGTACCGATGAGTATACTCGGTGCTTTCCTCATCTTCGGAAGTAACCCGGTTCAACAGCCGAATTTCCGGAGCCTTGTGAACGCGGCTAAACTCAATAACGGCGGGCGAAGTCGAGTCGACGCCCGGCGCATGCGCGAGGCCCCCTACCCGCCGGGCGGAAACTAGGTGGGCCGCCCGAGCGGCAGCGATCCAGTCGGCAGTGGAAGATCCGTCAGCTGAGCGGCACTGCGGAATGTCGAGGTAGCACTGGGACTGGGAGGTGCCCCCCTTCGGATGACTAATAAGTGGCCGATTCTGAAAACAATGGACGTCTAGTTTTGCGCATCGAGTGTCGTGAACGGATGCGAATTTTGCGCTATTGCGAAGTCAATCGTCGCGCTATCGGTCGTGAAGTGAACGTGTCGTCGACGCCGCCCGCTAGTCTGTCGTGTTTCGCGCTAGGCGTGGCCCGCCCGTAAGTGGAAAGTCGCCTTTATAAATAGTCCCTACTTGGCTTACAAGCAGACATGGCCGCTATAAGGAAAAAGCTCGTGATCGTCGGCGACGGAGCCTGCGGGAAAACCTGCCTCCTCATCGTCTTCAGCAAAGACCAATTCCCCGAAGTCTACGTGCCGACCGTCTTCGAAAACTACGTGGCCGACATCGAAGTGGACAGCAAGCAGGTGGAGCTGGCGCTCTGGGACACGGCCGGACAGGAGGACTACGACCGCCTCCGCCCGCTCTCGTATCCCGACACGGACGTCATCCTCATGAGTTTCTCCATAGATTCGCCCGACTCCTTGGAAAACATACCGGAAAAATGGACGCCCGAAGTGAAACATTTCTGTCCGAACGTGCCCATCATCCTGGTCGGCAACAAGAAGGATCTGAGGAACGATCCGAACACGATCCGCGAATTGGCCAAAATGAAGCAGGAGCCGGTCAAGCCCGAAGAAGGACGTGCCATGGCCGACAAGATCAACGCCTTCGACTATCTGGAATGCTCGGCCAAGACCAAGGACGGCGTGAGGCAAGTGTTCGAAACTGCCACAAGGGCCGCCCTCCAAGTCAAGAAGAAGAAGAGCAAGACCAAGTGTTGTTTACTCTAAGAAACGACACCCGACAGAAGAAAAAAAAAGAAGAAAGAAAAAAAAATTGGAGAAGAAATTACTATTGAATTATTGTATCGATGGCAAGTTCAGGGGCTCAACAAACAAGAAGGGAGACGAGAAGAAATATTGGTAACGAAGAAATTATTATCGCTAACAGAAACCCGAAGGGAAAAGTTAACTAGGTGTACCTACCTACCGAAGAAAAAGAAGAAAATAATAATTCACCCTTTGTTCTTCGATCCCCCCTCGCCCGCCCCCGTATTGATCCCCCCACCCCCGTGACATCTCCGAGGTATGATGCACATTTTTTGAAAAAAAAAACTCAGATATATTTTTTTCTATATCATTTTTTGAGAAAAAATTATCCGCATATCCATACACGTTCATGTATTTTCGCTCTCGTATTCAACAAGTTGTCGGGTTCGATTTTCCAGTGTTTGTACGAAATTGGAAAATACACGCTACTTTTAATGGATTCGTCTCGTTTGTACAGCCTAAATCGAATTTTCTCCGCAAAAACCGAAAAAAAAAACACCTGCTCACTGTATTATTGCGATTTTACTAACAATATTACAAATACCTTAAATTTTCATGTAAAATCACAGGTTATTGCTGATACTTATTTCAGCCTAAACGGTCATAAATCCTGGAACAGTTTTTCTTACTTGCTCAACAAAACCTATCCTGAAAATTCTGTTTTGGATTGTAAAATTTATGAGTATTCCGAGGGAAAATTTTTTCAGCCTCCTCTCGTACAAAAATGAGAGAAAAATGCTTCTCATTTTCGGTCGAAAATATCTCAATTTTTCTATTGAAACTAAAATTTAAATTTGTAAAATCCTCTCATTTCACGTATTATGTCAGAATTGCAGGAAAACTCGAGGTTTATTTCCTGCAACTCTGACATTGATCAGGTTGATGTCATACTCGAAATTATCTCTCGCCGATTCGAACGATTGCGTAAGCAGCCTCAACAATATTGTGATCGGCGGTTCGAAATTTTTCGAGTCGGATTCAGAATTTTTCCATCGATTTGAAAACAACTTCGAAATGTAATTGTGTAAAATTAAAAAAAAAATGTGTAAAATTAGCTAATAGCTAACCCAGCTTGGATTTTCTTGGAAAATTCTCCATCCGACTCGGAAACTTGATTTCGCCGACTCCTTTGATATTTCCGCAATATTTTTGCCTAAAACTATTTTAGGGCGTTTTCGCTTGGGGGATTCGCTGCAAAGGACAAGTAACTAAATTTTTTACCCTCATGAGTAATCTGAGACTGTCTGGTGTATATCTGCTTCCTATATGTATTGTAGTGTTTGGGCTGTTCGAATTGTTTTTCTAAAAATTTCGGGTGTCGGTATGAATTTATCTCCTCAATGCCATTCGGTCGATTTTCTAATATCGGGTTTATTGATTTTTGCTGAAAAAAATTTACTGTAAAATTATTTTATAACTCGCTTATGTTTTTCCTAATTTGGTGAAGACAAACTGCCAAGTTATTCTGATATCAAGCGAGGAAGGCGAATTTGGAAGAAATAAAAGATATTTTTTGAGAATATTTTTCGAAAGCCATTTTACTTATTTGAATAGGATACTACCATAGTGTCTAATTTACATTCGTCGTGTATCAATGGGTTCATGCAGCTTTCTACAAAATGTCGACTCAATTTTAGATCCAAACATTTACAACAAAAAAAGTTGGAAAATTTCTCAATTATACGATGTTGCTAAAATTAACTTGCGACCAGATTATGTACGTAGCTTGTACCGTTTCTTCGTATTGTTACCTTCTTGATAAAGGTAAATTTGTGCTTCTTAACACTATAAAAAAAGTATGATTTTTATAAGCATCTTCCATCGCTAATTTCATTTATATTTTTAGATTTCTAGATATTATCCATTTATCTGTTATCAATATTAGAGTTTAGGATTAAATGTTTTTCGAGTATTTATTGTATCGTAACATGGATTTATATGTATTTCTTTCGTACTCCATAATCGTGCATGATAATTTTCCATTATGAAAAGTCAATTCGCACAAACGGGATAAAATAACGACAGTTTTTGGTTTTCTGCTGGCTGGCTCATCGTTCATACGTTTCAATTGTGACATTTTCGCCTTTGTGATGCATATTATGGAATTTAATCAAATAAATGAAGTACTGTAATGTAATTGTGGCGTTCGGTTTACCTTCCATTCGTCCCTACAATTCATTTTTAGGCTGGAAAAATTGGTAAAAAATGTTTTGCAAGTGCCAAACCTCTTTCTTTATTATTGTTCTTTTTTTGGTTGGAAATTTTACTTTTATTAGACTCCAAGATTATTTCAATATGAAACTTGTTGATATTAAGCCTGGCGGAGTGGCACAAGAGGAAATTTTTTTAATGAAAATAATTTATCAGGATTATTGTTGCATAGAAAATAAGCCTTTGAGCTTGAAAAGCCAGGTGTCTTCATTGAGTGATACGCTTTAAATAAATTGAAGTTCATTCATGGCTGAAGGTTTGTAGTTTCAGGCACCAAAAGTTTCCTTTGAATTTGTTTCGAAATCGTAAAAACCTTCTTTCAAATCAAACTTTGGAGTTTTGTAGAAGCCCTCTCTAGAACTTACTCTCGAAATTTCGAGTTGATCAGAGGATAGCAAGCCTTGGATTATCACAATCGGTTCAGCAGTTCGGATGAAATTCAAGTTCACCGAAAACTAGAGGTTTGCCCGAAATTCGTCTAAACTTGAAATAGGTGTCAATAACTTGAAAACCAAAGATGGCTAAATGATTTTTGTGTATCGACAGTCATAGTGTAAAAACCTAAGTACGATTTTTGGCGAAAATTAGGTCTTCAGCGTTTCTGGTAGCTAATGGCCCTACGCACCGTCTGGTGGCGCCATAACTCAGCTGCAACAAATATTTTTGATTCTATGGGGCGTTTGTTAGTAACGAACCTGTTAGTAATGAATTCGGTGTAAATCCCCGATATGTTTTATTTTATTTTTTTATTTTGTTTTGTATAACCGCCTTTCTCATAATTTTTTGCTTGCGATGGTTAGGTAGGTACCTATTTACCACATCTTAGGAAAACGTGGTGGGAACTCATATGAAGTTCGTCTGGGTAAATACGAGTAGCTATCCACAAAATATAAGTTCGTGTTGAACTGAAGTCTGTTCATTTATCCCATCTACGACATTGATGTTATTTAAAAACCAGTGGTGCTTAGATAACACACAATACTCCCATATTTGGACACATGTGTCCACATTTTAGGTCTACATTTTTGACAAAATTTGATTATAGTATAATGTAAACAGACTAGGTATATATACCTAACAGATTATATATAAACAGACTCCGAAGTAGTCAAGATATTTATCTTCACTACTTCGGAGTCTGTTTACATAAAAAATGTTGGGAACAAACACCTACTATGCAAATTTTAAAATTCGTGAATTTTTAGTCAACCCAGCTTGAAGGAAAAAGATAGGTCATTCAAATCAAGATGTAGGTACCTACCTGATGTATGTGGGATATAACCTCCGGCCGAGAGAGGTCTTCAAGCGATTTTCCATTAACCTCGAGGATTTCATCTCCAACTTCAAGATCTCCTTTGTCTGCTGGCGACCCTATGGACAAAAAAGATAGGTAATTAATTAATTATCTACAGTTGCATCTTCAAAAACTAAATTCAACATGACATTTAGTTGTCGTTGTTACTTTCCATGAAATCCAACGCTCCTACTATGGAACGAAATTAGGTTTTCCATGATGTTACTTTTCGCGGGACGTTCTTAATTTAAAGATTAAACCAGTGGTGCGTAGATAACACACAATACTTCCATATTTTGAAACGTACATATTTGAAAAAATTTGATCATATTTTGACTGTTTTTAAGGGTATTTAGGTCAAAAATATCAAAAAATTCACTATGCAAATTTTAAAATTCGCAAAAAAATAAATTCGCTACATTTTTGGAATATAAAAAATAGCCACATATTCTGCAAGGTAAAACGAAGATTTTAAGACCAAGAACGCTCAAATCGGTCCATTTTTGTGGCCGGAAAAAAATAAAATAGAAAACACTAAAAATGCAAATATATCGGAAGTACTGTGCGTTATCCAAATTCCGATTAAACAGGGTGTTAGGTCTTGCCGAGACAAACATTTCAGTTCAAGAAATTTGAAAAAAGGTTGAGAAATGAGGGAGTTATGGCCATTTTTGTAAATGACCACAGACGGACACACAGACACTTATTCAGGAAGTGATTCTGAGTAAATGTGTATAAGAAAAAGTTTTTTCTGAAGCTCCGTTCCGATTCTCGATTTTAGGACGATCACAATACTTCCATTTGCTCGGTAAATATGGAAGTAAAAAATCGCATCTGCTGACATTTCTTAGACGTGTTACTGTCTTCTTCGTTGGCTTAAACAGAATCACAACAACAAAATTTGTTAATATCGCAGGTCGAGTGTTGACAAAGCGTAGTAAGTAGCATCGTGGCAACGATACCTACCTACCTATCTTGAGGTCTGATTTATTAATTTATCCAAGGACGCCTGCATTAACTAATTTCCAAGAAATTTTCGGCATGACGGTCAATGAAAATACGTCCTTGGATAAATCTAGTTTCAAATGAATAATTCAATTAGGTATTGATAAACCGGCCCTGAAACGAGTACGTACTTACATTTTGTCACTTCCTAGCCATCAAAAAAATTTATCGATGAGCTTATTTATTTAATAAACACGGGGAATCGGACACAACGGAAATTCGATATACCAACTTTTGAGTCACTGTTTGATTCTTTTGGAGTACAATACGTAGATACGTATATGAAGTCAGTGGTGCGTAGGTAACACAAAATACTTCCAAATTTCGAAACGTAACATTGTAATCATTCTTCTCCTCTTCTATCTACTTTTCAAAATAAATGCATGGGATAGACAAGAAAAAATGTATACAAATTATATTTATTTTGTTTGAGCAGAATCCAGCATACGAACCCGCGATTAATAGAACAAAAATTTGGTTTGGTAGTTATAACAGACGGCTACCAACTTGGTGCCTGCTAGTACCTCGTAAAAAGCAATTATTTTGCAATCTTTCATCATTTTTACGCTTTAAGTTTCATATCAATATGGCCTCGTGGTGAATGCGTCTAGTCCGCGATCGAAAGTCAAGCTAGATGCTTTTCAATAATTTCGGGCGGCTGAAGTCAAAATCGACGGGCTTATCCGCGAGAAATTCCAAATCCGGAACGCAAAATTTAGCGTTTAGCACAAACTCGCCGAATAACGTCGGCCGGTCGTCCTCGTAGAAATACGAGCCCCAAAAAGACGACCTGATGAAATCAGCGCTCGGATGCGAGCCGGGGAATAATTTTTCAGCCTTCAGCTCTTCAGCTATGGCGACAGTGTCGGTACTAGATGACGTCATGTAGTCGTGAAACGGGGAATCGCCCAAATACAAACAGTTCGGCTCTCTTTTGAGAATTTTCCTGAGATTTTCACGAATTCCATCCATTGATCCTCCGGCGAAGGACTGGCCGAAATTAAATTCGACTTCCTCTTGCGTTTCGACGTCTCTGAACGGGACGTTTTCGTAGAAGAACCTCGGCTTTTTCGCTTCGTAGACGACAACGTCGAATAGCGATTGGAAATCGGCACCTAGACCGTTTCTGGCGATTTTCGGCGCTAAACAGGCGAAGTTGCTCGTGACGAGGCCGATTTTCGAATGTTTTCTCAATTCCAGAAGCCACTTTTTCACCTTTTCCGGCGTTTTGTTAACGTAACGATCGGGATTTCCCACCAGTATGGCGTTTTCCCATTCTGAGTCGTCGTACATGGACGCGATCGCCTCGTACACGTCGGACCAAACTTGTCCCGTCGGGCGACCCGAATCGACGGCCAGTGCGTAAACCGCGGTTGCGGCTGCGTCTGTGAAATCCATAAAACTGTACATTTCACCTGATCGCGATTTCCAGTCGGAAAACCTGTTCGCTATCACTTCGGACAGTTTCGACCATTTTTTCTCAGTTCCGTAAACCTGTTGGATTTCGTTCGAGGATAAAAGTCGCGAACCGTGGCTGGCTCGAATTATCCCACCCTCGCAGTTCAATTTGAGCAAATTTCCGCGATTTATATCGATCACGAGACCGCGGGACATAAAATCGACGATTGAAGGCGACAATGCGGGAATTTCGTATTGTTTCTTCGCGTTTAAAAACCCCGCCAAATATTCGAAGTGGTTGGTGAATAAATTCCGCAAATTGTAAGTCACGAGCGTGTTGTCGAGGTCGAATCCGACGAAATCATATTTGGCCAGATTGAAAACCGAGTCGACCCTCCTCGCGACCATCTTCAACATTTCTGGTCGCTAAAGATCCAAGGCGGCAGACTCATAATCTAAAAACATAAGTAAAAAAAAAAGGTAAATAAAATGCTACACGAGTGGCAGTTCCTGATAAGACAGAGAAATTGTGCCTGACACTTAGCAGTCCAATATAGATAAGGCACCAGCGAACTCGAGCATTTATACCTATTTAGCCTTCCCTTCTTTGTCTAGGCGAGGTCGACGTAGGTATAGTCAGACGGTACCTAGCGCTTTTGATGGCTTTTCCTATTCGTTTCCAACGCTTCAGATTTTGTTTTTGTATAGTCGGCCATGACGATTGTTCTATCGATGGTACAGTCGAGGTTCGGCCACAATTTCATCAACGCTAAATTCATCGGTTTATTAGAGAGTTTTGGTAACTTGGTACCTACTTCTTGTCACTTCGTAGCACGAAATAATAGTTTGTAAGAAGTAGTCAACTGGCAAATCCTGCGAATGCTTTGAAAATTTAGACGCGAACTTGAATGGATTTTTTCCAAAAGTCCGGGTTGAGTTGTTTTGTTTTTTGTTCGGCTTGGCAACGTCCATGGATACAAATTCGTCTCCGAAATCTCTAAAATCGTGTACAAACTTTCTCCTCCTAATTCGAACACGAATCGTGCAAAGTCGTGGTTTGAAGTAGTTGGCATCAACGTAACTAATGCAAACAAAATCAAATCCGAACTTTTTGTTGACTGTTGAACGGAAGGTAGGAGTTTTCATATCATTTTTTGATTTGCCAGGTGACTACTTCGTGCAAACGACTAATTTCGTACTACGAAAAAGCAAAAAGCACGAGATAACCAAAAACTCTCTAGAAAAACGCTGCTATGTAGATTAGTGACATGGGCACATTATTTGTCTGGGTATCTCAGAAAATAAAGTTCAAATAGTTGGAGTAGGTCGGTTTATCATCATATCATTTGGGGAGTAATGGTCAATGATGAGTTCAATGATGCTTAAATGGTACTTTTTCACAATGATGAATAAATAGGTATAAAAAGAAGAAAAAACACTGAGCGATTAAACAAGACCCGTTGACGAGGTCTCATCACGAGGGGACAATGCTCCTTCCCAATTCCTTCCCTTATACCTGGACTCAAACCAGGTCCCTGCGGGTCCCTCATATACGGTATTGATACCTGAGATTTCCGAAAAGGCCTGACTCGGGATCGCATCTATTCACCGCATAGCGCTTTAAATTCCCTTAATTAATCTGTCCACCCTATTAATATGCGAGACTGGCTAATCCCAATAACGTTCACTTTCTAATAGCCGAATCGCAGTTTTGCAGTTCCAAGCCTATAAACCGACGCCCTCGGATAAAACAGTCGTTATCAAGGGTGGGAATGCATCTGATAGGGAATTTATCACCCGACGTTTTCTCCTGTATCACGTTTTTGCTTAACCCCATAGGTGCTTAGGACGTAAAACCAAGAAAATTGCGAAAAAATTGACCCTGGTGACCAAAATCTCGAAAAAATGCCAAATTTCATGTTTCATAGGCAATATCTAAAGATTCCCGCCAAAAACCCCGAAGCCAAATCCATCCTTTTTTTGAAATTTTTCCTAGGCTTGGATTTTCCAGCTGGAATCGGTTTTTTGCATTTTTCTCAGTCCTGAAGAGTCGTAGAAAATTTCCAATTTTTTGTGTCATGTACCTGCCCAAAACCTACTCAAAAATTTTTTTTTGGAATTTTAACATTTTTGTTAAAGGGTCAAAAAAATATTTTTTGTTTAGGTCAAAAATTAGTCTTTAAACCAGTTTTTGATTACTAAACCCCAATCAATTTTGACTTATAGGGAGTGAAAAATGTGTAAAAACCTTCAAGGAATCCAACGAGCTCAAAAAATTCAAAATCGGTTCAGTAGGACTCCCTCAAATTGCCAAAAACGCGAAAACGCAGAAATCGCATTAAGAAATTCAAGCCAAACCGATTCAAAAACAAAATTTTCGAATTTTTTCGGAAAAACCACCCTATCTTATGGTAAATCAAGCGAGAAACCCGGGAAAAATACTCAAAAAATTCTAAACCCATGGCATCACCTTCAAAATTGAGATTTTGTGGTTTTTCAAAAATATACCCTAATTATGCCGAATTGGACCCGTTAACCTTCTCTGATCGGATTGCCCGGACAATATGCCTCAAGTTGGAGCAAACCACAACTTTCAAGACTAATTTAGTCAAAATCGGATCAGTATTTCAATACGAAGTGGCTGGACGAAATTTTTGGCCAAAATTTCGTCCGTCCACTTCGTATCGAACCGCTGATCCGATTTTGGTGCGGTTGGTCCTAAAAGTTGTGTTTTGCTCCAACTTGAGGCATATTGTCAGGGGAATCCGATCAAAAAATTTTAAGGGGTCGAAAACCCAAAAAAAAAACTGTTTTTGAGATCATGACTTTTTTTACATTTGATCGTTTTTGAGTAGTCTAGAGTTGATGTTGATTCAGAGGATTCCCTTATAGGAGGTGCACGTCACAGAAAAATTTGCTAAACGCTCGTTTTTTTTTTTTTTTTGAAATCGGACCACTCCTTCTATGCGTTTTGCTGCTGACGACGTACGGCGTACGGCGGACGGACAAAAAATTTTTATTGCAGATTCGTGTTCTAAAACCTCTGAAACGTGAAAGAAAAAATTTTCAGGGGGTGTTGTAAAAAAATTTTTCTTGATCAATTACATAGGTACATTATTTCCGGAAATAATGTACCAAAATTTTACTAAATCCTTACAAGAGGGGAGGGGGAGGGGGGGTCAAAAAATTCGAAAAATGTCCTTATTGAACGGCCCCTAATAAGTTAAAATACTTCACTTGTAACTTATTTCTCCGAAACTTATACGGATTTTTTTCAAATTGTCCAAGTGTGGAGAGTAGGATACTACTTAGTTCAGCAACAATTTAGGTTCTTCATGCCCAAAAAAGGACAAAAAACTGGGTTAAAAATCGGATTTTTGAAGTAGGTACCTATTTCCACTCGATGATTATACCTAGCCACGTAAGCACTGGCTGAGCATGTATATTAGATACCTGTTTTACATTCTTCGTGAGCTTCAACCTATGCATTATCTCTTCGATTCATTGAAACTATAGAACGTCGAGAATCCTATATTTTGAAACCAAGAACTACAAAATCGGTTCATCAGTTCAGAAGATATCTCTGCCAAAAGGCTGGTGTCGCTGTCGATGTCGGTCAGATGGGCTTGGGCAAAGCTACCAGAAAACGATACCTATTGAGGAAACTTATTGCCTGGGGATGTCGACTTCCGTAACATCTAGGCATGGGTGAGGATGAGAAAGCGTTGCCTCCCTCTATATTTTGAAATAGATATCTTCTATTTTTATTTTTCGAGTAAAATAGAGTCTGCGTAGTTACATAAACCGGTTTCAAATGCCAGTGGTGCGTGGATAACAAAAAATACTTCCGTATTTTGATGCGTACAATTTGATTATACACGATTTGATTATACTTTGACTTTTGGAGGGTGTGTAGATGAAAAATGTCAAGAAACTCACTTTGGTAATTAAAAAACTCGCCAAAGGTAAAATTATTCCAAGTTATCGGAATATAATAAATATCCACATATCCACATCCGCAAGGTAAAACAAAGATTCTAAGACCAAGAACGACAAAATCGGTTCATTTTTGTGGCCGGAAAACAATTAAATAGAAATCACTAAAAATTCAAATATATCGGAAGCACTGTGAGTTATTCAAATTCCTATCAAACAGGGTGTACCAAAGATGAACATTTCAGTTCAAGAAATTTGAGAAAAGGTTGAGAATTGAAGGAGCAATGGTCATTTTTGTTTCATGCTCACAGACGGAGCATGAAATGAAAAATCCTCGAAACACCAAGGAACCTGCCCCGAATATGACTAACCATCATCGTACCTAGGTATAGTTGGCAGAATGAGAATGATTCACGCTGATCCGCTTCGTGGCATCGCTGTTGGGACTGCAATCGCTAATGAAACCGAGCATGACAACGAGGTGGAGGGGGTATCAGTAAACTAGACGGAATGAGGCGGGGATCCCCCTCGTCGGCTATTCCCCCTCATGAAAAAAAAACCAGTGGTGCGTAGATAACACACAATTCTTCCGTATTTTGAAACGTAAAAGTGTGAAACGATTTGATCATATTTTGACTGCTTTAGAGGGTGTTTAGGCCAAAAATATCACAAAAACTCACTATGCGCATTATAAAACTCGCCTAAAATAAAAATACGCCACATTATCGGAATATATAAAATATCCTTACAATCTGCAAGGTAAAACGAAGAATAATAATAGCAAGAACGCTCAGAACGGTTCATTTTTGTGGCCGGAAAAAATAAAGTAGAAAACATTTGGAATGCAAATGTATCGGAAGTACAGCAAGTTATTGAAGTCACTTCCAATTAAACCATATTGCGGGCTATTCTAACGCTCACGTAGATAATTTTTTTTGGGGGGTTTTCTTAATAGGAGCCACACACTTACCGTATAGTTTGACTTTTTTGTCTTTGTTTTCACAGATGATAATGACGTATCCTCCCAGGTCGACCATTCTGTTTCTTTACAGCCACTAAGCCATGGCTCATCCGTCTCCCCTTTCATCTGAAACAATAAGGAAAATCGGTCAGCACTAAATTCATAGTAGCGAATATAATGCTTCGCAGTAATTGTTGTGTTGGTGAGTACTCGGCTCACTTACTCAACTTACGAACTCGATTTACAAACTCAACCCACCATCTCAACTTACAAACACAATTTACCACCTCAACTTACGAGCTGAACCCAAAAATTCAACTAAAAACTGAACTTGCAATCCCAACCCAGAAATGAGTTTTTGAGTTTTTAGTTGAACTCACTTAGGTGAGTTCATGAGTGAACCCAACTTTAAACTCAACACAGCTAACAAACTTAACTCATAAACTCCCCACTCAACTTTCAAGCTCAACTCACAATCTCAACCCACCAGCTCAACGCGAAAATTCCTCTAAAGAAACTCAACATGCAAACTCAACTCACTAACCCAACTCAAAAACTCAACCCAAAAACTCAACTTTCGAACTCAACTCACTAACCAATTTCACCAACTCAATTCCCAAACTCAACTTACAAACAAAATTAACCTAACTTGCAAACTCTACTCTGCAAACTTCTGGTGAGTCGAGTTAGTGAGCTGAGTTTATGAAATGGATTTGTGAGTTGAGTTAATTAGTTGACATTGTGAGTTGGATATTCAAGTTGAGTTTGGAAGTTCAGTTTATGAGTTGAGTTGGTTAGTTAAATTTGTTAGTTGAGTTCGTGAGTTGAGTTTGTGTGTTGGGGGTCCGAGTTGAGCTGGTAAGTCAAGTTATCGGTTGAGTTTTCAACTTGAAACTTAGTTTGTACTGTAAGGGTTGAGGTTGTGAGTTGAGTTTGAGATATGGGTTTCTAAGTTCAGTTTGAGATTAGAGTTTGAGAGTTGAGTTTTCAAGTTGATTTTGTGAAGTGAGTTTGTAAGACGAGTCTCAAAGTTGAGTTTGTGAGTTGAGCGGGTTCGTTGAGTTTTCGGGTTGAGTTTGTTGGTTGTGCTTGAAAGTTGAGTTAGTGAGTTAAGTTTTCCATTGAGTTTGGAAGGTGGGAGTTTGGAGGTTGAGTAGGTACGTGAGTTGAGTTTGTGAGTTCAGTATGAGAGTAGAGTTTGAGGGAATTTTTAAGTTACGTTGGTGAGTTGAGTCGATGAAATGGGTTTGTCAGTTGAGTTTGATAGTCGAGTCTTGTAGTTGAGTTGGTTTGTTGAATTTTTGAGTTGAGTTTGTGAGTTGAGCTTGAATGTTGGGTTTGTAAGAGGAGTTTGTTAGCTGAATTTTCGGGTTGAGTTTGTGTGTTATGGTTCAAGTTGAGTTATTAAGTTGAGTTGAGCTGTACTTTAGAACTTACTAGACTACTCACAGTTTTTCTGTGATAATGTTTTTACTTCCATATTGTTTGTTAGTTGCCTACCTATTTTGAGTATTACCTACCTATCTCGATAAGTTCCTACTAAAGCCCGTATCAGACCGTTCCCCTCCCCATCCCACAGACCGTCTGGACAGACCTATTCTTTGGTAATTTCGACATGCAAACTAATTAAACATTGATGCAGATGTGCGAAAGTAAACGTATCCATAGGATCAGCCAGTCAGAGAATAGGGAACAGGATACTATCCTGAGGATAGGGCCAGTCAGAATGCCTGTACGTGGCACAGCATAAGTAGGTAGGTATGGGTGATTTTCAGAAAAAGGGCAATTTTGATGCCCAGTTCTAGCCGTCCTATGGCAGTGATACCAATCTTTTTTTCTCTCACCCAAATAACTACCCCCTGCTATTAGGTATGCACATCACTTTCTTCTAGAAGCAATGATAAATTTTATTTTTTACGCCGAATATGAGATTTGTCAGTACCATGGGTGAATCAAAATCATTCCTGAGTGTGTGACGTTCCAACTTTTTTAGAAAAAGGGTCAGCAGGAACCAAGAGCCTTCAAATCTTGTAATAATGTACCTCCACCTATTATTTTCAAAGTTCTCCAAGTACTATTGGGTATTTGGAGGTAGCTAGGGGTATCTCAAACTTTAAATTGGAAAAATAAGTCAGTACCATGGATCAATGCATAAAATCCCCCCCTCCACGCTAATCAAACAACACTGTGGGAAGTTTTGGCCCGTCAGTTAGCCGCCATCGAAGATTTTGTTTTCGGGGCGTATTTTAATTCAGGTCAGTATCGTGATTCATGTTTTTTGCTAAATATTGGCATAAAACATTTCGCTTTTATTTTCTGTTGTCGTAGGGCTTTTTCACTATAAAAGCACGCTTCAGTTATTACCATAATATCATAATACCATCATATTATGATTCATTGAGTTGGTGGTGGAGGAGTATAAATTGCAAAATGTCAGTACCATGCAGCTATTGCGTTCCGTGGAAGTATGATTGATCCCTGAGACTGACCATAAAAGTAAAAGATTGGTTAAAAAGGTTGGTTAAAGACGTAGGTACCAACCTTATTTATGGGCATAGTTAGCAATGAGTTGATCAAATTCTTTGTGGTTGCAGGAATTGTGGAAAAAATTGAAAGAATAACCAAGCCAACTGTAGCTGTAACTTTTTTGGCTGCGCCTGAGCTATTTCGTGCAATTGCTACCTTTCCTACCCTAAGACTGTTAACTTAAAATTTATATTTTCTACAATTTTTCGTATTCTTTCAATATATTTATGCATCTTAACCAAGAATTTTTAATTTAACCCTCAGCATTGTCAGTCCCGTGGCAGTATGAAAATTGAAATTTTGCATTTCTGGCTCCAAAAAAGAGTTTGACATCTCAAAATCCGCTTAACTGTTTGTTTGCGTCCGGGGAACGAGTGAATACCGTGAAAAATGTAGTTTGGAGCATGTGGATTTTCGGAAATCACTGACGCTGAAAATTGCCATTTTTCTGAGAATCGCACGTATGATGATTTTTGGCATATGGCATTTTTGTAAATCGATTTTTCATTTTCTTGATTGATTGAAGCATTATTTTCATGGAATCCGAATCAAGTGTCACGAAAAGTTTTTAATTAATCCAAGGGGCAATAAGGTACTAACTATTTCCGGACCAGTGGGTGTACAAGGTGAGACCCTAGCCTTAGTTATCAGGTTAAAGGTCAACGCTTTAAGGGTCCCTTGAACGAAGGTCCTGGCCGTGTCTTTAACCCTTGAAAATATCGTTTACGCATCTTTCGTAGGTAAGTACTACTATCATCACAGAGGGTCTTGCACGTTTAGCAAACGAACAGGTTTAATAGGTGCCTTCTTTGCATCATCTTTTCAGTAATCACTTCCAGTAAGTACTACCGGTTTGAAATTACCACTGATTTTTTCGAAAATTTTCATTTTTTACTTTCACATTATTTACTGAGTAAATGGAGTACAATGATTTCGAAGTCGGTATTGCCAAATTGGATATTGGATCGGAGGTTCAGAAAATTGACTGATACATTTTCATTTTGAATCACTTTCCAAAAGTCAAAAGTTGTCAAAATATTTACCTAATCAATTTGTGTGAAAATTTTACTCATCAAAATATGGGATTACTGTGTGATTTCCAAGCACCAGTGGTTCTCATTTTTGATCCGAGGAGTCTCAGAAAACTAGTCCATATGAAATTTTGGCCAAAATTTAATGTGCCAGAATATGGAAGTAACGAGTGTCAACAGTGGTTCGAACAGGAGGCTTTACAACGCCCTTATGATAATGCAACTGACGAGGCACACGATTGTGAGTACAAGTCAATTCTCTGTGACTAGTTTGTACCTATAAAATTAATAGGTATCAGGTTCCTTTCTCCAAGTTCCCAAAATCATATCTCTTGCAGTCATCACGCTCTAATTCATGGTCAATTCGGTTTGTCTAATTAGATGCAAAAATATTGATACAGACTTTTCTTCAGGGTTATCAGCTTCTCAAATATTGGTAAAAAGCATAATACTAATGCCCATCAGTTTCAGAGACATTTTTGCCAAAAATTCGAAAAATCTATTTTGTCCATACATAAATTATGAACGATCTCTGTAATGGGCGGTGTCATAGGTCAGAAACATCAATGAATTCAAATGGTCTCCACAATTTCCCAGATATTGCTCATTGGATGAATCTGGAAAAACCTAACTATTAGTTACCTAGTGGAGGTTACCTAGTAGGCTGGTTCATTTTGACCGAAAATTTATTTAATTGGGCCGAGTAAATGTAAAAACGCCGATTTGAGGGCGACCGGCATCACTCTCGGTACTTCCGCCATGTTTGATCAAGATTTGCTGAACATCCTTTCTGCGTGTAGAGGATAGTATCAATAAAAAGATAACTTGTATCATCATCATTGTTGGAGGAAATGGTCTGATTTTCACCGGTCAATGTGGGCTATTGAGGGTTGAAAGGCGTTGTCATATTTTTGTTAAAATTTGCATTGTGCACTTCGTCTGCACGGTGAAAAAAAATTTAATAAAATTTTATAAATACAGTTCCCTACCTGACTATAAAGCCGCAATTATTGCCCTCCGTTTGTCTTATGTTGATCATTTCTAGTGAGTCTAATAAGATTCAGAAATGTTTTTTCGCAAAAATAAAAATTCAGCATTTTTAACACTGGATTCGCCCAAAATTTGCTGCTTTTTTTTTAAATGATGAAGTCAGTAGGAAATTTCCGTGGATTTGGGAAAAATCTATCGATAAACAGGGGAAAATCGAAGGATGAATTTTCGCCGGAATATTGCATTATTGTTAGCGTTGCAGACATGAGTACGATTGGCGTTAAACGTCCAATCGTGCGGGCGACCGCGGCGTCACGCACGGTACTTCCGCCGTACGTGCCAATTCGGAACGGGATTTTCACTTACATCGGGCGGTTCGTCCGAGCGATGTCATCTGGGACGAAGGGCGGGACATGAGGGAAACGGCGCGACGTGTCGGAGGCTGCGGCTCGGATCGGCGGCCGGGACGTGTACCGCACAACCGGATCGATGTTCGGCGGCTGGCGGCCGAATTCGAACGGCAACTGGGCGAGGGATCCCGAATTCGACGCGCTCGATAGGTACGCGGCGGTATTTCGAAGGGCCCGGAGCCGCTGGGGGATGTTCCCGAAGGACTGAGGCCAGCAGCCAGGAGACGTTGGGAGGCCGCCACCGCCGTCCCTCAGATCAATACGGGGGCGGCACAAGGAGGGAGATCTGTGCAGAGGCGTTTTCGCCCGCCGCCTCCGCTTCGGATCCGCCGCCGCCTCTAGCCTCGGCCCCCACCGGCGGTCACTGGACCAATGGCAACTGGCTGGACCCAAGGCAGCCCGATGGATTTTGCGAATTTGACGCCGCGTACTCCGCCAAATTTTCCTAGGCGCGTGATACACGAAAGAAATACTCGCCCGCCGAATTCGCTTTTAACTATGCGCGCCTGCAAATTCGTATAAATAGAATTAAAAATAGGTACTTTATCGAGGCTGACTTTTGTCAAGCGAACCCCGATCGACTATTTTCCGGTAGACATTTTGCTGAAACCGGTGACTCGCAGGTAACACACAATACTTAACATTTCCAGAGGCAGCCGCAGAAGGGGCGAAAAGTTGAAAACCAATCGCTGTAAAAATTTGAAAAAAAAAAACGGAAGATTCATGCACTGGAAGCCTACGACAATATTTTTCTTAAGAGCTATAACGATCAAATTAATTCATCATTTCGACAAAGAAAAAATAAAATGGAAAACATTTTAACCCTTTCAGTCCCGCTCGATTTCTATTGAACCAAAAAATTTGTAGTTTTGCACACAGCCTCCTACTGGCCTGAATAGAGTGCGGGTACAATTTCATCGACCTAACCCAATATTTCGGAAGTAGCGTGAGTAATTGAAATGTCGACAAACAGGAAGAATTGACATCGGTGTCGACTAATTCATAGCGCAGGAAACTTGAAACCATGGTTTCAACTGCAAATTGTACGTAGAGAGCACACAATACTTCCATATTTTGATACGTACTTTTTTGAACCAAAGTAATTTGATTTTGACTAACTTGGAGACTACAATGATAAAAAAAAAACACTGTGCAAATTTTAAAACTTGCCTAATTGGTTGTCGGACAATAACAATATCCATGTATTCTACAAGGTAAAACAAAGATTTTTAGGCCAAGAACGCTCAAATCGGTAAGTTATTGTGACCAGAAAAGCACACTAGAAGTGCTGATACATTGGAATACAGTTTAAGGAATATTTACTAAAATCCTGTGCTAATCTCATGTATTAAGATACGTCATTCCTGCTAAGTTGCCGGACTTGGAAATTTTATTGCAAATACTACATAATGTAAGGAAAATTGTGAGTTACAGAAAAATTGGTGGTAGGCACAGGTACCTATTATGTTTTGCTCAACCACACCCATCTTTATTTATTTTCATTTATTGGCGTTAAAATTTCACAATAAAAAGCTTAGTTTTCTAGCTGCTTTTGAAAAACAATGGAAGATTGGCTTTTTCTTCATTTTGTTTTCATCGAAGCTTGAGGATTTGACGATTTTCCCTAGAAAATTAATAATAAAAAAAAGGCAGCTGAAACGTTCTTAGCGTTTACGATTGTTCCAGCCTCTCTAACGAAACCGAGAAGGTGGGGATATTGGTGATATTTTCGCTAGGCATGAAGCGTTTTGTGAATTCTTTCCTTTCTCTCCTTCCTCAATAATATCATCAAAGAACAACAATAAAAACAAATTAGTGTCTTGTTCGCTCAGAGAGGCGTAAGTTTCTCGAAATTGTCCAACGATCGGAGTAAGGGTGCGTGGGTTTGGTGTGCGAGTGAATTTTGTTTGGTGCGTGGGAAGATGCGTACTGATGTAGGCGTACTATAATGCGTAGGCTTCTACCCTTGCAAACACAGATGAATATTCTGTCTACCGTCTTGATTAGCCAGAACCTTAGGCATCCATATTACACCAATCCAAGTGCCATTATTGTTATTAAATGAAATATTATTTACCATTTTATGAACGAGATGCATGTTGCCAATGTGAGTTACATAGGTAGGCACTTATAAATTGTGTGTGTTGTTCGTGCCCGCATATAGATGCACTATAGTGCATATCTGATATGAGATCATATATGATTTCACCAACTACAGGTACCTATTTTTAAATAAGTAAAAAATTTGATGGTGAATTAATTAGTTCTTCGAGCTATAGGTACCTAACCTCTGAGTATCTTATGTAAGCAAGTCATGAAATGTTCGGAAAATCTTACGGTCCGCAAACCTTTAAATATTGAGTTTTGCAGTGATTTCTGTTCCGCAACTTGGAAAAAATGACGCATAATATGAGAAAAGTTCATCATCTTAGTAAGATGCGTAATTTTAACTAACTCAAGCTACCTTGAAATGTATACATTTAGAATCTAAAATTTATAATTATAAGTACATCTACAAAATCTCACTATAGTCTTCATCATATTTTTGCCTTCCTTGAAATGTTTCACCGTTTTAGGACATTAATACATACAAGGATAAGGAAGAAAAAAAAAACGCTAAAAAATGTCCATTTATTTGAAACATTTCAAAAAATACAAACATGAATGTGTAACATCTGGATAACGGCTGGATAATTATGAACAATCCCATGATGAGTTCATGATGTTAGTCATTTAAGGTCCCTCCCTTGGCTAATTGTTGAGGGGTTGTCAAACCATCGCGTCCCTTGCCCATACCAAATAATAAAAATAATAATAATAATAATAATAATACACAAATTAGTCCATTTCTCAGCTGCCGAATCAGATAAAATCTCAAGCGGTCTAAATATCCCCTCGCTGCAACACCAGAAATGAAAGCGGCTAGCATGAACATGAGAAACATGTCAAATTCTGCGTCCTCTTTCGCCTTCTCCGAATCCACCAAGTCAGGGTCGCTCATTTTCAGATTAGTCCTGCGGACACCAAAAGCCAAAATCATAAATTAAAAAAACCAGTGGAACCTAGACAACACACACTTTTCATTTTTGGATGGGTACGTAAATTGTAAACACAGTAGGATTAGGTATATGTTGACTACTTTCGAGGTTGTCTAGGCCAAAAATATAAAAAGCTCACTATGCAAATTTTACAATCGCCAAAAATCAAAATTCGTCAAGTTATCGGAATATAAATAATACGTAGAAGTAGAAATTAAGATAGCGCTCACACTAGAGATCGCAAATGGTGGGCGCAAAACTATTTTTCCTGAATCGAGCGCAAAATGTGAGGAATAGAGTTATGTCCATGCATTCCTATGCAGTCAAAAAATAATGAAATCAGTGGGGGTGGTCAATCAGTTGGCAGACACCGAAACTCAGTCTCTAGGCTAGATAATCTTACTGAAATTTTGGTGTTGGATTCTCAAGGTTTGGAGGCCTCAAAAATTTAACGCCTATGTTTGAACCATTCGTGGTCAAGAAAATTTCACCACCTACCTACCTACCTACTATGATTAATAATATTAATCATTAACATGTTATGTTATTCTACGATAGGTAAGTACTTAGTAAGTACTACTTACCTAGGTTTTCCGTTGTCGACTGCTTTGTAGGCTCCAGACGCTTGCCACCAAATTGTGTATCACAGTAACTCAGCTATCGAGGCAGAGCGCAGGACGACAGAACGACGAGGAAATTATGTCTCCCCATCAGAACCCCCATACCAACCCTAACCGAAAAAAGGATAAGGAACTGATGCTGTCTTATCGCAGTTGTCTCTCTCTCTCTCTCTCTCTCTCTCTCTCTCTCTCTCTCTCTCTCTCTCTCTCTCTCTCTCTCTCTAGCCGAGTTTCTAAATTATTCGTTATTGGGTTGTGGATTATAGGCTTGGTTTGTCATAATAGCATTTCCAAATCCAATTGAGAAATTTTCGAGTCGAATTACTGACTTTTTTAAAGAAATTGAGAACTGTCCAAAACAATTAGAAAAATTCCGACGCCGAATTGAAAACGTTCGATATGGTTCGGGAAATTCCAACTTAGATTTGGAAAATTCTCAATTCGACTTGAAAATGCTAGACTTGGCCCACGGTCGTTCAATGAACATAACTTCGCACAATCATGCGCACCAGCTATCTCATTCAATTTTTGAGATAGCTAGTGTTACCACATGAGCAACAATAATCACACATGCAGTCCTAAGTCCGATATTCCCGACGATGGACTCTCTAGCGCTTTCGTCCTTACTGTTCTCTTTCCAATAGAATCGAGATCGGCATTGACCGGTCGTTAGGTGGGGCCGGACGTCATAGAGCTCGACGTACCTATTTCGATCAGGAACCGAGGGCAAAAAGATGTCAGTTGGGTAAAAGCGACGAAAAATAGTTTCATCGTCCTTGAAAATTAGAGCTCGGTTGAGAAGATTTTAATTGAGTAAATAGTTCTAATTTTCTAGAGTTATGTTTTTTTTGGGCCCACACTTCTGATTATTAGGCCTATGTATTACGGGCAGGTGGGTAAAGGCTAATTCTTCATGCGATTTTCCATCCTTTGGCACATGGGTGAAAGAAAAGAGAAACGCTGACTATTACGTTAAATACAATTTATCACTCGACTTTACTTACACTAAGTACACAGGTACCTTCAGAGTGTCATAGATACAGCTGAGTGCATTCTAGATCATCATTATTTGGCAGGTTATTGAATTTAATTATAATATCATTCAAATCTTCCTTCCAAATCTCTTTGGGCATGCACCAGTTCTTCAGCCAGGCGATCCCTTCTCCGTTGTTTTCGTTTGATCAACTTTTCCTTTATTTTGAAGCCGGCGACAATACCAGCGATGAAACCGACCAAGACGCTGACAAACCATATTCCAGGAAATGTTCCGTCGGTATCCATGGCTCATGGAGTAGCTGGTGATTAACTGCTCCAGCAAATCCTAAGGACGAGAGAAAAAAGCAATTTTCACCTTTCAATTAATCATTCTCCATGCGAATTGAAAAATTATTTAATTGGGCGTTTTTCTACCTGGGAATACTGACGTGGAGACGTCTACGTGAATTTTTCTGCATAATATATTAATACCTTCTATTTCCTATACACATAAATTTTATGTGTCACTTATAAGTGATAGGGTAGTGTTTAAGCGATTAAGAAGTGAAGATTTGCCTGAAGATTGTCCATAATTCTTTAATTTACACTTCCATTACTTACTAAGTAAAGGGAAATATTGTGTTCATCCTAAAAATCGAAAATCGGAACGAAGCTTCAGAAATTATTTTTTACTTACCTATACACTTTAACTCAGAATCACTAGGTACTTCCTGTTTGTGTGTCAGTGATCATTTACGGAAATTCCCATGGCCCCCTCAATTCTCAATTTTAACCGAAATTCAAATTATTCACAGTACTTTCGATATATTATCACTTTTATTGTTTTCCATATTATTATTTTCTGATCACAGAAATGAACAGATTTGAGCGTTCAGGGTCATAAAATCTCTGTTCTACCTAGCAGAATACGTAGATATTTTTTATTTTCCGATAACTTGACGTATTTTGATTTTAGGTGTTTTTTGACATTTTTTATCCAAATAGCCTCCAAAGAAGTCAAAATATAATCAAATTGTATACAAAATTTACGTTTCAAAATATGGAAGCGTTGAGCGTAGATAGCACCATTGGTTAAACTGAAGGTATATTATTCTAGGTTTATTTCAGACTGATTTTAAAATTGCACTCTCAATTGCATTCTCGCACCACGCAATCGAGACTGGACACGAGTTCGACATCGACCCGTAATAATAATAATAACACTTGATAAAGCCTGATGCCTACAATTCTTCATTTCATCATTTTACAATAGTTAATTAACTGTACTTACCCATTAAGAGCTATGCAGCAACAGTGCATGGATTCTTATTGTTAAAGATTTTCGTTTCTAGTTCCAATCATTTCCCACCATGTTTCCTGACGGTGTTCACTCACACCTGGTGGTCTCGGAGTATGTTTGCAAAATTTATTTTCCATAAAATGATGAGCGATTAGAGTCCCTAGGTTGCTGCCGTTTGTTAATTGTACCACTGTTGTCTTTAGGCCATGATGATGATTGAATAAGCAATCGAAAGCTCGGCAAAAGAGGGGTCTCGTTCCGTTTGACCCCAACCCCGATCAGCAGACTACCAAGACAGACCTCTACAATCTCGTCCAACCCTAACTTTGATGGGACACAGCACTTCCATGATAGGTACCCTGTTAAGTCTTTGTGTTGATCCTCTCCTTGGGTTGATATGCTGGGGTGTTAGTAATCTTTTTACTTATTGGGTCGTCCTAAAATACCTAATTATACCAATATTATTCGGTGGTACTTACCCGGGTTTTTCCGATCCCCGCCAACAAGTCAGGTCATCCGCAGCGCAAGTGCAACAGCCACTTCAGTCAGCCTTCGACTCGAATGTGAACTTCCAGGAACCCCCCGGTCTTCAGGCACCCCAACATGCAGCGTCAGCGATGACAGTCGGTTCCGTTCTTTATGGTTCTTATCTGAGTAGGAGAGCAGCCTTCTCGATATTTTTCGCTCCATTTCTCCACGCTAAAGATCGATGCTCATTGTAGGACTTGAAACTAACTTCTAGGACTAAAAAGCGTTTCTAAAAATTTTCGAAATAATCAATGAAAGTTGATCACGGTCAGTGGGTAAGGTACCAGCAAAGAACAATATTTTTTCTTTTACTTACCTCGTGTGTCAACTGACTGAATTTACTTCAGTACCGGGGAAGGGAAGGTTAGGTAAACACATCATGATAAAGTGAGTTTCAGGACGAGTACAGTAAATAGGGTAAGAAGTATTATTTTTTCATATTCATTTTTATTAAAGACTTTCTACACAGCCAGATGATAGGATAACGTTAATTTTTCAATTGATTACACCCTTGAAAAAACATTTGGTGGAATACCCATCGAAAAAAAATCTGAATCACTGATTGGCCAAGGTGTCAGAACTTTATTCGAACTGACTAAAAAAGGCAGCGAAATATTTTGTCAAATCGATCGAGCTTGAAGATCGAGGTCTTTTTGAGCATCTGCCAGTTTTTGAGCTAAACGATCTCTTCTCCATTTGCTATAGCGGATTCTCCATTCTTTCGCCTTATAGCCGATGACGACACCAGCAATGAAACTGAGGACGATCGCTGTTCTCATTACAGCTTGGTCCTGATCCACCATTGTTCGAACGGGTTAGAGTATTTTTTCCGACAGTCCTACAAGAAAAACTCAAATTACTTTTTTGGCCAAGCGTTTGAAAACTGTAGGTAGTAGGGAAATGCTGCGATGAACCACAAAGTCATGTATATGTGGCCTCGATGAAAAAAATTACCTACGCGGAAAATATCTCAGCTATTTTTACAGCTCTAGAGAAAAATCACAACTTGCTTCTACAGAGAATGGAAGAATTCCAGCTATTTTGTTGGTTGGAAAAAGCCTGAATTCTTTTCTCAGAAGTATACTTGACAAAAATTCATCACTGATGAATTGGCTCTAGTTGCCGGTGGAACACTCCCGTGGTGAACTCTATAAGTTCCGAAAGGAACCATTCACGGCCGGTTTATTGACAAAATTTATCGACCCAATATCCAAGGAAGCTTCAGTGGTATAAATACGAGAAATTTAACTGCAAAACTCTCATTGGTATTGGGAGATCTCGGGTGGATAAATTTTGTCAATAAACCGGGCCCGAGAGGAGGATCTCAAATAGATCGAGAGCTTAACAAATTGACTGAATTACATTTCAAATGACCTTGTTGGAACTCGTCAGTTTATGGATCATACGCTCCCAGAGGAATTACTTATAAACCAATAGGTGTTGCTACAAATAGCAAATTATTCTGAATAAAATTCAGTGTTCATCAAACCAGCCATCGCATTAGATCAATCTCTCTGAGACTTTACATTATTAGCTGCAAAAAATCCAAAAAGGGTGTCAGGTCGACTCCCTTTCAACTTCTCCAGACCTCAATCCCATTCCGTGGACGAACTACATGTTTAGAGAGGCTGTAATTATTAAAAAATGAATTCCAAAAAAAAAACTTCTTATGCGTAGCAAGAAGAGAGATTTTGAATTATAACAATTTAAAAAACTACCTATTCTGAATTGTATGGAGAGTTTTGAACTCCTCAAATTGGATGAGGGAACAATCCCGAACCTACAAATTTATAAAATTGACATAAGGTTTTTGACATTTTAAAATTGATTTTAATTATAAATACTTCACTACGATTTGGAAGAGTTACGTCGTGTTTAGGCATAAGTCAAAAATTTCATCAATCTTCCAACCAAATATCGACGGAATATCACAGCTCGTGATGTTTGATTTACTTACCTACTACAACAGCCCTTGCATACTTTTTCCCGGGTTTTACCGGAATTTGGAAAAATGATTTCACACTCTTATTGAAGATAGAACACCAATCGCCACCTACTTTCGCTCCACAAGTTCAGCATGGCATGACGTGCAAAGTATTGGGGTAGAAAGGTGGCGTACAACAACAATTAAAAATATTTCTCCTTGATGTAAATGATGTTGATATAGTAGGTGTATTCCGGGGATAATATAATATCAACTTCTACTCATTGCAGCACTGCAATGATTTTTTTGTAAATCGGTACCTGTGTATGTTCATTCAAACTTCCGCTGGTAGGTACCTAGGATCTAACCTCTCTCTCCCTTCTATGATGGGTACTATAGTAAGGCATTATCGGATCCAACAATTAAAATATAAGTATATTAATTTGGTGAGGCAATTGATTGAGACTTACTAAAAGCAGTAGGTAACTTTCAACATTCTTACCCGTAGAGCGTCTTTGAGAAACTTCGTTCAGGTTGTTGATTTAAGTACTACCTTCCAAACCTACGTACTTATGATTATATCGTAAATAATATGAGAATAAGAACAAATGAGTTTTACTGCGCAACATTCCTGTTTTTATGCCTTTATTGCATTAGTTGTGCGGAGGATAATAAACAAATAATTTTATTGTCATTCCTGTTTTTGAGATTTGTTCTTTCCCTGTTTCTCAAAGAAGTTTTGTAAGGTTAGGCATGGGTTAACCTAACCCGGTTGGCCACTGTTGCCAGTTACTTCTACAAAGTCCCATATCCTTACGGTACTAAACCGGGGGCAAAATTTTCTACCGAGGCAACCGTGAGAAGTTAAATTATCCTCTTCCAGGTTATAAAAATCAGGTTATCGCACCTTCGGCTTGTGTTTGTTGATGTTGATGCTTGTGGTTGTGCTTGGTCGCTTGAACTTGAAATCATCATCATTCAATGCATTGGCGTCGGATTTTCTAATGTGATTTGCTGAAGCTAAACTGGAACATAAATACTTGCTCAAAGTAATAAAATATTGATGATATTACTTATTGCTATTTTACGGTAATGTTGGTAAATTACCAGTAGTAAGTGAATAGTAGAATCTACTATTTTTAGAGTCTATATAGTTCAGCGTGACAAAAAATCACCTTTTTTGAAAAACTTGCCATTTTGGAGATGGCCGGGTTTGCAACTACACGACACAATTAAAACCATCTACATCTAAAGAGTTTAGATGTAGATGGTTTTAATTGTGTCGTGTAGTTGCAAACCCGGCCATCTCCAAAATGGCAAGTTTTTCAAAAAAGGTGATTTTTTGTCACGCTGAACTATATAGACTCTAAAACCATTCTTTTTGCCTTCAAGGGCACATAAGGGCTGAGTGTTTGAAAACATATTCTTGAATGGCTTGGGCATGTGGAGGGGGGGGAGTTATTCACAATCTTATCTTGGATTTGGTCGTTTTTGAAACTCATTCTGGAGTTGGCCGTTTTTGCAGCAAAATCAAACTGAGGTTTTGCTGAATTTGATGTTTCAAAACCGGCCAAATCCAAGATAATTCAAGAATATGTTTTCAAACACTCAGCCGTAATGTGACCTAATGTGGCAAAAATAATGTATTTACAGTCTATCTAGTTAGCGTGGCAAAAATCACCTTTTTTGAAAAATTTTGCATTTTGGAGATGGCCGGGTTTGCAACTAAAAGACACAATTCTGCAACTCTCGCGGGTTTGGAGATGGCCGGCTATGAAACTCATGAAAAAGAGGATTTGGCCGTTTCTGGAGCACATCATGATTTTCAAACGCTTGTCCAACAGAGATTCGGCTAGTTTTAACATGGTTTCTTAGTTCCGATCCATGGATCATGTGTATTAGGACTCATTAAGGAGAAAAAACGCATTTCCGAAAATTAAGTTGGCCGGTTTTGCAACTACACGACACAATTCATCTCACTTTTACGTTTTGATACTTTTTTAGGTAAGAGCCCCTATCTACCTATCTTCTTGTTAAATCGACTGAAGACTTGTCAGGATGGCGGATAATCCTTTCGTATTTACTCGTGCGAATTGCGAAGTCGTAAGCGAATTCGCTCGGACAAACTCCGCCTTGAAACTGACGATGGACCGTCAAACTCACTGGAATAAAATGACGGTAAGACGGCGGCGAATGGCTATAAAAAAAATGATCTTCAGATTTATTATTTTTGAGGAGCCAGGCCGGTGCACTCTTTGAGTTGTGGTGAGCAGGTCCGTACCCAGAGGAGGGCCGAGGAGGCCGTGCCCCCCCCCCCCCCCAAAAATTTTCTGGAATTCGTTCACATAAGTACTACGAACATGATATATTTTTCTGATTTATCCGAATATCTGATTTAAGTTTGCAAATCCACGTAAAAACCCCTATTGGGCAAACCCCTGCATGTAGACAACTGAGAAGGAGTGTATCGTTGTGACTTACGAGTCGAATTCTTTCTGACTGAAAATGCAACGATATTTCGGCTAAAAGTGGATCTTTTAAACATTGAATTTGAATTTCAGATCAAACAAGGAGCGCGTATGGATAAAGACACAGTTTTATCCACGCTGGTTAACGCGATAGCGCCCCACGAAATTTTCCCAGTTTTTGTGAGTGTTTCGTCTCAAATCTTCAGAAAATATCAGGCGTACACATTAATTTAGAGTTAATTCTTCTTCTGTTTTATTTTCTCAGTGTGAGCGTTTCAATTAAACGCGTTTTTTAAAGGGGCTATGCGACAATTTTGAAACTTTAGAGAAATCGCAAAAAACTGTCCCATGTCTCCAAAACGGTCTAAATCTCCAATTTTTGTTGGTGTTCCGATACATTGAGACATTTCGAATTTTCTCCTAGAATTTCTGACTTTTTTAGCAAGACAAAGTGTATCAAATTGTAATTTAAAGTTTGCTTACATAACCCTGTTAAAAAAACTTTTTTTGGGTATTGAAATAATTTACAAAAACAGCTTCATTCATTGGGGTATTTTTGGTCACTAAATAAATGAAAAATACAGCAAAATCCTCCAAAAATGGCTCATAGCCCCTTTAAAAAAAACGCGTTCAATTATTCTTACATTAACTGATGGCAGCTCCTCCATCAGCTACGTATCTCCTGAACTTACAAACATCACCCAAAAGTAAAAGTTGGATTATATGAAAACCTGTGATATCCAGGCTCTGGGATGCCTATTGTTGTACTCATTGTGGAACACACTATCGAAAGCACGACTTCAACATTTTCCTCCTGCTCTTATGTGAATAATTATTTAACGTTTTTTATAGTCCCCCATTTTGTCATCCGTTAACATCATTTGTTTATTTCAGTACCAAATTGAAGATAATGACTCGTTCTTTCTATTTCGTCATGGATTTTCCGCTGTTATTCTTCTCTTGGAAAGAAAAATGTGCATCGCCGATCCCGAGACTCACGAAAACGTAAGTTTTTTTTTATGAATCGAAATGTGAATGAGTGAAAATATTTTCTAAAGCTCCGAACTGATTTTCGATTTTAGGACGATTGCAATACTTCCATTTACTTCGTAAATATGGAAGTAAAACCTCTCGTGTATGGTCAGCTAACCACCCGTCTAATGATTTATGAGTACAATTGAAAAACCGCCTCCCATTTAGCTACTTGGTTTTAAAAATGACTCCCGTATTTTCACAATTCAGCATGTAAACGACCCAAAAAAAAAAACTGAGAAAAGTGAATTCCGATTTCAGATTGAACTCATCATCACCGCTCAATACAAGACGTTCAATGAATTACCTTACGACCCGGTTGAGGAAATTGAAAAAGTAATTCGTCGAAGGATCGTCAACGAGAAAACAATCGATTTGAGAAACCTGAAAGAAGAGCCAGGTGAGTGACGTTAAACGTGTGACAAGTCGGTGCAGAAATGTGTTCAACCAGGGGAGAGAAAAATATTTTTACTCAATTTTTCCGTTCTTTCGAACGCTCTTTTCCAGAGATGCAACATATCTTTTGTTCCTTTTTGGTCACGAAATTCGCCAGCATCGTATTCGATTCCATCTTTAAACATATTAAGGTAGAAAACCTGATGCTGTCGCACAACGGGATCACCAACCTTCGATTTCTAGAGAGGCTGGCGAAGTCGAGCCTGAAAGTATTGGATTTACGGCACAACATGGTACTAACTAAAAAAGCAATATACTATCGAATTGATTTTCTCAATCGTTGATCATAACTCTCAGAATCTGATATTAAGGATTAGCCGATAGTATTTCTTTAGCATTAATTTTTACATTTTTTATATTTTATTTTTTTCTGGCTATAAGAATTTGAGGATTTGAGCGGTAACGGTTTTATAATCTTGGTTTTACCTTGCAGAATACGTGGATATTCATTATAACTTAAATATTTTGATTTTAGACTAGTTTAAAAATTGGCATACCTAGTGAATTTTTTTGATATTACGTCATCTTAAGTTCTGATACCGCCTATTCCACATTTTTGTCAAAATGTGTTTATTATAATATAATATAATAAAATATTATTTTGCGCATGGCGCGGCTCTGCCGGAACGATAGGAACAATCGGACACGAAGCCATCATGATACAGATACTAACTTTTCAGAAAGAATCGCGTGATGATATGATGAGAAATAAACAGTTTTTTGTCTCCCGAAAAATGAGTCAATGTGGATTAGGTGGTATCAGAACTGAAGTGAAGATTTTTTACCTAAACAGACTCAAAAGTGGTCTAAATATAATCAAGTTGCGTCAAAAATTTACGTCTTAGAATATAAAAGTATTGTGTGTTATCTACGCACGGCTGGTTTTTGACGCATTATTTACAAAATCTTTCCCTTCTCCTAAAGAGCTGATGAAAAAATTCAATCGCAGCCTGAAATGTTTCTAGTGTTCTAAATTTATTGAAAAGGCAAAAAAGCTGGATATGGACCAGAAATTGTGGAAATTTATTGCAGGTTGATTTTTACAGCTCAAGATCAGAGATTTTGGAACCGTACCCAGAAACCTGAACGTTGAGCATTTGCTTCTAGCTGGGAACCCGATGGTGAGCGAGTACGAATCCACTCAACGCTTTATCGACATTATGACCAAGCGGGTTCCCACTTTGAAGAAAATCGTAAGTATTCTTACGATTGCGAGGTGAGGAAAGTCGTGCATTTCTAGAATTTCACACGTTTTTCTCTCGCAGGACTTCATCCCTGTCCGCTCGTTCGTTCAGAGGATTTCGGACATCCCTATATTCCTGTACGATCCGTCTTACGAGTCCTTTGTAGACCATTTTCTATTCCACTATCACGGCCTTTACAAAAGGGACAGAAAGTCGTTGGCGATTATGTATCACGACAATGCGACTTTCACAATTTGCAGCATGCTCAAGCCCGTCCATGTTATTCCGCCGCACACATCATCATTGTGAGTGCCGTAAAATATTGTCGAAATTATTTTCATTTTCATTCGATTTTCCTATTCATCAGAGCAATAAAAACGAACTTCAACATTTTTCAGCTCGACAGAACTCAAGAAGCTTGACCACAATTTGTTCAAGAATACAGATATGATCAAGAAGTACAACAATGTTTTCCACGGTCGAGAACGAATAAAACAGGCTCTTCATTTCGCCCCAGATGTGGACTTCGGTTACTCGACCTTCTGTGTTGATGTTCCATCTATTGTGAGTGTAGGATCATGATTGCTCCATCGTGCTTTCTCTCCTGAAGTTCAAAAAAATAGTTATGAGATAACTTTTACACCATTGAGTACGTAGTAAGGGCTCCATGGTGCAAGGGGCACTTGAATAGGTAGGTGCCTAAGCTCTACTAGCTGAGGGTGAATTGATCAGCTGTAGGCTACATCAAGGTAGAACGATCGCATACCCAGGGCCCAAACAAGGAATACCGCATAGGTCGGCATTTCCCCTCTTGCCTTGTCTGCATATGAATGCTTGTAGATCGGCCTAGTCATAATCCTACTACCCCAGCTATATTGCCCCGTGTACCTTTTGCATTGGCCAATCGGCCTCTTACGGAATAATTTGCCTTCACGATCGTTAGTTTTTTTAATGTTTCACTTCATTACCCCCTGAAGAAGAGAGATGTTTTGACGATTTCCTATGAAAGCTTTTATCGTATTTTCAGAACAGTCAAAGCGCTACCATCTGCTGTTCGGGTATTCTCCAACCGACCAAAATGTCGTTGGGGAAGCAAAATCGTTTTTCCCGAGTCTGGGTTTTAATACCTTCAAAAACTGTGCCCGGCGAATGGAAAATCTCCAACGACATGTGGACTATTGGCGAAAGTTACGCAGCCTCTGAGGTGAGATTGAGGGCCGCATCCAGCAACGTCGCTTTGCGTGAACTTGGACACCAAAGCTCAGGACTTCGCGAAAATTATTTGGAAGTTTTCGGACGCTGAATACTCCAAACTAAACTACTCGAACTTAAACTGACTTCAACTCGATACGTACCTGTGATACGCATACAATGTGACCATCTACCTCCAAAAACTCCCTCTCGTATTCATGAATTCAATTTCGAGGGTTGTAATGATAGCTATTTTTAAAATCGACTACTTCACGCCATCAACTGCTTGAGCAGAGACGAACTTCTGAAATCAGAGTATGGGCATTGTACAATGGTAAAATTTACCATTGCATATAATGCACATTGTCATTATAAAAATCCGTCATTTTGAGCACTGAAAGGAGAAAACTCGTGGCGTCCTAAATCCTAGACTTCTGGTCGTAAATTGAAACAATAATAATTATTATCATCTGAAGTACCGCCTACTTTCGTTTTTATTCATCTGTCAAATAATGGAGCTAAGGGCTGGTGGTTAATTGACAATTGAATCCATCAGATATCCAAGGAAGCTGCTGATACAAATTACCAGTGAGATTTTTACGTTGAAATTTTAAGTCATTGCCGCCGTGTGAAGTTTATCTGAAGCTAGATATCGGATGGATAAGTTTTGTCATTAAACAGGACTTAGAAGAGCTTCTCTGCCACCCTATGTACCTGAGTTGTAATGGATGATCTCTTATGATGTGACCTCTTATTGGTTTCCATTAACACTTTCAGCCTATGGACCCTGGCCTGAATCCGAAGATAATTGAAGGAGATTTCGCCCCAATGATCAACCCTCAACTGAAAGACCGGACATATCTTACGAATCTAGTACAAAAACTGACAAAAATGAAAGCTGAATGGGTTGAAAGGTAAGTGGTATGGAAATCGAAGCAATTTCTACTGTCATTCTGACCGTTCGTAATTTTTCGCTCAATAATTTTTCATCTGCAGATTCCTCGAGGAAGCTGACTGGGATTTGGAGTTCACCTTGCAATCATTCACCGACCAATTCAAAGCTGACGTGATCCCAGTGGACGCTTTTGAAATTCCTGCCAATAAAGCCGAGATGTTAGGTTAGTACGTGACAATCTCCACAGGACATTATTTTACGCCTCATTCCGAAATTTTCAATTTTATCGCTACTTCTCTTGTTTCAGAACCTCTGATTAAAGCCCTTGTTCAAAAACAAGTTCATCTCCTGGGATCCGGAGTTGTCTGAAATCCCATGCCGGAAAAGACCAGTATTGTCATAACCTGGCGTAAATTCTTAATTATAGATAATTTAAATAAACTTGAACGATTTTCATCTTTTGGTTCAAACGCGCCTGTTACCTCATAAACCTCGGCTCTTGTGCGGGTCGAAAAACCGGCGTTTTGGAGGCGAATCGGTTATATTTACAAAACCTATGTACAACAAAACATGGAACAAAAACAAATCAAAGTGCCAGTAAATTTTCCTTCATTCGGTTTCTCTCATATCTACATAACAGTTTCACAGATCACAGAAGTTGTTCTTGGCTGTGGGCAGACAAGTCTAACAAACGCCACGCGGCTCTCGGATCGAGTTCCGCCGGGTCGCGGCACAGGACCCACACGTAGTTGACCCGGAGGACCTTCTCTTCGTCGCCTTCGACGACATTGCCGTTGGCATCCTTCACACAGAGGATCTGCTGCGAAGTGAAATTGATCACAAGGACCGGCCCTTGCTCCATAACCTTGCCCATCACCAAATCCACGTTGTCGATGTCCAGAATTTTCGAAACGAATTTGTACTTGAGCGTTTGCGCTTGTTTCACTGGCGTCGAGAGGAGGTTGTAGGGCCCGTCGTGACACCAGTCTCGGAGTATTTCAAGATCGCCGCGAATCATAGCTTCGAGGACGTTGGGTATTATGTCTCGCTCGCATTGCTTCAGGAACTGCCCCTTATCGAAACTGGGATCCAACTTGCAAAGTTCGGTCAGAGTTTCTGACAGTTCGGTCTTCTGGAACAGGCCGCCCATCACCTCAGAAACTTTGTCCGTCAACGTCCTCGACGCCCGGATAAGCGGATTTTCACTTTCGTCGTACTTGATTTTCCAATCGATGATTTTATTTACGTAGGGATTGTTGTCTTTGAACTGCTGCCAGCTTTGGTAGAATTTCGAGTCTTTATGCAACTCTATGCCGACTGTTTCAGTATCGGGGGCCACCACTTTGGCGTCGACGAACGACTCGACTCTTCGCCGAAGTTTGGACGGCGATTGGTACACCCGGGAATGGATACCCCCTTGGTCAAGTTCTTGTTTGACAGCTGCAGCAGTTTGGCTGATCGTTTGAAAGGCCCCGGTTTTGCCAATCTTCTGCCCGGTCTCCGATATAGTTTCAGCGGCTCCGCGTGCTGATTTTCCTATGCCAGCACCGATTTCGCCTGGTGGAAGAAAATAACGGCTCATTCACAAAGTGCAACGGTTTTTGATTGGTGCAGTCAATGTAAATTGGACTATGAGTATGCTAGGCGGACCTGCTTTTTTTGCGAGTTCCGTCTTGCTAGCTTCTTCAAGAACATCGCTCACTTTTCCCTTGAGCGAATCAAGTCGCTCTTTCAGCACTTCTGAGCTTCGAGATGCTTCTGATTCCACAGTACGGAACTTGGTTCTGCATCAAGTCAAGTAAAACATTCATCATCACGTTTTTCACGTGGAATAAGAGAATCGTCTTTAGGAACATTTTTATCCAAGAGTGAATCAGGAAAAAAAAATTTTTCACCTGGCTTTTTGGAGAGCGTCGGAATGCTCCAGTTTCTCGGCTTCCTCGCGAAACTTTTTCAAACTCTGTTTCATCTCCTTGTTTTTCGCCATTTCCTGTTGAATATTCTCGATGAGTTTGGTAAAAAAGTTGGGCCGCCCTCCTGAGCCATAGCGAAGATTCTGCAAAAAGTATAAAATTTTACTTACGCAATTTAACCTTTCCTTGTTTTCAACAAGCATGCACACCAGTGAAATGAAGAGAGCGAGCACGATTCTCACTGAATTCTCAGAGCTTCCCAGTTCACTGAATTCCCCATTATAAATGGAGAAACGAAATGAGTGACCCAAAATTACTTACAATATTGTACGCATGATGGGCGTTGATGCCAATCAACACATTGGATCGAAGAGGGGCTTGAGAACCTCGTGCCAACATTATCCGAGGTATCTGAGGACAAAAAGCATAGGGAAAACATTACTCGTTACCAGGAGACTTACCAGCAAGAATTCCAAGCCTTGAAGTTCAACCAAGGGCCCGTTTATCAATTATTTTAAAGCTAGATTTATCTTACATTAACTAATTTCCAAGAAATTTTCAGTATGACGTTCAATGAAAATATGTTCAAGGGCCCGTGGATGAATCATGCTTTAAATGAATTGATAAACCGGCCCTGAATTTTGCAAATCTCAGCATATTTTTTTCTTTTGGCGACAAGTGCTTGACAGATAATTTGGAAAGCTGAAGTTTTTCATAAAAATTGTTTCAAAAATCAAGTACTCAAGTAACACTTCTCTTATGACCCCAAATTGCGTAATCAATCGACGCAAGGTAAAATTGAAAAAAAAACTCAAAAGGGAAAAATTTCGAGCTAAATAGTTGGCAGAATAGTTTCATCATTCTTCAAAGTTTTCTGGCAAAGATCGTTCGCCCAGCTAAAAAATGAGAAGCAAGCAAGTACCTACATGGGAACTTAACTACCTACTTACTTGGGTAAACAGGAGAGCTACTAGCCCACGTCGGGGCTTATAAGCAACAACGAAAAAGTACGTGCATTTTACCTAATCCAATGGGGTTTTCGAAGGAATTAAGTATACAGCTATGTAGGCACGTAACCCAAGATACGAACCATTGTCGAATTTCGATATGACTAGGTAGGATAGTATCACACTTCGATGAATTTTGAAAAGACACCCATACGAAAATTGGTTGGGAATCCAACAGTTCAAATTCGAAGAATCCGGCTTACTGAGGTTAACATTTTTCGGTGGAATCGATTAAAAATATAGAGTAAATTTATTGCCAGATCGAATTTAAAATTTCTGAACATTAACCGAACTAGCGTGAAAAGAGCGAACGGCGAACGTGACTAACGTGAATAGGAGGGGAGTCGAAGTGATAAGGTATGATAACATCCATTGAACTTTTCCCCAATTCAAGTACACAACAAAACCGATTTTTATCATTATTTTTGGTTAGGTAGAATTTTTGGTTATTTCAAAATTAGACCATACTTGAACATAAATTATGGTCCAAGTTAGTAGTTACTTATACCTAAATTAGGTTTTACCTTGAGGCGTACTTAATAACGTCCGAGAAAATTAGATTCTGGAAACTGAGTAGGTAACAGTAAGTAGGTACAGGCATTGAGGGCCTAGCTCACGGGAAGCAATGTCAAACACGAAATTACGAGCCATTTTTTCTAGCGTAAATTTTACTTGCTTTGGTGAAATTTGTGAGATTTTTGTTGACTCACGGCGGACGCTTGAAAAATGGCTCGTAATTTCGTGTTTGACATTGCTTCCCGTGAGCTAGGCCCTCAATGCCCGTACCTACTCACTGTTACCTACTCAGTTTCCAGGATCTAATTTTCTCGGACGTCTTAAGGTAAAACCTAATTTATAAGTAACTACTAACTTGGACTATAGTTTATGTTCAGTATTTAATACTGATAAAAAAATCTGATTTTGACCAACGCATCTTTCACAAATACAGTAAATCCCACAAGACGGGGAAATATTCCCGAGAATAGCCTAACTTGAGCGTCCTAGCACATCTGTCAGCTGTTCAATGGGCCTGGTGGGGGGCAAAACGAATTTCCGATCTTCGCTTCGGCTCCCAGCCCGTGGGCTGTTCTCTGTGGTCCGGTTTGAAAAGACCGTACTCTGGTCGCCATCTTGATTTCTGTGCTTGTTCGCTTCGCTTGCAGTCAAATTCTCCGTGTTCGCATCCGTTCGCATCCCAAATTTAGTTGGGCAAACGTCGTTTTCTCGTCGTTACGGTACCCCCAGTGGGTTCTCGGAATCGGGCGAACCGAAAGTTTCGGTAAATTCGGTCGAATCGTTTGTTGGCCGTAGCCAGTTTCGGGGAGTCCTGGTTTCGGGAGCCATCTCGACAAAATGGCTTGCGCGACTCTGAAACGGTCCTTGGATTTCGATCCTGTGCATTCGCACGGACGTCCTTCGAAGCGACAAAGATGCGTTCCGATGAACGTTTCGCCGTCGAGTTCGCCCCCGACGACTACGAGGACGGATTACAGTCCGTCGCCTTTTGCGGATCTCTGTCCTAAAATGACTCCAGGTAATCCTCCTCCTCCTATTATCTTCCATTTTTTTTCTATCCGCTCTACCTTCTTTTCATTCTTTCTTTGCCAGAACCACACCCTTCACGTGGAATCGTACCTAATTCATTCTCATTTTACAATCCCTTTTCTGCTCATCATTCGCATTAATCCGCTTCATTACTATTCAATTGTTTCCCCGAGTCATTAATCAATTAATTTCTGTCGCCCAGTTGTCGACCTTTTTGCGTCTCTCTGCCTTCCGTTTTATTCGATTTATCATTTTTACCATCCGTTTTTCTCACGCATCGGTTTTAAAGTGGGATCAACTTAAGTAGAATGCTATTTTCTAACGGATAGGCCGGATGTTGGTAGAGTACTTATCGTCCGTCAAGGCGCAGCAGCATCTCCCCTCTACGATGCCCTCTACGATCGCAGTGTTGTGATTTGTTTGCCGTTGCACTCCTTCACTTATGGCCGGGGGTTTTGTTTGGCTGTTATTTTTTCCTTCGGTGTACATAGATGAATCGAAATGTCTTCAACATTTTCCTTACGATCCGAACGACACCAGTTAACCTAAAAAGTTCTCAATGTACCTTTTGTTTCAGTTCAGCTTTACATGCCTACTTACCGCTGGGCAAAGATCTTAGTACCGACAACCTTTTACCAAATCGGTCGATTTTCCCCACCAATTGGTGCTGAAGAGAGAATTATTGTCGCAGATGTGTACATTCATTGCTGCACCTATTTACGTCTAAAAGGGAGGTACCTCAAGGACTAGTTAGATGTCTGCCGGTTGCGGGACTAGGGAAATTAGAACTTTCTCGAGCTAGCTCCAGAGGGATTGATGATCATCAACCTCCGTACTTTTGGTAAAGTCACAAAACCCTTGTGCTCATGGATGTAACCGAATGAGTAGTGTGGGGAATCTTCAGCTTCCTGGTTCCGCCGCACCACGGCAATTGACGCAATGTCGGTTATCCCGCCTCCTTAGGGTGGACGGTTGTGTCGTTAGCCCAGGAAACTAACTGAAAAGCGTAGTCCACTCGTAAAAAAAGCTGATGGGCGATGAGGATCAATTTCAACGCGCATTTACGCACTCAATGCCAAATACTTTGGTCTACAGAACGAGCTCTGGAACACTGTATTTTGCACCTATTGGAAATCTCATCGGTGGACAGTAACAGGGGTGATTCACGTCGACGTGATTTGATAGGTTTGAAGCTGACTTGGATAGTCATGGACATCCAGAGGACCTTTGTCTGGCCGTCTGGACCCTAATGGGCTTACAAGTATTAGGGGTTCCCCTTCCGGATTGGGTTTTCTGCCAAAGTAAGGATAGCGCCAGATGGAGTGCGGGTGTCCTCATAATGGGCTAGGGTTATAGCCCAGTACTATGTTTAAGAGTACTTCTGCCATTGACTGCCCGCACATCTGTGTTGATTGGAAAATGCGCGGAAAATTTACCATTCGTCTTGTTCAAATTTGATAGGATTTTTTGAAATTCTAGCATACTACTTGAAAACTGCTTCAATTTGGGTTCTATCACTGGATAGATTCGCACACTGGGAGGGACACTGGTCTAAGTCCAGTTTTTGGAAAGCTCTTGGCGCCCTCTTCACACAGGTAGGTACTACTTGTTTGAAGGTAGTTCAGAAAATGACCGCTTGAGAGCGAAAAATTTTGCTTCAGTGATGATTGCGCTATGATTCAGAAAAACTTCTAACGCCATTTGCCAAAAGTTTTGTTTCTTTTGTTATACCAGTGTTCCTTCCAGCGAGGAGACTGATGAACTAAGTAAACTACTGTTTTGAGTCTCCCGCATCCCATCGCTGTCATTGAACGTTTTTCGTTGCTTGTGAATACACGAAATGAAGTCGATTTCTCTCGCTCTGCAAGTGGGTTTCTCAACCATTAGGCTGTAGATTCGTTCCGATTTCAACTGTCCGTCGGTTTGAGATTTTCAGAGGACTTGAATTGGAGGTCCAGTTAATATTTTCAAGTGCTCGTGTTTTCATACCCCCTAAATCTTGAATAAGTGTAGGTGTTTGCCTGGACCTTGAACGAATTTTCAGAAATGACTGTCTATGGGCGGGGAAACGGCCTTAAAGCGGAGGCCAGAGTTCTATGAGGCGTGATCTAGAAAATGTACGAACATGGAACCCCCCCCCCCCCAACCCAACCGACCGAGATCTCCTCCTTCTTCCGTATTTTTTTATAACCTCGGGGGTACCTTTCTTGAAATGCTGGCTTCTCTACGGATTCTTCCTTTGTTTTTCTAGAATTAGGCCCTGCTCCACTGTCGAGGTTGAAAATCCTTGTCTCAAGGTGAGGGTGTAAGGGCGTGCCCGGGACAACTTCGGTTATTGGGCGATAACTCATTACTTATTTACTTACTTATTACTAAGTAAAACTACTCAATGAAGCGTTTCAAAATTAATCGTTTGTTGCATGATGGGCGATTTCCTCATTATCAGCTCTCTTGCGCTTTCGCTCGTGCATTAGTTGATAGGTTCTGAAGATGGCTGTACGACCAAAAACGCTAGAAATCATAATGAATACATTAAGGGGAAGTCGATCACTCTAACCCACTTGTTCCACCGACGTAATTGTTAGCTGTCCAGAATTTGTGTTCATTTTGACTTATTCCTGGCCCTCTTTGTTTCTTCAGAGCTTATGGCTGCCGGCATCCGCGAGGAGATTCGTCGCCTCCATCGCCGCCGCCAACTGCACTTCAATCCAAATCATCAAGAAGCAGCTTCCAGCGACTCATCAGACTCTTCTAACTCGCCAAGTGCACCGTTCGCCTCGCCGAACTACCGCGATAAGCCTCTCTTTACTTTCAGACAAGTAAGTTCTGAACATTTGTCGGTTAGAAAATCAGTTCTAAATACCGGTGGGGTGGGGGTTTAAATAGCACTAGTGCCATTAGAACTAGTTTTCCTTGAAGCCATCTCATGTGATCGGATTATTCAACCTGATAGTGAAGTATATTGTGGGCTGACAGCCAAGTTGATATTGTTTTGTCAATTTGCATAATTTCTGTACTGATGTAATGGTGAAGGCCGTAATTTGTGCAGAAAATTAAAATTATTCATTCATTAATTCTATACTACTGGGGAGGAGGAGGAGGGGGTGAGCCGAAGCCGTTCTATGGCCCAATTTCTGTATTTCCAGCTGCGGTTTATGGAATGTATCATTTGAAATTAAAAAAATAGTGAACAGCGAAATTTGAGTAGACGTTTCCATTGGTGTTTAGGTAAGAGGGTTATGCTATCATTTTGTCTCATCGTGCCTTAACTTTGGTTCTTGTTGAATGCAGTTTCTATGTATGTTCCATGCTCCTTGGTAAAAATAGTTGGGATTCTGCCATCTTCACCTAGAAGAATAATCCATGCCCGACGATTCATCACAAATATGTTCAACGCAGGTTTTTTTTATACCATGTCAAAAGTTCTTATTAATAGAAAAGTTATTGATTTTTTGGTTCTTCTCTTTCCAGGTCGGTATGATTTGCGAGCGCATGCTGAACGAGCGCGAATCACAACTGCGAGAAGAGTACGATCGTATTTTGAATATGAAACTCTCTGAGCAATACGATGCCTTCGTCAAGTTTTCTAACGATCAGTTACACAGACGCTTCGAGCTGTCTGCGTCCCCTAGCTGTGAGTATTTTTTGTTGAATTTTTCTTTCCATTTTATCATGCCGGATTGAAACGCCTCTATCGCCATAGAGGCATTGAAGATGGCATTAAATATGCCGAAAGCTCGGTAATACAGGCGTTTCGATCCGACATGACCCCTATCCCAATCTATTGACAGCACATAAGTTGCAAGTGGGTCAATCATCAGAAATACCAAAATTGATTTGAGTTTTTTATTTTTCATGGACTCATTTTACGTTTTTAATTATTCGCGCTAGGACTTCAGTTGTTTAAATCTGCCTTATATTCAATGCGCCCTTGACACATCTAAGCAATTGGGCTTGATGGCATAACAAGAATATTCTAATATTTGCTTTCTTTTGTTGCAGACCTCTCATAAGTGATCGCCTCATAATTTTCTTCTGAGACAGTAAAAAAAAAAACAAAAAATAAAAATAAAGAGCATTTCCCAAAACGCCAATACGTCAGAATTCGCAGTGCAGGATCCTGGTTTTTGTGAACCTTTTTCAATTTACAATAGTCGAATATCTTACCAAACGCTGTGCCTAATATTCTTCATCATAAATAAATAATAATATTGAGAAACAAAAAAATAATTAATTACTCGATAGTTAGAAATTCTAATTTTGTATTTTCCACGTAGACGTCGTCTCATTGGACCGAATCCGACGTTTTGAGGCTCCACAATTTGACGTAGTTATATTGACCAATGACGTAGGGTTTCTCCTGTATTGAACCACTTGATTTCCATCGGTACCTACTTTTTACTTTTATAATCAATATCGCGCGTGTACTGAACTGAGTGAGTCGGTTATGTTGAAATAGTCACCCCTGGTAGAGCAGGCAGCAGCACCTCGTCGGATCGGCCCAACGGCTGGCTTCCAAATGCCAGTCAAGAGTGTGTTCTCTGTAAATAGATTAGTTATCATTATAGCATTCTATTTCTTTTCTAAATTAATATTGATATAAGAAAATCAGAAGGATTCAGATTTGGCGACGTGCTAAGCCACGGAATATCCAAACGGCAGTTTTCTAAGTTTAACTATTGTAATTTCGAGATACCTAAGCATTGTATTTTTTAAAAGAGATCATACTCAGTTTACTCTCTTGTGTATTTTGTAAGGTACGTACCTACGGCTGTCGAGTTGCGACGTCGGTATAGTTTACCCGTTAATTTTCCCCTTATTCTATTTATTTAACGGAGTGATGTTCACGGTACCCTGTTATATTGGAAGTAAGCTAAAAGAAATGCCCCCATATCGCTTAAAACCGTACAATTTTGTAATTTAACCGGATAAACCACTACTCTGATAACTTTTAACTCGAATCAACCTTAATTCGAACATTCTTGCCTTTCTTGCTTCCGTTGCTGAAGTGATCAGCCACCGGTCTGCTGTTCTCATCTCGGACCCCGGCGCGTTCGTTTCTAGCGACGCTTCACTTTTTCAAAACTCACCGAAAACTATCCCATCCGCAAGAACTTGATAGTAATTTGGTTACCGCCGCCATGTTATTGGTGTTCATCGCTATTCAAAGGAGCCCTGGACGGTTATTATAGAGAGATGCTAAAGCTTGATCGCATCGACTCTCAATGGTGATGATCCTCAAATGACCATGATGGGGTCAATAAAATGTACATTTCATGTCGGCGATTTTTCTTTTTTTCGACTTTTTAGATACTTCTATCATGAGCATTGTGATTTTAGTTAAGTTTCAGCATCGAGTTTTCATTGTATTTTTCAGTTATTTCAGGAAATCTAGAGTTAATTGTTTCTTTCGGTGTATAATCTTTTGTGGCAAAACGAATGGGTTGGAAATAAAGTTAGTTAATGCTGGTATTTTTATCTACCTATCACCATCATTTTTCTTCGCTGAAAACCTTGACTGAAAATGGGCCACAAACTGAAGCATTTATGGTATTTTTCCAGCATCGTTCGTATTTTAGAAGGATAGTCCCACTGCCAACAGTCGAGCCATAGGTTTTTTTGGTACATTATTTCAAAAGAAAAATGTCATTAAAATTGAAACGGGGGGACCGTTGATGCTTTTGTCAGGTCAACATTCGTGGTTTACAGGTGTATTAATACCGTTTCCTGTTGGTTTTACAATCCGTACTTTCTTGTTTGGTTCGTCCGTGAACTGGCGGGCGTCGGCCTGAAGATCCGACGACGTTGGGATCGATTCTCGGTAGAAGTGGGATCCTCGTACCTGTTACCTATTCCAACGTTATTTTTTCTCCTTTAAATTATACCTTACCTATTCAAAGAAAAGTTATCCGAGGATTCTAACTTACCGAATGGTGACATATCAAGCAGGGTTCACATGGCGTACGGTTGACCGGATCCGGTCGGCCTCTCATTGGTCGACGGGAGAGCGTGCCCCCTTCACCACCGCGACCCCATTGAGTAATCTATTATTTAACGAAATGTTCATCCTCATTCTGAAATTCATTCAGCACTCTGGAGCCTTGAAAAGAAAAATGATTTTTTGTTCTCGAGCCCTAATTTTAAGACTTTATGTCAGCCATAGCTACAGATTACGTGCCAGGAACAGCTGTACAAGAAGAAAGAACAACGAGGCGTAGCATCTTTTATCTCTTATCGCGCACCTAGTGATGTGCCTAGTGAGTACGTTTCATCTTCGTCATTCGCCTTGTTCTCTCCCTTCTTCTCTCCGTCAGTCAAGTGTCAACGACCAGTTTTGTAGTCGTGGATCGTTGGCTCGGCTGCCTCTTTTTCGACTAGACGCAGGAAGTCGACCATATCCATATCGGAAGTGGGCATACCCGCCTCGTAAAATTTTGAGGTCGACGTTTTCGAACTGAGTTTTACGTTTATTGTTCTCACTTTCGTGTCATCGATGGTCGCCGACAACGCATTCCCCGTTCGGATTTGTTCGATGACGAACTAAATTCTCGTGCCGGGTTTACGGGACATTGTTGGTACGTTCCCCGCGTCCATAGTCAGTTCTCGTGATCCAGCGTGTTACTGTGACTTCTCCGTGTAAATTGTTTTACATTTTCGTCGAAAATGGGCGGACAGAAGTTTCAGTACGACGAGAGCGGCGGAACGTTTTTCTACTTTCTTCTCTCGTTCCTGGCTCTGCTTTTGGTCCCGGGCACTTATTATTGGTGGCCGCGGAAAGTTGTTGAAGGTAAGTAGGTGCTCATAGAATTCATACCGATAGAATTCATACCGCGGGGTAGCCGGAATCCGATAATTCGACGTACCTAACTTTACTTTAATTATGCCGAGTGAGAATCAAGGAATGTGAGCCGCGGGATGGGGTATATTGCTCTGTGGAGGGGGGCTACTTACATGATAAAAACCAATTTTTGGGAACGAATCCATTGAGAGCTTCACCCAGTGCCTAGCAAAAATGAGTTTATAGTGATCCCGAACGTTGAAAACGTTTTCTCAGCAGGCAATTAGGTACACTCCCTACCTACATGGTTGGCTCCATTTTTGTTCCTACGACAATTGCACTCCTTGCCTCGGATCGGGTATTAGCCGCCTACTGCCATTAAGCATGAATGAGGCCAAGTAGGAAACGGCCAAGATGTTTACTTGCCGGCAGGACTCGAACCTGGCACCTCATGCTCACTTAACCGACACCTTAAGCTCCGGCTACAGACAGCCTCAGTCCAGACAGAATCGAGTCAATAGAGAATTATGTCATTGATATCATATTAAGAGCCGATGATATGTCAATGATACATCATGATGATATGTCATTGATTGAATATTTCGCAACAATTTAGCAAAAGCCACTGCGATCTACTTGCGCCGGCAGCTATCTTCGTAAGTTGCCAATCAGATTCGTTCCCCTTCCACCAATTTGATGCTCATCGACAATCGTTGCCTACTATCTGAATCCAGCTTGACAATCTGGCTATTGACCGCTATGAGCGTAGTCATAAATTTATGTTCGGTTTTCAGATCCAACCAAATATGAAAAAGACTGTCATTGTAAAGGTTGCAAGAAAAAGCAAAACATACTCAAATCCAATGAGCCATGGAAAGGCACAAAACAGCTATTGACGTGAGTGAAAAAGACCAAATCAATCCCGATTATACAACTCACCTTCTTCCTCAAAAAATATCAAATTTCATCAAGGAAACTCGCAATATTTCTCGTTTTCTCCCTACAGAAAGCTTGTAATCGTGTTGGGCTGGCTGTGTCTTGCTCTGTTAGCCTACAAGGTTTCGCAGTTCGATTACGAATACGCCAATTTCGACCCCTACGAAATCCTCGGGGTTCCTATGGTATGTTGCCCCAAATTTAAATAAATCTCGGTTCAGTTATAACAATTTTTCGTTGCAATATTTTATTTCTTGCTCTATTCTTTTAATTAAGGGATCGTCGATGAGTGAAATTAAACGGGCGTACAAAACATTGTCGCTGACCCATCACCCTGACAAGAAGACTGGTGACGAGAAAGCTTTCATGAAACTCAACAAAGGTAATGTACAGTTGAAGGAATTCAATTGAAGATATATTTATGACGTTGCTAAGGCGGGTGACTTTCGTTGTTTGCAAGGGCACAGAAGGGTCTTCAGTTCAATTTTTATGGCCCAGCTCCACTGTCAAGGCAGAAAAATCCTCGTCATGAGCCGACAATCACTGGCTAAGCCAGATGGGCTTGTTCAACGAACTTTGAACCTATTTTAACCAAATTTCAACGCGTTGGATCCAACCTCACCACTCAAGGGGTTGGGGCAATGAGTAGCTGTGTGTCACAGTACATAAGTGCTGAGAGACTAGAGCGACATGTCCTGACTAGTGCCGACCCTCTCCTTGAGGGCGACGGGGCACGCCAAGGACAACTTCGGTTATCGGGCAAAAAGCCAACGCCTGGAACGGAGGATTACTTAACTTGTACTTACTTTTATATTTATGCCCCGGCGTATTGAGTTCTTTTTTAGTTCTATAGTTTTTTTTTTTTGTTACGTGGTTGTTAAAATTTAATTTTCATGCCCTCCAGCGTACAAAGCTCTGACGGATCCCGAGTCGAGGAAAAATTGGGAGAAATATGGAAACCCTGACGGCCCCGGAGCAATGAGTTTTGGCATCGCTCTGCCCTCCTGGATTGTCGAAAAAGAAAATTCGGTTTGGGTAAGCCTATTGGTTTTTTGACAAATAGTCTCGAGCTACTGGTCAAATAGAAATATCTCTGTGTGGCCCGTTTTGAAAATGTTTAGCTATTTTTCCAGCTAAATTTTCATTTTGCTGATTTCCTTCTAATCGCAGGTCCTGGGGTTATACGCTTTGGTATTCATGGTCGCTCTGCCTACAGTTGTTGGCATATGGTGGTACAGATCCATACAGTACACGGGTGATCAGGTATGTATAACATACATAACATATCATGTATTATGTACATATTATGTATAATATACATTTCATATTAACATAATATATCGACGGTGTAGAATCAATACTGCCCAATTCGTTTGCCATGCAATCTATGGACGCGTGATTTGCCAAGTTGCCACCAATCCAAGTTTTGAGAAGTAGGCAACCCAGACGCCCCAAAAAGACACGATGCTTTGAATTGGGCAGTATTGCAGTTTCATCGTCGATATATAACATATTATCGCGTGATATCAAGGCTGTAGTTTTGGAACGACTTAAAAACAACTTATTTTGTCTCAATTTTGAATATTTTTCCAGGTCTTGCTCAGTACGTCGCAAATGTATTTCTATTTCTTTCATCGGACGCCGTGCATGCCATTGAAAAGAGTTATTCTCATTTTGTCGGCGTCGTTGGAGTTTGAGAAACAGTATAACAGTGAGATAGTAGAGCGCCCTACTGATAACATCGAGTATCCGCAGGTAAAATGAATAAATTTAACTTTCTTGTTTTCACTTCGGCCCGCTAACTTGGAATTTTATCATATCGCAATACCTTTGCGGTAACTTCTTTCGCCTTCCTATTAACATACAGAAGGGTTTTGATCCCTCACGAACCCCCCCTTTTCACTGAGGCTGAACCCTTCGGTAATTTTGGGCAATAAGGCTGGCATAATCTTGGAGTTGCGGTGGAACCAGGAACCTGGTGCTTCCCCATTCTGCTTGAGGATTTGGGCCAGTCCGAAATCCGGATGAGCGGTTAGGGGGAGCTCCGAGTTCCTACCCCCGACGCGTCTCCAAGGTTACGTCAGCCTTGCTTCTCTATAACAGTACTGTAGTATGGCACCTACCGGGAGTAAAGACGTTACTTTCTAATCGCTGCTGGTGAATTTTCTACACTACTTCCGGATGATGAGGTTCATGTTCTAAAATTCATTATTACAGATTATGAAACAACTTAGCAATTTCGGTGAGAAAAATAAGGAAAAGCCGATCTGTTACCTGTATGCATTGAGAGCGCGAGTGATCATGTTCGCTCACCTTTCTCGAATTCCACTTCCCGAGAAGACTCTGGACAAAGATCGCATGTACATTATAAAGAAATGCCCGTACCTCATCAGGGAGATGGTCAACGTTGTGTCAACCTTAATTATGCTGGCATATGCTCGCAGAGGTCTGAAATAATTATATCGCGTTTGATACTTGAAATTTTTATAAAGATAATGAAATATGTAGACCTAACACACTCTCCCACTGTGTTTTCAGTATCGCGATTACTCAGTATCGAGACCATTGAAAACTGCATGAAACTCTGCCCCATGCTCGTACAGGGCATGTGGGAGTATAAAAGCCCGCTTTTACAACTTCCTCATGTCGGCGAGGAGCATTTGAAGTTCTTCCTTTCAAAAAAGGTAATATTGGATTTATATGTTTTTATGAAGTGAATTAGGCGGAGTAAGGCGATTGAGCAAATACTGAAAATAGGGGCAGAGGTTTGTACGGCACTGTTTACTATGCCTATAAATTTACTCAGGATCGCTTTCCAAACAAATGTCTTGCCTGGTTGTCCAATCTGCCCCCGAGCTGATAATAAACATTTAAACCTGCTCAATTTTCAATTGTATCGTTTCCAATCTCTTGCGTTAAACATTTTTTTTTTAGCTCTAATCGAGAGATGAAATTCCGTTAAGCCTATCTTCATAACTCACGGTACCTGCATCTCTGTTATGTGCGATAGGTTTTTCGGGCAGTACCTGTGAATCGATTTCTGCCTTAGATATCTTGAAGTTTCTGTCCTGGCTTGGATTTCATACTGTTTCTAATAATTTCACTGGCCATCTTGTCAATTCGGCCTAAAATTTTACAAAAATTCCTGAACTTGGAAGTAATGTGCGCTTTGGTGTACTTCGTACGCGCGAATATGATTCCATCAATATGGTACTATCATGGTTCTCGTTGGGCCCCAGTTCATCGCGATCCTCGTTTCAGAATCTAATCATAATCAACGAAACTCACATTTTTTCAACCTTATTTCAATTAGTCGATTGGAAAAACTCCAAATTCGTTAAGCGAAATATGGATTTTTTTTTAAAGACTGGTTCTCGATTAGACAAGTTCTTTTGCAAGTTTCAAAAATCAGAAACCTCGAATCGAAATATTATTTTGCAGAGGCCTGTGAAAACCATACAGCAATTCGCTCAGCTGAAACACGAAGATCGCCGGAGTATTCTTCGATTCTTGGACGACGACCAATACGAAGACGTTATGAAAGTTGTCGGTCGCATGCCACTCATCGACTTCTCTGTTCGTTGCGAAGGTACTTCTTATCGGTTGATTATAATATCATGGAGCTTCATATACTAATTGGGTGCAATTTTCGCATTAATGTTGCTTGGCGGTTTTCCCTCAAGCTTTGTCTAAAATACTGGACCGATTTTACCCGTTCAGTGCTTATAATCTGATGAACTTACCGCTGGTCACAAGCCTTAAATAAAAAACTGACTTTATCGGGTAGGTATATAGTCAGCCCGACTCCCTTGCCCCTCCTGTGAGCTATTGCTTGAAAAGCCGCATTATACTGTCCACTTTCTTCCTGTTCCCTCAATTTATTATTCCATCAGTTGAATTTATGCGTCGATCACTTTTGTTTCCGATTTGCAAAACAGTCATCGATGACGAGGCATCGACCGTATTCACTGCCGGAGCGACTGTCACTGTTTCGGTTACGATGGTCAGGAAGTACATGCAGACGTTGTTCGGCGACGAGACGATCAACGTGAAGTACTGCGATGCCGAAGCTGACGCCGAGCCCAAAGAAGGCGAAGAAGAAGATGAGACCAAAGCAAAAGAAAAAGAAGCTGTAAGAGATGCAAATTGCTCGATTTGTTAAGCTAAACTCAGCCTTATATTTCATGGATTCCTCATTTTTGGCCAAAATGAATAATTTTGAACTATTGCTAGGACTCACGATTTGCACCTTTTCAGATAATCACCCTACAGTAGAATCGTTGGTCCTTACAGGCAGAATCCCGGCTAATCTTGGAGGATAAAATTATCAAATTTGCCGCTATCATGAGGTTTCTCACGATAATGATATTTCCTCATCTATTTTATCTGCCCAACAGTCGAAGAAGCCTATTTGGCAGAAACAGCAGAGGAAGGGAACGAAAAAATCGTCGAAGAAATCTCAAGGGAACAAGAAGCAGCACAAAGAGAACAGGCCGGAACAAAAAGCTCCGCCCTCGAAAAAAGAGGATGAAAAAGAGCCAGAGAAACGCGAGAAGAAAGTTGTCAACGGAACTGCTGAAGTGAGTTGAATTCTCTAAAATTATAACAATGCGCTAAAAATTAAAAAAAAAACTCAATCTCCGAAAGTTAGGAGGCGAGCTTCTTACGCTACAATCTATCAGTTGGACAGATTGGAAGAGGATAGGGAGGGGGAGAAGGAGTAGGTTGCGGAGAGGAGGTTACCAATTGTCCAGCTCTAACTTTATGGAGATACCAGCTCTTCATTTGCCCCAGGATATCCTTGCGTTCATCAGGGATCCATGCCTGTCGGACATTTTGTACTAGTAGGCACCTGCAGAAAAAAAGTAAAAATCGGGAATAATGATATCACCCTTTGTTTGTATTTTCTCGTTTATAGAAGAAAGAAGCATCAGCCGCCGGAGGAGATTCCTCAGGGGCTGACGAGAGCGACCTGTCCGACGACGATGCTGACAGATCTGACGATGAAGATAGCGGGGACAAAAATGTAAGTCATTTGGAGTGGAAAACTTCCCTGCTTCTTATTTTTAAAAGCCACTCGACCGTTTTAATAATATTTTACTATTTATCTTACTCTTTTCTGCTGCAGGAGGCGATGGAAGATGATGACGATTGGGCGAAATTCCAGAGCAATTTCACCAGACGAAGAGACTGGGTTCTGGAGGGGAAGAGCAAACTTTCTCACACCGTTCACTGCCCGTATTTCCCCGAGGTTTGACTTGATTGACCGATATTTACCGTCATTTGTTTCTCCCGCTGTATCGAGATTTGAAGACTGTAGGGGAAAAAGGAAATGTCCCTCAGCCTTGGAGGATTGTAATCTCAATTCTGCTAAACCCAAGCCTCGTTAAAAAAGTTCCTAAACTCATTTTTGATATTTTGTAAATCCAATCAACATTATTATCCGTCTAATTCATCGGCATACGCTAATATGCGAAATTGTATGCTCCGCGTATGTATTTATTTTCCATCTTAAAAAATGTTAAATTATATAAGAAACAGTTCAGAAAAATCGAAACGAGAAAAATGTAACTTCTATCCTTTTTTTCATGAGGGCTCCCAAGTTCATCCCCCGAATGGCATCGAAATCGATCAAATTTCACGCAGGTGATGTCTCTGTGCAGGAAAAACAGGAGTACTGGTGGGTTTACATCAGCGACCGAAAATCGAGAACACTGCTCACGACACCTGTCCACATCACGGGCCTCGTCGATAAGGAGGAGGTCCAGTTAAATTTCACAGCTCCTCGGTGGCCGGGAGTCTACATTTTTACCGTCTGCCTCCGCTCCGATAGTTATTTGGGTTTCGATCAAACTCAAGAAATCAAGGTTTGTCTTGGTTAATTTTGTTGGTTTTTCTTCCGTGGGCGTCCCTCAACGTATGGGTTCACGGTTCGAAAGATCAATAATTCTGCAAATAATATCCTGTTTTTTTTTTCAATCAGCTGGTGTCTACTTATCACCCCAAACTCACTCATGTTGTATCTTGCAGCTTGACGTCAAAGAAGCGCCCGAAGTCCCGGTCGACCATCCGCAATGGGAAATCTCGGGCGAAGAAGAAGAAGAAGCCAAACCGGAAGGCGACGCTAGCGACATCTCCGAATTCGCGACCGACGAAGACATCGACGAATGAGATGGCGGCTGAGTTGCGTACGTTTCACCCTAGGAGGTATACGGATACTCAACGTTTTCTCATCGAGGGTAACAGACTTGTCATTCCCTTCCCCATTCCTTGCAACCCTTAACAGGAAGTCCCTTGGCGAAGAAAATACACGGAAATTAGATCCCAACCGAAATCAAACTTCCCCGAACTATTCGCGCAGACAAATGATTATTTTTCCCTATGTACGAATGAAACGACGTATTTATTTATGTAATTCATTATTAAACTAGGAGATGAAATTGATGCTCGCAGATTAGATACTTATTGTACAGCGGGAGAGATATTTTATATATTTTTTGTATAATCGTTGTGAGCTCAGTTTTCTTCGATTGATCCGAAATTTTTAATTCAAATAGTAGGGTTGGTTGCGTTAGTTTCTGAATAAAAATTTAGTCGTCATATTTGAATTTATCGCCTTGCCCTCGAGCGATTCAAGTACAGGGTTCGTCAGAATGAACGGATGGATTTCAAAATAACGCCGTTCAGAAGGTAATTGAAGTAGGAATTTTACGGGTTGATTCAAAATGTGGGTACGGAGAAGGGGAGTTTCAGTTTACATAATGGAATCAATTTTGGAATATGACGTTTTTCATATGGCAACCTTGAGTCGCAATAGAGGAATCCAGGCGTTCCCACTGCCCGAGAATCGCACAACTGCGGCTGGGACTTCGTTAACGTCCTACGAATGAAAATGTGGGCAAGTTTGACGTCCAAAGGTTCGAAATTGTGAGAAGAAAATTATATTTTCGGTCATGATGAGACACTACCACAGTGTTTCTTATAAGCGCATATAAAAGTCACATACTCAATGATAAATTCTAGAACTAACCATCACTGGTATCTCTCTCTTCAGTTGGTACTACAAATTTTTCCACCATAGGCAGCGAGGGTATTTCCAAATTTTCCCCCGACAACGCGTCGTCGGGTTTTTCCACTTCTGCAGGGCTGCCAACTGCCCGGTCCGGACTGACGCAGTCCCGCCTGTGAAAGAAACTCCTGGACTGACTCGGCCTGGGAGTCTGGTAGCTGACCGCTAGCGGTTGGACGAGTTTCGACTGGTACTCAATTTCAAGCGTGTAATCCTCTCCTGGCGGACTTTGAGGCGGAGGAGACGTGGGTGGCGCCGGAGGTGGCTGCGAGCGAGGGCGCATCGGCCGCTTGGAGCCGGGAAGTGCTGGTGCCCAGAATGACTTCCGCACACCTGAGATGGAAATTTTGAAACGTTGATGTTTTTCCCGTTAATATGGCATTTAAATTCCAGGAAAAAAATACTTCATGCCGTATTGAATACAGCAATATGCACTGCCATCTTCAATTGAGAAAATTTTACTACACTGAAGCTGGCAGGAAGTTCGAATTTAATTGCATATTCGAACTTAGCCATTCAAAACATCTAGATTTTAAGTTTCAGCTCAAAATTATGTTTGGTTGAATCGCGGTAGAAGACTTTATTGACTTAATTGATGTTGGAAGCTTTTACACCCGAATTGCGTCAACCCGAATCATCTCAAACTCAACTCTCAAACTCAGTTTACCAACTGAACTTTCGAACTCAACTGACAAACTCGACCCACCAACTCTTGCACTCAACTTACAAACCCAACTCACTGACTCAGCCCACCAACTCAACTTTCAAACTCCCAAGCTGAACTCACTAACTCAACTGACCAATTCAACTGCCATACTCTGCCCACTTAGTCAACTTACGAACTCAACTCATAAAGTCGACTTACAAACTAAACTTACTAACTCAACGCTAACACCCAACCTAAAAACTCAACCGACAAAAATTCAACCCACTGACTCAACTCTCAAACTTAGTTTACAAACTCAACTCCCAAAATCCCGAACTCAGCTCACAAACTCAACCCACAAACTGGGTGAGGTAAGTTTGAGAGTTGGGTTTGTAGGTTGAGTTGGTAAGTAGGGTTGGACTGTTTGTAAGTTGGACTGGATTTGTAAGTTGAGTTTGTGAGTGGAGGTTGTAGGTTGTGTTGATGTTGGTGAGTTGGTGTTGAAGTTTTGATCAAGTTGAGTTCATAAGTTGGAGTTTGTGGGTGGAGTTTGTGAGTTGAGCTGAATTTTTGAGTTGAGTTTGTGTGTTGTGTTGGTGAGTTGAACTTATCGATTGAGTTGGTAAGTTGCGTTTGTAGGTTGAGTTTGCAGGCTGAGTTTCCAAGTTGAGTTTGTGAGTTGAACTTGTGAGTTGAGTTGGTTGGTCGAGCTAAACGTTCTTCAAGAAATCTCTTTCTACAATGCTCCCCCTCCCGGCAACGCTCTCCCTCCTGTGTATTCTTTTAGTACATTAATTCCAGAAATATCTCTTTTGGCAATGCTCTCCTTCTTAGCAGTGCTTTGCTTCTTGGATCTGCTCGCTGACAGCAAGTGACGCTGAATTGCTGCTTACAACCATTACCACGCGCCTGTAGCTGCTACTGCTGGCTGATTATAATCATTCGCCGCGCTTCCCATCTACCAGCCAAAATCGTCCCAACTATGATCATGCATAATAAATAATACTGTAGGCTTCCTTGAAAAGTTCCTGGAGACGATCGGAAAGGACTACTCACTCCAAAACTTGAACATCATGTCGTACCTTTGACCATTTGTTCCATCTGGAGGACGCGATTCCTCGCCTTTTCTGCTTCCTTCAGCTGACGCAGGTTCAACTCGTTGATCCCGATTCGCCTTCTCTCGATTTCAACCTTGCTGAAAGAGCCGACTTTGCAGCGTATGTCAGTGAACGCCGCGTCGATTTCTTTCCACATCTCTAAAACAGACGACTTCGCCGTTTTGGTCCCAACGACACTTTTGTACAAGCTTTCGAGAAGCGCTCTATCTTTCAGAACGTCCGGCGATGCTACCTGCTGCTTGTAGCACTTCATCAGATCGTGCATGACGCTTTCCAATCGGGCGTTTCGCTCTTTGAGAAACGTGAAATTTTCCGTCATCTCTTTCAATGTTCTGCAGACTTTGCCGATTTCCGCCTTGCAGACAGCTTTGATTCCGTTGAGGGTTGCTCTTCCTTCGGCTAGCGGCTTCTGCAGCCCTCTCACGTGCACCAGCATCTCCATATTGTTCTTTTCCATTTTCTTGATGACTCCGCTGATCTCTTTGCCTTCCTTGAAAGGGACAAGTTCCGGGCCCGAGTTTTGGCAGATTTCCATGAATTCCTTGACGATTTTCTCAACTTCCTTATCCATGCCGGCCATGTGTCTCATGAAATCGTCGAACTCTCGGTTCAGTCCGTCAATTTTCGGTTGATTGGTGGCTTTGTGCTTCTCGATCAACCCTTGATAGTCAGCTAGCCAGGCTCTTGGGGCTACCTTGTGCAGGAAATCTCTGCACTGCATCGTCTCTCTGATGCTTTCGATACGTTTGAACAGGTCCACCTTCAGATCGCCCATTTTCTTCAGTGCCAAGTCTAATTCTGCTTTCTTTTTTCGCTTCATCGCTATCACGGTCCTGAGTTCGCCCTCCAACGAGGAATTGTCCTTCAGCTGGTCGGCCAGGAACAAGTCGATGCTCTTTACGCTCTTCTCCGCTTCGCTGAGTGCATGATCGAGGCCTGTGCGCGTTATTATTTCGGCCTCTTCGATCTTCTTCGTCAGATCTTGGAAGAAGCCGCTTTGTAAATTGTGGAGAAAATTCCTCTTCGTCATCGCCCTGTACTCAGTGAGGCTGAACGGTTGAATCGCTCGTGTTTTGGTCGGTCTAATCGCTTTTCGCCGATCCATTTTCCAAAATAAAATCTTGACTAAATTTTTTTTTAATTAAAAAAATCTATCCGAAAATACCGAAACGATGTTTTGACTGGTATCTCCACTTGTCTGGCGCGCTCTGTTGTAGACTGCCCCGGTGCCTCTGCTTTCCGGTTTCTTTGTAATTGGGAGGAGTGCAAAAATAATCGTTGACTATGCGATTAAAATTCAATTTTAGCCTCTTTCTGCATTAACATTGCGTTGAACTGTGAATATTAATTTTTTGAATATTTTTCTTTGCTTCAAGTATAGGTGTAGCGTTTTTACTTCCATATTTACAGAGTAAATGGAAGTATTGTGATCGTCCTAAAATCGAGAATCGGAACGGAGCTTCAGAAAAAACTTTTTCTTATACACATTTACTCAGAATCACTTCCTGAACAAGTGTCTGTGTGTCCGTGTGTCCGTCTGTCCGTGTGTCCGTGTGTCCGTCTGTCCGTCTGTCCGTCTGTGGTCACTTACAAAAATGGCCATAACTCCCTCATTTCTCAACCTTTCTTCAAATTTCTTGAACTGAAATGTTTGTCTCGGCAAGACCTAACACCCTGTTTAATCGGAATTTGGATAACGCACAGTACTTCCGAGATATTTGCATTTTTAGTGTTTTCTATTTTATTTTTTTCCGGCCGCAAAAATGAACCGATTTGAGCGTTCTTGGTCTCAAAATCTTCGTTTTACCTTGCAGAATATGTGGATATTTTTTACATTCCGAAAATGTGGCGTTTTTTCATTTTGGGCGAATTTTAAAATTTTAATACTGAATTTTTTGATATTTTTGACCTAAACACTTTCAAAAGCAGACAAAATATGATCAAATTGTGTCACAATTTTACGTTTCAAAATATGGAAGTATTGTGTGTTATCTACGCACCACTGGTTTTTTTTTGCTAAATTAAATAGTTTCAATATGTAATTATTTTCCCAACTCAGATTTTATTCAATTTTTGGAGTTAGGAATGAGCCTCAATAAATTCTCACCACTCATCTTTCTATGATCCTCAAACTTTCATATCCGAATATTACTACCTACCACTTTACACCACCAAGTTTCGAGTCCTCCATGAACTTTTTCAGACTGCTATGCGTCCTTGTGAAGTTTGTTCAAGCTAAAATACGGTCCAACTGTGAATCTACTCTACTCTCTACTTGAGTTATTGAATCGATAAACGCGTTGCTAGGTTGCAATGAGAACTTGGGTGAACGAAGTTTACACGTGTACAAACCACCAAAAAGCTGTCGTGATAAATTTCTTTCAACATTTTTCTCTCATCTGACCGATATTTGGACCATTTTTGTGGAAGTCGAGAATTTCGGGGGATTTAAAAAATTACCTCTACGGGTCGAGACCAAGCTTTTAGGCCTAGGAATACCTACTCAAAATGGTTTTGCGTACTCGGTTGGAATTGCGATGCCCCCAAAACTAATGAACCGATTTCCCGTTTACTGCATGTCTCTGCGCATCAACTGCGCATCAAATTGTCACATACCTACCCATTGCGAAATCAAGGATTTGGTCCTAGAAGTTTACCTACTATAATATGGTAGTATTGGGTTATCTACACACTAGCGTTCACAGATATCCATTTGCTCGTAGAAATGAAAATACGATTCATTTACGTCTACGCACGTGCTTGCGTGTGTACAAAAAAAGTCAAGATTCCCCACACGTGTTTTCGAATTCTTCGAAGTTTAATTTCTCTAGTGCGCTCAGGCATTTCCAGAAGATGGCCCATCTTTGTATACAAATCTGCTCCTTATAAAAAATAAACAGCGGTCGGTACGCCGATTTGGCTCATCCAAATTAAGGAGGGAGATTCCGAAGATGTCGAACACGGGGCCAAGTCGTTGTCCTGGCGTATTTTTAACGCTCGGCTTTTGACTCGTCTACTCGAGCAGTCGGAAATAATTTCAGTCGCTTATTCGAACGGTTTGGACGTCGTTTTACATATCCAGATGTCGTCAGTCAATGTTTACAGGTCCTGTACTTTGATCGCGGTCGTCTTCAGTGTTGTGGGTCAGTATCTTTTAATATGATGATTTATTTTTTAATCAAAATTGAGCGGTGATTGTCCGCGGATTATTGTGAAATCTACCGAAAATCGAATTGTAAACTCAAAGTTCCTGCTAAAGAAACTTGAATTGGGGTGAAAATGCTAGAAATCTTTCAAATTGAAAATCCTTGTTTTCCAGTGTTATGCGCTGGTGTGGATTATGGGAAATTTTGCGATCACGATGACGACTGTCACGATTTCCGCCTCGTCTGTTCCAAGGCGTCAAACGCCTGCGTTTGCAGCAAGTGAGATTTGCAATAAATTACCTGCTTCCATAGTCACAGAGTCAATGGAGGTATTACGAAACAATTGTCCGAAGAATGACAATCGGTTCAGGGGAAAATTTTGGAGATACAATTTTTTACAAAATCACTTTCTGAACAAGAAGGTATTGTACGTCTTTGCTCAATAACTATCAAATTTGAATAAAAACTCAAAAAAGAGTGATTTAGTATCTAACTATCAAATTGTTTCTCCCTCTATTCTGAACCATTCTTCTAGTTACTTTTCCGAATTAGTTGTCCAGATTCATTGAATTGAATTTCGATTACTCTCAGTACTTTCGGGTTAAAACAATTTAGTTAGAGCTTTCTATTTCATTTTTTACTGACCCAAAAACGAACAAATTTTAGATTTTGAGGGTTTGGAATTTTCATTTCGGCCAGGCCAGTTTCCTATCAATATTTATTTCACTGCAGTAACTGATACACTACTTCAGTTTTGGACGGGTTTGAAAATACACAAAACTCTTTTTCTTTCTGAATTTCCGATTTCGGCAGCCTTCAAATAGTTTGTCCAAATATCATGGTTCTGTACCTGTACCTTCAATTTATTCGAGTTCATTTCAGCTTTTTCAACTGGAATGAAACTTACAACACTTGCATTTTGAATGCGACCGAGCTAAAAGAGTTCCTCGCGCTCAAGGCGGATGGCAGAGACATGGAGACTGTAGGTACTTAATATATTGAAAAATATCTTCATCACTGCACGCTTGGATTGCTTTAGAAAAATTCGAGTCGATGCGGCTCTTGTGAGTAGCCTGCGCAATTTCTTTCCTCCAAAATCAGTTCATAGTTCAACAATATGGGGTACGTTTTCTTGTCTTGATTCTTCAGCTTATTATTCAATAAAGACAGACATTCCAAGTGTAAAAATTTTACACATTTAATGTGTATAAAATAATGAATTAGAAGTAAAGTTAGAAATTATAATTAATTTTGATAACTTGAGTAATGTTCATATAAGTATTACGAATTGCTAAATTTTTTCCTCAACAACGATGATTTCTTAATACAGAAAATTGAAGATTATCTCCGATGTTAGTATACTAACTACCCCACTTCGCTTATCTTCGAATATTGCCATACTTATTGCAGTTTTTCGTTGTTATTTTAAGAGCAACTGAATAGAGAAGCAGTATCGACTTTCAACAAATTGGGCTTTGCCGGACTCCTGGCGCTGTCATTGGGGCTTCTCGGAGCCTCCTGTTGCGTCATCATGTTTTGCGTAGTCGATAGGTAGGCAATCCATCCAATCATGGTACTACTTCTGGTTAAACTGATGAGTAGGTTGTCGGTAAGACTGATATGACGACTTTGTGCCGTAATTTTAATTATAGATCTGCTCGAGGAAGCGCTTTCGACAAAAGCGTTCTTTAGATTTTTAGCAATGATGAAAAAATTATGAAACATTTTCGTCTGATAAGGCTGACTCCTCAACCCACTCATCAAATCAACATAATATCCCCGAATTTCGTCAAAATTACCAAATTTCTTTCTCTTTCTACCGAAGTGAAAATTTGCGTAATTGGGATGTACTTACTACCACCGGGATTAATATCGCGCTGAAAGAAGTAGGGGCACAAAAGTGACGATGCTCCTGATATTTTTCTCAATTTTCCAGAAAATCCAACTACGCGGAATTGGAAGAGACGACCGTCACCAAACCTAGGAACAACCAGGCGTCCGATACACCGGGTCCGAGTATCCTACCGGCGGAAATGGTAGCCGAACCTTTTGACATGGCATTCTGACGTAGGAGACGATACGTCAAGAGAAATACATGAACTGATATCCAGTTGATAGGTCCTGCTGATGAGATGGGAAAATGAAAAATTCAGGTTTTCGTGGAACGAGGAACGGAGATTTAGTTTTTACATTTATACATTTCACAAAATTAGTGAGGCTATCTTTGGAAAAAATGGAAATTCTGTTTGATGTTCAGGAGAAACTTTTTTCCACAGATTGACCAAGAATAGGAGCAAATGTCTGTCTCAATTTCTGGCAACCGCCAAAAAATTTTCAACTTTTCTTTCTCAAAATTTTTTTTTGCAAAACCGAATTTTTTGGATTTTTTTACTCAATTTTTCGGGGAATTTAGCTTTTCTTGCATCTTTTCTGTCACTTCTTTCGTTGACTGGACCTGATCATCAAAATCCGACATAAAATTAAACATCGTGTATTTAGACACAAGAATTTGCCAAAAATTTCCCTCTTTTTACTTATCAAAAATAAGTAAAGTAACGTCTTTTTCTGGCAATTTCTCCAACAACAAATTAACTGATTCAGTTAGAAGATGAAGTACTACAAAAATGAAAAGCAATTATCTGTGATAGTAGCAGAACTGTGAGAAATGGACGTTTCGATTGTCCTCTCAACCGTCAACTTCTTCGGGTCGGACAGGATGTTCGATTGGGATGACCGAGGTGTGGTCCACGTCTCGGCTCAGCGCTTTTCTCATATCTAAAACCGAAAAAGAGAAATAAATTAATTATTTTATAAATTTCGTTTCAATGTCGACTTTAGTAACCCAATCAATGAGCTCTTGGAACGGTGCGGAAGTCTAGGTATACCCTTTTTACTTGATTTATTCCCAGATCAAAAGTACGGTTTCACTCATTCATTCGAAAAATTTTTTGAATTAGAAGCAATACAACATTCTATCCATGGAGCTTAGTAGGGATCTCTAGGTCTCTTACCAAAAGCATCTTCGTCCGGGTCGCCGGAATAATATTCCAGCACTGTCCGATAATTGGTGTACCCCAAGTTCTGATACATGGCTATCGCATTCTTGTTGCTGACTCGAACGAACAAGTCGACAAAATAGCAATTTTTCCTGAAAGCGACCGAGGAGAATACAAATTATATTGCGTGAAGTTATCTCGCAAAACATCAAGTTACAAAAGATCGCAGAAAAAATTGAATATTAATTTTACTTTTCCGAGATGTTCTCCAAAGACTTCATCAGAGCAGCAGCGACACCCAAGCGTCGATATTTTGGCGAAACTGTCAAAGCCGTCACATGGCCGTGCCAATTTGTTGCTGTGCCTTCAGCTTTTCCCATTACTACGAAAATATATTGCAAAATAATGGTTCAGCATATTTTTTTACAGCGATTTGAAATAGCGATTTCATAAGTTTGAAAAATACACCGCTAAAAGTTCAGTAGTTATTTTCCAGCAATGCTTTTCCCAGTGTCCAAGTCACGACTGGTTAAATGTACTCACTGTATCCCATCAAGTCGCCATTGGGCGCAACAGCGATTTGGAAGTATTCCGGCCAATGGGCCAAGTACTGCATGTAAAACTGCATTCCATACTGTTCAGCTGTTAAGGAAGCTTGGGGGTTTTCATGAATTTCAGGAGGCATTGTTAATTTAAGGGCCAATTTCACCAGGAATTAAAACCTAGATTTTTCTCGATCTTGATGGAGTTGCCGTACCTTGATGACATGGAAATGGTTCATTTTTCTTGACCTAGGTTTTCATTGTTGTTGAAATTGACCCTAAGACTACTAATGATTAAGCTTATATTAACAAAACTACGCTCCTTCCTTTTGATAGGGTATTTTCCCCTAATGCAGTAAGGCACAAAAGAGATCGAATGGGAAATCGCGAACATTAAATGTTTTCCTCCCCGGAACATTGGAAATTTTCCTCTACGGCAGGACTCAGAGCTGCACCTCTTGCTATGATGACGATTCCAAAGCCAAGAGATATTTTAGATATTGGAGGACCTAATCAAATGGAATGTCAAAAAATAGACCAGAGGATCTATAGTTGGCTAGAATCGTGTTGTGGGACAAGGGAGGGTCTGAAAGTTTACTCATTTATTTGCAGCTTCCCTTCTCCCTTTACACGACATTTTTTTTTAAATCACCACCGACATCTACTTTGGCCGTTACTAACAACTTCCCAGCAGGTATTTTCCTACTTTAGGAGAAGAATCGCCCAGGCCACAGAACAGTAAACTAGCTAGAAGGGTTTTTAAAGGGCGCTTTTCATTGTTCATCCAGAAGTTGTCGAAAGGATACAGTCTCCGTCAGCGGATCCAGATTTCTGGAACATGAGATTTGAAGTTGAATTGATTCATAGATTTAGTTGGATTGATTTTCTGGTACCTATTTTTCATAGCATTTACGGATATTATTGTCTTCACCCAACGGACAGAAAATACGTGCCCCCCCCCACATTAGGGATCTTTGAATAGGATCAATACTAATACTAATCAACGATTCACTATTATTGAGTTATAACGGATTGAGTACAGATTCTCTTACATTTCGTTGATTTTCAACAAATCGGCAGCACAGAATGGTCGTAGGGTCGTCATTCTTCAACGCTCTCACAAGGCGTGCGGTCAGTGATCAATCCAAAAAGTGTCTTCTTTTATTGATTCGTATTCTAATGAAAAATTAATGTCAATTCTGTTTGGCAATTACAAATTGAAGAGAACAAGAGACAATTACTTAGCTGCACATTGCTATAACTAAAAGCTAACCATTATTTTCCGGCTTTGTTGTGGAGAATTTCACGTGACTGTAGAATCGTGAGCATAGACAAACAGCCGAAACCTTCTACTCCCTTGGCACAGGTTTCGTCTTGGACAAGGAAAAATTAAACACGAATATTGGTAGTGTTTTATTCGTAACTATATTTGTATGCAAAACGTTTAAAAATAAATCATGTCAAATTAAAATGTTAAGGGATGGAGCTCGTACAAAGATAATGGATGACTGTATAGCGTTCAATAAAAACTTAGGCCAGATATGAAGAGAAATCAATTAGGATCGATAAATAGGTAGACGTGCCCTAACAAAACAATTTGTAAGAAATAATTAACCACAAAAAACTGTCACAATGTTTAAGATGGAGCTGCAGTAGATGGTATACCGCAAGTACCTACCTACCTACAGCAGCACACGCCTTACTAAATAAGCCATAATTTTATCCTCCTGCTATTCAGATTCACGACGGGATTTCAAACATCGGGCTGTTCTGATTCAGCTTCCAAATTCCCTCTCGTCATTCGCCTGTAGTAATTGCCGGGTAGGATGAGAATCACTAGGTCCACCACTGGAACAAGATTATAGCAGAAAGACGGTTGCTCGTAATAAGAATTGTAAGCACCCTTCATATATTGATTAACAAGAACTAAACTAGTGGTAAAAAGCATTAATAATTGATGCTTTTTACCAATAGTTTAGTTCTTGTTAATCAATAGGCGTTGCTAACAAACTAGACGATTACTAATAAGTCGCTGCAACCATACTTTAGGCAGGTAGGTAGCCAATTCTTTGATCCATCACATAGCGTGTATACAAATATACAGATATTTATAAATATCTGGCTAGGTAGGCCTATCAAATGCAGACATGCCTGAAATTCGCCAAACTGGTAACTGGACAACTTACATACTGAACAGACAAGACTGGCAATGACTCTCGGTGTCATTTCATCATAAACTGATGTGAATGGTTGCAACGCAACGTAAGCAGCGCATGCGGATAGATCCACCACGGTGTCTACGATCAAAGGCAAAATGTATGATAGGTTATCCTGAAAAAATTAACCGGGATAAGTAGTAATTCAATGTACAGATGCTGCAAACATAGTTTCATGACTGCAAGCTAATAGTACCTCTTTCAATCCTTTTATGAGGAAATAGCCGAACATGGAACGGTGAAGCATCCAAGCTTCTTCCATCTCTTTGGCCTCTGCAAAAATTAGGGGGCCGGTTTATCATCCATTTAAAGATGGATTTATATACTTATCCAAGGACGCTTCCACTACATTTCAACAAGGACATAAATTTTCATTGACGGTACCTATTGCTGAAAATTTCTTAGAAATGAGTTGCAAGCGTCCTTGGATAAATCTAGCTTTAAATAAAATGAAAAACCGGCCTTTGTTGGACCAGTAGGTAGCGAATAAGTAACTCTGCAGTTTACAGTCATGGTCCATACTTACTGCAAGAAGAAGAATCGGGAATTTGAAAATCAATTTTTATGGTATGGAATTTAGGTACTTGGAGTTATTGGAATTGAAAATAGCTCTGGACCCTGCTACAATAGTAGCTAAAAAAAATGGGGGTCAATCGTCAATTGTTTTTATATACCTGTTTACCATAAAACAAGCGGCGAACGGTCCATTCGTGGGAAAGAAGGAAAATTATTCCACCCACGTGCAATACAACGGCAAGAAATCCGTAGATTACCTTGAAAAGAGTAATTGAACCTGTAAAACATTGGAGCAACTGGATCGGTAGTTCAGAGATATACCAACGGGAAGTAGACTCACCATGGTGACATAACCGATTGCTTTGCATGGTTTTCGTAGATCCCTCGTATGCACGTTTTCCAATAAAATTGCAGTCTTCAGCCTGGCCGGTATATCCATTTTGCACTTGAAACTACTCGAAAATCTGTTGGACAGCTGAAATGATTCGTCTTACCAAGCTAGCTAGACGCTAGAAGCAGTCCTTGAACTGACGTGAACTCGTGATAAGGAGAAATATTTAGAAGATTGTACTACCTAGTACGATAGATATGGCAGAAGGCGATATTCAAATGATCAGGACGAGGAAAGAGAGCATTATCTGCAATTATATGGGACTGCCTCTGAATCATTCCTCGAATTAAGAACAGCCGATTGTGATGAGTATGGTTCGGTCAATTTCCGCTACTATTCCTAATCCTTATAACTATAGATGTAAAGAGAAGATATTTTATTACTGCCCAATAAAATATTATTGTTATTACCTACCTACTTTCCATGAGCGTTTTCTTTCAAATTGAGAAAAATTGCGTTTTCGGCTCACTCCCGTAGATTTAAGTATTTTGAACCCGATTGAATTCCTGGCAATCTCAGGTCAACGTGAACTTGATAGAATTGGCTTGGGAATTAGAATTGGTACCACGACAAATATTAAAAAAAAAAGATTTATTTACAAAATTATGGAAACTATACAACACTGCAAAATAAAGCCTTGCGGGGCTTAGGAATTTACGTCAAAAGACGTTGACTTAGTGGACGGACCTCTTCCAGCCGGATGAGTGTGAAGGCAGGATGGCAGAAGAAATTGCGCCATGGCCGAGCAATCCAGTGCTTAGGCCGAGCGAACCGCTGCTTAAGCCGTGCAATCCGCTGCTTAGGCCGAGCGATCCACTGCCAAGGTTGAGCGATCCACCGCCCAGGCCGTAAGAGCTGCCGCTACCATAAAGGCTGCCAAGCGATCCACCGCTAAGGCTGAGAGAGCCACCTCCTATTCCGAGCGATCCACCGCCTATGCCATACGATCCACCGCTAATGCCATACGATGCACCGCCAACTGCAACGGGCTGAGGGACGATGATCGGCTGAGGTACTGGAACGGGCACAGGCCTGTTGACAGTGACGGGAACGGGATGGGGCACAGCAACGGGAACGGGGCGAGGAACAGAGACGGGAACAGGATGCGGGACGGGATAAGGAACTGGTCTATCGACGGGAACAGGAACGTGTTTCTTGACTTCTACGGGGTAAGGCTGAGGCACAGGTACGGGGTAAGGTCTGGGAACTGATACGGGGTATGGAACGGGTTGGGGAACTGGAACTGGACGATTGACAGTCACGGGGACTGGATGAGGAACTGGAACGGCAACAGCTGTGGTCACCGTGTTCACCTGGACGGGCGCTGAAGCCAACGAGATGCCTAAAACAAAATGAGTAGACCATAATTATTGCATCACTAAGTTACAAGTTCGGAATAAAAATTTGGTTATTCATTAGCTTCAAAAAAAAAAAATTAATGAGCAAAAGTGAACCAGTCAACCTTTTCGCATTTATTAATAAATACCTAATATTAATAAATTAATATAAACCTCATTAATATAAACCTTAATATAAACCATATAATAAAATTTAAATTAATTAATTAAAAACATTAAAATTTAATTTAATTAAGAAATAAAATTTTAATATAAATTAATAATTAAATTAATATAAACCATAATAACTTATTAATAACCTTATTAATAAATACCTTTTTGCATGTAATAATAAATTGATTAAACCAAATTCAGAGTTAGAACATTTTTGAGATGAACATTGCACTCACCTGAGCTAGCTCCCAGACTCAGGCCACTCAAAGGCAGACTTCCACTAGCGTATCCAGACCCGATTCCGGCAGAATATAGCGAATTTCCTCCTAAGCTCAACCCTCCTAAGCTTATGCCTCCCAAGCTACCTCCTAAGCTGCCTCCTAAGCCATATCCTGATCCCAAACTCCCCAAGCCATATTCGGATGATAAAATCCCTCGTTTTTCTAGTTGCTTCTCTCCAGCGTTGATTACCACGGCCAGAGCCGCCAGTACGCACACCTGCGAATAAAAAAAACTTTGTCGGAATATTTAATAAATAAAAATCTACTTACTTACTTATTATGAAACTGGAATTCAACCAGTGGTGGGTAGATAACATTCAATACTTCCATATTTTGATTCGCAAATTTTTACTTTTTACTCTTTATTTTTAATTTTTACTTACTCAGAATCACTTGCTGAACAAGTGTCTGCGTCCGTCTATGGTCATTTACATAAATTGCCACAGCTAATTCTCAACTTTTTTTGAATTTTTGAACTGGCATGTTCGTCTCTACAAGATTTAACAACTTGATCCAATTCAAATTACTCACAGTACTTCCAGTATATTAGCACTTTTAATGTTTTCTATTTTAATTTTTCCTGTCCACAAAAATGAACCGATTTGTGTTTTCTTGATCCAAACTGCTTTGGTCGGAAAATTTACGTATTAAAATATAAAAGTATCGTGTGTTATCTACTCACCAGCGGTTTGCAAAAAAAAAAAAGAATTAATTATTCACTATCTTCGTAAAGTCACAATGAGCTACGGCTGGATCGTCTTTTCAAAGCCCATTGCACGAACCCACCACCAAAGAGTGAATGAACGATCACTTTACCTGGAGAGTGAACATTTCGAGACTTGAAGTGATGCTCGAACCAAACCCGATCGGACTTTATATAGGTACTTATGACATCCCAAGCGTCGCGGTCATCGTAGGGGGAGGACTTGGTTTGTTATGCCGGCTCGGGAATCATCCCCTATTTTTCGCCCCCTCGTGGCCAGTTCAAGTTCTCCTTTCTCTGTTGGTCTCTCATTTTCGACTTCGACCCGCAGAAGAACAAAGTCTCTAGATCTTGATAAAGCGCGTGGGAATAAAGCGCGATCTTGATACATACATACATGAGGTGTGTGCACATCAGTACTTTCCTCGTGTAATGGTCAAGTTACCTGTTTTAAAGACCAACGAAGCGAAAAATAATTCAAATCGAATGTTTTAGGCAGATCTCAATCCAAAATTAGCCTGTGACTCAATAAAAATTTACGTATCTACTCCAGTAAATTTATGTGTTCGAATTTGGTTATTAATGCCATTACATTTTGGTTTTGATATCAATAAGTATGGGAGTACAATCAAATGTCAAGTTGTACCGATTTACCTACCTCATAAATTAAAATATGAACATAGAAAGACATTTTTCTGAGTTAGTGAGTGGAAAATTCGCCATCAAAATAAGAGACGTTGGACCAGTGGATAATAAACCCTAGCGTGAGAATTCACATTTGTCGAGTACCTACCTAGTTAATCCTCGCACATTCAGGAAAATTCGACGAATCATCCCTGGGCAGAGTCGGAAACTCAACTCCGGTTAAGGAATTTTAATGAAAATTTTCGAAAAAAACGTTGAATACCTAATCAACAGTTTCTTTCGGCACAATCCTAAGGAGGTGCATTGACTAAAAACCTATTCAATAGATTTGTCCTGGCCGCTATCAACAGTGGCAATTTAGGGCCAGGACAAATTGTATCAACTTTTTCCATGGGGGTATTAATTTGTACGGCCAAATGACGTTTTGCCGTTTTCTTGGTTTTTAAGAAGGCTACTATTTAATGCGGCAAAGATTTAATGGCAAAGAACGGGTATGGCACTAGTATTTATACTTCAAAAAGTTATTTATACTGCCATACCCGTATTATTATAATACTCAGTGCAAAAACTTGATTTCGCCGCTTATTGCTGAGTTGCACGGGCCGGAAAAATCCATATGTATAAGGATTTTTCCGGCCCGGGTATACCTACACCGACACGCCCTTGAAAATTTGTTCTTTGTTTCTTGATCAATTCATCCATAGCTGAGGAGTGAGGACTCACTCAATCACCAATTTTATGCAGTCAATTTGTATCCACTGAGATTTTTCTCCATCACAGGAGAGCAAGTCTTAGGAATTAGGATCAATGCGTGTTTTCGGGCATACTACGCATAGCAGCATTTTGTACGTGAATCATTCACAGCACTTCCTTCGCACAGGAACCGGTCGTTGCGCCAGCACTTCCTTTACACACTTTATTAGTCAATTAATGGCCGGTTTATTGACAAAATTTATCAATCCGATATCCAAGTAAGTTTTGAATAAACATTTCCAATGAGATTTTTACATTCAAATTTGATATAAATACCACCGTGGAGAATTTTATCTAAAGCTTCCTTGACTATCGCATTGATAGATTTTGTCCATAAACCGGGCCTAAAAAAAAAAAAAAAAAAAACAGGCACTTTTAGTAATAAACTTTATTGGGTTCTGCGCCGGCGGCACCTCGACCAATCACAGCAATGCATTTGCTTACCTCCTCCTGGCCGTCTACGTAGTACGTAGTACGTAGTAGACTACTACTAGCCTACGTAACCTATACTAAGTAGCCTACGTATATTACGTAAGTACGTTGGCGCCCACTCACTGTCCGATTGCTGGTCGTGGGGCCAAGACAATTCATTGATTTAATTGGTCGAGATGACTCAATAAACAACTCAAATAAATTTCATTGGCGTTCAAAACCACGTTCCCATGTTCGTCCCCACAAAAACTGCATAAGCTACGTATGAAAAATAAGCTCACTTACTTCAAAGTTGGATGTTCAAGTGAGGAGTTGGACAAAGGACATCCTTGGTACTGAGCTTTTCGATAGAAAGGGTCTTACGATAGGTATAGTTTCCTTATCATTTCAGAAATGTCTTTCTACGTTTTTTTTTTAATTTCCATTGCGACTTTTCTCACTCTCTTTTTCATTTCTCACTTTATAGTGTTCGACAATTGTGTACAAGCTGCCGGGTACAAAATTTGACAAGAAAAAAAACGAGCTCGAAGAAGTCAAAATTATTTCATTAGAACCCTCTACAATCTGCAGAAACGAGAAAAAGGAGAAACTGCGGAGATTTCGTCAAGAAAAAGGAAATTGTGGAAAGGAGATTTCATCAAGAAATCTAAGACCAAAAATTATGTTTTTGAATATTCCAGAAAAGCTCTCTATCCAATGGTAAAATTTACCTGTAAGTAATACTGAATTAAAGGTCACTCAGGAACTTCCATTTTAACCGGGTTCAAGAAGAATTGAATCGGTCATTTTGAAAAAGGGGTCATCTCCAATATTTTCACATAATGGGTTTTGAGGGATGACCCCTTTTCAAAATGACCGATTCAATTAATCTAAGTTCGTTTTCTTGAATGGTTGAGCCATCGGCATTCGAATAATATGGTAAATAAAACTAGTATATAACAATCTTATGTACTTGAATGCACCTACGTCACCTTGATCACCTACTACGCATCACTGGTTCTCTTGCTGCTACTGCCAGCAACTAAACAGACATTGGAGTCCAACACACGGAAAACGACACAATCGCCAAACAGATATTTGTTCAATTGGGCAGATCAAAGGAAAAATCGAACGTTTGGTCATCTTACAAAAATATATTACAAAACACTATTTTGTACAACAATTAAAAAATTCAAAAACGAATCACACGTAGCAAATTGCAGCCAGAAATGGCTCAGAATATGACGTCTTCAGACGTTGACTTAGTGGGCGGATCTCTTCCAGCCAGATGAGTGGCCAAGTGACGCTCCGCTCAGGGTGAGTGAGGATAGTGAGCCATGACTGAGGGAGGCGCCGCTGAGCGATCCACCGCCAAGGCCAAGCGATCCGCCGCCGATGCCGTACGAGCCGCCGATGCCGTATGAGCTTCCAATGCTGTGCGAGCTTCCAATACTCAGCGATCCACTGCTGATACCAAGAGATCCACCGCCGATGCCGTATGAGCTGCTGAGGCCTAGAGAGCCACCGCCAAGGCCAAGCGATCCAGCGCCAAGGCCAAGCGATCCACCACCAATGCCGAGCGATCCACCTCCGAGTGCGAGCGATCCACCGCCAATGCCGTAAGATCCACCACCAACTGCGACAGGCTGAGGGACGATGATCGGCTGAGGTACTGGAACGGGCACGGGCCTGTTGACAGTGACGGGGACGGGATGCGGCACAGCAACGGGAACGGGGCGAGGAACAGAGACGGGAACTGGATGCGGGACGGGATAAGGAACTGGTCTATCGACGGGGACGGGAACGTGTTTTTGAACTTCGACGGGGTAAGGCTGAGGAACAGGTACGGGGTAAGGTCTGGGAACTGATACGGGGTATGGAACGGGTTGTGGCACCGGAACTGGACGGTTGACAGTCACGGGAACTGGGTGAGGAACTGGAACGGCCACTGCTGTGTTCACCGTGTTCACCTGAATAGGCGATGAAGCCAGCGACAAGCCTGATCACAAAGAAAAAAAAAATTATAAAAACAAAATGATAGGTACGTATAACCTAATGATCACTGGCCAAGAGGGTTTTTGAAGATATTTCTCTCAGCATTGTTGTCTTTATTTTGGGTAGGTATGTTTGTACTTCTGAATGAATCGGTACTCGAGGATTAATTAATAATAATTATTATAAGCAGGTGCAATGGAAGAGATGCGTGCTCTATTTGTGTACAGTGCGGTGATACATCTTGAAGAGAATTTTGTACGTTCAATAGTGTTTACCTCCGAGGTTGTTAAAACCACCCCCGAGGCTGCTAAAGATGCCTCCGGGCAGTCCTGCTGAGTTCAGACCAAAATAAACTACGAACAATCGTGAGACAGTTGAAGAAAATGAAAAATCTAGCATATCTAATTATTTTGGCCAAACTTGGTACCTAGGTAGCGGTAGAATGCCGAATTCGAAGTAAAGAACTTCACAAATTTCTAAGCTTTGTGTTCCGGTTTATAAGAATATAGTTGATAAAAATTCATTCGTGCAATTTTATGACGAAATTCGAATGGCTAGCCTTATTTATATACTTAATATCTGCAAAGTAACGACCAAGAGCAACAATAATATTACTCACCAGCGCCAGAGCCAAGACCGATGCCGCCCAAAGAAGAGATGCCGCTTGCGTATCCAGATCCGATTCCGGAAGAATAGAGTGAACCACCGCCCAAGGTGAGGCCTCCCAAGCTGCCTCCTAAGCTGCCTCCATAACCGCCTCCTAAACTTCCTAAGCCGCCTCCATAACCGCCTCCTAAGCCGCCACCATAACCGCCTCCCAGACTAAGTCCTCCTAAGCCGCCCCCGTACCCTGACGAGAGAATGCCTCGCTTTTCAGGTTTTTTCTCAGCAGCATAAGCCCCAAGGGCCAAAGCTACCAATAAGAAGCAGACCTGTAACAAAAAGTAGGTAAAGTGGATCAGTAGATAGGCGGTTACCTGAAATGATATTACAAATCTCTCGTAATTTGCCACTCAGAAAACATATAAATGAAATTGTGGAAATTTACCCACTCGGGTGACCACGAAATAATTGCAAGCGTAATGAGAAAATACTAAATATTTTTTGAAATATTATTTGTAAGAATTGTTTTAATAGGATTTGTGTTATGGAAAGATTTTTTCAACATCAAGCATTTTCCAAGATTCTAAACACCCGCCAGTATTTTTTTTCGACCCGGATAAAATGATAAAATGGACTTTGCTCATATTTTATCGTCAATACCAGTGGCGTTCAACAGAAGCAAATTTGAATATACCTAGTAATGAAATTCACGACAATTTAATAATATTTTCAATAGGTGAAATGTATGCGAAGTTTTTCTGAACGAATGTCCTCGATTCTCACTCCGTATATTGTTGTTCGAAAAACTTTACCTTGAAAGCACGCATTTCGAGATTGTGGAAGTGATGCTTTGCTCAAGTCCACATCAGACTTTTATACTGACTCTCGAGGGTTCCGTAGAGGGAGAACTCGCGTTTGTTTTGCCGGCTCGAGTGCCATCCCCCATTTTTCGGCCCTGGTCCTTTCACCTTTCGATTCGTTTTCAGTTGGACCAGGAAAGCCGGTTCCTTACATCGATGAACTCCAGGTACCTCAAGTTCACTTTTTCTGGGTACCCGCAAATTTTCTCCGTTTCGTTTGGCTGGTTTGTTCGCCATTTTATTGGTCTTCAAACATCCATCCTGCTGGAATTCCTGGTGCAACTTAAAGCGTGGTTGCATAGTTTAGGAAACGAATTAATTTGCAACCCACCCGGGATTTCCGGTAGGCAGGTTTGGCTTGGGATAATTTATGGTACATTTTATCCTGTTTCTACCTCTACTCCATCCTCAGGCAATTTATCCTTGATTGTTTCCATATTATTGACAGATTTGCTCAATGGAAGCACCTGTTGTCACCGATTTGACTGCACCTGCCTCCACGGCCTCCTGATGCGACAATGCTTAAAATAAATCCCTCATACAAATAAAATAAAATAAATGAATAGGAAATTTTGTAAAATAAACATAAGATTAAAAGACATGAAAAAAAGAATGTTGAAGGAAAAGAAGTTTTAAAATTGGTTGGCACCTGAGTCAGAAAAAAAAAAACTGAAAAGGCACTGAATTTCGTTGAAAAGCGATGATGGGATGGACTGAGTGTGAAAAGTGATGATTGACTATGAAAAATAATATTCGAAATCGAATAACTTATATTGTCAATATCACCCCCTTACCAATAGCCTGATCGTTTTCGCACGTCCTCCCTCAGGAGACGTATTCCCGACACGGCGTCGGGTCGAGGATATAATTCTATTTTACCGGCCCGAGACTGCCATGAATAGGGCTAGGATTGTTATGTATACATAACTTAGGTAACTGTTAGATAGTATAGATAGTATAGATAACTGTTAGGTATACATACCTGACGGGGTTGAAGATAAGTGAAAGATTCAAGTACGCAAATACGTTTCAGGACTTACTGAGTTATTCGAGCTGTACTCTTGTTTTTACATAATATGTAACCAAATAAAAAAAAGTATGTTATTTACATAATGTAAATATTATTTTCACATATTTGACCCAAAATACATAATTTTAAACATTTTATTCTTTTCACATATTTAAAAATTTTGGGGAAAAGAAGGCGAAATTCCGATTTTTGACCACGCACAGTATATAGAGATAATAATCAAAACAATTATTGTTTTCCATTTTTCTGGTAATTTGAGCTTTTCATGATCCTAAAATCGTGGTTTGACGTTGCAATTGCGGATATTTTTTTATCCCGGTAACTAGGTAGGCATTGATTCGATTTTAAGTAGTTTCTAAAATTTGCATGTTTTCCGACATATGATGATTTTATGATGATTTGATCTTAGTACCTTGCCTTAAAGTTAGTCAAAATTTATAAAATAATGTGAGGTATTTTATCGCGAATATAAATCCTAGCATTAGTCATGACTCTCATTCGCACATTTTTTCTCGATGCGCTCTTGTGATGTGAACAGGACTTATGTTCGATCCCTGATCACCCCAATAACTGATATCGCGGCATATCTAATGTTGCATTATACCGATTAATCTGTAATCAATGGCTGGGGTTAGAGTCAGAACTCAAAACGCTGCCTCCTTCGCCGAGCATTCGATATAATTATTATACAATATCAAGCTCGGCAAAGGAGGCAGCATTTTGAGTGCTGACCCTAGCCCCAATCTTTGGCGACAGTAACATCTCAAGGGCCGATCATCCATCTACAATACCGACAAGTAGTAGTTTTGATGGTGGTACAGATAGTTAGATTAATTTATTATTCACTGAATACTGTTTATTCTCCGTTTTTTATGGCTAGGAGAGGTGTGGAGAAGTGGGTGGAATCCTAAAATTAGATCCCATAACCAATGGGCCACACGTGGAATCTGTTACGCTAAGCTGCGCAGCTCATCACTAGAGCCGAAGTCAGGTTCTTATGTATCTATCAAATCGGAAAACACAATTGTCTTTTTCTTCAATACTATCATAAAATAATAATAATACTATTAACGGATCGGCAGTGACGTACACAGGCACCGATCATAGGTAATTAATTAACCGCTATTCGCGGTGCCTGAGTCGTGGTACCGGGGCACAGCGCATGGAAGAAGTGGCACGATTTCGGAAAAAAGGCTCCTAAGCAGGTCAGTGAGATGTGCACATTATTTTCCTACGTATCCGAAGAACTCTGCACATCTTGATCTAGGGTTCATTTTTCGAATGCAATGACAAACCTTAAGATGTGTACTCCTGAAACGCGGAGTTTTGTTATTATTATTTTGGCGTTTCAGTTGAAAAATCTATACTCTAAAATACTCTAGAATCTAGAGTATCTGATACTACTAAGATGGGTACTTGGAACACTTTTTTTCAATCCAGCAAAAAGGCTACATCATCCACTTTGCTTGATAGGGCCAACCTTTTTAACGCAGCAAATAGTTTAATTTTGTTGAATTCACGATTTATCTATTCTTAATTACCTACATAATCAACAGAATAATTAGATACTAGGTTCTCTGGATAATTTAATAAAAGATGCCTCAAGAACCGTTTAAAAAGCCTGTCTTGCTCTCATGTTGCCAAGCGCAACTGGTAAAGTGTGAGTGTGTCACCTTGTTGGTGTAATAGGCTAGTGGTCGTGAGTAGATCAATCAACCGTACCTATCCAAGAACCAAGGCCAAAATCTCAACTCCAATTCTTCCAATTCTAGTTTTGCTGATTTGTAAAATACGACCAAATTATTTAAATTGAAGATATTGGGTGGACAGAAGTTTTGGTGAGGATTCCATCGAGTGGGAAACGAATTTTGCAGCTCTAGAGGACTTCGATTTATTAAGAATTGAAGAAATTTTAAAAACTCAATAATGTCTTACTAAAACTGGAATAAATCCTTAACTCATTCGATTCAGCATCGAAAAATCTATGGAAATTGATTCCCCACATGCCTAAGCTGCGCATTTCTTGAAATGCACGAATTTTTCCCCACTTCGATAGCCGTTTTACTGGCCTTAAAAATAAAGTAGGGTTCTGTCGAGATGTTGGGACCTACTAGATACTGAACCAAATTTTTGGTGTAAATGTCAAAAATTTACAAAAACTCCTTCCCCTTGAAAACCCCTGAACTACGGACGCCGGACGGACCTAAAACTTTTATTGCAGATTCGGATTCTCCGCCCCTTGAAACGAAAGAAGAACGTTAAGAAAAATGGACTAAAAATGAGCACGTTGCTACACATCCGTGATGAGAAACAAGAGCAAGAGAACGGGCTAAAATCATCTTAAAGTATGTACTCAGTACCTAGCAACTCCATAAATCTCAAAATTTGAGACATTTGATGTCTCAATTTGAGATCAAAATTCTCAATTTGTCAAATGAGCTATGATCGCGACAATATACAAGTTGTAGCAAACCGCAGCTTTCAAGAATAATTTCTTCGAAATCGAATCAACGGTTCAATATTTATTATATGGGTCGTTCTCATTTGAACTGCACATTTGAGTCTCTCCATAACAGCAAAGTGGCCAAATTTAAATCTCACTGTTTATGCTTGGCGCGATTTTTGCTGATTCCATCCAACTCCCAAGACCACTATTCCATACGAATTTCGGGAGTTTTTCTGTTTTTTGGAAATAAATGGAATTTGAATGCTAGATTATGTGTGTTACCCTCCAGAAAGTAACGCACATGAGCGGTAACGCACATGAGAACCCATCTTCAACTGTCGATTGCAGAGAAACTAACCAACCCAGGACGGTGTAACACACACGAAATGAAAAGGGTTTCCAAGGCTTATTGACGAAAAATTGCCAGAAAAATTTTATATTCACTGTTACCAAAAATAACTTCGGTAACACACATGAGGTCGAATAAAAATACGCACCATTTTTTGGAGTTTTGGGCATGTTACGTGATCCCACTTCGCGTATCGGCGAGGAACCAGGGAAAAACTAATACTAGACTAGTTTGTGATGATAATGAAAGGTTAACCGCCAAAAAATTCCGCGATGCCAGTAAATGGCAGCGGTAACATACATTAGGTTACTAAAACTTGAAAAATGATGGACACACTTCAATGATGACTTCATGAAGAGAGGAGAGGTCTAGTAGATCTGTGGCACCATTTTTCCTCAAGTTTACACTACCCACTACAAGTTAGAGGTCCGCGATTCCTTCCGAAAAATTTATACTCGCTCATATCGAATTAAGACGCTGGCAACTTGAGGCTGAGGACGGTAACGCACATGAGATTTCTAGATGTTTTTTGTCATAAAAGGTCTTAGATTTCCACTAAGTTTGTATTTTATGGTGTTGTAATTAGGGAGGCTTGAATAATAGATCCAGCAGATTGGAAAAAAAATTCGTCGGGTTCTTCAAAACGGTTGAGGGATAAAGCGGGATAGGGAGGACACGAAATGTGTGTTTCAAATGAGAACGACCCATATAGTAGGTTAGGCACCTAACTCATTAGTGAATCAGAGTTGCACTTTTTAACTCACTTCTTCAACTGTGCGGTTTGCATTGATCAAAGTTTGATGCTTTCTATAATAACACAGTTCCATCAATTAAAGATTCTTAGTAGGAGGGTCTTAAACCCAAAGGCTAACCACCGAAAATATGTTTCGATCGGTCAGTTGACGTATAAATTACCTGACCCGGTTTTCCTCAACGTTTCGACGCAATTTAGCATAAGAAATTGAATAAAACCTTTAAAGAGAGGACCACGCCTCCGGTTGAGCTGACCCTTATTTAGTAACCGAGATACACCCGGTGACCTATTACGTGTATCAAGACCGTCTTCGAGTTTGCAAGATGCCGATCTGCACAAAGCAACCGGATGGCCACCGACCTCTTTGTCGCTGAGCAGGTCCACTACGGACAGACAGACAAGACAGCCTCCTGCTTCGCTGGATGAAGTTGAAGCTCGCATACGAATTAGCAGTCGGACGATAAGCACCCCCGGGCGGGAATAGCGACGATCGTGACAGATAAATGGCTACCCTTTACCGCACGGCGAGCCTTTCCCGGCGATTATACCATACATGGTCAAAAATATTACGAACGCAGTTGTACCTACTTCCGAAGAAAATAGTCGGGATTCAGCAAATTGGACCCTCCTTCGCTCTCAACTTACTCCATTTATTCAGTTGCGTTTCGGAAGCGTTGTGTTTCCATCTATAGACTCTACTTTTCGGAATAATTATTAAATAGAGCGCTCCAACATAGGAGTTAGTCAAACTCTCTATTTCCTCGTAGGAAGGTTCACTCCAGTCAGACACCTGCGACCACCGGTGGCCCTACGAAGAAATTGGGAGTTAGACAAAGTCCAATGGTAGAGGGCTTCCACCGCTCTATTTAATTCCAAGGAGTAGAGTCTGAAGATGGGAGCAGTACGCTTATGAAACGTAACTGATTGAATTGACTAAGTTGAGAGTGAAACAGATTTCAATTGGCCGAATCCCGACTACTTTCATCAGAATCCACGGCCGACGATTCATAAAGACGGGTTGACAGTTTTCGGGCAACACGACCTTTGGTCTGGGTTGAGGACTGAGAATACTCCTGCAGCCAAAATATAAATTTTTTGTACTATGAAAAATATGTATAAGGGAAGATGAAGCTGATAGAATCTGCACAGCCGCTTTGTGCCTGAGATAAATTAATGAATCTGAATCGCAGTTACACGAAAATTCTTGCGAAAGAGTGTCAACTCCTTTCAGTTCAGATACATGTGATGAACCTATCGCAATTATTCTGAAAAAATGAAAAACTAGAATTGAAAAATGCACGACTAACATACCAAGCACTTTATGCTCCACACTGGTTGGCCCGTTTCAGTTGTGAAACTCATGGAATGACCATCCAGTAGGGACTTAATTAAGTTTTATTACTCGCTCATCTTGGAAGGATCCACATCTCAGTCGTTCCTCATCGGAATGAGCGTTATTTTTATAATACCCAGCAGCTATACGCTTTGCAGTCCCACTTTTGTGGCTATGGTATGGAGAATTACTGCCCTGCGTCCCAGTTACATCCCGGTTACTAAAGCTCGGACCAGGGAAAGTGTATTTTTCATGGGTTGAAATAGAATGCTCTTACGTATTACTTATCTTACCTATTAGTATGCGGTGTGGGACGAGAATTCTTTAGTCTTGAAAAATCCGTTTTGGCTACAGGTTTTGATTGAAGAAAAAAACATGTTAGCAAAGCATCAAGACAAATTGAATAAAAGGAAAAACAAATTGAATTAAAACGAAAATTGAACCGCAACATAATGAGCGATTGCAGTAGCGCTTATTGGCAAAATTGCAAAATTGGGTCAGGATTACACTTTTCGAGTAACTCGCTTTAGAGTTTCCTCCACTCATAAGAATATAAATTAAAAAAAAAAAAACATTAGACATTAGTAACAATCTTTTCCTGTTTAGACTCAAATCGAGTAGTACTCAAGCAGCAAAATGAACAATTTCGATTTCACGATTTGTTTGCGTCAAGATACGACATTAACATCAAGATAATATCAAGAATTATTTGTCACACTGGCTCTAAATTCCGTTCTGCTGACTATCATTGCAAGGCCGATTAACGCGACAAGTTACCAGTACGGGATCGTAGACCTCTCTAATAATAGGGAACGCCGGCTAGCGAAGCAACAATTTTGCTCAGCTTTGCTCCTGCCTGTTACATGAGCATTTTAGTCAATGAAAACAAACCTAGATCTTTCAAAAATCTGATGACAGGCTGGAAGACTTAGATCACGTATCGAACTTCTCTCGTGCGTATAGGAAAATTAAAAAATAAAACTTGAAAAACGAAAAATGTAATTTAAAAAACTGACAAGTACGAATTAGGTAGGTATTTACCTACTCAAACTTGGATCGATTTGAACTGCTCGACTCAAACATTTAAAATCTCCCCAAATTTTACGTTTTATTTTTACGTTTAAAATATTACCGTTTTTAAATTTATTTGAATTTACGTTTATTTATTATTGAATACCTAATAAATAAACGCAGGTAAATTTAAGTATATTTAAAAACGTTAATATTTTAAACGTTATTATTAAATAAAAAATAAACGTAAATTTAAATACATTTAAAAACGTTAATATTTAAAACGTAAAAATAAATGTAAAATTTGGGGAGTTTTTTAAATGTTTGAGTCGAGCAGTAAATACATTTCATTTATTAAAATCCGTTTACGAAATAAAAAAAAATCCCGACCGATTTCGTAGTCAAATTATTTTTGGAAATTATGGATGGGAAATTAAAAAAAAAAAACTGGTTGCTGATTCTCCAGTAATAATCATTGAACTCTTCTGGTCGTTCGAGGCAGTTGGGTGGCATATAAAATCTTGGATGTTACAAGATCGATCTTATTCTTCTCAGTGTTACGCACTTGCCTGTGTTGGCGAGTCGAAATGGCGGTAATATTTTCAAAGCGTTAGGTATAGGTCAAAGGTGGTCGGTTTCGAAATGGCGATTGGTCCAAAAATTATCGTACCGTCTGTCGGACTCTAAAAGACGGTACGACTTTTAGGACTCCCATCCAGCCAAGATGTGCAAGTTGGAACAGGTTCTGAGAAGTTCGCTTCCTTGCGCCCACATTATAGTCGTCCCCATGTCTGGTTTGAGATCGAGTTTTTGTATCATTTCAAAGCACTTACTTATACGTGAGCTGGTACTGGACAGGTCACCTGGTAGCCCAGATCTCGGAGTATTGACCCGTGGAGCGTGCTCTTAGAAATTAATCTTTCTTCTCTTGACGCCAGGATTGCTGGATAATCATCATTCCCAACTGTGACTTCCCTCGATTCCTTCGGGAGGCTGTAAGGGCAAGAAGTAATTGAATATTTCCTCTTGATTTCTTAAATTCCAGCCCAGCGCTTGCGGAGCTCTAAATTGGCGGAAGGATGAGTTCCATTGGCCATCCTCCACTCTCCCTGAAAAACGAACGGAGAAGAGGACATCGGGAAAATGATGACATCATAAGAGAATTATCGTCTATAAATCTCTCGCTTTGGACTCTCACAAAATTTGTGAGTCCAATTTAATTTGTGAGTGTAATTTAATTACTATTACTGTCCTTTTCCCCTGTTTTTCCCACTGAAGTATTATAGGCTTATTATAAGCTTATTACCTATACTATTAGTATGTCGTTTGCCTTTACCTACCATTTAACTTCTACATTATGCGATCGAGGAGATAATTGTTGTGGGTCACAGCTGAGGAATATTGAACAAATTAATTAATTCATAGACATAAATAATTAGGCAGGTACATCAAAGTGAAGAAAATCAAATGAACGATAAACAATAAATTGAATCAATAGAGTTCGTATCTCGATTAAGAACTTATCTCTCTTTTAAGAACGTATGCCAGCCCTTCAAACTTGTGAACCACAATTTTGTGCAGAATATTGTTATTTCTATTTGGCTAATTACACAGCAGGTACCTACTTTAGATAAGACGTTAGAGATTAATATTTTGACATATCTTGATTTTCCAATAAAATTTGGACACATTAATATTTACTTATAGTCAGCAAGTGTGTCGAAGAATCAAAATTTGATATTGGTGTTTATAATACAATGGTCCCTACCGTAATTATACTTGTAAAAATACTTGTGTACTCTTATTTTTTTCATCTTAAGCAGCCCACAACTCAGCCCAAAATGCAAGGATTTCTTCCAGAATTGTTTCATGAAATACCGGTACAGTAAATATGGGGAAGGATTGAACCACCGGGGACCAAAGAGGAGGATCAACGAACCACTTCCATTTCCATGATCCTCAGGATCGACTTAATTATATTTTATCATGCATAGGCCTATCAATTACCTATCAAAATTATTACGCTTCAACAACCATAAGGCAGTGTTTCAAATGATAAATAAACAACAGCAAAAACCTGATTAGCAGGTAATTTTATTATTTTTCTTGGTGAATTGTAGAGCTGGTACAATTTCGAAATCCGATGGAGAAGAACTTGACGAAACATCTTCGGGTAGTTTTACGAGATGATACGACGAGGCAACCGGATCGTGTCCCAACAATCGGGCAACCGAAGGCTGGCGAATTGGATACCCACACATTTTGATGTTGGATCCAGTTAGTTAATGGGTGACGTTTTCGGCAAAAACGTTCGAAGACGATTTGTACGACCCATCGTCACATGAGTTGGGCAGTTACGATTCAGAAAGAGAAAGGAATCAAATCAAAGTGGAGGATTCACGTTATTGGCACTTTATTTTAGAAAAGTGAAAAAAGCGTGAAAAAAGCTTGAATTTTCAAATCTAACTTTCTGCAAGAGAATGTATGATATCTACCGTTAATTCGTGGTCATTAAAAAATTGACCCAACTCGAGTCCGATAGATTTGCAACAGGTTAGGTAGATTTGCAAGTTACAGGTTAGAAGAATAGGTTATGTATGTAATGATATTTCAAACTCTGCGTATTGTGAGGATAAAAAAAGAAAAGGGGCAATAATGATTTTCTGAGATCTGTGGAAGAACCTTGAGCTAGTTGTTGTCTTCTCACGTTGCAGCCTGGTATAATTTTAACAGTCCCCGTGCGCCTATTTTTACGCTCGGTTTGAGTAGGTATATTCGTAAAGGATTGTCTCTGGAAAAACAAGGACCTTATGAGGAGATCGAAGGTTTTAAACGTCTGTTTTTCTTTTCTACAGGACTATCGTAAGCTGACCGTTGAGAGAAAGGTAAGGCATCTCACTAGATCATTGTCAGACCTTGACGTTACCGATCGTAAGAGCGACGATTTGTACCGATCGTTGAGGTGATAAAACTGAGTGCTCTGCGACTAGATGAGGAGAAAAGGTATTGAGATATATCATAGTCCAGTCAATTTACCGTTTTTATGGCAATCGCAGTTTTCCCTGCAATGTTGTACGAAAAACGAGTTGCCGTCGTACAATGTAAATTATCTGGTTTACCTTTACAACTTTCCTTCCTACCGACATCGTTTGGTGGAACGTGTTATTCAAGCAGAATAATCACAGAAACCAGCAAAGAATGGATTCTAACAAAGCGATACGGACCTAATGGCTACTATAATTGTTTGGATGTACTGGATAACAGGACTGGACTCATCGAGCAGACCTAATGTCAAGAATATTTACCAGGTACCCCTATCCGATTAGGCATAAGATCTTGTTTTCAATGAGCCTTGTGCAGAGATGCTAACCTCAATGCAAGAATTTGCAGCCTTTTCCAACGTTTTATTGGAAGCCAAGTATGATAATTATCATACTATAATATCATATTATAATATCAAGCCAATATTATTGGCTTGGCTAAAGAGTCAGGGTTGTGTTGGAGAAAACGCGTTGATGCTAAACCTACGGACGGAAGATTTAAGGGCGTAGAAAAAAAAATGTTTCAGCGGTTGAAATAGTTTATTTTAATATGTAATGAACGCAAAAAGCTGCAGCTCCTCCTCATGAGGAACTTGATTTTTGAGCCCTCTGTATCTTCGCCGCGATAGTAATATAACAAGAATGATCTGCAACGACCCGCATAACATAAAGGTTAGGTGGGCTGAAACTAGATTGCGGTTATTAGAAAATGAATAATAGGTATTCATAATAATAATAAGTAGGGATCGGATCCGTATGTGTTCACATATTTTTTTTCTAGGCAATGTACTGATGTTTTTCAAGTAGGCGTGTTCATATTGACATTTTCTGAACCGTTTAAGCCCACTTTCATTTCACATATTTTGACATATTCCACTATAAATCCATATTTTTCAAATATTTGGTCCACAAAAACACATATTTGCTAATTTTGTGTAGTTTTCCCGAGGTTCACAACTAGAATGAATGAAATTTAAAAAAAAAATTTAGCAAATTTTGCTAATTTTTTTTTTTTTAATTGGACAACTCTTTTTATGCGTTTTGCTTCAGACGGCGTACGGGAAAAAAGTATTGCAGATTTTTATCTAGACACTCTGAAACGTAAAGGAAAAGTTTTCAGGGGGCGATGAAAAAAAAAACGACCGATTACATAGGTACATTATTTCTGGAAATAATTTAACAAAATCTTAATGTTCATTTGGGTTTAAACATTTTTTTGAAAATATTTAAACCGTTTTACATATTTTCCACATATTTTTTGAAAATATTTAAACCTTTTTATATATTTTCCACATATTTTTTGCAAATATTTCAACCTTTTTACATATTTTCCACATATTTTATGAAAATTAATACATATATATGTCACATATTTGGCATTTTTAAATACATAAAAATCCGATCCCTAATAATAAGAATAAAATATAGTATATTTTAGGCAAACATAAGGACGGTTTTGCATTGTGGAGGAGGGATTTTTAGGGTGTCAGAATTAAACCCTGACTACATCAGTCTTAAGGAAATTCAAACTCATACTCATGATCAAACCCAAGCTCAAACTCGTAGACGAGTTTGAACTTCAGTTTGAGTTCAACTTCGACTTCCGGTTTGAGTCTGAACTTCAGTTTGAGTTTGACTTCGAGTTTCAGTTCGAGTTTGAACTTCAGTTTGTGTTTATCTTGGAGTTTTAGTTCGAGTTTGAACGTCAGTTTCAGTGTGACTTCGAGTTTGAACTTCAGTTTGTGTTCAACTTCGAGTTTTAGTTCGAGTTTGAACTTCAGTTTGAGTTTGACTTCGAGTTTCAGTTCGAGTTTGAACTTCAGTTTGTGTTTATCTTGGAGTTTTAGTTCGAGTTTGAACGACAGTTTTAGTGTGACTTCGAGTTTGAACTTCAGTTTGAGTTTAACTTCGACTTCCAGTTTGAGTTTGACTTCGAGTTTCAGTTCGAGTTTGAACTTCAGTTTGAGTTTAACTTCGACTTCCGGTTTGAGTCTGAACTTCAGTTTGAGTTTGACTTCGAGTTTCAGTTCGAGTTTGAACTTCAGTTTGTGTTTATCTTGGAGTTTTAGTTCGAGTTTGAACGTCAGTTTCAGTGTGACTTCGAGTTTGAACTTCAGTTTGTGTTTAACTTCGAGTTTTAGTTCGAGTTTGAACTTCAGTTTGAGTTTGACTTCGAGTTTCAGTTCGAGTTTGAACTTCAGTTTGTGTTTATCTTGGAGTTTTAGTTCGAGTTTGAACGTCAGTTTCAGTGTGACTTCGAGTTTGAACTTCAGTTTGAGTTTAACTTCGACTTCCAGTTTGAGTTTGACTTCGAGTTTCAGTTCGAGTTTGAACTTCAGTTTGAGTTTAACTTCGACTTCCGGTTTGAGTCTGAACTTCAGTTTGAGTTTGACTTCGAGTTTCAGTTCGAGTTTGAACTTCAGTTTGTGTTTATCTTGGAGTTTTAGTTCGAGTTTGAACGTCAGTTTCAGTGTGACTTCGAGTTTGAACTTCAGTTTGTGTTTAACTTCGACTTCCGGTTTGAGTCTGAACTTCAGTTTGAGTTTGACTTCGAGTTTCAGTTCGAGTTTGAACTTTTGTTTGTGTTTATCTTGGAGTTTTAGTTCGAGTTTGAACGTCAGTTTCAGTGTGACTTCGAGTTTGAACTTCAGTTTGAGTTTAACTTCGACTTCCAGTTTGAGTTTGACTTCGAGTTTCAGTTCAAGTTTGAACGACAGTTTGAGTTTAACTTCGAGTTCCTCGTTTCTTGGAAAAATTATCAACAAATTCGAATGATGAAATTACCGAAGAATCGATCTATGCAGGCGTTCTGTGGAATATGAAAGGGAACGGTCTGATACGGGCTGTACTACAATATTTCAATTGTAGCTAGGTGGTATCTATACATACTATATGTGGTAGGTACTTGAAAACCCACTTGCTTAGTAGTTATTACCTTAATTACTATAATATATGTATTATAATATAATCATATTATGATATAACGCCCCTTCTTAATATCGAATGTCTTCCATGGCTTCTGGCATGAAGGACTGAACAGATAACGATATCAGTTTGCCCTTGACCTTGAAAGTTGACATTGGTTGCCTTATCAACTATCAAATTAATTGGACGGGCGTGTGATGAAAAGTACGTTTGTGTTTATTTTTGATGAAAACAGACTGCGATTCAAGTGTAGGTTCCTCTTGAGTGTGTTGGTGAATTTATTAATAATGAAGGACATGACTTGCCCGTCAGCTTTGGATATTTATATTCGACATTGCATCCTCCAAGGCGAAGGTGTCGATCATTGCCAGTATTATAGAATTGTGTGTGGTAAAATACTACAGTTATAATTACTTCCCTGCGTCGAAACTACCTTGAGCCGCTGTAAGTTGTACAAGTCTTCAGTATTATTCAGTATTTTACTACAGTATTAAATATTTGTCAACCTCGTGAAAAAACAGATTTCATTCGTAAAGGAGGTAAAAGAGGATTTCAGCAAGATTCCCAGAACTTTGTTGTTCGGTAATTCAGCATTACAATAATTGGGGCGTGCGTATCTCCGTATTATTTGAAGATCAAAAGCTTTTATCAGTTGGGCCCAATTTCTTCGGTTTCTGTGTACTTTACAAGCTGATAAAGCCTCAAGGACTACAGCTGTCTGCCTGTTTATTTATTCACTTACAGCCAACGACCCATTCGTTTGTTCTCTCTGACCTTTTCCCATAGCAAGGCCAACTGACAACAGTTTAGCTTTGAGTAGCGGTCAGTGCAGTGCTTCTGAACAATTGCCGCAGATAATTCTCGGTTCGGGGAAAAATGATCAAAAATTTCCGGGCTGTAATTTTGGGCGCGCCAGGGTCCGGTAAGGGTACCATATCGTCGAGGATCGTCAGGAAATTCGAAATGAAGCACATTTCCAGCGGTGACATTCTTAGGCTCAACATCGAGCAAAAGACGCCCCTGGGCCTGGACGCCCAGAAGTACATGAAGCAAGGAAACCTCGTACCCGACGAGGTAATGATCGGCCTGATAATTGGCGAAATCGAAAAATGCAAAACTGGCAGTTGGCTGTTGGATGGGTTCCCCAGAACGAAAAAACAGGCAGAAACCCTGTACAGTAAAGCGCCCGTGGATACGGCGCTAAATTTGATCGTACCCTTTGACATCATAGTCGATCGTATCCAAAAACGTTGGGTCCACCTGCCCAGCGGACGTGTTTACAATACGGACTTCAACGCACCCAAAGTCGCGGGGCTCGATGACGTCACGGGAGAACGGCTCGTCCAACGTGAAGACGACACGCCGGCCGCCGTCATGAAACGGCTGGACGTCTATTCGAAAACGCTCGGACCCGTTATAGAATTCTACAAATCCAAAGGTATCCTCGAGGAATTTTCCGGTAAGGCATCGGACGAAATTTGGCCGATGGTTTACAAGTATTTGAGCTCCCATATCGCTCCTATTTCGCAAGATGTCAAAATTTAACGCAATTTAACGTCATACATTTTTGAAGTTTCTCCGTTTAGAACGGTATTTGGGGCTAGTAAGGCAAAAAATGGACGCAAACGCAGTGGTAAAGAGCTGAATGTAGTTTTTTTTTTTTTTTGTTTTGTTCACTCAATGTAATGAAATTGATTGTTGTAGATTTAGGTGCTCGAAAACGACGGTGGTTTGTTCTAATAGAGAGCCACAGTTTTTTTCTGTTTCTTTGAAAATGAGATACTTGTGTATTTCATTTGTTCAATTGAAGCTTGAAACTTGCAAAAGGGCCTAAGTGCCATCCAGTAAAATTTTACAGGAGAAACAAAAAACTGTCTGTTGGAAATTAAACCACTGCCCACAAATCTCAAGTTCAAAAATAATGTTCAGACGATGTTCAAGACCGCATTCCATTCCATCCTCATTATGATCAAACGAATAAGGACTGAAAATAATCGAGATTTTCGGCGTGCAACTACGTTGGCACTTAAGCCTGTTTGGTTGGAAATTCATTTTTCTCCAGCTAGGAGTACTGCAATCGCTCTAAAACTTCTTGTGGAAGTGTATCATGGCACATAGAACCCAAAACCGCGGAAAACCGGGTTTCGAAAAAAATGGCACTTAGGCCCTTTTGCAAGTTTCATGCTTCAATTCTTATTAGCCGGTTTACCGTTGTGAATGAACCAAAAACTGAGAAATATGTTCAATATTCCAAAGACACGGGCTCAAAATACCCAAAAGCCGATGATGATATCAGTGATACAGTCCATTTCTAGTTTTTGATTGTAAGAATTAATTAGATTAAATTATTTGTTAGCTTTAACAGGAATTGGTGGCTTTAAAGCTCGGAACCAACTCTTGAAAGATAGCTGAAAATAAATTTTTGTAGAATAGTCCCAAACTTATTTCAAAAGAAAAATAGTATGTTAAGGAAATGTAAGGTATCCTAAACAATGTGCACAACGACTGAAATTGTCCGATTTTATCATCAAATATTAACAGCTCGCAACATTCTCTCGCCAATTATTATTATACTATTTTTTTATTACACTAGACCCCAGAAAATAGTATGTTGGTGTAGAAACTGCTAGATCTCACGGAGAATGGGAAATATTTCAAACCTGGTAATAATGTAATTGATGATGTGTATTAATTTTTCTGAATTGTAAATGTTTACCAATGCAATAGGTCGCAGAGTAATTTTAACAATTTTCAACTCCAATGGTTTAGAATCCGGATCAAGTGGCTGAATTCATTTACAAAATTGTCATTCAAACAGTTTACGCGAGTGACGAATTTAATCGAAATCAGCGTTTTACTGGACCATGCACATAGATGTTGAATAGTGGTTTTGATAATAACATTATTACCTATCAATTACATATTATGTATTCACCAACTTAACAAAACGCATAGGTATCGCTCAACATCGAGAAGCCAATTTTCGCAAAATTCGCCAAATTTTTGGCCCCGAAATGATTTTTTTGGAATAATTTCTAAAGGAATTTCAGTTATTATTGCTTGCCGAGGATCGTGTTTCATTGTATCACTGTTACGTTGTAAATGTTCTAGTGCTACTTGATATTTGCCCCGTTTTGTTGTCGAGCTGTAACAGAAGGGCCGCGTGGAGTTTCCTTGTGGCTCTATCTCGGCAGATATGGCTGACTGCACAAAAACATTAAAGCGAATTTATGACGCTGGTATGATAGCTTTGAGATCGTATTCGGATTAGATTCACTCTTAAACATCACATCATAAATTCTATATGCGAAAATTTGTGATAATAGCTGATTCATGTGCAATTGAAACATTTGGAACTAGCCCTGTTTTCGCCTAAATACAGACGCGGTTTGATGGGAAGAAACATTATTCAACTATAGCTATTGATGCCATCATAATATCGACGATGAAACTGCAATACTGCCCAATTCAAAGCATCGTGTCTTTTGGGGGCGTCTGGGTTGCCTACTTCTCAAAACTTCGATTGGTGGCAACTTGGCAAATCACGCGTCCATAGATTGCATGGCAAACGAATTGGGCAGTATTGATTCTACACCGTCGATATATTATATTGTTTGAAACTTTAATCCGCCAAGGGTTTGAATATTTGTAATGCGTTGAAGGCCTATCTTTTCTTGCCAAAGTAAATAATGAAGATGACGTCATGTTAACGTAAATTTTTGAATTTTTTTCGAAACATTACATCAATATAAAAGAATATTTCCTGTTTTTATAACGACCTAATGTGAGGTTGTTTGAAATTTGTCATATCTCCAAGATCTAGATCAATTCAGTATTCCGATCCCCTATTTGACCTCTTTCAATCTTGTCGGAAGTATTGAACCAATTTCAATCCGTCGAAATTTGATCACTTCTGGTCAATCTTCTTTTCCAACAAACCGGGTTAGAGTTTTTTTACTAATCAAAGATAAAAAAGTATTTTTATAGGTTTACAGGTTGTTCTCGTACCATCAGGCCCTCGCTGTTACCAAGTTTTGTCGTAGTACCAAAAAAGTTCGTTCGAGCGAGTCGAAGGATATTGCGCTATTGGGCGCTTTTCTCGGAAAGCTACCTTACTGCGTATGCTGATGTCCGCTTGCTAACCTAAAAACCATTTTTGTTATAAGTGATCGCAAACTTCTTGTTTGACTGGCAGTGCTTAGTAATTTCCTCTAGATGGCTGCTTCAGTTCCGATTAAGAAGTAGTAGTAGATCTTCCATGGTGCGTTTATCAATTCATGGTTAGGTAGTGGCTATTTACGCTTCCTGAGCAATGTTCATTATTCATTTTGACTTAAGTTTCGTTTATCATGTTGTGGTAAATTTAACGGTTCTGCAATTGAGGCGCCTGGTGGAAAAAGGGCCCTTTGCATTTTGAGAAATGGCCCTCCAAAATCTAATTTGATTGCCATTTTAATTGTTTCAATGTATTTTCTAATAGAATGCGTGCACAATTTTATTCAGGTCATTCTTTTACGAGATTATAGCATAACATAATATTTACGGTCAATATGAACTCGAAAATCTTGTTTGCAAAAATCAAAATAAAGGCCCTTTTTCTACCTGACTACTTTTCTCAGCTGATATTTGTTACATTTGTTAATTTTTTTTAATAACCACTGTTCGAATTGGAGTGGTTCTCCATGCTGTTCATGTGTTTGCACTGAAATGTATTGTATTCATGCTGTTACCAACAATTAAATCAACAACCTGCAAATATCGATCTGCTGAAGATCGAATGAAAGTATTTTGAATTGAGCGTATTACTTTAATGTTATTCATGATGTTGTAAAGAGAGATGTTGCTATTTTATTTTATTTTGTTCCTCGCTCCTCTACATCCTGAATGATGCGCGGCCAACAGCAAGTTGACTATTTTTTATCAAAAACATTTAAAAAAGTAAAATGGTAGCAACTGAGCGTTCGAGTATACCTACGTGCTAAATAAAAAATTTCTTTCAACAGAAAGGCGTAGGTAGGTAACATTGCTAGACTGATTTTATTGAAAATATATATCGATAAATTCTATGAAGTATAAAATAGGTTTGTTCTTTGGTTGACTATCTAGGAATCCAACTTGTAGCTGTAGAATCGGTTGATATTGCATCATTATTGAATTCTGGAAATGCGCATTAAACAGTTATAATATTCTGTGGGTACCTTAAAACTAACCTCCTCAAATTCCAATTCAGATTCATATGTTTGACAAAACTCGGCCAATTTAAACTTCTTACAAAACGATACACTCGATTCCATCGAATTTATGGGTTGCCGTGGTAGTATCATGATAACTTAATTTATGGAAATAGCGACGAATGCATCGTCGAAAAATTTGGTGGAAGTGGTATCTAATTGGTATGAGTCAACGTGAAAACATTTTGATATCTTTGGTTTGTAAAATGCGCATTAAAAAAGACTACACTAGCTTAACATAAATCGATTGGCTCCCTGAAGGATTCACTAGTACTAGGTACATCAGAGAAAACGCATTACAAATAATTGATTCGTGCCTATCATTCAAATCTTCGAAAAATAAAATACTGAATTATTCTAAGGCACTTTGTTTATCAAGCCTTTTCTCCTTGTGCAGCTTTTTATCTGATTGTTTAAACTGCACGCTTGATGGGATGGATATTTTAAAAAGTATACATAAAACATAAAATCTATATCTTATATAGGTACCTATATCGGATATTGCGAATTAAATTTCACATTATTTGATTTGGAATGCCGATTGAGTTTCGGATCAATCACACAACGCCGCATTCGTATAGAAACTCGACACTTTTGGACTAGAATATTCGCTTTGCCTGTCGATTGTATGAGCTAAATGAAATGTTATTATTAATAAAATGCTATTCAGTAAAAGCTCGACGAAGCCTTTTCGAGTTGATGATCACGGAAAACATGGCATAGACAAGACTTCCATTTTAGACACTGGTGGTGGAAATTTTCAAAATTAATGATCACAGAAAATTGTGGCGTGCAATATAAGCAGCAGCAGCCGTCACATAGGCACACATTGTAATTAACAACATTAGCAGGCACACATTAAGTGCTCTTAATATAATGGCCATCAGGTCGGAATTTTTGTACAGTGCCCTCAAAAAAGCATACTTTCCTATTTTACGCATTTTCTACCGGTTCCCAATTATTTTCGTTGGATAAAGCAATGGATACTTGCTAAGGTTTCCACTAGATGGCAGTTAGACCATACACCCGTTGGCAGCACACTGACATCTAGCGGAATTCCACATAATTAAGGACGTTTCACCCTTGGGGGGAGGAGTTTTGGTGTGTGACATTTTGGGCCGTCGAAACTTAGGAAATTATTATACTATAATTTTGACTTATTAGGAGGCTGATGGCATCAGAATTGCAAAACCCACACAAAAAAAAGTCCGAAGAGTTTGTACCGGATTTAAAAAAAGTCAACTTGTTCTGCCAATTAAATCAACATTTTACAAGACATCAAACGCTGAAATCGGTTCATTTCGTCAACATTGAATAATAAAATAAAAACATGAAAAATTCCAGTATTTCGGATGCACTGAGAGTAATTGAAATTTAGGTTAAATTGTGGGTCTTGACGAAACATACATCCCAGCATTTACTTCAATGCACTATGTAAATATAGAAGCAGGCGAATTGTATACACCAAAAATCGTTGAATCGTAATTATCTGTGGAACGGCAGCGGACGATGCGATAGCCAATTGTGACCGAGTATGAAAACTATCGTGACATCAGCAGAGAGGTAATGAAAATTACAGTTGGATGGTCGCACAAGCGAAAAACATCGAGATCGGTCAAGCGAGGCAGGTGTTCATCGTTAAAATATCTCCCTCTTACCTTACCCGAAACAGAGATTGTTAAAAGTTGATGTTGTAACGCCTACCATCAATATAATATGACGCAGGAAATATTCTTCAGATAGACGTCAGCCTTGAATTGAGCAGAAGCAGCATTAGCCCAGTCATGGCCTACCCCAGTCACGGGCTGATAATTGAAAGAATTCAGTTCTAAAACTCGTCCCACCAAATGAATTAATTAAAGTCTCGATTTATTATGCTTTTAAATAAGTCCCCCGACAATTTCCGCCACATGTTCGAAATTGTAGATATCAACTCTCCGGCAAAATAGGCGGTTTTTGGTCCTCCATCAATAAAACGAGCAATTTAAACAAGTGAACCCCAGTTCCGATTTCGAAATTGCCCCGGCAGTGCCCTGCTGCCTCGAGGAGAAATTAGCGAGGACATGGCGCTCTCGTCACACAGTTGTACGGTGATACGCTTCTACTCATTGCCATGATGGTATTGAACGCTATCTGAAGTAATGCCCTGATCGACTGTAGACTGCTGTGCAATGCTGTTCTGCCAATTTTCCATATGGCTGATCGCTGCCGACTTGAATCTTGGCGTCTGGGCTGGTCATATGATTCCATACGTGGACGACGTAGGTTTCGTTTAGCAGCTGCTCTACCCTCTCCCAGGCATCAGAATCGTAGTAAAGACTCCAATTTGGATATCGCACTGGATAGAACGTTTTAGGACTGTTTACCTTCACTTTACAAGCTGGTATGTAGCCCACTGTCTCCAAATTGACTTCTTCCTGAAAATGTTTAACTCAAATTAAAATTGAAACTTTTTAAGCTCCTTCAAAACTACAACGTGCTCGGTTAAATATTCATCTAGTCACAACAAACTTGGTGCAACATACCTACTACCCATGACCATGAATCTACGCGTGTTTAATTTGTTAACGAAATTCCCCGACATTTCCTCGTTTGAACATTGCCTAAGATATGGACTTGGACTCTGTTCAAAAGGACCTTGTACGGAGCGTATTGACCTCTGAACTCTGATCCTGAGATTAAGTCCTGCTGTTCGCTTTGATGGTCCCGAACGCGACTTATGAATAATTGATAAATACTGAATGCTGAATAATATGAATAACAATGCTACAGGTCTAAGGCAAGTATTTTTCCTTAATGATTCAGCTGGTACGACTTTACTTCAAATGCCAAATTTAATTCAACTCCAAGATATAGGCACCCGCTGACCTACGTGAACAAAAAAATAGTGTGGGTACATCTTTGGAACATTGATGGTTCTTATATAAGCCCGTATTGGTATAGAACTGTGAGAAAAACAATTTTCCAGTTCTACTCGACTGGTTTTGGCGATATCGCCATATCTAGGAGCATTACGCTCAATTTAAATTATCCAAAAATCTCTTGATATTGAGCCAGCGTTTGACAGAAGGACCTCAGCCTCGATAACTCAAGATTGCCGAGAGTGGCTAGCCTTTTGTTGGCCATGTTGCCGCAGTTCTGAATACTGGGAGTTATTTCTCCCATAGAAAACAGAAGGAATGTGTATACTACAGCGAATACACGACTCACAGTTATATTGCAGTAGCGGCGTAAAACAGATGTGGCCAGTAGAGGACCGACGGCTGCCCATGCCCGAGGATCATATGCGTCAAAAGCCATAAGAAGGATCTCCTTCAAATAGCCATGGTTCACTTCAAAATTGAAAATTCCCGTTCCGAGTTGAGAGAATTCTTGAGCTCCGATGTAATTAGTCCCCAGTCCATCCAACGGTCTGTTAGGAATAAAGAAATCACGTTATAAGAATTTACTTCGTTCAATATGTTTTCCAACCAACAGCGCCAAACCATGTTTTTGTGCAAAATGGTGACCCTGAATTCTCTCTACTTTTAATAATTAGGAGGCTACGGGGGTCAAACATTTAAAAACGCTTTAAATGCTTTTAATACAAATGAATTGCTGTAACAACATTATGGATGCATTGTGCGTTAACAATTCGGAGCACTGGTTGTATTTTGGTCCCAGACGATCACGGAAACACCTGTTCGGGAAGCGTTTCTGAATAAAGTTGTGAAAAGTAAAAACATTTTCCGAGCTTCCCTTCCCGTTTTCTATTTTAGGACGACTAAATACAACGCTTACATAAAAATATTCCGTGGATATGGAAGCAAAAATTCAAATTGGTAATAATATTACCAATATTATTATTTAAAATATTATTTTCAATAATAATATAGAGAGAGCGTGCAGTAAAGCGTGGAGTTTTTCTTTTGGAAAGAATGATTTACATCATATTATCTGTACGCAGAGTCAATTGATGACCGGTTGATGAAAAGGATGTCCGTTGGCTACTTTGATCTGAAACACGGATATCTTTCTACTACTGCGGAACCAGGGCAAAGTAATAAAGGCATGAAATATCCTAGTTTAAGGTTGGATCGACGGCGATTCGATCTGATTCAATTTTATTAAGATGCTATCTTCAGAATGACATGGGCGAAGGAACATTAAATGTTGAAACTTGGCGACTTTTTGAAGAAGTATGTTCCTCTGCTTCAGGAAAAATGAGGTAAGTAGGTAGGTACCTACATGCTACTCATGAATTGCCATTCGATGTAAATAATACTCTGGGAACAAAAATGATTGAAAAATCGTATTTTGAACTCTGGAATGTCTGAAAAATGTAAAGATTTGGCTCAAATTCAGATTTTTGACTTGTAACGATAGCAATACCTACCTACTTTTCATATTTTTGAGGAAAAAAGCAAAAATATCTTATCGTCCCTAAATTCTTGAAAAAATCTTTTTTATTTTTGGTTGACTTCACATTTTTTTGGTCTTGAATTTCATGTGATTTTCGAAAATGAGCGAGTAGCCCATTAGTCTCTGTAGTGCTAGCTGCTCCGATTATCTGAGAGATGACGTTCGTTCAGGTGCCCGCGCCTAATGCAGGCTGTCTAGTTATCTATGTGGTAATCTGTCACCAAGGTCGGATTCTATCCTTGAAGTGCTGCGAGCTTACTCGAGGAGAGAAGCATCATCATGGCGCCGAGATTGAAGAAACTTCAACTAAGTTCACTCTCTCGCCCCAGTTACCGGAATAAGATAAATACTTCTGGTCTCAATAATTGGTGGTTTTCATCTGATCGTTTTTGAAGAGCTTTAATTTCTTGGATACTTCACTTGGATATACCTATCACAGGACTTCCGATATTTAGCTACCTAAGGGTATCTTCCCACAATATTTCTTTTACGTTGCAGAATAGGTACGTGGAAATTTTTTATCTTATGGTATTTTGGTAAATGGGCGTATTTTGATTTTGGTCGGGTTAAGTTTTTCGACATTTTTGATCCCCACAGCCTCCAAAGTTAAAAAAAAAACTTGAGGAAGAAAATAGGTATATTTTTCGTAAGCTTGGCAAATGAGACGGAGTATTCTGCTTGACCCAACCCGGATCAATAATGACAAGAATCTTGAACGGGTCAAACATGAAAAATCCATTACTGCCTACCTGATATGTGATCAATTTGGTTATTTAATACTGTTTTAGGAAGTGAGATTATAATATAATAATGTAACATAACATAATACATATGTATAATAATGTAACATAATATAATAATGTAATATAATAATATAATTATTAAATAGGGATGTATGTAGCTATACTTCGGAAAGTTATATGAATGAAATGATAATGCCGTAATCGTGGGTAATTCAACACAGCAAATTGTCTCATGATTTTTCGCCTGTATTTATTCACTCAAAACTGGGCATAGGTATATAATTTGGAACACACTGGATCGCTCATCTAAATATAGCGGGGTAACCGTTGAGTAAACACGCAGCGCCGAAGATTCCCCGACGTTGGGAATCGGAATGGAAACAATTATTACTAACATGACAAAGGTAGGTACCTCGAAAACGGCCGAAAGCTAAATTACATTGCAAAGAGATAAGATGCACTTGACATTGAGGAGGGAACCGCAACCGAATTATTGCTTGTTTTTCTAGAATTTCTTTATTCTTCCTTTCATAAGCACAGGAAGGTATCAAATTGGGAATAGGTGCATAATATTTGTTTTTTTCTTCTTCGCTCACCTGATACTAACGACGTCCAAGTCCATATAAGTCCCTCCGTAAAGGTAAACGACCAGTATCCTTAGTAAGTCCGCATTGTGTTCTACGGGATAATCGGATTGGTTTATAATTCCGTTCAAAAATGACGATAATGGTGTCCCCGAGTAAAAACTAGTTAGATTGACTTCGACCAGTGAGAAATTCGGAAGATCAAGCACAGCCTTAGAGGTTGCAGAAGACCTAAAAAAAAAGTTAGGTAAGAATTAATTTGCGAAAACACGAATAGTTGATTTAGTTAATCATATTGCAAGGTAGAGCACAGCTAACGATATTCAATTTGGGGCGAAAAGGTTCGAATTCTTATTTAGGTAATTAAAATTGTATTTACCTGGCATAAAAATCATCCTTAACGGGACAAGTGTAAAAAAGAACTACACGCCTGACCGGGTTGTAAAACGCTGCTGAATAAATGGCACAAGCTTGTTTGGCAGTCAGTTTCAGTCCATCTGCTGAAAATCATAGGTTGAGTTGTGTGAATTGTGCGATTGGGCGAGCGAATTGTTCCTCGAAAATTGTAAGATATTTTCAAATTTTTATTATTATTATTATTAATTTAAGGTTGGTAAACCAAAAATTCACATTGGTTCAGAGTAGGTACCTACCTACTTTTACTTCAAATTTAAGAAACAGTTTTTTCGATTTTTCCACAATTGGACACTAACCAATACGTATAATCGGTGAAGTAGAATAATTATGGCCCTTTTACCTTCTGTAAAATTAACATTATTCAATAATGACCGGCTGCGAAGCCTGGGCACTCAGCTTTTAAGGGGCGGAGTTGCCAAATCCCCGATCATTGACAGCCCCGTTTATGTTTCACCAACTCATCAATTTAGCGCAGCTTTTGCCAAAATGTTGACGTACGGATAGATCCGATTTGATTTCTCTTTAGTATTGGTCTCATATTATCGTTGAAAAATGAAAAAAAATAAAAAACGTCAAGTCAACTGGAGTAACCATCTTTTGAAGTAGGTTAATAAGATAGAGAACCTACCTACCATGATCGATCAACGACCCCGTTAACCTCATGGGTCTTTTTAACAGTCTGAGGAAAGTAGCCATAAGTTATATGAAATAATAATAGGTATGGTAGGTATAAGTAATTGGACTCACCATTAAATTCTCGCTTCAACGAACATGACGTCTCGACGAAGAAAATGTTTTTGTCCGACGGTACGATTTTATGTTTTGCGAAAATCACTTTTGAAGAAGTCTCCAATACGTTTAAAGTTTTAGCCTTGGTGCGGGCGTTTGGGATGGTACGAAAAATCTGTTTCGTCGTAAAACCGCAGTCAATCCAAAAATAGTAGTATAAAATCAAGGTGAACACAACTAGTGAAAGCACAGCACCACAGGCTCGGGCTGAACTTTGCTTCATGTCATCCGTTCTCAATGTTGTGATGGTAAAAGATAGAACACTGCCAGAGCATGGCTGAAAATAATTAAATAGGTACCTAGGTTAATCATCATATTGTAGGAGTCAACATGTGAATACAAACAGAAAACGGTGCTTAGCTACGTCGTCGTTCGCTACGGGTCGTTTTGGTTAGGTACCCGTACAACTCCAGTCATCAATTTAATATCGCCGTTCGGCAGGCAACAGTGATTTTTAATGATTTATTTTATTTGATCAATTTATTTTTATTAATTATATTATTTCGACGGTGTAGAATCAATACTGCCCAATTCGTTTGCCATGCAATCTATGGACGCGTGATTTGCCAAGTTGCCACCAATCCAAGTTTTGAGAAGTAGGCAACCCAGACGCTCCCAAAAGACACGATGCTTTGAATTGGGCAGTATTGCAGTTTCATCGTCGATTTATTAATAAAATTTATTTATTACATTTTATTTATTATTTATATTTTAAATTAATTTATATAATTTTTATTGAAATATTTATTTTAATGTTATTATCTATTATAATTGATTTATTTACGATTTTTTAATGATTCATTTTTAATGATTTTTTTTATTAATTAAATTTTAATGATTTTTTCAACTTTTCAGGAAATCAAAACCAGTGGTGCGTAGATAACACACAATACTTCCATATTTTGAAACGTAAAATTTTGACACAATTTGATCATATTTTGACTGCTTTTAAGGGTGTTTAGGTCAAAAATACCAAAAAATTCACTATTCAAATTTCAAAATTCGCCCAAAATAAAAAAACGCCAGTTTTTCGGAACATAAAAAATATCCACATATTCTGCAAGGTAAAACAAAGATTTTGAGACCAAGAACGCTCAAATCGGTCCATTTTTGTGGCCGGAAAAAAATAAAATAGAAAACACTAAAAATGCAAATATATCGGAAGTACTGTGCGTTATCCATATTCCGATTAAACAGGGTGTTAGGTCTTGCCGAGACAAACATTTCAGTTCAAGAAATTTGAAAAAAGGTCAAGAAATGAGGGAGTTATGGCCATTTTTGTAAATGACCACAGACGGACGTAACGGACACACAGACACTTGTTCAGGAAGTGATTCTGAGTAAATGTGTATAAGAAAAAGTTTTTTCTGAAGCTCCGTTCCGATTCTCGATTTTAGGACGATCACAATACTTCCATTTACTCTGTAAATATGGAAGTAAAAACTGGTATCTATCCCAATCAAATAAATTGAATTATCACCTAGAAAAGTGAGTAAAAGTGTAACAAAAAGTTGGATAAAGATGAACTGCACCCAACCAACGAGAGAGCTTTCGAATCGCAGCAAAAGATAACCACTTTTAGAGGCCAAAGAAAAGTTGAGCGGTGTTGCTCAAAACAGTTGCCGGCAGCTTTTTCTCCCGAATCGCGCAAACTAGTGTACCTCCAGATTCCCCGTTGAAAACCCAATCCGGTGATACCATTCACTGATGCATGCCGAATAACTATGTACCTTTTTTCTCCCTCTCGCGTACGTATGACAGCTTTTGAAATCATAAATATTTTCTTCGAGTTGCCCTTCTAGCTGCTCCTTCGAATGCTAAGCTATACGATCATCTGCTCTTCAAATCTTCAAGCCTCTTCCTGGGCCACCAAACAACGCTACCAAAATGATCTTTTAATCATTTTGCTGCTCATCGAGTACATTGGGCTGCTACCGTTGCGAAATTACCAATAGGTATTCGATCCACAGTTTTTGTCATCTGCAATAGAAAATGTTCAAATTTTCAAAACTGGCTTGAAATCCTACCCCGAGGGAATCTGCAAGCGTCGAAGAATTTTGGTTGAAGTTAGGTACAAATTACCCACCTATTGCTGTCTTATTTCAAGGTATCATTACAAATGCCGGCTAAGTCCATTTACATTCCTGTTACCGCTCGCATACATTAGTGACAGCCATTACAATTTGATGGCCAATTGTTCGAGCTCCACACATTTCAGAGAAGGGATGCGTAGTTTCAAAATAGACAAATTGGAATCGGCTGCAAAATGTATTTACTTTTTATTTAGGTTAATTAAACCTTTTCCATCGACTATTTCTATTTCTGCGTTTGCAGAGTGACTGAAAGTATTGCCATCGCCCGAAGATTTAAAATCGGATGGTCAGTTCAGAAAGATATTCATTGATTGAATTTTACTTCCATATTTACGGAGTAAATGGAAGTATTGAAATCGTCCTAAAATCGAGAACCGGAACGGAGCTTCAGAAAAAACTTTATAACGGTTTCCGCAAACTATATAAAGAAACCAGTGGTGCGTAGATAACACACAATACTTCCATATTTTGAAACGTACATATTTGTAAAAATTTGATCATATTTTGACTGTTTTTAGGGGTGTTTAGGTCAAAAATGTCAAAAAATTCACTATGCAAACTTTAAAATTCGCCAAAAAAAATCGCTACATTTTTGGAATATAAAAAATATCCACATATTCTGCAAGGTAAAACGAAGATTTTGAGACCAAGAACGCTCAAATCGGTCCATTTTTGTGGCCGGAAAAAATAAAATAGAAAACACAAAAATGCAAATATATCGGAAGTACTGTGCGTTATCCAAATTCCGATTAAACGGGGTGCTAGGGCTTTCCGAGACAAACATTTCAGTTCAAGAAATTTGAAATAAGGTTGAAAAATGAGGGAGTTATGGCCATTTTTGTAAATGACCACAGACGGACAGACGGACACACGGACAGACGGACACACAGACACACGGACACACAGACACTTGTTCGGGAAGTGATTCTGAGTAAATGTGTATAAGAAAAAGTTTTTTCTGAAGCTCCGTTCCGAATCTCGAATTTAGGACGATCACAATACTTCCATTTACTCTGTAAATATGGAAGTAAAAAACCCTGTAACAAGAATGTCTGAACAAGAATGCTGTGTCGTATGGCAACCCGTACTTTCGGGCAGCTCGCCATTTTTTTTGTTTAAAAAAATAAAGGTTGTATCTCTCTTATACCTACACATTTACTCAGAATCACTTTCCGAACAAGTGCCTGCGTGTCCGTCTGTCGTCATTTATGGCCTTAGTTCCCTCAAATCTCAACCTTTTTTCAAATTTCTTGAACTGAAATGTTTGTCTCGGCAAGACCTAACACCCTGTTTAATCGGAATTTGAGTAACTCACAGTACTTCCGATATATTTGCATTTATAGTATTTGCTATTTTATTTTTCTCCGTCAACAAAAATTAACCGATTTGAGCCTATTTGGTCTTGAAATCTTCATTTTACCTTGCAGAATAATATTCTGCACATCCACATATTATATGGATATTTTTATTATTCAGACAATGTGACGTAATTTTATTTTGGGCTAATTTTAAAATTCTAATAGTGACTTTTTTGATATTTTTGACCTAAACACCCTCAAAAGCAGTGAACATAATATGTTCATAGTTTGGTCATATTATGACCAAATTGTTTCACATTTTTACTTTTCAAAAGATAGAAGTATTGTGTGTTATCTACGCACCACTGGTTTGTTGTAGGTACTCGTTGAATCGCCACTAGAGAAATGGCCCAGTTCACTGTTGGCACTGGGATAAGATTTAATGCGGTCACATGTTGACTTTAGACAAGGCCCGTTGTTCCCGGAACATGATAATGACCAGCACAGAAACGATCGTGAATAATTCATCGGAAATTATTTATCCGATTCGACCCTTTTAAATCATTCATGAATGAATATCACTCGGCCAGGGCAATTCAGTAGTCCAGTAAGGGTGGCTAGATATTCATAAATGATGAGACACTTAGATTGCAGATCAAGGCATAATTTCTTCGTGATTTGTTAGTGTAGGCGATTTGAATTCGAACTCCGATCGAACAGATTCGCTCATTTTCTACAATGAAAACAAATGGGCCTATTGTCTAGAAGGGCATCGTTATTTTTAGCAGTGCTAAAAATTTCATCAATAAAAGTTTTAACCGTTATACTTCGTGTTTTTACTTCCATATTTACAGAGTAAATGGAAGTATTGTGATCGTCCTAAAATCGAGAATCGGAACGGAGCTTCAGAAAAAACTTTTTCTTATACACATTTACTCAGAATCACTTCCTGAACAAGTGTCTGTGTGTCCGTGTGTCCGTCTGTCCGTGTGTCCGTCTGTGGTCATTTACAAAAATAGCCATAACTCCCTCATTTCTCAACCTTTTTTCAAATTTCTTGAACTGAAATGTTTGTCTCGGCAAGACCTAACACCCTGTTTAATCGGAATTTGGATAACGCACAGTACTTCCGATATATTGGAATTTTTAATGTTTTCTATTTTAATTTTTTTCCGGCCGCAAAAATGAACCGATTTGAGCGTTCTTGGTCTCAAAATCTTCGTTTTACCTTGCAGAATATGTGGATATTTTTTACATTTCGAAAATGTGGCGTTTTTTCATTTTGGGCGAATTTTAAAATTTTAATACTGAATTTTTTGATATTTTTGACCTAAACACTTTCAAAAGCAGTCAAAATATGATCAAATTGTGTCACAATTTTACGTTTCAAAATATGGAAGTATTGTGTGTTATCTACGCACCACTGGTCTAAGTAGGTACACGGTTTAAACATTTAGTGTCTATAATTAACTCGCAAATTGTGAGTCATAATGCTAACATTTTTTGGTGCGTAAATTTATTAAATAAATTGATTAGGTATAATAAACCTAGTTAAAATTGATTAGGTAAATTTATACCTAATTTAAGAAGTACACTAATGTAGGTAGGTACATATTTTTACTGGATCCGGGAAATTATATTACAACGTTTTGAGAGGCTATAAACCGCCCGCAGCCCTGCCATAATATGGATATTATCGGATAATGCCGCACCCACTGATCCAAGCGGTACAGAGGGTAGAGATAAAAGCACAATGTAATATTGGAACGACAGAAAAAAAATATATCATTCACACTGTCAGCTTTATGTTGATGTAAAAATAACTTTTACCTACTTATTCAAAATCACTTGTTGAACGTTTCTATATTATGTCCTTCCGTCGGTGAGCATTAAAAAAAAAATAGCCATAGCCTCTCTCTATTCTAAACCTTTTTTCAACTTTCTTGAACTGATGAGTTCTTCTTGGTAAGACCCACCACCCTTGGGCAGAATTCGAATTACTCACCGTACCCACTTTTGGTATATGTACCAGGACTAGTGTTTTATATTTAAACCGTTTGCCCGCAAAAATGAACCGACTCGAGCGTTCATAGTCTTCGGTTCGCTTTGAAGAACGCATGCATTGTTTTAGCGGTAACTTGACTTGTATTGATTAAACGAGGGTTGAAAATTTGCATTGTGTACAAAATGAGTGAAATGAGTATAGTGAAGTACACTATTTTTAGCATTTTGTATTTTTGTTTTAGCATTAACATAATAATAATATTATTATTATGTTGGCCACTTCGACCGATATGAAGTTAAAACAAAATATATTATACTCAAATTGTACAACAAATTTACGTTCCAAAAAAAGGGAGTTTCTTCTGTGAGAAATCGAAATCCCGGCTGAGCAGGATATTATCGAGAGAGTATTGTTACGAAAATGAAGTTACCTAATTACCACAAATGCTTCAAAAAGAATTATCTGCTCCAGAAGACCGAAAGTACCTAATTTTAATTTGAGGCAATTTCAACACATTTCATATTTGTCGAATCACGAAACTTACGTGTAGAACTGATGCCAAGGTAGGCCTTCCGTCACGATGCGACGCAGGTTCTTCAACTGAGGCTCTGCCGATGATCCCGAGGCCGCCGCGCTCCGATGGAGAGGAAGGTGGGGCTCCGGGCCCCAGTAGGGAGGTGGAGGGCCCCGTGTGCTGTCGAGATTTGCCTTCACCTACTAGGACTCGAGCAGGAATTCTTTAAGTAGGTACTCAATTGGCTCATTGGCCCTCCTTCGAATTGGAGGCTGCTTTGGAGCCTAGAGACTCAACCATCAGGCTCGGACACTATGAATTTACAGCATGAAGTATAATTCAATGTAAAAAAAGTGTGTATGTCCGTATTTTCGGGCTAGAAGGGCAACAAATCGGATTTCATAATCTTCTCAGTATTTCACCGAACGATAAATCTTGAAAAATTAAAAATGTGGCCCTAAAATTTATTGTACTTGAACGTAAACGATTCTCTCGTTTGAAGTTCACTTGGCGATTTTCTAATTTTACGTTCCATCAAAAATTGACCGATAAAAAAAGTCTCCATAGATCAGGCAATAACAAATTATAAATTATCCCAGCAAACGTGAGGAGTTTTCTCCTTACTTAATTTTCTCTCTCATTTCAAGATTGAAACTAAGACGGGCTTAAATACGTGTTTTATCATGATCAAGGTGTTTACGCTCGGTATATTCCATCGACTATTTAAAGACTGCTTTGGGATGCGAATCGCTTGTTAGTTTATAGTCTACCTAAGAGCGGGAATAGCATTCCCAACCGATCAAATCCTTACCGTTGAAATAGCTCACATTGGATTACAAAATATATAAATGAAAAAAGTAACAAAATAAACCAAAAAAAGGTACCAAAATAAACATAAAAAACCTGTGCTAAGCAGATCATTAACATGTGCTCATAATTTCAGTGTGTCCGAAGAACTGCAAATTCTGGCTGGACAAGGGTTCATTTTTCGATTGCAAAGACAATCCATATAGTAAAATGTGTATTCTTGTAACGCAGTTATCATTAAAGACTTCAAGAGTTATCATTTGAGCATAAGCTCCTAGGTACTTCAGGTGGGGATTTAGAGAAAACTTCATTCAAGCCGATAAAAAAGCTGCAAAAAAAGACAAGACTACAAGAAAAAGTTCTCTTTTCTTGATAGATTAGCAGAGACATCGGTAAAGCTCTGATCGGTAAAGGTCTTGCTCTGAGGTTGGCAACCCCAACTGTAGTGTGAGTCACCTTGGTGTAATCGGCTAATGGTCGTAAGTCGAAGATCAAACGACTGCATCCAAGACCTAATTCCCATCCTTCTCCAACTTCAGTTTTGCTGATTTGTATAATAATAAGAACGAATTCATTAAATTAAAGATATTGGGTGGACAGAAGTTTTTTCAGAAGTAGGGATTCCAAAGAGTGAAAAACGAATTTTGTAGCGTAGAATTCGCATTCGGATTCTTGAAACGTAAACCAACAAATTTTCTGGTCCTGACCAAATAATTTTGAGTGTATTATAGGTGCCTAGCATTGTATCTTACGTTGGTTTGAGCATTTCTTAAAGTTTTGCTCAAGAACTGCATGCATGATTGGTAGCATGCATGAACCGATTCATACTTAGGCGGGTTTATTTAAATTTTGTTGAAAAAAGTTATACCAACTTTTGTTATTGTTTGCGAACATTAGGACGACCCCTTTTGACTTATTATTCAATAATAAACCTTAGTAACTGCTCAAGAAAAAAATTTTCTAACCCCTAATGAAAATTTGATGCTTTACGTTTCATGGTACCTACGTAGAATCCAATAACCTGATAATATAGTTCTGCCCGCCGTGCGCACTTTTTCTCAGATTTACATAGTCTTTGTTTACCTTAGCATGACTACAGCGTTGAGTAATTTTTATAACATATTTTATAGACCTTTTCTATGAAGATACTCGTATGATGGGCAAAAGCGCTAGGAAAAATAGAGCCGTAATTTTCTACACACCCTCACTCCGAATAAGAGATTTGCTTTTATCTATTTCAGTAGAGGCGAGCAAGGGCAGGCGGAAGTTCGTGAACATTGTGCCGCAGTAACGAACTATATGAAGTACAAATTTAATGTTTTAAAAGAAGGTTGGTGGTTCTCAGGGGCCTCATTATCCGCCTTGAGAGTCACACTTAGGCAATCCTTCAAGACTTGCACGCCTTGGAAACGGCCATAGCCTACCTTTGCACGACGGTAGGCGCTGGCTGAAGCTTCGAGCTGTCTGAACTTCGACATGCCTAGCGATTGATGCATCAGGGGCATACTTTGCTTGAAGAATATGGGGAAAGAACCGGGAACTCCCATTCTTCAAATTTGAGTTTCGAGGCTCTTTCTGCGTTTCGTGAGGGTAGATACTTCTTGTTACATACTTGGTTCCTTAACCTCCATTTGTGGGATTGTTCTATTTCATGTAAAAAATCGACTATTAAATGTGATGAATAAATTTTTCGGTTCCATTCATTAGGAAATAATTTTTTACTGTTGTCAATTAATAAATGGAAAAGCAAATCGAGTTGAAAAGGGTAAGAAAAAACAAAACAAATTTCAAACTATATTTATCTTCACAACGTTCATAAAGAAATAAATCTGTTATAATTATATAACTACTAGAACAATGCAATAGAGAACAATCGCCATCACACGGGTTCAAATGAAGTTTTTAGCGACGTACCACAGCTGCATCTACAAACGACAAATTTCCCCGTTTGTCTATTTCTAAAAATGCCATTCAAACCTTATAAAACCTGAAAAACCATCAATATACATAATACAAGACCCGGGACAAATTTAGCGGCACTCAACATGCTGAGAAATCGCCTTTCATATTCTTCTTGAAGATTTTGCAGCTTGGGAACATTATATTTTTATCGATACCAAAGGTCAGATCCAACAATTGTACTTTTCAGATCAAAAATATTCAGCAATTTTGAGTTGAAACTCTTGCAAAATGATTTATTTTGATCCATTTTGAAAATTCAATGGGTAGGGAATGAATTCTGTGCTTGATCGTGCCGCAAACTTGCAAGGCGACAAGATGTCTCAAACCGCTGCTGGAATGCTTTCACTAGCATATTAATTTCTTGAAACACTGATTCAGCCAAAAAAATCATGAAGAACCTCATCGATCAACATGAACGGAAATTCGAGGCCGAACTAAAAGAATTAGTAAATTGGCCAATCACAAAATTACAATAACTAATAATATATCATAACATTGGTTACTTATGTCACCTTAACACGGCCGACACAGAATAATAGAATGGGTTAATAGAGCACTTCATATCCTTTTACAGTTTTTGGAAATTGTTTGACGTATGCGTATGGACGTAGTTGAGTTCACGGTAGTGGGTGAAGACAGTGAGAAAAGCGTAAATCCAAACGCCTGAAAAAGAGAAGCATTAAATTGTGACTACACCGGGTTTAATTTATGCGATATAGGCTCATGACCATAGAAATCAGCGGTGCTTTGATTACACACAATACTTTCATATTTCGATAACAAAGTTTTGAACCAAATTGAGTTAATTTTGGAGGCAGCTGCTGTAAATAATTGAAATTTGGACCAACAGGATGATTGGGCTCGACGAGCATTTCAGCTCAAGAAATTTGAAAAAAAAACGGTTAGGAATTGAGGTGAATACGAATATTTTTGATCCATAGGTAATTAGTTTGCAACTGCATGCTCGGCAGGGTCTGTACAGGGGATCAAGTTTTAAAAATTACCGAAAGATCTAGCGTTCAAAATCATCCAAGATCGAAAGCTATCACAATCCTACTCGCTAATTCCTACGTCATGGTGGATTGGAACTCCGCTCTTTTGTCATCCGTGGAAGAAAAATCCATTTGTCCATCGAAAACCCTTCAAAATCAACCAAGCGGAACAAAACAATCGCTTCTCCTGAGAACCGAGTGGAAATCGATGAGCTGTGAAATTCAAAGCAATCACATCTCTTCAGTCTCTGCCGGCGTCCGTTGTCAGAGGGAAGCATTTGATCGTTCATTCGGAAGTGGCCGGTCCAGATTCTATTCGATGATCCCTTTTTATTTGTTAATCGAACTCAGAAAAAGGTGAATCCGTTGAAAAAGCTTCAACGTTTCAGTCGACGGAAAATTCTCTCTCCCCCTTTTTGGATACCTGCATAATCAAGAGGCTGAGAGTTTAATTTTCCCCTTTTTTCCTGAGGCGGGGAAACAAATGACCGGAACAGGATGGCGCAAGCTTGCCATTCAGACACCGTCCCCAGTCGACCTTTCCCTGTACCTTAATTCGTCTTTTCTTTCACCGGGTCAAGAGATTCCTTTCTTGAAAAGAAGGGCCTCTGAGGAAAAGGGAAATTCAACTAGAAACTCTATTGTGGCAGATCTTCAAGCGCTATGGACAAAGGAGGGATTTCGAGCTCATGAGACTCATGACATGAGTGCAATTTGAAAATGAAAATTCCAAGGTCGGTTTCATTACCAACCTTATTGCTTTCAGTTTTTGTTTTTTACTCAATTTTTTTCACGGCCCAACTGATATCCAATAAATTTCCTCTTGCCTTGCATAATACGTTGAGTAGGTATTGGGTTTGTTGCAGTACCTAGCGTGAGTCACCATTTGTAGGGGCATTATGCATCCGCAGTGCAATTTTCGGTAGGTAACGCCTAGGGTGCCCAGACGTACAAGTATTGAACTATATTTATAATCTATTCAAAAAGGAGTTCTATAATGAATCATTTAATCAAACCGTGTCTTAGCTGCATACTTACCTAGGCACTAATTGGCACTAGTGCCTATATCATGATAGGTTTCAATGTATTTTAACAAAATACACTCACTGCTGTGGAAAACGAGGAAGAACGAATAGACGCAGACGATTTCAATTTCACTGAGCGTGTCGTACGGGTGGGCGTGCTTTCCGAAGAGGAAGATCGGCACGAAGAGCATCCAGATTATCAGAGAGATCAGCGAGAAAAGGACGTTCTTAGCGGCCAAAATCAACCAGGGAATAAGGCACATGCGTTTGCGCTGAAACAAAAATATGAGTCGATGTTGACGACCGGTTTTCATCAATTTTTCAACACAGTCTGGTCAAGGACAAGTCAGAGGGGCCAGCTCGGTCGAATGTTCGGCGTGCCGTTAGTGGCCTGCAGTTTAGCATGATGGTCACTCTTGGTTAAATTCGCCCTGTCTCGAACTTTAGCAGAAGTTGTTTTACGAGCCAGCGTTTTCTAATAATAGAGCGACCTACTCACCGGTTAACGGCAGGCCACCTGCGGCACAACAATTCAAAACCTCCTGATGATGGACACCAGGCATCATCACCCTCCAACTTTCCAAAACGAGATTTTCTTAGTTCGTTCCGGTTTTCCATTCAAAGGATTTTAGCATAGAATAACATACCTAGTGATCGGACTGACGATAACATTCTTGTTTCATGTATATTCCTCATTATTCAGAATGCCTAATTAATTTTAATGAGTCGATTGCAGTACCCATATGTGGTTCAGGTGCTCCCAAAAATCCTTACCACCACCATCCGATTGGAACTCGGAATTTTAAGTACGTCTTTTGATACGCTTGAACGAGCTTAAGCGGCAAGTTGAAGCTACAGTCAGTATTTCATAGTTACACCCTCAGAACTCGAAAATGACCTCGAGGCCAACTTGCTGAAGGGGAACATGGAAGCTCTAAGGGGGGCTTGGAGCCCTAATTATTTATCAAAGGTGGACCTTCACAGGGCCAAGCTCGAGGGGTAGCTTCCCTAGAGACCTTGTTATCCTCAGGATGCGAGAATCCCTTTCCCCGGCGGATCTTTCTATTTTACTGTCTTTTTATGCGAGAGATGGTTTTTCTCGAAAATCGGTCCACCGAGCAGCAGAAGTGCTTAAACTCGTATTACGCTAACGATTTCTGTTTCAAGTGTGAGCTAAATCGCTCAAACGAACTCAACAGAGCGATACTAAAAAGGGTTGACCGAGAGAAAATGTTAGCTCTATTTCGCGTCAAAAACATTTGAACCAAAATTGAATCCTCAATTCTTAGTACCTACATCTGAAGAAAAGTCAATTTTGGTTTGAGATTTAATAAAAAAAACCGCTGCAATCGCTCTAGAAAAAAATTTAACACCCCCTGAAAATGTTACGTTTCCAAGGGAGTAAAATCCAAATCCGCAATAAAAAAATTTCCGCTCGTCCGCCTTGTATGTACTTTGACAAATTGTCAGTGATGAAGTAATAACATTTTTGGCTGCTCCAGACCAGGCCATGGGATATGTGAGATTTGGATGGGGAAAACCAGACCGCGAGTTGATGAAACCGGCGAATTTTCGTCAATATGGCCTTCGAATGGAGTCAGGATCAAGGAATTTCGTCTTGGGGCCGATTTCACCAACAATGAAAACCTAGGTATAGCAAAATAAACCAATTCAATGTCATGGTTTCGTTTGCGTCAAGATACATTAACATCAAGATCAAGGAAAAACTATTACCCAACTACACGTAGCAGACGGCGATTGGTTTCCCATCGGAGTCTTCAGTGTCTCCAAAGATCAAACAGCTGCTGAACGTTGCCAAACCCAAGGAACTGGTACTAGTAGCTCCAGATGAGCACGAATATACCCATGACCCTCGTACGTTTCATGTTTAGTGGAAATTAAACGGTGATAAGTCGGAATAAAGGCCTCACCACACGTCAGACCGTTTCCCTCCCCATCCCACAACCATCTGGTCTTTGGTAATTCCGTCATCCAAATCCACTGAGAATTTTTCCGAGAAACAAGGTTCCATAGAATCATCCATCTGATGGATTCAGGTCACAACAGGGACAATGGATTCCCATTGGCGCTGGGGCGCAAAAGTGAACATATCCATAGCATCAGCCAATCAGAGGTCTGTACGTGGGATGGGAAGAGGAAGGGTCTGACGTATGATACGGCCTTTAGCGATTCAAAATTGCCGGGTTCCTCTTTTTTTGCCTTGAAATGTTTCCCGTCAGGAAATCCACCATGACGAATCATTGATGTGTCATTCAGCATGTACTAATCATCAGCAAAGAGCGATCCGAGATGGGAAAACATTTTACCAATAATCCGAATGTCATCAACAGCACGAATAATACGAAAATATCTCATCATCGCTGAATTGTCAGAATGTTTCTTCCTTGCTGAAAACTCGCAACGCCAGCATTTCAAGCATGCCGACATCTTTTATACAGAATTTCCGCTCACAATGAGCAACAACGAAGTTGACTGCAAGGTTAGGGCGGATTAGATTTTGCGGTACAAAACCCTTAACGACTCTTTTGAATCATTGTTCCCCCAACAAGTTTTCTCATTCTCCCCATCGTTGGCGTATTGTTCGTTTTATCAAAGCAACGTGCCTTTCTTCGGGTAGTTCGCTTTTGTTCGATGGTAGTAGAGCAGCAATATTGCTAAATCTGTGAAATATGGACGGGGCGCATCGGAAATTGTCAATTGCTCGTTTCAGGTGCATTGAGCACTGATTACAGAGACGCGTCGAGAAAATTGCTCTCGATGCGGATTTTTCCCGAGAGTAGTGTGCGCATCACCCACAAAACCTGTGGTGAGTAGGCAAACAATACTTCCATATTTTGATACGTACATTTTTGACCTAATTTGGAGGCAGTTGGATCAAACTCACTATGCAAAATTTAAAACCCGCCCAGTTACGGGAATACAAAAAATATTCACGTATTCAGAAAGGAAAAACAGAGTTTTACACCAAGAACGCTCAAATCGGTCCATTTTTTCGGCCAGAAAAAAATTAATTAGAAAACAAAAATAGGGCTTATAAATCGGAAGTAATGTGAGTAATTCAAGTTCGGTTTACCAGGGTGTCTTGCCGAGACGAAAATTCTGGTTCAAGAAATTTGACGAAAGTTAAGAATTGAGGAATGTCCATTTTTGTGAATGACTTAAGACGGAAACTCAGACATGTACAGTACATGTCATGTTCAGGAAGTGATTCTGAGTCGAAGAGTATGGGTGAAAGTGTTTTCTGAAGCTCCGATCCAGTTTTAGGACACCGTAAATATTTTTGGTTCATTTTTCTATAGAAATGAACCTTTGTAATCGGTCAGGAAAAAAAAAATTTTAACACCCCCCGAAAATTTGTTGGTTTACGTTTCAAGTGGTGTAGAATCCGAATCTGCAATAAAAATTTTTTGTCCGTCCGCCGTACGCCGTCCGCCGTACGCCGTCCGCCGTCCGGGGTTTTTCAGGGGGAAGGAGTTATCGAAAAATTCTGAAATTTTTACCAAAAATCAAGTTCCGTATCTAGTTGGTCCTAACGTCTCGGCAGAACCCTACCTTAATTTTAAGGCCAGTAAAACAGCTGTTGAAGTGGGAAAAAATTCGTGTTTTTCTGGAAATTAAAAACATAGGCATGTGACGCATCATTTTCTATAGATTTTTCTATGCTGAATCGAATGAGACCATCGCCACGCCGGTAGCTTCAACCGTTTAGGAGTTATTGCAGTTTTAGTGAGACATTTTTGAGTTTTTAAACATTTCTACAATTCTTAATAACTCGAAAACGACTAGAGCCACAAAAATCGTTTTCCACTCGTTGGAATCCCCACAAAAACTTCTGTCCTCCCGATATCTTCAATTTAAAGAATTTGGTCGCATTATACAAATCAGCAAAACAAAAATTGGAAAAAGTTGAGAATTTGGCCTCGGCTCTTAGATACGGTTGATTGATCTACTTACGACCACTAGCCTATTACAACAACAAGGTGACGCACTCACACTACGACCAGTTGCGCTTGGCAACATAAGAACGAGACAGGCTTTAACAAAGGTTCTGAGGCATTCTCAGAGGCATTCTGAGGCTACGTTTTTCTAAATCCCCATCTAAAATATCTACCAATTTATACTGAAATTCTAGAATAATAACAACTAAATTCCGTGTTTAAGGAGAACCTATATATCGTAAGATTTGTCTTTGCAATCGAAATCGAAAAATGAACCCCTGTGCAAAATTTGCAGAGTTCTTCGGATATACCGAAAACTGATGCGCACATGCCACTGATCTACTTAGCAGCGTTTTTTGTCTTCGTGGAAGTAAAAAGCAGTCGACATAGGACACCCGGATGATTGAAAGGATGTTGGCACGGACTGATAGCCGATTTGGCGCTGCGATACGCCTCATCTGCAGTATGATGGTCATTTTTGCAATGTCGGCCAAATTGTGACTCAGAAAGGCTCTTTTCCGTTTTTTCTGGATCCGTGTGAAAAAATACCTTCCGCTGTTACGCACAATGAGTTGGACGTTGCATCGCGGAAAGCACGCTGGTTTATTTCAGAATCTCCTCAAGATCTGATTCAGGAATTGCCCAGAAGAATGACAGAAGAGCTGCAGAAAGCTTGCGATCCTTCATTTATATTCGAACTCAAAAGGCATGTTCACAATTCTAATTCCCTCCACTTCGGCCTCTAACATGCTGCACAAGGCATTTCCTGTGTCATTTTTTCAACGCCGAAAATTTTCATTACAATCATGAATCAGATGAATAAATATCCCACCTTGTATGTTCCAAACAGGAGAGAAATGGTAGATGCCAAGTTGATGTACGCGAAGACGATGAGGATCAGCCAAACAGATCTGACAATGAGGATTGCTGCAACGAAAATAGAATGCCGAATCAGAGAAAAAACTGAGCGAATGCTGCCAGAAATGTGACTCTCCGCATTAATTTCAATTAATAAATTAAACATTTTTAGGGAAATTAGGTTGGACCAATGCTATCCATTTAGTCACACCTTTCATTTTGGTACATTATTTCCAGCATCTTTCAATTCTCAACATCGAACGTACCTGCTTCAACCTCTTGGTCAATCAACTGCTGATCTGGAACTGGTACGTGGGGATCTCTGCTCTGGTTCAGATACTGTTCGATGAAATCCTTCAGATAATGTTCCGTCTCATTTGAACTGAGCCTTGGAATCATGAAGATGCCAAAACATGTTGAGGCGAAAACAGTGATCGACGTGAAGAACTGTAACAGAAAAACAACCATGTCATTCGAAATTGAATGAAACGTGGGTAATGCTTTAATATATATTAATTTGGGTTTTTATATCATCAATAATTCTTGCAACTTCACTGTCAAGAGGTAACTGACGTGAATAGGTTGTTCAAAATGACAAAAAAATTATAAATTAAAAATCAATTTTAAGAAAAGGCGACATTTGGTGAACCTAGCTTCGCACTTCTGCTAAATGATGGTACTCTGCGTATGTTAATACCGCCAGTTAATAATAATTATTATGCATTACGATTTTTGTTCCAAGCACTTGAACAGTGCAAGATTTCTTGGTCTCTAAGCAACACTTTACATGCTTCGGCAGCTCGAGGTCAGTGAAGCAACTCAGCCCAAGTTCCCACAGATTAACGTTTTCCTTGTTGGCATCAATCTCTTTCGAGAGCTAGAGCCTAACAAGCTTTTTCTCCAAGACCATTCATCACTCGGACATCATTAACACTGTTCAAACTCCACACCAGGCCCACATACATGGGTTCATCCATCAAAACTCAGGAAATTTCGGAGCAGAGATTACAGAATCTGTAATATATCTGATATATTCGATTACAGATTAATATAATTGATATATATATCTGATATATTCGATTACAGATTTCGGAGCATCTTTTCAGATTAATATAACGCGGACTATGACGATGGAAGCGATGAACACTAGAAAATAAAAATAATATTTTAATTATTATTTGAAAATATTATTATTTGATAATAATATTATTAAATATTATAGAAAATAATAGTATTATATATTATTTGAAAATATATTATATTTTCAAATTATTCGAAATGTAGAAGCGAGAATACCTCAAAATGACAAAGCACCTCCACGTCTATGATGAGCCGTAATTCTAGTTGATGCAATGCATTCATGAAAAACTATCGATTATTATTGAAAAATTGTTTTCAATTCATCAGCAGATAAGTCATCGAGCTGAAGGAGGCCTCATTTTGATTTTTTCCAACTCCTGAAAGGAAGTAGGCAGCTGTCAAATGGGCGCAACAAATTAATATGGCATTAGAGAACTCAACGGTCCTCAAGGTAGGCTCATCAAGGTAGAAGGTGCAATTGCCTTCTAAGGTAGAATTCTAAAAGGTAGAATAGGTGCACTTGCCACGAGGTGCCATGGCCGCCAAGTTATGGTGCAGCATGACGCGGCCGCGGATTAGGGATGGGATATCGATAATATCGGAATATCGATATTTTCCTTGCGATATCCGATATTTCATTATCGATATTTTGATTCCGATAACATCGGAATATCGATATTTTCCTTGCGATATTAACGGTTTTTAAAAACTCAACTGAGAAATGGGTAGCTAGCACAAATATTAAATTATGAACAGGTGAGCAAAAAAATCAATGAATTCGTGCTTGATTTTGCAGATTTTATTAATGAAAACAGGTAATCATAAATCCTTACGTGAATATCGTATCAGTATTCGTATATATGTGTCAAAGGTTGTGATGTAGGTAGAGAGGGCTAGTTGTTGTATCAGATTCTGTCTGTACTTCTTCTTCTTTGACCAGCAAGCAACTTGTTCGCACGTTTAGACCCTATAAACTTTATAGGTTCATTTAGTTTATACTATACTAGCTGTACCCGCCCGGCGTTGCCCGTGCAAAAAAATAAGGAAATGCAGATAAGTGAATAGCGCAGGAATCTCTCCCCCCCCCATAGCTATAGCTGCACCCGCCCGTGTCCCCGTGTTGTCACTTTTTTTCACGTTTAAAACTCACTTTTTTCAATTTTTTAAAACTTAAAAACTCACTTTTTTAAAATTCACTCTTTTAAAATTAAAAAAAAATTTTTTTTCAAAAATTGAAAATTGGGCTTTGAGGTCTTGTTGCCAGCCTCTTTGTGCTTCCGTGTAAAAAATTCCAGGTCCCTGCGTGCGATAGATTTGGCTGGAGACAACCAACAAACACTTGCTTTTATTATTATAGATTCACAGTTGATATTTAATCTGATCATAGCAGCCCCACATAAAAGTATTGAAGATTATTCTGCCATTTAACGTGAAAGAGGTAACCTGAATAGTTTGGTGATCAAAACTGAAGATAATGTTCCGATATTTTTGGCCGATAATATCGGATATCGATATTTTTCTTCCGATATAAATCGGATATCGATAATTTATTTGATATATCATCTGATACCGATATCGATATTATTCTTCCGATATCCCATCTAGGGATGGGTATCGATACCCGATATTTGAAAACATCGATATTTTACCAACAAGCATCGATATTTTTGTATCGATACTGTGCCTCTAGATAATATCGAGTATCGATACTTCAATTCCGATATTTGGAAATATCGGCACATTAGTCATACTATAATTGCCTAAAAAAACTTGGTTTTAATATTTTTCTTCGGTTATTTTTTTTTTGTGAAACACCCATCAACCGATCTTTGACTACTTATTATGGAATCTGGAATGTCAAAAAATAGGTAGGTACTGGCTTTGATACTATGTAGATTGAAAGTAGGAAAAGAAGGAGGCAGGTGAGGAGGTTATATTGTGGCCTGTTACCTTACACCACACAGGACCTGCAGAAAATAATGTAAACAAAGACGATCTTTTGTTCTATTTCAGTACGATACAGTATACACATAAACGTAGAGAAAAATTGATGTTGAGAATGTCAGAAAAACAGATTCAGAGCAACAATGTGTATAATATACCTATGTATATTATAGGTATAAGTATCGATACTCGATATTAATAAATATCGATACTGCGCTTGGCCGATATTTGAAGTATCGATACCAGCCGTTCGATACAGTACCGATACAAAATATCGATACATTGTCAACGATACCCATCCCTAATCCCATCCCTACCGCGGATGAACACCATTAGGCTCATATAGGGATGGGTCACATAACGAGAAACTAGTTAGAAATAACTAGTTCGAAAAATAACGTTATAACCGTTTTTCGTTTAGGAAAAAACTAGTTACAAAATAACGACGGTAGTAGGTGCCAAGACCGGCATAGCGTTTCTCTAAAAACTTGCAGATCAGGACATTTAAATGATTTTGCTCTCCACTCTATTGTGTGCTGCATTCGATAATCTCAATCTGACTTGTATTTTAACCAAGGAATTGGTTCCGAAGAAGAATTTGGGATACAGGTAATCGAAGACGAAGAGAAATGGAACTTAGTTAAAAGTGAAAGCAACAATTGTGTCCATTGTGGCGTGTGAGCAAGGCCTCTAGAGCGGAGAAGGACAAAGGACTCAAACGTTGTCGTTTCTTTGTCGTTGCGTTGTCAGTTGTAGGGATGGGCGTTTCAGTTCCTTTCAAGAAACGAAATGTAACAGTTTCGTCTTACCATGAAACCGTTTCGGCGAAACAGTTTCAAAACAACTGTTTCGGCCTCTATGTGATCCATGAATGAAACGTACGTTTCAAAAGAACTGAAGCTGGCTGAGATGAACGGTTCGTTTCTCTGCTTCGGTTTCGGTTTCTTCATGCATCCATATTCCATACATCCGTAATGGAATGAAACGGAGAAACCGGAACGGGGAAATGACTCGTTTGTTTCTGGTCTTTCGTTTTTTTTGAAACGGCTATTTCAGGCTACTTGAAACGGTTTCATCGTTTTTCCTTATGAAACCGTTTCTCCGAAACGGTTTCACGTTATTTTCCCATCCCTACTGACTCAGTTGCCCAAGCCGACCGTTTTGATATGTAACTAGTTATTCCGTTATCCGTTATTTTTCATCCTTTCGTTTCTGGTACTTCATTTACAAAAATGACTCCCTCAATTCTCAACCTTTTTTTCAAATTTCTTGAACTAAAATGTTTGTCTTGGAAAGACCTAACAAAGACAAGACCTAACACCCTGTTTAATCGGATTTTGAATTACTCGCAGTACTTCCGATATATTTGCATTTTTAGTGTTTTCTATTTTATTTTTCCGGCCACAAAAATGGACCGATTTGAGCGTTTTTGGTCTCAAAATCTTCGCTTTGCCTTGCAGAATATGTGGATATTTTTACTTCCATATTTACAGAGTAAATGGAAGTATTGTGATCGTCCTAAAATCGAGAATCGGAACGGAGATTCAGAAAAAACTTTTTCTTATACACATTTACTCAGAATCACTTCCTGAACAAGTGTCTGTGTCCGTTAGTCCGTCTGTGGTCATTTACAAAAATCCCATAACTCCCTCAATTCTCAACCTTTTTCAAATTTCTTGAACTGAAATGTTTGTCCCGGCAAGATCTAACACCCTGTTTTATCAAAATTCGGATAACGCACAGTAGGTACTTTTGATATATTTGCATTTTTAGTGTTTTCTATTTTATTTTTTTCCGGCCACAAAAATAAACCGATTCGAGCGTTCTTGGTCTTAAAATCTTGGTTTTACCTTGCAGAATATGTGGACATTTTTTATGTTCCGGAAAACAAGCGTTTTTTATTTTGGGCAAATTTTGAAATTTGTATAGTGAATTTTTTGATATTTTTGACCTAAACACCCTTAAAAGCAGTCAAAATATGATCAAATTGTGTCACAATTTTACGTTCCAAAATATGGAAGTATTGTGTGTTATCTACGCACCACTGGTTTATATTCCGAAAATGTAGCGTTTTTTAATTTTGGGCGAATTTAGGAATTTGCATAGCGAATTTTTCATATTTTTGACCTAAACACCCTTAAAAACAGTCAAAATATGATCAAATTTTTTCAAATGTGTACGTTTCAAAATAAGGAAGTATTGTGTGTTATCTACGCACCACTGGTTTCATTTTGGGCGAATTTTAAAATTTGAATAGCGAATTTTTCGATATTTTTGATCTAAACACCCTTAAAAGCAGCCAAAATATGATCAAATTGTGTCTCAATTTTACGTTTCAAAATATGGAAGTATTGTGTGTTATCTACGCACCACTGGTTTTAACTACTAACAACGCATAATATGCGTTGTTAGTACCTAGTTAAAAAAAACGAAATACTGTCTTTATATTATAACGACTACGAGGAGGTTAAAAAACCTACAATACTGTTTTTACACGTTTTTCTCGTAAGAAAAGAAACTAGTTATTTTGTAACTAGTTTTTTCTTCAGTTATTTTTTTGCAACGAACGTTATTTAACGTTACTCAAATATAACCGTTATGCCCATCCCTAGGCTCATATGCTCATTTTCATTTCATTTCTTGATCGGCCCCCGTGGGGGCTCACAAAAATTGCCGTTGCGGTCTATATTGCAAGACCTCAAGGCGGGGTATTGGTTATAGTTTTCAACTAGCAATAATCGCACCTCAGTAGACCTTCATTGGTTACGATATTGCCACTGCGCAAGGTTAGTGAATATAGATTATGGGGGAAGACCGTACTGACGATGAACTCTTCAAAGGTGTGAGAACGTGCATTGAAATAACTGGTGTTGTCTCGGTGGCAACCCCGAGCCTCCCACCGGGTCGAAGGTGGTGCTGCGCTCTCTCCCTGCAGCCAAGAACTAGTATGCGCCACCACCTCGTTATCGTCAAGTTGTTACCGATACAGCAGCTGAGCGAGGCCAGCGTCGCACTGAACGATAATATCGTTCATATTATTCGTTCATTCATATTAATATCGTTCATATATCATCGAATATTATTCAGGTGAGCATTCGAATTCCTGCGGTACCTGAGGAATTATGTCGATACCATAATCGCGCTGCCCTCGCCTGGTTGACCCCACTCCCGATCAACTGACATCTAAATCAACTACCTACGGGTCGATATCTCACATTCAACTAAATATTTTCAGTTGCCGGTTATGAAAAATATCCATGTATTCTGCAAGGTAAAACAAAGATTTTAAGGTTAAGAACGCTCAAATCGGTTGATTTTTGTGGCCAGAAAAAATGACTTTTTTTTTAATTGACATTTTTTATCTTCACAGTCTTCGAAGTGCTCAAAATATAATCGAATTGATAAACCGGCAAAAACTACCTATACGGCGTAGTCTACATCATAAAAATGAGGAACATGCATGAAAAAAAATAAACTGTTTTTTCAACATAATATTCCTTGTTAGGCTTCAAAAATGGTGTTATGGTGGATGACGGTTCGGAAAAGAGGTAATTAAAAGAGGAGGAAGGCTTAGTGAAAATCGCAGATTTGAAGTCGAGCGGGAAAATGGCCAGCCGCAAGGTTACATAGTGTGATGTCATCTTCCCGTGAACACCGGTGCAACCTCATCCAAGTTCATGTGTGTATGCTGTGATAGGACGGCGATAACGGATTTTTTGCCGTTACGTTAAGAAACTACGTGCAGTCGCGTCCGCACAGTGACGTCATACGGTTAACCGCCACATTCAAAGGGGCACTTTTCATTAGCGTTTTTCCACCAGGAAAAATGTTGTTTTTTTGTTGTAGACCATCACTACATCATTTTCGCATCCTAAACAGCATCATTCTGGCGGAAAAAATGGATTTCGTTTTTCATGCATGTTCTCAATGCAGTGTAGCCCGGGTTTCAAATCGTGTTTCTGCCACTGCCCGGTGCTATGGCAGAAACACTGATACTTATTCCGAAAGGGGAGTATTCGATGTATCAACAGTAGGTATATTATGTTGAAATTTTCTTCGGAGGAATTTCACCCCGCTTCCTGAGTTTTCTTCTCTTCAACAATTCCAACTCTACGCCGATCAAACTTCGAAAGTCGGTTGTCAGGAAAGCCATCGGAGTAAGGTTCGATTAGATCAGCTACGCGTCATCGAAATCACCATCGCCATCAGTACACGTCAGAGTTCCATTTTGACACTGACAAATGATCCGAATCGCCACACCGGCTTGGATGAGTCCATCACTCCCACGTTCTACTTTACCATTAGCCTATGAGATGAACATCTTAACGTTTTCGCTTTTATCGATCAGTAATAATTGAAGTCGTCTCAGCTATACATAACCACATAATGCCTTTTAAAAATAAATTCTCGACCCACATTTTATACTCGTAGCATAATTTCTCATACCGAAGGAGTATAATACTAATAAGAATAATTCTTCAAAAACATTTCTGTTATAAGTACCCATGGTTTTCATTGCTCTGTGCGTTGCATAAAAGCTTGAGGCTTTTGATACATTTTCGACTTTGATAACATTTTGATACAATGGGCAGAACAAACAAAATGAGCGCCTAAGGTCCCAATTAGGCATCAGACGCACAGCTTTTTAACTTGATTCATGAATTCTAGATTTGAAATCAAATTCTACCTATAGCTCAAGAAAACCATGTTTTGAAATATTTTACCTAATTTTATCCTACGTACATTGAATGAATTTGCTTTTACTCATGTCAAATTTGAATGGCAAATTTTGCCGTCACAATAATACTACCAAAACTTTGCACCTCTTTCATTCATTTTGAAAGTGTGAAAGTGAATTTCATCGGATCAGATAAATACGAATCGTTTTTAAGATACCTACTCCAACCTTGTTTATTGCCGACTGCTGTCGTTGAATACAGTGCCCCATCTTTTTGAAAATGAGTAATATGTCCGATGAAAACTTGACCATGTAACCAGAAAAGTCCATCCCTCTGGTACTCCAACGTTTCAATTTATAAAAAACAAGCACCTCATCTCGACAACTCACCCCGACCGGACCGATTCGTCAAATAACAATTAGCTAAATGGGCCATTTCCGAGGGTAATTTATTCCATTTTTCCAGTGTCGAGGGAACGACGAAGAAAGCCCGACTCGACTCTAAACGCCCTTCATTTGCATAATTGAACAGTCGAAAAGTGAGCTCTTGTACCTAAGAACGGAATCATTCTTCATCCGAAGGCACGAAAATGATCTCAGGTTAATGGATTTGAATTAATTCATATTTCCCTCACAACCATTTTCTGTGGGCTGTCGAAAGTTTCATTAATTAATATTAATATTAAAGATAATTTCACTCGTGTCTTGAGCGGATACTGTAAATGTGAATTAGCCTTTATATTATAAAGAATGAACTTGGAATGACTTATTTCAATAGCCTCAATTCGATATGAGTAGGTCTATGATGAACTTTTGCCAATCGAATTATTGTCCAGCTCAACTAGGGTAAATGAAACTATGATTCATATAAATTAAAAACCAGTGGTGCGTAGATAACACACAATACTTCCATATCTTGAAACGTAAAACAGAGACACAATTTGATCATATTTTAACTGCTTTAAAGGGTGTTTAGGCAAAAAATTCACTATTCAAATTTTAAATTCGCCCATAATAAAAATTATCGTATTATAAAAAATATCCACATATTCTGCAAGGTAAAACAAAGATTTTAAGACCAAGAACGCTCAAATTGGTTAATTTTTGTGGCCAGAAAAAATAAAATAGAAAACACTAAAAATGCAAATATATCGGAAGTCCTGTGAGTTATTCAAATTACGATTAAACAGGGAGTTAGATCTTGCAGAGACGAACATTTGAGTTCAAGAAATTCGAAAAAAGGTTGAGAATTGAGGGAGATATGGCAATTTTTGTAAATGACCACAGACGGACACACGCACACTTGTTCGGGAAGTGATTCTGAGTAAATGTGTATAAGAAAAAGTTTCATCTGAGGCTCCGTTCCAGTTCTCGATTTTAGGACGATAACAATACTTCCATTTACTCTGTAAATCTGGAAAGTAAAAGGATAAATCGACCCTTAGTACTAAAAAAAAATTAAATCCGCTTTCTTTTTTTGGACAGTAAGTTAAGTGGTAGGACATGTTTCCATTTTTTGTTATCCACTTTTTCTTCTTTTTTAGTCAATTTACGTCACGTTTACGTCTCTTCCGACATCCCTGATTTAATTCATCCACAGTACGTTTCATTACGCGGAAAAACACACGCGAATGAGCACAAAACGTAAAAACAACGAACTCCTGTGAAACATGGGACGCACAAACTCAAGCTTATCTGATAACGCCTTTGCCGAAGAAGGTGGCGAATGTAGGGAAGTGGGGGCGAAATCTCTCTTCTCCTTGAAACGTTTGCGACATCTATTGTATCTGTTCGGAGACTCTGAGTTATCCAGGTTTTTGGATGAGAAAAACTCGAGCTGTTTGAATATGTGCCCTTTTGATCGAAACAAGTTTTTCGTTAGAGAGATTCGCACAGGATATGTACCGTTATGATCGAAACGAATTGAATATATTATGAAGGATGGATATGTGACCTTTTGATCGAAAAGCTGCATTTTGCGCTTCAAATAACATAGGATTTTTTCTATTTTGCATGCTAAGGATTAGAGGGACCGTTCGTACTCATCTGGACGATTCGAAAAATGCGAAAAAACGTGTTTCTCCCAGAAGTGGATACGTTCCCTTTTAATAGATCACTCCTCAAGTACCTATTACATTTTTGGCACCTAAACCCAATCTGTAATATGCATGACTACACGCAGAAACGGGAGAAGCCTCATTCGAAATAATTGAAGTTTCGTCAGGAGCGTACGAGTTCAAGCAAACTATCCATATTAGATACCTACCACCCAGAGGATGGGTTCATCAATTCAGTTCATTCGTCGAAAAAACGTTATTCTCCGAATAAATAGTTTCTTGGAAACGTAGACTATGAATTTCCGTGTCAACGTACCCACGGAAAATAAATAGATATTCGATTAATAAACTGAATTGATGAACCCGCAATAAGTCTAGCTATACGTACAAAATATCCATGGTGCTTCAAAGCGAAGCACTACAACTAATTCTATGCAATTCGAAGCGGCTCATTCTCCAGAAGCGATCATTCGACCTTCCACGTTCCAGTCCACGGTTTTCACGGCTCACGCTCTTCGAAACTGGAAGAAAACTCTTGGCTTTTCTCTAGAGGATGTCGAGAGCCGTATAGTTTACTCGAAGTGGAAAAGTCTTGTAGCCCAAAGTATACCCAACCATTCACTCTCGTATCAAGTCCCGCCCTCCCTAACACCTCTCCTTGTCCCTAAGGCAGCAGAGAGTGCGGAAGTTTTACCTTTCGCAGTTTCGTCTCTTATACACGCGCACCACTTCTTTCTTCGCACTAGCAGGAGAGAAAACATTGTGCGTTGGAGTAAAGGCGTAAATGCGAACTGGAAGGGAGAAAAACGCACAGGAAAATGGCACGAAATGTCAGGTCTCGGGTTCCTCGAACTTAAAGACAAAAAGAGGATTTCCAACATCGTAGAGCCTCTTTGTTGGAGATAAAGCGATCTGACGCTCCTTCGAGCGATGATATGCTCTGCCAAACCGAATCACGTCACAGGGCATCTAACCCAATGTCATGTTGGAGGGTTTCCCGTCACATCAAGATATCTTGACAGACTGATATCTTATTGAATTTTCTTTTCAAAGCTCTGTTATCCCCTGTCGGTTCATGGCGGAGTCTGGTGTCCCGATCTTCCGATGTATATACTATTCGGGATGATCCGAGAATCAGATTCAATGCCCATGAATTCAATTTCATATCGCCCTTCCATTTGAGCAACAAAGAAGTCTCTGGAAGTTGGCGCACGGCTCAACGCTGGGCGGCCAAACTCTATTGCATAGGTCTTGCCATTCTGTTACTTTGATATAGGCTTGCCAAATAAATATATTCCTCCGAGTTATCGCTATGAGCAGTAGACCAATGGTCAACATTCACAATTTTGGAAATGTTTTGCCGACCCGTAGCTCGGAAACGATTGCGTCTACAAACAAAAGTTATGGGTAGATTTTGATGGAAATTTATCGTTTTACAAGTTATGTATTTACATAAGCTTTAAGAGCCGAAAAATACAATGGGAAGCTGCTGTAGGAGGAAACCCAAAAAAGTGCAAAAATTGCGCGGTTTTTTCTTTGCCTTGGAAGATGACGTGCGAAATTATTTCGAAAATAGAGAAGTTAATGCCGGTTTTGGATTCTTTTGGACATCCGACCTTCCGAAAAGAGTCGAAAACCGGCGCTAACTTCTCTAGAAAATTTAATATCTCTCGGTATGAATCAAATCTAACCAGTGGTGCGTAGATAACACACAATACTTCCATATTTTGAAACGTAAAATTGTGACACAATTTGATTATATTTTGACTGCTTTTGAAAGTGTTAGGGTCAAAAATATCAAAAAATTCAGTATTAAAATTTTAAAATTCGCCAAAAATGAAAAAACGCCACATTTTCGGAATGTAAAAAATATCCACATATTCTGCAAGGTAAAACGAAGATTTTGAGACCAAGAACGCTCAAATCGGTTCATTTTTGCGGCCGGAAAAAAATAAAATAGAAAACACTAAAAATGCAAATATCTCGGAAGTACTGTGCGTTATCCAAATTCCGATTAAACAGGGTGTTAGGTCTTGCCGAGACAAACATTTCAGTTCAAGAAATTTGAAAAAAGGTTGAGAAATGAGGGAGTTATGGCCATTTTTGTAAATGACCACAGACGGACAGACGGACAGACGGACAGACGGACACACGGACACACGGACAGACGGACACACGGACACACGGACACACAGACACTTGTTCAGGAAGTGATTCTGAGTAAATGTGTATAAGAAAAAGTTTTTTCTGAAGCTCCGTTCCGATTCTCGATTTTAGGACGATCACAATACTTCCATTTACTCTGTAAATATGGAAGTAAAAATGTATCATGAAGACATAATTAGAACTGGGAACGCTTATCGTTATTAAATTAACAGCGAACGACGCAATTCGTACAGATGAGCCGCGTACGCGAATATCGTGCAGAAGTTGTTCGCGGCTTAACTCATACGGTTATTCCGTCGCTAGTTTCCAGCAGATGAGGGACCCTTTTGGCACGGTTCATAAATTTAACTGCCGGTCGGTGGAAAGGGGTTCCTGCTCGAGCTGTTGCTCCGCCTCGGGTTTTCCGCTATTACAGCGGGCCAGGTGCTCGCCCTAAATGCGAACTTCGACCAAGAACGACCTGGCCCTTCTCAAGGCCTTAACGACTGAGTACCTCGGAGTATTAGACTGTTGATGGAGAATTTATGTCTGTAACTAAGTATCCGAGTTTTTCCCATACACCTGAATGTGTAGCGGTTTTTAGCAACTTCCGCCAAAAACGAATTCACATTAGTTTGATAATGTTCTTAATGGAATCGTATTATTGAACAAAAAGTCAAATCAAAGTCAGATCAAGTGAAATTATGATGGTACGCTAGTATTAATAGGCAATCGAGAAAAAAAACATAGGGGAGACCGGGGCGTGTTGGCATAAGGAGCTGGATGGCACACAGAATTTATTTCCCGCTGTAGATAAGTGAGAGCGCTGTAGTCGCAGTGGCGGGAAGAGAACGACCTGTGGCCTTTCCCAACGGACTTTCAGTGTCTTCCGGCTTGTTATATGGTGTGAGGGGAACTTTTCATGTTTTTTGAGGATGTGAGTAAACTTTTTCATCGACTTTTTTACTTCCATATTTACAGAGTAAATGGAAGTATTGTGATCGTCCTAAAATCGAGAATCGGAACGGAGCTTCAGAAAAAACTTTTTCTTATACACATTTACTCAGAATCACTTCCTGAACAAGTGTCTGTGTGTCCGTCTATCCGTGTGTCCGTCTGTGGTCATTTACAAAAATGGCCATAACTCCCTCATTTCTCAACCTTTTTACTTCCATATTTACAGAGTAAATGGAAGTATTGTGATCGTCCTAAAATCGAGAATCGGAACGGAGCTTCAGAAAAAACTTTTTCTTATACACATTTACTCAGAATCACTTCCTGAACAAGTGTCTGTGTGTCCGTGTGTCCGTCTGTCCGTGTGTCCGTCTGTGGTCATTTACAAAAGTGGCCATAACTCCCTCATTTCTCAACCTTTTTTCAAAATTCTTGAACTGAAATGTTTGTCTCGGCAAGACCTAACACCCTGTTTAATCGGAATTTGGATAACGCACAGTACTTCCGAGACATTTGCATTTTTAGTGTTTTCTATTTTATTTTTTTCCGGCCGCAAAAATGAACCGAGTTGAGCGTTCTTGGTCTCAAAATCTTCGTTTTACCTTGCAGAATATGTGGATATTTTTTACATTCCGAAAATGTGGCGTTTTTTCATTTTGGGCGAATTTTAAAATTTTAATACTGAATTTTTTGATATTTTTGGCCTAAACACTTTCAAAAGCAGTCAAAATATGATCAAATTGAGTCACAATTTTACGTTTCAAAATATGGAAGTAGGTATTGTGTGTTATCTACGCACCACTGGTTTTATATTGTGCATGTTGTCACTGAATTAGATCAGCTTTTTGAGATGTTTTTGGTTAGAGTGCCTAACTGTGATTGGATTCACGTCTCAAAATCGCTTCTTTTGGTAGCTTATGGATCAGTGGCTGCCTTCTTGTTAGGAAAATCGATGTGGGGCTAGTTGGCATAGGTGGGTCAATTGGCACACCCCCTCTCCATGTGTCGCTCGTTTCAATATTGCAGATTATCAGTTGATGAAAGACGACGGCCGCAATCACCCAGGAAGGTTTGTGGATCGTGATACCTACCAATATCTCGTCTGTACTATGACGAAACAAGGAAAAACTTGGAGGTGGCCAGAACAAGAAGATATTATTTGATACCACAATTCGAAAGTTATAAGAAAACTGCAGCCGCCTGTACAAGTTACTCAACTCCCGACTTTTGCCGTTGATTAGAAATGATTTCCGAAATTCCAGACTGATGAGTGATTTTGTAAACCATGATTTGTAAACTCATGCCTATGCACCTCAGCCTATGCCAAGTCGCCCCAGGGGGAATGCCAACTTGCCCCAGGGGTGGGGCTAGTTGGCACACTTGGCAGATTTCAACGAATGGACTTAACGGCCCCCTTAACATTGATTTTAATTAATGAGTTCTGTAGGATCTTGCAGCCAAGCAGTAGTGCTGACACCGGCGTTGATCAAAATATCTCCAAGTATTGTTTAAAAAATCAGAAAAACTATGGCAACACGCCCCGGTCTCACCTACCCAATCGCGCGGTTACGATGGCGAACAAAGTACGGCTATTTAGCTTGGGAACGTTGGGCACTAACCACTGCTGTCTGCCTTCCAATTAAGCAGGATCCACCTTCGGGTAGGGCCGGGGATCCGTTAATATGGAAGGATTTATGTGAGGGCTAATGAATTGCGAACTCGCCCATAAGTTACGTCGAGGCGGTCGAAAGCTACTTGTATCCAAAGCTATTTCTATACTGTAGTTTAGTTACTCTTCAACGAAAGAGGTCAATAAATATTCGAGGTAGAAAAAACACTGTTTTTGTGGTTGAGAACAGTCAGTGGTGACATTTACTGCCTCTCTCCTCCTCCTCCTCCTCCTCCTCATCTTTCACTCCTCCTCCACCCCTTCTCCTCCTACCCCTCCTTCTCCTACTCCATCCTGTCCTACGTCATCTCCTTCCCCTCCTGCCCTTTCCTCCTCCCGCCCTCCTTCAACTCCATCCTCCATTCCCCTATTAAACCCACCTTTTGCCAAGCCTATAAAATACCTATCGATGCAGAAACATGCGGTATGGTTAGAATGAGTTCCAAATAGACTTGGCATTAAGAGCACAATAATTACTCGCCAACAATGAAAAATCGACGGCCGAAATGTTAACGCTCGAGAACTCAAGGCAAACAAATCGTTCGAATTGCAAGCTTTTTATTGTCGTTCGCCTTTTCCCGTTTCTGGAGATGGAGGACACCTCTAAAGCGAACAATAGTCGAATCGATACAATTCGCTAGAACCGTCAACAAAGCCTGGCGGACATTGGTACCATCTGGATCCTTTTGAAGCATGGGTCTTCCTGAGATGTGTGCCTCGCTTGTGATTGAAGGGACACACGACAGGCACCGTCTGTAGACTATTGGACTCGAATCAGACGGACGTCAAACTTTCGCCGTCCAAATGGTAAATCAGTGGTGTGCACATTTTTCTCACAATTTGATCATGTATTGACTGCTTTCGAGTGGGTTTAGGAAAAAATATCATAAAACTCACTATGCTAATTTAGGTAAAAACGCGCCTAAAATAAAAATACGCCAAGTTGTCGGTATATAAAAAAATATCCAAATATTCTGCAAGATAAAACAAAGATTTTAAGACCGGGGACGCTCGATTAGGTTCATTTTTGTAGCCGGAAAAAATAACGAGGAAAATCAAGGAAAAACTAGATAGCGCACAATATTTCCATAATTTGGTACGTAAATTTTTGACACGATTCGATTATATTTAGGCTACTGTTTAGGTCAAAAATATAAAATACTCACTATGCAAATTTTAAAACTTGCCTACGATCGAAATACGACAAGTTATCGGAACGTGAAAAATGTCCATCGTCCGTGGACGTTGCCGTCTGCAGTGCCGTCTGTATGAACCGACCAACGGCAGACACGCACAGACACGATGGCGTCGTAACGTGGGGCCAATCTGTCGGCGACAAAGGGACGCCTAACTCGTAAGGAGCCCGAGGGTGGAGCAGAATGGACCTTCACGGTGAGATTGATTGCTCGCAACTCACGGGGCACTCGGACACCCTTTATTACAACAACCCAACGACATCGGTTATTTCGATGGGATTCGATCCAGTCGAAGGCGAAAAATCACACTTGGGCACCTTTTTTTATTATTTGATTTCTAAAGTCAGCTGATCGTTTTGGGCGCAAAAAAGTTTTTTCTCGTTTGACCCCTCGACATTCTTGACAGTACTATACGCGTAAAGTTGGAGCGCACAATGAATTTTGAGGTGAATTCGTCAAAATCGTACCAGCGGTTCGATAAGATGTCCTGTCTCCAAATTCTGGCTGCTGGACTTTCTCGAATTTTAGTTTCGAATTTTTTGAAACTCTTATGGTTTCTGGACATTTCTCACTCCCTAAACGTCAAATTATTCAATTGAATGGTAATTAACTCGTTAAAGCCCTTCGTTTGACATTTCTGAAAAATACCGAGGTACCTACTAGCTACTGGTTTTTTTTTTTTGAAACCCCGAAAATAATTTAAGAAAAAGTTAAAGTTTTTTTGAGGGGTTTTTGGGTGGTTGTTTTGGATAAATTACAGGATTTCAGCAAGTTTTTGAATTTTTCTCTCTACCAGGTACCACCTACTTGCGTACTTTCCCATAGTCAAATTGGATTGCTCACGCTTCCGGTCATTCGAAACAAATTGGCTTAATTTGACTATTGCATGGCAGCTTTGACCTCAAATGAGTTCAAGCATGAGGAACACGTAATACGCTCCCGTCACAATACCAACTATGCAGGTAACGTCTGCCTCGCCGGATCGTTTACGCCAATGGCTCGGGGCCAATCCGATCAGATATCCCCGGCCTCCCTGGAATGTCGAGAGGTAACCAATTTCCGACGGATATTGTCGGCCTTGGATTTGACGCTATTGCCCCCAAGCCGCGGCGTCGGACGTCAGATTGCTCAGACACAGTGGTAAATTTAGATTGTTATGAGTTATCAATTTAATGGGAAAATATGGGCAACTTATTAGGGCGATTTCCCCTTCGGATTGAAAAATTTGCTCGATCGCTAATTTGAGATGAACTGTACCTAATTAGCTGAAAACCTCGCATTTTGATTTATAAAAATCGAGAATTTCTCCAAAAATCGGATCGAAGGTTCAGACAGAGAAATTCATCGACCAATCGGCTTTTCCTTGGCCGAAAACTATCTCAGTCGACTACACATGTCAATGACGGGGCTTGCACAGAATATTCGGTCGGATATTTACTACAGTGACTCTGCAAGTTCAATTATCCGTCTACCGTATGAAGGCCGTACTTTATCTACTTTATACGAGCAGTACTCGTCCGTACCAATAGCGGAAAACCAGGTCAAGGGTTATGCCCTTGTTTCGCAAACATTCCAAAACACAACAGGGCCCGGAGCAGAAGGGAACTCGCAATTTCGTTCCGACTCGACGGCTTGAAGTTCAAGAGAGTCAATTGTCGTATTTTCCGCCATTTTCGGGCGTCACCTGTTCGAAGAACTGGCGAACGGCAAGAGACCGAATGTCCCGGTTGGTTTAGAGCATTCAATTTCCGCGAAAGATTCAAACAATTTCTGTTAATCGCATTATTACAAAAAATCCTGGTTTTTTAAATTGGCAAAGGGCGTTTTTTAAATTAATCTACAATCCTTGCGGCCTCCAAATCAGTTGAAACAAAATCAATTTTGTTCAAAGCATTATGCGTGCCAAAGTATCGCGCGTTTTAAAATTATGAGCGAACCCCAAAATATGGAAGTCACCGGTGTTAAAATATCCGCGCTCCGCCAGTTTGTCCTCTTTCCGCAACGTGCGAACCGCTTGTTGAGAGACGATTCTTCGCAGCAAACATCGCAAGGGCAGATATCGTTCACCAGTTTTGTTTGACTCGCTGAAGGCAAAGGAAGAGGAAAGCCGAGTGCAATAATGGCGGCTTTCCGAAACAGAAGAATGGGACGGACGGAAAACTGGCTGCGCGATAAGTGCGGCTCAACAAACGGCCGGAGCGCCGAGCTAACCGCACATTTTCGGGCCGAGATAAAGGAAACTCGGCCGCGTTTGCGGGACGAGTGGCGGCTCCAGATATCGGGCGGATTCCGGCTCCGCTGCCGCAAGGAACAATGCCCGCCTCGTAACAGAATGTAACGCCCTTGTTTCAAAACTGAGCCGCTCCCGCGGATTGAAAGAAGTTCATTAGGAATGTCGAACGCTGCCATCAGTTGAACGCAAGCGCAGTTGAAATTTTACCTTTTTTTTTGCAGGACGCATCCTGTTTAGCCGAAATTCCGATTACACATCCGAAATGTAAACACTTTTATGTTTTTACTGCCATATTGATTGAGTAGATGGAAGTATTAAAATCCTCCTGAAATTGAAAATCGGTTCGGAGCTAAAAGAAAAAGATACTTGCACTTTTCTTAATTGGGACCACTTCCTGAACAAGCGTTTGTGTGTCTATCTGCGAGCATATACAAAAATGGTCAAACTCCCTGAATTCTCATCCTTTTTTCAAATTTCTTGCAAGAAATGTTCATGAACCGGAAAGTTAACCTTACTCGCAGTACCTACTTACGATATATTTGCATTTTCATGGTTTTATTTTTTCCCCACAAAAATGTACCGATTCGAGCGTTCTCGGTATTAGAATCTTCGTTTTAACTTGCAGAATAGTTGGATTTTTTTATACCGTAACTTGACATATTTTTATTTCGCCTTTTCACGTTTTGACTTTTCTTGAAAATTCGCATACCGAGTTTTTGAAATTTTTTATTCAAACAAGGTAGTAAAAATATAATCAAATAGTGTCAATTATAGTCAAATATAATGAAAGTCATTGCTAGAAATGCCGCCAAAGCAAAGCACAGAAAATACGACCGCGCCGCCGAAGACTTGAGGGGTTCCTTCACACCACTTATAGTTTCAGCAGAAGGGGTGATGCACAGAGAATACGAAACCTTTCTCAAACAAATGGCTATTACATTATCCGAAAAATGGTCAAAACCATTATCCCAGACCACACAATGGGTTCGAGTCAAAACCCAAATGTCAGTCATCCGAGCCATCTCCATGAGAATTCGAGGAACGAGAAGACGAATCAGAAGCTTAGGATTAGAAGACGGAGCACCGATTCCTTTACTTGAAACCTAAGCGGAAATCCCTACATCATAGCGGACTTGAAGACCCCCCAGAAACTCCCCCTCCACCATCAGCCACATAATTCAAATATACATTGATGTTAAAAAAAAAAAAAAAAAAAAAAAAAAAAAAAAAAAAAAAAAATCAAATAGTGTCAAAAGTTTACGATTTATAGTATGGAAGTATTGTGAGCATTCTATTCACCACCGGTGTTAAATTTTTGAACCCATTAGTCGAAAGATCAGACCGAAAAACTCACGATTTTCATTCAATTTCTCTCCAAAATAGAGGAGTTAATCTACAAACATATTGCAGAGACTACAGGAATTCCTGTGTGCATAAGCCCGTTTTGAGTCCTTGTACGGATTTGTGAGATAGATACAATTCTGCGCAGACATTTTCGCACAGTTTATATCACGCCTGAAAAACTCAGGTAGAAAGCCTAGTCTACAATCGCCAGCATTCGAAAATGAGTTGGGTAAATTTAATTAACAAAAGACGCCTTCCAGAGTCGACCCGGAACCTGAGTCCGGCCCTGGGGCGCTTCGTCGAAAAGAAACGGCGACGAAAGTTCGAGGATCGAGACGTTTGTAAAACCCGGTCGACCGAGATGGAGAAGAATAAATTCGAACAAAACCGAGCAAGTTTAATTATACTGAGGCCAAAGTTGGAGTCTCCCAAAAGGTGAAACTTGACTGAAGACTTAACAAAGGGCCGTGGGCAAGTCGAAGATTAGACGCGGCAGGACGAGCAGAATAGAAGACTTCGTTTCTCATTAAGAACGAGCGATTTCTATTCAAAGAACCTGAAAGAATCGAATTGAAGCCGCGGTGGACGTTTCAATGGAAAAGCTAGTCACTCTGGCGATAGTGCCTTGAATAAGCGACGCTTTTATACGCGCGGTTTTTCTGGAAACGCATCAAATCTTCGCTCCGGAGTAGCTAATAATTTAACAAAAACAAAAAAACGCTGATAAGTAGATGAGTGGTGACATTGGTACATTACCTATTTGTCAAGGTATCTCAGAAAATAAAGTTCAAATAGTTGGAGTAGGTAGGTCGGTTAATCATCATATCATTTGGGGTCAATGGCCGATTAAATGATGCCGAAATGGTACGTTTTCACGATGAATAAATAGCTATAAAAAGAAACCAGTGGTGCGTAGATAACACACAATACTTCCATATTTTGAAACGTACATATTTGAAAAAATTTGATCATATTTTGACTGTTTTTAAGGGTATTTAGGTCAAAAATATCAATAAATTCACTATGCAAATTTTAAAATTCGCAAAAAAAATAAATTCGCTACATTTTTGGAATATAAAAAATAGCCACATATTCTGCAAGGTAAAACGAAGATTTTGAGACCAAGAACGCTCAAATCGGTCCATTTTTGTGGCCGAAAAAAAATAAAATAGAAAACACTAAAAATGCAAATATATCGGAAGCACTGTGCGTTATCCAAATTCCGATTAAACAGGGTGTTAGGTCTTGCCGAGACAAACATTTCAGTTCAAGAAATTTGAAAAAAGGTTGAGAAATGAGGGAGTTATGGCCATTTTTGTAAATGACCACAGACGGACAGACGGACAGACGGACACACGGACAGACGGACACACGGACACACAGACACTTGTTCAGGAAGTGATTCTGAGTAAATGTGTATAAGAAAAAGTTTTTTCTGAAGCTCCGTTCCGATTCTCGATTTTAGGACGATCACAATACTGCCGCCCTAAGATAAAACGTCCTAAGTCCCATTTAAATTGCAGGCGACTCAGGACGTTTTATCTTAGGACGGCAGAATACTTCCATTTACTCTGTAAATATGGAAGTAAAAACACTGAGCGATTAAACAAGACAGTGATACCCGTTGACAAGGTCTCATAATAGGGACCATTGTCTTTATACCTGGGAATTCCAAGAAGCAGGACCCCCCTAGACGCAAACCTCCATCTGCCCTGCATCTCTTCACATTCCCTTAATTAAATGTTCACTTTCTAATAGCCGAATCGCAGTTTTGCTGTTATGAACCTATAAACGGACGCCCTCTCATGTAAAAAGTCGGTATCATGGGTGGGAGTGCATCTCATAGGGAATTTAACACCCGACATTTTCTTCTCCATCCCGTTTTCGCCTTAAACCAATAGGTACATTGGCTAGAAAACAAGGAAAACTGGAAAAAAACGCGAATTTGGCCTTATCACTCCCTCGAAATACACCACGTTGACCAAAATCTCGAGAAAACTACAAATTTCATGTTTCTCAGTCAATATCTAAAGTTTCGTGCCAAAAAACCCCGAAGTTGAATCGATCATATTTTTTGAAATTTTTCCTAGGCCGGGAAATCCTAGGGGAAATTTTTCATAACGTAAGAAGCTTATCGCTAGGCGTTTTACAAGGAGCACGTTTTCCAAGGGAATTTCCATCTTGAAATGAAATTTCTCTCATTTCTTATTTGAGGTTTTCCATATTTATATGGATCCATCCAAGTGCACACCTTTCTTATAATATATCCAACTATATATTACTTGATATAATTTCGCAAGTAGGGTCTATGGAGTGCAAAAGTCTAGTATTCCAGAGAAAGTTACCCGTATCATTTCTTATAGTCTTATATAGGAAGGTAAAAATACTTTTAAAACGCTAAAAAGGGGACGGCTTGTGGCCATACGGTATTTTTAATTTGTTTACTTTTATAGTTACCTTTCAGTAGGGCTAGGATTTTTATGTATTTACACATTTTTCAGGGTTGAAGAAAAAACACCTCTCCACTCCATCCGAGGAAACCCGGAATAAATGTATTTCGGACAACTAAATGTCGAGTCGCATTTTCCGAAATGTATCGGACTTATTCTGTTTCTTACTCCTTCGATAGGTATCCATCTTCCAGGAGGAGCGGGACGAGATTCAAAGCTCAAATTTCCCTAGGGCCCTCGACTCGAGGAGTATCGCCCGCTCCAAATGGATATTATCATGATCCTCTTATCTTTCGAATTATCATCGAATAACAGGCTTCATGTTAGATTTCAGTCAATGCTTTCCGGGAATTTCGACAACTCCATCGAACCTACCGTGAACTCCACCGGTCAACGACTCTACCGAAGGGAAACTAACAAGTAAAATTCGGGTAGGAACCTACTTCAGGATGAGTGAGCAAACTATGCTGAAGTAGGTTGTCGAAGGTACCTACATATTTTTGGGGAGTTTCGGGGTTACGATATTTAAAGTTTTGTCTTTGCATTACGAAAAAGGTGATTTTTGAAGTTTTAAGCAATCAAGTAAAAAGCCCGAAAATCTCGAGGTTTTTTGGAACTTTTGTTATACTTGAAACCGAGAATTGAAAATTCAAAATTCGCATCAATTCCCCAAAAACCTCCGACACAACAAAACACATATTGATTCTCGTATAATTTATCATCTATAGGTAGCTACTTATTTGAACAATTCGAGGGTAACTTTTGGATGTTCAATTCAATTGTAAATTCGGCGGAGATGCCCAATTCGCTGCTTCCCATAGGGCACGAAAATCCGGTATTTTCAATGCAGCTCTAATTTTGGGAAAATAAAAACTAGTCAAACTTGGTCGATCAATTGTGTTAGAAAAGAATCTTTTCTGCATCTGATGCTTCAAAGCGATGGGTGGATATTTCAGATAGCTCCGCCGAAGACCGATAAAAATCTTTTAAAAAGGTCAAACATAATTTTTTTACAAAACAGTTATTGAGCTCAACGTCCATATTTTGTTATTAGGACGATACATCTTTCAGTAAGCTCAAAATGTTGCTCTTTTCCCCAATTTTGAGCTCAGTTAATATATTTTTGTGTAAATTAACGAAATTCTTACTCACCAAATGGATCCATCCGATGACCAAAGCGCCTGTGTAGATGCTAGATCCACAGATGAAGGATTTCAGCATCAAGCTCTTCATTTTGCGATTCAATCGTTCTGAAAATAAATGATTTATAACGTCAAAGTTGTAAATTTTTTTTATGGCTTTACGCTAAACAAACGAAACATTATATTTTCACTAACTTCTACCAATTTGGCATAAATGCAATGAAATGGTTTCAGCGCATTTAGGATGAAATAGATGGCATATAACTAGGTAATAAAAAATATGGAAAGCAAAAAAATCGTGAGAATTCTGATAGGTACCTATCGCGAAAGAAATTCTTGCCGTTCTATTGACATTTTACCCTCAATTCTCTGAAATACTAAACCGACTGTACCTACTACTGTACCTACTAACTGGTCTGGGTGAAAACTTCCTGCCAACTCACAATTAGGTTTCTACCGGAAAAATCAAAGATGCCTCGAACATAGATGCCGTGAAGTGAACAGGTGACTCATCATAATCGACTTACGTAGCGAAGCGTTATGTGCGTGCTTTCTAATATTTGATTATGTACCTCATCAAACTAAAATTATTATAACATAATCTCACAATAGCTGACCATGTTGTTACAAATCCGGTGGATGCAGGAAGTGGACGTATCCATTTGTTTCCCAGAATTCGTAATACGTTCAATGCCGTTTAAGTTAGAATTTGAAAAAGAGAGCTACTACAACAATAAAAATATCAAGTGCAGCTATTCGGAGTTTTTTCAGATGTTATTGAAGTCTAGCTCTATCTCATAAAATGGTTTGAGTAATCAACTGGTGCTCAAGTATTGATGTCTGAATCGACTCCTGCTGATTTTCGAAACCAACGACACTTTCATTATTTTCTTTTAGTTTGGTATCAAGCGAGTTCATATTATTTGAAAAACATGTTTTTCAGCTTAAAAAAATGCGAAGTTAAACCGTTTCCCACGGGTCGAAAATATGAGCTCACTGTTTATTCCGCAGAAAAGCGATCCGAAACTGTCGTTTACAGTAACTGCGCACGACTATTGCCGGACGTTATCGAGGGTTACAACAGGCGTCATCTTTTTTTCTTCAGAAACCTTCACATTATTCTCTCTCATTGATATTCATATCAATGTCATGTCTTTTTTCATGACTTGTCTTTTTTCATACCTGCGCCATGACTCACTTCTCTGACGTCATCCTATAGCGCATAATTCGAGCCAATATTGACTTCTATGTTCACAGTCGCGAACAGTTTGTACTGTTTCTCGAACACGTACTAATCTCTTTCCTGAGTCGTTATCGTCTCTATTCGACGGAGCTGCAGTTGGCCGAAAAATGGTTATTAAAGGCCAATCGTGAATCTGGCTGCGGCCTTGGCTGGCCCGTTTTCGAGAACGTGACGGGAAATCCAGATCCGCGATGGCAACCGAGCGAAAAACTCGATGCGATTCTACGAATCCGCGGTGTTTCGCGTATTTCCTGACGGCACCATCAACTTTTCATACTCCTAGTTGATTCGTGTTTGAAAAAGTTGAACTTTGACGATTATAGATACGAGGAAGATGTGACCTTTCTTAAACGTCACAGTAAGGTCAAGCAAAGGTCAGAATGGTGGAGGGAATTGAAAAAATGATTTGGTTCGTCTGAAGTATGTATACATACTTCATATACATACCAAATGATGGTACTGATATTTTTCAAGCAATAACCATATTTTTACCCAAGTGAGAAAAAAATTAATTTGGACAATCAGGCAAAAATTCCACCCTGACCGAGAAACCAGCCCAGTAATCCCAGATCCGGAGGTACTGAGTTCGATTCTCTGTCAAGGTGGATTGTTGTTTCAGTTTTTCCAACTGGGGTTTCTTGTCGTAAAATTAGGCATACTCCTGGTACCCCAAAACGGTCAGGAAAATAATTTTTTGTACGGAATCAAACCAGTAGCTAATAATTTTCGTGCATGGTGGTGATCCCATCTACATCGGCAAGAAAAAACCATGTATGGGCGAGTGAGAATTCAATTTTCGCCGCTTTAAAACAATTTCTCACTACTTTCGAGGGTATTTTTCTCCCAGAGGGGGGCAAATGATGAGCTCTAATATTAACATGGACGTTAATAACGACCGGTGACAACTCAAGCCTCCTAAGAAAAATCATGAAAATCAAATGCTGTAGACATCGTATTTTAATGTTTTCTGCTGGTTTCACCATTCAAATTTGAATGTCATGCTGCTTCATGTTTTGAACTTGGCTTTCCAGTTTTACCGATGAGGTACCAACATCCTCAATACCGATCTGCATAAGTGCCGACAATTATCCGTCACTTGCAACCCCGGTCGATCAGAATGTGAAATTCTTGAACAGCAGTTCCACACTGACAGCAGGTGGCAACTCTCCGCTGTGCGCATTCAATCATTTTGCGAGTTTGTCGCTTTGACGGCGGTTACGGCTCCATGTGCTGAATTAATGGGGGCGATATGTGATGAGTTCAACACCCGGTCAACACCGAAACGTTTCTCGGCGCTCAAGCCATTTGATTGATCGCTAACCGTTGCTCCCTCCTGTGATATCTGATTGGAACATCACAGCCAGGATTAAAAGTTGACTAATGCTTTTTTGACATAAACGCAGGATGCATGTGAGCATAATTTATATGGTAATTTCGATATTTTCAGGTCTGATTTCACCGAAATTTCGACATTGGGGTTAGCACAGCATGATTAGGTACGTTCAGAGGTGGTTGATGGATGTTGTATTAAATTTGATTCAGTAACCAGTGGTGCGTAGATAACACACAATACTTCAATATTTTGAAAAGTAAAAAAGTGACACAATTTGATCATATTTTGACTGCTTTTGAGGGTGTGAGACCCAACTTGGGAACCTGGGAAACTTATTATTAGGCCACTCATGATTTTTACAATTATAGGTAAGTTTTTTGCCTCTCCTGGAAAATTGGAAAACTTCAAGTAGGACTTCCTAATATGGAAGTAATTACTCTGTAAAAATGGAAGTAAAAATGACACCTACCTAACTACTAATCTATTTATTGGATAGGATTTATTGTTTTTACTACCATATTTACAGAGTAAATGGAAGTATTGTGATCGTCGAGTATTGTGAATGTAAAGATCCCATCGTCAGCTGTGGATGTAGCGATTCGATAATCTACGTAACAATGAGTGTTTGATTTTTGAAAAATCGAACTTCCGAAAAGTCAAGTGTAGGTATACATTAGCAAAAAAAAATATTGAATTTTGTGTTATTTTTCTGGCACGCTTGAAGTTTTTGAGATAATTTCGTTGCTACCTGAACAGTGATGAAAAATTTCTAAATTTCCTGAGCTAAGCATCTCCGACTCTATAGAAAAAGTTTCAAAGCCATACTCTCTTTATCAATAACTCGAGATTTTTGTAGGGGTAAAAAAAAATTGTACAACTCCTCTACATGCTGCCCCTAGTCCTTTTCTGCGCACATTTGCAAATAGTGCCATTTCTCCCTCAATACTCAATTTTTACTTCCATATTTACAGAGTAAATGGAAGTATTGTGATCGTCCTAAAATCGAGAATCGGAACGGAGCTTCAGAAAAAACTTTTTCTTATACACATTTACTCAGAATCACTTCCTGAACAAGTGTCTGTGTGTACGTGTGTCCGTGTGTCCGTCTGTCCGTCTGTCCGTCTGTCCGTGTGTCCGTCTGTCCGTCTGTGGTCATTTACAAAAATGGCCATAACTCCCTCATTTCTCAACCTTTTTTCAAAATTCTTGAACTGAAATGTTTGTCTCGGCAAGACCTAACACCCTGTTTAATCGGAATTTGGATAACGCACAGTACTTCCGAGATATTTGCATTTTTAGTGTTTTCTATTTTATTTTTTTCCGGCCGCAAAAATGAACCGATTTGAGCGTTCTTGGTCTCAAAATCTTCGTTTTACCTTGCAGAATATGTGGATATTTTTTACATTCCGAAAATGTGGCGTGTTTTCATTTTGGGCGAATTTTAAAATTTTAATACTGAATTTTTTGATATTTTTGACCTAAACACTTTCAAAAGCAGTCAAAATATGATCAAATTGTGTCACAATTTTACGTTTCAAAATATGGAAGTATTGTGTGTTATCTACGCACCACTGGGTTTTTTTCAAATTGTTCACGAGATGATCACTCGCGGAGAGAAGCGATCTCATAATACACGCCAGGTACCTATCGAATAAAGCAGCGAAAGGAAGAAAACTTTGCTGGTTCTGCAATACATACAGGAAGAAAATATCGCTGATTTACGAACTTCAAGCACGAAAAGGATTCCCACTAGTTCCCACAGTTTTTCGATAAGGCGGAAAACCCTCGTCCGTATAGCCTCGGGGCCGCATAACAATAGATTATCATTCCTTGAGTTCGAAGAAAAGTTTTTCTGGGAATCCCTCCAGGCGATGGCCTTCGATGTTTTTGTCTATTATTATTATTATTACTATTATTATTATTATTATTATTATTATTATTATTATTATTATTATTTTGTCTAAGATTATTATTCCATGTTGCAGCAAGATTTCGTCATTTTTAAATAATTCACAGTTCGTTGCCACAAATTCGATTATACCTACGTCAGCTTATATAATTAATAAAAAAAATTTTTAATTAATTTTTTTAATTAAAATTTTTAATCAATTAGTTAAACGTTTTGCCCCCTCGGTTTGTTTTTCTGTTCTTCATTCCTGGCCCTCATGACCGAATTTGAAAAAACCTCGAGAACAAAATGGGAAAATTCAAGGGTTTATATTCTCTTCCCTACAAATAATGTTTGATGTGAAAAAAATCCTTCTTTTTCATGTTTTCACCTTATTATAATAAATACATTTCACCAGAGCCAAATGAATAAATAATACACGATCGGTGGAGTTCAAAATAGCTAATCGCTATTAACGCTATTCCACCGGACGACATCATTCGTCATCCGACTATGCAACTCCACCGGGTTACTGCCTCGAACACCATCAGCTCCACTTAAAAACGTGTGTTCTTTTTCTCTCACCGGTCATAATTTCAACTTCTGAAGGGGATTTATGCCACATAGTAACCTAACTACTAGTACACGTTCCCAGTATACTGGGAAGTATACGCCTATAGGCGTAATCCGTTCGCTGATATTATATTGATGCAAATTTTGGGTTCGCCATACCTCTCTCTACATTGGGTCTCGTTCTAACAAAAACTGCAAAAAAATTAAAATGTTGAGAAATTATTCATTTCAAATTCTATTGCGCAATTTACAAAATTTTCAAGTAAAAAAATTCGTCCTTTTAGAAGTGTTTACCTAATTGTCATACCCTGTTATTTGCCATTGACAGTGGGAATGGCGCAAAAATACCTTTCGCCGGGTCTTATTTATATTTATTGAGCTTTATTTGGATTGTAAATTTTGAATTGAAAGTAGTAGAAGAATTGTACACATAATTGTATACAGAATGATAAATTATTTATCATTCTGTATAATGTCTTCAACAGTGTTGCCAACTCGCCTTGCTTTCCTTCTGTCGATCACCGAAAAAACCTCTGAATTCGACTAAAACCCTTTGACTTTCAAAAGTTGTGTTCTTAACTCCAACATTAAAAAATACGAATATAAAATGATCAACTTCGAGATCCAAGTCAACTTCGAGTTCAAAGTCAACTTCGATTTCAAAGCCAACTTAGAGTTCAAACTCAACTTCGAGATCAAAGTCAACTTCGAGATCAAAGTCACCTTCGAGTTCAAAGTCAACTTCGAGTTCAAAGTCAACTTCGAGTTCAAAGTCAACTTCGAGATCAACATCACCTTCGAGTTCAAAGTCAACTTCGAGTTCAAAGTCAACTTCGAGTTCAAAGTCAACTTCGAGATCAAAGTCAACATCGAGATCAAAGTCAACTTCGAGATCAACGTCAACTTCGAGATCAACATCAACTTTGAGATTCAAAGTCAACCTTCTATACTAATACACGAACACTTTCGTGTTCGAGCAGCACAATTCTTTCTCTGTGGTTTTAAAGCCAAAACACTTTCTGGCCATTAAAAAAAAACCTCTGAAATAATTCTGAAAGTGTCATTGAAACCTCTAGAACAGAGGGATCCCTCAACTAGCCTCATTTCCCTCTGTTAGGCACCTCGAAACCTCTAGGAACGGAGGGAAAACCTCTGATATGGCAACACTGGTCTTCAACCTCAATTGACCAAGATCTAGAATCCCGAAAATGGCTTATAACTGAAATGGAACCAAGCCAAATAAATTGAACATTGTTGAACTTTCTCCAACAAAAGGAATCCTGCGGTAGATAAGAAAGTCATTAGGGCCGTTCATTAGGGGTGAAGCTGAGGTAAGTTCTCTCTTCTTGGGTAACACCTGTTTGAGTTATGTAGGAGGCAGTAGTTGAGAAGCTGTTGGAGGGTTCAAGTGTTCGAGGTTATGAACGTGTAACGTTAAGAGCTAGAACAAAAAAAAAAAAAAAATAAGGTACCTAGTAGGTTTAATACAGTGCTATAACAATAAATCAACCGATGATAAAGAGTTTAAAAAATAGTATGCGTTTAACAGAACTCTTTGCAGTCGCTGCTGGATTTTTACGACATAAATTGCCATTAGGGGAAGATGGGGTAAGATGACGAGGTGGGTAAGATGACGAATTGTGATTTTCTCCTAATTGAAAATAGATAGAGACACCGTTCCAGCGTCACCAGTGACCTATAGTGGTCCTACTCGTAAGTCAACGGCGGACATTCGCGCCCCCGTCTCGAAACATGGTAGTTACAACAAAGTTCGATTTCGAAGATGTGTGATGTAACTTTTGCTCCACTTTTCCTAAGCGACTACGATTTTTTGGTAAGTCATTTGAATTTCACGTTTCAATATTCCGAATCTACAATTCCTATGCTACAATTTCACTGGAAAATGAAGTCGTTTGCTTTGAAGCTGCATGTTGATGCACCAGTTTCAAAAAAATATGGTGGGCTGGGGTAAGATGACGAATTTCTGTGTGGGTAAGATGACGAAAGGTTTGGGGTATCGTCATCTTACCCCCACATTACTTTTCGATTGTGAATTATGTATCTAATCACAATTTTACACCATTCTAAACACACTGTTTCTCTTAATAATTAATTGTCTTGCAGGGATCGATTGAAAACCGATAATGGTTGGAACGAGAAGAAGCCGCTCATCAGCAGTGGAAATGTGACTTCAGCGCCCCAAATTGAAGATTTTATACATCTACTTCGTCTAAATTTCTGTTTTGAGTAAAGTTTGTATGATTTCCGTTCAAATTTTTGTCAATTTGCCATCTTAACCCCCCATTCGTCATCTTACCCCGGGCCACTCGTCATCTTACCCACAACGTGGGGTAAGATGGCGAAATTGACATTTTTCCGAAAATTTAATTTTTTGACATCTTTCAGTTGAATGTAAAATTTAAAAAAAATGTATGTTGTACTCAGATGCTCACTAAAACGAATAGTTCCATTTACAACTCGCCTGGCTGCTCACAGAGCCTAGAAAAAATCTTAGAAGCTTAGGTTCGCCATCTTACCCCCACTTCCCCTACTTTAACCGAAGTGGAAATTCTTGTTCTCGTTTAAAACAAAAGAACTAATTCTCAGTAATCACATTTAAGACTTGTACTCTTACTTGTGCAAAAACTACCAATTTCTCACTTTCTGCACAGCAGAATTGATAATTTTCTATCAGGGAATAAATTCTACTGCCAGAAAAAATGGTTTTTTGTTTTTGCGTTTTTATTTCATTTCATTATCTTTATGTATAGGCAGCTGAGCCTTTCTTTTCCAGTTTTGCTGAACGCAGATTAATCGTTTTAGTGCTCAAGTTGAAACAGAGAACTTTTTCTCGAAAGCTTCAAGGAGTTTTCCATCAAAGTTCCGAATATTGTTGACGAGTGAATTTCTTTCGAATTGAATTTCTCTCGGATTTTTCCGTGAAATTCTTTTCACAGAGCCTCTAACGTTATAATCGCTTTAGCTGCTGGAAGTGAACGCAGTTGAACAGGATATTAACATTTTGATTTTTCCCGAGTGTTCTGCTTTCCATAATGGTCAGCGGTTTGAGGTTTGGAATAAGTTTTCTTCGATTATTCTAGTTCCTTTTCAAGGTTCGAGGGTCACGGTTAACTTCCGAAGAGCGCAACGTAATGATACAGATCTTACCATATCAATCACAATATTTCTCATTGCTTATTCACTTGATAATTCACTAAACGTGAAAATCTGAAGAAATGTCTTGCGAGTGAACTCTGCAACATTCCTTCCATGAAAACCAGGAAACTCCAGGAAAACTGTATAAGTGGGTTTTCCCGGTGTCTTAGTTCTTATGCGCAGGTACCTACACGATTTTTTTCTTTTTGTTTACTTCGGTCCAAACCGCAATGGGCACTCTTCCCCGGAGACATAAGCTGTTGAGAAAGTAATGATTGTCGTTAACACCTGAATCGGAGACAGTCCAGACCTGAGCATTATAAATCTATGTCCTATACGTCCCATCTATGTCCTTGGCCATATTCCCGCGCGATTTCGGCCAAAGAATTATATCCATTTTTCACTCAACACCAGCTGCGACGGTCCGTTTGTTTTCATTTCACGTACATTCTGCACATTTCTTGTCTCTCCCTGTCCTCACCTTTTCTCGCAGCCGTATATAAGCGTCACATTTCTTGAATCATCCGACCTCATATTTCACGGCTTGACTTGATTCACAGTTGCCTAGCTTGCGTATTTTTCATGGTATGAGCTGTTGCTCGTATCTGTATTGCTCTTTTAATTTTCCTTGGTTCTGCGGAGCGTTTAAATATTTCGAAACATATAAATACATTTCTTCCATAAATACACATTTTCCATAAATACAAATAGATTTTTTTAGTTGCAGTAGCATAATATACTAATACAAGTGAATTTATAAAATATTTTTTAATATATCGTCACTTAAGTTCTAACACCACCTAACTCAATTTTTCCAAGTTTTCAGGAGGAACAAAAAACGAATTATTTCAACATGGAAATACATTAAGCGGTGCTATCTCTTCTCCATCTCCTTCTTCACCGGTTGGTTCAATCTCCTTGGCAGTGTTACCATGAGATCGGCTATTGAAAAATCTATCGAATGGTGTGTCCAACACATTTTCGCCGAAAATTGAGTTAGGCGGTGTTAGAACTTAAGTGATGATATACCTAATATTTAAAATTCAAATTAAATTTAGGTATTTTATTACAGAGTAAATTGGTACTTAATTCAAGATCTCCTCCTTTGTAATGCTACTCCGGTTTGACCCATTAGGAGTTCATGAAGAGGCCATTATATGCTAAAAACTTGAATAAGCAAAGCGTCTTTAGGCAGAAAGTTTACTTTGTAACGACATTGTGATACAACACCGACAAGCTGTCAACGCTATTCTCGCAAGTTTCAAAGTTTTAAGGGTGCTGCAACCCCGGCTAATTTATAATGAGGACTTGAGAACGTTTTGACAGTAAGCGATATTGGTTGTAAAGTTGACCATGAATCTTGAGGGATATCTTTCCTTGAAACTGCATTTAGCAAATGAGAAACTCCATTAATATTCGCCTTTCTTTTAGTTGAGCTCAAATAGAGCGGACTGTGAATGTCTTTATTTGCATTTTTACTGCAATATTTACGAAGTAAATTCCAAGTCGCGCTAAAATCAGAAATCGAGTCGGAGCTTTAGAAAATGTTTTTGTTTATACACTCTTTCACTCAGAATCGCTTCCCGAACAAGTGTGAGGGTGTCCGTTTGTGGTCATTTACAAAAATGGCCATAGCTTCATCAATTCTTTAACGTTTTTCAAATTTCTAGAACTGGAATGTTTGTCTCGGCAAAATCTATCACCCTGATCAACCGAAATTCAAATTACTCACAGTACTTCCGATACATCAGCACTACATTAGTGGTTATATTTTTTTCTGGCCACAAAAATGAACTGATTTGAGCGGTCTTGGTCATAAAATCTTTGTGTTACCTTGCAGAATAAGTGGATATTTTTTATACTCCGATAACTTGACGTATTTCAATTTGGAAGTATCGTGTGTTGCCTACGCACTACTGGTTAATTTGATGTTTGTGTGAGCAAAGGCAGTATTATCATTTCAATTTATGGCCTTTAGAAGCAGTAATTTATAAGACCCAAATCAATTTTCATGTTACAAAGGTAGGTTATCATTCTGAACAATATCTACGCAATATCTACAACACCACGCCTTGCCATAAAAAATTATTAAAATTTTATTGCATATCAAGAGTTGGGAGATGTAGAAAGATATAGTATCCGTAAAAAATACGAAGGATTTCAGCTTGCATACTAGGAAACGTAAAATTTCCATAAGGGATTTCCACGAGACTTATCCCCGTGTTAGAAAGCATCCGAGGATTATGCGAAGAGTTGGTGCGCTTTGGTGAAATATGGTGGCCCCATCTTTTAGCATACGAGCTTTACTTTGGCAATCCGAGTGAATTGTAGATGTCTCACTGCGACTTGGAAAAGGACTTTTAGAGCGTGATAAAACATGAAAGAGTCCTAAAGTCAAGGCTAACGTTGGAATGAATTGGAGAGAGAGAAAAACAGGTGACTTTTTGTAATCTGGATACAATACCTTTCTGTAATTCTCCCCCTTTGGTAGCTGTAAGAAGTACCTCGAAATTTTTAATGCTCCTTCACTGATGAAAACATAGGTAGGTACCTAATGTTTTTTTTTATTTTTATTTTATTTTTTTATTTTTATTAGGTAATGTTTATTGTTTTAATATAATTGAAGGGGCAAGTGGATAAAGGTGATTTGCGACATTTTTTAACATTTCTAGAAAAAGCTTTCAAAGTTTTTTCTCTGTTACTTTTTTTGTATGGAAGTTTCCCTTCATCCCTTCAGTTTTGAGTGTTTTAGAGGGATTTGGCGAAATGTAATAAGGGGACATAAAACTGATGTACTTATCACCTTCATCCATGGTAAAAAGTAAGTTTTCACAAATTTGTCACATATCACCTTCATCCACTTGCCTCTTCAATTGAATTCGAGTGATATAGTTTCCAAATTAAGGGTAAGGACTTGTGGGACTGACTTTCCCATCGGTAGCACACGTAAGTCACAATAACCATGAAAAAAGGAAACTTTCAAAGAAGACCGTCCCCATTTCGGGCCTAAAAAAAAATCTCGCTCAACGAATTCGTATTATATGTCATAATGATTTTTCCTTTTTTATAAGTATTTCCGGATAACGTTGAGAGAAAATCGTGAGGACAATACCGCTATCACATAGTGGGTCATCGTTTTTAGATGGGGTCGTTCAAGGGATGGCCAGGGTTTCAAACCCCTGTCATTGGCGCATCTCCCACCAGCCACGCCGTCAACCCCTTATCGAACCCTTTGTGGCCAAACTGTGCCGTATCGTATGTGCACTAGTATGAAAACGTTATAAAAGGAAATGAACGAAAAAGGTCGAACCGCTTAAGAGTCGGTGGCTTCTCAGTGGATTGTATAAATGCAGAAGACCAAATCAAAATTATTCAGGCTAAACATAATCGTGATTATCGCATACAATATCTAAAAAAGCTGGAAGACCGAAAGGAAGTTTTTCCGAATGGCATTTCGTTCAATATTATCAGGAAAACTACTTCTGGAAACGTAGGACTCTACCGCGGGTAAACTTCTGGTTCAACAAGCGAATCTATTTAGCTACCGAAACAGTTTGAAAAGCCAATGATCCCGACCGAATCGGGAGAGTTCGGGGTTCAGAAAGCGCGAAGTGACAGAGGAGGTGAGTCTGACTTGATGAAGCGAAGGTTTCATGGCAGTACTGGTGGGGTCGGGGGATGGACGTTCAGCTTTAATGTTATTGCTGGCAGAGACGAATCCTGCTCGGAGAGGGCCAAGTTCCTGCTGCGACTGTCAAGGAATATGATGCTGGATTTGCGAGGAAGATAACGGTGAATTACCGGAAACTGCAAAATTGTCTTCTAATTTTGATGATGGGTTGACACAAGACTGAAATTTGGTATGTAGCACCGTATGACGACAGTTCCTTAACCTTGGTTGTCAATCTATCTTGACGGCCGAGTGCCCATCACTCAAGATTAGTATCAATTCAGTAGCATACAACCGCAAACACTCGATCAGTAGCCACACCAAAACCCCAGCAAAAGTAGCAGCGGAGCGGCAGCAGCAGCAGCAGCAGCAGCGGCAACAGCAGCAGCAGGAGCAGCAACAACAACACCACCACCCCCCTAACACCACCACCATCAACCACAGCACCAATCAACCAGCAGATGCACTAGCACTACCACAACAACAACAGTAGCAGCACTACTACGATCCAACCAACAATGGCCGACGCTTCCATCAGCGCTTTTAGGCGCATGATTTCAGCAGGAAAGCCGCAGACTATCATCATTCACTGACTGAGTTGAACTCCAGCTCTTCACGCTACTTCTTCTGAGGATAGAGATGATCAATTCTCTTAATCTTTCCTTTTCGTCATCGGGAAACTCGTCTCTTTTCTTACCTTTTTGCGCTGCCCTACTCCCGACATCATTTCTCTCGGACAAACTCGGAACTTCACCGCCACTTCTCTGACAAATCTATGGAGAGGGAAGACGTTCAGCCGGAGAAATGATTGCCGGCCCCGCAGCCAGAAGAAAAATAAAAGGGTCGAAAGAAGGGAAAAAATATTGTTACGCCCGGCGGCTTCTTTCAGGATCGCTAATGATGGCTATTACAACTGTCAGCTCGACCGTGGAGGGGGAAATAAGTGAGAAAAACGAGAAACTTCCGGTGCTAAGAAAACTCGTTATTCCCCCTCGATTCACGTCTAAACTTTGTTGTCCCTGTCTTTGTTTAGGGATGAATACTTCGAAACGTCCGGAGCGATAATTTACGCAGTCATTATTTAACTTACAAACTGGAGCGGCATGGAATTCGCATCATCAGGTGGGCAGTCGAAAACATAAAATTTCGGGGCCCGGCGATTGGAAAAAGTTGGGATACATTTTGATGATGCCAATATAGTGAGGGCCTTTCAAAACGTTTTTCATTGGGCTCAAAAAATGAGATATTAACTTCGTCACAACTATAAACAGGTACCTATTGTGTCGGCTTATTTGAGTTTGGCATAAAATGGACGGTATACCGTCCAATTATAATTGCTTATTGTTTCTAGTGAAGAAGAAACTCAATTATGCTAAAGCTGTAGTGTCTAGTCCGTTGTGGTAAAAAATGGGATAGGCAGAATAACTTGGGCAGAAATATTGAATGCTGGAGTTGCTAAGTCGGCAAAAACTCGTCGCACTCATGCAAACAAGATTTCTCCACTGTTTGATACAGTTTTCCCCCGATTTTCCACAGATGTCACCTCTTTTCTCGGTAAATTTCCTTTCCCCGTCAGCTTTTCCAGCCATAGGACGTGTCAAGCGGTAAGGATACCGGTTGCAATTATCGGAAAATCTTCGAGCTCATGGCGGGAAGGATAGAAAAACAATTTGCGGCCTTGAGACGGTCTGGAATCGGAAGTTGATATCGTTATTTTTGCCGAAAGTCCATCATCTCGAGTTATGGTTCTTACGAGGTTGTCGAGAACAGAAAAAGCGATTTTTGCAGGAAAGTATAGTTGGTCGCTAGAATCGAAGCCCCAAACACCGGCTTCTTTTTGAATGCCAATTCTGTTGGATCGAAAACCGATTCTCTCTCTGCAGTCAAAAACAGAGTAAGAAGTGGACGAAACATTAATGGTAATTCCATAGGATAAAACAACACCAACTTACGTACCGCTTTTAAACATACGCACTGTTTTCCCGACAAAACGTAAGTATGGGCGAGCGGGAGTTTTCCCTTTGCGTTTGGATTTTCCGAAAATTGGGGAATTTCCCTTATTTGGCAAGCGTATTTTCGTATTCAGTCTTCCAAAATGCTAGACGGACTGATAAGAAAATTTGACGCTTTTCCAAAGGTGGAATCAAATTTGGCTTACCAATTAATAATGAAATTTAGGAAATTGCGAGGCTATGAAAATCCTCAACCATCCGACCTGAAAACTATTTGAATGGGTAGAACTTCCCGAAGGCCGTGTGCCTACTCATTCTGCGCTACACAGGCTAACTCATTTACAAGATAGTTGAGCTAGTTAGGTAGACGCCGACAGAGAAAATTGACTATCCCTGTCAACAGCTGACGGGACATAGTCTGGGGACAGGGTTAAAACACCGAGTAGCGAGGGACTTTCGCGCTAACAATCTAATCAGGCCATCATCTTCCAGGGAGCCGGGGCTTATTCATTATGAGTAAGTAGCGTTCATGGAAACTATCCCACTTCTACCACTATCTTACTTCCCGGGTCTTTTTGCATAACAAACTCGCCCTTCCCTTGTCACTGACTACCATTCATTGTTTTGAGTCTCTTTATCGTCGTCGTCGTCCTCCTGTGTAAACTTTAACGCTCCTCTGGGCCTAGACAACGGGTAACGACGCGTTAAAACTCGAAGATGATACCTACTCCTCGCGTTTAAACCGGCGCAGTTACGGGTTTAATCGTAGTTTTACAGGAAGCAGCTCGAGCTAAACGACTTGATAAAGCACGTAGTGCTATGAGAATGCCGCTTGGGGCATCCTAGTCGAAATGCCCTTATGGCAGATCACAACAACTCGGCAACCATTTATTTAAGTATAGGAATTCGTTAATCATGATAGATAATAGTGTAACTTGTAAGCTACGGCATCCGGCTATACCAGTGGTGAGTATTCAAAGCTTGCCTTCCGCACTGTAATGGAAGAGGTTTATAATATAAACTGCATAATATGCAGTATAATATAACATAATGCTGCATAATATAACATATTATTATGCACAGGATGGTTTAGTTTGTAAGTTGAGTTTGTGGGATGGGCTTGTAAGTTGAGTTCGTAAATTCTGTTTGTGAGTTGAGTGTGTGGGTTGAGTTCTAAGGTGAGTTTGAGAGTTGAGTTTGTAAGTTGAGTGTATGGGTGGAGCTCAACTCACAATAGTGAGTTGAGTTCATTAATTCTGTAGAATAGAACATTGTAAACATAACGACGGCGAAGTGGTGAATCCTCGTATCTCCATTTTGTTAAGATCGCCACTGTTCCTATGACACCCTATGTAACCACATTGAATTTCCATGACATCTCTAATGTGCACGTGCAGGTACGAAATTGGATATACGAGGTTTCACCACTTCGCCGTCGATAATTTATAATATAAATTCATACAATATAAATATAACCATATTATGGTGATTACCACCGTAATGGTATCTGTACTTGTGTTTTTGTTATTGTAATCCTAATGGTAATCCTGATCAAAAATGGTGCCCATTGTTTAAATACAACGCACAGAGTTTCCCGATCAATTTTTGAAAAAGCTAACCGTTCATTCTAAGTTAGTAGTTTCTTTTCCATACATTGTTACTAATGGACGGCAGTAGGTACCATTTACCTACACATTTACTTACAAGAGCACTCGCCGACCGAAACCGAGGGTTCGATGTGGCGCTCCGCTGTCGAGTCTCATTACCGGCCATCTTTTGTTCGCTCCGTCATTACAGAGTTCGAGGTGAAACTGAAGACCGAACGACTCCCTTTTCAGTCCACTTCCCGGCAGCTGCGCGATTCTGTTGAATACTGGCGATGAAGGGATTGCGCCTCGTGAAATTGATATCATGTCATCCTTGTTACTCTAGACGCCCGTTCGACGCTGGGGATGACGATTTTAATGAGGACGCGATCCTTAATCAAGTGACCGTGCCCGACTCTCGACGCGATTTGATATTCACCCCTGTTACTTCCATATTTACAGAGTAAATGGAAGTATTTTGCTTTCGGCTCCCAAGTTGTCCCTGCGCCCAGGTAGGTGTCAATAGGTACTGTCTACTGCTTTGACCCAGTACAGTAAGTACCAAAACAAGGCAAGTACAGTGGCCGTGTAAAAATTCGAGTTTGAGCTATATGAAAAAATTTGAGTTTATGAAAAAATGTTCGGTCTGCCAATGCGCATGCGTCTATGTGATAGGCATAGGTATGCAACATTAAATTTGCTGAAGCAATTTCATCTTCAAAACCCCAAAAGGCTTATTAAAAAGCCTACTTATATCACGGCGAGGAGCAAAAAACTTCGATGTCCAATAGCTCAAAAACCTTGAGTTTTTTCTCGTATTAGACAAAATAATAGTTAGTAAGAAAACCCATATTTTGGAACTGAAAACATCAAAATCGGTGCATCAGGTAAGAAAGAGTAACTACCGGGTGCCAGCTAACAATGTCGGACTAATAGACACAGAAAATTAGGTCCTGTGGCTGCGGGATGGAAAGTGACGAATGAAGACTTATCATTCTTTTCCAAATGAAGTTCAAGTTATCTCAATAGTATTCTCACATTATTTAATAAAGTCTAAGGATAAAAGAGGCCAAGCTGTCCGTAAAACTTCACGATTTTGACCTCTTTCATAAAAAGAACTCAAGTGGGTTGAACCGAGGTCATTTTCGTACTAATTAGACTATGCCCCGGAATGGAATAAGGCAGAAGTTGCCCCCCGGCAGTTTCTACGGTCTGCCCAACCGAAAGACCAGAAGAACCTTACGGAACGTTACGCTGGTTAATTCGCACGTCATAATTAAAGCGCTTCGAAGTACGGGGGCCCCGTTTCTTTTGCAGCATGTAATAAGCTGAAATATAAGTGGGACGTTTTCATTTTGCAGGATTCTTAGTCTTTATTAGTTTTCACAGTATTGGTATACCAGAATGCCCGGAGCATACTACCAATCAACAATTAGCAGTAATTAAATTTCCTAACGGCAATTCGAGATTTAGGAGACATTTTACGCACATCTGAATCAAACTCTATCGATTTCATGGTCTTGCTTTTGAAATACCTCGTCGATTTCAAAAATTGTCTTCCATTTTCACTCCCAACAAATGTTTTCCTTTTTTCTTCCGATCCCTAGACGGTCTAGTTTGTTTGCCCGTTACGAGGAATACGTAAGAGCCGGTGGGTCTGAGCCGTTTCTCAGCGCAAACATTCTGGCCCGACTGCCGATAACAGTGAGCGCATTTTTCGGTCAGTCGGGAATATTCTAGGTTTAGAGCATACAGTCCACAAAGGATCCTGAATATTCCACCGGGGGCTTACCTATTTGCTTTCTGCGATATGAACTGCTGGGCGGCGATGTGTTGTGTACATGCGTACATGTTGTGTGTACTTTGCGAATTGATCCCTGGTTGCGAAGCAATATTTTATTGTTAGAAGAGAGTATTCTCCGCTAACTGTACCTACGGAATATGTTGTGTTTTGCATAGAGTGTAATAACATGGAAGTGGCCATTTGACTACAGACTGTAGTCAACAGTTTCTTTCAAATTTGAATTAGGTTGGGTTAATCAAATCAGTTTATTCATCGGATATACATTATTCTCCGAATAAAATCTTCCATGGGTAAGTTGAAACAGAAATTCATACTCTACACTTCCAAGAAACTACTTGTTCGGAGAATGATGTTTATTCGATGAATAAACTGAATTGATAAACGAACCCTTAGAAAGATGATTCTCTTAGGCTAGGTCATAATACCCCTATTGGTTTCTACCTCCAACCCCAACCAAACATCTCACCGATTACCACGTATAAGTGACTAGGTATATTTTTCCAGTTGCACAAACACAAGTACAGGCGTCTAGCAACAAAAAACTTCTACGAGGATAAACACTCGTAATTGAATATTTTTCCAAACTTAATTCCCTCAGGCAAGAAATGCAATTGATTCAATAGCAGCACAATCCAACGAGTAATTACATCGTTTGGTAAAAGCCGTTCGAAGCCATAGTGAATGGCTAATTATGATTTTCAGAAAAATGATACTTGTTTTCAACTTTTTTCAGAATTATTTCAGATTCTATTTGAAGTTTTGAGCTGCCACCGGTCCGAACGAAAAGGCCCCTCGAAGAGACGTTTCTGTAATAACTAATTTTCAAGACGCTGTATTGAGCGATAAGGAGCTGAAAGGTAGCGATAAAAGAGAATTTCCACTTTCAAGGATCGAAAGAAAATCTCCAACGCTTTCCAGGGGATAAAAAGAATCCATTAGCGTTCATAATTACCGAGAAGGGCAGCCCCCTATCTACTAACTAGATCTGGTTCAAATGTATACAGCTTTCAAAATGTATTTGGAAAGTTAGTTATTATGTAATATACACAAATCAAACTATCAGATTGCTGGCTGTTACAGTGGGGATGAACATGGGAACGTGGCCTGGAAACGCCAATAAAATTTTTCAACGCCGACCAATCTCAAAAACGCATTTTCATTTATGAACCACTGGCAATCGGATCGTGTACGGCCAACTTTAGCATGTTTCACAACAACTGTATTCACAGCAGTTTATTTGACTGTATTCCCAGTCAAATAAAAAATTTTCTATTCAAACTGTCAATTTGCTAATAAAATTCACAATTTAACCTCTAATAGATTGAGCATTCTCAACGCCATATTAAGAATTCTTGTATCAAATAGAGAATTTCGAAATCGAATTGGGATTTTTTTTTTATCAAAATGAAAACTTGAGGGCCAGATCGTGAACCTTCTAGTTGAATTGAGAATTCCCCAGACGAATTCATTTACAAGTCAAATTGAGAATCTCTAAGAATTTTCGAGTCAGAAATCGAATTTTTCCTTTTTGATTTTTTTTTCATTCATCTCTTCTTCCTAGGATCTTTTTTAGTTCGGAATTTCTGGAATTGCGTTGCAATGTTCTCAGTTAGGCAAGGAGGCAAAATTGGAGATAATTATGTAATTCGAGGGTAGAAGTAGAGAAGAACCTCACTGTGTTAAACCCCAAACAAATACATAATGCTATAATGATTTCAGCTGACCAGGGGTGGGATCAAGCTAAACAACTCTCCCTTCGCCGAGCTTTCATTACCTCAAAATATCTTCATTCAGGGCTTGGAGACGGTCTTAAACGGTCAAGCCCAAATGAGCACCGTCCGATCTGTTTTTCAAAACTTGGTCTCACCTCTGATCTACTGACATCATTATTAGCAACATCCAGCCAAGTAAATAATGTTCCCAAGCGTGAAATCGGCATCAATTAAGTGCGTTTATTGGCTGTCTGTCAAATAGCCAGCTCGTGCCTGCGGAAATTCACTTCGGAATCGTGACGTCTGGACCCCGAAAGCTTTGCCAAAAAGCAGCAATCCTCTCAGAGGGCAGAGCCGATCGAAAATTGGATCCAAACGGCTTGTCTGGGCGCTTTTATCAACGGAAACTGACGTTGTCCAGTTGTTTCGGACTGGTCTATTATTTTGTCGGATGTACCGAAGGTTAAATCGCCCGTTAGCTGTTGTCATGCCGAGTTTCTGCTTCGCTGAAAATCGACTACAATCACGAACCAACGTTCTCTTTCGTTTCAAATGAAATATAAGTTTTGATAACACGAGTCTAGACGGTTCGTTTACATCAATGTTTGAAAATGAAATTTTCCCTCGTGAGTTCGACATGTTCGATTCATCATGTCTGATTTTTAGCCCCCAATTTCGGATTTCTAAAAGGATGGCGGTCTACTCATGCTTTTGAGTTTTATTCTGCTTTTTGTGAAATTTTTTCAATCTAACCAACATGCTGAATACACCAGTGAGCCATAATAGCTAGCACCAGCACTGATAACCTGATTTTCTACTCATAGCAGACTGTCTGTTCGAAAAACTATCATGAATTTGAAATGAGTGTTTTTAATTAAAACCGCCTCTCTTCTATGCAGAAAAAAAGAACGATATAGCCACATGAATGGATCTTCGACGATCTTTGGAAACTCATATGCTGCATACAAGCTAGCGTACGGTTTGTACGGCATAATGGAAAAACCGAGTGATTCACGCGTCTCTTCTATTTCTCCCCGAAGCACCGGCTGGCATTTGAATGTCAAACACGGTCGGCGTGAGATGAATGGCTGCTTGGAGGCTTCATAACTTTGCCTTTTCATTGCAACCCCCCCCCCCCCCCTCTGGAGATGAGGACGAAGCATGGGACTTCTCGACTGGGTCGGAGAATCTGAAATTGGATTTTTCTCTTTGGGAATTCTTCGTCCCTTTCATGTACCCTAACGAACTAGAAAAAAGTCTGGATCCAACTCCAATGAGGGAAGTAGATGTTCGCTGGTTATCTTGATATATGTGCGAGCAAAATACGATGGAGTAATCCGCTGTTTCAATAGAATTTCAATCCAATGCTCGTCACACTTGTTACTTCCATATTTACAGAGTAAATGGAAGTATTGTGATCGTCCTAAAATCGAGAATCGGAACGGAGCTTCAGAAAAAACTTTTTCTTATACACATTTACTCAGAATCACTTCCTGAACAAGTGTCTGTGTGTCCGTTACGTCCGTCTGTCCGTCTGTCTGTCTGTCCGTCTGTCCGTCTGTGGTCATTTACAAAAATGACCATAACTCCCTCAATTCTCAACCTTTTTCAAATTTCTTGAACTGAAATGTTTGTCTCGCCAAGAGCTAACACCCTGTTTAATCGAAATTTGGATAACGCACAGTACTTCCGATATAATTGAGTTTTTAGTGTTTTCTATTTTATTTTTTTCCGGCTACAAAAATTGACCGATTTGAGCGTTCTTGGTCTTAAAATCTTCGTTTTACCTTGCAGAATATGTGGATATTTTTTATATGCCAAAAATGTGGCGGTTTTTTATTTTTGGTGAATTTTAAAATTTGAATAGTGAATTTTTTGACCTAAACACCCTTAAAAGGAGTCAAAATATGATCAAATTGTGTCTCAATTTTACGTTTCAAAATATGGAAGTATTGTGTGTTATCTACGCACCACTGGTTTTCGTTGTAGGTATAAGATTGAAGGAATAATATGCCAGTTAGTCTGCCATACGAGGCTGCAAAAATATTGGTCAATATTCTGAATCGGGAGCATTTCATAGTATCGAAAATGTTTACTTCCATACTTACATAGAGGAAAATAGGCGTATCGTAATCGCCCTAAAATTGAATTCTTGTCGGAGGTACAAAACCCTGGTACGAAAATTCAACAGAGAATACAAATCGTGTAAGCTACGCTCTTCTAGCTCCTTGAAAAATCGTATTGTTGATTCAGAGAAAAACAACAAATGATTATTGAAATGAGAAGTTTAATGTCGAGAAAGGATTCAGCATTTCTGCTGATGGCCTCAGTTGAACTGGCTGATAAAGTTCCCGGCTTTGATTTCAATTGCTAATCAAAGGCAATACCCAACCTAAAGGATCGGGGCTTTTCCACGGTTCAGATCTCGCCATCTTAACACGCTGCATTATGCATAACGCGATAATACATTCCAACAGTTGTCAGGCGAATATTCCCGTCGTATGCATACCAATTTTGCCAGCAATCCCCTATCAAGGGATAATGAATGAAAATCAATATCCTTCATTTTCCCTTAGTTTGAAGACCTCTCGGGATACTACCAACGCGGGGTGCCCAAGAGCGAATGCAATTATCCCTTTGTCAAGATTCGCAATAATAATTGCTGGCTCGGACGTTCGGACCCTATCCTGCGGATATAAATAATTGGCTCCTCCCAATGAGATGGAGATCCAGACGTTTTGATGGATCCTTGATATCCAACGACCACCCTTTGGGGAATTTGCAAGATTGATGATGGAATGGGCCTAGCGGACGGACCATCTTGAAGGTTTCTGATTTTGCAAGACATTTCAGCCATTTCGGAAAACTAGAGCGTAACAATTTTCTCGCGCTTTCTGCAAAAATTCCTCACAATTTTCAACTGAAGTTTATGTCAAACCAAATTTTTGATAGCGCTCACAATGCCTACCTACCACTGCAATACATCGTGAGAAAAAATTCATTTTGAATGGGCAAGGTTTTGAGATGTTGGTTCAAATGGTATTTAGGGACAAGGTACGTAGGTAAGATGTTATTTCTTGAATTCGATATCTCAAAATGCTTAAAATTTTATTTTAAACAGATACAACCTAGAGGCCCTTAGAAAGGATCAAAATATCGGTTTTTTGGATTCCACATAATATCAAAATATGGGATGAACACGGTATTGGTTGGTAGTAATTAATCATGAGTCACGACATAAAATAGCACTTCTGCTGAAAAAATAGCCGCATTGAGAACTAGGAAGTACAAATTCTAATGGCATAATACGCTATTATAATATAATATATTATATTATATGAGATCATGAGCCCGGAAAATGTCTCTTATCAAGTTCAGCTAAAGAACGGCCATCCATTGTCCACACGTCTAGAGGGAATGCGCAAAGAGCAGACTCTGCCCTGAGGGAAGATAATATTCACGCATCGTCGGAATTCATTCGCCGACAGATGACCTTTCTCAGAATAGAATGAGATTCGGGCTAAGGGCCGTTAATGACTGTAGGTTGGCCCATATGCCAGCCCTGAGAGCTGATCTCACCCGCGAGCATTAAGGACATTAATATTATATAATGCTGAGCCTGCATAATCTGCATTGGTCGTAATACCTAAGCACTATATAGCCTATTGGTTTTGTGCAATAATGCTTATAATACAAAAAAGATCTTGAACGTCATCCCACAGCTCGCAAACCCACAAAATGACAAAGTGTACGGGTGTATAATTATAAATGTAAATAATTGTTTAACCCATCAGGAGGGGCTACCTTGCGGTAATGACAACCCGCAATTGACCCGCAATTGGGAATAACAAAAAACGGGTTTAGTTCTCCTTTTTCAAATGATGTTTTCTACAAACTCCGTTACCAGTGATAACATGAATTTACGTAAGGCCATGAGTCAAATTTTTCATGTCACCCCAGTAGCATACATCAAGACTCAGGCCTTCCAAGAACCTCTATTTTTTCCTATTTGAATTTTGGCAAATTAGGTTCCAGCAATGAAATTTTTCAAGCAATGAAAAAAAAAAATCCCTACGACACCTCAATTTGAGTAACCGGTTTTTAAGGAGTCTATTGAAAAGAAAAATAGTTGCAATTAAATTAAATGCTTACTTTCAGGGCACTTTTAGTATCTTACATTTTGTTTAACCCAAATCGCTGATAAGAATTTTACAACAGACTTTTTTTTGGAAATTTATTTATTGTCTGGTCTAAAATTTCAACATTCTCGTGATACTTGGTTCTTTCTTCTCTTTGTGATAGGTAGGTACGTCTTTTTTCAACATATGTCGCCTCCCCAGAGGGTAAACAATTAGGGCGTGAACGGACGAGGACTGTTTCAATCAGGCGTGTCTAATGATCCTAAGGACATCAGGTTCTGACAATAGAAGTGAGTCGCAGATACAGTCCAAATAATCCTGATGACGATCCTTCGTTAGCCTGAAGGTATCGTGGCCTGTGTTTACTTAGCGTCCTCATCACGCCTGTAAACAAGGATCAGCTGAGAGAAGAGCACCTGTCTGCAGAGCTGCACGAGGAAATCGTTCTATCTTCTTTATACCTACCTTGATGAAATTTGTGCCATGCGAGCATAAAATCGAGTGTATTCAGGTTTTCCTGATTTCTTCGTTTCTCATGGTTTGTGCTACGAGTTTTGAGTACCAAGCTAGTAATCGGAGAAAAATACTGAAACAATTCCAAAAACATATGGCATCATACCATTTAAAAAATTTGCATACAAATTACAGTTTTATAAAACAAGGTGGAAACAGTGTTAGATAATAATAGAAAAGCTGTCAGACGCAAAATTTCGAAGCAAAAAAAAAAAAGAAATTATTCATGTTTTTGAGGTTTATGCTACATTTTTGGCTGTAGCGCCACCAAGATTAACCATAAAATGATGGACAAAACAGTGGTGCCAAATGGCCGACTTCCTCAGCATCCGAGTGAAAGAATTTTTTGAAATCGGATCAAAATTGGCTGCGTGAGAGCAAAACATACATACCATCAAAAAAGCGACAAGAAATTCAAAAACAAAACTCTGTACAACAAATCAACTTGAGAAACCGCCGTTCCTTAGGAGTCGGCTGAAAATTGCAGGAGGTAAAATATTCTGAACTTCGCGATCAAAAACCTCAAAGCTAGCCCATTAGATCCGAAGGTAAAGGCTGTCGCCATTGTCAGAATAGGTACACTCAATTGGAAATTCCCGACCGATTACATAAAAACCTTAAAATACCCAAAGTATCTAAAAATTGACTAATTGTGCTCATTTTTGTTGCTCTCGAAATAACTAAAACAGTGAATCGTCTGATCTGTAGACGTTTTGGGACAGTTTTTCCAGGCTGATTGCATTGGCAAAACAGCGCTTCCTTCAGAAGTGTAGCATAATTTTTGATAAACTGTTCAGTTTCCTCAGCAACGAGCGTAGCGGTATAATGAATAAGTAAGGAGAACCCACTTCCCTGTACTCCGGTGTGGCTTCCTACAATCCTCAATTTCCGGGAGCACCGGGAAAGGGATGGGCGTACATAGTGCTTCACTCTTTCGTGCGGTTTGCGGCAGAACAAATCAAATTACGAGGATCCCGAGACTTTAGGTTCGTCTGGACAACCGTTAAATAAGTCATCCTGGCTAATCAGTCAAGTTAAGGCTACACGATGAGCAAACTTCGGTAAATTGTTTCTCGTATCGAACGCATCGCGCAGCTAATGAAGGCAGCGGTTACGAAAGTGGGTCGAACATTTTTATGGTCATTCGAGATGTCTAATTTCCGCCATATAATTTCAGCCTTGTATGCATAACATGTAATTTCATACCAGAAATTGAGAAATTTCAATAAGCCGGTCACGAAATTTGCTCAAACCCAGGTACCTAGAATTGAAAGAGAGGAACAGTTTCAATTAATTAGCCTTATTTATAAATCATTAGAAGGCAAATGTTTTTTTGAAAATAAGATTTTTCATGCTGTGGTTATATATTTCTAACTGGCCTCAGAGTTGTGGTGGGACTAGAAAGCTGAAGCTTTCCCATCCTGGTGATCCGGATTTATGCCCGGTTCCTTTCGGTTGCAAAAAATGCACATGGGCTGCAACCATGCGTTGACCACAGAGTGCTAATTAGAAGGGTGGAAGGACATTAACATCACTGTCCTGTTTATCATATTAATGCAGGTGCGAAAAGCATTTTCAGAATTGAGGCGAAAGTCGAAAATCTGGTCAACAATTTAGCAGTTATTTCAGTTATTTAATGGAGCGGAATGCACACTACCTGGTTAAATCAAAATGGCTAAAAACCAATATTTTCCTCTCTGTATAAAGGTACCCATCAGGCATTAATGTCTTGAATTTTTCCCAATTTGAACAATACACTTCTTCTCTTACGCAAAAATATGTTCCCAAGTGATATACAGGTAGACCGCCTTTGCGGTATACCTACCCACAGTATCATTGTGTATACGAAACTGTGCTATAACGACCCAGACATATCCTGTTTTAATTGACGAGAACGCAAGCAAGTTAATGACATTATTATTTCGCATGATAGAGCATAATATTCCAATTAAGGGGTTAATTACGGACACCCTTCCATAAACAATGGTTAAATCCCGGGTTAAACGTGTTGACATCGCGGCTGGTATGGCATGGTCCATACATTGTTAACAATTGTTTGAAACGTGCGTAGCAGATGATGACTCAAAAATGTTCAAAACTGTCAACCATAATTTGCAGTAATGAATTCAGGGAAAGAGCCAGACTTGAATAAACCAATGCTGCATTGGTTATGCTCAATGCAATCGTGACTAAAATTATCCTTTTCGAAAGCTATACGAGGATGTCCTATAATAGGATTTAAGTTGTTTAATATTATAATACATATTGTAATATAATAATTATTAATAGTATTGGTATAATAATTGTTAATAATTATTAGTATAATAATTATATATTATAATATAGGTAGGTACTATACATATAATATTATAATATATTATATATTATATTAATAATATAATAGGATTTAATTTAATTTGTTGGGATTTAAGTACCTATGTTAAGTAAGATAGATAGATTAGATACTAGGTATAATATACCTAATAACATGTTTTATTGATAACCTAAAGCTGATTGTTGAAAGTGATTTAATTTTTGGGCGTTGGCCCCCCAAATTAAAATCCTGGGTACGGGCCTGGACTGGACCAATAGCGATTGCATATTGGCACTAAAATAGGAAACAATTTTTTATTAACTATTGGTGCTACGTAAAATTGTATGCACTCTAGTTCCAATTTCACCGACAGACTTCAAAAACGTTTGAATCGAATTTAACGAAAAAGGTAGGTATATCAGGCAACGTTGGAATGAAAAATTCAACTGTCTCATTTACTGGCTTGAGACAAAGTGCCGCGAGACGTTTACTCCAGAGACTTGAAGCGTTTTGTTTATTCGCGAAAAGCCTTCGTGTTTGAAGGAGGAGGTTGAATGTACCCATTTCTCACCTTTGTACGAGTACGTTGCTTTTGAATAAAACAGTAGCAGAAGCAAGTTGGAACCTTAGTGGAAGTCTGTCGAAACAAGAGCAGTAAATAAATGGAACATTTCCTGTGAAGGTGGATTGCTAGAAGAAAGATGGGGTTACCAATTTGGTTTTGGTTGGCGGTGCTTATAGGTAGCATTGGGTTCGTCCGCTTTTCTAAAAAATCCACGCTATTTGGGCTGTTTTGTGGGGCGAAGATCATCAAGGACACAGGTTTCGCGCAAATGCTTCCAAATCTGGCGACATTTCAACGTCATGCTAGTTGCAACAGTCGTGACAACTTAACGTCGCACCCTTCACGACAACTCATCTCCGCGTCAGAACAGTCTCGATATCTCAACGTTGCTTCAGTCGCAAAACTCGCGACGTCATTAGCACCGACTATTTTGTTTTATTTGAATGAAAAGTTAGATGGGTAAAATTACCTCCTTTACAATAGATACCTATACTAAGCTAACCAAGGGAAAAATATACGTAACTATGCCTGTAAATAATTGATTTTAGTTTTTCGTCAAATATTTTTATCGTTAGTTCTACTATTGCATTATGTGGAAAACCTGCGAGCCCAGGTTATGGCAAACAACGTTGTTTTGCTGTTGAAAATTGTTCAACGGACCGAAAGGGGCGAGCGGTGAACCGAATACTTTCTGATCATCTTGTTATATTTGGGTCGTCTCGTATCATCGTGAAAAAGGTCGTTCGTGGATGCCTCTCAGTTGTTAGGATGGGAACCTAGTTTATATGTTAGTCAAATTGCACTCATGATCTCAATAGCAATCAGATTTCATGTTGACGCCACGTCAGATGATATTCTATAAAATAGAATATAATATAGGTAATATAATATATAATATAATATATAATATATTATATTCCATAAAGCAGTATCATTCACACAGCAAACAAAAAACCAAAGAAGGTTCGGTCAGACAAATGTTCCCAAAGTAAAAATAGATATCTCGTAAGATCAACGCAGGGATAAGACCCTTAGTATATCCATACTATTTAATGACCCTTAAATATCGGACCCTTAGGTATCTATACTATTTAATTCGTAAACACTCGAATGATTCATGCGGTTTTCATCAAACTTAGATAACTTCCAGCAAGTTACCAAACCGGGAAATCGAATTAGGAGCCTATCTCGTTCATCCCTGCCCTTCCAATCTGCTTCAAGCATTGCTTTGGCCTCGTCTGGGAGTTGCCTTCTGGGAAATAGCGACTATGAAGCGTTAAGGAAAGGAAATTGCTCCTGTTGAGGTACCGGCTCGCTATTTTGGCTTACATTTGGGGCTACAACTGGCCCGTGATCCGATTCAATTTAGTTCGAGTTTATGAGGGCGATGTATCAAAAAGTTTATCGGGCCGTGCAGAGTATAATATAGTATACTACATATTGCATAATAGGTATATCTATTATATTATATCGTCGCTTAAGAGGCAACACCACATTTGACACAACATTTTGGCGAAAAAGAGTTTTTCATATCACTGGACGCGTAGCATAGTGAGGTTAAAAGTTTCCAAAACTGCCGATAAAAGCTCTAAAATCGCTAAGATGTGAACATCACGCATCCACTTCGTTCAAAAATTCCACGTATCCAACAACCACCTGTGTGAGCTTCCTCCGTCGCCTCTGGCTCCCGTCCAGCATAAATGCTTGCGTTCCACCGTAATTTTGGTAACTGTAGGCTTTAACATGAATTCATAGCCCTTCAAGTGTGTAAACGTATTATTAGTTTGTAAAATGTAGTGTGTTGAGACAATGACTTTTATCAACACCGTAAACTAAATAAATGGTAAAAAAACATTTTTCGTCTAACTTTGTCTAATTGTGAAAACAACCTCTATTTATAGTTTATAAACTCGAATATCTTTTTTCACGATTGCCTAATGAAGTAATGAGAAGATTTTTTTGACTTCGCGAATGAATTCACTTCGTTCAAGACCAACTATCAACACCGGTTCAGAATGTTGTTGAGTAAGGAAAGAATCATTTGGAAAACTCGGAAAATTCCATGAAACGAATTTTTACCGGCGATGCAGCGTAACGAGGTAGCTTCTCTTTTTCTAATGGTTTAGTAAAAAAATCACAGAGCGAGTCTCTGAATAAACCAGAAAGTTTAGGTTTTTTTTTTTGCTTTGATTTCTCCCAAACGCAAAACTATAGTGGAAACATTGCCTTTGATTTAGCTGCCTTCTTTTTATTTCGGACGTTAACACGGGCCTGTCAGATAAAAAAAACGAAAAGAAAAAATACGATTGTGATTTTCAAATTGACCTTAATCAAAGTAGCTGATATAAAATGGGTGCTCTGCATCAAAGAACCTGGTTTGTCAATGGTGCGGATCGAAAACGGTGAAAAGTGTATTTTAATACAAACGTTCATCGTTTGTGACGCAATATTTGAAGAAGAAACTGAAATTGAATGATGAGTTTCCTTTGAACGTCAAAACCCGTGTGGTATTAACATTTTCGAAAGATCAATAAAAGGGAAATATTCCTTAGGGGGAGGGGGTTACAATAATGGTTCATTTACTAAACAATTAAACAAAAGGTGCATAACAAAAAACTAAAAAATTAAAATTCAATTAAAAAAGATTCTTACTACAAGTTTTTCAAATGATAAGGAAAGTAAACATATCGTAGCCAATTTGTACTGAATAGCTCGGAACCAAGAAGAATTCCACACTTGAACACCCCAGTTTCGAAAATTCAGTGACATCAATAATTTTGGGTTATTGTTATATTTTGATATCATATTGGACTTGGTGCAAAGAATGTATCGATCAGATGCAAAGGCCCATATTGCAACTATGAATTCCGCAGCGTTTTTAAATCTCTTTCCTTTTTTGGCATCCAAATAAATTTTTTTTGGTAGGACAATATTTTGCAACTTAGAAACAGTTGAAAACCAAAATTGAAGTCAATTTGAAAAACAAGACATTATTGGAAACTATAAGTATTGGAAAACAAGAAAAATTAAATAGGTAAGTGTGATCCAGTAGAAGAGTGTAGTTTTGAAAACCGAACCCACCCTTCTCATTTACAAGTTCCTACCATGAGGCCGATGTTGAAGCGTTGGCCCCAGGACAGTTAATAGGCAAGAAAGCACTCAACCTAATCGAAACCACGGGAACTTGACATTTTAATGTATCGATCAACACAGGCAAGCACGATGTATACTCAAGATGGCAGGGGAACATTCACCAACAACGTTGACCTACTTCTGTATCTGGATCAACGTAAAACTATGGACTGAAATACACTGTGTAACAAAATTATGATTTTAAATTGACCAAAAATAGATTGTCAGTTGAACTAAAAACATTTTGAATCACACGATTCGAGAATGGGGCCACCCTGGGATTCAGTTGGTAGGACTTTGTGCCATTGTTGCGTATTAACGATCCGAAGACCCCCAGACATCCATAAATTCATATCGTATTCACAGTTGGTAGCTTGCGATAACACGTAGTTAAACCTCGGCCTCGCCGATATGACGAAAGGCAATACGGGTCGAATACAGTCCCAGCGTCGAAGCGTTGATGACGCCCTATCCTACCCTACATTGTACGGACAGTACGCGCCTGAAAGTGGCCGAACCGATGGCGATTTCTGATGCCAGTGCTGAATATTCCTTTGAAGAAAGATTGGTACGTTGAGTATGCTGAACATTGTTCGATCATTCTGGCTGTGGACTTCAGTAATAATCCTGCGGCTTCTAGGACGAAATGAGGAGTTGATTATTATGTTGTTTGGCCATCATCAAAATTAAGGCAACAGGTTTACACATCTTCAGGGTTCAGGATTATTTGCCATTTCCGAGAACATTGAAAAAATCTTCTTCGATGAAGTTATGAAGTTTGAAAAATTCACACATTTATGTAATATTTGATTTCTAATTGATAAAACCAAAGAGCTTCACTTGTTCGTTGGTTAAGCCTTCCGGCAAAGAAACTTTCAGGATGACAGACTCCCTCGAAGTGTAGAGCTTTCTTCTTAGCTTCATCATGCTTCAACGACAATCTAAACTCGAAGTAGAATTTCTGCTTAACTGTAATCCCGACACCTGAAAACTTTCCCCCTCCAAAGATAAAGGTTTCATTTGAAGTTGTCTCACGCCTTTGGTGATAAACCACATAAATCTCGTGCGAGCTTGAACACACAATGTAGAGAAGATTCTACGACTTACGAGGGATTCGAGCGGCTGAATAAATAAGAATAATTAACTACCTGATGGCAAATCCTATTCCGCATTTCGAATGTTTGAACTTCTGAGGACCACAGTTTCACAGGAAGGGTTGAAAAGTTCAAATAAATATGGTCACAAACACATTTCATTAAGAAGGTAACTGGGTCGATCTCATTTGAACTGCACATTTGAGTCTCTCCATAACAGCAAAGTGGCCAAATTTAAATCTCACTGTTTATGCTTGGCGCGATTTTTGCTGATTCCAACCAACTCCCAAGACCACTATTCCATACGAATTTCGGGAGTTTTTCTGTTTTTTGGAAATAAATGGAATTTGAATGCTAGATTATGTGTGTTACCCTCCAGAAAGTAACGCACATGAGCGGTAACGCACATGAGAACCCATCTTCAACTGTCGATTGCAGACAAACTAACCAACCCAGGACGGTGTAACACACACGAAATGAAAAGGGTTTCCAAGGCTTATTGACGAAAAATTGCCAGAAAAATTTTATATTCACTGTTACCAAAAATAACTTCGGTAACACACATGAGGTCGAATAAAAATACGCACCATTTTTTTGGAGTTTTGGGCATGTTACGTGATCCCACTTCGCGTATCGGCGAGGAACCAGGGAAAAACTAATACTAGACTAGTTTGTGATGATAATGAAAGGTTAACCGCCAAAAAATTCCGCAATGCCAGTAAATGGCAGCGGTAACATACATTAGGTTACTAAAACTTGAAAAATGATGGACACACTTCAATGATGACTTCATGAAGAGAGGAGAGGTCTAGTAGATCTGTGGCACCATTTTTCCTCAAGTTTACACTACCCACTACAAGCTAGAGGTCCGCGATTCCTCCCGAAAAATTTATGCTCGCTCATATCGAATTAAGACGCTGGCAACTTGAGGCTGAGGACGGTAACGCACATGAGATTTCTAGATGTTTTTTGTCATAAAAGGTCTTAAATTTCCACTAAGTTTGTATTTTACGGTGTTGTAATTAGGGAGGCTTGAATAATAGATCCAGCAGATTGAAAAAAAAAATCGTCGGGTTCTTCAAAACGGTTGAGGGATAAAGCGGGATAGGGAGGACACGAAATGTGTGTTTCAAATGAGAACGACCCAACTATTTTATTCAGTAGACAGTAAAAATTTAAAGTTGCAAATCAAGCGCAAAGATTACCAAAAAGAATTTGATGAAAGACGATAAGATGATTTTGAAGGGGGATGCCTAGTAATGCACACATACACCAAACAGAATAAAAATTATTAATAATTGTTTTTACAGATATCGTTCCAACTACCTAGTAATGGCAAAATTAATAGGTACAAAACATAAATGGGGGGGGGGGGGAATCTATGATCTACCTAATGCTTTATTATTTGATATATCTAATCTACCTAAAAGTAAATTAAATGATTTCGCAAGCCTACCTAAGGACTTCCAAATTGGAGCGTGTCCAACATACCAGACTGAAAAACTGCCCCTAAAAAATTGGACAATTTCGGAGATTATTTATCACTTATAAATAGTTGATGATCATCGAATCTCAGCTTTTCGTTCTCATTAGACAACTTCTGGCTGTTAATGTTTTCCTATCGACCCGAACGAATATTGTGGTGGATATATGTAGCAAAAACATTCGGGGGGGCTTCTGTTGCACAAGTTTTCATATTAAAGTCCCATACAGGACGGACTATGCTTGTCAGAAAAGTTCAGCCCAACTTGACAGCCATACTTGTCATTCACGTGCCCACCTTCCCCCAGGTAGGTAATGCCACGTCAGGATGTACATCACGTAGGTAAAGACTCGACCTCGTACGGAAAAGTCCTTCGGTGTGGTTGACAACTTGTGCGGTTCAACCCGAAATTCGTCGAGTCTTATGAAAATATTTGCGTAGGAAGGCTTGCAAGATGTATGACGTGAATTAGAATGAGATTCACAAGTATTAGCACCTTGCAACTGAATCAAGTCGTCATCTAGTAATGCTCGTGTGACGCGACCGTCAATTTACCAACTACTGCTATACTTTTGCTGCTGTAGACTTAAAAAAATTTGGGTGCAAATGGCACCAACGAATTTCGTCTTGGCAGGAACGATATTCATACTTGAATTTAAAATTGATCAATTTCAATAGAAATAATGGGGTAAAATGAAGCGTAATTTCACGACTTTTCATAAAGGGTCTGCTCGATGAGGCAAGTCGGTTAACCATTGGCGCCAAACAAATCAAGCCATGTGATTCAGTGAATTCGCTAGCCCAGTAGTGCCCAGGGTTATGGGAAGGAGATTTTTACATTGAAGTTTGATATGAATTTCTTGGAGGATTCGTTGGATATCGAACAGATAGGTATAATTTTGGCAATACACTGATCGTACGGAGCACCACGTTAGCCTTTTTAGGGGTTGTAACTTTGATGAAATTAGACCTTGATAATTCACTTTAAATTAGGTAGGTACCTAATTTTTTAAAGATATTGCAGGTATATCTGAAAAACAATTACGAAAAAACTCTGAACTGGATATGAAGGGTGAGGGGAAGAAACGAGGAATATCACAAAAAGTACTTTTAGAGAAAAAGCAGGTTTTGTATTTTAAATTCTATGTTTTTTCCCCTTACACCGAATCTTTCGTTGCTTCTCAGTGCGACATTTATACTTTTTTCCCCTTGGAGTTTCACTATACGGTTAGTACCTTTGAATTCCTACAAAATGCGCTATTAAGCTTGTTTTTGGGAAAAATGGACATTTCCTATTCTTTCCCCTTACCCTTCATATGTCTTTTCGGATAATGGCGGGTACAATGTATTAATTTAGCTTTTCACCAATTGGAAAGGTCAGGTGGATGAATAGTTCATAAGGTCGTATAGCCTTTAGCCGAAAGCCAACAAGGAAGGACGTTTTATTTTTCGTTACTAGCAACTTCCCGAGGGGACCTTTATTTTGTTTTCAGCTGGAAAAACTCCACAAGTCGGGAGAAAATAGTAGAGAAATGCCTTTACTTCGTGATAAAGAAAGCAAGGTATTTTTCTTCAAAGCATCTCTTCTGTTTACTTCCCTTGTGTTTGCCTACGCCCGCAACTTAATATTCGGAAAACACCAAGGGTTTTCTTCTGTTTCCATATGGATTTGTTACTTTGAAAGAGTTCATATTTGAATACGCTAACCGAACTGGTATTGTGAAGGATGTTATTCTTCAATCTCCCCTGGGTGCTGTTTTTCTTGCCAGTACCCGAGTTATTCAAGTTTCATATATAAACTATGGATAACTCATGGATAAAGTTTCTTATCTCAGAGCGAATCACAAAATGCTAATGAGGGTGAGTATTTAAATTAGTACATTCCACCCTTTATTTCCCATGACTAAGCGAATCGTATTAAATACGTATTAGACGAAAATACCTCCGTACATTTCCCACGTAGCATTCGCCTCCAGAGGAATATAATATATTATCCCATATTATATATCCTATATATAATATATCATATATTATAGGACTTGGAAGAAGATTCCATAGGTAGGTATATCCTCGCTACGAATTATTCTCGTATGATTAGGGAAGGGGAAACAGATAGGTATACTTATTTGAAAGAAATTAGAATTAACTAGTATTTTTGCTTCCATATTTACAGAGAAAATGGAAGTATTGGAACTTTCCTAAAATCGAGAATCGGGAATGAGCTTCAGAAAAAGCTTTTACTTATACACATTTACTCAAAATCACTTCCCGAACAAGTGTCTGTGTGCCCGTTAGTCCGTGTCCGTCTTTGGTCATTTACAAAAAGTTTTGTTCATTTTATTTTTGTGGCCACAAAAATGAACCGATTTGAGCGTTCTTAAAAGCTTTTTTTATCCACATATTATGTGAATATGTTCTGTAATCCGATAATTTGGCGTATTTTCATTTCAGGCGAGTTTAAAAATTAGCATAGTGAGTTTTTTTATATTTTTGACCTAATCACCCTCAAAAGCAGTCAAAATATGATCAAATTGTGTCAAACGTTTACGTTTCAAAATATGGAAGTATTTTGTGTTATCTACGCACCACAGGTTCTGTTTATTGTTCTCTTGGGAAAAGTTTGAAGATGCCTGACCGGACTCATCTGGCTTCTATTTCGAGGGGAGGGGGAGGGGAAGTTGTAGAGATTCCGATTAGGTACGTTATAAATATAAGATATCCGTCCTGATCCTTATGGTAAAAATTTACGTATAAAAGATTCGAAGCCCTTTTTTGAGATTATGGTCCATTTATTTCCCTTGAATTGAAGACTGAGATCTCTACCAGTACCTACCGAACAAATTCTAATTTTGAATCATTCATTTACTATATATTTAAATTATTCACGAGGATAAACCATCAGCCCGCTGGTTAAGCAGAATCAAAACACGGCAAAAAGAGATGAGAAAGGCGCCGCCGTAATGAATGAAATTAATGCTCTCAAAAGGATTCAGTAACGCGTTGACAATGATTTCACTGTATTCATCGACAGGCAATGGAAACTTCGCAGCCTCTCAAAGGTAATCCCTGGACTCCCAGAGGCCGTTTCAAATCCGTGGACATGTAATGTTGGAGCTTTGAATTCCCCAACTCGTTTCATTCGCAGCCTATTGAGCCATTTCAAGGATGGGATTATCATCGTGGCTCATCGTGATTACTGCTAAAGGAATTAGCCCGATCGCTGTCAAAAAGAAGATAAAGAGAAACTCAAAAAGCGAATTTAAAATTCGAATATTTACTAACACCGTATTTTCCCCATTATTGCCTAATACTACTCATCGGTGGATATCTATAAACCTTATAAGGTTTCTAGGCTTCTTAAAGGCTTCTTAAAGGAAGCTTCTTAAAGGCTTCTTAAGCTTCTTAAGGCCTATAGGCTAGGAAATTTCTCGACCAATTAGCACGCAGCCCAAAATCAATTTTCTGGGATTCTTAAATTTTTCAAATATTGAATTTTCAGGTCTTATTAGGTAAATTGTTTATACATGCGTAGGTAACTGCATAATTTATTTGAAAATAATTCTGTTATCTATGAAAATATGTTTTTCCAACGTAATTTTCAACATTTTTTTCTATATTCATCTGTATTGTAACCTCGGGGTATCATTTATGTACCGAAAGAAAGATTTTCGGCCGAAAATGGTGATTGTGCAGTTGTGATCCCGAGACCCCGAGCTCCGCAAACGGATGTCCAAACCAGTGGACTACTAGGCGATCGTCTGCCGAATTATTATTTTCCCGAGGATTTGAATTGGAGGCGCAGTGTTGGTTTTTCTGCCGATTTAATTTTCTATGTAGTCACATCTGTATTATTATTATTTTTTTTTTTTTTTGAGCTTTGATTATACCCATTCTTTGCGAGTATTCCCAATTTCAAATCCATCACTTTGAATTTAAATTCAGATTTCGACTGCAGAGCGTTATAGTTAGGTACTGAAAAATACAATCAAGATAAAATGAGGAAAACGAATATTAGTTTTGGATTCTGTTAAAATTAATACAATTCATTTTACGGTTTCTTCATAGCATGCTAACATCGAATGGTGTAATGCAAAAGAAATTTTTAAGCCTCGTACATTTCTCTCTGAACATGTGAATTACCAGGCTGTAATTTGAAAGCTCTCGGTAAATATGGCCATGACTACCCTGCTAACCGAAGATATAGATAGGTGTAATACAGAAAACGTCCATGGAAAATTGGAGGGAATTCATTTCCTATGAAATTTTCCTAACTGTAGGTTCCTACCGAAAATAACAAAATGTTTGAGTAAGATCAAGGAGGCTCATCTTTTTCTAAGAAAGGCTTCGTTAAGTCAAGGTTTTCCATTGAAAAAAATCGGGAGGACATTGATATTTTCAAGAGCCAGCGATGAGATCGATCTGGCTTAGTTTACATACAATCAGCTTCGGTAAATATTGTCACTGAAGCTTGTAAAACCTCTCGAGGGGGTTTCGATTAGTAGGAGTTAGGAACCCGATGGAGTAAAACAGATTACGCTGTGCTCATAATTAACTTTTTTGTTTGAACACCAAGTTGCGGTCAAAAGGCGCATTCAGAGTCAACATTACGAAAAAATTTGAGGAGTAGGTACTATACACTCCAGTTGAATCAGGCTTTTAGAGAACTCAAAAAGCTGGAAATAGAACGATACTGAAACTCTGACCATTTCGTCAGTCTACCGAAAATTGGGAAAACGTGGAAAATTTGTTGCGGCCGCATACACGTTTATTAGGTTTACCAACATTTTCACATAGAAATACGTGGCGTGTGACCAATCTGATGAAAGTCCGGGGAGGAACAAGTTTCTTCTAAATTGACCGATAAATCCGGGCAAAGAAAATGGCGGATCAAACTTCGCGGTAAGTCTCCCCCCAGGCGGTCTGAGTAGATTGCTTCAGCGGATTTAGGGTTATGAGCTCGAAAGGACGAGGATGCCAAGAAGAGATGGAGAGGATCTGACCTCAGTTAATCACGTTAAGGTGTCAGCCGAAGGGCTGGGGTGGAATGCCAGTGGAAGTGCCTTTGCCAAGTCAAGCATACATACTCGTTTCACCGGGTAACGAGATCTTGACGGCTTTGTACCCTTAGGACTGCACCCTCCCCCAGTTTCGATCAGCGGGGTTAACTGGTACATAGTATAGCATATTGTAACCCTATGACAGAGCAATATACGGGCATCCCCTTCCATGCCCGGCCCGTTAAAACACTGAACTATGGCATGTAGTGTGCACCGAGAGAAAAATTCGGTAATGACAAACAATATGTTTTTTGCGATTTGTTATTCTAGGAACTTAAGAGAAGAAAATTTTTAAAGGGCTCCCAATTTATCTGATTTTTTTAAATGTTAAACGATTCAAGTTTGTGTTTACGTGTAGTTGCCTACCAACCCAGTTCACTTCATGCCTACACTCACGCTCCTGGAACAAACCCAACATGAGGATGAATTCAACCTTGCCTTGGAATGTCGTATTTTCAAACTAAATGGACTCTTCTGGTTCTTGGTAGGTATTGCGATCTGAGCCATTTCTAATTTTTGAACTGACATCCAATTGAGGAAAACAACGGGAGTTAATCAAATGGGCGAACGGTCGATGCTTGAAGTTTTTCGTTCGCAATTCAATTGTCGGTTTATCAGCCCCTAGAACCGGAGGGAAGCCGTTGTATTGCATTGAGATGAATTTCCATCAGAGGTTTCCACGGGTCCAGTCCTGTACCCTGGAAAGGTTCAATGTTTAGACTTGGATCAGAATCACCGGAGGTCTTGTTGATTTGGGACTGTGAAAACAGAAGCGGTGGATTTTGGACAGAAACTCCGCCATCTGTTTATCCTTAACCCAAGAAAGACAGACTTCGCGAAGAATAATTATCCCTTCCAGTGAAGTTTTTAGAGCCCAACTAATTATAAGTTACATAAGGGCAATTTAACGTTGACATTTTAATTTTGAAGGAAGACCCCTTCACCAGTACTGTGAAACATTTTGATAGTGATGCCGAGGTAGAACTATAAATAACTATACCTAAATATTGTACTTTTTTCCACTCTTACTTCAAGTACTTCCATACTTCAGTGCGTGGGATTTTGAACCAAAGCTACTCAATTTTGACTATTAGAGTCGGTACCAGGCCCAATAGGTAATGTCAAACCAATAATGACAAAAATAACGCACAATACTCCCATATGTTTGGACGTAGCATTTTGAACCGAAATGATTTGATTCCGACTAATTTGGTGGCTGTAAAGAGAGGTAATTGTAAAATCTGCCTAAAATCAAAATATGTCAAGTTACCAGAATTAAAATGTATCCACTTTATTCTTCAACGTGTGACAAATATTTTAATGCCAAGATTGCTGCGAATGGTTTATTTCTGCGTCCAGAGAAAACTAAAAGTGCTAATACATCGGAAGTTGTGGTTTATTCAAATACCCGTTTAAAGGATGATTTGTCTTGCCAAGACGAACATTCTAGTTCAAGTAAGTTGAGGATTAGGGGAGATATGGACATTTTCGTACTATTTTTCGCAGCCTTCACGAACAGGTCCTTGATGTTGTACACCCAGTAATTAACTCCGGTAGGATTTTCCATTTTAGTTGGATTATAACACTTCCATTTACACGGTACCTACATATTATAATTTTATTGTTATATTATTACAATACTAATTATAGATTATACTATACTGTTTTCAAGTCAATTTGAGAATTTTTCTAATGGAATCGAGATTTTCCAATCCTACTCAGTTCGGGGAATTCTTAATTTGATTTGGATAATTCTCAATTTGGTTTGGAAAACTCTTAATTCGACTTGGAAATAGGATGTTGAAGGGAAAGTTGTATTTCCACAGAAAACCCCTTCCGAAACTTTTGATTTTCGCCCTGCACTGGTTCAATGTCAGCGAGATGTGACATAGGTAGTTGAAGCGTCAAACTGACAGAGACGTTATTGGCTTGGGGATATTGCATGCTAAGTGGGCGCCTCTCCTCTATTGTTTCAAGCTTCACGTTAAACTGCCGCTAGATCTCCCACAATATACCTACTGATACAGCATTGATGTAATATTACTCATTACTGTGTTATAGTTTGACCCATGTCTGCACCCATTGCCTCATTATCTACTGCTCAATACTAAGTAATAAATAATAAAATATTTTTGTTTAAATAAATAGGTAATAAATAATTTTGGTTTTTGACATTTTTCCCTCGCACTTTCTGACTCGATAGCTGGTTGCTACTTAATATGCTAAATTGGTTCTGATTATTTTTTACTACGTTTAATTTAAACTTTATTCTTTAAACTGAAAACTTTGAACTGAAGCCGAAACGCTTGGAGCAAAAAACACAAAAAAAATTTCAGCCACCCAGAATTAAAATAGGTAAAATAGGGTGTAAAACTATGGTAAGTAGAAGCCTGTCTAAAAAATCGTTGCTCCATGTAACTTGGAACATTTTCCAATAAAATTCAGATTTTATAACAAAAAAAAAAATACCGGAAAAATCGTACTGATTCCAGATTTATAGAAATTCGAAAAACTAAACAATCTAAAACTGTGAAACGGGTTTGGGATCAGTCTTCCGTGCTGTGGTATTCGCATTGAATTAGCTCCACAGATAGGTGCTATAGTGGCTGTTGATAATTTCGATACCTTAAAGCACACAGGGCGGATGTCCATTTTTTCGATTTTGAGATATTGATACCAATATACCCCCCCGCGCACCCCCGCGAGAAAAGTGTTACATCTCAAAAAAAGTGATTTCTGGGAAAATGAGTTTGAAAGTTTCAAGTAAAAGTATGTCCCCTCAAATTTCTATGTGCTATTCGATGGGCTCCAATTTTTTTTTATCCTTTACTTCAGTATTCTAGTATTGGCTTCTCATACAAAAAATCGATTATCTTCGATTTTGGGTACTGGAGAATTTTGGGTACTGCAGAATTTAATTAAATTTAGAGTTGTAACTTTGTTCTTCATCGTCTATTTTATTTTTTTCCGGCCACAAAAATGAACCGATTTGAGCGTTCTTGGTCTTAAAATCTTTGTTTTACCTTGCAGAATATGTGGATATTTTTTATAACCCGATAATGTGACGTATTTTCATTTTGGGTGGATTTTAAAACTTGGATAGTGAATTTTTTGATATTTTTGACCTTAACACCCTTGAAAGCAGTCAAAATATGATTAATTTGTATCACAATTTAGCGTATCAAAATATGGAAGTATTGTGTGTTATCTGGTTCCAAGTCTTTCGCGTCGCAGCTGGAGAATATCTAAGATGCAACCATGTTCTTCCAACGAACACAGCCCAAATCAGCCAAATTTCCCTCGGGGAACACCGTTTCATCTGCTCCCTAGCGGCGAATATTCAAGTTAGAGATATAACTATCATCTTGCTGTGTAGAGCTTTTCAAGCGCTATTTCACTATTGATTTAACTCAAAAATCGCGTTTTTTGAGATGTAACACTTTTCTCGCGGGGGTGCGGTATCACTGGATCTTGCGTTTTACCGAAAATCAGCTTTCTGGACAATTGTGCCTTTCGTGCTTTAAGGCATCGATTTTATAGACGGAGGGTTCAGTGAGTATGAAAATGCCTCCAGTCTCGTACCTGTGGATAAAGCCAAGATATTCGAACGAGGTGGTCTGATTCGCTACTCTGTCGTGTGTGTAGTTCGGCAGCTAATTCTGACATTCGAAGCGGATGCGGGGGAAATTTCATAACTTTCGGCCCTTATCCTGGTAAACCAGCAGAGCTGCCTCCGAATGCCGAACTAGTAGAATTCCACGTATATAAGCCCAATGCGGTTTGCGGGTCGAAGTACAAAATAATGTTGTTAAAATTACCTCCGGAAGTTCGAAGGTCGGAACGTATGCTCGGCAGATTCGCGTCTAAATGGATTCGATCCAATGCTGTAAGATCCAAATTGCCACCAACGTCGCAAGAGCTGTTTACTTTCCTCACTCGACACTCACTTGAGATCACTTACTCCTCAGGGGGGTAATGGAATTTAGTGATATCGGTGCGTACTTCTTTTGCGACGGCTGATGGGCCGAGTTTGGAATCCCCGGAAGTGAAGCACTTAAGTTGAATTTAGCGAGGGACCCCGGCTGCTAAGCCCTCTACTTTCGGTTCTTCTGCAAATGACTTCTGCTAGGAGTTCAAACTCTCATATCATCAAAAATCGCATAATATTTCCTTTCCTTGTGGACATTCTACACCGGGGAAGAAAAGTAAGGGCAGTATACACAATACTCCCATTTTTGGTTCAGAGTGGTGGGAAACGGGCGCCCATTTTCTAAAATTATGACATATTTTTAGTTTTAGAGGCTTCAAGTTGAAATGGTTATAGTTAAAGATAATAATAGTTGATGATTTTGATATAAGATCAAGGGAGATAATGTGGCCATAATGTAAATGTCCACAGATATGTCCACTGGCAGACCGTTTGTTTTGAGAGTGGTTCTTAGTTTACCTATTCATCAAACGCTGTTGCCTACCAATACGAGTAGCGATTTCTTCTGTGCCTCCACTCCGATTTCAAATTCTAGGACGATTACAATAGTGGAAATATGGAAGTAAAAAGCATTCAATTTAACAATGCTCAGCGAGCGATGTTTGACTTTGGAAGAGTGGTATCAAGTTGATACTATCAACTCAAACAAAGTTTAGTTCTTGTGTTGTTGTTTCTCCGTAATCTGCTTGAACCCTGACCCAATGTTACGTAATTATATACTTATCGATATTGTAATCCATTCATCAAACTTTTGCCCATTCGTTCACACTTCGGAGCCTAGACCCTCCCCCACCCCCCTTTTGTGGTTCTCACCTAAATTATTCCCGCGGGAAAACCAACTCCGTTCTTTTTTATCCGGAGACCCGTTCTCTAAACAACCGGGAAATTTCTTTCGGGCGAATGCATAAATTTACACTGGGATTTCCAATTCAGCATCCTGCGTATTTGGAGCCTGGCCAAGGCCTCGTTTCTTTTCTCGGTCGTCTGGTGGCTTCGTGGCTGGAATAAAAATCTCGAACACTATTGGGCTATCAGGCGTAAAATCGTGCGGTTGTTTGCAAGGTAACATTGAGGCAAGGCTGAATCACGTTCGATTCTGGTGATCTGATAAAGAACCCGCGAGAATGAGGGAAAATGTTTGAAAGTTAAACTAAAATCACCAGCCTATACATTTACAGTTTAGTCCTAGAAGGGACAAAAAATACCCACCACTTCAGTTTCAACAATAATTGTGTGAAATTCGTAACAGACACGCATTCAATTGGCTTCAATCAATCCAGGGTAGCAACAATTCATTTTATTCGCGGTTGGCTTTCTGCGGAAACCTGCGGGAAATGTAGGTGAGCTGAGTTTAAAAATTAAATCAGCCTCGATCAATGTTCCTCGATATAGACCTTTCATAGGGCTCATCCATCTGAAAGAAAAAATGTTAGATGCTCCACAGACTGCAAAACGTTTGTCGAGTTGTAGAACAGAAAGAGGAAGCGATTTTCGCCGCGTTTGTCGAACAGTTTTCAACTGTTGGGTAACTCGATCGACGGCGGGAAATCGCTGTCATTACCGTCTGACGTTCGTAATGCTTTCGTGAACATGGCTTGGACTCGTAATCGTAAGTGAAGTCATCCCGAATGCCCTCGTGTCACAAATAAGGATGTATTGTACCAATAGTAGGTACCTATGTTATTGTAATAGTAGGTATGGCTATGTTATTGTAAAAACACGTGATCGAAAAGACTACCTTCGATCACTATTTCCCTCTGATAATACACTACCAAAATCGAGCGATGATGAGGTAACCCCACCGAAAACAGTGGTGCGTAGATAAAACACAATACTTTAGATCAAAAATATAAAAAAAAACTCACTATGCTAATCTCAAAACTTGTTAAAATCAATATTCGTCAAGTTATCAGAGCATAAAACATACCATAGCATTAATCTAAACCTACTGGAACACCCTCTACACAAAACATCCTCGTTCGAAAAACTGTTCATTTCCCGCAATCGAAAAAGTCCTCGACATTGTTTCTGCTGTTTATTTACATTGTTCTCTCTAGCTATGCGACATTTTCGTCCAATGGTTTCTGCTCATTATACTATCCAATTTGCGTCTAAATTAAATAGAGCGGGAACGGTCGATGGAAATGCAACCCACGGGCCAAAACAATGAAATCGATGCTACAGTTCCAATATAATCCTATTCGAAATGCGTCGTCAATTTCAACGAGACAGTGCGGACTCCATCTTCCATGAACTAGAAGAGCATTAGGGGCAAGAATGATGTTCCTTCACCCGTGTGGACGACCGGAATACTTTCTGTCGACAAAACGGCAGGTACAGGTGTAGGGAACCCGATCTGCTCCATAAATTCACATCATTTAGATGTTAACTAAAATGTTAATAATAATTATTCCTGTCTGATGGACAACTATTGTCCAACAGACAGGCAAGCTCTCTCGAATTTGAAGCATTATCGTGCGTCATGCGACATAGATGCACGTCAGAGATTTTAAACAGTTACGTTCTGTTTCTACCTACTTTTTCAATGAAAAGTTTGGACGAAACAAAAATTGCTTTGTGATAGCTAATTTCTGGGAACCAACTAAATCATTGGCGATGCTGTCGTTTCCGGCTCATCGACGGGGGATTCCAACTAAATTATAGGCAAAGCTATACTTTTGATGTGCTCCACCATTGTTAAGCGGTATCAGCAGCAACTCAGGTGGATACGGAATGGTGGATACGATAGATACGATACGATAAGTAATTTAAATGTTAAAAAATGCGAGCAAAGATGAAAGTAAATTTTACTTCCCGACTGCTCGCATTTTTTTTACCAATTTATGTATTAGTTCGTATGTAAATACTCGTACAGTTAGGTACATTCCTTTTGTTAGTGAATCCTTTTAGTAAAATTTCATAACCGCACAGCATTAGTAGATGGTATTGGGCACCGAGGCTAAGGAACGAATCGAGAACCATTGATGTTGAGATATTCAAGAATCGGCTCCCCTATTTGATTGAAGTGAAATGAGAAAATTACAGAAAGCTCCACAATAAGTAATTATTATTATGCTAACGTAAAAACTCGGCTAGTAACAAGTTGGTCGAAGAATGAGTACCTAGCGATCAAATCGAAGGTTGAACTCCAAGTTACACAACTGCAGGATAGCAGTGAGTTTGGAACACGACCCATCACCCACAAAAGGACTACGTACACCTTTACACAGATGTAAGTACGTTGTCATTAGACTTCTTTCCTCGGCACCCATCTTTGCGGAAGTCGGTTTCCCTGGAGGACGCCTGGGGCATTCCAGTTCTGGTCTGGGACGAAGCCAACTGACTTGTCCGCGTTCCCTTTTGTAAGGGTTAATACACCCTTGGGTATCATGGACGTTACTTATCCGACCCGCCCAACATCACTTTCACTCTCAGTTTACTGAGACTAACTAACTCCCATTCGACGGACGTTTACTTGGAAAACAGCGCATAACTGACAAGATCAGGCGATTTCAACCGCTTAAGAGATCGATTGATACAGAAGAACTTATTCCGTGCCTTTATGGCAAAAGTTCTTTGCGAGTGAAACCGAAACAGCGTTTAGCACCACGAGATGTCAGCTCATCTGAATGTGATTCGTGCGACCAGATTTTGCGTAGGTGTACAGATCCTCTGATTCGGAGAAATGAACCGTTTTCCCTCCCGCGCTCGATGAAAATATTTTCAATGCCAATGCACTTGATTGTACACAATCACGAGAAACACCTGCGCATTTGGATCGCAATTTCTCCAACGGCGTTGGAATTATCGTTCCCCGGCGTTCCGTTCGACCTAATAAGCAAATTACGTCCCAACCCCAGCCTCGCATTTTCGTTCTTCCCCTTCGCGCGCACAATCTGCGCCCAATGCTCAGACTTGGTCGGTCGGTTACTCTGGTAATTTGGTATGCGAACCCCTCTCGGACTAAATCAATCGTGACGTGAAAAGATTATCCAATTTCTGTAAGGAACTCGGGAGCTACGCCTTTCTCCTATCGAACTTTTACAAAATTCCCTAGAAGTGAGCGACTTATTCAATTATTCAAATCGAGGATACGCATTCGGCCTTGGTCGTGCCCGCATTTACCGTGTTATTCAGGAGGAAAACTGGGATCGAATCGGCAAGCAAAAAAACACGTTTTTGGTTTGCAAATTAACCGGTTTTCATAACATTGTGATGAACCATCCATGAGTGCGAGGATTTCCCAGATATCAACGAGCGTTTTATATTTTTCATTTTACGAAGGAGTTAAGACTGAGCTATGAGCTGTGTTTGTGAGATGTGGTTTAGAGTTGGGTTTGCACTCGCAAGTTGAGCTCGTGGGTTGAGGTCGCTAGTTGAGTTTGTACGTTGATTTAGTGGATTGGGTTTATGGGTTGACTTCGTGGGCTGAGTTGATGGGTTGAATTTGTCGGTTAAGTTGCTGAGTTGAGTTTGTTAGTTAAATTTGAGGGTTGGGTTTGTGGGTTGAGTTGATGGATTCTGAGTTTGGGAGTATTTGAGAGTGGACTTTGAGAGTTGAGTTCGTATGTTGAGTTTGTGGATTAAATTTGTGGGTTGGGTTGATGGGTTGTGTTTGAGAGTTGACTTTGTGGGCTGAGTTAGTGAGTTGAGCTTGTGGGTGGAGTTTGGGAATTGAATTTGTAGGTTTAGTTGGTAGGTTGAGTTTGTGATTCAAGTTGGAGAGTATAGTTTAGGAGATGACTTTGCGGCTTGGGTTTGAGATTTGAATTTGTTAGTTGAGTTGGTGGGTTTGTGGTTAGAGTTTGTGTCAACGGACTCGTCGGTTGCTGCCGATTTTTACTGCCATATTTACAGAGTGAATGGGAGTACCAATTAGAATCGCCCAAAAATCGAGAATCGGAACGGAGCTTCAGAAAAAACTCTTACTCATACACATTTACTCAGAATCACTTCCCGAACAAGTGCCTGTGTGTCCGTCTGTTCGTCTGTGGTCATTTACAAAAATAACCATAGCTCCCTCAATTCTCAACCTTTTTTCAAATATTTAATATTTGTATCGGCAAGGTTCAGGGGGCTCTGGTATCCCAGGCATTTGTGGTATCCATGGCTACTGCCGTTTCTTTGTCAATGGCTGTTTCGATGGCTGAAGCCTGTTTTCATGGCTAAGCTGCGTTCGTAGGGTATTTCAATGGCAACGACAGTTCCCAAAGTTAAGCAAATCGTGTTCCACAAACTGGAGCGTTTATCATCTTCCTAATATTTGGCGATAATTCACCCGAAACAAATCGAGCTGTACCGGCCTCAAAATCGGCAAAAAAATCCTCTCTTATTTTTCCACCGATCTGCTCGCTGATGCGGCTAATCCAGCTCGACCCTTAGGAACCAGCAGCGAAAAAAAGGGTTGAAGTGTCAGAAACACGATCGTCTAGGTATAGGGCGTGGGTAAAAGCCTCGTATAAAAAGGGGCTAACCGATGCTGATACCAGGAAAGCGGAAAAAATGATCACCTCCGTCGCAAAATGAGAGGCGCACGATATAAATCTCGCACAAGCGTTTGGATTAGCACTTCGAGAATTATGTGGACATTTTCACGACAGAAGGAACTGGAGCAGAAAGAGATTAGAAATTCGGAAAGGCGGCCACAAGTGGGAGGGGGCTGTCCTATAGCAAAGGAGACTTGAAATTATTGGTTCGGTTAACTTTGTTTTAGGAAAGAGAGAAATGAGAAGAAATTAAGTTGCTTCTCTCTGGTACCTGGAGATACTGGGCCCCAACACAGGTCAAGGTAGATTTTTTGCCGTTTTTCCAACTCAATTTTGGGAGAAACCTTTTCGAATCAAATTGAGCACTCTTCAAGCTAAATCTGTTTTGGAAAATTTAATTTGGAAAGTTATGGATTAATTTTGAAAAATTCTGAAATTGATTTGGTGAAATCTTGAATGACATATTTTCGAAATTTTAAACTCGACTTAGAAATGCTACACGTGTAATTTAATTAAGTAGTTCAATTGTTCGTATTCGTACATAAGTTTAGATCCCTGGGAGCAATGGTAGCCCGAGAAATATTTTTCAACCATCTTTGACATCATACGACCCTATCAACGTTTTTGCTGTCGAAGGAACCTTTTCGATGGGCAATACCTCAAATTAGCAGTAATGAGGTCCTCGATTATTTGCCATTCAAAATTCTTCAATTACGAGCTCTGATTTATGTGATCAAAACGTAATCTGCATGTCCCACGCTCTTAACGCTCATAATCCAGCAGTGGACTTAGGACGGCTCTCGTAAAATAACGGAACTCTCCATTTTGACTTGAATTCAATGGTAAACATTGATCAAATTGATTTCGCAGCCAAATAAGAATAGCGACTGGTACCTTATGTACGATGTACCTACACGTACAAAATAGGCACGAAATTTTCGAATGAGAAAGTGCACCAGTGTTGCGCACATAACACACAATACTTCAATATTATGGCTCCGTGAATTTTTTTAACCAAAGCAATTCGATTTTGACTAATTTGAAGGCTGTTTGTATAACAAATGTCAAGAAACTAACTCAAATTTGGAAACTCGCCTAAAATCAAAATACGTCAAGTTATCGGGATATAAAAATATCCACGTATTCTGCAAGGTAAATCAACGATTTTTTGACCAGGAGCGTCCAAATCGATTCATTTTTGTGGCCGAAGAAAAATACAAAACACTAAAAGTACTAATATTTTAGAAGCACAGTGAGTAATTCGAATTCCGGTTCAGTAGGGAGATAGGTCTTACTGACCAACATCCTAGATCAAGAAATTTTAATTGAGGGACCTATGGCCGTTTTGTGACTGACCACAGACGGTCACGCTGATACTTGTTCAGGAAGCGATTCTGAGTAAAAGCGTACAGGTAACGTTTTTCCAATTTTCGATTTTTCCGATTTTTTATTTTAAGACGATCACAATACTTCCATTTACTTCGTAAATATGGAAGTAAAAAGTGATGAATAAAAATACAGAAACCTACGAACGGAATCATATACAACTGCACTACCTTCCTGTCTACAAGTAGGTAAACAACTCACTGATCAAGACCAAAGGTAGGAGTGTGATATCGAGTTGAGAAGAAGACCAAAATAGGCTCACCTGTAAATGAAAAGACAAAAACATTTTCAAATCATGGCTTGAACCCATACTGCCGACGTTCTACATTCCTATAACCAGTGGTGCGGTAGATAACATACAATATATAGATATATATTTTGATACGAGCATTTTTGACACAATTTGATTACCTATGTTTTGACTGCTTTTTAGTTCAAAAATATCAACAAACTCACTGTACAGATTTTAAAACTTGCCTAAAATACAAATACGCCAAGCTGTCCTAATATAAAAAGTATCAACATATTCTACAAGGTGAAACAAAGATTTGAAGACCAAGGACGCTCGAATCGGTTCATTTTTGTAGCCGGAAAAGGATAAAATAGAAAACGCTAGAAATAAAAATATATCGGAAGTACCGTGAGTTATTCAAATTCCAATTAAACAGGGTGTTAGGTCTCGCCTTTGAAAAAAGGCTGAGAATTGCGGGAGCAATGGCCATTTTTGTAAATGACCACAGGCGGACACACGGACACACAGGCACTTGTTCGGGAAGTGATTCTGAGTAAATTTGTATAAGTAAAAGTTTTTTCTGAAGCTCCGTTCCGATTCTCGATTTTTGGACGATGACAATACTTCCATTTACTCGCACATATGGATTTTTCAAACCCGATCGGTACATTATCAAATTTTTCTATGCTAATAATTCACAGTATCACAGTATTCACGAATCCTTTTACTTATAAGTAAAATGTATACATAGTTAAAATTTGAATAATACTGTAATCGACCCGGTTCTATGAACAAAAAAGGGGAGTTGAGCCCCTTTATAATGGTCGGTAGTCCCCTGATTGGATAGTAGAATTCATTGGAATGATTGGAAATAGAAAGTGATTCCGGTAATCAGTGATACCAATCCTTCGCCGTAATATAGGTAAATGGATTTCGAAGGCTTGCACAAACAAAAGCATCATGTACAGAGGATGTGCAAGGGTCGTGTAAATATTTGTACGGGTATATTTGACCGGTGGAAATAACCTCGCGCTTCTGCATTTTCACATCTCGAAATTGGAAATTGAAACCTTGGTTAGCGAGCAAATAGCACTATACTGCCAAGCGTGTTTTGTACCAAAGCTGCGAGTTTTTTTAGTGAATTGAACTGCACGACCGTTCTTTTCAATTCAACGTTCACTCTTCAATAATGCAGTTAGTTCAGTTCAGATAAAACTGATCAGCTAAGCATCAAAAACGAAACGATGACCTACCATGGGCTCAAACAATGAAGTGGAATAATAGGTTCGCACCTTGCCTCAAATGAATCTCACTAGGGCTGATAGATCGGCTGGTTCATAATCAAATTGTTCCGTCGCAATTGATCCGTACCCGAATTTCAACTTCCCATAATGTGTGATGATCACAGATTTTTCCAGCGAGATAGATTCCAATGTCTACAACTTATAGTTGTATTCAATCTAGGGCTGGTTCAAGATTTTGTACAACTTTGCCCTCTACTTCTGGAGAGTATATTCATTGTAGTCTAGTTTTAATTACGCATTTGGACAAAAATAAAGAGCCTAATTCCTTATTACATCCAAACTCTTACGGGAAGTTCTAGAATTCCAACTGCTCGTTCAAAACTTGGTCTCCATCTTAGCAAAAGGCAGAAGTTGTTTAATATAGCAGTTGCCCGAAGACTCAAAGCGTCCAAATAGGCTCGGAGAGTGAACTGAATCCGTCGCCTTGAAACTTCTTTGGGAGGATTGCTGATGAAAAGTAGAGGTAGGGAATAGTTCTGGGTAAGGAAAGGGCTGAAATGAACATGAACTGAATATTGAAGCCTATCCATATTAACTACCTTTTTCAGGTATCTACCGAGAGGTAAGAATGGGTATTAATTTTTACTTCCATATTTACAGAGTACGAGTAAATAGAAGTATTGTAATGATCCTAAAATCGAGAATCGGAACGGAGATTCAGAAAAAACTTTTTCTCATAAGCATTTACTCAGAATCACTTCCCGAACAAGTGTCTGTGTGCCTGTGTGACCGTCTGTCCGTCTGTCTTTCGATTCAGATTAACTTCCAGTTTTCGCCCATGGGACCGTCCACTCCAAAGATCCCACATCACTGTTATTTCAAACGACACCATGTGTGTGGATGTGTGAGACGTTCTAGTAAGTCTGTGTCATTACTTGATAACTTATCTCATATCTCCACCCTGCAAGTCCCTCAAAACCGAGGAAATTGACTAAATGATGCTACCCAACTTCTTGAATTAGGAGCTCCAAAAGCAAAGACAACTATGATTACCCTTCTAACTTTGACCTAATCAGTTTCAAGGATAAGTGCCTCCTCCAACTATGACTTCATCATATTGTTACCGGTTCCTTGAAAATCGTCCAACTATCTTCGAAACTAAGAAAACCTCATGAACCTGGTCGATCAGAGAAGGGTCACCGGCTGAAACTTGAGCAAACTTGGTCGATTAAATTATGTATCAGGACCGTTAATGCAGGAGCGTGCTTGCGGTTTTGAGCTCCTCTCCTGGCACTCAAGAGGAACGTGAGAATCCCCAAGCGGAGCCCACCTGTTGACCCTACGTCTGCGATGCCGGGGATCCTGACGAATTCTAAATAAATCTCAAGTTACTCAACTTCGTATATATGCGTTCTAATCTCCAAAAACAAGCGATCCCTCACGCGGTAGTAATTCCGATTAGAAAAGTACTCACGTTTACTTGGTTAAAAGGGTTGCAGTTTGATGTTTCATGGGTGCAAATGGAAAATTTCAGAAGATATATCGCTCAAAGTGAATATTAGAAAAATACGTGAAAGGGAGGTACCATAAAAATGGGAATGCTCAGTTCTTTCATTGATTTTCAAAAATTAAAATGTTCATTTTTATCTTTCACCATCGCGGTCTTTCCAGCTCATCATTAAACATTGCTGTTTTTCTCGCCTAGAAACAATTTCTTGATACAGCTAGCGCTCGACACTTTTATCAGAATTATACGAACTTCCTGCAAAATTGAAAGAATGAGCGGAACTGTCAAGCAATTATCATTGTCTCGACTTCCTTTTCAGACCCACTGGAAATCCCGAGGCGTCAGAAATATTGAATAACAGGGTATCTATATTCCGTCCTTTTTTCCAGAGAGCGAAGCTCATTTCCTCTTTCTGTCGTCTCCTTTACTGATGGGAGCTATTTCTCTCGAATCTTTTCACAAGCACCTCGGTCGTCCTTCGGCCGTTTATTAACAGGGCCACCTCACTTGCCAAGTGGATGACGGAAATGAATTATTCAGTCGGCCAAGAGAGCAACCTTCGTTCAAAGGGCAGCCCTTCCAGCTACTTGTTAGATACACGTTGCTAGATTGTTTTCCTTGTGATCTTTGATTTTCATGAGGTCTACCCGCATTTTCGAGCCTGAGGCGTCGTATGCGACCGTATATGTGGTGTTTTTCTTATTCGAGCTTTTCTTCAGAAGAAACACGGTTCAGAGCATTGCCGGTATCGTACAAAAGCGACGTAGGTACTTACCTCCAGATCGGGGATTATAGAGAGTTTCAGCAACTTTTATGATTTTTTCAATACATGATTCTACCCGACGCTCTAAAAGATATAAGCCTGGATAAAAATCCAGGCCTGGATAAAAAAACCCTGGATAAGCCTGGATAAAAATCCATAAAATATCTCCCAATAATTAAATGCTTTCTATAACGTTTGTCGCCTCCGAATGATTTCGTGGCCTTCCCTCTCCCTCAACCTCCCCAATATTCAACAATTCATGGTACTTAAAATCAGCCAATACTTCGGTGTACTTTTCAAAAAGTAGGTACATACCAAGAAATACGAAAATTCCCTGAAAAAGTATGAGTAGGAAAAAACCGAGGCATAAATTTGAGACATAAAAAAAATCTCCTTTTATCACCGATCTCTTCTCTATCAAACTTTATACCTATATTAATAAAAAACAATTCTATTTTGCGCAAAACCGAGTGAAGAGCTCCACGGAATATTTTAGAAATATCGGCATTTTTTTCAACTTGCTCAATTGAGATAAAGAGAACAGAATTTAATCTTTTGAAATCCATTAGCCGGCCCCTTTATTTAATGTTACCACCCAAACCAATTAGCGGCCGCTACTGGTCAGGAATGAGACGATCTTCGCTTCCTCTCTCTTTCTGAAGCAAAAGCAGGCGAATTGATGAAGCAGAATAAGCTGGAAAGTATTGATTTCCCATTAGAACCAGCAGTTCGTTACTGCACGCTGGCATTAGTAGTCGCAACAAGGCGATGACCAACAGCTTTTCCCCGGCTTTAATCAGCAGATTGCCGGGCTGTAAATCAAGCTGATCGGTGTTTTCGGCGAGTCAGTTCAGGTCAATTGCGGAGCGCTGGAAATTCGCCATATGCGGTGCTAGACTATTTAATTTTGCTTCAGGTGTGGGAAACTAACTTCCTATTTTCCTCTTCAAACATGGCTAAGGTGACCAGACGTCCCGCGTTGGGCGGGATAGTCCCGATTTGAAGGGATGTGTCCCGGTGTCCCCACGATCTCGTAGGGGACGGCCAAATGTCCCGCTTCAAGTGAAAAGCATGCTTTGGGAGGGCATCCTCAAAAAGAATTATTTACCTACCTACCTATGTAAGTACGAGGTACCTACTCGATGACCGCTAGATCAAGTGTTGCCAACTCGTGGCCTTGCTTTCCCTCTGTCGAGCACCGAAAAAACCTCTGAATTCGACTAAAAACCTTTGACTTTCAAAAAGTTATGTTCTTACCTCCAACATTAAAAAATGCGAACATAAAATGATCAAATTCAACTTCGAGTTCAAACTCAACATCGAGATCAAAGTCAACTTCGAGATCAAAGTCAACTTCGAGTTCAAACTCAACTTCGAGATCAAAGTCAACTTCGAGTTCAAACTCAACTTCGAGATCAAACTCAACTTCGAGATCAAAGTCAACTTCGAGATCAAAGTCAACTTCGAGTTCAAACGCAACTTTGAGATCAAAGTCAACTTCGAGTTCAAACTCAACTTCGAGATCAAAGTCAACTTCGAGTTCAAACTCAACTTCGAGATCAAACGCAACTTTGAGATCAAAGTCAACTTCGAGTTCAAAGTCAACTTCGAGATCAAAGTCAACTTCGAGTTCAAACTCAACTCCGAATCCAAACTCAACTTCGAGATCAAAAACAACTTCGAGTTCAAAGTCAACTTCAAGTTCAAACTCAACTTCGAGTTCAAAGTCAACTTCGAGATCAAAGTCAACTTCGAGATCAACATCAACTTCGAGTTCAAACTCAACTTCGAGATCAAACTCAATTTCGGGATCAATGTCAACTTCTTGTTCAAAGTCGACTCTGAGTTCAGTTGTGGTTCCTACCTAGTCTGTGTCTTTTTTTTATTGATTCGTTATAATTTAATACACGTGAAATTCATTTTTATACCAACTTTGATTTACCTATATACCTATTATAAATACAAATATATACCTGTACCTATCGTTCATTTCATAGCGTCCCGCTTTTGAATTTTGGATATCTGGTCACCTTAAACATGGCGTGTGGCTATAGTGGAACAACAGCGAAACCCCATCCAGCAGCAGCTGTTCTTAGGGAAAAAAACATTCAATTTTCTTAGTTTTCGTCTGCGTTTCACTTGAAGGAACAAGTTTAACCTGATGGGAAGATGAAAGCCGATCGAGTTTCCAAAAAGAGCAAACTTTTTTTGTCGAAATGATGAGAACACGGTCGAAAAGGGATAGAAACAAGGGGCGGACTTGTATCTATCGCTAGCACGCATGAGAGATTGTGAGAGAAACAAAAAATTTCTTCTTTCGAATGGTCAATAAAATGAACATTTTATGATTTCCCACCTACTCAATGTTTATGTATGCCATACTGAAAATGTCTACTCATATGAGGACGTGAGGAAAATGAGGACTCCTATCCTCAAGATTAGATAGCTATCAAGGTGTAATTCAATTCGGTAGGTAAATGTTCGAGCCGAGGTACACGGGAAATCAGGCCTAACGGGAGTAAAACTGATAGCCGTTGGCGATTCCCTAGTAGGTACACTTAACCGAAGGGTGCTGAAGAAAACTGGCTGCCAGATGCTGTGTATTGCTGGGAGCACGGGGTGCTGTAACGTTGGATCTAGGGCTGACTTTCGAGCGATAGAAGCTGATCACAGTAAAGTGGAGCCACTTTTTTCCGGCTTTTACCTCGGGTGGCAAAGTGACAGCTGCCCTTCGGTCCAATGATCTACGCCCTTCCGCCAACGTCCGAAAAGGTTGACTCTTGGGTTGGCGTTGGAGTTAAAAGCACTCGCAGTCGATGTGTTGCAAAAAGGTTTGGCCTAAGAAGGAACTCTGTTGCTCATAATTTTTGCTCTTGAATTTTCTTCTACTGGTTCCGACACGGCCGCTACATTACTGATAAGGGTGCCGTATCCATTTATTTAATTAAAAAAATCATGTACCAGGATTTTATTTGAAGAGGTGAGAATCCAAAAATTTCGATTTGAAACTGTTGCACTAGCAACAGCAACGGAGTAGGGAACAGCTCCGTGGCACCAATAATGTTCCATATTATGGAAAGTCATGTACCTTGGGACCGTTTTTAATTCCATATTTACAGAGTAAATGGAAGTATTGGAATCGCCCTAAAATCGAGAATCGGAACGGAGCTTCAGAAAAAACTTTTTCTTATACACATTTACTCAGAATCACGTCCTGAACAAGTGTGGGTGTGTCCGTCTGTGGTCTTTTACAAAAATGGCCATAGCTCCCTCAATTCTCAACCTTTTTACTTCCATATTTACAGAGTAAATGGAAGTATTGTGATCGTCCTAAAATCGAGAATCGGAACGGAGCTTCAGAAAAAACTTTTTCTTATACACATTTACTCAGAATCACTTCCTGAACAAGTGTCTGTGTGTCCGTGTGTCCGTGTGTCTGTGTGTCCGTCTGTCCGTCTGTCCGTCTGTGGTCATTTACAAAAATGGCCATAACTCCCTCATTTCTCAACCTTTTTTCAAATTTCTTGAACTGAAATGTTTGTCTCGGCAAGACCTAACACCCTGTTCAATCGGAATTTGGATAACGCACAGTACTTCCGAGATATTTGCATTTTTAGTGTTTTCTATTTTATTTTTTTCCGGCCGCAAAAATGAACCGATTTGAGCGTTCTTGGTCTCAAAATCTTCGTTTTACCTTGCTGAATATGTGGATATTTTTTACATTCCGAAAATGTGGCGTTTTTTCATTTTGGGCGAATTTCAAAATTTTAATACTGAATTTTTTGATATTTTTGACCTAAACACTTTCAAAAGCAGTCAAAATATGATCAAATTGTGTCACAATTTTACGTTTCAAAATATGGAAGTATTGTGTGTTATCTACGCACCACTGTTTCAAATATCTTGAACTGAAACGTTTGTCTCGGCAAGACCGAACACTCTGTTCTTGAACTTTGATTGAAATCGAAATTTGGATAACGCACAGTACTTCCGATATAATTGAGTTTTTAGTGTTTTCTATTTTATTTTTTTCCGGCTACAAAAATTGACCGATTTGAGCGTTCTTGGTCTTAAAATCTTCGTTTTACCTTGCAAAATATGTGGATATTTTTACTTCCATATTTACAGAGTAAATAGAAGTATTGGAATCGTCCTAAAATCGAGAATCGGAACGGAGCTTCAGAAAAAACTTTTTCTTATACACATTTACTCAGAATCACGTCCTGAACAAGTGTCTGTGTGTCCGTCTGTGGTCATTTACAAAAAATGGGCATAACTCCCTCATTTCTCAACCTTTTTTCAAATTTCTTGAACTGTCTCGGCAAGACCTAACAAACCGTTTAATCGGAATTTGGATAACGCACAGTACTCCCGATATATTTGCATTTCTAGTGTTTTCTATTTTATTTTTTTTCCGGCCACAAAAATTAACAGATTTGAGCGTTCTTGGTCTTAAAAGCTTTGTTTTACCTCTGCAGAATATGTGGATATTTTTTATATTCCAATAATGTATTGTATTTTATATTATACAATATTAATGTATTGTATTTTTATTTTTAAAATTTTAATAGTGAATTTTTTGATATTTTCTGCCTAAACACCCTTAAAAGCAGTCAAAATATGATCAAATCGTGTCACAATTTTACGTTTCAAAATATGGAAGTATTGCGTGTTATCTACGCACTCTGATCCCCCTCGTGGAAACAAAAAAGACGAGCAAGCGGCGGATTTTTTCGAAAAATTTTCCGTATGATCTTCCATTAAGGAAGTGCCTGAGCAAGCGGTGCTGATAAAGGGGAATGACGTTTAGGTGTTCTGATGGTAGTAGTCGATAGAAGGGTGCGTATGGAGCCGGTAAGAGGTGGGAAAGGGTTCGATTGATCCTGGTTTAATGGAATTCCCCGAAGCTTATCCGCATTTGCGTTCTGCCGTGGGTGAGACCAGAGTATTTCACTTCTCCTTAACGTTTAGGATCAAGCAGGATCGGAGAAGAGTATCTGTTGACTGAGACCACAATCCAAATTGCCAGTGTAGGGATTTGTGATGAAGCTTAAATTTATTTCGTTACGTTTGCTCGGATTATTGGAAATGAAATGCCAACCCTTTGAGATAGGTATAAATGATTCAATGTCTGATGCATATTCAATGTTGTAAATATCTTTAGTTACTTTGTTCCTCATTTAGAATGACCTTCCTCAGAGCCTGCGGGTGGATAAGATAAGATACAGGCAATTTGGAGGACCAAAAATCGATTTTTATTCAAGGAATCACAACAATCGCAGTCTGTCGTCGCACTGAATATATTCAGGGCGTATGCTCATAACGCACAACTTCAGGGGTTCTGCAAGGCTCGCGTCTCGAGCGCTTTCGGCTTGGCATCTTAGCATGGCATCTTAGCAGCTGGAAATTCGCCCTGCTGAGTGCTGAGATATGTCATATGTGGGGCCTTTGACTTGAGGGTTTGCATTAGCTAGAATAATCAGCAGGAATAATTAAAATATAATAAAATAATTTTTAAAAGGTATGTACCTACCGAATCCGCTACTGTAGCAAAAATGGTTCTCCGTCTCGCTGTATAAATGGGTGATGTCGAAAGAAAACCTGAGTGATCCGATACAGAAAAACGAACGATGATTTATCAAGGAAAGAAAGGCCACCAATTTCTATGTCGAAGAAAGACGATAAATCGTACACTGTCTAGCAGCTCTCGATCAGTAATTCTTGCGGTTGAGTTGGAAAAATATTTTTCCATCAGCAAACTCAAGGAATCTAGGTGTTTGTCATGTTCGAAGTATTATTTTCATAACACTGCTGAGCAAGTGTCCCTTCATAATCCGTTTTTTCAGAGATCGGTGCTCTCCGTCACAATTCGTAATTTAAAAATAATTTACAATTATTGTAACCGTTCCAAGCTGCCCAACGTGCAACTGGATGCGGCCACTTCCATTCAGCTGGTGTTTCCATGTTTGTAAATGCCAGACATGCAAAAGCAGAGGGAGAGGGAAAAGCTCGAGATGAGAAACGTGATTTCATAACTAGAATGAGAAATTGATGTCTGGCAGGCCCTCGGGAAAGTGATTGGTCCAGTATAAGTTCCATCATCCTCGTCCCTTGAACTTTTCCTTGGAAAAGGAAAAATTCGTTCCAACATGGCCATCATGGAAGGGCGAAGAGAAGAAGACAAAATGGAACTTGGCGCATTAGTCCTTCTTTGGTATTCAATTAGGAGAGCCCCATCTGAGATTGGCCTCGTTCCTCGATGGAAAGAACTGAGAAAAGGAAGTTATTGAACTATTTTACATTGTTATCACTCTTCGGCTGAAAAAGGATTCGGTTAAGCCTCCGGAAGGGAAAAGTTTGGAGTGAAACAATGAAGTTTCCACCGCCTTATTATTGCCAATCATCTTCCGGCATAAGACTCTGCAAAATACGAGGTTATGATACGAACTCTCAAAATTGTTAGTTTCCCTTTCAGGTATATTTTTGCGCTTCAAGCCTGTTCTTGAAGATTAGAGATCGATCTGACATTTTACAAGGGTTTTCAACGCTATAGATAGGTAACTAACAGGAGATTTTCATCAAATTCCTCTATAAGATTGATTGGAAAATCAGCCGCTTCAATTCTGTGAGAATTTTTCTCGATGGAAAAGCAGTGGACTTAACGTGAAAAAACATTTGAAAATTCTCCGCGAAACACACCATGGTTGAATTTACCGGGTTCGTTCTTTCTCCGTGGAACAACACCGCGAAGTGGTTCATTTAATGCCGTCTCGCAGCAGTGAATTACCGCATAGAGACAAAACTCTTCCAATTTTCAATTTCTTCAAGAGCTCTTTTGTTCCTCGACTGGAAGAAGAATGGAGTCTACTAGGACTTAGTTCGCTCTTGTTGTTGCGGAGAGAGGACCGACGAAGAGAAAAACGGATATTTTCGCGGCTTGTTGTGATTAGCGCTGAAGGAAAACTTCTCTCGCTTCCTGTCAAGTCGAGGAAAATGGAAGTCTTTGTTATTCAGTTGGTAGAAGGTGGAGGGTCCGCTGTAATCAGCGCGATGGAAATCGATCCGAACATAATCAGCTCAACTGCGATGATGGGTTCCCATTGGAACGGCAGATCGTTCCCATTAAAATGCTCAACGCATAACTTCTACACATTTCAATAATTTGCAAACAAAAAGCAACAAAAAATTGATAATTTACTAGAAAGACAATGGGGTAGAATACGTGGGTAAGAACTTATACTTTTTGACCCCAAATCGATTTCGCGCCCTCCAAAAATATGCAGTATCTGATTGGTAGCTAGAAATTTTCAACTCTGTAAACCATTGGGTACCTACTAATAATTTAGCCGGAAAACGAAAAAATTAGTTCAGCTGTCAAGGGCCTCATAAAGCTAATCTCTCGCTCGTTTTTCATGGGTACAAGCGAGGTCCAACTCTTCCTGCCACCAGCTTCTTCTCCTTTTTTCACCTTCATCAGTTCATTTCCGTCCTTGCATTACGCTTAGGAAGTTTTTCCAGCGTCAGAATTCTTTTTCGGAATGTGAAGTGCATAAACTTGGCCCAAAAAATTTAATTTTTGGCGTGGTTTTGTGGCTGGTTGGACTGACAGTTATCGTGGACGGTATAACGGCTAATGGATCTTCGCGAGGGATTTCGAGCGCTCTCGGCCAGGTGGCCCTCATCATGACTCTGAGTCTGGGGCTATTTTTAAATTTTTTTTTTTGTAATAATTTCTCTCGCTTGTCATCCAAAGAAACAATTGAACTCCCTATGATCCTATTAAGCAAATATTTTTGCCAATACTTCCTAAATAAACTACATAACGATTTCCATTTACTGGCGGCTATCCTTCATAATTGATCTGTATAAATAAATGAACTCAGAGGTTTGCCTCCATGACAAAACGTGGAATTATTCGGTTTTCCATTTTTGCCGAGTAGAAAAAGATTTTTGCCAAAGAAAGGAGGTAAAAGTCGTGTGGCATACTTGGCAGACCATAATCGACATGTTCTCGCCAGTTTCTTCCTTGATGGGTTTTTACTCTCTAGTAATTACGCTTTTCGAAGCGGTTTGTCCCAAGTTGGCCACTGCCCGGATTAGAATTTTCACCGCCTCGCTGTGTGATATCATGTGTCTGCAAAAAAACCGGGCTTAAAGTGCTCCGCTAATGAACGTGCGGTGGCGTTGCGGCCTTCAAAACACATACGAGAGCTTTTGAATTTTCCTGTTCTTCTCATCAGGACCTCTTTGCAGGTGGCAGTCCAATCAAACGTCAACGCGAAAGCAAAATCCTCGCCTCAAAATGTGATGTTTGCCATGGGAAGGAATGATAAACCCACAAATCCTCACAAGTTTGAAGCCAGCCTTGGAGTACAAACGAATCAAGTTGATTTTATTTTGTCTGCATTTTGAATTTTTCTTTGTTTTCTTGTGGGATGTGAAGTTAACATGGTTTTATAATAATTAAAATAGTAATTAAAATAAAGTAAATATAGTAATTATTACTCCCATATATACAGAGTAGGTAAATGGAAATATTGTAATCGTCCTAAACTCAGAATCACTTCCCGAACAAGTGCTTTGTGTCCGTGTGTCCGTCTGCCTGTCTGTGGTCGTTTACAACCAGTGGTGCGTAGATAACACACAATACTTCCATATTATGAAACACAAAATGGTGACAAAATTTGATCATATTTTGACTGTTTTTAATGGTGCTTAGGTCAAAAATATCAAAAGATTCACTATGCAAATTTTAATATTCGCCCAAAATAAAAGTACGCCACATTATCGGAATTTAAAAGATATCCTGCAATTCACATATTCTGCAAGGTAAAACAAAGATTTTAAGACCAAGAACGCTCAAATCGGTTCATTGTTGTAGCCGGAAAAAAATAAAATAGAAAACACTGAAAATGCAAATATCTTTCCAAAACAAATCACATCGACGCATTCAATTATTCGATAAGCTCTTACCCGCGTCAGTCAACTTGGCGTGTCCAGTTTTAGGCTCTGTCAAGATAATACGATTTTCTCCAGGGGATGGAAATGCCAAGTTTGTCAAAAAAGGCGGTTTTTGAAGGGGATAATAACCCTCATCACTTTGATTACTTTAGGCTGCCAGGGTCGTTTTAGAATCCCGTTCCCCATAATGAAAATACTTTGACGCGGTAGCTCTTCCAGTTTTATCGTTACGTAAAGTCATCCGGGAAAAATGTCACGTCAGATTCCCTAACAAAGTGAGATGGTGAAAATCCCTTGAAGCGTTTCCCTAATCCCGTCGAGGGGACGATGTCATCGAATATTATTTCGAAATATTATTTCGCCGCATTCAACGGACCATCAAACGATTTGTCTTTGCTTTGAGCGAAAACCGTCGTGAGTCGATTAATTGGAAGTTTATTGAAGTTATAGATTAAATGCTGACTAATTACGTTGCTTTTGTTTGGTAGAGCGGAGGTCAAATTTTTAGAAAAGTTAAAAAATTGCTGCAAGTTGATCTTTGAAAGATGGAATTCTTCGGATACCTAATCGGTAAAATTGATGGAGGATAGACATCCTTTTTTGGGCTCGACCTCGAATATTGACCGAGCTAACATCAATCAGATCGGACAACTTTGCAGATGTGAGGGCACATGCATCCTCGGCCTGCCATCCTAGCACATGGAGGCCATCAGCTAAATGAAAAAGCCACCTCAGCAGAAAAACTGCTTCCCTGGACCACCTGGGATTCGCCGACTTGGTCAAGCGTGCTTCGTATGTCGACTGGCGAACAATGTACCATGTTCCAGCTATTTTCTGTTCGGTTAGCGCAATTGGCCGAGCGCAGGTTCTCAGGCAGGCCCCTCCCTCGAGAGGATTGTCCTTTCCAGCCTCGGGAGCTTCTCATCCAATTAACATAAATTTCCTAGGGCCATTTCAACGTAGAAACAATTCAAGGGATTGGATTTACGTGATCTGGTTTGATCAAAATCAATCGTGAAGTGCACCTGTACAATAGCCATTGACTCTTATTGAGATGCAAATCGCAAATTCCGGGATTGAGTGCCGTCGAACTGTTCGGGCGATTCGCGGGTGAAATTTCCCTGTCTTCTCAATTGCATCGATAAATTTTGGCGCAGATTAACGTAAAAGTGAACAACCAGATAACACCCAATTCTTCCATATTTTAAAACGTAAAAGTGTCACACGATTTGATCATATTTTTGACTGCTTTTGAGGGCGTTTAGGCCAAAAATATGGAAGTATAAATATTGAAAAACTCACTATGCTAATTTTAACTCGCCCAAAACAAGAATATGCCAAGTTATCGGACGATAAAATATACCCACATATTCTGCAAGGTAAAACAAAGATTTTAAGACCAAGAACGCTTAAACCGGTTCATTTTTGTGGCCGGAAAAATTAAAATAGAAAACACTAAAAATTCAAATATATGGGAAGTACTGCGAGTTATTCAAATTCCGATTAAACAGGTCTTGCCGAGACAAACATTTCAGTTTAAGAAATTTGAAAAAAGGTTGAGAATTGAGGGAGCTATGTTCATTTTTGTAAATGACCACAGACGGACACACGGACAAGAAGGAAAGGACACACGGATAAGAAAAAGTTTTTCAGATTCTCCACTCCGATTCTCGATTTTAGGACGACTCCAATACTTCCATTTACACTGTAAATAACTATGGAAGTAAAAAGGCGACGTCAAACTTTTTTCCATTGTGGGGGGGAAGGGGGGTATAACTTCAAAAGACAAGAACAATTCTTTTGATCGTGGTTTCTATAGCAACAGCTCCTGTCTCCATAACAACGCGAACTCCCATGGCAACTTCAGTTCGACTGCAGGGGAATGAGCTGTCATGGAATCAAGTACTCGAGCTTACTCTTTTTACTCGAGTTCTGCTCAAAGCTCAAGCGGTAGGTAGGTCATTCAGAACATGACTTGACAAGTGGGTAAATAATTCCAACACCTATGAAACATTAATTTCTTTTTATCAGTCCATCCGGTGCATAGAAAATCGAGCCAGACTCCCAACATCATCTGGCTGGGAAGAGACAAGTAAATTAAATCGACTAGACGTTTGATTTACCTGGCAAACAGAGCACTGTACGTTATCTGGGCTTCATTTTCTCATTTATTCAGTTCTAATTTATTAGGTATGCCGTTACAGGCCGTTTAAAAGTATAGGAGCGCTCTTGGCCGTCCATTGAAATAATAATGATCCCCCGCCGGAGATGGCGCAGCTGAGCTTAACATTTCCATTGCCGAATTCACAAACCCCCATCTTAGCTCAGCAGGTCAATCGAAATTCCCTTTAACGGTTCGGCTTTTCCTCTAAAGCGAATTCCTTTTGGATTTAATTAAAATTAAACACCCTCCGCTGTGAAATCCCAAGCGCTCAAGACGTTTTCCGAGGTACGGAAGACTCGGTAAGATTCGATTAATCTTACTCGGGACGACTTTTGCAGATTGAATTTTCAAGCACATCAAAATGTCGTGTTAACGTTTGAAGAGACAATCGCCGAATGTAGTCCGAAGATGATACTTTCGATGAGAAAAGCGTTTCAAACTTGCATTTCAAGTTGATATGGAAAATGAGCTTCCTCAAGTTATAACAACAAAGTTGGTACGTAGGCGCACGATAGTAGCAGCAGCATCATCAATCAAGCAAGTTACCTAATCATCTATTGATGGAAAGTTGGAGTGGATCTGTATGTCTGCAAGTATGATCAGCTGATCAAGGGCTGAGTCAGACTAAAAACACTTGTCTGCTCCGCCGAGCTTTCGATGTCTTATAATATCTTCACCAGGGCCAAAAGCGCAATGTAGAAACGCGAGACCACAACAACAATAATAACAAACTAATCGACAAGGTAAATTCAGGAACAATCTTGGAGCCGGTTTTAAGCTGCAGAGCCATTTCTATGGATAGATCCATTTTCATCAACTAAAACAACATTTTTTTCAAAAATGGTTAATAACCAAAAGCCAACAAACACTACGTTACTATTGCAGGCGAAGATAGTTAATTTAGCATCAAGTTTTCCAGCATCACTTGAAAGAATAACAATGAAACAATAAAAAGGTACCTATTAAAATATTTTTAGGTAACAACCAGTCTAGTTAAAAAAATGTTTAAGACCAAACAACAAAACTAATGAACTAGAAAAAAGCTACATTATTTATTGAGTAGATGCTTCCTTGAAATGAATGGTGCTTAATTGGCATTTTTCCCAACACTTTCTGCCTTTATTCCAAGCTTGATATTGCATGATTTGAATTATCGAGAACCTGTCAGAAACTAGCCAATGATATACTTATTAAAATTTGTCGGCATAACTCGTTCCGTAGGTGCTCGAATAATGAGAAAATAAATGTCTCTATTTTCCCGATAAGCTCCCGGTAAAGATCGGCATAATCCCGAGCTCCGTTTTCAATATTCACCGGAGATGATCCTAATAATACGAACCGATCTTCAGAGGAATCTAATGCTCTGGTTTCTTTTGTCGTCGATCAGGTTTTATAGGGCTGGCATTTCCATTCAATATGAGAAATTCATATTGAAGAGCCGCCAGCTTATCCAATAATCAGGAAATCGAAGGAAGAATGAAGGGACTTCATTTCTAATTTTTTTATAATGGGATTCGATGCTCGCAGCGAATCAAGACTCAGCAATAATGGAGAATTATGAAGGGGGAATCTGGTTTTAACCAAAAAATTTGTCGCATCTTGTGGCAATTTAGAAGCGTTTTTTTCTCCAATATTTCCACATCAAGTAGAGCGAGAAATGAATCGATTGCAAAAAAATTGAAGTTTATAAAAGAAATTATTGTGATATGACCTTTAAATAACAACGTGATAAAGGCACGTAGAAACACAGAGCCAGAGAAGATATTATGATGTACCTAATTAATTTTAAAAATATGTTAAAAACTTTTTCCAAAACTCAAATAACGATTGGAACTCATCATCCACCCCCATTCTTGGCCTTTGAGTCAGAAAATCGTAACTTATAAGTTACGATCTGATAAATCAGATTCTCGTAAATTGTTATTGGCCTCGTGAGAAACATGTGAGTAACCAGCTCCCAGCTGACGATCAGCATGAAATTATTTTGAAGTTTCGTCATCTCGAACTCACCAATTTCAAACAGCTGAGCTGTTGACAAACGTTAGATAGGCACAAACGATAAATAGGTATAATATGAGTAAACTAAAGGGGCACCTGAACAGTATCAGTCGACATTCAGCCAAATGGTCCGAGGGACTGATCTGATCTGGCACCAACGTAATCTTTCATTTTCCCAGTTTCAAAAATTTGAAAAAATGTTAAGAATTAAGGGAGCTAGGCCGTTTTTGTAAGTGGCCACAGACCGACAGACGGAAACGCAGACACTCGTTCGGGAAGTGAATCAGAGCAAAAAAGTGTATACGTAAATTTTTTTTCAGAAGCTCCGTTCCAATTCTCGATTTTAGGGCGATAACAATAATCCCATTTACTTCGTAAATATGGAAACGTTGGTAAAAACACATAGTGAGCGAGTTTTATTGACACAATTACGTCTATACAACAGAGGCATCACTGGTTACGAAAAATAAAATCACATGAGTCAAATCACATTGTATAGGGTGTCCGACTATTGTGTCGAAACTAAACTCTAGCAGAAAAAAATATACTCCGACGCCGGGTAAAAACGCGTCCTTGAATGTAATGGAACTTCGAAAAAAAATTCCACACACCCCAACCCAGTGTACGCAGAGAAAAACGATTTTCTTCCTTACGGTCATCCGCCAAAATATGGGGGCGACACAAAGGCTAAGCCGGAAAGCAATAAACGTAGACAATGAAAGCGGTCGAATGAAATCGCCAGTCCATCTATGCGAGCTACTAAAACCGTACGAGAGATTCGTCATATTTTCGCAACGGAGCAGGTGCAAACAGCCGAGTTTAAATTATTATTGAAATTTGGTCAGCAAAATTGTAGACGTGCGAGTGAATTCATAACCAGCGGTGCTTAGATAACACGTAATACTTCTACGTCGACAGTGAAACTGAAAACCTCCTTGGGGAAATTGAGATTTTGAGCTTTCCTGGTAAAACAACTCTTTACTCATGTCCTAAAAAAATGAACTTGAAAATGGACTTTTCATCTGCTTGCGCAGAATCCAAAATGTCGAACCGATAAGGTACGCAGGTCCAGAATTCATCGCACAATCCCACCGGACTCAGTCAAGGATTGTCAGCTCATGTCAAGGCAAAGTTTCGCCACGACCGCTAACCTACGGGCATAGTTTCGAATAACGGCCGTCTCTGGGCCCCGACCAAAGTAGTGTCACTTGCCCCACTTGGTATCGCTTGTCGACTTGGTTTACCCCCACCTCATGGGCATTCTTAGAAATGTCAAACGAAGACTTTGAACCAAATTCGTCGCAGGTTTTGTTCTTTTCTGAAGCTAGTAAGACCGAATATTCGGGGGAAAATTTATTTTAAAAACAAAATAAACCAGTGGTGCGTAGATAACACACAATACTTCCATATTTTGAAACGTAAAATTGTGACACAATTTGATCATATTTTGACTGCTTTTAAGGGTGTTTAGGCCAAAAATATCAAAAAATTCACTATTAAAATTTTAAAATTCGCCCAAAATGAAAAAACGCTACATTTTCGGAATGTAAAAAATATCCACATATTCTGCAAGGTAAAACAAAGATTTTAAGACCAAGAACGCTCAAATCGGTTCATTTTTGCGGCCGGAAAAAAATAAAATGGAAAACACTGAAAATGCAAATATCTCGGAAGTACTGTGCGTTATCCAAATTCCGATTAAACAGGGTGTTAGGTCTTGCCGAGACAAACATTTCAGTTCAAGAAATTTGAAAAAAGGTTGAGAAATGAGGGAGTTATGGCCATTTTTGTAAATGACCACAGACGGACAGACGGACAGACGGACAGACGGACGTAACGGACGTAACGGACGTAACGGACACACAGACACTTGTTCAGGAAGTGATTCTGAGTAAATGTGTATAAGAAAAAGTTTTTTCTGAAGCTCCGTTCCGATTCTCCATTTTAGGACGATCACAATACTTCCATTTACTCCGTAAATATGGAAGTAAAAAGAGGTCCCACTCTGTTTAACCAAGATTCGAATTACTCACAGTACCTACCTAATTCTGAGATATCGGCACTTTTACCGTTTCTGGTTTTAGAAAAGTTTTAAAATTAGCGCAAAGAGTTTTTTTATATTTTTGACCAATTTTTCGAGGCTGAAAGTAGTCAGAATATAATCAAATTGCGTCAAAAATTTACGTAGGTACCAAAATATGAAGTATTGTGTGTTATCTCCGAACCACTGATTCGATCATGAGTCAGTTCAAAATGTTATTATGCATCGTTTTAATTTTTTCACTTTGTATGTATCGATGCACTCCGTGTTTTTCAAGCGTTTACCCGTTTTTCCGACGCTCTATTTCACTCCGTTCTTCGACACCGGTAATCGACAAACTAATCATTAACGAATCGGGATTAATTAGCGACCCATTTGCCTGTCGATTTGACTTCGTTCATTCATCAGCCACGAGGGTCGACCGCAATTACTCTTTTCATCAGTCCATCAGTTTTCCCACAATGTCGGCCCTCAGGCGCCTGCCAATTTTATTCGTCCGACTTAACCGCAACCCGTCGAGCCTTTTGTTGGAGTTTATAGCCTCCCAGTGTTGCGCCCTTCATTTTTGGGGTTGCCCATGGAAGAAAGCCAGTCAGGCGTAGATAACATGCTGTACTTCCATATTTTGATACGAAAAATTATACGTATTTTCAAGCTATGATTATCGTTGATGACCGCGAAAAATAAAATATAATAGAAAAAAGTAAAACTGTCAAAATACTTCGGAAATACCGTGAGGAATCGAAATTTCAGTTTGGACAGGGGATATTGCCGAGACAAAAATTGCAGGAAAATAATGACACTTTTTCAGGCAGCTGTTTCGCACACAAAAAAGGTGCATGAGAAAATGTTCTCTTAACCTACGATCTGATATTCAATTTTATGACAATAGAAATAGGCGCTTCCACTTCCAATAAATTTTTCATTTTATTTTTATCACCCCAGCATAAATATTGATCTTGTCCGACTGACCCGATTTTCAATTTTCGAACGACTTCCGCACACTTCGTAAATATGAAGTCGAAAGACCGGGTCTGCTATGGACTATTATTATGTCAACCGGTTTCACTGACAAAACTGACGTGGCTGAGGCCCAGTCCTTCGGTTACCGCACGCTCAACTTCCCAGCAAGTAGACCAGCCTGGGAATGACCTGATTCTACGCTTCACGATGAACTACAATCTTCTTTTTTACGAGCTTCTATTGTATTTTCACAATTAAAAATATTTTATGCAGGCATTTTTGAAATTGTTTGATAGATTATGGATTGAAATAATTTGAATTTTGGGGAGAATGATTAAATTTGCTCTTTCTGTTCAAGAGTGATAAACGTCAATCTAAAAATATTGGTACCTACTGCAATAATGCCCAATTTTACCAAACGTTAACATGTCACACATCTCCAGCAAAGTTACCACGATCAACTTAATTCTGAAATGTAGGTAAATAATGGAGACGTTGAACGTTTGGTGTTGGAATTTGAAAATGTTCAAGATCTTTATTCAACTTGATGTAGAAATCGCAGGTGAAAAAGAGAAACATTGTATCTCCATTTTGTTAAGACCGCCACAGTTTCTATGTCACCCTATGTAACATGTAACATGTAATGTTGACTAATTGAATTAAACGATTTGAGCCAAAATTTCCAACATGTTCAAAGGTTCAAGCACGTTTTTTAAAATGCAGTTGACTTGCAGGTATTTTTTTTTCAAAGTTTTACCCACAACAGCGATTTATTTGAATCAACAGGCGTGAGGAAATTTGTCCAAACATGTACTTACCTACATAGCCTAAAGTTGAAAATAAATAAAATTTCTCAAGAAAAATGAACCAAAATTATATATTTTAAACGAGAGAAGCAAGATTTTATCGCAAATACACGATTTTCTCAGCAAAAAAATCAAAAAATGGTAACTTGAGAATTCGTGTAAAAAGGTGCGATTGGCTGCATTCTACTTCGATTTCAGATTTTTTTCATATAATGCCATGCCGAGCATGAACCGATTGGTTCACATAGTTAGATATATTTCAATCAAAATTGAAAGAAACCATCGACCTGTTAGGTATTAGTGGAATAGCTATACCAGATTAACACATACCTAATGACCCAACATTCTATCAACACCACTATCTCCTCTTGCCACTATTGCCACTACCTCAAATTCCTCGGTAAGTTCGTCTGATAGATTTCCATCGAATTGCATTTTATCCACAGTTCTAAATATATTGTCAAAATTTTGAATTCGTGTCAAATTCAGGCGTACGTTTATTTGTGGAAATGGAACGGCTCGTTTCCCTGGCCACACTATCGACCGAAACGACCGCAGAGCTGTCAAAACGATTCGACTGACCTTGCTAGAATTGACAGGTCGACGTTTAGATCGTTGATTGGCGAAGTCGAAACGGAAAGTCTGCGTCACTGAACGAAGCACCGCGCGGTTCGAAAGCGGCGGAGCGACTGGTGCCGACGGCGGGTCCCCTCCCGCTCATGCGGCCGACCAGCCGTCGTGAAGGGGCGCCACGGCGGGGACGCAGAACGCTTGGCGTGAGCCCTGCACTACTTTCTTTTTACTTCCATATTTACAGAGTAAAATTTACTTACATTATTTTCCATTTAATGGAAGTATTGGAATCGCCCTAAAATCGAGAATCGGATCGGACCATCAGAAAAAAACTTTTTCTTATACAAGTTTACTCAGAATCACTCCCTAGAATCTTTTACCAGAATCACCCGAACAAGTGTCTGTGTGTCCGTCTGTGGTCATTTACAAAAATTCTCAACCTTTTTTCAAATTTCCTGAACTGAATTGTTTGTTTAATCGGAATTTGAGTAACTCACAGTACTTCCGATGTATTTGCATTTCTAGTGTTTTCTATTTTATTTTTTTCCGGCCACAAAAATGAACCAATTTAAGCGTTCTTGGTCTTAAAATCTTTGTTTTACCTTGCAGAATATGTGCGTATTTTTTATCGTCCGATAACTTGGCGTATTCTTGTTTTAGGTGAGTTTTAAAATTTGCATAGTGAGTTTTTGATTTTTTTGACCTAAACCCCCTTAAAAGCTGTCAAAATATGATCAAATTTTGTGACACTTTTACGTTTCAAAATATGAAAGTATTGTGTGTTATCGACCTCATCACTGGTTTTGGTCTTGTGCAGCCCTGCAGTGTGAAAGGGTTAAAATCCTAGCATTTGTACATGGTTACCTCCCTAGATTGTAGGTCGTGAAAAATGACCATACCTACCTATCTCGAGAACTCCAGAGAATTATATCTAGTAATAAATTTTCGTTGAACGTCTCGCATGAAACATAATACTACATTTTTCTATCATAAATATTCGTTTCATCATCATCATAAATCATCATATCATAAATCGTATAATCATCGTATCATAAGTTTTTTATCCTAAATCCTATTATCCTATTTTCGTTAAACGTCCCACATGACACATAATACAGCATTTTTCTATCATAGGTACCTAGAAGGTACCTTCCCTTCATTTTCTCGACTCTCGTTATTGCACGGCTTGCGGTGTTCTGCAGAACATATAACCCCAACTTACGGTATAGGGTCGACTCAGCTCTCAGCAAAATGGCATAATATCCGGTGGTAGAAATTGAATACACCTTGCAGCCTTAGGGTGAACGCAAAATGGAAACGCCACCTCGCTGCAAAACACGTTGGCAGGAAAATTGCCGCTCGGAGAACATATAAAAAGGTCATTCCGAAGAGAAGCAAGCTTGCTTGCCCTCAGCTAAATTGAAGTTCCGTGATTTTCTGAAGGTAAAACTCGTCGCAGAAACAGTTCATCTCGCGCCATCTTCGATGTATATGGAGGGCATTCGCGGTTATACACGAACCAACTACTTGGAAATGGAACGCAATAGGTACTATCATATTGGGTACCTACTATCAAAATCCATGGAAATGGAACGCAATAGGTACTATCATATTGGGTACCTACATAGTTTATTATAATCTTGTTTTTATTCCTAATTTGGAGGATAGAGGACGTTAGCCTCCGTTATTAACGATGGGATCAGGAACCAGGAGACTCCCCATACCGCTCATCCGGATTTCGGAGCGGTTCCTTATGTCGCATCCATATGCGCTTGGGCTTCGTGCATTACCCACAAAGACAGGGGTTAATGATCACCCCCTGAGCTAACCAGACAAGACACCCAACTCCCAATCCCACATCCGTAAAATAACGGAGGCTAACGGCCTCTATCCTCCAAATTAGGAATAGATTCCGCCCCGTAGAGTAGCGGTGGTCGAAAGACCAGAATTTGTACTCTACAGTTAGGTACTGCAAAGATTTGTTTTTATGTTTCATTTTTTGAAGGCTGATGAATTCGTTGTCACGTGAGGCTGGAGATCCGGACCACGATATCTGACCAGCTGAGAATGCCAAACTTGAACATTTTATTCAGCTGCTCAAAATATGTTTTCAGCTAATCGGAAAGGGATTTTATTTGATTTCCCGGGACAGAATGCAGAAATATTAGGTAGATATGTATAGCACTCAGGATAGGAAACCATCTCGTGTCTGGGACAATCCAACTGCTAGCCTTGACGTTGACGGCCACCTCTCCCAGCCCCACTACCGACGGTGGAAGCTTTTTGCGTCTCAACGGTTCAGTCAACAGTCCGAGTTGCTGAAGCCACGCGATTCTGCGACTCAATTGATGCCACTGACCTGAGAAGTCATTTTAGGACGGCTCAAAAAGTCCTCGAACTGAAGCAGATTGGCCAATTTTTTTTTTTTTACATTGCCGGAAAATACAACTGTCACTTGCATCAAAACAACCATGTAATTTAAATTATTCAAAATTATAATTTTTCCTTAAAATTTGTAAAACTCCCACCGTAATTCAAAAAGTATCTATAATTCGGCTATTTTTCGAAACGTCGATACCCCCTACGTAGGTACCGGCTTCCCAAATAGCCGGAGTCATCCGACTACGAGGGAAGCTGTTTGGCAGGGTAACTACGAGGGTAATAGTTAGAGGAAAGTAGCCAAAAGTGGACCCCTCCCCAAAAGTGGACCCCTGGCATTTTAGGCTCTGTACGGTGCTGAACTTGACCGAAACCAAGCTCAACTAGTAGTTCCCACTTGTGTGACAACAAGTTGGAGAGCTCAAGTCGTCTACTTCATCTGCCGGCTTTCAGTTCGCCATTATGTGATTTCTTGTATTTTAGAATTATTACAGTGTCATACGTTATTCGAAATTTCTCCTACACTTTTGAAGGTAAGGCTTCCAGCATGTATTATTCTGAAATAGTAAGGAATAAGGGTAATATTTATCATCAAGTTATCTCACTTGAACGGCTCTGTTAAACATTGAAAGAGTAACGAATAATTAGGGTATAGTCGCCTAAAGTGGACCCCCCTTATTGTCCTAATGCGGAAGCCGTTATTTGTCATGTTCAAACACCTGCTGAATCTGAAAAACGTCTCAACTTCGAAGAGAAATCAAGCAGTGAAGAAGACAGCGTTTCGTCTGGGTCGTCCGTGATGGAGACTCTGCCTGGAGTAACGCCCTCAAAAAATGATGATGCCTAATCGGAAATCGATATATTCATTAGCATTAAAGGATAATTTATTGTTATTATATACTTACTATTGACTTAGCATTGTTTTATGTGATTTAACCTCATTTTTACTTCCATATTTACAGAGTAAATGGAAGTATTGTGATCGTCCTAAAATCGAGAATCGGAACGGAGCTTCAGAAAAAACTTTTTCTTATACACATTTACTCAGAATCACTTCCTGAACAAGTGTCTGTGTGTCCGTGTGTCCGTTAGTCCGTTAGTCCGTTAGTCCGTCTGTCCGTCTGTCCGTCTGTCCGTCTGTCCGTCTGTGGTCATTTACAAAAATGGCCATAACTCCCTCATTTCTAAACCTTTTTTCAAATTTCTTGAACTGAAATGTTTGTCTCGGCAAGACCTATCACCCTGTTTAATCGGAATTTGGATAACGCACAGTACTTCCGATATATTTGCATTTTTAGTGTTTTCTATTTTATTTTTTTCCGGCCACAAAAATGAACCGATTTGAGCGTTCTTGGTCTTAAAATCTTTCTTTTACCTTGCAGAATGTGTGGATATTTTTTATGTACCGAAAAACTGGCGTTTTTTTATTTTGGGCGAATTTTGAAATTTGAATAGTGAATTTTTTGATATTTTTGACCTAAACACCCTTAAAAGCAATCAAAATATGATCAAATTGTGTCACACTTTTACGTTTCAAAATATGGAAGTATTGTGTGTTATCTACGCACCACTGGTTCCATTTTATTTTCCATCCATTTTTACTTCCATATTTACGAAGTAAATGGAAGTATTGTGATCGTCCTAAAATCGAGAATCGGAACGGAGCTTCAGAAAAAACTTTTTCTTATACACATTTACTCAGAATCACTTCCCGAACAAGTGTCTGTGTGTCCGTGTGTCCGTGTGTCCGTCTGTCCGTCTGTCCGTCTGTCCGTCTGTCCGTGTGTCCGTGTGTCCGTCTGTCCGTCTGTCCGTCTGTGGTCATTTACAAAAATGGCCATAACTCCCTCATTTCTCAACCTTTTTTCAAATTTCTTGAACTGAAATGTTTGTCTCGGCAAGACCTAACACCCTGTTTAATCGGAATTTGGATAACGCACAGTACTTCCGATATATTTGCATTTTTAGTGTTTTCTATTTTATTTTTTTCCGGCCACAAAAATGAACCGATTTGAGCGTTCTTGGTCTCAAAATCTTCGTTTTACCTTGCAGAATATGTGGATATTTTTTACATTCCGAAAATGTAGCGTTTTTTCATTTTGGGCGAATTTTAAAATTTTAATAGTGAATTTTTCGATATTTTTGGCCTAAACACCCTTAAAAGCAGTCAAAATATGATCAAATTGTGTCACAATTTTACGTTTCAAAATATGGAAGTATTGTGTGTTATCTACGCACCACTGGTTACTTCCATATTTACAGAGTAAATGGAAGTATTGTGATCGTCCTAAAATCGAGAATCGGAACGGAGCTTCAGAAAAAACTTTTTCTTATACACATTTACTCAGAATCACTTCCTGAACAAGTGTCTGTGTGTCCGTGTGTCCGTGTGTCTGTGTGTCCGTGTGTCCGTCTGTCCGTCTGTCCGTCTGTCCGTCTGTGGTCATTTACAAAAATGGCCATAACTCCCTCATTTCTCAACCTTTTTTCAAATTTCTTGAACTGAAATGCTTGTCTCGGCAAGACCTAACACCCTGTTTAATCGGAATTTGGATTACGCACAGTACTTCCGATATATTTGCATTTTTAGTGTTTTCTATTTTATTTTTTTCTGGCTACAAAAATGAACCGATTTGAGCGTTCTTGGTCTTAAAATCTTTGTTTTGCCTCGCAGAATATGTGGATATTTTTTACATTCCGAAAATGTGGCGTTTTTTCATTTTGGGCAAATTTTAAAATTTTAATAGTGAATTTTTCGATATTTTTGGCCTAAACACCCTTAAAAGCAGTCAAAATATGATCAAATTGTGTCACAATTTTACGTTTCAAAATATGGAAGTATTGTGTGTTATCTACGCACCACTGGTTGTAATATTTAGTAGGGGTCCACTTTAGGCAACTTTTTTTTGGATTGCCAAATTGCAGTGTTTTGAAAAATATTTTTTTTAATGACTATTTCTTAGTATAATTTCATAAATTGAAATTGAAATGATACAAAACATTGCCGTGCTATCGTTACATGCATTTAAAAATGTGTTTTTAATTGTTCTAAATTTTTTATTGATAAAAAACAAAATGGGGGTCCACTTTTGGGCACTTTCCTCTACTAATGTAAATGAATGTAAATGATGGTTTAATTGTTTTAACCCATAGGGCATCACAAGGAGTGGGTTTAGTTCTCCAATATCATTTAATTCCGAAAACCCCGAATGCCAGGGATGACATGAATCATAAGGCTATGGGCCAAATTTTTCATGGCACCTGTGGGAATCGAACCCACAACTCTCAGGTTTAGCCTGCAGCTAGGCAGACGCGCTAGCCACTAGACCAACCCGTGAGCCCGGGTAATAGTTACTATCTACATGATTATCTGCAAGAACATGCATCCTACTTTTGGCCTCAACTCAAACAACAAGATATTTGAAAAAAATAGGAACTGAGGGAGCTATGGCCATTTTTGTGAATGACCATTCAGGAAGTGATTCTGAGTAAAAGTGTTTTTTTCTGAAGCTCCGTACCGATTTTCGCTCTTGAAATTATTGCAATACATCGATTTACTCTGTAGGAAGTGATATGGAAGTGAAAAAACTGCGAAATAATGATGACGATGAAATGGGGTTTAATGCTCAGACATATATGTCCCATTTATAAATCCAGGTATTACCAAGGTAAAAACAGAGTAAATGGAAGTATTTGTATCGTCCTAAAATCGAGAACCGAAACGGAGCTTCAGAAAAAACTTTTTCTTATGCAAATTTACTCTGAATCACTTTCCCTACAAGTGTCTGTGTTCGTTTCACCTTGTAGAATACCTATGTGGATATTTTTACTATTCAGAAAATGTGGCGTATTTTTATGTTGGGAGAATTTTAAAATTTTCATAATGAGTTTTTCATATTTTTGACCTAAACACCCTTGAAAACAGTCAAAATATGATCAAATTTTGTCACCATTTTGTTTTTCAAAATATGGAACTATTTTGTGTTATCTTCGCACCGCAGGTTTTTCAATTAATACATCTATAATAATGTCTACTACACAATTATCCTAACCCTGTCATTGGTAGTGCATATCATGAACCCGTCGTCGTTATAACACGTGTGTAACGGCCCAAGTCGAGAACAGACTGAGATCGTTTGATGAGGCAAAGGCATCGATGGAGTTAGAAGTCGTAGAAGTTCGTTTCACGTTCACGTACTGGGGGCTGCACGTTCTCAAGTTACGCTCCGCTTAATCACATTCTTCGGACGGCTTTTCCCCTTTTCGGTATCGAATTTTCTTCCCCTTCCGTCAGACATTGGAACTCTGGGTCGGAATATATTTCCTGCTCCTATAGTCGCCCTTGTTTGTCTTCAACTTATATCCGACAGAAAGTATTCCATGTCCACATTAGTACGAGGATGACACAAATATTTCGGAAAATCTATATAAAGAGTAGGAATGTAGTTGTTTTATTTATTAGCATTATTTTTATGATTTTTAGTTCCATATTTACATAGTAATGGAAGTATTGGGATCGCCCTCAGATCGACAATCGGAACGGAGTTTCAGTAAAACCTTTGACTCAAACACTTTTCGTCAAAATCAATTCCTGAATTAGGCACAATGCGTGGATATTTTTTAAATTCCGATAACTTGACGTATTTTGATTTTAGGGGAATTTTAAACAATTTTTTAGCATAACAATAATTCAGGGGAGTTTAAATAGGAGGGTGTTTTGATATTTTTGACCTGAACAGCCTCGAAAGTAGTCAAAATATAACCAAATTTGGCCAAAGATTTGCGCGTCAAAATATAGAGGTATTGTGTTTTATCTTATAGGTATTTTATCGTCAACCTTTTTTCAAATTTTTTGAACTGCTACTTAGACAAACATGCTCAAACGGAATTCAAATTACTCACAGTACTTACGATAGCTATATTTTTACTTTTAATGTTTACTGTTTTATTTTTTCTTGGCCACAAAAATGAACCGATTTGAGCGTTTTTGGTCTTAAAATCTTAGTTATAACTAGGTATATAAATACCTACCTTGCGAAATACGTGGAAATTGTTCAAATTCTAGTAACTGGAGGTCTTTTGCCTCTAGGCGGGTATTAATATTTGCATAGTAATTTTTTTGATACATTTGCCCTGAACAGTCTTAAAAGTAGGTAGTCAAAATATAATCCAAATTTATGATTTGTTAGGTAGGTTAGTAATATTATTATATCATTGTTAAGTATCTATGTGATGATCTCATCCAGCAGATCATCTAGTAGATATGTTTCACAAAAAAAATCTGCGAAATCCTCTAGTTACGTATGTGTTATTACATCAATATTAATTGTTTGATAATATTGTAACTTCTTTTAGTAGATCATGTAGTAAGTATTTTTTCACAAAAACAAATCTGCAAAATCTTTTAGTTAGGGTTTCTGCATTATGCCCTCATTTTGAAAAAGTTTTCTTTGTTGATCGACTATTGATACATGGGTATATTTGAATTTTTATAAGTAAAACGATTTTGATTCAAGATTGGGCGTTTCTTGGTTCTAGAAGGAGGGGAAGAAAATCATCACGATATATTCATATACATAGGTAATTTTTCATGTGCGAAAATGTAAAAAATCGAAGCATTTATCTTGTGTAATATATGACTGAATGTCTGAATCGCTCATGTCGCCAAATCGCCAATGTTCGATTAACCAACACTACCTCAAGACTGGCATGTCGGGCGGGTTAGTATATAATTTTGGTAATAACAGATGTAAAATTTACAAAAGTACTACCTATTGATTTTTATTATTAACGAAATATTATTATTATTATTAGTATTATTGATTTAATCAAACAGGATAACAGCACGGACCCCTCACTGAAACTAATAACTAAAAGGAAAATTGATTTCATTTTCCTCAAAATACTATTTTTACTTCCATATTTACAGAGTAAAAGGAAGTATTGTGATCTTTGATTGAAAACTTTTTCTTATACATATCTATTTACTCAGAATCACTTCCTGAACAAGTGTCTGTGTGTCCGTTACGTCCGTTACGTCCGTCTGACCGTCTGTGGTCATTTACAAAAATGACCGTAGCTCCCTCAATTAACAACCTTTTTTTCAAATTTCTTGAACTGAAATGTTTGTCTCGGCAAGACCTAACACCCTGTTTAATCAAAATTTGGATAACGCACAGTACTTCCGATATATTTGCATTTTTAGTGTTTTCTATTTTATTTTTTTCCGGCCACAAAAGTGAACCGATTTGAGCGTTCTTGGTCTTCAAATCTTCGTTTTACCTTGCAGAATATGTGGATATTTTTTATATGCCGAAAATGTGGCGGTTTTTTATTGTAGGCGAATTTTAAAATTTGAATAGTGAATTTTTTTATATTTTTGACCTAAACACCCTCAAAACCAGTCAAAATATGATCAAATTGTGTCAAAATTCTACGTTTCAAAATATGGAAGTATTGTGTGTTATCTACGCACCACTGGTTTTGACATATCTCTTTTGAGCTTTTACTTATTCATGGCTAAGGATTCAAGACAATAAAAAATTCTTCCATATAGGAAAATACCTGCAAATGTTTTCGGCTCTGTTGGGAGAAGTTTGAAGTGCGCTATATGTGGATGTCGAATAGACGCCTGCAAAGGATCCAAAATCAAACACACTTTTTCCAACATTGCTGCAAAAGCGCAACGAACTGAACCGACTGAATTTCAAAAAAAAGGATTTTCATTTGAAATGATCGTCATTTCTTCTCAACCTAAGTGGATTTTCTCATTGATAAATTATTGATAAAATAATTGTCGAAACGTCCGAAAATCGCGGCCGAAGTTGAACTCACGATATGATAGGACAGACTGTAAATCTAATTTGTCTCATAGAAGCCGCACAAGGACTTGCTTGAAACTTAATTAGAAACTGTCAAACGCAGGATTGGACCGAATAGGTACGATAGCACTGACGATAGTTTTCCTATTCTGTCAGTTAGAAGAGAATAAGCAAAAGTTCCAATTATTCCTGGTTTGCGATTCGTAGGTACGCTTAATGGGCAAAACAAAGTTACAGTACAGCACTCGTGGGAACTAACATGCAAGCATTTCACATCGAACACTATAATGTCCAACTTCATAATTTTCAATTTGATTTCGACTCAGTCACAATCTGCATCAACGAGTCCTTGGAGCTATGGTGAATCATGGTTCTTGGCGGCTATGGTTCTTGCTAACATTCAGGGAATGAATATTTCGGAATAAAGTTCAGCATAGGGGAAGTAATGGCTGTTTTAAATAATTAATTATTAATGAAACATTCAGCCATTGTTGGCCAAATTATTTGCAAAATTCTCATATTGGTTTGAAAAATACCTACTCAAATCCGTTTTGAAAATTCTCAATTCGATAGAGAAAATTCCCAAATTACTTTGAAAAGTTCTCAATTTGGGTGAAGACACCGGTGTTTGACATCTTTAGGAAATATTTGACTTTGTCATTACATTAAAGCGGATTTCTCCTCTCTTAGAAAGTTTTCTTATATATCTTTGGATGCACCGGATTTTCAAGAATCATTTCAAATTTAGAAATAGCCCAAAAACTCAAGGTTAAGGCCAGAAAAACCAGTTTTACAAAAACAAAATTTTGCGCTTGTGAATGACAACTCAATTTTGAAAATCGCCAATGATTGACAGGAGTTAGAACCAGTGTTTGACACATAGTATTAGGTTTGTACCTACTTTATCGAATCTTGTGTATTTATTTTCATAAATAATTTATTTATTTCGTCGTTTAATTAAGCTTCAAAAATATCGAATTGTTGGCAAGAATAATGTTCAAACCACCTTTTTCGGCTTACGAAAATAATCGCGAACTGTTTTCTAGAAGAACTATCCGAATCGAATTCCACTAAACGTAGTAGACCATTTCAAGTTCCATGGTAAGAATAGGTAGGTCAATATGGTTATGAAAATTCTCAATTCGGTTTTGAAAAATCTCAATTTTGTGAGGAAAAATCACGAATTGAAAAATTATCAAATGGGTTTGGAAAATTCTCAACTCGACTTGGAAAAGCTACTGTCATTCTAATGCTTGTACTCCAGTATTGCTACTAAGTTGGACTCACTCGCCAAGCCGGTGGACTCGCGTACTAAATGCTTCTTAGTTAAACGGACAATCGTGAGAATGCGCTAAGATCGAAAAATTTCCGTTGGGCAACGCCTCCAGATAAACGACCAGAGTTCTGATAACATGTAGATAAAGCGAGAGTCATCATCTATTATCACGACTGGAGTGGTCCTTTTGTCTTTTTTCTAAGGTAAGTTCGTCAAATTGTTTGATGCCAACAGTTTCGTACCTAGGTGATAGCTTCCAATCATACTGTCTTCTTCTGGAGGATGTGGCCGTCCGTTTGTCTATGCAAAAGAATGCATAAAAAGGCGGATAGGTACCTACTCAAAGGAATGTCTAGTAGATTGTAGGCGAGAAGAAGTATTGGTAGGCATGCACATTCAATTTGTGCGAAGCTTTTTCTACTAAAATACACGAAGACCTTAAACCTTAGCCTGGCTTGCTTGGTAGGTACCCAGGTTGATTAATTCCATGTTCAATCATAGGCAGGGGGCCCGTTTTTCAATTTTCTGCTGTTCCTGGTTTTTATTAGCTTTCCGTTCACCTCCTGTTTCCACGAAAAACCAAAAATGATTTCGGGCTAAATCCGGATAATGCAGATGACTCTGGATAGTAGGTACACCTACCAGAAATAAAAAAGTAATTAAAAACCAGTGGTGCGTAGATAACACACAATACTTCCATATTTTGAAACGTAAAATTGTGACACAATTTGATCATATTTTGACTGCTTTTAAGGGTGTTTAGGCCAAAAATATCGAAAAATTCACTATTAAAATTTTAAAATTCGCCCAAAATAAAAATACAATACATTATTGGGATATAAAAAATATCCACATATTCTGCAACGTAAAACAAAGATTTTAAGACCAAGAACGCTCAAATCGGTTCATTTTTGCGGCCGGAAAAAAAATAAAATAGAAAACACTAAAAATGCAAATATATCGGAAGTACTGTGCGTAATCCGGATTCCGATTAAATAGGGTGTTAGGTCTTGCCGAGACAAACATTTCAGTTCAAGAAATTTGAAAAAAGGTTGAGAAATGAGGAAGTTATGGCCATTTTTGTAAATGACCACAGACGGACACACAGACACACGGACACACAGACACTTGTTCAGGAAGTGATTCTGAGTAAATGTGTATAAGAAAAAGTTTTTTCTGAAGCTCCTTCCGATTCTCGATTTTAGGACGATCGCAATACTTCCATTTACTCTGTAAATATGGAAGTAAAAACGGGCTGAAAACATGGTTTATTCCCGGTATTTAGTAGGTACGTCTCTTGTGCCTTTTGACGGAAAAATTGTGGTCATTTAACAATTTTATTTTAAAATTGTGTTGTTGGTAAATTGTTTCTGCGTCGAATGAAGCCAATCGTAATTCGCAGCTAGGTAGGTATGCTTTTTCGAAGTTTTTAAATTGATTTTGTCCAGACGTACCTACCTATCATTGAAATCATCAACTAATTTTTACCTGCTTTTTTAGCCAAAGACGTAGGTACTTTTTTTTTCGATCTTTGAGTCTTTAATTTTTTAGGAAGGGAGGGAGTATTGTATTTCTTCTCTTCTTTTGGGCTCCAAGCGGATGGCGGCTTAATCCTCCACTGATGGCAATCCGGCTCCATCTTCGAGCCCGAGGGCTTTGATTTGACTCCTCCCGCTCCTCAGCCGCATGGAGGTGGCGCATAATATGCACAACATATCTGATGATGATCAGATCATCATATCTGATGATCATATTATGATGGCGAGCTGGGTTCTAACGCGCACCCATCCTAATATCGCAGAATACGGCTTTTCCCATTTCATAGCTAGGGCTTGCGCCAACTTTATTTTATCCCAAACGTATTCAACCAAAGTCGAGTTACATTATTTGTTTTCTGCGATGTTCCAATACTGATACATTTCAATAAACATGATTCGGCAGTCAGAAAAAATTTTTTATCAAATGTGTCAGGATTCGTTATTTTATATGAGATTGGTTCGGTTACGATTCTCGCGCAGAGAGGTCATCGATAAAGATACTGATGGGATCACCTTCACTTGTTTAAGCGCAGATTAACATAAGTGATGTGGATTTTTTATTCTCCTTAGGTCACGCCTTAAACGAGCCGATCTCGTAGAATTTATATTTTATCAGTGCAATAATCCATTTAGATAGATAGTGTCCGGGGGCTATAAATGGACTTGGTTCCGTTTATTAAAAAACCAGAACTTTGTCAACTGTCGAAAAACGCTTAAGTTTTGTCTCGTCCCACAGAGGTAAGCAATCTTTAATAACTGAAGAAAGCGGCGCGTGCTTCACGGAAATATATTTGGAAATATATATACAGATATAGGTATATAAATATATTTATTATTGTAGTATCCAAATGTCAAATTCATGGCCACGTCAAGGATATTTCAATTTTCTTCATTTTTCATCCATTCGGTTGGGAATTCCCATGATAGTAAATTTGTGATTTTATTTTACTGGGGTTTAAAATATGCCGGCTGTAGCTCCATGCCTTTATGGCCGATTCATCACGATTGAAACTTATGGTTAACAATAACCATAAGTTTCATCCCCATCATCTCCCACAGTATTCAGCCTTTATGCGTACTATATGAAACGATAGCAACAGCTTCTACATAGGGTAAAGGCACCAATTACTGACACTTTAAGGAATTTTTTTTGGTTTTTCAACCATTCCTCCCGTATTTATCAACCGATCCTCACAATTTAAATTTTTTCCGTTAGGCCAACATTGGATTTTTCGATTTCACCCCTTGAAATTATCAATATAACGAGCCAAATAATTTTTTCGTCCAAAATATGGATACGTCTTTTTTCACCTATTACTGACATGCATGCCCCAATTACTGACGGTGTGAGGAACCAATTACTGACATCCTGAATCAAGTTCAATTCAATTGTATTTCCAACTTTAAAATAGAAAAGTAATCCTCTCTATAATACTAGGTACCTAGTATAGTTCAAAATCACAAAGTAGGTAGTCAAAATATCTGTTTTCATGCGATTTCTGACCCTCATGCGTTCAGCTTGTATATTCCCATCGGCATTGTTACGAACACAGCATGCCACGCGGATCTTCTCGTGTTTATTGTCGATGAATGATCGACCCGTGAAACGTTTACTGATGTCAGCAGATCAGGGGTAGGGTCACCGTAAGAAAACTGCCTCTTTCACCGAGCTTTCGATGTATTGTAACACCTTCATCAGGACCGATCTATCTAAAATTCAAGAGATTAGTTGTTTTGTTATATCCTTACTTTGGTTGTTCTGCATTGTTTTTATAGACCCTGATGAAGGTGTTACAATACATCGAAAGCTCGGCAAAAGAGGCAGTTTTCTTACGGTGACCCAACCCCTGATCTGCTGACATCAGTTCTCGTGTTCAGTTGGCATAAATGTGGTTATGTAGTCGCCCTCTCTTACAGTTAGGATTTCAATGGCGTTTTGTCTTGAGTTCAACGGCGTTTTGTCTTTCTCCAACTCGTCTTCTTCATTACTTATCGATTACTAACACAAGTGTCAGTAATTGGGTAAAGTCACATTTCTGGATACCCAATTCCTAACACCACAACAAACAATGTTTTATCAGTCGTTTGTGCCGGAATGGTGTATTCTTACAATCAAAAATCAATATTGGAGCGGTGAAAAAAAAAATTGCATGTAGAAACAAAGATGAAACGGTTATAATGGACGAAATAGCGACTTACCTCCTTAGCAAAACCACTAACGATTTCGATAGCGAATGTAAGACTGATGATAAAACTTTGTTCCTGAACTAATTATCATCAATTCTGACAAGATTTTGGCTGGAATTGGTAGCCAGTCATTGTGGCATTGACTTTGCGCCAATTTCGAATTCCCAGGGTGCCTGAAGCGCTTATTTTTTAAGGTTGAATGAGCATGTGTCAGTAATTGGGGTGGTGTCAGCAATTGGTGCCTTTACCCTAGTAGGTAGGTATTTTTCCTCGGTAACGCGAGATTTGTCAATTTCAAACCGAGTCTTCTAAATTTTCTCTTCTCCCACCCCAAAGTCGGCCTGAATTTTTACAAAAAAAAAATATGCGTGGATGTAACCTTAGTACACTGGATTGACTCTCTATACACGTTACTCTCTAAAAATGTTAGTGAAAAAACCAATCGTGTCGCCCAGAGTTGGCAGAAAACATTGTCGCCTGCGACCGTGAAAGCCATAGACACATCGAAGGTGACAAGCGAAACCGATCACTTCAGTGGTCGGTTTGGGGTCAATGCCGAGGTCTTGGGGATCCTCTCCCCAGAAACTGACAAGAAGATTCGTACCAACTGCAGAACTAGCCACTTAGTTTTGTGGCCCTGTCTCGGTCTTGTGTTCGATTTTCCCAAACCGTAAATTCGCTTTTGAGCTTGAGCTGAAGAATTTCTCGTTTTTTCACCAGATTTACATTCTGCGAAAATGGTGCGCAAATTTTTCCAAAATTCCAGATCATTTTCCGAATTAAGATTTTTTTCAGCTTTTGAGACAATGCTGTTGAAAAGTTGAGCAGAGACTAAAAATGCAATTTTTTTGTCTTTTCAGAGAAACCGACTTTTTGTCAAGATGGGACTGGATGAAGAATTTCAAGAGTGGAAAGTAAGTGGGAAAATATCAGCTGAATTCTGGATCCGAATTTTGTTTGTTATCCAATAATAAACCATTGTACCTACCTTAATCGCCCATGAAGAAATTGTTCAATCCACCCTGAAATGTTTATGGTTTACCTATGTTTCTAAAGTCAAAGAATCCAAATCTGCACAAAATAACACACAATACTTCCATATTTTGAAACGTAAACGTGTGACACAATTGATCATATTTTGACTGCTTTCGAGTGTGTTTAGGCCAAAAATATCAAAAAACTCACTATGCAAATTTTAAAATTTGTCCAAAATGAAAATACGCCAGGTTATTGGAGCATAAAAAATATCTACATTTATCTACATTTATTTATTCTGCAAGGTAAAACAAAGCTTTTAAGACCAAGAACGCCCCCAATCGGTTCACTTTTGTGGCCGGAAAAAATAAAATAGAAAACATAAAAATGCGAATATATTGGAAGTATTGTGAAATTCCGATTAAACAGAGTCTTGCCGAGACAAACATTTCAGTTCAAGAAATTTGAAAAAAGGTTGAAAATTGAGGGAGCTATGGCCATTTTTACTTCCATATTTACAGAGTAAATGGAAGTATTGGAATCGTCCTAAAATCAATTTTTAAAAAATATCGATAAGGTTATCTGGTTTTTCGTTTCAAATTAGATACTTAGCCGTTTTTCGATTTGTCATTAGGCATCACGTGGTCAATAAAAAATTTAATAATATCGTATTTTTCCGTTTGCATCGTTTTCCTCGCTCTTGACTACACACGAGTAAGCAAAATTGATTGATCGTTCAATTATTCAGTGCCTACTCCGAAACAAAAAACTCACTGAGTAGAGAGGGTGACACGACTGGGACATGTTGTCTGGCGGTTTAAAGTGCAAATCAAACAATCGTTATCAAAAATCGCGATAAAAGATGACGTTCGGGAAAACCCTTAGACGTTCTCGACCCCTTCGAGTGTTTTAATCAGCTCTCTCAAGGATAAATCGTTTTTGATTCGCGTTTTTGCAATAAAATCAACTTGAGTGTACCTCTACCACAAAAGCGGCTGATACTTTATGAAATCATTTATCTTATCAAAACTGATCAACTTATTTAAATGATCAAATTAACTGGGTACTTCTGGCATTTATATCTAAAAAAAAAAAAACAAACGCTGCTGAGTAGATTAGTGACATGGGTAAATGGGACCCCTTCACCTCCCTACCAAACTAGTTCGTTCTTCGCCGTTATTAACTATTAATTTTTGGCATTGATTGAGGGGATTTTGGTACATTTCCAGAAATGAATGTAATCGGTAGGGAAATCTGTGAGAACACAAATCTGCAATAAACAGTTTTTGTTCGTACGGCGTACGCCGTCTGCAGAAAAACCCTTAGAAAGAGGTGCCCAATTTCGAAAAAAACAAAAATTTAGCAAATTTATTCTACTTGTGCGAATCGGGTAAGAGAATCCGCTAAATTAACTTTAAAGTACTCAAAAACGTTCAAATGTCAAAAAAGTCATGATTTCAAAATATTTTATTTATTTTTGCCCCCTTAAAATTTTTTGATCAGTTTCCCCGGACAATATGCATCAAGTTGGAGCGAAACACAACTTTTAGGACCAACCGCCGATCCGATTTTGACGAAACTAGTCCTAAATGTTGTGGTTTGCTCGAAAGTGATGCATATTTTCTGGGGAATCCGATCGGAAAAGGCGAAGGGCCAATGTAGGGCATATTTTTGAAAAAACGAAAAACCTCATTTTTGAAAATGATGGCGTGGGTTTAGAATTTATGGAGTATTTTACCCGAATTTCTCGCTTGATTTACCATAAAATTGGGGGTTTTTTCCAAAAAAAATTTGAAACTTAGTTTTGGCTCAAAATTTTTGACGCGATTTCTCCTTTTCACGTTTTTGCCTTGTTGGATTCCTTGAAGGGTTCTACACCGTTTTCACTCCCTGTCTACCGACGGTCCCTCAGGTAGCTAGTTCTTGAGAAACGTTTAGCAAGGCATTGTCCCTTGGAGACCTCGCCACTATCACTATCCTGTTTAATTGTTAAGTGTTTTTTCCCTTTTATATTTCGTCGCTTAAGCGGCAACATGCTATAACTCAATTTTTGGCTAAATTGAGTTAGACCATATTTATATGGTAAAACGATGCTGTGGATCCATAGCCGTGGTCAGAATCGCGAAAAAACAGAAGCCAACAATGCTGTGGCCAGTTTTGGCCCAAATGATACGAACATGGGGTTTAGGGAATGCATTGCTGCGATTGGTCGAGGTAGCGTCGGGGTTGAACCCATTAAATTCGCGTTTCCAAGCCACGTTCCCATGCCCATTCATCTCTAACAGCCAGCAATCGAAAAAGTTTTTTGGGTCTCCTGTAAAGTTGGGAAAACTGAGTTATAGCATGTTGCCGCTTAAGCGACGATTTATTGATCAAAGTGAAAAGGTACCACCTAACCACCATTGACCATAACTCCACAAATGATTTAGCATTGCCATCTCTCTATCTATTGATCAAAATGTTGACCGCGTGATTCCGATGACATTTTGTGGTACATTTTTCTATTTGTTTACAAATTTTGACTCCTATAATATGATAATCCGCCCTACTCCTACTATTTGAAATGTATTTTCTTTGATACTCAGAAAATATATAACCTATGTCACTAATCTACTTAGCAGCGTTTTTTTTTCTATTTTCAGTCTAAATATAACAAAGCTTACAAAACACAGGAAGAGGAAGACAGGAGAAAACAACTATGGGTTGCCGCAAAAGAGAGAATAGAAACCCACAACAAAAAATTTGCGCGTGGCGAGACGACGTTTTCGATGGCATTAAATAATTTCGCTGATTTGGTAATTCTAATTTTAACTTACTTCCTTCTTAATATAAACGTAACATATCCTAATAGATATCCGCTCCTCGATACCCTACCCTTTTTTGCTAAACAGTAAGTCGGTAAATTATTAGATTTTATTTTAAATAGCCAGTTATTTGTTCTCCTTTTTTTAATTAAAAAATCCAGTTTAATTTTGTTATTAATCCTTCATGTTTTTTCTTTTTTTGTTTATTTTTCAAAATAACATGAAATGTAGGTACTCATGCTTTTAATATCGACAATCAATTGTTTTTTTTTTGTTTTTTTAGGAGCCACACGAAATGCCGAGGGGAGGTGTCCTTAAAAACAACTGATAATTTCATTAGATGTAATGTTCCTTAAAAAAAAACACATAATGATTGTACATTTTGTGTAATAGTTTAAGGCCATGCTGTGTCTCGCAATACCAATATATCGTACCGTACAGAACAATAATACTACCGATGTAATTGAATAATATATGAACAATTACCAAGTATGTATTCGTATTGAATAGGAGCCTAGTATTTTCGTATCAAAGGTCCTGACCAAAGATCATGGCACTATTGTATTATTTCAGCCACAGTATTTGGCTGGTGAGTTATTATTGTAACATACCTACTATTCGAAAAGTCATAATCCAAGGCTGTGTACCAAATAAACAGACATTTAAAATTTCATCGCATCCATTTCGATAATATTCGGATATATAAATATATCTATTATTGATTTTCAAAGTTGTGTATTTACAGATGCCTATACCTATTGAGTTTTTAGATAACCTTTGCTAAATTAGTTTTCTACCCGGATAAAATTTTTTCGTAAATCTGGTTCTATTATAAACAAAATGAATGTTTTTATTTTTTAGGTCGAAATCAAGTCATTGCATTATTCAAATCCCTTTCAACTGCCGTTATCTAAATTCGTATACCTTGGTGGTTTGTTGTTATGATTCGCAATATTTTGATCACTTCTGTCAACTCATTATTACAAATCACATCAATTTTTTGAGCATCATTAAAAAAACTTCGGTTATATCGTTATTTTATTTCCTCTTACCGACCTCCTAATTGTATCTATTTGCTAAATAAAAAAGCTTTTTAAAAGCTTTTATAAATGTTTATGATCTTTTACAAAACCGAAACACCAGGCGTGAACAAATCACAATTTTCCTTGCCTTGCAGCTATCTTGATTTTTTCGAATATCATAATTGCTTTGTTTTAAATTATAGCATGGAAATTTATGGCTAAGGACGCCAAAAAATTTTGCATAAATAATTTAAAAACTGTAAATTTTACAGCATTTCAAGGACAGAAATGCGTAGCTTAGTCAAACTCTTATGGACTTCATACTGAGTACGGCCTGTTGGAAAAAAGCAACCACCCTTGCGAGAGCTTAAATTCCTTCAGGCGTCTATGGAGATCTGCGTATTTTCCAACTGCGAATTCTACAGCAAAAACCACTGTACTGACTGTTATGCCGATCAGCAATTCGAAAAACGCCACTTCAAAATCGCTTATGGTCAAGACTTGAACTTTTTCTTTAATAACCATTCGCTTCTTTTTTCTCAACATTAACGTTTTAGCGTACCACGCGTCAGGCAGGCCTGCTTCGAATGAAGAATGTACGAAATTGTTTATCAAGGGCTCGAGAGAACTGCCGTAATTCATCAAGTAAGCCATATTCCTTGTATAGCCTGGGCACTGTAAATACGTAATTGAAAAGAGTTATATGAAAACGCCGCGAAGCTAAACATTTGCTGCAAATAAAAAAACATCCCTCGAAATTTGTTCATTTCTGTCAAAATTGCTAATTGAAGAAAGAAATTTAGGTATTACCATGGTCGTATATTCATCTGGGTCGATCAGGCCACTTCTCACGCACAAAGTGTATTCTTTCTTCCTCATGACGGTAAAGGCTCCGTCGTATGGAGTGTCCCTCATGACGTGCGCGTACTTGTACATTAGGTCGGCCGAGGGCATCTCTGTCGGGGGTCCCCTTCGTATGGTTTGGTAAAGCATTGCCTGAACGCAAGATGTGAAGATGAGACTGAAGAGGTAGCAACTACCTGAAGTTTGAGAAATTGCTACAGTGTTTCAATCGATAGCTTACATTATAGTACAGCTTGTACGATTATTACCTTACGGTAGTTATTAGTTCATGCAAAATAATATGAAGCCTTGAGTTCTGATTAAATACACTTGGTAAAAATATACCGCACTATTGATTTTTTATGATACTCGTCAAAAACCAAAATTCTTACCGACGATTAATCTTTCCTTAGCCTCTCGTATCGTCGGTTTCACCGATATAGTCAAAAGAGATCTTGTCGTTATGCCCAACCATGTCGACCACGAGCGGTTAGGACAGATGAAAAAGAGCAATAAATGGATAACCAGAACAGTGGAAAATAGGCTCAGCCAAACTTCGCAATGGAACAGTGACCGGAACACGTCCCAGCCTCTAATATATTTCTTGCGTCGAACGACGTTGCACATATCGTCACCGTAGATGACAGCTGAGAAAGTGTACTGCCATAACATGTCAATTGAGAAAATCATAAGTGACGAATGCTACATGAAATAGGACACCGATAATTATTGATTATTATAATAATCGATGAGCCAATTTTAAGTTGGAAACATTTGCCTGAATTCATCAGTTGGGCGTGATCTATAATCATAATCATAAATACAATTATGATCACACGCATTTAATCTGAAATTAAGATGACGATTATATTCATAGTCTTATGCTTTTATTACGATAACGATTACAACCATAATCACAACTGCGAATACCATTAGGGTCGTAATCACAATATACCTACTACCTAGGTATATATATTATAGGTGGGTATATGATGATTAGAATGGTATTCTTGTTTGTTCCTGCAATTAAAATTTCAATTGCTAATATTTCTTAAAATATTATCTAATAATTAATTCTAGAATAATAACAACTAAATTCCGTGTCTAAGTACTTATATATCGTAAGGTTTGCAATAAAAAATGAACCCCTGTGCAAAATTTGCTGAGTTCTTCGGATATACAGAGAACTAATGTGCACATGCCACTGATCTACTTTGCAGCGTTTTTCAAAAGAGTAAAGGTTTTTCATGCCCTTGCTCAGGATTCCGTCATTATCGTGATTTACGCAAATTTTTTGAGATTGAGAATAAGGAGCCTATCCACCTACGAGTGGCTTCTCAATTGGCTGCATGGGTTTAAACATTTTTGCGTAAGTATGCGGACGCCGAAAAACAGTCAACAATAGGTAATACGAACCTTTTGATCGTACACAGCAAGAAATCTCGAATTGACACCGAATTCAACTTGGTGCCTCCAAACTTGCAAATTTGAAAATTTGTAATGCCTTCCATCAATCATGATCGGGGTGAAATTATGATGCTTGGCAATCTCAAACAGAAATGAAGAATCCAAGCCCGATCCGAGGCCAGGCCTTTTCCCGTAGAAGCTCAGGCTCTCCTGAATCGCAGAAACTCGGATTTCCATATTTTTCATGTTCCTCCATATTTTAGAAAATGTCTTGCCAATATAAACATGACTTGTGCCGTTGAGTAGAATAATTTGATCGCTGAACGGATTGTAAACATAATTCTTGGAATTTTCCGTCTCTATGACGACGAAACGCATAGTTTTCCACCAAAGACGAACGAAAACGGAGAGCCTCGCTTGGGATACGTTGGTTTTCACGCAGACAATCGAATTGCTCTTGAAGTTTCCACGTGCGATGTGAATATCGGCCTGGCGGTTCAAATCGTCGGCTGATTGTCGATCCACCAGAAAATAAGCGTCGACCGGAATCAGATCTTTATCGGTGTCGTAAATTATCGTTCCTTTTCCCCCTTCGTAGGATGTTTTGCTGTAAACGACCATTGGGCAACAACCGACCTTCAAATGATCGACCTCTAAAGGAGTGACACCTACTGAGCGCCAAACTGATTTTTCAAAAATTTTGCAGGCGATCATTGCATTGATCATCAGGGAGTAAACATGAAAAATCAGCGTCACTTTCATACCACCGATCTTGAGATGGATCTAAAGCGACCCTACAAATAGGAAAATTTCTATTGAAACTATTCAGTGAAATTCACGATCCTGTCGTCTTTTTCAGACTAAAAGTCCCCCGAGTTCAGGTTTAGTTATGAAACCTTCGTTTGATTTCATCGACGCAGCTTTTGCCTAATGGAAAATAAACAAGACTCTTGTCAGCCTGAATTTTTCATCCAAGAAGAACCTCTCCAAACCATTGTTTACATGAGCAATCACATCGAGGGGGCAAGTACCTACTAAGGTTTAACTTTCTGTTCCCCCCGACCGTCATGAGCATAATTCAAGATCATGACAACCGAATAAAGTGAAGATGTTTACACGCAGTAGGTACACCATGGTACACAGAATTGTAACAAAAGAAAGGAGACTGAAAGTAAGCTTTTTCAACTGCAATTGAATTCATTTCAATTCGGGAAAAACCATGGAACAAATTTTTCTCCCATGAGAGAAAACTTGACATGAATTTAAGGTAAAGCACGGTAAAAATGCCTAAATAGTTACCGGGTAGTTGAAAATATCCACGTGCTACGTATTCTACAAGGTAAAACATAGATTTTAAGACCAAGACTGCTCAAATCGGTTGGTTTTTGTAGGAACAGAAAAAAATAGAATAGATAACATTAAAAGTGTCAATATATTGGAAGTATTGTGAGTAATCGAATTTTCAACTATACAGGGCAATGAGAATTGCTTAGATCTACAAGCACTTAAGTTCAAGGATCTTTTGAAAAAATTATGTTGAGAATTATGAGATAGCACACAGCCCTACCTACTTATGGGGATTTTTGTAAAAGCTCACAAACTGACGCACAGACACTCAAAATTTAATATTTAATTCTGAGTGAAAGTACACGACTGAAATTTCCCGTGAACCTCCGATCAGATTCAATTTTAGTATCTACCAACAGTTACAACACTCCCATGTTCAATTAACTCTGTAAATATTTTTTTTTAAAGGTAAAACAATTATCCAGCCGTAATCAAGATGTAGCCACCAAAATTTATCGTAAGTCCGTCGCTAAAATCTCAGATCCGCAACCTCTAATTTAGAAGAAAAAGATCGGGAAAACAGCCAACACCAGAAAAGAAAAAAGAAATCCCTACAAGTCAACTTGAGTAGCCTCATATTTTTAAGTCGGTTAAAAAGGGCCAAGACAACTGATTAATCTTTCCTTCGAGCGAAAATCACTGGATAAAAATCCATAGGTACATACTCTAATAATGTTGAGATGGATTGCATGAGGCAACACGCTAGAAGGTGCTAGAAGTACAGGGAAATTCCTAATCCCTTTGACGTATCCCATGGAATAAGAAATTCTTCCATGGACGTATCCTAAACAATCGGTATTCTGATCAGAAAGACCAATCGCCTGTAATCGGCAGGAACAGTACCCAGAACCTATCGTCAGATCACGAAACAAAATTTGATAAGAATGAGCACTTCATTGCGTAGCTCGTAGTAACTAACACCAAAATGGGAAATTATGGCTTCAAATAAAAACTATGTTTTTTTTTTGGCTCATTTTTCTCAAGAAATTAACTTTTGTGATCGGTCAGGAAAAAAATATTTTTGAACACCCCCTGAAAATTTATTGGTTTACGTTTCAAGGAGTGTAGAATCCAAATCTGCAATAATTTTTTTTGTCCGTTCGCCGTACGCCGTCCGCCGTCCGGAGTTTTTTATTTTTTAAGGGGAAGGAGTCATCGAAAATTTTTGAAATTTTTACCAAAAATCAAGTTTTTTAATAAAGAACCAGATATCGTCGTGTAAGAACCCGCTTCACTCATCTAACAATTTGGCAGTTTTTAGGTAAAACGTGAAATCATGTTTACTCTCTGACCCACATCAATGCTCGGTTTCAGATTCGCTAAACTCGTGGTGGAACTCGCTGAAATATCCCTTAGATACGCTTGGGTACCTAAGTTAATGCATTAGAAAAAAATTGATTTTTCCTTTCTCCTGAAAAGTTGTCAAATGTTAGATGTGTGATGCGGGTTCTTACACGACTTTATTATCCAGTTGGTCTTAACGTCTCGACGGAACCCTACCTTAATTTCAAGGCCAGTACAACAGCTGTTGAAGTGGGAAAAAATTCGTAATTTTCCGGAAAAGAGCGACATAGGCATGTGAGGCCTCGTTTTCTTTACATTTTTCTATGCTGAATCGAATGAGACCATTGCCACGCCGGTACCTAGCTTCAACCGTTTAGGACTTATTGCAGTTTTAGAGAAACATTTTCGAGTTTTTTAACATTTCTACAATTCTTAATAACTCGAAAACGACTAGAGCCACGAAATTGGTTTTTCACTCGTTGGAATCCCCACAAAAATTTCTGTCCTTCCAATATCTTCAATTTAAAGAATATGGACATATTACACAAATCAGCAAAACAAAAATTGGAAAAGTTGAGAATTCGGCCACGGTTCTTAGATACGGTTAATTGTTCTACTTACGACCACCAGCCTACTACACCAACAAGGTGACGCACTAACACTATACAAGTTGGGCTTGGAAAAATGAGAGCGAGACAAACTTCAACAATGGTTCTGAGGCATTCTTGGTGCATTTTTCATTAAATTAAATTTTCAATAAAGATTTAAATTTTAAATGAAACTTTCATTATTCGGAGAATTTAATAATAATTATTCTGTTAAGTATGAAGGTGATTAAGAATAGATTAAATGGTGAATTTAACAGAATTAAACGATGGGCTGAGTTGAAAAGATAAATAGGTAGGTATCTATCAAGCAGAGGATGACTTTTTTGCCGGGTTGAAAAAACGTTTTTTTAAATCCCCCATCTAAAATAAATAATCTAAAATCTAAAATAATAATCTAATAATCTAAAATAATCTAATAAATAAAATAAATCTAATAATCTAAAATACAAATTCATACTGAAATTCTAGACTAATAACAACTGAATTCCGCGTATAAGGAGTAGGTACCTACCTATTTATCATTTTTTTTATTTCACTATTTATCCAACTCCTGGAAAGTAAAATGTGAGGGGATGATTATGAAGAGATGTTGTGAAATATTCCGGGACGATTACATGGGTCATTATCTGGAAAAACAATGTACCTACCGGCCGAGCAGGTAAAAAACATATTCCTCTGTTGTAAATTTAATAAGCTTCAAAAACAACATATTCGATCAATCATTTTATCACGCGTACGTACTCAAAACTAGAGATGTAATGAACCGACACTCGAAAGATGTCTCGGAGAGTTTCGAGTTGAGATACCGAAGCTACTTGAAATTGAGATAGCCTGTGCCAAGTATCCAGGTATAAAAAGAGAAATTCGGAAATTATCATGCATTCAGTGGTTGGAAGCTGAAAGGTAAGCTAAAAAATCTGACTATTTTTATTTTTTAATGGAGTAATTTGGGGAAAATTCTGATACTAAATGAAATAGTGAATGACCAGCAGAAAAATGAAATCAAGTGTTTTCACGAGATAAGTGCAACTGCAAGAATGTAAAAGATATTGCTCATTTCAAAACTGATAGTTACGATAAGAACCTTTTAAATACGATTCGGATGATCCAAGGCTGGATTTCTGCTTGACCCCCCAGAAACGAAAATGAAGATCATCATTGCTTTGGCCTGCGTGTTGGCCGTTGGGCTCACCATGCCCACCGACAACGATGCCGAATGGGAGAACTTCAAGAGGACCTATGGCAAGAACTACGGCAACGCCGACTCCGAAAGTATGAGGAGGAACATCTACTTCCAGAACAAGGACAAGGTTGCCGAACACAACGAGCTCTACAAGAAGGGACTCGTCTCTTACGGTGTGAAAATCAACGGCCTTGCTGACCTGGTAAGATCTGAGTAACTGTGATTGCAGTGAAGGTGTCTGCTAGTTCTAAGTAGGTACACCACTCACAAAAATTTTGCCTATGAGTATTCGCAAACGAGTGAATAAGAAAATTGTCTGTCATAGCTCCCTCATGAAGCCGCAAAGATGCTCAACGGATACAGGAAGGGAACTCCATCCAACGAACCCAGGGAAACCTACAAGCCCTCTGGCAACAGCTTGCCCGCCTCCACTGACTGGAGGTCCAAGAACGCCGTCACCCCCATCAAGAACCAGGGACAATGCGGATCCTGCTGGGCTTTCAGTACCGTAAGTACTCAAATCCAAAGTAGGGGTGATAGGTATTTTTTCTTCCTGAAGTGCTTTCCTACCCAACAGGATTTCAAGCAATGTAAGCTCCTGTCTGATTTTGCCCAACAGACTGGCTCTCTTGAAGGACAATGGGCTCTGAAGAAGGGCAAACTCATCTCCCTCAGCGAACAACAGCTTGTTGACTGCTCAGGCAACTACGGCAACGATGGCTGCGAAGGTGGTCTTATGGACCAGGCCTTCCAATACATCAAAGCCAACGGTGGTCTTGACACTGAATCCTCCTACCCCTACACTGGCGAAGTAAGAAACGGAATATTATTCCACGAGTGACCATCATGCCATCAGTACGGTCTTGCGGCAAACATCTCTGGTCTCTGACATTGTTCCATGCGAGTCAACAACGTCTGTTTTTGTTCAAGGATGATAGCTGCGCTTTCAACAAGAAGAACGTCGCTGCCACCGTCACCGGCTACGTCGACATCCCCACCGGAAATGAAGCCGCCCTCCAAGACGCCTCTGCCAACATTGGACCCATCTCGGTCGCCATTGATGCCAGCAACTGGTCCTTCCAGCTCTACGCTGAAGGTAAAACCCCTCGAATCCCATTTCATCAACTAATTTTGGTCCAATGTAATCGGTAGAATCGATCAAGCATCACTTTTTAATAACTGTCCCCCAGGTGTCTACAATGAGCCTGACTGCAGCAGCACATCGCTCGACCACGGTGTCCTCGTCGTTGGCTACGGATCTGACAGTGGCTCCGACTACTGGCTCGTCAAGAACTCCTGGGGCACCGACTGGGGTATCAACGGTTACATCAAGATGTCCAGGAACAAGAACAACCAGTGCGGTATTGCCACCCAAGCCAGCTACCCTCTCGTCTAGATCGGCAACTCTCAAGACAATCAGTTCCTTCAATGGAAAATTTCTCCCTCCTTTTGTAATAAAATGACGCTAGTCGAACAATAAAACCACTCCATCACATATTCTACTCTTATTCTACCTTCCAAATTTAATTATTGTTACAAACCCTGATATTGATGAACATCAATAGTTAATTATCCAATTTAGGGTTCAGTTTAGTCTTGAATTTCTAAATAGAGTTGCCATTCGGGCACATCATGAATACCTACATGACTTGATGAACATGATTCCAATACTAAGAAGAGTTAAAATTTATGGTTATCCTGATGACACCACAGTGCGACGATACGTCAGATGAAAAGTTCAAAAACTTATTTGACTTTGACAAACAACAATCAGGGCGACGCGGTCGAAAAGCAAAAGAAAAAACAACGGTAATGGTACAGGCAACTCTCAGGTAGAAACTGGGCAAGCTGTACCAAGGAAATCCGTGCCTTAAGAACCATAGACATGAATAATGGGAAGCTTGTTCGTGAGTAACAATTGGCAAGGTACCAATTGTTTGACCTATGGAACCCTATGGACCTGTTGCCCTATGAAACCTCTCCTGGGCAGGTTGATAAGAGATGGCGAGTCCGTGCAGGTAAAACTCGTAACTTATTTAAATCAATTTGAGAGTCCTCACTTCCACGTTTAGGAAGTAAAAATGGAAGTACTGTAATCTCCCTGAATTGAAAATCGCAACAGAGCTTCAGAAAAAACTTATATTTCTACACTTTCACTCAGAATCAGTTCCTGAACAAAACTTATTCATAGAAATGTATAGATATTCAATATCTGTGCGATCGTCTGTGGTCATTCAAAACCAGTGGTGCGTAGATAACACACTATACTTCCATATTTTGAAACGTAAAATTGTGACACAATTTGATCATATTTTGACTGCTTTTAAGGGTGTTTAGGTCAAAAATATCAAAAAATTCAAAATTCAAATTTTAAATTCGCCTAAAATAAAAATACGCTAAACTATCGGAATATAAAAAATATCCACATATTCTGCAAGGTAAAACAAAGATTTTAAGACCAAGAACGCCCAAATCGGTCCATTTTTGTGGCCGGAAAAAAATAAAATAGAAAACACTAAAAATGTAAATATATCGGAAGTACTGTGCGTTATCCAAATTCCGATTAAACAGGGAGTTAGGTCTTCCCCAGACAAACATTTCAGTGCAAGAAATTTGGAAAAAGGTTGAGAAATGAGGGAGTTATGGCCATTTTTGTAAATGACCACAGACGGACACACGGACAGACGGACGGACGGACGGACACACGGACACACAGACACTTGTTCAGGAAGTGATTCTGAGTAAATGTGTATAAGAAAAAGTTTTTTCTGAAGCTCCGTTCCGATTCTCGGTTTTAGGACGATTCCAATACTTCCATTAAATGGAGTAAATTTTACTCTGTAAATATGGAAGTAAAAACATTGTCATATTCAGACATAATAGGTATATATTATATTGCAATATAATATACCTATTATATTGCCATATCGACGGTTAAGAACCAGCATGACATAACTAAATTTTCCCATTTTGAGATTAGTGAACATTCCGATTCAAATTTTCAGGCCCGATTTGATGGAACTATTAGTTTTTTGGAAAACTCACGTGGGACGCCACAATTGTCGCATTAGTCCGCATAGCGCAACTGGAATGAACACCGTCACATTATTTTACAACCGGCAAGACATAACTCAGTCAAACTCACAATGAAACCGAAACTCAAATTCATAATCAAACTCGAAGTCAAACTCACAATGAAACAGAAACTCAAACTCACAATGAAATAGAAACTCAAACTCTTAATCGAACTCGAAGTCAAACTCACAATGAAACCGAAACTCTAACTCATATTTAAACTCGAAGTCAAACTCACAATAAAACCTAAACTCAAACTCACAATGAAATAGAAACTCAAACTCATAATCAAACTCACAATGAAACATATACACAAACTCACAATGAAACCGAAACTCAAACTCATAATCAAAATTCGAAGTCAAACCCACAATAAAACATAAACTCAAACTCATAATCGAACTCGAAGTCAAACTCACAGTGAAACAGAAACTCAAACTCACAATGAAACCGATACTCAAACTCATAATCAAACTTGAAGTCAAACTCACAATAAAACATAAACTCAAATTCACAATGAAACCGAGACTCAAACTCATAATCAAACTCGAAGTCAAACTCACAGTGAAACCGAAACTCAAAATCATATCGAACTTGAAGTCAAACTCACTATAATTCAGAAATTCAAACTCATAATCGAACTCAAAGTCAAACTCACAATGAAACAGAAACACAAACTCATATTTGAACTCGAAGTCAAACTCACAATGAAACTGATGATCATGAGATTGATGTTTCATAGTGAGTTTGACTTAGATATCGATTAAGGAGTTCAAGTTTCTGTTTCACTGTGAGTTTGATAATGAGTTTCGGTTTCGTTGTGAGTTTGAGTTTCTGTTTCACTGTGAGTTTGACTTCAAACTCGATTATGAGTTTGAGTTTATGTTTTATTGTGAGTTTGACTTCGAGTTCGATTATGAGTTTGAGTTTCGGTTTCATAGTGAGTTTAAACTCACTATCGAAGTTAACTTCGAGTTCGATTTTGAGTTTCTGTTTCACTGTGAGTCTGACTTCGAGTTCGATTATGAGTTTGAGTTTCTGTTTCACTGTGAGTTTGAGTTTCTATTTCATTGTGAGTTTGAGTATCGGTTTCATTGTAAGTTTGACTTCGAGTTCGATTATGAGTTTGAGTTTCTGTTTCACTGTGAGTTTGACTTCAAATTCGATTATGAGTTTGAGTTTCTGTTTCACTGTGAGTTTGATTATGAGTTTGAGTTTCTATTTCATCGTGAGTTTGAGTATCGGTTTCATTGTGAGTTTGACTTCGAGTTCGATTATGAGTTTGAGTTTCTGTTTCACTGTGAGTTTGACTTCAAATTCGATTATAAGTTTGAGTTTATGTTTTATCGTGAGTTTGACTTTGAGTTCGATTATTCGATTATAAGTTTGAGTTTCAATTTTTATAGTGAGTTTGACTTCAAATTAGATTTTGAGTTTCTGTTTCGTTGTGAGTTTGACTATGCGTTCGATTATGAATCGGAGTTTCTGTTCCATTATGAGTTTGAGTTTTGGTTTCATTGTGAGTTTGAGTTTTGGTTTTATTGTGAGTTTGACTTCGAGTTCGATTATGAGTTTGAGTTTCTATTCCATTGTAATTTTGAGTTTCTGTTTCATTGTGAGTTTTACATTGAGTTCGATTATGAGTTTAGGTATATTATTGATTATATAAGGGCGAAAGAGAGGTGACGAAATCTCTGAAATGCCTGTAAAGTAATTATTCACTCTTGACGGAATTTACTCGACTAAATAACAAAGATTTTGAACAAAGGGGTTATGAAGACCAGTGTACCTATAACACGTCCTAAGCTCTAATTTTAAGAAGGCATTATTTACAACTCAGGGTATATCACCATGTGATCGGCAACACGTAGAAAGGCGAAGAGATACAAGAGAAATTGGTTCATTTTCTCTTGTATCTCTTCGCGTTTCTATACGTTCTAACAGGTGGTTTACCTTTTATTAAGGCGTTACATGATAACCGGTGAAAAATTGACTTCACTTTGGTGATCATTACCCTACATTGCCTGTTTTAATTATGGTTTTTATTATGGTTAAATGACTACAAAAAAATCCTGCATGGCACTTGTTAATATGCGGGTAGCTACTTAGGCCAAAAGATCGCCATATCTAAAGGAATTCCACCCGGCGATTTCGATCATTGCTTCACAGCCACAACCTTCATAGCTGTTTCATACCTTAGGAAGACTTTAGGAAGAACTTCGATAAAAAACGTAGATGTGACCTCTTCAATCTCCAATATTTTCAGTTTTCGGCAGTTGTGCCTGGTCGATTCATTAGTTTATTAAAGGCCCAAGTTCATTAAAAAAGAGGACGACGTGGCTTTTTCATAACATTTAATCGACCACGGCGTTGAAAAGGACACAAGAGATCCATCCACCGTGATGCATGGATACGATAGGCTGACTAACTTGTACCAGTTTCGCACTTGCTGCCATACACATGGTCGAGGTGGGATGCAGACCTATCTATACCTACCTAACACTCCTTAGTGAATAATTTTTACGTTACTAAAATGCTCGTCAGCACTGTGGATAGAGCAATGGATGAAGGAGGTTTGACAGGGGAATAAAAAAAAGATTTTCAAGTTGTGCCCCACTCATTCTACATGTGCCCATGCTCATTTTACCATTATTATGATTATTGATTGTCGTAAATCAATCATTGAGGTGTGCACTCGAGATGTCTGGAAGAGATCTAGAGAGATAGAGATACTACTTGAAAGTCAAGTAGGCAGGTATTATCGGTATAAAAGAGCAATTTGGGAATTATCTTGCATTCAGTGGTGAGAAGCTGAAAGGTAAGAGCTACTAAATGTTTATCGAAAATATGTGACGAATTTGTGATTTTTACCATTTCTGATGGGACTAAATAGAGCACTCGATGACGGAAATTTTTAATACAGACCTAATGAATTATGTACAGAAAAAGAATGAAATCGCCGTTTTTGAAATAGTAGGTAGGTACCTACTTAAATGGTAAAGGTGAAAAATTACCAACACTTCAAAAACCAGTACCTCCTTTTCAGTCGGACTAACTAAAAATTGAAATATTGTAGGCGTTTGTGGGCCTTTACTTTTTTATATGGATTTATCACATTAATCGTATTGTTTTGAAACAGAAAAAATTTTATTCGGATTTTTCGTGTTTCCCGAATAAATACCTACTAAATTGTCCAAGAGAAAAAATTATGTTACTCAATAAATTTTTCAAAAGCTGTAACACTAACTTATCATGCAAATTTATGGAGTCAACAATTCTTGTTCCAAACCTGCACTTGATATTCTAGTAAAAGAAGAAAAAAATGGATGTATAACACAGCGGACAGTTGAGTTGAGATCTTTCATTGGGGGAAGCAGTTAGCACGTTAGAGGCACCATTAGGTAAGCAGTTACACAAATACATAGCTTGGAATGACGAATACTTAAATTTTACCACGCTTTAACCCACTAGAGGTGGATAAGCTGTATTCCATACCAATCATTGTGCAAAATACTGAGAAAGGTACGATCCAATGCAAATTCTCCTGTTGATATTCAGATCGCAGGTCCCCCATATAAGACTTCTTGAACAAGGTGAGATTTCGAGTGTAGCTCCTCAGTCCAGCTAGGGCCTCGCTAACTACTGGGAAGTGATATTTGGTTATGATTTCGATGATCCAAGGCTGGATTTCTGCTTGACCCCCCAGAAACGAAAATGAAGATCATCATTGCTTTGGCCTGCGTGTTGGCCGTTGGGCTCACCATGCCCACCGACAACGATGCCGAATGGGAGAACTTCAAGAGGACCTATGGCAAGAACTACGGCAACGCCGACTCCGAAAGTATGAGGAGGAACATCTACTTCCAGAACAAGGACAAGGTTGCCGAACACAACGAGCTCTACAAGAAGGGACTCGTCTCTTACGGTGTGAAAATCAACGGCCTTGCTGACCTGGTAAGATCTGAGTAACTGTGATTGCAGTGAAGGTGTCTGCTAGTTCTAAGTAGGTACACCACTCACAAAAATTTTGCCTATGAGTATTCGCAAACGAGTGAATAAGAAAATTGTCTGTCATAGCTCCCTCATGAAGCCGCAAAGATGCTCAACGGATACAGGAAGGGAACTCCATCCAACGAACCCAGGGAAACCTACAAGCCCTCTGGCAACAGCTTGCCCGCCTCCACTGACTGGAGGTCCAAGAACGCCGTCACCCCCATCAAGAACCAGGGACAATGCGGATCCTGCTGGGCTTTCAGTACCGTAAGTACTCAAATCCAAAGTAGGGGTGATAGGTATTTTTTCTTCCTGAAGTGCTTTCCTACCCAACAGGATTTCAAGCAATGTAAGCTCCTGTCTGATTTTGCCCAACAGACTGGCTCTCTTGAAGGACAATGGGCTCTGAAGAAGGGCAAACTCATCTCCCTCAGCGAACAACAGCTTGTTGACTGCTCAGGCAACTACGGCAACGATGGCTGCGAAGGTGGTCTTATGGACCAGGCCTTCCAATACATCAAAGCCAACGGTGGTCTTGACACTGAATCCTCCTACCCCTACACTGGCGAAGTAAGAAACGGAATATTATTCCACGAGTGACCATCATGCCATCAGTACGGTCTTGCGGCAAACATCTCTGGTCTCTGACATTGTTCCATGCGAGTCAACAACGTCTGTTTTTGTTCAAGGATGATAGCTGCGCTTTCAACAAGAAGAACGTCGCTGCCACCGTCACCGGCTACGTCGACATCCCCACCGGAAATGAAGCCGCCCTCCAAGACGCCTCTGCCAACATTGGACCCATCTCGGTCGCCATTGATGCCAGCAACTGGTCCTTCCAGCTCTACGCTGAAGGTAAAACCCCTCGAATCCCATTTCATCAACTAATTTTGGTCCAATGTAATCGGTAGAATCGATCAAGCATCACTTTTTAATAACTGTCCCCCAGGTGTCTACAATGAGCCTGACTGCAGCAGCACATCGCTCGACCACGGTGTCCTCGTCGTTGGCTACGGATCTGACAGTGGCTCCGACTACTGGCTCGTCAAGAACTCCTGGGGCACCGACTGGGGTATCAACGGTTACATCAAGATGTCCAGGAACAAGAACAACCAGTGCGGTATTGCCACCCAAGCCAGCTACCCTCTCGTCTAGATCGGCAACTCTCAAGACAATCAGTTCCTTCAATGGAAAATTTCTCCCTCCTTTTGTAATAAAATGACGCTAGTCGAACAATAAAACCACTCCATCACATATTCTACTCTTATTCTACCTTCTGAATTTCATCATAATCCCTCATATTGAAGTCTATCCATGGGCATGATTAGATTTGCGCATTCGGCAACCCGTTTGCGATACCGCAATACCCCTCATTGTCATTTTGGCTTCTTTTCAGGAGAGCCGAAAAACCAGTTTTAGATTATTTTTCGTTTTCCTATAGCATGTAAATCATGTTTTATGGATTGATTATGGTCCCCATATTCTCAAGTATCATGCTGAATGCTTTCTCCCCAAAAGTGAATTTTCTTAAAAATTGGTGACGATAAGGTGAATAACATAAACATGATCGTGATATAAATATTCTTATGGCGATAACATAAAACTGATTTGCGCGCTCACTGTGCGGTTTTTTTTTTTTTTTTTTTTGCTGAAATACCTATTTAGATTGATCCGGCATGAGTGAGCGCTTCTGTTGAAAGGAGAACAACTTATCATTGCAAACCAGGGAATAATCAAGGTAACTTTATTTCTGAGATTGAAAATTAGGGCAAACGAGAACAACATCTTGATGTACAAAAACTTATTTTGAAGTGAAGGTAACTTCTTTGAACTAAAGGATTGATTCTTGTTCCAGTTGTTGGTTACTTTTCATTTTGCGATGTTTGAGCATGAAAGAAGCTCATCAGGAGTATTAGTCCGCGGTATGGGCGCTCTAATGAGGCAAAGTGCAGCCAAAGTCAACGTCCATACCAAACGTCAGAATTTTCAAGAAACTTTAGAAAAATTCGATCGCATCCCACCAGAAAACGAACTCCAGACAGTTCTGTATTCTACACCTGGGCATTTGGGAAGGCAAAGAGATCATACAATTAAGTTCCATCCACCATTTAATTGGAGCTCGATATGGTAACAAACTTATGAAAAAAGCAACTCCCATTTCTGAGATAAATTCCACCAAATTACTTGAATGATGACGTAAATTGTTACATGACTAGAAAACAACTAATATTGCAAATCTTTTGTAGTCGAATAAATTAATTAGGAATGCAGAGATTTCTGTGATGGAATTTCAGCCAGCCAGGTTATAATGCGAGCCGTACACTCGACCTGATTTGGCCCGCTGTTTGGCCGTCGGCAACCGGTCGTAGCTCAGGTAGACTTTGGACAAGTCGGGTACGGGCACCTTAAATGCATCATTTTCAAAAATAGCTGAATATGTTTTGTTTTTTATTTATGGTCTAGTATTTCGAAAATATCAAAACGATACCTAACTGGGAAAAACTAGTTGTTCGAATTCTTTCTACACAGGTATCGATGATTTTGGCCAGCCTCAATTTGAATTTGAACAACGGCTATTGGCAATTAATGTTTTTAATAAAAGCAAAAACCACTCGCTACTGAGGGTTTGCCCTCTTCAGGGAGCTGCTAACCAAAGACACCAGGTTACTGGAAGAACCATAATTGGAGGTTTCTTAAAAGAATTTCCAAACTCCAGAGCGAGTAAGTTTTGGGTAATTATTTTTCGCTAGGTTTTTACCAACATCCCAGAAAATCTGCCTCACAGAATGAATAGAATAGAATGAAATAGAATAGAAAAAGGGGAAATGAAGGTTCTGTCCTCATTAAAAGTACGCAAAGAAACGAATATTGACTCCTATACAAGTTCGTTTGCATCCAAGCTTGCCAAAATACATCGATTTTTACACACTCACCCTCGAATGAAAATTAGTGAAAATAAGGCCCGGTTTATTGACAAAATTTATCAATCCGATATCCAAGGAAGCTTTGGATAAAATTCACCACGGTGTTATCAGTATCAAATTTAAATGTAAAAACCTCGTTGGAAATGTTTATCGGGTGCTTCTTTGGATATCGGATGGATAAATTTTGTCAATAAACCAGGCCTTAGAATTAGTGAAAATTTCTACAAGAAAAGCAAATCAGATGCTATCCTTAGAGGGTCTCCAAAAGTCAATAAGCAAATAAACGAAAATTTTATGCTCGTTTTATTAGACAGTCAAAAGAAAGGAAGTCGATTCCAAGAAGGCCATCGTCACTTTGGATTCCAACGCCCGAACAATTTAAACCAAGAAGTGACCGTATGTACTTCATATCCAGAAAATAGTGAAACGCAGATATCAAATCTAGATGATTCTGAAATTTAATTTTCTACTTCCATTATCAAGCCGATTAAAAATGGTTACCCTTATCAGAAAATCAGCTCAAGAGTCCGCATATGATAATCTTGCAAGAGAGCTTTCAGATCTCTCATAGGGAAACATTTTTACGCAATTTTTTAAAACCAAACCAAAGATTTCAACCAGATCTATGATACTGGTATATCGGAAAAAATGAAATTTCAAAAATGTACGAGCACCATGAACCTTGAGAAAGCTCTTAAAGTTAAGTCTTAAAGTTAGTATACCTACCTCGGTTTTGACGGCGACTGTGTCATGGGGTTCCGTTTTTATCATGTTATTGCCAGTGTACGCCACGCATTTCAATTCCCATTCGCCTATGTCCTCGTTCCAGTGTGCGTATCGTTCAATAAGTTCCTGAAAAAAGTATTTTTAATAAAAAAAGTTTTTAATTACAACCAAAAAACGCTGCTAAGTAGATCCATGACATTATTCTGCCGTCCTTAGTTAAAACGTCCTATCTCATTTTTTTCGCTTTTTGAGTTAAGGACGTGGTCGTATAGATTTTGACATGACGCGTCTGATGGGCCAGGTTAGAAAGTCCTATCTTCATTGGAAAGGACTGAAAAATGGCTTTGTCCTATCTCACTTTTGTCAATTTCCGCCTCCATCCAAGAACAGAAAGTCCTAACTTGGTAGTCCTAGGCTAAAAAGTCCTAAGTAGCAGAAAGTTAGGACACTTTGACCTTGTATAACTGAAAAAATTCAGTAACTTGTGCTAGAATAAATCGTCCTAAGTCAAATAAAGGAGGTCTCAAATAAAGGAGTTAGGACTTTCTGGCCTAGTGAGTAGCAAAGCTGTGTCTGTCATGGATGTGGGCAAGATATTCATCTTCGAATACTGAGTTCCAAAAACTACTACTACTAGGTTAAAAAGTCCTATCCTAGGTATAAAAACCAATGTCGAACGTGGCCTAAATCACACGACAAGAAAACGAACAACAACAACAAAGTCTTATCTTCGACTTCTTGCACTTCAATTGATAATTTCTACCTGCTGGTTTAATATTGAGGTTTGTTGACAACTGACAAAGTTGGGGGGTGATGTCAAGGAGCTATCGTGAAAATTCCAAATAGCTAGGGTTAAAAACGTGGACGGTGCAAACAATCTCACTTAACCGCGTTTTTCTCAAAACGCTAAAAACTGAGATAGGACGTTTTAACTTAGGACGGCAGTATTGTTCTGGGTATTCGAAGAACTCTGCAAATTCTGCACAAGGGCTCACCATTTGAATACAAAGACCAAAAGGTTTATTATACTCCGGAAGCACTGAATTTTGTTTCAATTACTATTTTTTAATTTCTATGTTATTCATTTTTTGATTGTGAAAAACTAAACCAGTGGTGCTTAGATATCACACAATACTTCCATATTTTGAAACGTAAAATTGTCAAACAATTTGATCATATTTTGACTGCGTCTAAGGGTGTTTAGGTCAAAAATATCGCAAAATTCACTATTCAAATTTTAAAATTCACCCAAAATAAAAATACGCCTCATTATCGGAATATAAAAAATATCCACATATTCTGCAAAGTAAAACAAAGATTTTAAAACCAAGAAAGCTCAAATCGGTTCATTTTTGTGGCCGGAAAAAATAAAATAGAAAACACTAAGGCTGGCTTTATCAATTGTCAGTTATCCAATAACTAACAGCTAATCTCTTGGCTACAAATTTCAGGGTGATTTTTGGGTGGATGCGCATAGGCTGTGTCTCCGAGAAATTTGTAGCCAAGATATTAGCTATTAGTTATTGGATAACCGACAATTGATAAAGCGGCCCTAAAAATGCAAATATAACGGAAGTACTGTGAGTTATTTGAATTCCGATTACACAGGGTGTTAGGTCTAGACAAACATTTCAGTTCAAGAAATTTGATAAAAGGTTGAAAATTGATGGAGCTATGGCCATTTCTGTAAATGCCCACACACGGACACAAAGACACTTGTTCAGGGAGTGTTTCGAAGTAAATGTGTATGAGAAAAAAAATTTCTGAATCTCCGTTCCATAACACCATTTTCGAAGCCGTACAAGGAATATTATGGCAAAAAACAGTTTATTTTTTTTCATACATGTTCCTCATTCTCAACCTTCTTTCAAATTTCTTGAACTAGAATGTTTGTCCAATAATTGTCTTAATTATTAAGATGTACACCCTCTTATTAAGATAAAATTGTGCCAAAATTTTACTTTTCTAAATATGGAAGTATTGTGTGTTATCCACGCACCGTCTGGTTTTTAAGACCTTATGCACTCATTTTCATACTCGAATGGGAATTTTGAGCTATGGCGCGGGCTGAGAGCTAGAAACATTCGTACCCGGTAACTATTCGGTATGAACATTTTCTCTATAGTTTCCTGAAGAGCTAGCTCTTTTGTCAGAGCTCTCACGTTGTCCAACAGGCTTTCCATTTCGCGCTGATTCTCCTGGCAGATGTCCTTCAGTTCGTCTTTTGCGGCAGCTAGCAAAGCTGTGATCTTACGGATTTTCTTCGTCAGCCCGACGGCTTCCTCTTGCAAAGAACTGTATTTTTCTTCAATGTCGATACGTTCGGCCTAAAAAAAAAAACGAGGAAAAGAGCGATTTTTTTATCGGACGTGTTTATTAGGTAAACCATATCTGTCATGGCCAAGTAATGGAATATTCAATTTGTTAATTGTTATCGCAAAAGGTATTTCGGACAATTTCCACGGTTATCCGCCATGAGAGTTGGTTGTAATCACAATCATGCATACGATCAATCTCACGAACATTTAATTTACACTAAAATAAGGATTACAATTATATTGATATGCTCTCAAACTATGATTACGATTAGGAATACAATCATAATCAAAAGTGTGGCCACAATTACAGTTGCAATACATGTCAAGATTATGATTGTATTCTAATATATTCCAATATTCTATATTCAAATTGCTAATATTTCTAATAATATCTAGTTTTGTATCCTAGTGAGCGTTGTTTGCCGTCAGCTTATCAAGAAAATCAAAGACTTCAATGAACCAGCAGTATCAGACTCATAGACCCCACAAACAAGCATAGAACCCACAATCTCCACATGAAAACTCAACTCAGAAACTCAACCTACAAACTGAACACGAAAACTCAACTTAACCAGTGGTGCGTAGATAACACACAATACTTCCATATTTTGAAACGTAAAATTGTGACACAATTTGATCAAATTTTGACTGCTTTTAAGGGTGATTAGGTCAAAAATATAAAAAAATTCACTATTAAAATTTTAAAATTTGCCCAAAATGAAAAAACGCTACATTTTTGGAATATAAAAAATATCCACATATTCTGCAAGGTAAAACAAAGATTTTAAGACCAAGAACGCTCAAATCGGTCAATTTTTGTAGCCGGAAAAAAATAAAATAGAAAACACTAAAAACTCAATTATATCGGAAGTACTGTGCGTTATCCAAATTTCGATTAAACAGGGTGTTAGGTCTTGGCGAGACAAACATTTCAGTTCAAGAAATTTGAAAAAAAGGTTGAGAAATGAGGGAGTTATGGCCATTTTTGTAAAAGACCACAGACGGACACACAGACACTTGTTCAGGAAGTGATTCTGAGTAAATGTGTATAAGAAAAAGTTTTTTCTGAAGCTCCGTTCCGATTCTCGATTTTAGGACGATCACAATACTTCCATTTACTCTGTAAATATGGAAGTAAAAATCCAAAATCCGAATTCTGCTCAAAAAATCAACTACAACTCTAACTCAAACTCAACATAAACTCAACCCACAAACAAAATCAACATACAAACTGTATTCACATACTGAACTAACAAACTCTTTTCACAAACTCAACTTACACACTCAACTCACCAAATCAACCAAAAAATTCAATTCAAAAACGCTACTCTCTAACTCAAACGATACAAACGAACTCAACGACAAACTCAACTCGCAAGTTGTTGAAAGCTGCTTTAACTGAGGAAACCATAATTTCAAAAAGAAAAAGAGAAAAATACCATTGCCAAATAAGCAATAATTGCCGTGAAAACCACTGTTGCATGGCAGCCGTAGCAGTACCGTTGCAGCACAGTATTATTTGTTGCCATACAAAGCATTGGTGTTATGCCAGCTGCTTTGAAAATAGCAGTTGCCATGGAACAGCCATTGTGGTGAAAACCGCCATAACCGTTTATAAACATTTCTATCACAGTTTTCCAGTTTATGCACCAAACGTGGAGAATCTCATTGGTCATAAAAACTGGCGATACCCAAAAATCGATTTGTCGGATAAGGAAAGTCGTATTTACTTCTCTTTTCTCAATTTGACTTCTGAGTTCGGCCTCCATTTTAATACGGTCTTCCAACTCTTTGGCGGACGCTTCGAGGAGATTCTCCTGCTCTTCAGCTTTCTCCAACAGATTCTCCCCGCCCAGAATAATCTTCCGCTCCAAATTCTCCAACTTTTCCTTCAAAGCGATCGTTTCATGCCTGGGAACGGATTCATTTTATTTCTTGAACGAGGAATGCAATATAGCAGAAGATTGACGGAAAAAAATACCATGCCATACAATAAAAAAAAGCTGAACTACCAAATGTTCAAATTGTCTATCGACAGTATACCTGCAAAACCTTTTCCGAAAATCGGGTTTTGACCTCTGAGGACTTAGGAGAAGGATACCGATCGTCTGTAAAAGTTTGACATTGATCTGATAAAAAATGTCTTATCTGTGTTCGTTTGTAAAAACTTGTAAGTGCAGAACCTTCCAGGAGGGTGGTAAAACCTCGTAAGCCATTTGGCTCGTCCCGGCCGATTTTTCAATTTTCCGGTAATTTCTTTAATGTTAGTCTCGATCTTTACGGCTAAATGGATTCATTAGATGATACCTACTCGAAATCGTGAAGAAGAACAACCAGGCTCTAAATTCGGTTTGAAACCATCGTCCGTATCAAAATTCTGGGTTCCGATATGGGTAATATTTTTGCAGAGTCGATTCTCAACTGTTCTGAAGAACACTAATAACTAGAGAACACTACGAGGAATAACAACAATGTGTTTATCCATCTAGAACAAAACAATGGTTCCAAAAGTAGCAATAAAAGCCAGCGAACGTTTCTGCTATTTTCAATAATTTAGAGGTTTTTTGATAAAAATTCAAAAATCTCAGTTTTTTCCTATTTCAAGTTTTATAAAAATATTTTTTTATTAAGGTATTATTAAATTAAATTTATAAATACGCTGAGAATCGTAATAACCTATTTGAAAGTGGTAAGTTGTAAAACTGAGAGTTGAAACACGAACTGAAATTCAAACAATCTATAAACAATCCCGTACCTATTAAAACGGTTGTGATTCTTCGAGTTGAGATTGTAAATTTCAAGAGAACTAAGTCAATACCCTCCCAGGATGACAATACTTTAAAGTTTGAAGAGAACAATGTCGGTACTGTCCTAAGATGTGATTTTTAGTTTTCTTTCCATAGTAGGTTTTTAAAATAAGGTTAACTGTTATCAGTTGGTATTCACATTCTCAAGCCATCGTTATCACGTTTAAGTCATGTACCTTTTTTTAAAACCCTTCTATGGAAAGAAAACTAAAACATCACGTCTTAGGACGGTACCGACATTGTACTCTTCAAAATTTAAAGTAATTAACATCTCGGGAGGGTATTGACTTAGTGCCGGTTTATTGACAAAATTTATCTATCCGATATCTAAGGAAGCTTTAGATAAACTTCACCACGGTGGTATTTAAATGAAATTTTAATTTAAAAATCTCATTGGAACTGTTTATCTATAGCTTCCTTGGATATCGGATAGATAAATTTTGTCAATAAACCGGCCCTTAGTGCTCTTGAAATTTACAATCTCAACTTGAATCACAGCCGTTTCAATAGTAACGACCAATTATTGGTCATCACAGACCAATTATAGGTTGGCCAGTCTTAAAAACAAAATCAGGTAAATACCAACAAAAAAGTTTGTTGAATATTTTGGCATAAAGAAACTTGTTTATTTACCAAACAATGATGAGAAAGAGCGCATGTTGTGATCTCAAGTGAAATTATTCTAGTACCTATTTGAAATAAAGACAACATTATTGGAAGTTCGATTGAACTGTGTAAAACCTTTTAAGTCCGAGTAAGGTCTTAAATAAATCCTCGTAAGTCCGAATATTGCTTCAAAACGTTAATTTCTTCTAATTTTTGTTCAATCTTATTATTATGTCGTGTATACATGTGGAAAAATGCAACGGATGTGGTTTTTACTTCCATATTTACAGAGTAAATGGAAGTATTGTGATCGTCCTAAAATCGAGAATCGGAACGGAGCTTCAGAAAAAACTTTTTCTTATACACATTTACTCAGAATCACTTCCTGAACAAGTGTCTGTGTGTCCGTGTGTCCGTGTGTCCGTTAGTCCGTTAGTCCGTCTGTGGTCATTTACAAAAATGGCCATAACTCCTTCATTTCTCAACCTTTTTTCAAATTTCTTGAACTGAAATGTTTATCTCGGCAAGACCTAACACCCTGTTTAATCGGAATTCGGATAACGCACAGTACTTCCGAGATATTTGCATTTTTAGTGTTTTCTACTTTATTTTTTTCCGGCCGCAAAAATGAACCGATTTGAGCGTTCTTGGTCTCAAAATCTTCGTTTTACCTTGCAGAATATGTGGATATTTTTTACATTCCGAAAATGTAGCGTTTTTTCATTTTGGGCGAATTTTAAAATTTTAATACTGAATTTTTTGATATTTTTGACCTAAACACTTTCAAAAGCAGTCAAAATATGATCAAATTGTGTCACAATTTTACGTTTCAAAATATGGAAGTATTGTGTGTTATCTACGCACCACTGGTTTTAAACGGATGATGCCTCAAGTCGTTTTGGTGAGTTTTTTGTGCCTCCTGTAAAATTCTCGAATCGGAGGTTTTGCAGGTATACTGTCATAAGTAGCCATACAATTATATTAATAATTAATTAATGGCATGGTATATTATGTATAATGAGGTAAAATGATCTAAACTGTAAAATCTATTTTGACTATTCAATGCCTTTCAAATTAATGGGCCGTCCAAGTGCTCGTTTACAACGTTTATTAAGGTGCCCGCTGGTTTTTAAGGTAGCCCCACAGCCTAGGCAAATGCGTAATTTTTTTTCTCTCTCTCACTCTCTCGCAATCGTCAATAAATCGATAAGTCTCACTTCGTTTTTTCGAATTCAAGGTCTTTTATTTCCTTGAGCTTGTACGCTTCGTTTGCCTCATCTTTGACTTTGACGCTGTCCGTTTCGGGGAGCAGCGAATCGTTAACTTTGTTTGTATCCTCAGCAGCCTCTTCCTCTTCCGTAGATTCACCTTCCAGAGCTGAAATTGAGAAAATGTCATCAATATTGTTGGTCCATAAAATTAACAGAAGTGGACACCCATGGCAGATACAATTCCATGATAAATACATGAAAATACGCGTAGAAATAATGTCAAAAATTGGTTAATCTACCTGGTTCTTCGCCTCCTTTCTGCTCAAGTTGTTTCTTCAACTCTTCAATTTGCGATTGAAAATGTCGCAGAAGGGCGTCTTTTGGATTTTCGTTGACTCTGGCCCTGTTGCAGATGCTCTTGGCCCGGCTGGCGTAGCGCAATGTGCTGATCGTCTCGTCATAATTGTACGAAGCTGGGCCAACTGCAGCGCACTGAAAATACAATTACGAGAAAATTCAGAAACCGTTCCATTCATGCAGCACATCTCTTAAGATCATTTTGAAAGCTCGGGAACTAGGCGGTTTTTTACAGTAGACCCTACCCCTGATCTGCTGACAACACTGCCATTCATGATTTCACAACGCAACTGCAGGGAGTTAACAGGAGGTATTTCACCGAGTAACTATATGATAAAAACCAATAGCATCTTCATGCGCCTAATTTAAAATAGAGTGAAAAAACAAACAACAATTTTTCAATTAACGATCGGATATATCTCACCATGACAGTCTTCGAATTGCCGCCCAGGGAATCTTGCAGGATTCTGGTGAGCTTTGAATTCCTGTATGGGATATGGGTACATTTACCATCGACTAGGGCTGAAATCACGTTGCCTAGGGTTGAAAGGGATAGATTGATTTTGGAAGCTTCCTTCAGCCGAGTGCCAACAGCGCCAGTTTTACTCTGCCTCTCCGATCCCTGGAAACAGACACAATCTTCATTCATCCAAGAGAAATTTTTGAGGTTTGGTCGAAAACTTTATTGAAATTAATTGTCAATGAAACTATTTCATAATTGACCAGATAGCCCGCAACACTTCAAAATTTAGATACCTAACATTTTGGTCCATGGTATTTAGGATAATTTTGTGGCTACCACAATAGGTGGTCACAAACGGAGTTTTTTTGTTAACGCTCAAGGCCTGTGGTTTTTTTTTTCAATTGGAAATCGCTAGCCTGTCTCAGGACACATACAATCCAATACTTCCATATCGACGGCAAAGTGGTGAATCCTCATACCTCCATTTCGTTAAGACCGGGAATGTTCCTATGACACCCTATGTAACCCCATCAAATTTCCATGACATTTCTAATGTGCATGTGGAGGTACGAAATTGGAGATACGAGGTTTCACCACTTTGCCGTCGATATTCTGAAACGTAAAATTGTGACACAATTTAATCATATTTTTACTGCTTTTAAGGGTGTTAAAGTCAAACATCTCCAAAAATTCACTATTGAAATTTTAAATTTCGCCCAAAATAAAAGTACGCCACATCATCGGAATATAAAAAATATCCACGTATTCTGCAAAGTAAAACAAAGATTTTAAGACCAAGAACGCTCAAATCGGTTCATTTTTGTGGCCAGAAAAAAAAATAAAATAGAAAACACTAAAAATACAAACATATCGGAAGTACTGTGAGTTATTCAAATTCCGATTAAACAGGGTGTTAGGTCTTGCTGAGACAAACATTTCAGTCCAAGAAATTTGAAAAAAGGTTGAAAATTGAGGGAGCTATGGCCATTTCTGTAAATGACCACAGACGAACCCACAGACACATGTTCAGGAAGTGATTCAGGTAAATGTGTATGAGAAAAAGTTTTTCTGAACTTTTAGGACAATTCCAATACTTCTCCATATACTACTCTGTAGATATGGAAGCAAAAATGAAGCAGGGTTCACATGGCGTACGGTCGGCCTCTCATTGTTCGACGGGAGAGCGCACGCAGTGTGGTCGCGGTGGTGAAGAGGGCACGCTCTCCCGTCGACCAATGAGAGGCCGACCGGATCCGGTCAACCGTACGCCATGTGAACCCAGCTTGAGAAAAAAAAAATTCTTACAGCCAGGTCGACCAAATGTAAACGGCCCATTTTTACATGCTGCTGATTGTCGATTCCCAAAGTGCTCGTCTCGACGGTGATTGTAAAAATAGCATGCGACCTCGAGCTTTCGTCGTTCATAGCCGTCGCAGCAACGGCTCCTGAAATTGCGGCAAGGATCGTTTTTAATTTTGGGGGAAAAATAGCGTGAAATGTGCGTCTTACTTTTGGCTCGGGTTTGCCACGTTTCTGTAACATTTTCTTTGTAATTTGTATGAGAGTATGATCCGTTTTTGCCTGTCACGACCATATTGGAATTTGTGAAATTTGAAGTTTTGACTTGAACAATATCTTTGACATGAAGAGACTTCTTATTTGACTGTTTTCCGTAGTTGGGGAAATATCCGATACTGACTATTTTTATTTCCGATCGTCATAATGCGGTCCATATCGTCGGCGTTATTGACGACGTACGTCGTCAGATTCTTGATGAAGACGCCGACGTCGGGACGTTCTTTAACTTCCAGCCCTCCACTGTGGGACTGCGAGGAGTTGAGGAGATCTCGGACTTCTTCGTTGTATATTTCGTAATAGGAGACGCGGACGAGGAATCTGAAATGCAGGACAGTGAAAAAAGGGCTCATAATACAGCAGTTCAAAGGCTTAGGGTGGAGAGAGAGCTAGGAATTAGAGGAAAACGTTTCATGATTTCTTCTTTTTTTTTCATCGAAAGAAAAAACTGGACGATCTACTGACTAAAATTTTGTATTGAAAACTAAGTTTTACTGTCACATTAGGAATTCTTAAAACAAGTAAATAAAAAAGTATCAGACAAAGGCCCTTCAACCCGCAAAAATTCTCCTCCTACTTGAATTTTTCCCAATCGCTAAACAAAAATCCAGGGATGAGAAATGCCTGGCATGAGAAATGCCACCAACCGTCAAAAAACTGACGGAGGCTAATTTTCAGTCAAATTACCCATCGTCGTCGCATTTTTTCTTCTTCGTTTTCTTTGACGACCGGGCGAAGAGATATTTGTACAAACTCAACTCGATTAGGCTAGAAATTGATCTTTCCAACAAAACCATGAGCCTGGCAAAATATCCAATCAAATTTATTTTTGAAAGAGACAGAAACTTCAGACCATGGAACCAACCTACCATAGTTTTGGGGCAAGCCGCAGTTCACTTGGAATTGGAATCGCTGAAACTCCATGGAATTTCACTGGAGTGGCTATCCATCCGTAATCCGAGATAGCACCTCAAAAGGCAACACTAAAACCGAAAAAGGCACTCACTTTGTTTCTTCGCTGGCTTTGGCGATGTGGCCAAACAGATGTGCGAACGAATTCGGTATGATTCCTCTCAATTCGGGTTCGGTATTGATTCCTTCCATAGTGAACGTCTTGCCAGTTCCTGTCTGACCGTAGGCGAATATTGTACCGTTGTATCCGGCCAGTACTTTTTCAACGATCGGCCGGGCTGTTTCGTTGTAGACGTCAACCTAAGTAAAACGACCATCTTTGAAACTGATTTCAAATTTTCCATTTACGAGAAATCAACGACGAAAACAGAGACACAGGGACTTTGCATATTAAATATGCAAATTTTGCGCATCAACGTTTTCAACCTATTTCACTCCAATATTTCAAATTTAAATACATTTTTCTGTATTCAACAGTTGGCCAAAAATTATTCATACGACATTATTTTACGAAATTTGTACCTATCCATATTTAGTAGCTGTGCAAAAACTATTAAACAAATCAGACAATGTAGGAAGGACCAATGTTTTAGTTAAAACAAAAAAAAATGTAAAGAAGGTCGTTAGTAGCTCAAGCTGTTGATGCAGTTGGGCTACAACTGCTAACCTGTTTGGAATCAATGTCAAACACGGTATCGTAGGTGAACACTTTAGGAATGTCCTGAGAGCCAGCCATTGGATTCTTGACCGATATGGTCCCATTGATACGGTTGACCGTGATGATATTCCTGTACTTCGAGTCGATCTCCTCTTTGCTGAGAGGTCGTACTCTAACGACAACACGGACATTCTCTACTTCTTCGGGGGGGACGAAGTTCTGAACAAAAAAAAAGGGAAAAATGATTGTGTTAATCCAAGGTCAAACAATAATTAGTTAAAAATGGTTTTGAGGCATGAAATCATTTTGTGGTTAGTTTTGAGGCCTATAGGGAATAACCCCTGGCACTAGTATCCTACTTATCGTACTTAGTATCCTACTTCCTCGTACAAGGTTCGAAATACTCCCATATTTTTATTACTAAATTGTTGACACAATTTGATTGTATTTTGACACATTTTGCCCAAAATAAAAAACCGCCACATTTTCGGCATATAAAAAATATCCACATATTCTTCAAGGTAAAACAAAGATTTAAAGACCAAGAACGATCAAATCGGTTCAGTTTTGTGGGCAGAAAAGAATAAATTCGAAAACACTTAAAGTGCTGATTATATCGGAAGTACTGAGTAATTCGGATCCCAATCAAACTATGTTGTCTCAAAGTTTTAAGAAATTTGAAAAAAGGTTAAGCATTGAGGGAGCTATGGCCATTTTTGCAAATAACCACAGACGGACACGGAAACTTGTTCAGATTGTGTGTGATTCTGAGTAAAAGTGTATACGGGTCGATCTCATTTGAACTGCACATTTGAGTCTCTCCATAACAGCAAAGTGGGCAAATTTAAATCTTACTGTTTATGCTTGGCGCGATTTTTGCTGATTCCATCCAACTCCCAAGACCACTATTCCTTACGAATTTCGGGAGTTTTTCTGTTTTTTGGAAATAAATGGAATTTGAATGCTAGATTATGTGTGTTACCCTCCAGAAAGTAACGCACATGAGCGGTAACGCACATGAGAACCCATCTTCAACTGTCGATTGCAGACAAACTAACCAACCCAGGACGGTGTAACACACACGAAATGAAAAGGGTTTCCAAGGCTTATTGACGAAAAATTGCCAGAAAAATTTTATATTCACTGTTACCAAAAATAACTTCGGTAACACACATGAGGTCGAATAAAAATACGCACCATTTTTTGGAGTTTTGGTCATGTTACGTGATCCCACTTCGCGTATCGGCGAGGAACCAGGGAAAAACTAATACTAGACTAGTTTGTGATGATAATGAAAGGTTAACCGCCAAAAAATTCCGCAATGCCAGTAAATGGCAGCGGTAACATACATTAGGTTACTAAAACTTGAAAAATGATGGACACACTTCAATGATGACTTCATGAAGAGAGGAGAGGTCTAGTAGATCTGTGGCACCATTTTTCCTCAAGTTTACACTACCCACTACAAGTTAGAGGTCCGCGATTCCTTCCGAAAAATTTATACTCGCTCATATCGAATTAAGACGCTGGCAACTTGAGGCTGAGGACGGTAACGCACATGAGATTTCTAGATGTTTTTTGTCATAAAAGGTCTTAAATTTCCACTAAGTTTGTATTTTATGGTGTTGTAATTAGGGAGGCTTGAATAATAGATCCAGCAGATTGAAAAAAAAAATCGTCGGGTTCTTCAAAACGGTTGAGGGATAAAGCGGGATAGGGAGGACACGAAATGTGTGTTTCAAATGAGAACGACCCATACACTTTATACATAAAGTTTTTTTCAGAAGCTTCGTTCTGATTGTCGATTACAATGCTTCCATTTACTCTGTAATAAGGGAAGTAAAAATTAATTCTGAGTTGAACAGTTTGAGGTATAGAATTGAGATTTATAGGTAATTGGGATTTATTCAGTTTATGGCAAAAAAATGGCTATTAGGGTTAAGTCGTTTCAAGGTGAACCGTTTTAGTCTGAGGATGAATTAAACATCAACTAACCTTCAGAAGGTCCTCACCTCCCTCCTGGAAGCAATAGAGAACCATTTCACAATAAAAAACCAATAAAATGTATTATCAACAAAAAAAAAAATACAACCTATGGACTACTTCAGATCTCACTTCGAAAATACATTTGAGAAAAAAGAAAAATGTTACCAGGGGCGCAACTGAGAAGAATACGATTTTGATTTACACCCAGTGTGGGATAGGTAGGTGGCCGATTCTCCAAAACGATCACTTTTCGTAGCAACAACGAGGTTGAATTTACAAGTGTGTAAACATGAGTGATTATAAAGGTCATAAGTGAGTCAAAAGGCGCTTTCGACTAGCGTTCATTATGGCCTTGTGGCCATTTCAACTAGAGTTGTGACTATTTTAACAGGAAAAGAAGGAGAACTTGGTCAATTTGACTTAGATTTAGCATAAAATAGGGGTTTTTGGTAATTCGTGCGAACAAGAAAAATTCCAACTGGCAGATCTTGATAGCTATATTTTTGGAACCTCCAGCGACAGAGAATCAGAATCAGGGTTTGAATAAACGTTTAAACACGTTCAGTTTAGAATCAGAATCAAAATCAGGGTTTGAATAAACGTTTAAACACGTTTAGTTGAAAATGATGTTCTTGGAATTGCGCCCCTAATATTCTCGAGTAGCAAGGAGCAATGCGAAAATCGACTCAAAAAGCCCGTAGACTTTTCGGCTCAATTTTCCCATTTTCAGGCGAACAAGATCAATTCTAGAAGGTGACAAAAGTAGAAAAATAAAAATTATGACCACCACCACCAGCGTCCCGTTCAACTACTCCTAATCGTGTTTTCGTGATTCATGAATAGGCACATTAACCGGAACATGAAAATGAAAACCCCATACTTCGATAATCCGAGCATAAATCTTCTTTAAAGAGCGCTTGAATCCAATTCGATGGGAAAACATGATGGCTTCAAACAGTACCCAGCAGGGTGTTCAAAGTGGGTTACTAACTGGTAAGCCTAGATAGGAACTCAACATTTTCGTACAACAACACAAACAAGTTTTCACTTACCGTCATTTTTTCGGGTGATCCCACAAGACTAAAATCGTTAAGCGAATGAAATTCAAACAAAACAAGGTTCAACTTTTGCCAAAGGGTCAAGGGTGACAGCCAAAGGCAGTATCGACTAAACTCAGAACACTGGTGATAAGGTGAATGCGATTGTGATAGGTAGGTTGACTGCCAGCAAAAACAAGGGAGGGCGGCACTGCTCCTAACGTTAGGAAGCCTCCCATGGAAGAACAAATTTCTTCTTCCATGGAAGCCTCCTGAAGCCCTTGCCCATGGAACAATTCCATGCCAGTTCCATGCCCTTGCCTAAACCCATGCTAAACCCATGTTGTGTAGCCTAACCACCAAACCATGCCTAAACCCTAATGTTGTGTAGGCAACACACAATAGTTCGGGAGAACATCATTCGCCCCATCGTATTTATTTTCAATATAATATTGAAATGAGATGCTGGGAGAAATGACAGTGGGGCGAGTGACACAGTATTTATTTTCAATATAATATTTACCTACCATAATTATTTTGAAAAAATAAATTAAAATAAGAAAAAAATTGGGGGAAATGATCGCGGGTCAAATGGCGGTGGGGCGTTTGCACTTGGGGCGAATGATTTCGGGTCAAATGACGCTGGGGCGAATGATCTCGGGTCAAATGACGATGGGGCGAATGATTGTAACCCAATATTTCCAAATTTTAAAACGGGGAGATCATCATCATGGCCATAGCTCCCTCAATTCCCGGGAGAACATTTTTGTAAATGACCATAGACGAACACACGCTCGGAGTGAAAGATTTTCACACTTTAGACTTTAACACCGTATTCACAACGCCCCCGTATTCACTTTAGGCCCGTATTCACAACACTTCCTAGGCATAAGGGCCGCTCGATGCGCCAGATCTTCCTTTGCCCATTTCATTGGTCAATTTCAGAAAAACAAACATTCCGTTTCCATAAAACTCGCATGGTATGGAGACGAGCACAGCAACCTAGGTACTGTCAATCGCAACCACGATTTTCGAGGTTCCAATTTTAAGGTAGCAAGTGAACAGTATTTTCTGAAGCCCCGATCCGATTGACGATTTTAGGACGATTCCAATACTTCCATTTACTGTGTAAATAGAAAGTAAGAAACGCTGATATCATAAGTCATCATAATAATGAGAATAAAAGGCCAGTAAGACAGAGAATGGCGCAGGCGAATGAAAAGGCACCTCGGCACCAATTTTCTATTGTAAGAGCTTGCAGTCCAAATAAAATAAGATTGACCAACAGAAGCATGAATTATTTCAGATTTTGAGGGCAAATCAGGATCGAGGTACGGTCCCATATGGCAATCTAGCGATCAGGAAATAATGTAGGAATATAGGAATAAAAACTCTGCAATTTTACGCTACATTTCATTTATCCAACTATCAACTTCGTTTATAACACGGGCAACACACGTGGAGCATCGGAATAAATAACAACGAATTAGGGGGTGAACGAGTTTGCAAACTCTACAAGGCGTAGGTACTGGCAGATATCATGTTCGGCGATTATGTTTCTTTCTGAGAAGCTGCGAATCTGTCCTCCCATTCGTAACGCCATCTCATGTAGAAAACTTTCATGCGATCCCAGATATTTTCCCATGAATCCATTGCCGGTCTGACGTCCAAGATGGCGAATCTAATCAGAGACAACGAGACACCATATCACGAACAATAAATTATTATTGGTAGCAGAACGCCGAAGAATGGAATAAAGTTACACATACTCAGCAGAATTTTCCCTCTCTCAAATGCGGGGCAGAAATCCAACCAATTTTTCTCATTTTTGGTTTAAGAAAAGACCTGAAATTATCACAAACATTCCAGATTTCACGAACCTATGATTTCGATCTGGAGAGCCACCATCGTAGTAATCAATGATGTATCGCACGTCTTTGCCACATCTGTCGACAATCCAATCGTGGCGGTCAAACGGCAACTCATAGCCCATCAACTGCCTGATCCGGGCTCTAGGCGAATAGTCTTGAGCTGTTGATGGAAAATCGTGAATTTCGCTTACCTAATATTAAGTATGAATTTCAATCAATGGGAGAAGAGACCAAGACACTATGGAGCTTAATAAGCTCGAGAGCTTTCGGCCGTAAGGCCTTCTGCAAGAGCCATTATTAACCTTTTTTGAAATGAGGTGTTGATAGCCTGAGTGGACCATTCCACACAGGTGTTGAACTGAGAAAATCGCATTTGAAAATTTCGACTAATTTCACGTGATTGATTAAGGGCCTTGTTATGGTGTTTAGAAGAATAAAATACAAGCATTCTTGGGTGAACAGATGACTCATAAACCATAGGGACATTTCAACAAGCCACAAGGTCCACTCTGGCCATCAAAATCGGCGGCCAATTTGCAGACGGACCATTTGAAAAGTTGCGCTCTCTCTTTGCACATTCGAGAACGAGTCAAATTTTAATAATAATTCGATAGATAGAGCAACCACAGACCCATTGCACTGTATAACTCATTTTCGGCCAGTTTGTAGAATGGTCCACTCTGGCTATCAACGCCTCAAATGTGTTGTTTACCTCCCCGTCTACCTAGGTGTTCATTTACCTTTTCCTCCAAAACTTTTCAACTTCGGCTCACAGCACTCGGTTGCATGAAGGGCTTCCCATTTGAGCACTTCCAGCCATGCTTGTTCATTATTAGCGTTGTGTATTTTGATGATGTCGTCCATATCTTTCACAGACAGGTCGTCGTCCTTCCATCGCCAGCCCTTGCGAAGCATAGCGTTCCAGAACATCTGCGGCGACGGGTAGACCCAGAATTTGTCGTCGGGGCTTGCAGGTATGGCTTTAGGTATCGACGATACTTGGCGACTAGTCGACAGAGGGAACGGCTGTTCGGGGGCGGGCCTTTGGTTCGGAGGTGGCATCATGTTCAGCGGATTGACGTCACTGGCACCAGCTGCACCACAGCCTTCGCTCTGGTTGCCGACGTACATGGGGCATTCTTTTGGGATGTACGAGTCCAAATAGCCAGGACTGCTGTTTGCGATTGACGGGTCGACCGCATCGCTTACTGACTGAGGCTTGACGATAAGGCCAGCTGCCACTTGCGCACTAGAAACTGTGTTGCCCATCTTCGTCGGAGAATCGGGTACGAAAAAACGTCCAATAATAACGGGGAAAGCCAACAATTTAAAAGAACCAGGAATTTGAGAGCATTATTGCGTTTCTGGCAAGCAATCTAACGCAAGCGAAAATAGGTGAATGGACAGAGCAAAAGTGAAAGCTGAATGATAGTAGATAGGTACCATGGAAGTTCTTTGGAGTTGTTTTGAACTGGCAGAAGCATGCTGTAAGTGACAGGATCTCCTTTTTATGCGAATGTTACAAATTACAATGCACAGGCTAATAATTTTTTTTAGCACAGTATTTGCAATGTGAAATTATTTCACATTGCAAATACTGTGCTAAAAAAAATTATTCAAGTTCTAATAACACATTACACAATTATTTTTACGATTTGGAGAACAGCCCTGCGGCAGATGCCCAAACATTTTCTGGGCGTTCGTCTTTCTTCTTCTTCCATGCATTCGTAAAAGAACGTAAACTAGCTGTCCCGAGACTAGCGCTTCAGGCTTCTTCAAAAACAATTGAAAGAGTTCATTACAAAAAACCACCTGTAAAAAAATAAATTCTCTAAAACATTTGCATAAAAGAGTTCATTACAAAAAACCACCTGTAAATAAATAAAAAAAGCTGAATTTCAGGAGAACTACCAACCTACCTATTCAATGAGTGCAGCCAGGAGCTACCAGAATGCACTGAAATTTCAATAGTTGACATTGGTTGTTTTTGCTTCCATATTTACAGAGTAAATGGAAGTATTGTGATCGACCTAAAATCGAGAATCGGAACGGAGCTTCAGAAAAAACTTTTTCTTATACACATTTACTCAGAATCACTTCCCGAACAAGTGTCTGTGTGTCCGTCATTTACAAAAATGGCCATAACTCCCTCATTTCTCAACCTTTTTTCAAATTTCTTGAACTGAAATGTTTGTCTCGACAAGACCTAACACCCTGTTTAATCGGAATTTGGATAACGCACAGTACTTCCGATATATTTGCATTTTTAGTGTTTTCTATTTTATTTTTTTCCGGCCACAAAAATGAACCGATTTGAGCGTTCTTGGTCTTAAAATCTCTGTTTTACCTTGCAGAATATGTGGATATTTTTTATATTCCAAAAATGTATTGTATTTTTATTTTGGGCGAATTTTAAAATTTTAATAGTGAATTTTTTGATATTTTTGGCCTTAACACCCTTAAAAGCAGTCAAAATATGATCAAATTGTGTCACAATTTTACGTTTCAAAATATGGAAGTATTGTGTGTTATCTACGCACCACTGGTTGTGTTTTGTAACGATCTCTTCAATTTCAAATAACGGAAAAGGATTTCCTTCCGCCCAGGGAGTAGGTTCTCCCTAGAGATATATTAGAGGTAGATATTCTACGTTTGCAACTCGCCGGGTGTTAAATTTCTCGCCTGCATACCAGACCAATTGCATTGGCGCTAAATTTCTCACCAGGCAGAGATGGGCATATTCGTATTCCGTGAATACGAATATATTCACGGAATACAAATATGCCCATCTCTGTCACCAGGCGAGTTACAAAAATAGAATAGACCCCCAGGAGTGTTTTCCATTTCTCGCGCATACATCTATGTATCCATATGTAATAAATTCTTGCCATTATTTTTCATAGCTCATTTCTTCAGAAAATAAATCATTTTTCAGGGAAAATCTGCAGTGTACATTTTACCATCACTTAGGAGTCCATACATGGCTTCCATTCGGCTGACCAACTGATACAGGATGGAAAACTTCATTTTTCTCAATCACTTAATGATCCATGGGCAACAATTATTCAAAAGGCATGGTCAATTTTTGAACGGATCAGTGCAAAGAACACGAATAACAAGCCATTAGTTCGGAGTATTTTTTCCATTCATCCGTATTTTCACGAGTTCTGTAAAGGTACGGTAAAAAAAAACAGCTATAGCCGCAAGTAAAAATATTTATTACACAAATTATTCTGCTGTCGAAATGACACCGCCGCTAGCGGCAAATTCGAGTTGCTTCTCTTTCTTCTTCTGTCGGATTTGAGCAGCGATACGGTCAATGTCCCTCTGGCCTTGGACTGTCAATTTTCGCCCGACTTCTGGCACCATTTCGATGAGTTTCAGCGCTTCCAACGACTGGAGGGCCTTCCTGGCAACACTTCCGGAACTTCTGCAGTAGTGTGATGGTCGTACTCCGTTGCGTTTCCTACCTGTAATCGGAATATTTAATTCTTTTATTATAAGAGAACATCACAGGGGAGAAAACTGTGTAGGCTATTTTGATTTAGTAGTAAACAATAAAACGTTGCAATAGCTCGTGAAAAAATTGTATATATTACATTGTAATTGTAAATATTAGTACTGGGTAGGTTTAGTTCAACCCCTCTCCATCAAATTTTCATATTTTAAAGGGTGCAACAACCTCAGATAGTATCTGTAGTCAGAAGATCAGGGATAGGGTCACACCGTTAAACGTAGTCTCCTTCGCCGAGCTTCGAGTCCTTCGAAGGAGACTGCGTTTAACTGTGTGACCCTATCCCTGATCTGCTGACTACAGAAATTCAAGGGTCGATCATTCACCATCAATCAGATAGTATCATGGATAATGATCTCCAATGAATAATATGCGATAGTATTTCCGAAGCCGCGCATACCGCCGAAAATTTTGGTGACGGCGCCAACGCCAACTGGGGAACGGAAATAGATGTGACGGAGGAGCGATGCGCAACGCGTGTAGTACCAGTCGGCATCGTAGGGAGCCAACTCGTTGTGCTTGCCGTTCTTGACCAGGTCGACCCACTCGGGAACCTTTAGCTTACCACTCCTGGAATAAAATATTTGATAAAGTAGAACACAGAGGGATCATATTTAGAAGATAATATTTATAATGAATCCTCCACCAACTGTGGTTGAGCCCTCAATAAATATGGAGGCTTGGCAAAAAGCAATAGTAAAGAAGTAGTAGCAATAGTAATTGCGTAAATTTATGGCTGGGAAACTCTCGTCTGTCCCCAAAAGTAAATAAAATAGTTATATTATATCGAACGACTCTTTTACTCACTTCTTCAAGAAGGAGGCAAACGCACGGACAAATTTGTGCTGATCAACATCCTTCAGACCAACAGATTGAAGCTGGAAATCAAAGTGGACGATTAGGTTTTCAAACTAGTGGTGCGTAGATAACACACAATACTTCCATATTTTGAAACGTACATATTTGAAAAAATTTGATCATATTTTGACTGTTTTTAAGGGTGTTTAGGTCAAAAATGTCAAAAAATTCACTATAAAAATTTTAAAATTCGCCAAAAAACAAATTCAATACATTTTTGGAATATAAAAAATATCCACATATTCTGCAAGGTAAAACGAAGATTTTGAGACCAAGAACGCTCAAATCGGTCCATTTTTGTGGCCGGAAAAAAATAAAATAGAAAACACTAAAAATGCAAATATATCGGAAGTACTGTGCGTTATCCAAATTCCGATTAAACAGGGTGTTAGGGCTTGCTGAGACAAACATTTCAGTTCAAGAAATTTGAAAAAAGGTTGAGAAATGAGGGAGTTATGGCCATTTTTGTAAATGACCACAGACGGACAGACGGACACACAGACACTTGTTCGGGAAGTGATTCTGAGTAAATGTGTATAAGAAAAAGTTTTTTCTGAAGCTCCGTTCCGATTCTCGATTTTAGGACGATCACAATACTTCAATTTACTCTGTAAATATGGAAGTAAACCAGTGGTGCGTAGATAACACACAATACTTCCATATTTTGAAACGTAAAATTGTGGCACAATTTGATCATATTTTGACTGCTTTTGAAAGTGTTTAGGTCAGAAATATCGAAAAATTCAGTATTAAAATTTTAAAATTCGCCGAAAATGAAAAAACGCTACATTTTCGAATGTAAAAAATATCCACATATTCTGCAAGGTAAAACAAAGATTTTAAGACCAAGAACGCTCAAATCGGTTCATTTTTGCGGCCGGAAAAAAATAAAATAGAAAACACTAAAAATGCAAATATCTCGGAAGTACTGTGCGTTATCCAAATTCCGATTCAACAGGGTGTTAGGTCTTGCCAAGACAAACATTTCAGTTCAAGAAATTTGAAAAAAGGTTGAGAAATGAGGGAGTTATGGCCATTTTTGTAAATGACCACAGACGGACAGACGGACACACGGACACTTGTTCAGGAAGTGATTCTGAGTAAATGTGTATAAGAAAAAGTTTTTTCTGAAGCTCCGTTCCGATTCTCGATTTTAGGACGTTCACAATACTTCCATTTACTCTGTAAATATGGAAGTAAAAATTAAAACAGCATTGGTAAGTGTGGATCACTGAGTCATCAAAATCGTCTCAAGGTAGGATCGACATAGTGATGCTACAGACATAGTGCCAATAGACCTCATCTGTCAGTGTTTACAGTGACAACTTGACGTTGAAGTGTAAAATCCTTTTCAAGCCAACAACTGGTACGCAGCTCGTGAGTAATTAAACAAACCACAATAAAACGACATAATAGCACGAACTAATTCTCAGGCGATAGTAGAGGTTCGTTCGCAGAGCGAGTTCCTACAGTTCAGAACGGTGCAGCGCATGCGTAGTCATGTTCTCTCGTTCGCAGTGACAGAATTCCCAGTCCGGAACTCGGGAAACTGTTGCACTGCTAACGCAGAACTCAGTTTCTCACAGTTCCACTTTTTTCAAACTGCAGAACTGGAGCACGTAGCTACGTGAAAACAACAGTTAAAAATTTCAAGTGGTAGCGTGAATTGGTAAACGAAAATGATACGCCATGAAAATAATTCCCTCACAAGAGATCTCGAATTCATGAGAACGGACTAAAAAATCCGTGGAGTTCTGGAACTGTGGCACCGGTTCTTTCATTGCCAACGACTTCAGAACGCTAAACATCATACGGGAACCATTTCCATGGCGTATCAATTTTGTTTACCAATTAACACTACTGCTCTAAATTTATATGTTGTTGTTTTCATGTTCCTACGCTCCTCCGTTCCGGTTCTTCAGTTTGAAAAAATGGGGAACTGTCAGAAGTTCTGAACTCTAGGAACTCGTACGAACCTATTCCACTCTAAAGGGCGACTCGTTGTCATTGTTAAGTACTAATGATGGTTTAATAACCAAAAACAGTCAACAATTGCACCTCAATAGTGGAATAGACTCTCATTCATTTTATTATCATTTATTTATCTCTTCTCTCATTTATTGAGTTTTTATTCACACCGCAGAAGTGGTCTCGACTCGACTTATTACTACGGCGATACTATGTCTATAGCTATTTCGATACTCTGTGCTGTCGGTTCCGTACCGTTGGTACCGCGACTCGACCTGGAATACTACAGAATAGGTTATCGGTGTGTATCTGGAGGAAAAGGTGGTAACTAGAGGAAAAGATTCTTAGGAATTCAGACTCGACCGCAGTTATGTTTAATAATATTAAATTGACCAATTAAAATGTGTGAAATTAGTTTTGGCGCATCCTGTGCAATGGATTAACCTAAAATAACCTCATGAAAATGGTCTACTATATTTCACCATTACCGATGGGGAACATGGGAATGATTTTAGCCAATCCAGTCAAACGAAGGCAAAAAGAACGGACTGATGTCATCATAATACTAACTGCCCAATAGTTCACGGGCATAAAAATTAGTACACGTGTTACCCTTACCGCTGCCCCATGTCAGCAAGGTTAGGGAGGCACGATGAAAAAATTGACCACCAAATCCGACAGAGTAATCCATCACTTCCCCATTGCAAATAAATGCCTTAAAGAAGCCTCCGTGAAAAATAATAGTGGTGCAAGATTATTACGTTTTGCACTTACTTTTTGGGAAGCCATGATTTCTGTAAGAAACACACAGATCACAAAACTCACGGACTGAAAGAACGACAAGGAAGCTCGAAAGCTTGTAAAGGATGATGAACGGTGATGACCAATGCTGCCAACACAATAAGTGGTGGTGTTTTCCATTTTTCTGCCTTGGCCATGTCGGACAAGGTTTCGAACATAGAAGGTTTCGAAAATATTCGTCGAAACGCATCAACTTGTTCAACTTGGGCGGCAAAGCTTCAACTTGTTCGACAATGTGGCATGTTCTTTAATTAAAATTAAACAATTTAATTCACACAATTTGATTCAAACTTGGTAGGTAACGTTAAGTTTAACTAACCCTGAAATTATTTTTTAACTTAATTTCATTGTTTTTGCGAACTGCCTGTTGAATGTAAAAAGTAGTGAACTTACTACTTGATGAGTATGTCTGGCAAAAATTTACTGCCCACCTCGTGATTCGAACCGCCAACCTTCTGCAGGTACATGAAGGGCACAAGGATATTGTAAGCGTGAAGTCATGTAGATAGGCATGGTTGAAAAAAATCTGAAGAAATCTATAAACAATCTGATCTGAAAAAAGCGGCTTGATGTTTCTTCTAAGAGTTCGGGAATTCTCGGTTCGATTCGGCCGCCACACTGCCGCCAGACTAACGTGTCGTCGTCTCCTACGATAGTTTTCTCGCCTTGTGTTGCTACGAAGATTTGGGAATGTAGTCAGGGGATTATTTGGGAGAAAATCTTTTTAATTCAGGGGATTTTTTGGCTAACTTCCGGGGGACTTCATCAAATGAACTTGGTAACCCTCACTCAGGCGCAGTGCTATCATAAGTTAAGCTTAAGTTCAAAGTAAAGTTCGAACCGTCTCAGAGACTGAGAAGTACTATCGATAGTTTCATTCCATAGTCACATTCGGATAGGTCATAGTAACTATGAAAGGGACTATTATAGACCTATAATAGGTCATAGTAATAACTGTTGTTAACTGTTAGTAATAACTATTACTTAATTTTAATCAGAATTTTCCAATTTACTTCTCGCAATGTATTTTTCCACCTCAATCGCGAGTGAACTTCCACATGCAGATTGATCCTTTGCGCTTTGGGGTGAGACAGTGCTCATCCTGGTGGGATTTTACCCAATTCATTGTTAGGTAGGTAAGATGGCAGTACCAGTACCTCGGGCAATTTAACACTCAATTGTTGTCTTTAGACGGGAGGAGTCTTTAGGCGTGGCATTGAGCTGTTTCGGTTGGTTTTTCCTGAAAGTATTGGTAATTACCGTGTGCCCAAAATTCGAAATTTTGAGCTTAAAAATGGAGTTTGATTTGTGTCAGGTGCATTTTCTCAACCTTAGATGGGTTAAAAATCGCCACAAATTTTTGTGACGTCCTTAGACAAGATGCATTTTTGAAAACTTTGCCCACTAAAAATGGCCCGTAGTTTGAGATTCACCCCTAAATGTGTAGAATGAATGTTTCTAGAGCTGCCCTAGGAGTAAAAATCGCAAAAATGTCTCTCATTTGGCTGCGAGGGCAAGAAAATCACATTGTCACCTATTATAGGTGACACCATGCATTAAAGGGTTAAGAGTTACCTCCTAGGCATTTCTTTAAATAAAATGAATAATCTCGGGTTTCAGGTGTTTATTTAGTGTGCACACATCAATTATGTTAGACAACACTCGCGTTTACTCATCATAATATTGGTAATAACGATTACGTCTCTAAATAAACGATCAATATGCTCAACATACTATACGACGTCTAGGAAAATAGTGCATTGACAAAGAAATTTTGAATTGTTCTTCTACCGTCGACCACACATTATCCGATTTCTAGCTGTTGGAGGGGGATGAACATAGGATCTTGGCTTGGAAACGCCAACAAAATGTATTGGGTTCAGCGCCGACGCCACCTTGACCAACCACAAATATGCCTTTACTTACCCCCTCCACTAGCATTCGAGTAGTGTGTGACCGACTTTACAGGCAGGTACTAGATTCACCAAGTTTCTACAAAATGTTTGAATCTGCAAAAATGATTTAAAATTGTTCAAACTCCAAAAAGTTCTTGATTTTGAATTCTTGGAAATAATTTTTAATGCTTTAGTTTTCATTAATAATTTTCCAATTTGTAACCAACTAAGTATTTTAGAAAAATATATACTTAAACCGTTAAATTTCCAAAAAACTCAGAAGTTACCTAAGTGAAAATTCCACTTTTTTTTTTAATTTCGAAAAAACTTGAATTTTGAAATTAATTGAAAACGTGGAATAAATACGTTACAGATTTTTGGCGTGATTTAAACCCTTAAGGTGCCCATACATCGAGAAGACTCGATAAACAACTTATCGACGGTGAAGAATTGAAACCCCGTATCTCCAATTTCGTACCAGCACGTGCACATTAGAGATGTCATGGAAATTCAATGTGGTTACATAGGGTGTCATAGGAACAGTGGCGGTCTTTACAAAATGGAGATACGGGGTTTCAATTCTTCACCGTCGTTATGGGTGATTCTCAAACTACGGGCAATTTTGATCAGAGAAAATTTGTTTAAAAAAAATGTTTTTAAAGTTCGTGAAAATTTTTTAATGGATTACAGTTATACCCACTAAAGTAAAAAACGTAATGGCAGCGCATGAATCACTTTTACAAGTCAAAAATTTGAATTTCAAATTCGGGTCCACGACAATGTTAATTTGTCCATGAAAATGGAATAAATTCCAGTTTGATACAGTAGCAATTATCTTCTTGGGTTGGTGAAAGGAAAAACAGCTTATTATGCTTGGAAAAATCGTTTCTTGACATTAAACTGAAAATGCAAACAAGTTTTGAGAAAAATCAAAACAGCTAGGCAGCCCCTTCTGCTTCCCCATGTTTTCCTGTAAAACCTAAGTTGTACCAGTCACTGAACAACTAGGGTAAAGAGCGGTACGCGATGGTAGGTACAAAGGTTGGCAAAAAAAGATAATTGTCTAATTTTACGATTGTCGAGGAGTTTTGGAATTTTGAATGTCCACGACAATGTTAAAAACTAAAAGCCACGACAATGTGGTTTTCAACTTCAAGATCAAATTATGTCAAAACTTCTTATGTCTCAAGGTTCTTCCAATGGGCATTAATTACAGTCTCTAACGACGTTGTGAAAACATGCATTAGATGGAATCATGATTATTAAAATTGTAGAACTAGAAACGACCACGACAAAGTTACGAATAAACCTACGCACCAGAAATATTGTCTTCAAGAGGGTTGGTCCAGGGTTGCCGCTTTCCGAAACTATCTTCAAAATCCAAAATAACCCGAATCCCTTTTGCACAGCCGAGGATTTATCCTAGCCACGACAATGTTGAGAAAAGTTATAGACAACTTTTCATTGATCGTAATTTTTGAAATGATTTTTACGTGAGCATTGCAATACTCTTTTTCTAAACGTAAGATCCCTAACTTGAATGAGGAAAAAATCGCATTCAAAGGAAATGTATCAAATGGATGAAAATCAACTGCTTTGTCGGGAATTTAAACTTTTAGACCTGCCACGACAATGTGAATTGGTAGGTAAATCACCTAATTGCGTTCTATAAAAACCAACTATTCTTTTATTGGCGACTCAGATTACCGATGAGTGCGCTGCGGTCGCCTCTACAATGGCGGCTATTGGTTGGACAGTCTCTCATCCATTTACTAATATGACCGTAACTCCCTAAATTCTCAACCTTTTTTCAAGTTTCTTGAACTGAAATGTTTGTCTCGGCAAGGCCTAACACCCTGTTTAATCGGAATTTGAATAACTCACATTACTTCCGACATATTTGCATTTTTAGTGTTTTCTATTTTATTTTTTCCGGCCACAAAAATGGACCGATTTGACCGTTCTTGGTCTCAAAATCTTCGTTTTACCTTGCAGAATATGTGGATAATTTTTATATTCCAAAAATGTAGCAAGTTTTTTTGTTGCGAATTTTAAAAATTAATAGTGAACTTTTTGATATTTTTGACCTAAACACCCTTGAAAACAGTCAAAATATGATCGAATTTTGTCAAATATGTACGTTTCAAAATATGGAAGCATTGTGTGTTAAGCACCACTGGTTGTAAATGACCACAGACGGGCACACAGACACTTGTTCGGGAAGTGATTCTGAGTAAATGTGTATAAGTGATAGTTTTTTATGAAGCTTCGTTCCGATTTTCGATTTTAGGACGATTCCAATACTTCCATTTCCTCCGTAAATATGGAAGTAAAAATTTCGTAGGAAACCTGCGATTAACATTTTGATCAATAGATAGATGCTTCTATTTGCCTCAAAAGCAGTCAAAACATAATTCAATTGCCTCAGAAATGTAGGTACCTACGTATCAAAATATGGAAGTATTGTGTGTTATCTACGCATCACTGGTTTTATACTCATGTATGATTAGTCTAATGAATGGCAACGTGCGAGAAAATTGGAAATTTTCGTCACCAAAATAAACAAAACCAGCGTGATGACATGATCTGAGACCTATTGAGACCCAGATATCCTACTTAGACTTATTATAACAATGTTTTAGTATAAGTCAGTGGGCCTATTTCATTTTTCTTTCGCGTTAACAATACCAATATCCATACGGAAAAGTACAAAATCACTCGAGCTAGAACATTCTGGAGTTATCAAAGAAAATTCATCAAAAAACTGGTCAATGGCTATGCTTTCCAAGGGACTGGAGCCGGGGTTGTCCAACCAATACTAGTTCCGCCGCTCGGCCGCTAGAGCGCTCATCGTTAATCTGAGTCGCCAATTGCTACCATTCCCAACGTAGAGCTGATCAGAACCTAAAATTGGGGAAAAAAATCAAAAGGGTAGGTCTAATGAGAAAAATTTCAGAGGCTTTAGACGCAAAATTGCCCCTAGTTTAAGAATCACCCTTATATTAATTTCATTGGCGTTCAAAATCATGTTCCCATGGTCATCCCCACTCGAACAGCCGGTAATCGGATAGTGAGTACCTTTACAAAATTGAGAAACTTATTTGACACGATACACAAAACATACCTACCTGCTTGGTACCAGCACACGTTTCAACCAACCACTAGCTAGCTTTCTTTTCATGAAAAAAGCTGCAGCTTCGTCTCTTATTGTTGGTACAATATTTTAAAAATTCGCCGTTTTAAACAAACTTTTTCTGTAAGAAAAAAATTAGGTACATTTTTTAAAGCCTTGGACGGGCTACATCCTTCTGTGACAACCCTATATTTCTTGATCACAATAGACAATATATTTTTTTAATTTTTATAATAAGGCTGAAAAAAATTAAGTTGGTACGTACGGACTTTCACATCCATTATCAATATATTTCTTGGGTGAACCTAATTCTGAACGATGAAGTTCTGTTTTGGTTTCAGTTTGCATAAAAATAGAAAATCCGGCTGTCAACTACAACGGTTTTTGAAAGGAAACAAAAACAAAATCTGAAATAATGCTAAGCCGTCAGCTACAACGACCCGTAAGAGTATCGAATAGAATATTGATAACTCCAGTGAAATCAGACTGTATGAACTTTGATCACGTAACTTGGATTATCTGGCTGGGTAGCTCAATAAATTTGTAAAATCGGACGAGCATACGCTTTTTGGAAGGACAAGTTTCATCTATAGGACGATACAAATTGATTGACCATAAACGGGGAAAAGTGGTGAACCCTACAATTTTTTAACGTGTTCAAGCCACGGTAGCACACAAAGTTGCTATCATTGTCAAAATGCATGGTAAATATTTGATCACAGAATGTTAACGGTACAGACAACAATGTTCGCCACAACCTCGCTGAATCGACAATCGGAGGTATTCTCGATTGTTCAATATTGACTCAAAATTATGAAAACATCACATTCATTTTAATAATAAATCGTCGGTGAAACAGTGAAATGCTACTAGTCATTTTCCACAATTTTTCAGGAAAAACTAACTGTTTCATAGCCTCTCCTTGGGGCAACACACAGAGGTCCGGAGCTCAAATCTAGCTAGACAAAAATCGTGTAACCGAGTTAGTGCACACCTACCGACTTAATTCGCGCAAGAATAATAATTTGTCCAAATTCGCTTGTTCTATGGATCTTTCCGCAGAATGTCTACGATCTCATGTGTACAGGAATGGATCTTTTTTTCAGCCTGAAAGGCTCTTGGGAATTTTTCTCCGATGAAGCGTACAACAAACCACCAACGTGACCAAGAGGCCACTACAGTTGGGGATTAATTTTTCGTTTCATTTGGGGGTTTTCTTAAAAATCGTCATTTAGTTAAAGCACCCGTAAAACTCAATGGGACTTGAGCAGGGTTCACAAGAGTCTGGCCTGACCTGATGACGTCATACGGTTCGGATCCCCATTGGTCAAAAATTGTCATCTGGTCAAAAGGGAACCTAGTGGGAAGCCGAACACCCAGGGTATGGAAACCCTGCCGTAGTACTGATTTATCGATAGTCCATCATCTAAAAATCGTTTACGAATTCTCTTGGTCACTAATTTCTTGGAAACAGCCCATAAATCACCTTGAAATTGGCTTAGAGATTGGTCAATGATTTTCGGATAATCGACTATTCATAAAGCAGTCTTTGATTTTTCGGACCCAAAATTCGGATTTTATGGCCAATGAAACCCTTGGAAACGAAATCTGATAAGTAACGAACAATTTCTGATTTTTGTCCAGCTAGATTAGAATTGGACCACTGCGCTGGAGGCAAGCAAACCACGCTAAATTGAAACTTGTTTTACACATGGCTTTCGTTCATTAACGATCTGTAAAACTCATCTAAACCATTCTGAGGAGGAAGACCCGCTTCGTCGGAGCCTGGAACATTGCCAAGTGAAAGAGCGAGCTGAGAACTGTGTGGATGAAAAATGTCAATGAACTCAATCAAAGATTTCAAGACCTGAAACGCCCGAACCTATTACTGTAATTATATCAGAAGTGCTATGAGTAGGGATCGGATCCGTATGTGTTCACATATTTTTTTCTAGGCAATGTACTGATGTTTTTCAAGTAGGCGTGTTCATATTGACATTTTCTGAACCGTTTAAGCCCACTTTCATTTCACATATTTTGACATATTCCACTATAAATCCATATTTTTCAAATATTTGGTCCACAAAAACACATATTTGCTAATTTTGGGTAGTTTTCTCAAGGTTCACAACTAGAATGAATTAAATTTAAAAAAAAAATTAGCAAATTTTGCTAATTTTTTTTTTTACTGGACAACTCTTTTCATGCGTTTTGCTTCAGAGGGCGTACGGGAAAAAATTATTGCAGATTTTTATCTAGACACTCTGAAACGTAAAGGAAAAATTTTCAGGGGGCGATGAAAAAAAACCCGACCGATTACATAGGTACATTATTTCTGGAAATAATTTAACAAAATCTTGTTGTTCATTTGGGCTTAAACATTTTTTTGAAAATATTTAAACCTTTTTACATATTTTCCTCATATTTTTTGAAAATATTTAAACCTTTTTACGTATTTTCCACATATTTTTTGCAAATATTTCAACCTTTTTACACATTTTCCACATATTTTATGAAAATAATTACATATATATGTCACATATTTGGCATTTTTAAATACATAAAAATCCGATCCCTAGCTATGAGCAATTTGAATTCCGGTTAAGCAGGGTGATAGGTCATGCCGAAACGAATATTCCAGTTCAAGAAATTTGAAAAAAGAATGAGAATCGAGGGAGCTATGGCCATTTTTGTAAATGATCACGACAATTACATTACTTTGGTTTGCTTTGTAAATACGGAAGGAGAAACTATCCTTTTTCTTATCGCAGCAGAAATTCCCAATCTTAAGAGGGCTTCCGAAGCTGCGTTCACCACACTTTTGATATCCAATCAAGGGTGATTCAACATACTTTGATTTTATCCCAATAAAAGCGTAGGTATGACGCAAAGTATTAATCAGCTTTTGAAATTCAGATATACTTACTTGAAATTTTCGCGAGGTAGGTAAAATCAAGGTTGTATGGTAAAATGAAGCTGTCTTCCGCACCACATTCTGAAACAGTGAGCAGGATAAAACCAGTATTTCATTATGCGATCATGGAGTTCGATAAGTAACTTGTCAAAAAAGGTCCAAACCTACGATTCCTCTATTTCATCGGGATCTTCATACCAACTTGCAACTAACAAAAAAAGCGTTTCTTTGAAAAAAAAAAAAAAATAATAAGAATTAGTCAAAACTATCCTCTTTGCTCGAACGCAAAAGGAAAATTGTGAAATCAATCAATGAGAAAATGTCAACGCTTTTCTTCTTCGATATCTTCTACGATCTGATTCACGTAGGCATCAGAGGAGGCTAAGTTGACTATTGTGGGCAAATGATACGTAGGTACCAACATGACATTAGTTTTTACTCCTACATTATAGGAAATACTTGAGAGAATTTAAACGAAAAACCGATATGTCAAAGTTGTCTTGGCGTATTTGTCTTCTTCGAGTAATACCTGGAAAACAATAGCAATCATACATGGTTTTAACAATTAATTTGGAAAATTATCGTCTTCATCAATTTTTCTTGTGATTGAATTTATTTCGACCAACAAATTTCTCAACCCAAAAAAGTGAATGATCGAGTAGACAATCTGCATTATTGTCTGACGTGAGATCAGAAGGCGCTGTCTTCGATTCCCACCCAAGCAGAAACCATTTCAGTTTTATTGAATCGTCTCAATAATAATAATAATTATTATTATTGTAGTAATTGTCAATAAATTCGAACACGATAGATGGGTTACGTACCTACCGTAGTATTTTTGGAATAGCTACTAATTTACTATTCTAGGGTCGGTTTATCAACTGTCATAATTCTAGTATCAAAGTTGATCATTTTAATAAATTTACTTTAAACTAACTGTAGAGTACGACTTCTGGTCTTTCAACCACCGCTACTCTACGGAGCGGAATCTTTTCCTAATTTGGAGGATAGAGGTCGTAAATAACCGAGGCTAACGACCTCTATCCTCCAAATTAGGAAAATTTTAATATTTTCATTTCCTCACCCAAGACTGTAAAGTTGTACGAACAGTTAACGTTTTCTCCTTTAGTGGTAAGTTCGTTCGAACCACTCTTTGACGCAACATCTAAAAAGACCAATTTAAAGAGTACAATCGGATAAATACCCATATTAACATTCCAAAAATTTGTAAACAAAAATCTGGCATAATAAATTTACAAAGCGATAAATATAAAGTTAGTTACCTATTGCATTGGATTTCACATCTTTCGCTTCGAAATCTTGTGTGTGGACATTGACGAGTTCAGGCAGCAGCTGATCGACTGAAAATTCGACCAAATCGTTCAAATCTTTCAAATCGGGCGGTAGCGTTTCGCTGATTTGAGAATGAGACGCATTCTTGTCCAGAATTGAATTTTCTCGATTTGCCTGTCCATCAGTTTTGGCTGTGCGAACTTCTGGGCCTTCGTATTTACCTGAGGAAGAGAAAAAACTTCAACCAGATAAGACAAGTTGGCGAAAAAGGCCTATTTTTTACCATTTGATCTCTGGACGCATGAAATTGCATGCAATTTATGTCAATGTGAAATTTAAGAAAAAAAAACATGAACTTGGAAAATGAGATAAATTTACTTACAAGTGTATCTCAAAATGCAGTTTTCAACGTCGGGTGATAAATTGAAACCTGGAGGGTTTAGCATGTCAGAAATATGTTTTCATTCGTTAAAATTAATCGAACAAGAAAATTGAATATTTCCGGAAAACATGGTTGCATAGACCAACCTGGAAGGTGATGGGTCGGGAGGCTCCGCTTTTTGAGTTTGGTCGAATTTGGAACTCGACAATAGCTGCTGAAATGGATAGAGCAAATTCGCTTGTGCGAACCAACGAACTCGGGATCCAACTTCATCAATTCTTGGTTGCCAATTCTCCGCAGCCATTCTTCGTAGAGCTATGTAACAGTTAGGCTTAAATATTACTTTGCGAAGTTTTCATGGAGAACGATATGAACATAAGGACTTCGAGATAGATGATGTAAGAAAAACAATCTTTCAGATAATCCTTGGATAAATCTTGCTTTAAATAAATTGGTAAACCGGACCTAAGAGTTGTTACAAGATTGAGCGGAAAGAAAAAAAGGTTGAAAAAATAACTCTTCCCCCAACCGCCTGAAGATTTTTTTTAATTTTGAAAAAAAAATCAACTTCAGTTTGGGACAGCTTTTAGCAATATATTTAGCAATGGCTAAATATTAAGGTTTTTCGAAACATTGCTGTACGTAATCTTGAAAAAATTGTGTTCTTTAAAAGAAATTTCACCAAAAAAATAACAGACTTCATTTTGACAGATTTTTTAATGCAGAATCCAATAAACGAAGGGATGCTGCAAGACCAGACCAACTTCCGATCTTACATAGGCAGGTTATTTTTGGAAAATGATGTAGGTAGGTACTCTAATATCAATCTCACTGAAAACAATAGCGGTAGGTCTAAGAAGCGGTGTCTTTCCACTATTACATAATTCCACGGGCGCATCGAAGCATAAAATTATATTATATAGCGTAATATGCTATATAATATTATTAGCATAATATTATTATGCTCGTACAATGACCATCATGCAATAATTATAATGCTTCGTAGTTACAAAGGCGTATAGGCATACCTATCACCAAAATTCTTATTTTCGACTGAAATTTCATATACTTAACGCGACAAACGTTCGAATACGTTGGTTTGCGTCCATTAAGATTTATTTATCAAAATAATCTAAAAACGTTGAGTTTAAGGTACGTAGTCTAAGCTTATTTTCAAAAGACAGAGCCATATTATTAATTACGTTGACAGCTAGTAATATTCAAACTCGGGCAGGGTGTTATCACGAAAATGCATGCAAAGGGGCCCATCGAGTCGTCGATAACGAAAAGTGCAAGAAGCTAAAAATAATTCCAAGGTGAAATGCAATGCACTATGACGGGGGCATTGTCCCTGAGGTTCGAAACGCCTTTTCATGTTCCTGCTTTGCAGGCCTATCGATTCAATACAAAGCGGGGAAGTGAGGAGTTCATCACTCTAGGGAGCTGTAGGAAACTAGTCCAAAAAGTTCTGCCAATTTAGGTAAAAAAATGTAAAATAAAAAACAAAACCTCTTCGTCAAGCACTGGGATGCGGTGTCTGGGTGACGTGCGATCTTCACATCCGGGGACAACACATTTGACAATACCCATTCTACTGAAAATTACTACACGGCCGACAATCGCATGACTACGAAGGGCTTCATGGTCAAAAAACTACGACGGATAGGAATTACCTGCGCAATATACGATTCCAACCCTCCGAGTGCAACTATTTTACGATCCTTCGACGAATAGGAATCGCGGCGAATAACAAACAAAACAAACAGACCGGAATCAGGGGGGGAGGGCTCGCTATAACCTGCTAAATAACCTTAAGCAGGTTCTTCATTCTGATGTTCCGTCGGTGTAGTGATGTGCATTGTGAGAACCAAAGTTTTAATTTTCGGCTCTTTTTCACCCCCGTTCAACCAGATCATCCATTTCCTTACATTCAACTGAAGTGACTCCATAAAATATCATTGACATTGCCAGCTTAGTGAAGTTAGCAACGGTTCAGCAACGGTCAACTGCGTGTTTCTTTTCCTACTAATTGGTCTCTAGGGACGACTTGGAACACATTTCTGGCTGTACAAGAATTGTGCCACCAGTCTCATTGTACGCCTTAGGATTAAACACCTTGGTGTATCCAACACCTTCTCGGATAAGTAGGTAGGTAGGCTATAAAATATCTTGCTTGATTAGCGTTTGACTGATGAGTATGTCGAATTGGACTGATGAGGGATGTTTTTCTGTCTTGGAGATGCGAGCGCAGCGAGCATCCAGGTCACCTCATCTGTTTAAGGAATGCGTGAAGTAACAGTTAGCAGCAACGAGCTGTACGGACTGTATGACTGGTGGCACAATTTTAAAATTGCCATAAATGTGTTCCTAGACATCCCTAGAGTCCGAAAATTTAGAAAAGAAACACGCAGTTGACCGTTGCTGAACCGTTGCTAGCTTCACTCTAGTGACACTGCCCTCTAGTCACGTCAAAAATTGGTTCGAAGCGCCCTTCCCCACAGTCACAAGTCATAACTATAATAATTATAGCAATTATTGCTAAGCACAAGTAATTGAGTAAAAAAGTCACGTGGCGCAAAGACTTTGCGCAAAATACTTACCTAGTATTTTGGAGCTGGGATGACCTAGTACGTATCTCAGTTTTTTTAATGTTTCCAGGCACGGGTTTGAAAAATCTTGACTAACACACATTTCTGAACATAGGTGTATTACCGAGTAAAAAATTACATGAGGAGGGTTGTTACGACGCAAGAAACAACAAAAAATATTTTTTTGAGCGTGGTTTCCTGTGCATAATTTTGTAAGATAGGTATTTGTTAAGGGTGTCTCTACGGTCATGAATATGACTTGTAGCGAAATAAGATTGATACACATACGAAATACTGTACGATAACACATGGCTATACGATAATTATACGGAATATGCTGGAGAATGCTTCCCGCGCTATGACAGCTAGAAAAGGCGGGTTCAACAGCATATTCCGTATAATTATCGTATAGCCATGTGTTATCGTACAGTATTTCGTATGTGTTTCAATCTTATTTCGCTACAAGTCATATTCATGACCGTAGCGACAAAGGGTACCTATTTGACTGAGCCTTAGGCTCAACCTTATAAAAAAATTCAGTCAAAATACTGATAGCCAGAATTGGATGTTGTTTCAGTTTTAGCGAACTCTCGCGTCATTTATCGTAGAGAAGCGCCAGATGCGATCAGACTTTTTGGCTTGGGTCTGGCGGTAGAGATCGAATGTAGTCCAATGCTCTAGCGATGGCTGGAGGGATCGGAGGAGGCGTCGGGATGGCATCGCCCGTCGCTCTGAATCCTCCCTCGTCAGCAATGTATTGGATAGTAATTACTTGGCCTTCCGGTGACGTGAATGAGTAAGAGCCTTCAATGGATTGGGCTTCTTGTTCGGTTCCTTTGTTGTTTAATCTTCCCTCCGCATTTTGGGATATTCCATTATCCAGGGAAAACCTGAAAGTCATAAGATTGAGGTGTCCAGATCGTCAGGTCAGGGGCTACTTGAAAATTTCTTACTCGATAATCCCAAAGGACCAGAATTATCGACAGTGAACCTGTAAGTCGAATTTTTTTGGGGAAATGATGTTCTGAGCTATATTGGTAAAACAGCTCCTTGTGCATCTTCTTGAGTCAAGAAAATGGACTCCAGCTGCTTTTTACGCGATCATTCACTATCTAAAAGCTGGTCGTGGGGTCGTAAAAATCCATTAGTTCAATTGGTTAAGGTTCCTTCCAAGTTGAAACCATCTAATTTCATTGGCGTATCTTAAGCTAAGATTCTTAGCCAATTCACCGTGGTTATCTCCATTTGCGCAGCTAGCAATCGGAAGATGTTCTCATTTCTTGTAAAATTTTGGGTAATGAACATACGAGGTTATACCTACAGGTTCACTGTCGTTTTGCGTCTTTGAGGGCGGATATTGGGAGGTGGATATGGATAGGTGGACCTATCCTTTGTAATGATTTGCTTTTGAAGGTGCTAATTTCATGTTCTGTCAACATGTGGGTCTGATGGTTGTAAATATCGATAGGACTTGGAGAATGGTTTCTATTTTCTTTCGTTACATAACCCTTCACCGTACAAAGGCAGTTTCAGCGCTCATCCGATCATTCAGATTTACGAATTCCGGTTCCTTTGGGTATTGTTGCCATCGAAAACAATTGTACCTACATGTGAAATGCAAATAGCTTAATCTGAAAATCATTCACCAATCGTAGACCACTTCTTTCGAAACATCCGCATTCATTCGAAATCGACGCATAGGCTGTGTTTCCAAGATTTTTGGATAATTGACAATTGAAGAGTACCTACAGGGAAAGAACTGGCTATAAGCATTGCTTTTTAGCATGCTGACAGCCCGTTATTTCCCTGTACTCTTCAATTGATAAAGATGTCATTAAGTCCCAATTTCACCAAAATTGTTACCACTTGGACAAGATTCAAATGTGGATTGTGGTAAAATTTTATTCCGGTGGTTTGAACATGTCCGCAGTTTTCTGAAATCCTACACAGTGATAGGTACTTAACCATCCCAACTATCAACCCAAGAAGCCAAGATGAGCAGCATCCAGCTTTCACACCCTGGCTAAACCCACCTTGGCTTTGCTCCTCAAACAAAAAAAAACAAAAAACCTCCATATTTATTCATCCCTTTATTTATTGGAAGTATATTAAATATAAATGAATTTTATTTTATGCGTTGCCTACTGCAGGGCTAAAGCCACCTGCAAGGCCATGACACTTTCTGGTGAATGTGCATTCCTGCCGTCGACTCACAGAGGCGGTTAACTAGGCATACGAATATTATGTGCATTACAAGCTGAACATATCTGGGGGGCTATTCTGTAACTCGAAAGCGATATGTCTGCAGAGGGACCTTAGAAGGACGAACACATGAGCCGGCTAGTGTCGTGTCCGGTAGGTGTATCACGATTGGACGACGTTCAAAGTTCATTCAGTGTTGACTGAAAGGTCAGGGGCAGTCAATTTACGAGAGAATAGTCACCCGGCGTTATTTACCTCAGTGTGTGAGGCCTATCATTACTATCATATTCACGGAATTGAATGTTGTTTTAGAAATTAAAATAAATGAGCATTTAAAGCCATTATTCCATTCTTTACTTTTCCTATAGTCTGTGGATATACCACGAATGGTATTGAAAGCCCATGCCTCGAATTGCTTCCAATTTTTATATTCACAGAGTTGTTTTGTAATCGTCCTGAAGTTGAAAATCGGATCGAAGGTTAAGGAAAAATTATTTGTAGGTACCTACCCTTTTGCTCAGAACCGCTATGGACAAGTGGTGTCTGTTAGTCCGTGAGCGTAGTGAGTCGGTCTATCGGCGTCAGGCCCATACTCAGGATTTTAATATGGGGGGGGGGATTTACGTATCGAAATATGAAAGTATTTTGTATTATCTACGCACTACTGGTTTCAAATCTATTCAGATTCATTTGGACGGCATTCAGCAGAAAGGAACCAACCACAAAAAATGACAAAATGAGATAATAGCACTATTAGAATGGGCTAGGTCAACTACGCTTTCCACCAAAAGAAGCAATTTTTTTGATGAGGCTTTCCCTTCGGAATTTGAATTTGAAAAACACAATCAACACAGGATTCGTACCTATGTTTGAAAAAACTTTGAAGCCTGATTACTCGAAACTAGGTTTTTGTGGTTGGTTCCTTTCTGCTGAATGCCGTCCATTTGATACTTGTTTACATATTATGTATTAAAGCGATTGTTCAAAAGTCACATTGGACGGTGGTGAAAGATTTTCTATTGCACCAAGTTGCATAAATATAGAGTTCAACTTGCCAATGGAGGATTACTGAAAGGTTCCATCACTCCATTCAAAAACGATAAAAATTATTAAGATTTTATTTATTTATTCATCGAGTAGGTACTAGTTATATGTGTAAACGCATCAAGTTGCCTAACGTTTCGCGGCTCAAGTGTGCTCGTATTAAAACTGAAGTTTTAGTACCTAGAAAGCGTTTGCGGTGCTGTTTTGTGAACTAAACAGCTCTCATAAACGAGTCCCATAAACCACTTCGCACTTTTAACCCATCCAAAAATTCCGGGACCTCCGACCCAAGAAATCCTTTGAATTAGATACGAATAAAACTTGTGAGCAATTAACAAACTCTCGCTATTTATGCGCTCCGCTGCTGGTGGGATAATGAATTTTGCAACCGTCTGATGTGAGTGAAGAAATGCACTTTCACGTGGCGTAGATAACTGACTCACTCGTAGTCATGAAACGTCCATAATGGTATGGGTAACCAGTTTTGGGTAAAAATGAGCGGCTTACGCGTAGTTAAAGTTGCCATCAAATGGGTCTTCCTGTGCCTGTGTTAAAATTCTGGCCAAAGCGTTCGGGTTCGAACCCGATGGCTGAGGTGCGTTAAATCCGCCTGGCTGCTGGTATTGCTGGGGGCGTGCTACCACTAAAACCACCATAGATGATAATAACGCAACCTGGACAAAATTCAATAATCGATGAGTACAAATTGGTGTTGATAAGATTGATTGATGAGGATTTTCCAATAATGCTGATGCGACATGTATACCGTATTTTGAATTTGCTCAAAAGCGTAGTAAGCATTCAAAGAAAAAACGCTGCTAAGTAGATCAGTGGCATGTGCACATCAGTTTTCGGTGTATCCGAAGAACTCTGCAAATTTTGCACAGGGGTTCATTTTTCGATTGCAAAGACAAATCTTACGATATATAGGTTCTCCTTAAACACGGAATTTAGTTGTTATTATTCTAGAATTTCAGTATAAATTGGTAGATATTTTAGATGGGGATTTAGAAAAACGTTTTTTCAACCCGGCAAAAAATAATCATCCTCTTTGCTTGGTCCTCCTTGCTTGACCTACCTATCTATCTTTTCAACGCAGCTCGTCGTTAATTTTTGTTGAAATCATCACTTAATCTATTCTTATTTACCTGCATAACTAACAGAATAATAATAATTATTAAATTCTCTGAATAATGAAATTAAAAATGCGTCAAGAATGCCTCAGAACCTTTGTTAAAGCCTGTCTCGTTCTTATGTTGCCAAGCGCAACTGGCCTAGTGTGCGTGCGTCACCTTGTAGGTGTAATAGGCTAGTGGTCGTAAGTAGATCAATCAACCGTATCTAAGAGCCGAGGCCAAATTCTCAACTTTTTCCAATTTTTGTTTTGCTGATTTGTATAATGCGACCAAATTCTTTAAATTGAAGATATCGGGAGGACAGAAGTTTTTGTGGGGATTCCAACGAGTGGAAAACGATTTTTGTGGCTCTAGTCGTTTTCGAGTTATTAAGAATTGTAGAAATTTTTAAAAACTCAAAAATGTCTCACTAAAACTGCAATAACTCCTAAACGGTTGAAGCTACCGGCGTGGCGATGGTCTCATTCGATTCAGCATAGAAAAATCTATAGAAAATGATGCGTCACATGCCTATGTTTCAAATTTCCAGAAAAACACGAATTTTTCCCCACTTCAACAGCTGTTTTACTGGCCTTAAAATTAAGGTAGGGTTCTGCCGAGACGTTAGGACCAACTAGATACGGAACTTGATTTTTGGTAAAAATTTCAAAATTTTTCGATAACTCCTTCCCCCTGAAAAACCCCGGACGGCGGACGGCGTACGGCGTACGGCGTACGGCGTACGGCGTACGGCGTACGGCGGACGGCGGACGGACAAAAAATTTTTATTGCAGATTCGGATTCTACACCCCTTGAAACGTAAACCATCAAATTTTCAGGGGGTGTTAAAATTTTTTTTTTCCTGACCGATTACAAAGGTTCATTTCTATAGAAAAATGAACCAAAAAAAAAATTTGAAAATTGAAAGTATAATATTTTTCTAAACAAATCCATCTATGCAAATTTATTACTCACTGTATTGATCATGTTGACGATTTGAGTTGTTAGGTATCTTGTGGCAAAAGGGCCACCTGTGAGGTATTTATATTAGCACTGGAGAAACTGCAAAAGAGGAGGAATTATGGGGGTGGGGGCGTATGCCCTTCCCTGCTTGCCGGGTTAGCGCATTGCCAAAGATGCTCATCCTCGCCTCATCCTAGCTCCATCGATGGACTTAGGTCTACTAACTGTCGTCGTAATTTTAAAACCGGCAATATAAAACGAAATAGGTATATAGGTACCTACTTGCCGATTAACTTAAGATAGGAATCAACGAAATGAAGACGAGTGGTGCACAGCCAACACGCAACGCAGTAGTTAGTGTACCTACTTCCATTTTGTATCAATATTGCGTAGAGTATTGAAACCAGTGGTGCGTAGGTAACACACAATGCTTCCATATTTTGAAACGCAAAAGTGAGATCATATTTTGACTGTGTGTTGTTTGAAGGGTGTTCAGGTCAAAATATAAAAAAACTCACTAAGCCAATTGTAAAACTCGCAAAGAAAAAATACGCCATGGTATCGGAATATAAAAATAGCCACTTATTCTGCAAGGTAAAAAAAAGATTTTATGACCAAGAACGCACAAATCGGTTCATTTTTGTGGCCGGAAAAAATAAAAGAGACAACACAAAAAATACAAATATATCGGAAGTACGGTGCGTTTTTCAAATTCCGATTAAACAGGGTGTTAGGTATTGCCGAGACAAACATTTCAGTTCAAGAAATTTGAAAAAAGGTTGAAAATTGAAGGAGATATGGCCATTTTTGTAAATGACCACACACGGACACAAAGACACGAGTTCAGGGAGTGTTTCCAAGTAAATGTGAATAGTAAAAGTTTTTTCCTAAGCTCCGTTCCGATTCTTGATTTTAGGACGATTCCAGTACTTCCATTAACTCTGTAAATATGGAAGTAAAAACGCTGCTAATGCTGTTATTGCAGATTTGGTTTCTGCACCCTTTGAAACGTGAACCAACAAAATTTTCAGGGGGGTTAAAAAAATTTCCTGACCGATTGCAAAGGTTCATTTCTTGGGAAAAATGAATTAGGTATATTACGCGACAGCCCGAAATGTGTAGCGGTGTAGTGACGGTGTGGGACAATGATGTTTTGAGCTCTACTGGTGAAACAGCTTCTTGCGCATCTTCTCAAGTCAAGAAAATGTACTGTTTTTTAGGCGATCATTCACTATCCAAAAGCTGGTCGTGGGTCGTGAAATCCATTAGTTTAATTCTTTCTTTTTTTAGGCAGCATGCTGTATCATGCCGTAAGACTTTTTCTTACAAAATACTCCACGTGCCATTCGTCTTGTTAAACAAGAAGATGCATGCGCTCAAGTGTTGATGTATAATAAGTCAATCTACTCAATCTGAGGACAAACGAGTGCGTAGGTAATGCTGCACCCCTCAATCCTTTCGAGATTGTAGGTTTAAGGTAATCCGAGAGTAACGTGATTTACAAGCAGTCGTTTTTCTCCAACGCATTAACCAAAATATAATGGCTTGCTGTGAGTCATGTTGTGCAACGTAATCAATTTTCCAAATCGCCAGTTAGTTAACCGTTCACCACTGTTAACTGTAATTACCCCGGAAGGGATAATTTATTATAAACGCATTCAACACAATTTAAATTTCCGTATAGGTAACTTTCTATAATATTCAAATGATATATATTATACAATTGTGCGTAGTTTATTGAATAAACAACTTTAAAATAAATTTTTTTTAAATAAACAATTTTTTTTATTTATTCACAACTCTTCTCTGGGGTTGATCTGGAGGTTAGAGCGTCCGCCTATAGGCAGCTATAGCTACAGGTTCAACTTGGGAGTTAAGGGTTCGATTCCCATGGGAGGCATGAAAAATTTGGCCCATGGGCCATTGCCAATAAATAAATAATCATTATACCTATACTATAATATAGTATAATATGCTATATTATACTATAATATTATATTATAATATCATTATATTATAATGATTAGTTATATATTAATAATTATAAGGGTATGGGCCAAATTTTTCATGCTGCCTATGGGAATCATTCAGAATTCAGAATGCCATCGGAATTATTCAGGTCATCCCTGGTATTGGTGTTCTATGGAAATAGTCGAAATAGGAAAATTAAACCCACTCTTTGTTATACCCTATGGGTTCACACAATTTATAGGTACTTATTTCATCATCCTCACACCCTTATTGTTGGCACTACAACAAGGCCAAGAAAATAACTACCGTCCTATTTTATATAAATCGTGTTGAACTAAACTCCCGATAAAATTCACGGAACGATACCTAAATTTTCGTGTAAGTAATCGCTGTTCATTTCTAAATATCTATACTTCACATGCTGTCTGGCTGAAAGACCTTCAGACGAAGAGCCGACCAGAATCGGTCACTCGGAGAATTGGCAATGCTCACGTTAGGTTGACCGGGCAGTGAATTCTTCAACCTCTCATTAGCAATTTCACGGGGCTAATCTCATGATTGAATCGCACATTATGCGTGTCGGATTGCCAAAAACTCCTTTCATACGAACTGATGGGTTGTTAATAGTTTTTAAAAAACACCTATGTACCAGTAGGACGGCTAACGGCAACGGCTGTTGTTAGATAATGAACATTATTTCAATTTTTATGAAAGGTAAGTTTTCGAGGATTTAGCCCAATCGCTTGCAAAAATGAGCTCTACATCGGTTCGGTGCAGGGACTATGAGGTATTCGTATTAGGTACAATGGTTTATTATTGACTAATGTTTTGTTTGTTTATTATTGAATGAACCAAAAGAGTACCACTACTGAAGTAGTACTGAAAGAGTATTACTGAAGCCGGTTATGAGGTACATCGATCCTAGGATGGCAAAATTCTTGTAATTCGTTGGAGAAATAGTTTTTGCCCTAATAATAATAATTAATAATATTTATGTTTATTAATTAATAATGATAATACGGGAATATTAGTGATTGATCATCTCGACGAATCGTCTACTGCATTAACACCCCCGCGCTCTTCGTTGGGCAAAAAGTTGCGTCACTGTATTATGCATTAGTATTGGAGAACAAATAATATATTACCATCCACTCTTATCCACAGGCTTTTAGATGGAAAGGAGTCGTGAGGTATTTATTCGGGATCTTTGTAAAGTGGCGGCTTGAAACAAACTGTTGTGACGCGGTTCAACAATTTTGGAAATTGATGATTTTGAAAAGAAGGAATTCTCAAAAATGTATCATCACACCCTTGCTACACTCTGTTGCGTGCTGCATGTATTTGGCTGATTCTGTATTTTTTAGTTCCTATGGTGGATTGTAGATGGTGTAGATCAACCCTTAACTTCATGAATTAGTCAAGGGCTTAGGGTCATACAGATGATAACTTCACTCCTTTGGTTTCGATGGAAACGTTTCGGTGGAAACTATTCCACCTTCATCTGGACTTCGGTAAGTATTTGAACTGCAAAATTTGCAGAGTTTTTCAGATACACAAAAAAATAATTTGCACATGCCACTGATCTACTTAGCATTGTTTTTGGTACATTATTTCCAGAAATAATGTACCTATGTAATTGATCAAGAAAAATTTTTTTACAACACCCCCTGAAAATTTGTTCTTTCACGTTTCAGAGGTTCTAGAACAAGAATCTGCAATAAAAATTTTTTGTCCGTCCGCCGTACGCCGTATGCCGTATGCCGTACGCCGTACGCCGTACGCCGTCAGCAGCAAAACGCATAGAAGGAGTGGTCCGATTTCAAAAAAAAAAAAAAAAAAAACGAGCGTTTAGCAAATTTTCCTGTGACGTGCACCTCCTATAAGGGAATCCTCTGAATCAACTCCAGACTACTCAAAAACGATCAAATGTAAAAAAAGTCATGATCTCAAAAACAGTTTTTTTGGGTTTTCGACCCCTTAAAATTTTTTTATCGGATTCCTCTGACAATATGCCTCAAGTTGGAGCAAAACACAACTTTTAGGACCAACCGCACCAAAATCGGATCAGCGGTTCGATACGAAGTGGACGGACGAAATTTTGGCCAAAAATTTCGTCCAGCCACTTCGTATTGAAATACTGATCCGATTTTGACTAAATTAGTCTTGAAAGTTGTGGTTTGCTCCAACTTGAGGCATATTGTCCGGGCAATCCGATCGGAGAAGGTTAACGGGTCCAATTCGGCATAATTAGGGTATATTTTTGAAAAAACACAAAATCTCAATTTTGAAGGTGATGCCGTGGGTTTAGAATTTTTTGAGTATTTTCCCCGTGTTTCTCGCTTGATTTACCATAAGATAGGGTGGTTTTTCCGAAAAAATTCGAAAATTTTGTTTTTGAATCGGTTTGGCTTGAATTTCTTAATGCGATTTCTGCGTTTTCGCGTTTTTGGCAATTTGAGGGAGTCCTACTGAACCGATTTTGAATTTTTTGAGCTCGTTGGATTCCTTGAAGGTTTTTACACATTTTTCACTCCCTATAAGTCCAAATCGATTGGGGTTTGTAATCAAAAACTGGTTTAAAGACTAATTTTTGACCTAAACAAAAAATATTCTTTTGACCCTTTAAAAAAAATGTTAAAATTCCAAAAAAAATATTTTTGAGTAGGTTTTGGGCAGGTACATGACACAAAAAATTTGCAATTTTCTACAACTCTCCAGGACTAAGAAAGATGAAAAAAACCGATTTCAGCTGGAAAATCCAAGGTTCCAACAACCTAGGAAAAATTTCAAAAAAATGATGGATTTGACTTCGGGGTTTTTTGGCGGGAATCTTTAGATATTGACTATGAAACATGAAATTTGGCATTTTTTCGAGATTTTGGTCAACTGGTTTTGCAGTTTTCTTGGGTTCACGGCCCATGTTCCAATCGGTTCAAGGCGTGAGGAATACGAAATGGCGGCTGAAACATTCCCACCCTTGATCTTGGTACCGCCTCTTTCGTCGTTTATTGGCTCAGAACTGCAAAAATGCGATTCGGCTATTAGAAACTGAACGTGTGAAGCTGGGATTAGACAGCTTATGTTAATGGGGCGGATCTTGATAACAGTTGTCACCTGTTAACGCGGTTAACAAAATGGCTGCCTTCTTGCCGCCAGGCCTCAGGAAATATTTCTTTGAAAGCAGCCGCTAGGTATTTTCTTTTTATGCCTACCTATTTATTCATCATTGTGAAAACGTACCTTTTCGGCATAATTGAATTCACGATTGACCATTACTCCACAAATGATATGATGATAAACCGACCTACTCCAACTATTTGAACTTTATTTTCTGAGATACCCAGACAAATAATGTACCCATGTCACTAATCTACTTAGCAGCGTTTTATATTCATGTTATTTCATTTTATATTCGTATGGAAGAATTGTGTGTCTACGCACCACTGGTGTTTTTTAAGGAATTCCTTCATACTGGATGCTACTGTAACCAAAGCGTATCCCTCCCAAAAATGATTTAAAAAAAAATAGTCTGAGCCCATCTTATTTTGCTTGAGGCAAGTAAATTAGAAAACAATATGAGTTTGAAAAAAAAAATCAAAACTAATCAAAGTTTTATGCTTGGGTGCTTAACGGAAATTGTCTCATCGACTTTCGTTTTCCTGGGGTATACCCTGGGGTATATCGCTATAGCGAAACAAGAGCTTCTTAGACGCTGACATATGCTTTATTTCATTTTCAGTTCCATTTCATTGCTTAGTTTTCCTTTTTTACACGTTTTATACAAACAATGATGCATCTAAAGATGTTGCGATTTTATCACAGAATTTCCACTTTTCTATTAAATCATTTTGATCGTTTGGACTTTCGCTGACTGTACCATGTTACAATGATGCGATGGACTGAGGAATGTGATCACCCTGAACGTGGAATCCTGTCTCATCTGCCCACCAGTTGGTTGTTATGGGTGTTCCATCGGGAGCCGTGTACGAGTAAGTTCCTCGGGACGTCTGAGCAGAATCTTCAGGGCCAAGATTCTTGACGAGACCGTTGGATTCTATTGAGATGCCGTCATCTGACGCGAAGCTGAAATGAAAGTTTAGCTATGAGTGGAATACAATTTTATCGTATTTAATCTACTAAACTGCTAATGGGTTAAACAAACATTTGAAAGGCAGATTACACAATTCAGAGTTTCTTTAGACAGACAGTTCTTTGGCGGCATGAGCAACTAGACCTAATAGAGTCCGGGGCTGCCTGTCCAAACAGACTAACAATGAAAATTGACACATGGACATTGAAGAGCATTTTGGGTTATGGGAATTAAACGGAAGCAGCACGTCCATGCATCTTTGCATATCGGGTAGTAACGCCAAAACCTCTCAAGCAATGTTGCAAGACTTGTCTATTCACACTTACTCATATGCGAATGTTCCATCTTCGTTTAGCACATTCGATTGCCTGAGGATGATTGCAGGGCGGAGAGATTGGTAGGACGAGCCAGCCGCATATTGGGATCCAGAACTGCCGAAAAGCCCTGATGACTGGAGAGCACCGCCTGCTTTGTAGGATGAGGTACTAGCACCGTTGATGTTCAATCCTGAGAATTTCAGCGACGGAGCTTGGCCGGACAACTGGAGTGAGGACGATGAAGGGATGGAAGCAGCGAACTTATTGGAAGGCGCGGAGTAGTAGGCGCTGAGGCCAGCACCAGCTGGTTGAGAACTGTACAAAATTTTCGAGCTCAGAGCGGGAGTTGCAGGGAGTAGGGCTGATCCAGAAGCGGACGAGGCAGAGTATTTGCCAAAGTTTGAAGAGAAACTTGGCTGAGAAACGATTGGTTGATACTGGGGGCCACTTGCAGAATACGAGCTGTACTGAGCTTTATAGCCAGAATCAAGAGACACTTTGGGAGAACTGGCAATGGAGGAGAATTTCAAAAGTGGAGTTGAAGAGGCTGCTCCAGACAGACCAAGAGAGCTTGAAACTGAAGAAGAGCTAACTTTCGAGGCGTCAGAATATTGGCCGAGGTTGGAGCTGGATGCGATCACTTGAGACTGAGGAGCGATGGCAGCATATGCGGTGTACTGGGCGCCATATGCTGGAGAGCTAGAAGTCGATACAGAGGAGAATTTCAGCTGAGGACCAGAGGCTATTTTTAGGGCGGAGGCTCCTGATTGTCCAGCAGAATTGGACACGGAAGATGAGCTGACTTTTGTAGCATCAGAGTATTGGCCAACGCTGGATGAAAAAGTTGGCTGAGATACAATTGATTGTGTCTGTGGTGCAACAGAAGAGTATGACGTACTGTATTGTGCTTTGTATGCTGGAGGGATGGCCAATTTAGCAGAAGTGGAGAATTTCGGAAGTGCTGGGGCTGAAGTGGATTTCAAAGTAGCTGAGCCAGCTTGGCCGACTGAGTTGGAAAAAACTGAAGAACTCACTTTGGTGGCGTCAGAAAATTGACTCGCAGCCTTCACAGCTGAAGAGGCCTGGCCGCCGATAGCGGGTGCTGAGTATTGGATGGAGCTGACAGCTGGCGCCAGGCTGTAACCATTGGAGTATTGCTGTTTGGTGGACAGCTGAGCAGAGTTGAGTGGCGCAGATTGAATTAGAGAAATGCTCAATGGAGCAACATGAGGATTGGCGTGACCAGCATATGCGATCGCTGGGTTATACTGTACGGGTGCTGATGCCAGATGGATTTCACCGGCTGGAGCAGCGTGAGTCAAGATGGCAGCCTGAGGAGCTTGAGCGTAGCGAATAGTTGCAACCGGAGCTTCAGATAGGTGCAAGGTAGCGGGTGCATGTGCCAACTCTGAGTAATGGATTTGAGCGGATGGCAATTCGTGGAGATGAATCGCTTGAAGCGGAGCAGCGGCAGAATAGCCTATCGCTCCTTGTGCTTGTAGCAGAGGCGATGAAGCCGAAAATTGATAGGAAGGAGCTGCAGCATACCTGGGAAAAATAATAATAACATACCTATAGGTAGTAATAAAATACCTACCTTTTAAAGAAAGAAAATACCCAAAAATTTGAAGTAGAATTGAAAGAAAGGCGTTTTTCTTAAAGTAATTTATTATGATTACTTTTTCACCCTCATGAATAGTTAACAAAAAGTAAGCCAACCAGTTCCGTCCGTAAATCACAGTTGGGCATAAAAAATGGTCCTGTACGGGATTGCTGAGACTTGGCCCAAGATTGATAGCTTTACGTCGAAGAGAGCTGCCTCATCTTCTCTTAACTTATGTGAAGACCAACCCAATGACATCACCAACACCTGTTGAACTCTTTCAAGGAGGTTCAGTAGCTATCAAATCAAAACTCTAGCTCCACGCTTGTATAAAGATTCGAGGTTTTCAGAATAAGACTTTTTCTGAACAAGTAGCATAGGGATATCTAACTGTTGAAAGCATTGAACCCACCTTGAAGCGTCAGATGACGATGAAAAGTGTACTGGGGATTCGGGAGATGAATATGTAATGACGGGTGATGCGGCGGAGGCCACCACAGCCACTGCTAATACCACCTGCCAAAATAAAATCCGCAATAAAAACCAGTAGTGCGTATATAACACACAATACTTCCATATTTTGATACCTGCGTACATTTTTGGACCAAAGCAATTTGATTTCGACTAATTTGGTGGCTACAATAATACCAATTGTAAAAAAACCCTGCAAATTTTAAAACCCACCTAAAATAAAAATGCACCCAGTTACCGGAGCATAAAAAAATATCCACGTATTCTGCAAGGTAAAACGATGATTTTAAGACCAAAAACGCTCAAATTGGTTTATTTTTGAGGCCAGGAAAAAACCAGTGGTGTGCAGATAACACACAGTACTTCCATAGTTAGATACGTACATTTTCACACAATTTGATCATATTTTGACTTCTTTGGAGGCTGTTTGGATTTAAAATATTAAGAACTCACCTAAAATCAAAATGCGTCAAGTTATCGGAACAAAAAAGAATATCCACGTATTTCGCAAGGTGAAACAAAGATTTTAAGACCAAGAACGATCAAATCGGTTCATTTTTGTGGTCAGGAAAAAATAAAATAAAAAACAATGAGGGCCGGTTTTCAATTCGTTTAAAGCTTGTTTTATCCGAGGACGCTTGCACTACGTTTCACCTAGGGCATACTTTCATTGACCGTCATACTGAAAATTTCTTGGAAATTAGTTAATGCAAGCGTCCTTGGATAAACCTAGCTTTAAATGAATTGATAAACCGCCCCAGAGAGGAAGCAGACAACACCGTAACTAATGAATTAATTTTTCCCTTTTTTTAATTTCTAAAATAAGCATTTTTTAATTAAGGACAAAAACCCATGGGTCTGATTGATTGAGTTCAACATTCCTAAATTTTCCATTTAGGTTTCTATAGCAAAATGGATCTAACTGTATAAACTAAAAGAAGCTAATAGGACAGGGGAGGTACCTTATAATATAACCGAATTGCGCGATATTACCTTACTCCCAAATGATAAAATTATCATTATGTTACAATTTTGTAACATCATTCAATGAAAATCATGAATTGAAATCATAGTACGCCAACATAATTATTTTACTTCTATCAATTCGTCAAAACCGAGTATCAACCCAGGAACTTACAAACAATTGCATGCCGGCCGGTGTTTTGAAGCGACTTGACTCAGATAGCCGCTTTGACTTAGTGGACATCTACCGGCCCCAGGGGTCGTTTTATGTATATATACTGACAAAAAACGAGGCAAACATGAGAGGGACCAAGGGTTGCCAAGTCAAGAAAAATGGGTAAGTCGGAAGGGGTAAATGGGCCCGGGGATTGGCTCGGCACTGGGCCCCACCGCTGACGAAGTGAAAAAAAGATCAAAAACTCACGCGCGCCCTTGATGTTCAGGTTTCGACCTGCTTCCAGACCACGGACATCTGAATATGCGATTATCCCTAATCGCAAAAAACACGTCCAAACTAGAAGTAAATTCCTGGATGGGGTACGTAGGTAGGTACTCGGGAAAACATTATTCTGAAAAACATTCAACTACAAAAATTAAAAAAAAAAACAGCTTATTCAGATCCAACGTAAAAACCAGTGGTGGGTAGATATGGATTGTGAGTAAATTTTGAACCGAAGCTATTTGATTTTGGCTAACTTGGTTGCTACAATTATTAAACATTTCCAAAACAATGCGATATGCAAAGTTTACTTTCATCTCACCTGAAATCGAAATAGGCCAGCTATCGGGAAAATATCCACGAATTCTACAAGGTACAACGAAGGTTTTAAGACCAAGACCGCTCAAATTGGTTGATTTTTGTAGGCAGGACTAGATGAAGGACAAACAATTAAAAGTGTTGAACATTCAAGTTCAAGAAATTTGAAAAAAGGTTTAAAATTGAGAGGGGTATGGCCGTTTTTGTACATGTACACAGACGTGATTCCCAGTGAAGGTGAATAAGTTAATGTTTTTGTGAAACTATGATCCGATTTTCGATTTTAGGACGATTAAAATACGAGTACCTACTCCCATTTATGTCAGCAGATCAGGGGTAGGGTCACACGAAGAAAACTGCCTCTTTCGCCGAGCTTTCGATGTATTTTAAGAAAAGTTATTTTTCGAAAGCTCGGCGAAAGAGGCAGTTTTCTTCGTGTGACCCTACCCCTGATCTGCTGACATCAGTTAACATTCTCACGGGTCGATCATTCATCCACAATACTCCCATTTACTTCGTAAAAATGTTGACAAAATATAAAATTGGCTACGAAAAAAGCTTGAAAAAACCCTGAAAGATCCAACAGATAATAATAATAATTATTATACTAATTTGAAATATTTCCTGTATTACCGATCGTTTATATTTCTATGAATGATATTTTCCTGCAATCAACCATATTGGTTACCTTCTTCCTTATTCGAGCAGTCCAGCAGGCTCTCAGTTTAAAACAGCCGGAATAGGAAAAAAGTAGAGAACTATTTTTTTTTTGGTGTCTTCTTCATTTGATCCTCTGAACTATGGCCGTCCTTGGTTGATGTCCACTTAGTGACCCTACCGCTCTTAAAACCTGCCCGCGCTATTTCACCTTCTGGAGTTCACAATGAAAAAAGTCTGCACTCTCCGAAATAAAAACAAAATCGTTAATGCCTTCTCTTGGAGCGGATACCGACTAATTTATCTGTCAGTTGGCAAAGGAAAAGTTGAATTCGGTCGATCCTTGCGATCTGTCGCCAGCTTCTCCTATATTCACATTTAGATGATGCGGAGGATTAACATTTCTACTGAAGCCCACGAGGTTGAATTTTTTCAAGGTTTACCATTGGACAAGTGCAGGAACTGACTAGTGAACATTGAATGATCTCTCCGTCCACAGTTTAGGTGGGAAATGAAGCAATTGGGGGATATGATTGCACTACGTTTTCTTATACTCGCTTTGACTTGAAAATTTGATTTGCAAATGGATGGAAAATTTCTCACAAATATTTCCCTAGCATCAGAGATGAGGACTGGGCAGTGCCCAGTGGGCACCCTATAATTTTATGCAGTACCTAGGAACCAACTTCTTCGGCAAACTTATTGATCTCCTTGAATTCATAACTGCAGTTTCTGTTCGGGCAGTGAGGTGCCTGCTAATTTTAGACACCATAACATAACTTAACACGATAAATTTAGACACCGTAATAACTTTTTAGCATTTTCGAGAAACGAATCTCACTCGGTCCCAGAGTTGTGATTGAACCAGGAAGCTGGAGCTTCCCCACATTGCTCATCTGGAATTGAGACCGTTTCCTTCCGTAGGGACCACCAAAAAACCATAATCTTTGTTCTCAACCTCTATTTATTGATAATACATCCCAAATGACTCACAAGATGCAAATTCAGGTTCACCATTCATTTCTCCTCTGTTGGACTGGTCGTAGAAATCGACGGATCTGAAATCCTCTGTCTTGGGCATTTATTTTATGTGAAATAAGTACGGCTCGGAATGAAGATCTGTTAACATTTGCATGTTGCAATATAATCTGAGCTGTACCTTGGAGGAATTATGCAAACGCCGGGATAAAATCGGACTTGAACCGTAGAGTGGCAAGGACACTTCCCTCCTCAGCAGGTTGCACTCCCATTGGAATCCTCAGGCAGCAGAATGCCACATTTCCCCGTACCGATCCCAGTCGATCGGTAAATTCGCAAAAATGGCATTTACATTGTCAATAAGAAGAAAACTGAAAACGAATAGAAGGACATTGACGAATAGAAGGAACAATAGACGGATGGATATAGACCGACCCTTTGATGCGTCAGTAATTCCGTCCTCCTGCAGGAGAAAGAGAAAATTCCGAGAGAGAGCAGAGAACCTCTGACCGCCATCTTCATGATCATTATTATGAACTATTCAAGGTCATTTTTAATATTTGAATTTCCAAGTGTTTTTCCAAATCCAAAGAATCGTCACGAGCTCGAAGGGTCACCAACCGCCCACCATTTTAACAGGTTTTTATGCTTGGAATTAATATTAAAAAAACCCAAAGTGCTAATGTATTGGAAGAACGGTTAGTAATTAAAATTCAGGTTAACAGGGGATAGGTCTTGCCAAGACGAATATTCCAGTTCATGAAATTTGAAAAAGGTTGAGAATTGGAGGAGCTATGGCCATTTTTACTTCCATATTTACAGAGTAAATGGAAGTATTGTGATCGTCCTAAAATCGAGAATCGGAACGGAGCTTCAGAAAAAACTTTTTCTTATACACATCTACTCAGAATCACTTCCTGAACAAGTGTCTGTGTGTCCGTGTGTCCGTGTGTCCGTGTGTCCGTCTGTCCGTGTGTCCGTCTGTCTGTCTGTCCGTCTGTCCGTCTGTGGTCATTTACAAAAATGGCCATAACTCCCTCATTTCTCAACCTTTTTTCAAATTTCTTGAACTGAAATGTTTGTCTCGGCAAGACCTAACACCCTGTTTAATTGGAATTTGGATAACGCACAGTACTTCCGAGATATTTGCATTTTTAGTGTTTCCTATTTTATTTTTTTCCGGCCGCAAAAATGAACCGATTTGAGCGTTCTTGGTCTCAAAATCTTCGTTTTACCTTGCAGAATATGTGGATATTTTTTACATTCCAAAAATGTGGCGTTTTTCATTTTGGGCGAATTTTAAAATTTTAATACTGAATTTTTTGATATTTTTGACCTAAACACTTTCAAAAGCAGTCAAAATATGATCAAATTGTGTCACAATTTTACGTTTCAAAATATGGAAGTATTGTGTGTTATCTACGCACCACTGGTTTGTAAATGACCACAGACGGACAGACAGACGAAAGTGATTCTGAGTAGAAATGTATTAATGAAAATTCCTCCGGCAGCCCTGATCCGATATCTGATTTTAGGACGATTGCAATCCTTCATTAATGGAAGTAAAAACAATTTTTGGACTGAAGTCGTTTCTTTCTATTAGGCACCCTTCAGTGTTTGACATTGTTTCCAACATTGATAGGCAGTGAGTATGTACCTATAAAATAACCTCTGATAGAGGATAATATGCATCCAAGCAAGCTTTTAAAAATTTTGAATGATTCCCAAGATTAGTTCGAAAGAGCAGTAAAATGCTTTCCACTGTCATTTATGGGCTAGGAAAAACGAAATAAAATATTTTACCCAATATTCCCCGTCAAAAAGGTTCGGATCGAGGACTAGAACTGAAAACATGGCAGAGGACGATCAAAAATTCTCCTGATCCATAAAAACTCGAAACTGATGCGGTTGCTTTTATTGAACAACCAAGGCCAGACTGGCGAAGTGTCTCGTGATTTTTTTTTATTTCTAACGCACCCATAGGCTGCACACCTGTTGCGCTGACAGAAACATTTATTTGTGAAAAACGCGTAAATCTCGAGTTTTACGGTTTGAAAAGGTGATTAAAACGCGAAGTTGGGGGTTCGGTATAATGAGGCTCTTTTCAGGGGCCGCCGCCCCTGGCGACATTGCCGCGATTTATGGGTCGATTAGGGCCATTGTTACAGATTGCATTGGAAAGTGATTTGATTTTGAAAGCTTGAAGGTTCAGCATTGAAGTTTCAAGATACTAGAAACTTTCGAGTCCTTTCCAATGAATCGTGCTCTGTGGGAAGGATAGGGGGAAATGTCTGACATCTGATACAGAAAGAAAATTGGCGATCGGCTTTTGAGTTGATGCAACAAACCTGCGAATTAAGTCTCGGATTTTTCTTGGTTTGGGCGCATCAGGCGAGTTCTCTGAAACGTCTGCTTACTGCAAAATTCTTTGCTATGTAGTTCGTCAGAACAGTGTATGGGTATCCTTTCCAAGGTTATCTTCACGTTGTCAACTTCTGGCACGAGGCTTTAAAGATACATCTAGATGGAAGATAAGGGAATAAATTTCACATAAATCAATAAACAGTCAAAATTTATTCCTTCGATGCCTGCCAGCGTGTCTGAAATAGGACAAGATTTACCGGAATGGTCGGATTACCTTGTAGGACACTCGAAATAAAAATGACGTCACGATCGTTCGACCTTTGACCCTCCGCAGGTGACATTTTTCCAAGTTGTGAATCGAACGGATGAGACCGTCGGCTACGTCAATGTTCGAATGAAGAAGCGGTTTAAGGCCTTGAAGATTTTATTTATGCTACCCTGCCTAGTACCGAGGAGATTGAATTCACGGTATTTATGTTATAATTGAAAATTGGTTCATATAATTTTCTGTAGCGTAAAATTTTAACGAAATGTAGCGAATATTGCTTATTCTTATTTTCAACGCTAGAAAAATAAGAAAAAAAAGTTCCAAGGTACTAGGTAGGTACTAGGCTTGAGATTTGTGCAATGATACTCAGTTGTGAAATTTTACAATGAGAAACGACTCGCTGCATAATATGCATATTATGTTTTTAGGAAAGTGCTCTTGAAGACGTGCGAAAGCGCGATGACGACGAAAGCGCTCGAGCGAATGAAAGACTTAAAGACCCTTAAACTTAGTAGGTATAGATAGGTTTATCTACCAAGAATAGGCACGTCGCGACGCGTCGTGAGTTACTGCTTCCCACACCCAGCTATCTCAAATACCTACTCAACATGTACATAGAGTTTAAACATTTTTTTTTGCCCACCTACCTATGCGCTAAAATTCCATTTCCCAGCAAGAAATTTGAACCTACGTTCTGATTGTTGCCCCTGGGAAAAGTTGCATGGGCACGATTGTAGTTGTACAAAATTGATCGTCGGTGTCAATAAAAATGGTAAAATGAGCCATTCTTAAATTTCTTCTCGTAGAGTGTTACTTATGTAGGTTTTATTAGGTAGTCAAATTTTCATTTACAAAATTTGAAAAATCTACAATAATCCTCAAATTGATGAAATTGACTAAATCGACTAAATTTTCGTCAAGTTTCAAAGACATAACCCGATTAAATAATGGCTATGCGAATCGGACACCTTCAGTGAGTATCGAGTGTTGGGATACAATAATTATGATGTTGCATACAAATACTGGGAATTGACTTTGGTGCACCAACGGGTAGGAAAGGGGTTAAAATAGAAATGATTCCAAAATGTAAGCAAAAAATGTATGGAGTCCATACTATCCCGCAGATCTTACCTGTAATAAACAAGGGTATAACCGTACGGCAGAAGGCGCTGTGGTCCAATAATGAGTGTTGTAGTTCATTATTCAATCCAGTTTTGCAATAATAATTTATGTGAGTGAGGTGATTTATAAGCAATAAGACGCCTCAAACATACAAGTACCTACATAGCATACGGATTTGCTTTTCAACCGCCGATCTGATCAGAAATAAAGCGAGACCAAAATGAAGTAATAATTAGTTAATGAGTAGGCACAGCTAATTAAAGTCTCTCTATATTACGGTAATCCAGGGAACGTTTTATAGAAAGATTCTAATAAGCCGTAACTACTGATTAACTAACTATTACTTTATTTTCCTGTTTTCTCTGTAGCCATAAAAAATCCGCTGATTAACCATACAATTCTACTCTGAATATATTGAATTGAAAACTTATTCGATTGATATACTTGGGATGGTTATAGAAATCCTTTTGGAGTCCATATATTTTTTAATCCTCTTACCACAGATACAAAAGAGGTAAGGAAAGATTCTGGAATTTGAGAAACGAGACTGGGTCCCTTTTCGGCTCGAGTGTCGGGGAACTGTCAGAAGACGATATTCTCGAACCTCGTACAAAGTATTTTGAAATCGTCCAATTTTCTGAAAATGACGCGAGCACAGCCTCCGAAGACGAGTTATTGTCAAGTTCAGACGACGACGAAGATTGGAATAGCGTGGATACTGAGGATGGAGACGAATCCTCCAGTTTAGATGTCAAATCCACTGCCAGTTCAAGTACTTCAAAAACCGTTGGTCTAAAAAACCCAATTTACAGAAATAGATATAAAAATCCAAGTTCTCCTATTTTTAATGATCTTCCATTCGCTGCCTTTTTAGAAGACTCGTACGAAGCAGATTCAGAAATAAAGCCTAATTCTGTAAATGTTCAAGAAGATCAAAGTGATGATTCCTGCATATTGTCCAGTACGCTAACCATTACTTTAGGAAAGGACCAGTTGACATCTCATAGCGAGCTTTTGAGGTGGGTAACAGAAAGTGTTATTACGTTGCGTTCATCATCAGCTGGTTCGATTCCAGCTCACGCTCTGGAAATTTTGTGACCCTTGCACATCCATCCTTTCAACATGCCTTTCCGAAGCTGTCCTTTTCTCATGTCAGCCTCTTCTGAGGTCATAGATAGTGACGTAGTTCTTGATATATTGTGTTGATGAAGAATTGTAATTCGTCGTTTAAGAAGCAACATAGCCTAACCCGCTTTTTGGCCAGAATGAGCGAAACACACTATCTTGCTCAAAATTTCATGACCAACATCGTGGAATCGTCTAAAATTTTGTTATCGCCCTCTAAAGGAGCCAATATCGCAAAAATGCCAACACCGCCTAATCAATTTCTTCCGTTAAGCCGAGCAAAACCACCTAATCCAGTCCAGTTGCCAATAATAAACAAAAAATGATTTAAATTTACCATCAGGGAACACCGCCTAACCCACCCTCGAACGACACCACCTAACCCTCGCATTTTTCTAGTATCTCACTCCAGTTATCTATTTTTACTTCCATACTTACTGAGTAAATGGAAGTATTGTGATCGTCCTAAAATCGAGAATCGGAACGGAGCTTCAGAAAAAACTTTTTCTAATACACATTTACTCAGAATCGCTTCCTGAACAAGTGTCTGTGTGTCCGTGTGTCCGTCTGTCCGTGTGTCCGTCTGTCCGTCTGTGGTCATTAACAAAAATGGCCATAACTCCCTCATTTCTTAACCTTTTTTCAAATTTCTTGAACTGAAATGTTTGTCTCGGCAAGCCCTAACACCCTGTTCAATCGGAATTTGGATAACGCACAGTACTTCCGATATATTTTCATTTTTAGTGTTTTCTATTTTATTTTTTTCCGGCCACAAAAATGGACCGATTTGAGCGTTCTTGGTCTCAAAATCTTCGTTTTACCTTGAAGAATATGTGGATATTTTTTATATGCCGAAAATGTGGCGTTTTTTTATTTTGTGCGAATTTTCAAATTTGAATAGTGAATTTTTTTATATTTTTGACCTAAACACCCTTAAAAGCAGTCAAAATATGATCAAATTGTGTCAAAATGTTACGTTTCAAAATATGGAAGTATTGTGTGTTATCTACGCACCACTGGTTTCATTCGTTTGTAAATAATTTACACTTAAAGTGTAATCCAACTTTTCCAACTTTGCTTCTTAAACGACAAAATTGCAGGCGAAAAACTGAAGCTGCAGAACCAGTCGAAAAACAAGTCGTCGTTCTTGATAACCAACCGTTAGATATAACACAGTCTACTGTATTGTCAACTTCGACCAGCGATTACCATAACACGATTAAAGGGATGCACTATTGGGAAATCAGAAAGATCATGAAATTTCTCCAAGTCAGTCCTTTCAAATTACTCACCTGCCTAGTTGTACTAATTTGCACATTTTCCTCACATAAATAAGTTGGTCCGTTAATACTCAAACTTCCTGGTCACATCATAACTTGGGGCCCGCGTCGGCCTCACTCCTCAAACTTGCATGTTTCGCCATTTATGTCACCTAATTATTGAATTGGTCGTTCAAAATAAATTTGATTATTGTGATTTTGTAGTCAAGTGATGAAAGCGGTACCACTCTAGCTCTAATGAGGTTGCTTGATTGCGATCTCGATGACGTTGTCAATCATGCAGCCATCGAAGATACGGGAGCAATTGAAACCCTATTGAATCTTATGAACGTCAAGTCTGCCATGTGCAGGGTACGTGATATTTATGCTTAGCTTGTAGTAAAAAAAGATTGCAAAAGCAATTTGAAAAAGATTTGTCATTTTTATGGCAGCAATACGGCCTCCATCCTAGCTTAAAGTTTTTTCTTAAAACTTTATCCAATGATGAGTTACCGTTGTTGAAGACCCTCTCAATCACCATGCAAAATGATAGATTTTTATCTAGATTTATGCGCTGGAAGTCTTGGACAAACTAACCGAAGCGAGTGACAAAATGGTAGAGGACTGCATCGACCTCGGATTCACTCAGGATGTTCACACAATTTTACGCTCTCCGGATGATCAAGAAGTGCTTATCGCCGTCAAGTGCCTTCTCAATTTAATCACGACCCGACGGTCCAGAACCGTCATTAGAAAAGCCGGCCTCATCCCCATACTTGTACGCCAACTTTAAACGGTCAATAGTCGAGCGATACGTACCGCCAAATTACAGATTACCCGGGAATGAAGTTCATAGCTTGAGCCAACATGAATTTTACTCACTAAGGAACTATACCACCGTTAAGTAATTTAAAACTATTGCACAGATACATCCACACTATACTTCCATATTTCGATTGTAAATGTTGACACAATTTGATTAAATTCCTACTACCTTTGCTTACCTACCATTTACTTTTGGTGCTGTTAAGATAAAAAATATCAAAAAACCCATTATGTAAAATTTTAAAACTCGCCAAAAATCAAAATACGCAAGTCATCGGATTGATTCGAGTTCAAGAAATTTGAAAAAAGGTTGAGAATTGAGGGAGCTATGGCCGTTTTTGTAAATGACCACAGACGGACACACGTACATAGACACTTGTTCAGGAAGTAATTCTGCTTCAGTGTGTATGAGTGAAAATTTTTTCTGAAGCTACGATCCGAATTTTGATTTTAGGAAGATTACAATACTTCCATTTACTTCATAAATATCGAACTAAAAAGTTTCAATTTCTACTTCTCCAGTTCAGCCTTGTGCACCGGGTTCCGGAGTCATTGCTTCAGCAGCGCCTCAGTGATGTTCTAGACGATGTTCAGCATAGGCGCTTAGAGATTGCCCTAGGCTCATTGTATGCATTGACGACTTTGTCAAGGTGAAATATTTTGGTACATTATTTCCAGAAATAATGTACCTATGTAATTGTTCAAGAAAAATTTTTTTACAACACCCCCTGAAAATTTGTTCTTTCACGTTTCAGAGGTTTTAGAACACGAATCTGCAATAAAAATTTTTTGTCCGTCCGCCGTACGCCGTACGCCGTACGCCGTACGCCGTACGCCGTCAGCAGCAAAACGCATAGAAGGAGTGGTCCGATTTCAAAAAAAAAAGCAAATTTAGCAAATTTTCCTGTGACGTGCACCTCCTATAAGGGAATCCTCTGAATCAACTCTAGACTACTCAAAAACGATCAAATGTAAAAAAAGTCATGATCTCAAAAACAGTTTTTTTGGGTTTTCGACCCCTTAAAATTTTTTGATCGGATTCCCCTGACAATATGCCTCAAGTTGGAGCAAAACACAACTTTTAGGACCAACCGCACCAAAATCGGATCAGCGGTTCGATACGAAGTGGACGGACGAAATTTTGGCCAAAAATTTCGTCCAGCCACTTCGTATTGAAATACTGATCCGATTTTGACTAAATTAGTCTTGAAAGTTGTGGTTTGCTCCAACTTGAGGCATATTGTCCGGGCAATCCGATCGGAGAAGGTTAACAGGTCCAATTCGGCATAATTAGGGTATATTTTTGAAAAAACACAAAATCTCAATTTTGAAGGTGATGCCGTGGGTTTAGAATTTTTTGAGTATTTTTCCCGGGTTTCTCGCTTGATTTACCATAAGATAGGGTGGTTTTTCCGAAAAAATTCGAAAATTTGGTTTTTGAATCGGTTTGGCTTGAATTTCCTAATGCGATTTCTGCGTTTTCGCGTTTTTGGCAATTTGAGGGAGTCCTACTGAACCGATTTTGAATTTTTTGAGCTCGTTGGATTCCTTGAAGGTTTTTACACATTTTTCACTCCCTATAAGTCAAAATTGATTGGGGTTTAGTAATCAAAAACTGGTTTAAAGACTAATTTTTGACCTAAACCAAAAATATTTTTTTGACCCTTTAAAAAAAATGTTAAAATTCCAAAAAAAATATTTTTGAGTAGGTTTTGGGCAGGTACATGACACAAAAAATTTGCAATTCTCTACAACTCTCCAGGACTAAGAATAATGCAAAAAACCGATTCCAGCTGGAAAATCCAAGGTCCTAGCCTAGGAAAAATTTCAAAAAAATGATGGATTTGACTTCGGGGTTTTTTGGCGGGAATCTTTAGATATTGACTATGAAACATGAAATTTGGCATTTTTTCGAGATTTTGGTCACCAGGGTCAATTTTTTCGCAATTTTCTTGGTTTTACGGCCTAAGCACCTATGGGGTTAAGCAAAAACGTGATACAGGAGAAAACGTCGGGTGATTAATTCCCTACCAGATGCATTCCCACCCTTGATAACGACTGCTTTATCCGAGGGCGTCGGTTTATAGGCTTAGAACTGCAAAACTGCGATTCGGCTATTAGAAAGTGAACGTTATTGGGATTAGTCAGTCTCGCATATTAATAGGGTGGACAGATTAATTAAGGGAATTTAAAGCGCTATGCGGTGAATAGATGCGATCCCGAGTCAGGCCTTCTCGGAAATCTCAGGTATCAATACCGTATAAGAGGGACACGCAGGGATCTGGTTTGCGTCCAGGTATAAGGAAAGGGATTGGGGAGCGGCATTGTCCCCTTGTGATGAGACCTCGTCAACGGGTCTTGTTTAATCGCTTAGTTTTTTTTTCTTCTTTTTATACCTATTTATTCAACATTGTGAAAAAGTACCATTTAAGCATCATTGAACTCACCATTGACCATTACTCCACAAATGATATGATGATAAACCTACCTACTCCAACTATTTGAACTTTATTTTCTGTGATACCCAGACAAATAATGTACCCATGTCACTAATCTACTTAGCAGCGTTTTTAGAAAATATTTATTCGTTCAATTTGGCCCCAATCTTCTAAAAGATATGATGATGATGATGACACCCCTGTGATTGATCTAGGTGTTGCAATGTATTTGTTCACTAATTATCGAATTTGTGAACCAATACATCCAAATACAGGCATTTGGAAACAATTATCGAATTGGAGTGATTGTGGTTCCTAGTTTCCTATTATCAAACGTGCTATTATCAAATTGTTAACAGATCGCCTAAAGTAAGAAGTGATCTATTGGAGGATGGATCACTTTCCATTATTAAAGTTCTCCTCAAATCAAAGGAACGCTTGGTAGTGAGAGCAGCTCTGGAGAATCTCGTGCTCTGGTCATCTGTGGTAAGATGACACAGCTACTGAATGCCTGGAAACTTTCCCAAATTGCCTATAACTCAACCAACTTTCAATAATGTGTTTCAGAAAAAATACCGCTTGGAATTCCAGTATAAGGAATTGATACAGCTGGCAATGGCAGAGTGGACGAGGCACCGAGAAATCGTTTGCCATTTTTTTTATAAGGTTGGTAAATTAAAATTAGGAACATTATCGAAAGTGATATGTGATAAATTTGTAGGTACCTAACTGTTGTTATTGGATTTGGATCAAAGGCAAAGCTGCTCTATATAAGTAATGTGCATTCATGAATGCATGCATGCCCAGTAATGAATGCAGGCATGAATGCCCAGTAATGCAATTTCAACTTGTGTCAGATGGCAATTGGAGAGGTGGGAAGAGAACAGATACTGAAATCCGAAGCTCTGCATGCAATTATGGATTACCTGAATTCAGGCCTAGTGACAGAGAATCCGAAATGTTTTAAGTACGCCTTGGCGTGTATACACAGGTAAAGATAGGCATTGACGCTACACGATGTCTGGTCCAGTGGGGTGAAGGTTGAAGGTATAACTTCGATTGGGCACATACTGAAAGTAAACCACGTAGATATCCCGAGCTGGAATCCTGGACTATCCTAGATAACGCGTACAGGATTGTTATTGAAAAAGGCAATAATCCCCCTCCACTATCAATTCTTCCAGCATTGTAAGTTACCTGTTTCAGGATGGGTGCTAATATCCAAGCTCGGGAGTACATTCAAAGCCGAAATATGATTGAAAAACTCGTCAATTTACTTGATACTGTTCCACCGCTGGCAAGTTGCTTTTTTCATCGAGAATTATTTATTTATCTCCGATTGGTCGTTGCGTGTGTTCTCCACCGTAATGTCGTTATATTTATTTTAAAGCGCTTTTGCTAAACTTTGTCTATTCATAGGACGGCAGCATGTTTCTTTATTGTTCTTTATTGTTTTTTTCTTTTTTTAAACCATTCAGCTGTTTTTACTTCCATATTTACGGAGTAAATGGAAGTATTGTGATCGTCCTAAAATGGAGAATCGGAACGGAGCTTCAGAAAAAACTTTTTCTTATACACATTTACTCAGAATCACTTCCCGAACAAGTGTCTGTGTGTCCGTGTGTCCGTGTGTCCGTCTGTCCGTCTGTCCGTCTGTCCGTGTGTCCGTGTGTCCGTCTGTCCGTCTGTGGTCATTTACAAAAATGGCCATAACTCCCTCATTTCTCAACCTTTTTTCAAATTTCTTGAACTGAAATGTTTGTCTCGGCAAGACCTAACACCCTGTTTAATCGGAATTTGGATAACGCACAGTACTTCCGATATATTTGCATTTTTAGTGTTTTCTATTTTATTTTTTTCCGGCCACAAAAATGAACCGATTTGAGCGTTCTTGGTCTCAAAATCTTCGTTTTACCTTGCAGAATATGTGGATATTTTTTACATTCCGAAAATGTAGCGTTTTTTTCATTTTGGGCGAATTTTAAAATTTTAATTGTGAATTTTTCGATATTTTCGGCCTAAACACCCTTAAAAGCAGTAAAAATATGATCAAATTGTGTCACAATTTTACGTTTCAAAATATGGAAGTATTGTGTGTTATCTACGCACCACTGGTTTATGATTATTTTTCTCCTTATCTTCATCCTGATCAGGGTTCTTAAATTCTTTTAATTTACTTAAACTTCTTGGGGACCCCTTAAGAGAAATGCCACCTTCCCCTGAAGAGGCCCACTTTGGCGGAAGCGCTTGGAGAAATTAAGATACTGATAGTAGATACGATTGAGAACTATTATCTCCCTCGCCCTTGTACACGACTATTTATGGCGATGAGGAATAACCATGGTTCATTTTTCATGTTAATGTGGGTCTATGGGGGGAAGGACTCGGGTTTGGGCAGTGATTGTAGGTGCAGTGAGTGCCAATCTGCAGACATGGGCAATGGCAGTCCCAACGTTTCTTACTTCATCTGCATGCGAATTTTCATCACTACATTATCCACCACCTACTTGTTACCTATTGGATTTTATAACCCAGAATTGAAATTCCACAGCTCAGGGTTCACGTATGTGGTATACTATCCCAATTATCGATCAGCCCTGAAAACTGGCCAGTATTCATTGCAAGCGGAGCCTTGGCTTCCATGATGTCGCTCATTTTCACGACAGCAACCGACAGCCACTTGTTAGCCGAATGTCTCAAGGTCCTCAGTGACGTGGCTCATTGCCCGGAGGGTGTCGATTTTTTGACAGCTCGTTATTCCGAACTTTTGCCATACCTCATGTCGCTTTTGAAAGAGGATGATCCTTTGTTGATCAAGTGTGCGGCAAGAGCACTCGCTCCATTGACGCGTACCAACAAAGTAAATGCTCTTGATATGCAACTGTTCGTAAAGGCTGCAGATTTAAGGGATGTGGAATTTTGGCAATTTCATTCGCAGGAATTGACCGAGAGTATGACAGATGATGGCGAGTGTTTTGAAGTGCTGTTCGACCTTTTGGGCCATAATGACGAAGCTTTATCGACGGCTGTTTGTGATGTGCTAACATCGATCACAGTGCACGCATCGGTTCTTCCCGTCTATCGAGAATCGGGAATCGTCTACAATTTTGTCCCTCTTTTTGCCTCTGTAAGAAAATGACAGACGAAATGCAAATGCAAATGACAATTTGTGTAATGAGTTGATACCGAATACCAAGACAGATAGGTATTGCTGCAAATTTACAAAATTGGCCCCCGAATTTCTCTGAGTGAAGCTCAAAAATGTGTAGCTTGAACTTTGTTGGGCCAGGCCTGGTTAGTCCCAGACGCTGAGACGCTGGACAAACTCAAGCGTTTTGAGTGAATTTTCTTGGCGTCATTAGTAACTAGCCCGAGGAAACCTTGGCACCAATTTCTCACTTCGATTTTTTCCAAGGCCAACGAATCGCTCCAAGAATCTGTATCTGCTCTGACTGCCGAATGCGCCGACGATACGACGATGAGTCGTGAAATCGGCAAGTTGGGAATAATACAACGCCTGATTCAATTTTTGAAATCCCCCAACACGCACGTCGTTATTGCTGCAGTAAATGCTTTGTCACGGCTTTCTACGACACCTCATAATGGCGCGTGTGCTATCAAAGCTGGCATATCTTCAGTAAGTAAGCTGAATAAGAGCTCTTTTCACGATCTTCCACACCAGAGAACCACCATTCACAAGTGTTTACTCTGCCTATTTTGTGACGCTGTGAAGTTATGGATGAAGAAAGCATGTACCTATCTTCCTAATTCTACTTTTTATCCCCGATCTACTACGAGGATTGTGCCTTATCCGGTCCCACTATCTTCCACGCATAGTAACTTAATCGTAACTTAACTTCCGTAACCGTAACTTAATCTTCTTTTCAGATTCTCCTCGAGATGGGGTCTAGCCCTTATACTGAGTTGCGAGAAGCAGCGATGGATTGCGCGGCGAACTTGAGAAATATGGCGTTGTCGGTTGAAAAATCTGTTATTTGGCGTCCGCGTACGAGCCGTAAGACGAGGCATCGCAGAAAGGCACTGCGGTACTTCAAGCCAGTGATACATTTTCACGAAAATATTGAAATTTGCCATCTCAAACGCGAGCCAACTGAGAAAATGACGAAAAGGAATTCGTGAATCGGAAAAGTTCACTTTTCATACTTTGTAAACAGGTGAGTCAACACCTGTTCAACCTGTTCACAGGACGAGGTGCCCTGAATTTTGCTAGAGATCCAAAAAGGAATTATTTCATTACTCTCGCATTTGCAGAGTAAATGGAGGTGTCTGTCCTTCTGTGGCCATTTACAAAAATGGCCATAGCCCCTCAATTTTTTACCTTTTTCCAAATTGCTTAATTCTTCTTCCTGACCACAAAAAAGAAACGATTTGAGCGTTATTGGTCTTAAATCTTTGTTTTACCTTGCAGAGTACGTTCCTTGATATTTTTGAACTAAACAGCCTCAAGTGTCAAAAATTTACTTATCAAAATATGAAAGTATTGTGTGATAGCTTCAATGGTTTACCACCAATGGGGTATTAAAGCACGGCTCCAGATAATTGTATTAGATACTAGCTGTACCCGCCCGGCGTTGCCCGTGCAAAAAAAATTGGAAAATGCAGATAAGTGCAGATATGCGCAGGAATCTCCCCCCCCCCCCCCACACACACACACACACACACACACACACACAACATTCCCCGTCGATAAAAATCAGATACAGGGCTACCCAACCATATAACTCCCGTTATCGTACCTTCAGTCATTCTTGAGTTTTATCGGCACAAACATTGTACACTTTCTTTTAGGACCCCGTAAAACAATCAGTTGTAAAAAATTGATAGCTGTACCCGCCCGTGTCCCCGTGTGCCCGTGTTGTCACTTTTTTCACGTTTAAAACTCACTTTTTTTGAAACTTAAAAACTCACTTTTTAAAAATTCACTTTTTAAAATTAAAAAAAAAAATAATTTTTTTCGTCAAAACTTGAAAATTGGGCTTTGAGGTCTTGTTGCCAGGCCCTTTGTGCTTCCGTGTAAAAAATTCCAGGTCCCTGCGTGCGATAGATTTGGCTGGAGAGCTCGGTCAAACAAACAAACTAACACTTGCTGTTATTATTATAACTAGCTGTACCCGCCCGGCGATGCCCGTGCAAAAAAATAAGAAAATGCAGATAAGTGAATAGCGCAGGAATCTCTCCCCCCCCCCATAGCTATAGCTGTACCCGCCCGTGTCCCCGTGTGCCCGTGTTGTCACTTTTTTCACTTAATTCACTTTTTTTCACGTTTAAAACTCACTTTTTTCCCTTTTTTAAAACTTAAAACTCACCTTTTTAAAATTCACTTTTTTCGCTTTTTTAAATTAAAATTTTTTTTTTTCAAAAATCGAAAATCGGGCTTTGAGGTCTTGTTGCCAGCCTCTTTGTGCTTCCGTGTGAAAAATTCCAGGTCCCTGCGTGCGATAGATTTGGCTGGAGAGCTCGGTCAAACAATCAAACAAACACTTGCTTTTATTATTAAGTATCTATAATAAGAGTTTGTTTGTTTGTTTGTTGCAGAAATATATTTGCAGGTAGATCCTGAACGTTTATACCCGTTGCAAGATAATTCGTGTCTTTATTTGGCAAGAACTTATATGAAGGAATCTTTCGATGATCGATGAGGAACATCAATATTGATGATTGAATTATCATTTGCTAAAATAAAGTCTTCTCTCCGGCGACTGATCTGTTCACTTTACCTCGTCGAAACTACCCGTACTTATGAGAATTTTTGCATTGCCAAGCTATCGGAACGAAGGTTTACTTGTTCCGTCTCTCTCCTTGAGGGCGGAAGGACACGCCCGGGGCAACTTCGTTTGTTGAGCGAAAAGCCGACGTCTAGAACTTCGGTTTGCTGTTACTGATAAGGAGTCTGCTACGTTTGCAAAACATCGCGTCTTCCCACTCCTGAGGGGCGATGATTGGTCCAAGGAGACATTTTAGGAGACATTGTAGGAAAATTTTCAAAACTAGCTATGAGTCATAATTGAAACTTTATTACATTATGTACAAATGGCAATAGTCTTCTGGTAGGATTGAACGATATTCGCGTTCGACGATTTTTCAGTCCATTGATGGTAGGTACATATTGAATTTTCGAAAATGTCAAGTCGATCTCAGAGAGCATTCTTACTGTTTGTACACGCGTTTGTTCGACGTTTGTTCGTACTGGTCTTCTTTCGCAGGCGGCAAGGATCGGAGGTATTCGAGCGAACGAGCGATCGCGTCTGGGATTGGAGGAGGTGTGGGGAGGTGAGCTCCTTCGATATGGAAGCCAGTCTCATCGGCGTACCTATTATGGAAATTTGATATTACCGCGAGTGGGGAAAATGATGAAACGTAGTAGAAGGTAGCAGTGGCCAACTAAACTGAACCCCCCAGCCCTGCACAACTATAAGTTTTCGCAGGCAAAAATCTAGGTACCTAACTAAAAATTGGCTAACTTAATAAAAACATCCAACTTTTCCAAATTGGGGACCCTTTTTTATTTTAATTTCTGCAAATTGAAAATTTTTAATTCGACTTACAAATAGATGACAAAATGACTAGATGACTAAATAGATTAATTGATTGGTCCTACAAACTTACCAGGAAGCTTCGATGGGTGTACCATCGGGAGCGGTATAGGCGTATCGGCCTTGCATAACTTGGGCTTGGGTTTCTGGGTCCAAAACTTTGATCGAGCCAACGGCTTGTTCCACAATTCCGTTCTCAGCCTGGAAACTAATTTGAAAAAATCATGTTTCAGCAAATCATCTACCAACTTGAGAATGCGTGCCAATTTTTTCCACAACGCATTTCTTTTATTAAATTAAAGAGTTTTAAGTAAAACACACATAAGTAAATTTTACTTTTCATACATTAGGTACATTTTCATTTTTGACTTTCAGAACCCAGTTTCTCGGTTCAGTACCGAACAAAAATCACATGTCCCAGGACCTATATTACTAGGTATTTGGAAAGTGAAAAATTTTGCTCACTCGTAGTTGAAGTTTCCATCGTAGTTGGAGTTGGAGTTTTGGGAAAGGATTGCAATTGGCTGCCTCACGGGGCTGAGGGGAGCTGAAGACGCAACGTACTGAGGAGCCCTCGCAAACCTTGCGCCAAATACTGGCTTTTCGGCAGCAGACGCCATGCTCGCCAGAGCAAATCCCAAAATCTGAAGGATAAAAAAAAGGGATATTCCGAAAGTTAATATTTAATTAAAATGATATACACAACAAAATGTTTCCCATTAAAATATGACTGATTTTGCCTTGGATCAATTGAATTGTGTTTTACGGCAAACATAAGTATAATTTAAACAAAAATTATGCTTGAAGAAAACATTAATAGGTAATAATAATCAGATAATTCTCGATTGATCTATAATACAGTCGTTCACAAAAATAAAACTTGATAAAGTAGATTTTTTATTTATTCTAATGATCTCGTTTCTCTATTTTCTTGGTGCCAGTAAAAACTAGCAGTATTTCTGATGACTAGCTCATTATTATAGTCGAAAGGGTTTTCTACGATGACGAAAAACATAGGTAGGTATGTACCTAATACCTATATATTACATAATACACATGTATTTCATTACTATACTCACGAGGTACATCATGGTGGTATCCTTTTCCAAGAAACTGTCAACTTGTCGAGTTGTGACTTCTGTTCTCTCGAATATCGATACTGGGGAGACCAAACTGATATTTATAAGCCGAAGCGAATTCCGCTCGAATGAGTGGGGGAGGTGATCTACCCCAGATCTTTTGGTCATTTTGTGAACTCGTCTTCCTCTTCTCCCCTTCGGAAGATGGGAAAAGAGAATTTCGAGCCAGAAAAAATTCGACGGGAAAGGGGAGGGATCAAAAAGAGCAAAACCAGAGGAGGAGAAGATGACACCGGTCCGACAACCTTGGGGGTCCGTCTTGATGTCGGCTAACTTAGCGTCTCGACATGGCACTCCAACGTTCTTGCCGTAGGCACGTGATGCATTCCCCACGAAAACACTGGTAACCTGGAGTTCATATTAATTCGACACATTTCGAAGGGCTTCAACTCTGTAAAATTTGTATTTCTTGGCGTTATGTAAACAGACAAATTTTAATAATGGTTTAATTGAGCTCACCCATATGGGGTAGGTGTTATTGTGAATAAAAGTACCTACATCACCGTACGTACCTCTCTGCATCACCGTTTGTCAGTCCCATCTCGATTCAGTCTAGTACTTTGTATCAATAAAATGTATCAATTACCAGTGGTGCGTAGATAACACACAATACTTCCATATTTTGAAACGTATAATTGTGACACAATTTGATCATATTTTGACTGCTTTTAAGGGTGTTTAGGCCAAAAATATCGAAAAATTCACTATTCAAATTTGAAAATTCGCACAAAATAAAAAAACGCCAGATTTTCCTCAAAATAAAATAAAAAATATCCACATATTCTGCAAGGTAAAACAAAGATTTTAAGACCAAGAACGCTCAAATCGGTTCATTTTTGCGGCCGGAAAAAAATAAAATAGAAAACACTAAAAATGCAGATATATAGGAAGTACTGTGCGTTATCCAAATTCCGATTAAACAGGGTGTTAGGTCTTGCCGAGACAAACATTTCAGTTCAAGAAATTAGAAAAAAGGTAGAGAAATGAGGGAGTTATGGCAATTTTTACTTCCATATTTACAGAGTAAATGGAAGTATTGTGATCGTCCTAAAATCGAGAATCGGAACGGAGCTTCAGAAAAAACTTTTTCTTATACACATTTACTCAGAATCACTTCCCGAACAAGTGTCTGTGTGTCCGTTACGTCCGTTACTTCCTTCTGTCCGTCTGTCCGTCTGTGGTCATTTACAAAAGTGGCCATAACTCCCTCATTTCTCAACCTTTTTTCAAATTTCTTGAACTGAAATGTTTGTCTCGGCAAGACCCTGTTACCCTGTTAAATCGGAATTTGGATAACGCACAGTACTTCCGATATATTTGCATTTTTAGTGTTTTCTATTTTATTTTTTTCCGGCCACAAAAATGAACCGATTTGAGCGTTCTAGGTCTTAAAATATTTGGTTTACCTTGCAGAATATATGGATATTTTTTATATTTCAATAATGTATTGTATTTTTATTTTAGGCAAATTTTAAAATTTTAATAGTGAATTTGTCGATATTTTTGGCCTAAACACCCTTAAAAGCAGTCAAAATATGATCAAATTGTGTCACAATTTTACGTTTCAAAATATGGAAGTATTGTGTGTTATCTACGCACCACTGGTTGTAAATGACCACAGACGGACAGACGGACGTAACGGACACACAGTCACTTGTTCAGGAAGTGATTCTGAGTAAATGTGTATTAGAAAAAGTTTTTTCTGAAGCTCCGTTCCGATCCTCGATTTTAGGACGATTCCAATACTTCCATTTACTCTGTAATTTTGGAAGTAAAAACAAACAATTACAAACTCAGCCTATAAATTCCGGTCACCTCAGCCACAACAGGTATCACAGGGGAAGAGAGATCGAAACGACCGTGGTTATTAGAAAATTGCATCGTGCTGTATTTTTCGTGTGCCTATCTTGCATTTGATCATTCCCATCACTCTCAATATTTGAGTCGACCAATCGTTCACTCAGCTTAAATGTCATTATCAAGGTTAGATTTTTAAAAATTGATCGTCAACCCGTGACCAGACAACAGCCTAAACGATCATTATTGCTTCAATGGCAATGATATTATTAACTATCTGGCTATACTGGCTATAAACTGGTTCACCTTGTCAAGTGAGCTAGGGGTTTTTATGATATGTTAAGAAATTTTCAAGTGAATTTCGCTGCTCATCTTGAGTTATCTCCATTTTTGAACCTTCATCCCACCGAAATTACCTCGGCAAGACCTATTACCCTGTTTAACCGGGATTTGAATTGCTTACAGCACTTTTTCTGTTTTCGATACCTACATTAGCACTTTTCATGTTTTCTATTTTATTATTTTCTGACCGAATTATGACCGATTTTTGGAGCTTTGTTCAATATTTTTATTTCTATTTCTTGGGGGTCCAGCGTGGCCGAGCGGTAGAAGGTGCGGTGTGCGCCTGTTGATTATTGGTGTACCTACAGTTGCGGACTCGGGGGTTCGATTCCCCCGCCCGTCCTGGAATATTAGTAACCCTTGCATTTCATCCTTGCAGTACAATCCAGTCTGAAAAACTCCTTCGTCATGTCTGCCCGGTTGCAGTCATATATCTTAACAAAAAGCAAATTTTAATTTTATTTTTCATAAAAGTTAAGTAAGTACTTATGGAAAATAAAATTTAAAAAAAAATTAAAATTTAACCCCAGTTCTGGAGTTTACACATAGGAATGCACTTGAATTTATCAATCGGCTGCTTCGACCAAATGGCAAAAGAAAGACTTGAATTTCAGATAATTTCTTCAGTTGGAAACAAAGCCAACAAAAACTGGAAAAAGTGGTCGGGCGAGATTCGCATTTCGCATAATTAACTTTTTTGAAGCGATAGCAATCCTAACCCACCGGCCAGAAGTCAATAAACTTGGACGAGTGATCCCGAGATCAAGGGCGCTCAGGCCTTTATTCGAACGAAAATATCGACGAGAAGATTCTGGTTTGTGAACCTGTTTTGCCAAGCTATCTTGACTGGATGCACTTGCTTTTATGCAACACTGTTGATTATCCTTCAGATCGTACAGGCCGATGCCGAGATCGCAGGTGTAATACCTATAACAAAACCAGTGGTGCGTAGAAAACACACAATACTTCCATATTTTGAAACGTGAAATTGAGACACAATTTGATCATTTTTTGACTGCTTTTAAGGGTGTTTAGGCCGAAAATATCGAAAAATTCACTATTGAAGTTTTAAAATTCGCCCAAAATGAAACAACGCCACATTTTCGGAATGTAAAAAATATCCACATATTCTGCAAGGTGAAACAAAGATTTTAAGACCAAGAACGCTCAAATCGGTTGATTTTTGTGGCCGGAAAAAAATAAAATAGAAAACACTAAAAATGCAAATATATCGGAAGTACTGTGCGTTATCCAAATTCCGATTAAACAGGGTGTTAGGTCTTGCCGAGACAAACATTTCAGTTCAAGAAATTTGAAAAAAGGTTGAGAAATGAGGGAGTTATGGCCATTTTTGTAAATGACCACAGACGGACAGACGGACAGACAGACAGACGGACAGACGGACAGACGGACGTAACGGACGTAACGGACACACAGACACTTGTTCAGGAAGTGATTCTGAGTAAATGTGTATAAGAAAAAGTTTTTTCTGAAGCTCCGTTCCGATTCTCGATTTTAGGACGATCACAATACTTCCATTTACTCTGTAAATATGGAAGTAATAGGCCAGGGCCCATGCTGATCGTGATTATCATAGAGCGAAGCTTACGAATTTTATTTCGTGTACCTACTCGCTACTCGTGTACTGTGTTTTGTACTCGCTTTGACAATCATGGTGCTTTTTTCGGTTTCAATTCGCAAATGCTGGTTTATACTAGAAAAGAATAATGTCTGGGGTCAGAAGAAGTAGAGTAACAAGAGCACCGCATTAAAAAAAATGCTCCAGCCAAGTTTTTGATTCTTTCAAAAGACCATTCTACAAGGGGTGCAATGTGGAGTAGGTAATTGAAACTATCGAAGAGCTTTATTATTTGTCCGTATTGTTCAGAAGAAAGACCTCGCGAAACATTAGCACGTAGGGCTCTTTGGAATGTACACCGATGGACCTATTTTTGAAAATCTCGTTGAGACTATAAACCATGTTTACAAATTAGTTAAAAAATCCTTTTTTTTAATTGAAAATCGCATCATTCAATGTGAGTTATCTTCGTCCGGCTGGAGCTTCGGTCGTCGATGGCAGCGACAGCAAGTAAGCGACGGCTTTGGCGATTGCCGGTGGCACCGGTGGCGGCGTCGGCAGATGGTCGCCGACAGGGACGAAGCCGTTTTCGTCGGCCTTGTACTGCAATTTGATGCGTGTACCGTCGGGTGCGTCGTACTCGTACCCGCCGTTGACCGTAAGAATTTCGTTTGGTTCTCCCTGACCGAAGTTCCTCACTTCGCCGGCCTCTTGAGCTGAGATTTTGTTTTCCGTTTCGTATCTGAAATCGTGTGGATCATCAACATAACGCACAGTACTTCCGTATATTTCGGTAGTGGGGAGCCGATGTAGTCAAAGTGACCCTGTAATTTCTGGAGCCTTTGCAAAATTTCTCTTTCAGTACCTATTACATTGATCTACACAAAAAAAATCTAAAATGCTTTCTTCACGAGTTGTTTTGCCGAAAAACCAGCAAAAACAATGAACATTTTTATTCACTGACGGTCCTCCAAATCTACATTTGGTAGGTAGGTACTCGTACGGACTAGCCAAATTTTGCGGTATCTAATACCTACTTGGCTCGTTTCTGCACATAAACAAACAAAAAACAATGGTAAATTACCCGTTCGAGAATTGCACATTTGGTCGACCACCGGTCTTTAAAAAGTCGCCAAAAATCAGCTGCTGTCTTTATAAATTCAGCTGAAAAATCAGTTATTGTCCTTATTACCGAGCTGGGGTCGACCGTATTCGACGAAGAAATGCACCGTCGTGCATTAGCGAAATTATAATTGTTTATTTTAGCGAAATTGTAACGGTGAACAAAAAGCTTCAAAATTAATGAGAAAGACTTGGTAGTTAGTCGGCAAAAACATAAAAAGGAAGCATTTTTGACCCACCAACGTGTACTCGGGGACAAATCGACATGTCCCTTACATTAATCGCATGTGCCTTAAATTAACTAGGGACTTACACTTGCTCGTTGAACAAGAAGTTGGGAATCGCGTTAATTCTTTGAACTTAACTTGTGTCGGCACTGTGAGGCAGAACCTTTGCGTCTTGAGGTAAAACTAACCTTGTGTTTCGATTCAGTACCTACCCGCAAAAACCCTCAGAACCACTTTCAGACCACTTGAAGTAATCGGATTTCGTAGAGCAGTATTATCAATCATCAATTAAATTTAGGTGTAAAGCAAAATTTCATTTCAATATTTGATAGTGGTAGGAGATTCAACTTGTCTAAAATAAACGGGCGCGGTAACAATTCTTGAGAATAATCGGGATCTGGCAGTTTTTGTTTCCAATTGAATCGGTGAATATTAAAAGAGCCGTTGTCCACATTTTGCCGATTTCCACTTTTTTGCATTTTTGGGTTTTATACGACTCGCCCCATCGCTTCATCCTAAATGGGCGTTGTCCACTGCTTATCGAAGATGTAGCGGCAGTTCGAATGTACGGTTTTCTGAAAAAAATTGCAACTATTTTGGGAGTTAGACAGTTTTTTTCGTTTTTCCGAAAGTTGGATACGTTGGACAACGGCACATTTAACATTCACCGATTCAATTGCTCGTCTGCATCATCAACAAACTGTAATTGTTCACAATAAATTAAATGAAATTAGTTTAAATCTACGCAGGCGGGCAGTTGGTAAACATTTTATTTTGTGTCTGAATATATCTAACTATGAAGATATTAATTATGATCATAATTGTCCGAGTTTTTCCTCCTTTGGACGATCACCATAACTTGGGGCTCTAGGTAGAAATCGCGATTATTCCTCATTTATAATCCTTCAATGAATCTCCAACGGCTGCAAAATACTCTCATTTTTTAATGCCAGCTTTTATAATCCCATAACCGAGTGCTAATAAGCCAAAGTCGACCATTGATTATCCTCATCGTATCCTCGAGAAGTTTATCGCCTCGAAAACCTTCGTCTTTATTCTTCCTTGGAATTCCCGAGTACACGCCGTCTGCGCGGTCAAATAAAAATGTACCTAATCCCAAAAAAAGTCATCGGAGGAAAATTTGAAAAAATTAGTTTAGCCTTGAGAAATATATTCAAGGATGGCCGCGAAGGTCCGGTCATGTTCCGAAACAGTTTTACGACTTCAGGTTTCATCAAACGAGGACCTTCAATCTGCTATGAAGACCGGGCTTACCTCATTTTTATGACGGTTATGCAGATATTTCCATTAGACGGCAGCTGGAATGCGCCGGAGAGCATGATGGATATTTTTTGGAATTTCCCTCAGCCGTGGCTGCATTTCAAATTCTTTGAAGTTTTTTCAACTGCTTTACCTCAGATTGACCTTAGAACCGGTCCATTTTGATTACCTACACTCATAGTCAACCCAATCGTCGTTCTCCAATTTTGGTTGTTGTGAAGCGCTTTCAGAATAAAAGCATCGTTGTCTAGTTTCAAAAGCATTAACTTGACATTACCTGCGAAGCAGGCAGTGAGGGCATCACTACTTTTTTTTTTTTTTTTGAAAGTTGGATTGCATTATACTCTCTCCGTTATTAATAGTTTAAGGACCTATATTAGAAAAAGTTATGGTTAAAAAGGTTGGTGGGTTAAAAAAGTCAGTTAGTAGAAAAAAGCATGGGAAGGAAAATTATTTTTGAACGTAGATTCATTTGAATCTCCTAAAATTCAAGTTTTGTACGGGCTCTCGGTTTTTACGATCTAAGAAGTTATCTTATCATGGCAAAAATCCCTGCCGTCCATTTATATAGACATTTTGTATGATAATTTAGCACACTTTAAAGGCCGATAACTGCTGGTTCGCTCCACTGAATTTTTTCCCCATAGCATTATCCCAAAAACAGGTTTTACTACAATGGAGAAGTAACCGCAAACCAAACTTTCATTAATTTTGATTATTTTCGTACTAAGGCACGTCCCCGAACCTCTAATTTATTTTTACAGAATAACTCGAACGCAATAGAGCGGCACCGACTCCTTTGATGAACCATTTCGGATTTTTACATTCTATATATACCTAACTAAGTATTTAGACGAAAGTAGGCAGGTATTAATTTTAAATGTTGCTCCGGAAATCACTGTAAATAAGGCCATAAATTCGTTTTCACCCGTAAATACCATACACCGTGTGGCACTCCAGAACATTGGCCATTTCTTTGCTCTAGGGCAGTTATGGGCTAAATTCGGACCACGGGCCAAATGCAGTCCTCGGATCGTCTAATCCGACCCGCAACTGGATTTTGAACAGTATACCAAGAATTACAACTCAAGCTGAGTGTGCCGCAATGCACTCCAAACCAAAACATTACAACAAGGTAAATGATTTTTTTTTGTGCTACATAATGGCTAAAAAATGTTGTGTAGGCATAAAATCGAAGCAGATGCTTGTACTCGAGTTTCTACAGCGAATGCTTCGATTTCCACTCATGAAATTGATTGAAAATTATATGAATAAAAATTGCAGCATTCACAACGGTAACTTCGATTTTCAGCATAGTAGCCATGATTTGTTTTATTTAGGGCCGCTTTATCAATTGTCAGTTATCCAAAAACTGATAGCTAATCTCTTGGCCACTAATTTCAGAGTGATTTTTGGGTGGATGCGCATAGGCTGTGTCTCCCAGAAATTTGTAGCAAAGAGATTAGCTATCAGTTTTTGGATAGGCTAACTGACAATTGATAAAGCCAGCTTCTAAAAAGTTCGCTTAGGCCTGGTTTATTGACAAAATTTATCCTCCCGATATCCAAAGGATCAACCGATACCCATCACCAATGAGACTTTCACATTGAAATCTGATGTGTATACCACCGTGGTGAAGTATATCTGAAGCTTCCTTATTCCTAGTCTAGAGTGTATGGGAAGATAGTATAATTTTTCAATCAAAAATGTTGGATTATTTGAGGTTGTTTTAGGTTTCAAGGTCGCTTATCATAATTTCCAAAAATGTTTTCATTTTTAGGGCCGCTTTATCAATTTTTGGTTATCGAAAAACTCATAGCTAATCACCAGGCCACTAATTTCAGGGTGATTTTTGGGTGGATGCGCATAGGCTGTGTCTCCGAGAAATTTGAAGCCAAGAGATTAGCTATGATTTTTTGGATAATCGACTATTGATGAAGCGGCCCTTAGGGCCGTTTTATCACTTCACTTGATCAACTGATTATCCAAGAACGCACCGACTATTTTCCAGGTGACTTCATGCTGAAAAATCATACGTCACGTTTCCACGGAATCAGTGATTTTTTTCCATTTATTTTATTTTTTCCTGGCCACAAAAATGAAACGATTTGAGCGTTATTGGTCTTAAAATCTTTGAGGAACGTGGAAAGTTTTTTATATCTATTCCGATAACTTGACGTATTTGGATTTAAGGCGAGTTTTAACATTGCATAATTAGTTCTTTGATATTTTTGAACTTAACAGCCTCAAGTGTCAAAAATTTCACTCATCAAAAAATATGGAAGTATTGTGTGATTGCTTCAATGGTTTACCACCAATGGTGTATTAAAGCACGGCTACAGATGATTTTATGAGATAAATATATTTGCCCGTAGCTCCTGAACGTTTTACCCGTTGCAAGATAATTCGTGTCTTTATTTGGCAAGAAGGAATCTTGCCAAAGGAGTCTTTTGGTATGAAGGAATCTTTCGATGATCGATTAGCTATGAGTTTTTGGATAACCGACAATTGATAAAGCGGCCCATAAGGTAATTTTAAAGTCAGTTAAGACCCAAGAAAATTTTTTACACCCACCAAAAATTTGATACTTGATTAATAATTAATTAACAATAATTATTATTGTTAAAAAAAGGAAGAAAAGTGCCACTGATGCGTTCACATCCTTAATTGAAAAGAAAACGAAGGACATCTTACTCATAATGCGCTGCGAGTTTCCCTGTCTCAATGGCTCAAAAGCCGATAAACCGAAAGAGTTTTGTTTAAGTGATCATTCTTACTTATTTATGTATATTTCTTCACTGCACAAATCATGAAAGTCAATTTTACTCGAGCTTGCGGAGATGTTGATTATCTCCCACGGAGATAACCGTCATGAGACATGCGCCAGACAGAAAGAGCCATATCATCCATACGAGAGTCGATTTATGTTCGCGCCATCTGAGCTTCAAATACGGCAAAGATTGAGGATTTTAGTTACCCTCTCGAGCTTTTGGTTGCGCAAAATCTTCGAATCTACTATCCTGTTGGGAATCTGGGACTTGACGATTCATATGGTGATCGTGTCAAGAGCCGGTCAAGGCAATCGGGGGATCGAGTGAATTTGCTGTTTTGAGATTGGTAGATAATTCACTCATCAGGATGACTGTGAATTTATCAAAATTCAATGCTTCGTTTTTCTATTTTTCACAAATTAACTACTACCGTCAAGGATTTGAAAATACATTTTTGGCGAAGAAATTGTGTAAAATTCTATACTCTATCTTCCGAAATATTTCGGTGTTTTTGAGCAAGGTACGTCAGCAGCGCCAATGAACAAGCTCATTCATTAGACAAGGAAGATGGTTCAACCTTCATCCTCTGCGATCCCGTCAAGAAAACAAAGGCCGGACGGTCTGATTTAATTTCAATCCCGCAATCGTTTTATCGGAAACGTTCATCACCCAAAATTACTTTTAATTACAAGCCTTCAACTGCTGAATAGACTTGGCATGGCAAGGACTGGAATGATTGCATAGATATCAAATCAGGCATGAACATCGCTTTGGATCTTTGGGCTGTCAATTCCAATATTTTTTTTTACCTGTAGGCACCTGTTGAGTACTGATATGCGTTTGCTCAGGCGAAATTTTATATCCAGTGATTAGTATCAGTAGAACGAAAAAATTTAAATGGTATAATTTTTTATGTAGGTATATCGTTATTTATGTCTATTATTATTTATTATTATATTAGGTACTGTTCTGTGTTGTGTTAATTTCGGCCATACATAGAGTTGTTTTTTTAGGATAGGTACTCTTGAACAGCCTCATGCAGCGTTTTAACTAACGATTTATCTCGTATGAATTTTCATGAAATGGTGCAAATAACAGTGAAATTCAGGAATAATGTAAAATGAAATGTAAATGATGGTTTAATTGTTTTAACCCATAGGGCATCACAAGGAGTGGGTTTAGTTCTCCAATATCATTTAATTCCGAAAACCCCGAATGCCAGGGATGACATGAATCATAAGGCTATGGACCAAATTTTTCATGGCACCTGTGGGAATCGAACCCACAACTCTCAGGTATAGTCTGCAGCTAGGCAGACGCGCTAGCCACTAGACCAACCCGTGAGCCAATTCAGGAATAATGTCCTCGTGCTCAAAAAAAAAAAATGAAATGCACTCAGGAAAACTGAAGTAACCCCGGTTCGTGTATGTTCAGCTATTACTAGTGATCTAAGCCCTAATTACCGATTTGATGAGTAAACCAGTACCAACGTCTACCCTTACAGAAAGGTGGCCCTGATTCCCCAGTTGATCACACACAATCTCTGAACCGTTAATCTCAAGCATTAATTAAAGCTATAAGTCATTGAAAAAATTTAGCTACTTACGACCATTTGTAGGAACCAGTATCAGGGAAAATTTCATTCGTCTGGCTCAAAATAGCGATAGGTTGACCTGCTGGTGCTTGAGGCCGGGCGTTTGCCAGCGCTCCCATACACAAAGCCACCAGACTTACCTGCATGGACACATTTTATCAAATTAGGCAAATTATACGAATTGTTCAAGGGTCAAAAAACCTTTCAAATTCATTTATCAACGTGTAAACCAGTTAACAATAATTAAAATGAGAGATAGGTACTTAAGCAGTTATTCGCTTTCAGATATTAATTTGAATTTTCATAGCCAATTACTAGCTCCTACGCATCTATTTGAAAAAAAATTACCCACAGTGTATTTAAATTTACAATGGATATGAAAACGTGGTCTAAGGTACGACATCTTTCCCTACGAGTATGTATTGTCCGTTTCATGGCCTACCTATTCATCAGACCATTTTGAGCTTGCACTGCGCATTGACAATCCTCATGCTATTGTCCATGTGATATTCTTTGGTATACAGCGCATATTTATGCAAATCTTGAATCGTGTTTAATCTCACGAGGATAGATCATTCGGATTTCGTGAGGTGCTTCTTCACCGCGTCTCAAGGACTCACATCTGTACAACGACGATAGTCCGGTTTCCATTTGCCTATCCATAACAAGTTTATCAAGCTATTCACTCTCCATTTCAGTGGAATGAGACATGGTTTATTTTATGCGTTTCAAGTGTGATTGGGTTAACCAAAGATTGATTGATGGCAATGACGGATTGGATTAATTATCTTCATAATATCGATGCTCGAATATAATTATATATTATCGAGGGTATATCGATACCTAGAAGTAGAAAGAGAAAATGTTCAGAAATAGGATTTTGAGGATAACACAAAACAAATTTAATTCTATCAATTTACAAAAATCGCCATTTCTCCATGAATTCCTAATTTTTCAAAAAGTGCCATCGAATGAAAAAAAGTGCCATTGAATGAAAAATATTTGTTCAGTTGAGCATTACAACCATTTATAGCCCTCAATGCTTGCAAAATCAACGACATCACTACTTACCTCCACCAGCATCACTACCCTGCCTACTTACAATGGGTTCTTTTGACTCCAACGCCTCAATATCAAAATTGTTCGAATGCTCAATTGGCGTTGTTCCTATTAAATATAATAAAGATACCTACTAGTAGGCATCCTAATTAACCAACATTTTGGTAATAGTGGTAGCAGTTACCAAAATGCAGGTTAATTAAGATTGAAGACCCTTCTGAGAAACTTTCTGGTGAAAGAAATCTGAAGCCAGTGACGTGTAGGTAACACACAGTATTTCTATGTTTTGGTACCTAGGTACCAACAAAAAAATCAGGACTACCTAAGAAATTAGGAATCAGGAGGAAATAATCGTTTGAAATTAAATGTTTGTTTTTGCCCGAATAAATCCCAACTAGTAATTTACAACCAAAGACCAACTTCTCAAGGACTTAAATGCTCAAATCAGGTTAATTCTCTGGCCAGTCGAAAATGAATAAGAAAAATCCTAAGTTCCCAATATCGCGGAAAGATTGTGAGTAACCCAAATTCCGATTTAACGAGGTTGTGTATTATGCTTAAACCAACATTCCCATCCATTGGATTTGAAAAAAGGGTAGGGAGATGCGGCTGTATTCTTACTTATTCTTATATAAAATTACTTCAGCACGCACTGACCTACGGACACTCATTCAGGAAATGTGTAATCGCCAGTAATAGTGTTAAGAGGGATTCCTCCTCAATTACAGGGCGATTCAAATACCCAGGTACACCATCTTCTTTTATTTGTAAATGTAGAAATGAAAATGTTTTCAACAAAACCATACATGTACCATCGAGCGGTCCATTTGCTGAAACAACTTTCTGTAGACCCATTCTCCAAGAATTTCTATGAAGAAGTTATTAAGATGGTATTGGTATCGTTCATAAATACCAAGATGTACCTTTTTGCCTCAATCGATTACGGAAATCATGCAATGACCATAAACTCTAAAATTATGACAAAATTACTTGCGTTCATTGACTACGGAATAATTTCAGTAAAATATAACATAAAATTAAATAATTATTTAATTTTATTGGATAGCAGAGAAATTTGCAGAAAAATGGAATAAGCCCAAGTCGCAAATTCTTGGTTGCGCACGCAACATTGCGAGCGATCTCGACAAGACTCCGCGGCTCGCGCCGTCGAGTGAAGTTTGGAAGTTGAAGATGGAGCCATTCTCCCACTACTTGAATGAAACAAGAAAATCCTTCACGACCAAAACTCAAAAATAAATTGTTTATGCAAAAAAAATTAATTTTATTATCATACGAGATAAAATGAGTGAATAAAAGAGAATCTCTAGAGAATAATTGGAGGGGTGTGCAATTATCCCTGTACTGTATCTGTCTTTTAGCAGGTCGAAGAACTGGAACTCTTAGGCACAAAATCAACCGCGAACACTCATAAAATTTGCACTTTTTTGTTCAAATAAAAATTCATTTGAAAAAAAAACCACTTGGAGCATAGATAATCACCTTGTACATGACTGAGCGTTGGGAAAACTTGACAACTCTGAAGATGATTGTAGCGTGCTTGCGAATATATACTTTTGGTAATGTGCGGGAAGTACGTATGGAGGTGGTACTCAAAGATGGGGATATTGAAGTGCTGTTGCTAGAATCAGGGCGGAGGGGCTAGGTAGGATAGGAGGGGCACTTGGCACTGGCTAGGTACCTATTGAAAGCTTGCCTTTGACTATGAGAAACGTACAAAGAACAGCGTGGGATGGTTGCTACCAGTCTTCTCACGGGCTATGTGTACCTAGATGGTGCCTACCCTTTATCATCCGAAGAGGCACCTTTCGGAAGTGCACGAGTTTTCCGATTGACCATTGCAGTTCGTGGTTCCTATAGAGTGAGGAAAATATCAGAAACGATTTTTTTTTCGACTGAATTTCAAGAAATTCACCTGTGTTCACATGATCATCATTATAGACATAGATGTATTGCTAAATCGGTTAATTCATATTTATCCATAAACCTACGTACACATCGCCTAATTTAACTAACTTGATAATTTTTATTTCATTATTCTGAGTTGATACAATTATTATTCCAGATGCGCATCGGCTACTCCTATTTAACCAGAATTTCTGATTATAAAAAATCTGGAAAAAACAGGGTGTAAAATTGATGCAATAAGTCTTGGCGGTCACTATCGACTCATTACGTGTCATATCATGGGAGAACAAATTTCTTCTTCCATGGTGTCATAATATGACAACATATTATGTTGTCATTGGTTGGCGATGGCAGATCGATATTGATTTCCAAAGACATATTGCTTTCAGTTTACACAATAGGCCCCCGGACTGAGGAAGTATGACTCTAGTCCAAAGTAAAAGAATGTACAGTTTGGGATACAAGCCAATGGTGCGTGGCTAACACACAATACTTCCAAATTTTGATACGATGATTAGGTACCATACATTTATTATAATTTAACTACATGGATCAAAACGTCGAGGGTGAAGTGACAACATGACCTAACTCATTTCTCCTAAATTTTCAGGACACACCAAAAATGTTTTCTGACGGTGTCAAATATAATGGGGGGGAGGGGAGACTTTTTATGAACTCGATTTTCACCAATCTTTGAATCTAGAACCACTCTTAACTTTATAAAGCCAAAAAATGAGTTAGGTCATGCTGCCATTTCACCCTTTTGAACATCGTTCAAAAAACTGACTAGGTGTAAGTACAAAATTTTAAAATCCACCTAAACTCAAAATATGAGTCAAGTTACCGGATTAAAAAAACCAGTGGTGCGTAGATAACACACAATACTTCCATATTTTGAAACGTACGTATTTGAAAAAATTTGATCATATTTTGACTGTTTTTAAGGGTGTTTAGGTCAAAAATATCAAAAAATTCACTATGCAAATTTTAAAATTCCCAAAAAAAAACTCGCTACATTTTCAGAATATAAAAAATATCCACATATTCTGCAAGGTAAAAACGAAGATTTTGAGACCAAGAACGCTCAAATCGGTTCATTTTTGTGGCCGGAAAAAATAAAATAGAAAACACTAAAAATGCAAATATATCGGAAGTACGGTGCGTTATTCAAATTCCGATTAACAGGGTGTTAGGTATTGCCGAGACAAACATTTCAGTTCAAGAAGTTTGAAAAAAGGTTGAGAAATGAGGGAGTTATGGCCATTTTTGTAAATGACCACAGACGAACACACGGACAGACGGACACACGGACACTTGTTCGGGAAGTGATTCTGAGTAAATGTGTATAAGAAAATGTTTTATCTGAAGCTCCGTTCCGATACTCGATCTTAGGACGATTCCAATACTTTCATTTACTTTGTAAATATGGAAGTAAAAACAAACAATTACAAACTCAGCCTATAAATTCCGGTCACCTCAGCCACAACGGGTATCACAGGGGAAGAGAGATCGAAACGACCGTGGTTATTAGAAAATTGCATCGTGCTGTATTTTTCGTGTGCCTATCTTGCATTTGATCATTCCCATCACTCTCAATATTTGAGTCGATCGAAAGTTTTTTCTGAAGCTCCGTTCCGATTCTAGATTTTAGGACGATCACAATACTTCCATTTCCTCTATAAATATGGAAGTAAAAAGATTCACGCTTTCTGCAAGGTGAAACAAAAATTTTTAGACCAAGAACGATCCAATCGGTTCACTCTTGCGGCTGAAAAATACTAGTGGTGCGTAGATAACACACAATACTTCCATATTTTGAAACGTACATATTTGACAAAATTTGATCATATTTTGACTGTTTTCAAGGGTGTTTAGGTCAAAAATATCAAAAAATTCACTATGCAAATTTTAAAATTCACTACATTTTAATAATACAAAAAATATCCACATATTCTGCAAGGTAAAACGAAGATTTTGAGACCAAGAGCGCTAAAACCGGTCCATTTTTGTGGCCGGAAAAAAATAAAATAGAAAACAGCTTTTTACTTTGGCTGGCAATTTTACGCGCGCGCAATTTACCTGGTAAATTTACCTGGCAGCCAATCAGATCTCATTACGCACTGTACGCAGTACGTAGATTACGCAGACAAAAACGCACATGTGAACCCAGCTTAAAAATGCAAATATATCGGAAGTAATTCAAATCCCGATTTAACAGGGTAACAGGGTCTTGCCGAGACAAACATTTCAGTTCAAGAAGTTTGAAAAAAGGTTGAGAAATGAGGGAGCTATGGCCATTTTTGTAAATGACCACAGACGGACAGACGGACACACAGACACTTGTTCGGGAAGTGATTTTGAGTAAATGTGTATAAGAAAAAGTTTTTTCTGAAGCTCCGTTCCGATTCTCGATTTTAGGACGATCACAATACTTCCATTTACTCTGTAAATATGGAAGTAATAAAACAGAAGTCAGAAAAAGTGCAAATATACCTATCAAAATACAGTGAGCAATTCGAATTCTGGTTCAACGGAATGATAGGTCATGCCGGGAAGAAAATTGGAGTTCGAGGAATTTGAAAAAGGTAGAGATATTATGGAGTTATGGCAATTTTGGAAACACAGTTTCTTATGGTGCCTCTGCAGTACAGTAATAAATTTTTTTAAATGTAGGTACCTTCAATGTTGTCAACTCTGCTAGAAATTTTTACTGAGGAATAAAAATGATTTTTTAACTCTTGAGGCCTCATAATTTTATTAATCGCCGTATCGTGAAACCTACATACAACTGACACATCCTGGGGCTACTTGAGCGAAAAAAGCTGAGTATCCAGAATAAAATTTGAAAAGGAGTGAACTTTTTCTGAACCTCATTTGATTTTCTTTCCAGATAGTTTATTCGAAAGATTATATTTTGTCAACATGGGACTAGAAATCAATTGTGAATCCTGCTAGAATTGTATAGGATATTATTTATTCGCCATCACCATTACCTTGCTAAATATTTCCATCGAGATTTTAGAAACATTGCAGTAAGTAGATACGAAATTCAATATAATTAAGAAAGGAAAACTGATGAATCAAAAGTGGCCTAAGGTCGTGGTGTCTCGAATGATTCACGTGGATCCTCTCTAATTTTTAGAAGGATATTGGCAAACGGACCGTCGATTGTGAAACATATAGGAGGATAAAACACCGCGAGATGAATATCTTATCACAACTCGATTCAAATATGAGGCATTACTTATTCGAAATTGTGTACCCATAGGGGGTGCAATAACGCGGCGTGAGGCATCGGCTTTTTCTCTTTTTCTCTTGGAAGAGCAGCGATTTGAACTCCGAGGATGACTTATCCTTTTGACCTCAGTTAGCCAACTGTCATTGGCCTACCGTCAGTAGTAAATTATAAATGCCTATAAAAGAAGTAGGTAGGTCCCTAGGTATATGATTGTGAAGATAAACTTGTTCGTCCAAATGATTGCCTAGTGTAAACAAAAGGAACAAAGAATGTCACAATGTTAATACTGTGCTCTTGAATTGGGTATGGCTATATTGCAGGTATATTTTCTATCCTAGTATATCTTCAAATCTTCAAAATCGGTTGAAAAGGTTACTAATTCGGTCTAAAATCGTATTCTACTGAGAAATTCCCCTCTGGATTCGTAAGCTTGACTGAGCTAGAATGCCCGATAGGAGTACAGCTGAAAAACTATTGTATGTGTGCAGGTAGATCTGTAATGCAATCCTGTATAGTAAATCAAAGTGTGAAAATCCCAAACAATTCGTCCTAAAAATGAAAAAGAAAAGTTCTAGAAATTGCCATTCTTTTGAAACTCTGTGAGTCACGATTACAATACTTCAATTTACCCCGTAGATATTACGGGAGTAAACATTGAGAAAAGAAACATTAAGCGAAAGTCGTCAATTAGGCCTTCGTCTCTAATAAATTTAAAAGCCCTACTTACGCAAATTTTAAAACTCACCTAAAATAAGAACACGTCGAGTGACCGGGATATAAAAACGCTGCTAAGTAGATCAGTGGCATGTGCACATTAATTCCACATTTTACGTCATTTCACGTTCATATTATGAGGGAACCGACCATTTTTGCTCCTTCGTATTGGGAAGATTAATAGAGAATAGTAAGCCAAAATCTACTCTGATGAACAGCTGTAGGTACGCTGGAGACGCTGGTTAATAGCACGATTGTTTTAGCTGTCTGATGAATACGACCCCGCTTCAGCTTTCTTCAGATTCATACTATAAGGCAATTTCTAAACAATAATCACTTAAAATTGCACTGGTAAATGTCAAGGAATCGTAGGTAGAGGTACCGAATTGGCACGACAAATCCCCTGAGGCGCGTCTCACTGATTCGTGAGCTTTTTACGACCGATCTTGCAAGTGCAGGTAATCGTCGACATCTGAAAAAGCCGAGGAGTTTTCTTGTGTCCTCGAAAATTTTAAGCTTATTCGATTAACAGCAGCTCGGCGCTATAAAAATTAAATTTTTTTTGGGTTTACACGTTTTTAGTTACATATCTACGAAGTAAATGGATGTACCTATCGTAATCGTCCAAAAATAAACCCGTGGTGCGTAGATAACACACAATACTTCCATATTTTGAAACGTAAAATTGTGACACAATTTGATCATATTTTGACTGCTTTTAAGGGTGTTTAGGCCAAAAATATCGACAAATTCACTATTAAAATTTTAAAATTTGCCTAAAATAAAAATACAATACATTATTGAAATATAAAAAATATCCATATATTCTGCAAGGTAAACCAAATATTTTAAGACCTAGAACGCTCAAATCGGTTCATTTTTGTGGGCGGAAAAAAATAAAATAGAAAACCCTAAAAATGCAATTACATCGGAAGTACTGTGCGTTATCCGAATTTGGATTGAACAGGGTGTTAGGTCTTGCCGAGACAAACTTTTCAGTTCAAGAAATTTGAAAATGGTTGAGAATTGAGGGAGTTATGGTCATTCTTACTTCCATATTTACAGAGTAAAATTTACTCTGTAAATATGGAAGTAAAAATGACCATAACTTCTATTTAATAGAAGTATTGTGTCCTAAAATCGAGAATCGGAAAATAAAAATACAATACATTTTTGGAATATAAAAAATATCCACATATTCTGCAAGGTGAAACAAAGATTTTAAGACCAAGAACGCTCAAATCGGTTCATTTTTGTGGCCGGAAAAAAATAAAATAGAAAACACTAAAAATGCAAATATATCAGAAGTACTGTGCGTTATCCAAATTTCGATTAAACAGGGTGTTAGGTCTTGCCGAGACGAACATTTCAGTTCAAGAAATTTGAAAAAAGGTTGAGAATTGAGGGAGCTATGGCCATTTCTGTAAAAGACCACAGACGGACACACAGACACTTGTTCAGGAAGTGATTCTGAGTAAATGTGTATAAGAAAAAGTTTTTTCTGAAGCTCCGTTCCGATTCTCGATTTTAGGACGATCACAATACTTCCATTTACTCTGTAAATATGGAAGTAAAAATCGGAACGGAGGTTCAGAAAAATATTTACTTAAATACAATTTTACTCAGAATCACTTACTGAACCAGTGTCTGCGTGTCTGTCTGTGAGCATTTACAGAAATGGCCGCATCTCCCTCAAGTTTCAACCTCTTTTCTAAATTTCATAAACCGGAATGTTCGTCTCGGTGAGAACTACCAATCACTCTGCTCAACTGGAATTCGAATTACTTTCAGTTTGTACTTCCGATATAATTGTACTTTTGGGGGTTTCTATTTTTTTACAACAAAAATTAATCGATTTGAGCGTTTTGGTCTTGAAATCATTGTTTTACCAAGCAGAATACGTACATATTTTGGTTCATTTTTCTTAAGAAATGAACCTTTGTAATCGGTCGGGAAAAATTTTTTTTAACACCCCCTGAAAACTTGTTGGTTTACGTTTCAAAGGGTGTAGAATCCGAATCTGCAATAAAAATTTTCTTCCGTCCGCCGTACGCCGTACACCGTCCGCCGTCCGGGGTTTTTCGGGGGGAAGGATTTATCGAAAAATTTTGAAATTTTTACCAAAAATCAAGTTCCCTATTTAGTTGGTCCTAACGTCTCGACAGAACCCTACCTTAATTTTAAGGCCAGTAAAACAGCTGTTGAAGTGGTAAAAAATTCGTCGTTTTAAGAAAATTTGCAACATAGGCATGTGAGGTATCATTTTCTATAGATTTTTTGATGCTGAAACGAATGAGACCATCGCCACGGCGGTAGCTCCAACCGTTTAGGATTTATTGCAGTTTTAGTGTGACATATTTGAGTTTTTAAACATTTCCTCAATTCTTAATAAATCGAAAACTATTTGACCCACAAAATTCGTTTTCCACTCGTTGGAATCCTCTCAAAAACTTCTGTCCACCCAATATATTCGATTTGAAGAATGTGGTCATACCTATTATACAAATCAGCAAAACAAAAATTGGAAAAATTTGAGAATTCGGCCTCGGTTCTTAGATAGGTTGATTGATCTACTTTACCACTTTACACTTTGATTTACTTTACAGGATTTCATTACCTGCACACATACAATAGTTTTTCAGCTGTACTCCTAACGGGCATTCTAGCTCAGTCAAGGTTACGAATCCAGATCTCGAAGTTGAGTTTGATCTCGAAGTTGAGTTTGAACTCGAAGTTGAGTTTGATCTAGAAGTTGACTTTGAACTCGAAGTTGAGTTTGATCTCGAAGTTGAGTTTGATCTCGAAGTTGAGTTTGATCTCGAAGTTGACTTTGGACTCGAAGTTGACTTTGATCTCGACGTTGACTTTGATCTCGAAGTTGACTTTGATCTCGAAGTTGACTTTGATCTCGAAGTTGACTTAGATCTTGAAGTTGACATTGAACTCGAAGTTGACTTTGATCTAAAAGTTGAATTTGATCTCGAAGTTGAGTTTGAACTCGAAGTTGACTTTGATCTCGAAGTTGACTTTGATCTCGAAGTTGACTTTGATCTCGAAGTTGAGTTTGATCTAGAAGTTGACTTTGAACTCGAAGTTGACTTTGATCTAGAAGTTGAATTTGATTTCGAAGTTGAGTTTGAACTCGAAGTTGACTGTGATCTCGAAGTTGACTTTGATCTCGAAGTTGACTTTAATCTCGAAATTGACTTTGAACTCAAAGTTGACTTCGATTTCGAAGTTCAGTTTGAACTCGAAGTTGACTTTGAACTCAAAGTTGAGTTCGATCTCGAAGTTGACTCTGATCATTTTATATTCGTATTTTGGTTCATTTTTCTATAGAAATGAACCTTTGTAATCGGTCAGGAAAAAAAAATTTTAACACCCCCTGAAAATTTGTTGGTTTACGTTTCAAGGGGTGTAGAATCCGAATCTGCAATAAAAATTTTTTGTCCGTCCGCCGTCCGCCGTACGCCATCCGCCGTACGCCGTCCGGGGTTTTTCAGGGGGAAGGAGTTATTGAAAAATTTTGAAATTTTTAGGCCCGGTGCACACTTGCGGCAAAACGACGCAGGACGCCGCGTCATTTCCTAGGAATAGCTATCTGCGTCCTATCTTCGTTTCAATGCACACTCTCGATAGGCCAACCCGCGTCAGGGAGGCGTCAGTCACTCGCTCGCCACCTACGAGTGGGCTGAAATTCCCGAAAAATGTCCGAAAGGCTGGTTGACGCAGGTTTGACGCAGCTGCACGTGTGCACCGGCCGATTGCCTCTTGAGTACTGATAGGGGTATCGGGCGGCAGGATAGCCCCAGGATGGCCCCAACGCGCGTCCCACAGGTACCTGCGTCAACCTCGATACCTATCCGGAGTGACGCGAGCTGCAGATAGGTATCGGCGTCCCGTGTGCACCGCACAATGCTCCTCTGTGTATTTCTAGTTATCCGATTGAAAATGACGCGGCGTCCTGCGTCGTTTTGCCGCAAGTGTGCACCGGGCCTTACCAAAAATCAAGTTTTGTATCTAGTTGGTCCTAACGTCTCGGCAGAACCCTACCTTAATTTTAAGGCCAGTAAAACAGCTGTTGAAGTGGGAAAAAATTCGTGTTTTTCTGGAAATTAAAAACATAGGCATGTGACGCATCATTTTTTATAGATTTTTCTATGCTGAATCGAATGAGACCATCGCCACGCCGGTAGCTTCAACCGTTTAGGAGTTAGTTTTAAGCCCGTATCACACGTCAGACCGATCTCCTCCCCATCCCACGGACAGACACACAGACCCTTTTCTCTGATTGGCTGATCCTATGGATATGTTCACTTTGGCGCACCTGCATCAATGTTTGTTATTATTCCTCTATGGAACCTTATTTCTAAGAAAATTTATCAATGAATTTGCACGTAAAAATCACCAAAGAATCGGTCTGTCCAGACGGTCTGTGGGATGGGGAGGAGAACGGTCTGACGTGTGATACGGGCTTCAGTGAGACATTTTTGAGTTTTTAAAAATTTCTACAATTCTTCAATTTATATCTTCAATTTAAAGAATTTGGTCGCATTATACAAATCAGCAAAACAAAAATTGGAAAAAGTTGAGAATTTGGCCTCGGCTCTTAGATACGGTTGATTGATCTACTTACGACCACTAGCCTATTACAACAACAAGGTGACGCACTCACACTACGACCAGTTGCGCTTGGCAACATAAGAACGAGACAGGCTTTAACAAAGGTTCTGAGGCATTCTCAGAGGCATTCTGAGGCAACGTTTTTCTAAATCCCCATCTAAAATATCTACCAATTTATACTGAAATTCTAGAATAATAACAACTAAATTCCGTGTTTAAGGAGAACCTATATATCGTAAGATTTGTCTTTGCAATCGAAAAATGAACCCCTGTGCAAAATTTGCAGAGTTCTTCGGATATACCGAAAACTGATGTGCACATGCCACTGATCTAATTAGCAGCGTTTTTTAATGTTGGAGTTATGTACACAACTTTTTGAAAGTCAGAGGTTTTTAGTCGAATTCAGAGGTTTTTTCGGTGTTCGACAGAGGGAAAGCAAGGCGACGAGTTGGCAGCACTGGAATGGATGCAACCCAAGGAACCGGTCCAAAATCCGGATGAGCGGTGTGGGGATTCTCCTGGTTCCTGATCCCATGATTGCTTGAGAAATTGATCGTTTCTCTCTTGATCGTGTGTGAAAATTGAATGGATTGGATCAACTGAAAGCAAAGGATAAGATGGATCATTGATCACACGTACACTCCCGATGCGGTGATGTCTGCTGACGACGCCCTTGAATAATCACGAAGTTTACCCAAATGTCAATGTCCATCCCATCCCTTCACTTTCATTTAACGGGTCTCAACAATGGGAAAGCAAATAGTAAACTGGCAGATCGTGTTAGCATCGTGTTGCGGTCTTTGAGACTTCGGATTGACCCGAACTAGCGAAAACAGGGCAAGGATAATCTGAGGTTTCACCTATGTCTTGAACTCGAGTCGATTACACATGGGATCGAACCATAAAACGATGGGCAAATTTCGAAATTCGAGCAATGAAGAAGAAGATCGGAAGATGTTCCTAAAAATGCAATTTTCGCTATTTGGGGCTTTGGAAATTAAAATATTGTGGTTGCCGACCTACCGACCTGTTTTGACTGGTAAAGCTGGATTCACATGAGATTTGATTGGCTTCGTGATTGCAAAACTGGCGGCCAATCAGATCCTACGCAGAACGCAGAGAAAAACGCACATGTGAATCCAGCTTAAAACTCTCTTTCTGTTCGAAAGAAGATAATGAGTATTTTCGTGCAATATTGTCAGTCCATTCTCAAATTTCTCCTAGAAAAAATTGTCTTTATCAAGCGATAAAGTTTGAAATCTATATGCTGATTAAATTCATTCAAGAAAAAATTTAATAAATGTTAATTAATAAAAACACCTGGCAATAATCAGGGAAACGTTAATGATTATGTAGAAATTGTTAGATAGTCATAGGCATTTTGAAATGTGTGCAGTTGAAATAGGTAATCTAATCACCTACCGAAAGGCCAATCAAAACGATCAAGAAATAGTTACAAGTAGGTAAGTCACAAAGAGACATAAAAAATATTTTACACTGTTTTTAAGATGCGTCTCATTATTTGCGATTTTTTCATTCAATCGCGCACATTGGTTGCGACACATTTAATGACCTCATAGTCGTGAGAGGACGGTAAAGGTTCCCTGATCGTTCAAGGCGTCACAAAACGTGCGCTCACTAACGTCGACAAAAGGCCCTTCCATACGCTCTGATCGTCACATCCTCAGCTCTTGTATAATTTACAGGGGTGTCCTTAAAATCCGCGTATCCTAGCCCATCCTTGGACGTTTACTCACGATTGCCGGACCCGTTATCAGATTAGAAGAACACCCGGACCTCATGGGGATGGAAAATGCTGCAGCCACCGCATTTCCATAACGGAACGGAACTGTAATATTCCAAGGACCGAGGATGGGGGTTTTGTCATACTCTTACTATTTCGCATTTTTCACCGACTATATTACCCTCTACGACTGGAGATAACCTAATTCCTTTTGAATTAGTCAATTTCTGCTCTTGGTCTTTCGTCTCTACGGCTAGGTATCATCAAGAGCTATTTCTAACGTGTTGTTTCTCAACATGAGGATGAAGAAGTGTTGATTGGTATTGGCCCTTCTGGCAATCAATTATTGATAGGGCCGCTGGTAGCTGCTGAATATTCCCGTATGAGGCGTATTCACGAAGTTCGCTTGCATGCAGCCTTGATGGACGAAAGAGACGTTTGGAGGCGACCTGGCTGGGCGTCTCCGTAACCAACGCCGAGTTTCCACTCGAATTTCAAAATTTTCTGCCAAGCCATCGTTGAGAAACCAGTAGTCGAGTTCAAACTCAACTTCGAGATCAAAGTCAACTTCGAGTTCAAACTCAACTTCGAGTTCAAACTCAACTTCGAGATCAAAGTCAACTTCGAGATAAACTCAACTTCGAGATCCAAGTCAACTTCGAGATCGAAATTAACTTCGAGATCAAAGTCAACTTCGAGTTCAAACTCAACTTCGAGATCAAAGTCAACTTCGAGTTCAAACTCAACTTCGAGATCAAAGTCAACTTCGAGATCAAAGTCAACTTCGAGTTCAAAGTCAACTTCGAGATCAAAGGCAACTTCGAGTTAAAGTCAACTTCGAGTTCAAACTCAACTTTGCGTTCAAACTCAACTTCGAGATCAAAATCAACTTCGAGTTCGAATTCAACTTCTTGATCAAAGTCAACTTCGAGTTCAAAGTCAACTTCTGGATCAAAGTCAACTTCGAGTTCAAAGTCAACTTCGAGTTCAAAGTCAACTTCTAGATCAAAGTCAACTTCGAGATCAAACTCAACTTCGAGTTCAAACTCTACTTCGAGATCAAAGTCAACTTCGAGTTCAAAGTCAACTTCTAGATCAAACTCAACTTCGAGATCAAAGTCAACTTGGAGTTCAAACTCAACTTCGAGAACAAACTCAACTTCGAGATCAAAGTCAACTTCGAGTTCAAAGTCAACTTCGAGTTCAAAGTCAACTTCGAGTTCAAAGTCAACTTCGAGATCAAAGTCAACTTCGAGTTCAAACTCAACTTCAAGATCCAAGTCAACTTCGAGATCAAAGTCAACTTCGAGATCAATGTCAACTTCGAGATCAAAGTCAACTTCGAGTTCAAACTCAACTTCGAAATCAAACTCAACTTCGAGATCAAAGTCAAATTCGAGATCGAAGTCAACTCCGAGATCAAAGTCAAATTCGAGATCAAAGTCAACTTCGAGTTCAAAGTCAACTCCGAGTTCAAACTAAACTTTGAGTTCAAAGGATGTGGGATTGGGAGTTGGGTGTCTTCCCGAGCTAGCTCTCGGGGGATGGGTTATCAAGATCCAAGATAGACTCAGAAATTTTTTTTTATATAACCCTTGTCAAACCTCTAAAATATATATTATCAACAATATATTTTGGATAATAATATATATTATCTACTTATTCATAGATCAATCTTCTGAAAAAATAAAGCTCTTTTTAGAACACAACAAAATTATAAAACCAGTGGTGCGTAGATAACACACCATACTTCCATATTTTGAAAAGTAAAATTGTGACACAATTTGATCATATTTTGACTGCTTTTAAGGGTATTTAGGCCAAAAATATCTAAAAATTCACTATAACAATTTTAAGATTCGTTCAAAATAAAAATACAATACATTATTGGAACATAAAAAATATCCACATATTCTGCAAGGTAAAACAAAGATTTTAAGACCAAGAACGCTCAAATCGGTTCATTTTTGTGGCCGGAAAAAAATAAAATAGAAAACACTAAAAATGCAAATATATCAGAAGTACTGTGCGTTATCCAAATTTCGATTAAACAGGGTGTTAGGTCTTGCCGAGACAAACATTTCAGTTCAAGAAATTTGAAAAAGGTTGAGAAATGAGGGAGTTATGGCCATTTTTGTAAATGACCACAGACGGACACACAGACACTTGTTCAGGAAGTGATTCTGAGTAAATGTGTACAAGAAAAAGTTTTTTCTGAAGCTCCGTTCCGATTCTCGATTTTAGGACGATTCCAATACTTCCATTTACTCTGTAAATATGGAAGTAGAAAGAAGAAGAAAACTTTTTCCCATGGCACTTAGCAGTGTTTTTCCATTTATATCGCTTATCAGAGAAAAACGCTGCTAAGTAGATTAGTGACATGGGTACATTATTTGTCTGGGTATCACAGAAAATAAAGTTCAAATAGTTGGAGCCGGTAGGTTTATCATCATATCATTTGTGGAGTAATGGTCAACGGTGAGTTCAATGATGCTTAAATGGTACTTTTTCACAATGATGAATAAATAGGTATAAAAAGAAGAAAAAACACTGAGCGATTAAACAAGACCCGTTGACGAGGTCTCATCACGAGGGGACAATGCCCCTCCCCAATCCCTTCCCCTATACCTGGACTCAAACCAGGTCCCTGCGGGTCCCTCATATACGGTATTGATACCTGAGATTTCCGAGAAGGCCTGACTCGGGATCGCATCTATTCACCGCATAGCGCTTTAAATTCCCTTAATTAATCTGTCCACCCTATTAATATGCGAGACTGGCTAATCCCAATAACGTTCACTTTCTAATAGCCGAATCGCAGTTTTGCAGTTCCAAGCCTATAAACCGACGCCCTCGGATAAAACAGTCGTTATCAAGGGTGGGAATTCATGCATCTGATAGGGAATTTATCACCCGACGTTTTCTCCTGTATCACGTTTTTGCTTAACCCCATAGGTGCTTAGGACGTAAAACCAAGAAAATTGCGAAAAATTTACCCTGGTGACCAAAATCTCGAAAAAATGCCAAATTGCATGTTTCATAGTCAATATCTAAAGATTCCCGCCAAAAAACCCCGAAGCCAAATCCATCATTTTTTTGAAATTTTTCCTAGGCTAGGACCTTGGATTTTCCAGCTGGAATCGGTTTTTTGCATTTTTCTTAGTCCTGGAGAGTTGTAGAGAATTGCAAATTTTTTGTGTCATGTACCTGCCCAAAACCTACTCAAAAATATTTTTTTTTGAATTTTAACATTTTTGTTAAAGGGTCAAAAAAATATTTTTTGTTTAGGTCAAAAATTAGTCTTTAAACCAGTTTTTGATTACTAAACCCCAATCAATTTTGACTTATAGGGAGTGAAAAATGTGTAAAAACCTTCAAGGAATCCAACGAGCTCAAAAAATTCAAAATCGGTTCTGTAGGACTCCCTCAAATTGCCAAAAACGCGAAAACGCAGAAATCGCATTAAGAAATTCAAGCCAAACCAATTCAAAAACAAAATTTTCGAATTTATTCGGAAAAACCACCCTATCTTATGGTAAATCAAGCGAGAAACCCGAGAAAAATACTCAAAAAATTCTAAACCCACGGCATCACCTTCAAAATTGAGATTTTGTGTTTTTTCAAAAATATACCCTAATTATGCCGAATTGGACCCGTTAACCTTCTCCTATCGGATTGCCCGGACAATATGCCTCAAGTTGGAGCAAACCACAACTTTCAAGACTAATTTAGTCAAAATCGGATCAGTATTTCAATACGAAGTGGCTGGACGAAATTTTTGGCCAAAATTTCGTCCGTCCACTTCGTATCGAACCGCTGATCCGATTTTGGTGCGGTTGGTCCAAAAAGTTGTGTTTTGCTCCAACTTGAGGCATATTGTCAGGGGAATCCGATCAAAAAATTTTAAGGGGTCGAAAACCCAAAAAAACTGTTTTTGAGATCATGACTTTTTTTACATTTGATCGTTTTTGAGTAGTCTAGAGTTGATTCAGAGGATTCCCTTATAGGAGGTGCACGTCACAGGAAAATTTGCTAAACGCTCGTTTTTTTTTTTTTTTGAAATCGGACCACTCCTTCTATGCGTTTTGCTGCTGACGGCGTACGGCGTACGGCGTACGGCATACGGCGTACGGCGTACGGCGTACGGCATACGGCGTACGGCGGACGGACAAAAAATTTTTATTGCAGATTCGTGTTCTAAAACCTCTGAAATGTGAAAGAAAAAATTTTCAGGGGGTGTTGTAAAAAAATTTTTCTTGAACAATTACATAGGTACATTATTTCTGGAAATAATGTACCAAAATCGACGTTTACCTCATGTAGAACGTTAAAGTGAGATCAAAAAGATTCGCTTGACCTTACCCACCAGTAAGGGTACTGCTTGATTTACGACCAACGGTTTAGAGTGACAAGGTCTACGTACTCACGACCAAACGGACTGATTTTATTTTCATTGACAATATCAATTCAGCAAATGAGATTTATTGCGCATTCTCGTTATTGACTTACCCGAGTTTTTCAAGAGGAGATAATGTAGGTATAGACTCTTTAGTTGGAGCGGCAGTAAGTCTTCAACAAAAATTTATAGCAGGTACCTACAGTAACTGATGCTGATGCGTTGAATTTCAAATAGGTACCGACATCTTATACTTAGCCTATAGAATTAATCCCATTTTGAAACCAGTGGTGCGTAGATAACACACAATACTTCCATATTTTGAAACGTAAAATTGTGACACAATTTGATCATATTTTGACTGCTTTTGAAAGTGTTTAAGTCAAAAATATCAAAAAATTTAGTATTAAAATTTTAAAATTTGCCCAAAATGAAAAAACGTGACATTTTCGGAATGTAAAAAATATCCACATATTCTGCAAGGTAAAACGAAGATTTTGAGACCAAGAACGCTCAAATCGGTTCATTTTTGCGGCCGGAAAAAAATAAAATAGAAAACACTAAAAATGCAAATATCTCGTAAGTACTGTGCGTTATCCAAATTCCGATTAAACAGGGTGTTAGGTCTTGCCGAGACAAACATTTCAGTTCAAGAAATTTGAAAAAAGGTTGAGAAATGAGGGAGTTATGGCCATTTGTGTAAATGACCACAGACGGACAGACGGACACACGGACACACAGACACTTGTTCAGGAAGTGATTCTGAGTAAATGTGTATAAGAAAAAGTTTTTTCTGAAGCTCCGTTCCGATTCTCGATTTTAGGACGATCACAATACTTCCATTTACTCTGTAAATATGGAAGTAAAAACGCTGCTAAGTAGATCAGTCGCATGACCACATTAGTTTTTTGTGTACCTATACGAAGAGCTCTGCAAATTTTGCACAGCGGTTCATTTTTCGATCGCAAAGACAAATCTTATGATATATTGGTACTCCTTAAACATGGAATTTAGTTGTTATTATTCTAAAATTTAAGTACCAATAAATTTGTATTTTAGATAGGATTTAGAAAACTTTTTTTTTTCAACCCGGCAAAAAAGCTGCAATGTCCACTTTGCTTGATAGATACCAACCTATCTCGATAGCCACAAAGACGTCGTTTTGGAGACTGGTAGTTTCGCCGAGTGGATGTTTCCCCCGAATTTATCTTCCCAACAATCGCTCTCTGACTTCTCAGTCTGTTGATTAGAAATCCTAGAAAGGCGTCAGATTAGAAATCTGGAGATGCCTGGTTTGATATCCAGCTTGGGCGAAAAATTTGTGCCAAATTTTCTCTTAAATATTCAACTCAACCTGGAGATTTTTACACCTACCCAAATACCTAACCCACAATATCATTATTTTTACAATGATCATAAAATCAAATTTTTTAACAAACCATTACAGTGGATGGCGTAGTATGCCTACTAGTAGTATACGTCTCCAAATGGTAGTAGGAAGACGATAATCAGTTACGGGTTTCCCGGTGCAGTTTTGCTGAATTCAAAAAAGGTCAAAAAATTAGTTTCTACCGCTTTCCGCATTGCCCCCGCATATTCTCTAATTCTCTTGAAAAAAGTGAGTGGGTAGCCTGCGCGTCTTGCACCTCGAACTATCTATAGATATACCTACCTACGGCTTCTGCCATTAATGACTCGTCCCTGACCGGTGAGCTGTTGGGGTTGAGTGCCTGACTACCAGTTGGCACCTACAACATAATTGTAAAACGCGACCTTTATCACAGGAGATGTGGGTCTCTTCCAAATTTCAAAAAGTTCAACTCCATTCTGATCAGCGGCGAATCCAGAAATCTCATTGGAGGGGGGGGGGGGAGTCGACCAGTGAACAAACTATAAACCTTGACCGATATTTTCTTTTGCAATGGGTTAGGGGAGTTGTAGGACATAAAAAATGAAATGGAAAATACCAGAAGTCCCCCCTCTTGATTTGAAGCCCAAGCTAGAGAGAGAGAGGGGGGGGGCTAAAACTCCAGACATTTTGAACCTTTTTCCTAGATATTTGCCTACAACGTGAAAACTATGCGTCCCAAAAAGAAGTTCACGCAGCAAAAAGAAAGCTGATGAAATTTCCTAAACAATCCATTTTTCAGATCCTTTTTATTTTTATCCGATCGTGACAGACAGAATTTCAAGAAATGGCAATTTCTAAAACTTTTCTTTTGTCATTTTTCGGACGAATTGTTTGGGATTTTACATAATTAAATTACAGATCTACCTACACACATTGTATACAATAGTTTTTCAGCTGTACTCCCATCGGGCATTCTAACTCAGTCAAGGCTACGAATCCAGGGGGGAAGTTTTCACGTTTGTAAATATGGAATGTGTTTAAGGTAGGAAGTGAAAATAGGTACCTACTGAATGAACCCGACCCAAAACGCAGCCTAAATGGAAAAAGAGCCAAAATCGGGAGACTTTTGGTTAGCCGGTCTATAATGCTATAATGTCTAAATAAGAACTATGCGCCCCGAAAAAAATTTTACCTACGCAGAAAAGGGAAAGATAATAAAATGCCCTAAAAGAATCGTATTCTGAAAACAAGGATGGAGAGATATTTTTGACCAATTTCGGTCAGAACAGTGACAAGCAGACGAGTTCTGGAAATAGGCATTTTTAGAATCTTGAGAACGGATGAAAAAAAAGTAAATAGTCTGGTAAATAGTCCTAAACAACTCCCAAGTCTGTGACTAGACTTCAATGTACTCAGGCGGAGACTTTGTTATTCCGTCTAGCGTAAACCTCGGGGTTTTGGGGGAGGGGGGGGTCTTTGCCAACCAGAGATTAAACAAATTTTGTTCGCAGTGCGTTCGGAACGGTATTTCGTGTTACCTACTGAACCTACTACCTTAGTTTCTACTATGACCGCATACAGCGTTAGTGGACTGGTGGCACACTCAACATCCTTGCAATAACCTACTCCATGGTTTTTTCGTTCGTGTTGCTGTCACTGTCACATCTCGCGAACACCCCTAATGGCCGTCCGTGACATTGGGTTATTTATTTGATTAACTCTCGAATGAGCGACATCCCGTTCACTTCTGTACGTATTTAGATGGTGAATTGCCTGCTGAGAAAGTTCTTTTGATTCTTTATTAACAGCAAGCTTGGTCCATCCTAGGGCTTTGTTAGCTTACAAGGTGAAGGACGAGAGTCGATGCAGCGATGGACTCGGGCTGATTTTTCAATCTGACAAGATTCTCAATTTCGCTAGTAGCTACGGATGAAATTTGGAGTCCGATAAAAAACCAGAGAGGCACAATCGAGGGCGTATCATCAACGAAGACGAAATGGAGAACCCTACCGTTCAGAATTGGGACATTCCTGAGCTGGCAGCCCATCTACGCCGAGAGCGATTGTTCATCAACTCCGAACAGGCGTTTATTCAAGACCTCAATGAAAAGGCAAGTTTTATCTGATTACGGGCTTGTAAATTGCCCGTGCGCTTTGGAATTGACAAATTAATTTACAATACCTTACAAATGAGTACTACAGGACTAACGAAGGATGCTATTGTCACTGATGCGACATGAGTGTGTGGGAGCATGAGGTTGTTTGGTAGGCTATTATGAGGTCATTTGAAAACAAAAAATACATTTTTTTCTCAAAATTGAATTTGAGTTTTTTGGCTCGAGGAGACCACAAGATGACAGTCCGACTCTAGTCGCCTAATATAGGCGATTTTTCATGCTACCCAAGTATGGGAATCTAACCCATAACTCCCGGGTATTGCCTAAAGCTAGAGACAGTGGTGCTAGCCACTGGGCTACCCGTGTGCCCGAAAACCATCTACCTATTTTAAGACCAAGAACGCCAAAATCGGTTCATTAGTTCCGGAGATATCACTATTAAAAGGATGGTGTCGTCGTCCGATTAATCTCTGAAACTGAGGGATAGGGATGGAGGGATTAAAATAATTGCGTCGTCTTATTCCGCAGGTTACTCACTCGTCATCGCGGTTGGCACAGCTGGCCTGGATCACGTCACATCAAAGACTCAACTTGAATCGCCTTGTCGTGTCACGTATGTCGCCTTCAGCTTGCTGCAAAAAAGCCAAAGTGCTGGAAGCGACGAAATTCGTCGACGCGCAAAGCGTCATGGGTTATCCGGTAAGCTTTCAAAGAGATATATAATAATATCAAATTTAATATTGTGACAGAAAACATCTATCAGTTGCCCTGATCTCTGGCCTTCCTCATCCTGGGATTCACAGAAATGCCACAGCTACGGCGAACTTCTTCGAGCCCTTAGAGACTCGCCAGAGCTGGTGTCCAAGTGCCTGGTGGAAGGTGACGTATGCCTTCCTGAAGAAGTGTCGTCCTTCGTCAACAGCCTGGTCGCCGGTCTCTACAGCAGCTGCGTCCTTCCCAAAGATCGAAGCGTCGTTCTCAAGATTCTCAGCCACCTTATTTCTTTGCAGATGATCAAATCCGAAACCCCAAGAAGGTGATTTGGAACTGGTACTTCCTGTCTTTAGAGCATCGTCGTCGGTTTTGTTGGGAAATCATCATTTCTTAAATTTGCAGGTTGTTACGTCCGAATTCGTGCGCATTCTCCTGTTTGTATTCGGCTTTTCACGAGAATCTATACTCGGCCAAGCTGTTCCTCACATCTGCCTTGCACGAGCCTATCAAGAAGCTGTTGATGATGGATGAGAGATATCTCGACATTGATCCAGAAAAAGTTGCTATCAGGTGAGTACACACTCCCACCATCCAGTTCAGAATATTAGGAAAATTTAAAGAAATTTCTGTCAAGTTATTTTTACATTATTCTTGGTGAGATTACCACAAATATGAGCTTTATTAGCTTTTTCTTCCGTGTATTGCAGGCTCGAAGAGCGATCAAGATTACTCGGATCAGGGGACGATCAGGGCTACAAAGTTGATCTGGAGACACATCGAGCATCCACAGTGCAGAGCCTTGTAGACATCACGCAGATTTTTATCGCCAGCATCCGGGAAAATCTTCATTCTTTTCCCAGCCCAGTTTTCTGGCTTGTGAATCAAATTTACATGAGGCTTCTGAAAGCGAAGTCCGTCACTGAAAAGGAGGTTCGTCTCATGGCTCTTTTTTGGTTGCAATTTTTCAAGTTTTTCATCCTTTGCCAAAGATTATACCTATAACCTAACCTCATGCACATTTTGCACAATTGCATACATCATTTTAAGGTACGAGCAATTCGTTCAGGTTCTTTGTAGATTTTCAGCTTTCAGCGAATCTCTGGAGTTATGTAGTACCTATGTTGAGCTGAAGGGGTTTTCGTGATTGAAAAACCAAATTTCTAACTCTTTTGTAATCGACAAAAAAATGATAAAATAGCGAACAAATCGTTCCTATATAAATTGGATATTAAATGGACTTCTGAACGTCCGATTTAATTGAAATTCTATATTTCGTAGAAATTATTGAAGTTCAATCGATGACTCGTATGGCGATACAGGGACACGCTCGCAGGTATGATTCCCTGCGGCCCGAGCGTATTCGAATATGATAGCGTACGATGGAAACTAGGCTTACCTCGCACGCTGAGCTTTGGTACCAACCAATTGGATCGTAGGCGGACGATTCGTCGCCGGATGGCGGATTTCGTACGATGTGACGATGACGATTGTCCACGGCAAGGACTTGGTGGCAAGCTCAGGGGGGTGTCCTCTCGACGGAGAAACTCGGACCGCAGGGCTGACTTCAGGTAAACGCGCCGTTGAACTGGAGTGCCGAGAGCGCGATGACCTGAGATGAGTTGAATCGAGTTGAGCGATGAGATTTGAGCGTTGAGCGATGAGCGATGAGTTGAGTAGAGGTGCTTCCTGATGGAGCCAGACGCTGTGAATTAAAAATTCGTCCATCAGTCAGCTGGCTGGTAAATTGTAGAAAATTACCAGTTTTCTTTTATTGTGTGTGTATACTCACAGTTTGAAGAGGGATACTGATGACCCAGAAATTTGAATCGAAATTATGAAGATTTTGTTAATATCGAGTTGATAGAAAATCGTAGATTCGTCTCACGAGGAGGTACGACGCCGAATGTCGACGGGAAAAATTCGGAGGAAGGGCCTGGGATTTCCCTTACACCTCTTCTGCCAAAAAAGACGGCCTCTGATTGGCTGAAAATCGATGCTGTGGTGAGATGAAGTAGTGGAGGCGAGCGAACTGGATAAAACTTGGTGAGCCGGTATGGACGAGTGACGGATTTCTGCGTTGTAGATGATGTCTTGCGTTAACATGTTTTAGGCAGGAATGAACATACCGCCCACCAAAATTTACCTAAATTTTCATGATTCGTAAGCAGGATAGGATAAAGGAAGTAGTGGTACAAGTTGGACGGAGGGTCTTCTATAGGTGGAAGTAGAAGTTTTGATTGTTGCCACCCTAACGACTCCATCCTTACCCGGATGAGTGGCTGTCACTCGGCCTAGAGGCCAATGCATGACACCACTGGAAGGATTGCGAATCAAGACTAGGTCGCCTACTTGTAAATTTGGTACATCATCGGTCCATTTGTGCCGTTTCTGTAGAGTACTAAGGTACTCTATGTGCCAGCGAGACCAAAAATACTGGTACATTCGGCGAACTAGTTGCCATCGAGATAAAAGTGTTTCTTTTCGGTCTAAAAGTGACTCATCGGGATGCGCCAGGAGTGGACCGCCCACCAAGAAATGCCCCGGGGACAAATAATCGAATTCGGTTGGATCGTCGGAAAGAGGGCATAGTGGTCGCGAATTTAAAATCGCTTCAATTTTAGCGAACACGGTGGACAGTTCTTCGTAAGTAAGAGGGCTTTCTCCGACTGATGCCGCCATCAGTTTTTTTACCGACCGAACACCGGCTTCCCATAGACCGCCGAAGTGCGGCCCATGGGGGGGATTGAAATTCCATTTAATACCTTTAATAGCAGAGTATCGAGAAAGTTCAGAGTGAGTGGAAGCGTCATTTAACCAATTTACTAAATCGCGCAAATGGTTGGCGGCACCTACGAAATTGGTCCCGCAATCGGAATACATTGCCGAAGGTGTTCTTCGGCGAGAGCAAAATCGGTCAAATGCGGCCAGAAAAGCCTCGGTGGACAGGCTGGTTACCGCTTCGATGTGCAAAGCTTTAGTTTGCATGCACACGAAGAGGCACATATACACCTTCGACACCTGAGCTTTTCTGCGCAATGACTCTCGCATTACGAAAGGTCCCGCGAAGTCTACTCCGGTATGGTCGAATGGCTGTCCTCCTTCAACACGAAATTGAGGGAGGTTGCCCATGACGGGGGAAATAGTTTTAGCTTTAAGTTTATAGCATTTAAGACATAAAAAAATTCTTTTACGAACAATGCGACGCAGCCCGGGAATCCAAAATTTGGTTTGGATGAGCGCGTGCAATAGATTAGGCCCCGGATGTAAATATATTTTATGGTAATAATCGACTATTAGGGTAGTAAAATGGCACTGTGCCGGTAGAAGAATAGGGTATTTGCGATCAAAAGAAAGTTTGGAATTCGAAAGCCGGCCTCCAACTCGCCATATCCCCTCGTTATCGAGAAAAGGGGATAAGTTCCGGAATTTAGAGTTCATCGTTGAATTGGCTGTAGCTAAATTTCCATTGAGAAAATAATGAAGTTGGAGCACCTTCACGCAGCACTTAAGAGCATAGTTTATTTCTGGTGCATCCGTACCTATCTCACCTTGAGGACGCATTGCCCTTTCCACGTTACTACTCTGAAGGCTCTCGACGTACGATTTAGCCTTACGAAAAGGACGCAATAAAATTGCGACGACCCGTAGCAATTTTGGATAGCTGGAAAATCTGGTAATCCACTCTATAAGAAAGGGTGGAGTGGAAACCATGGTGGTTTCCCCTGATTTTAACTCCGGCAGTTGAGAATCATCGAAAAGAGGAATCGTTGAAGGCCAAACATTTTCGTTGAGGCTGAGCCATTGAGGTCCCTTCCACCAAAGGGTGCAATTGACCAGTTCTAGTGGCCACAAACCTCGTGAACCTACATCGGCTGGGTTTTCAGCAGATGCGACATGCTGCCATGACACTAGCGGAGTGGAATCGAGAATTTCTTCAACTCTATTGCAGACAAAAGTTTTAAGTTTATAGGTTGGGGTTTTTAACCAACCTAAAACTATTTCGGAATCGACGAAAAAATATGTACCAGCTAACGGTACTGGTAGTAAATCGATGAAAGAAGCAAGCGAGACATACAATCGAGAGAGAAGCAAGGCTCCGCATAGTTCCAATCGTGGAACTGTAAGCTGTTTTAGGGGAGCTACTTTTGTTTTTGCGGCTAAAAGATGAGTGGAAATATCATCACCTTTCGCGGTCCTTAGATAAAGTACAGCGCAATAGCCTTTAATCGATGCATCGGAAAAACCAATGAGTTGGTATCGAAAGGATCGGTCTCCACCGATAAAACGTGGAATTTGGATGGCTCCTAACTCCTTGACTTCATGAATTAAGGAGGTCCAGCGTTCCGACATCCTGTCTGGAACGTTATCGTCCCAGCCCACCTGGCATTTCCAAAGTTCCTGCATTATTTCTTTCAGTAGAAAAACAGCAGGAGCTAAAAAACCCAACGGATCGAATATTTTGGCAATGTTGGATAAGACACCTCGCTTAGTGGGCTTTGTCTCAGGAAAATCGATATTGTAAGAAAAACAATCTTTTATTGGGTCCCATTGAAGGCCCAAAATTTTTAAGGACTGCTTTTCTTCGTCGTTTATGGAAATCGGCTGACCACTAGTTTTAGTATCGACGGATTTTAGCAAATCAGGATGATTACTCTCCCATTTACTGAGAGTAAATTGACCTTTTCCTAGGAGAGAAATAATTTCTTGTTGTAGACTTATTGTTTCGGAGAGAGTCGAACCACCGGTCACAATATCATCGACGAAAATATCCCTAGCTAACACCTTTGACGCGTTAGGAAACGAGTTACCCTCGTCTTCGATCAATTGTTTGATTACGCGCAACGCGAGAAACGGAGACGATGTGAGCCCGTAAGTGATCGTGGCCAGTTCGAACGTTTCTACCGCAAAAAGTGGATTATTTCTCCAATAAACATGAAGGAATGGTCTATCGATAGGATTCATCACGATTTGCCTATACATTTTTACTATATCCGTCACAAAGACGTACTTATGTATGCGAAAATTCAGCAAAATATCGAAAATACTGTTTTGCAATTTAGGCCCTATCATTAGATAATCGTTTAACGAGCCATTGGATGTTTTTGCCGAGCCATCAAAAACTACACGTAATTTTCTTTTATTGCGATCGATTTTAGAAATGCTATGGTGGGTTATGATATACTCAGAAGGACTTGTTGTAGCTACCATATGACCTAGATCGCGGTATTCGGTCATGAAATTGACATATTGCTCGCGTAATTCCGGGCATCTCTCAAACTTTCGCTCTTGCGAAGCTAGTCGCTTGAGAGCCATCTGCCGGGAGTCACCGAGGTTGGGACGTAAATTATTTTTGAATGGTAAAGACACTACGTACCTTCCATTTTCGAGTCGGAATTGAGTAGAGGAAAAATGTTTTTCGCATTCTTCATCTTCAGGATTAATTTTACAAGACTTTGATGTGACTTCCTCAACTTCCCAGAATCTAGAAAGAAGTTGATTCAAATTCTGATTTTCATCGGTGTTAATATTTGTTGTTAGCATAGTAGAACCCATACTGGACGAGTGCGCATTCACCATTGCTTTACCGATAATTATGTACCCGAACACGGTATCGAAAAGTTTCGGATAATTTTCTCCAACTGCAATTATCGGACCAGTTAGAATATCGGCGAATAAATCCGCGCCCAAAAGCATGTCAATCGGTCCGGGTTTTCCGAACTCCGGATCAGCAAGATGATAATCGGCAAATTTGTGAATAAATTCGGGGGGTAATTGAGAAGCAGGCAAATATGGCACAATTTTATCGACTACTAGAGGTTCGACTTCAATATTCGGAGTTGATCTATCCCTTGGTTGAATATTGCAACTTGTTTTTCCTTTTATGCCATCGTAAATAGATCCACCTAGACATGATACTTGTTTTGCACATTGCTGCCAAGAAATGCCTAGTTTAAGTAGGCATCGCCGAGTTACGTATGAATAATGACTGCATGAATCTATCACTAGCCTGATTTTTCGCAATCGGTTTTGCCCGTCAAGAATGTTCACCACAGCCGTACCAAGAATTACGGACATGCCATCCGCTACAGTTGCCGCAGCACAAGTAGAATTAGAGGAACCACTGGATGAGGAGGGAGGGGAGTGCGGAAGCTGAGGGCTTTCCACACGCTCAATATGTAAATAGGTGTGATGGCGATTGGGGCATAATCGGCAATGCCACTGACTTTTGCAGTCAGCTGTAGCGTGATGGCTGGAAAGGCAGTTGGTACAGCCTTTCCAATTTTTTAATAATTCGCAACGCTGTTTTGGTGAAGCTGAATTAAATTTCACACAGTCTAACAACAGTCGGCAAGTTTTATTGCACACGAAACACTTGGATGTTGTTGAATTAGAATTTTGACTGCTAGCATGAGAATTTAATTTTTTGTACGTTGGATGGTTCACCATAGTAGTTTTTGCAAATCGAGAAAATTTATTATATTGATTCTGCTGAGGCTTAGTAACCTTATCAAAAGAAAATTTACCAGACGAAGGTTGTGAGAACGTTTGCAACTGCGGAGGCAAACTTTCAGCTAATTGCAAAGCCAAAGTACGGTCCCGAATAAATTTACTTAATAGATCAAAAGTAGGAAATTCAGTTTCCTGATGAGATACTTCGAATTGCTCCCTAGTTATAGGGTCTAAGCATCGTACAGCTAAATGAAAAAGTATGAATTCGGAAGAATTCGGAATCGCAAGTAATTTAAATGCTGCAACATGATCAGATATTTTTGAAAGAAATTTCTTTAAAGAATCAATGGTAGGTTTACCTGTACACGGCTTGAAATTAATGATTTGATTCAAGTAGCTGGCCGCGAGCATTCTTTTATTGTTGAATGCGTCCTGAATATTTTTCCAGGCAATAGAATAGTTCTGCTGGTCAATAGCTAGATGCGCTATCAGACTTGCAGCTGGACCCGTGACTGAAGTAACGAGATAATGAAATTTTTCCATTTCGGACAACGTAGGATCTGAATCGATAATAGAATTAAATGTATCGCGATATTTAGGCCAAGCTGTTAAAGTGCCATCAAAAGTTGGTAAACTCATTGTAGGAAGATGACGAGTAGTACGATTTTCAATAAAAGTAGTATTACCTTGGTTTGCGTTGCTAGTTGACGGACCAGCGACGTTACCATCGGCTATTGTTTCAAAAAGTTTTATGTAATTCATTTTACTTTCGTAATAATATCGTTTAGTTGTCGCCAAACAATTTTTCTCTTCTTCAGAAAATGGTTCATCGACACCCATATCATCGCAGAGTTCTGTAATTTGGTCAACTAAAGATTCACATTTGGAATAATATTTTTCCAAAGATTTAAACATAGCTTTAAAAGGCAATTTTTCTTTTTCATCTCTAATTGCTAAACGACCTCGATCATTAATAGATTGCACTTCCTTTTGGGAGGCGAACATTCTCTTTCTCAGAGATGCCACCTTCTTTTCCAACTTCGGCAAAGAGGGGGATGCTTGAGGCTCGGTAGGCATCGTCAAGAAAGGAGGGGGAATCGGGCGTACGGTAGAAAGGGAAGGGGTTCGAGAGATGGTAGGAGCGAATCACTACTTATCAAGATAAAACAGGTAAGGCGGTCTTACAAAAAATTCGAGCAATCGACGCTTGAAAGTTCAAATGAGCGACCAGTGAATCACTACTGATTACGACAGGTTTATACGTGATACTTTGTTCACCTGGCGCGTTATCGAAGAAAAGTAATTTTGATCGAATTCGACAAAATTCGACTAAATTATGAACAAATTTTAAGAATGAGAATGAAAAAAGTAATATCGAAATTTTGAAAGTAACCCTTGCTCTGTTACCAAATGTTGAGCTGAAGGGGTTTTCGTGATTGAAAAACCAAATTTCTAACTCTTTTGTAATCGACAAAAAAATGATAAAATAGCGAACAAATCGTTCCTATATAAATTGGATATTAAATGGACTTCTGAACGTCCGATTTAATTGAAATTCTATATTTCGTAGAAATTATTGAAGTTCAATCGATGACTCGTATGGCGATACAGGGACACGCTCGCAGGTATGATTCCCTGCGGCCCGAGCGTATTCGAATATGATAGCGTACGATGGAAACTAGGCTTACCTCGCACGCTGAGCTTTGGTACCAACCAATTGGATCGTAGGCGGACGATTCGTCGCCGGATGGCGGATTTCGTACGATGTGACGATGACGATTGTCCACGGCAAGGACTTGGTGGCAAGCTCAGGGGGGTGTCCTCTCGACGGAGAAACTCGGACCGCAGGGCTGACTTCAGGTAAACGCGCCGTTGAACTGGAGTGCCGAGAGCGCGATGACCTGAGATGAGTTGAATCGAGTTGAGCGATGAGATTTGAGCGTTGAGCGATGAGCGATGAGTTGAGTAGAGGTGCTTCCTGATGGAGCCAGACGCTGTGAATTAAAAATTCGTCCATCAGTCAGCTGGCTGGTAAATTGTAGAAAATTACCAGTTTTCTTTTATTGTGTGTGTATACTCACAGTTTGAAGAGGGATACTGATGACCCAGAAATTTGAATCGAAATTATGAAGATTTTGTTAATATCGAGTTGATAGAAAATCGTAGATTCGTCTCACGAGGAGGTACGACGCCGAATGTCGACGGGAAAAATTCGGAGGAAGGGCCTGGGATTTCCCTTACACCTCTTCTGCCAAAAAAGACGGCCTCTGATTGGCTGAAAATCGATGCTGTGGTGAGATGAAGTAGTGGAGGCGAGCGAACTGGATAAAACTTGGTGAGCCGGTATGGACGAGTGACGGATTTCTGCGTTGTAGATGATGTCTTGCGTTAACATGTTTTAGGCAGGAATGAACAACCTAGCTAATAAATATATGAGGTTTTTTGCAAACATACAGGTTTATATAATTTGTTTTTTTTTTTTTTTTGCAAACCTTTGGTTTCAACTGCTTGTCTGCCTATCTAGAGTTTTTCGCAAGTCTTTGAGTCGCAGCTATAATTTGGGAATTTGTAGGATGGCTGCCTAGGTAGCCTAATGAGTTTTTGTAGGGTCTGCTTGGTTTCTGGTAGGGTAAAAGCACCAGTTGTTGACACTATTAGAGAGAAAAACCGTTCGATTCTGCGCTCTACCCAAGTATTCAAAAAATTTAAACTTTTGAGTAGTTATCATGAATTATGAGTTCCTTGGGAACATTTTGCACTTATTGGACTTGATTAAATAATGTTAATCAGCATAAAAAAACAAGTTCTTCAAAAATGGAATTCCTACTTCAAATGGGTGATTCTCAAAAAAAGCTCAACTTTTTCGTTGGAAAACTCCAAAAAGTTGACCATGCCCGAAAATTCCAAAAAAAATCATGGTGCTCCCTAGGGCCATAGTGAAGTATTTGAATAGCAAGGCAGAGCTCGATTCACATTTTTTCACGTTAAATTTCAATTTTTAAAATTTATTGGGTGGCGGTAATGATGATTCATGGTCTCTAGCAGAATGAAAAGCATAGCGCACGTATATATATGGGCTTGAAGCGGCAAAAAGAAGAGTAGCTTATTTTGAAAGGCCGCGTGGTGATGTATTTCCTCCAAAGGTTCTTGAGAGTGTCGTTCAGATAGTTTTTCTGATTGACCATTTCAGCATGGAGGAGTTTTTTCGGAAGAAATTTTCTGCCATGACTTTTGTCAGATATCCAACCGTCAACTTTTTCTCCAAGCAGATCTTGATTTTTCGAGGATAATGACACGTCTTTTAAGCCTGGAGCATTTCTGTCTCCAGTGGTTTACCAATCTATCCACCAATGAAATGTTGGTGGTAATGAGACAGTTGAAGGAGCGGTAGTGAGAAATTTGACTTTGGAGCCTCGCCACAGTTTTACTATTTGAACTACGAGCCTAACCCAACACGCATGACTGAAGGCAGGGACAAATCCACAAAAACGACTCAGTGAAAAAATTTATATAATACAATTTCTCAAGAACGATACAGCGTTGGTAATGACACCAATTAACATACGCACCTGAGTTGTTGCCTCTGGATGGTCCCATGGAGCACTAAGGCAGAGGCTGGAGCTGGGGCGCGCACTCCAGGTTTCTACAGGCCTGCTACCTTGAGTTGATGCGAATTGGAGGTAAAATATCCCTCGTGAATTTCCGTGGGGAAAACTTTTTGATATTGGGGTGGTAATGACAAAAATTCCCGTGACACGATTCAAATTGATTTATGGAAATGTTTGAGTGATATTAAAAATCAGAATTAAATGTTTTTGGCTAAGTCAAAGTGTTGGCTTTTAGTCTCAGAGACGGTTCTCAACCAGTACATGTTTACAAAGGTTTTTTAGACGTTCATTACTGGAAAAACGAGATCGTGACAGTGGGTGGTAATGAGAATTTGGCACTTTGAGTGAACGAAAATGTAACTAATTCTAGTCTAATTCTCATTTTATCAAGAGATTAAGGTAGGCTGAGGTGACTAGAACACCACAGAAAAAAAATTTAGACGATAACTCCAATACTTTTTGAGAAAACCTGCCGTGACACTGTGTTTGAGTGTTTTTTGAGAATCACCCAAATCTCACATCCTTATCAACAGAATGACGCCAATTCTGAGTACCTACAGTGTCCCAAAACCTTATTTTTACGTTTTGAAATTGAAGTGTCAACATTAGGATAAGTGTCAACATTTGGTGCTTTTAGGTACCCTAGGTATATTTTTGGCATTTGTAGCAATAATTATATATAAATAATACCTAGGGTACCTAAAAACCTAAAAATATACCTAGGGTACCTAAAAGCACCAAATGTTGACACTTATCTTAATGTTGACACTTCAATTTCAAAACGTAAAAATAAGGTTTTGGGACACTGTAGGTACTCAGAATTGGCGTCATTCTGTTGATAAGGATGTGAGATTTGAAGTAGGAATTCCATTTTTGAAGAACTTGTTTTTTATGCTGATTAACATTATTTAATCAAGTCCAATAAGTGCAAAATGTTCCAACAATCATTAAAACAATTATTGTTTTAATGATTGTTGGATTGATTGTTGGAAGCTTTTCAGGAAATCTTTAAAATGTTGTAGCAAATCCTCAAGGATCCTTGTTTGCTTGGGGTGGGGGAATGTTGGGTTTCGGGTGTGATTCTTCGGAGTTTTGTCGCAAATCGTTGCGGAAATTTGGGCATTCCAACTAATTTTCCAGGTTTTGTGCGAATTTATAGGTTTTAGTGCAATTCTTTGAATTTTTTAAGCAAATCTTCCCAGTTTTGTTGGGAACGTTGCCATTCAATTGGAGTTGCAAATCTTCTGTTTTGTTTTGCAAATTGCCGGTTTTTTTTGCCAAATTTACAATACACAAACAATCCTGCTTGCAGGTATTCGCCATCTGTACAGATCTTGTGTTCACCCTGTTCATCTGCCCAGCTATCGTCAAGCCTGAGCCCCACGGAATCACCGACATCCCCGTCGGCTCTGTTGCCAGCTTCAATCTGATTCAAGTTGCTCAAATTATTCAGATGCTTGCGCTGAGAAAGTACGAGTCCATCGATCCGAAACTGGAAGACCTGTACGCCCATTTTGATAAAGTGAGTGCTCGTCATATCTAAGGGACTGCCAGGCAAGTGAACGATTGTCCAAAAACCCATACAATTTTGACTTTCCCACAAAAATTAATATTTACTTTTCAGGACTGCGTTTCTTCAATAATTGAATTTATCGTTCAAGCAAACCTGCCGGCTGAATATGAAGCTGAAGATTCAGCTAAGGTCGGCCTGCTGACCATGTCATCTGCCCTTTTCACCGAATACGAACTCAACTCTTTGGTTCGTTCGTTTCGCAGCTCAGTGTTCCATCAAGCTTAGAAATTAAATTTCTGTTAGATTGACAATGTACCTACTCTCTCTGTTGGATTCTTCAGGTCAATTTTCTGCGTACCGTTTCCAAGGACTTGAGAAGTGGTGACGTAGAATTGCAGAAAGAATTGAACTCCCTATTGACCGAAATTCCTCTCCCAACTGCCAACGGACATGGAAAACTGTCGGTCACGTCTCCCGAAGCGCCTACAAAGAAGACCAACCTTCTCTCCAAAGGTGAATTTTTCACTTCTTGAAGGTTTTTATAGTCTTTTGGAAGTACCTAAGCTACAAATTGAATTCCATTTTACTCCCAGTTGGAAAGCACAGGAATCACAGCGCTGATCGAGGGCCGGCTCAAGACAAAGGATCTAATGATAAGGGCGACTATGATCCCATTGTGCTGATCATTCCGTTCGACATGAACTACGAGCCAACGGTTGGAATCGATTCAGAGCAAAAGGTGCGAGATTGGCTGCCCTTAAATGAAGTCGCCTTGAGGGGGACTCAGCAGTCGTTTTGAATCTAATCTAAAAAAAGTAGATTTGGTCAAAAAGAAGTTATGAGAATTGTCTGATTTGTTCAGATTTTTCTTATTGATTATGTGCATGAGTCGTTACATTATTACATCGTTATCAATTACTTTTATATCTCGCTAAAAAAAGAGACCTGAAATTGACAACAGTGGTTTGAAAGTTGAGATTTTAGGCTGAAGGAAAAGTCAAGCTTTTACGTTTTCCTGAAATCAAAGTATAGAAGAATACCTAAAGGAAATAGAATATAGAAATAGAATAATTACTCAAACGATTTCGTTCTATTCTGCCCATGCCCCCCCCCCCACTCTGTATGAATAGCCCGGATAAATGAAAATTGTTTTTGATGATTTTTATGATAATTTAAATTGGGTTTTGAATGCCCAACATCTCGGCTAAAGCATGCACTACTTGAAGCTTACTTAAATTAAAGATATCCAGTGTAATGAAAACTTTTGCTTTTTTGTAGATATTGGGCATTGAAAAAAATGAGATTGAAAACAATATGGACAAACTGAAGATAGAGAATTCGTCCAAGACTGATGGCCAAGAAAAACGTACTAGATTCTCACTCTCCCACGATGATGGATCAATTGGTAAAGTAATTGATTCATTCTATTTATGTGTATTCATTTGTATTTTTTGGTAAAAAGGACGTTTTTATGTTAACGAATTCCGGGGTTCACGTTCAGCCTGCTAGAAGATGCTTTGACACTGGTTTCAGAGATTTGTGTCAATTGATTATTTTTACTTCCATATTTACAGAGTAAATGGATGTATTTGAATCAAGAAACAAGTGTCTGTGTGTCCCTCTGTCCGTCTGTGGTCATTCACAAAAATGGCCGTAGCTCCCTCATTTCTCAACCTTTTCCCAAATTTCTTGAACTGAAATGTTGGTCTTGGACCTAACACCCTGTGTAATCGGAATTTGAATAATTCACAGTAATTCTAATATATATGCATTTTTAGTGTTTTCTATTTTATTTTTTTCCGGCCACAAAAATGAACCGATTTGAGCGTTCTTTGTTTTACCTTGCAGAATATGAGGATATTTTTTGTATTCCGATACCATGGCGTATTTTAAAATTTGCATAGTGAGGTATATGATATTTTTGACCTAAACACCCTTCAAAGCATTCGAAATATGATCAAATTGTGTCACACTTTTACGTTTCAAAATATGGAAGTATTGTGTGTTATCTACGCACAACTGATTTGTGTAATATTTTGGTAATGCCTTTGCTATCTTCTGTTCGTTGCACTGGCTAATTGAGCAGAACTCCATACTCGACTAGATATGGGGGTGTGAATGATTTTACTTCAGTTCCACTCACTAGTGGAGTTTTTGAGAGTAAAATCATTCTCTCCCCCATATCTACTCGGGAAATGCCTTCCTTATTGTGTGGCGTTAAAAATTCAGAATTACCTTCCAAATTTTCCCATTGACTTTTTGACTTGGAAAACCAGGGTTGGATAGCTGTTGTGATCTTGCAGGTAACACAAGCGACAATTTGGAAGTCGTGTCCGAAGCTCCGTCGAATCCTAGCGTAGCCTCATCTCTCGAGCTGGAAACGGAAGATCAGAATGACAATCTGAGCGACATGGTGTCTGCAAACGTGTCTGGCAGAGGGTCGCCGAATGTTTCAGGTACTGTAAATTGAAGAAAATCTGCACCCGTTTGAGAGAAAAAATGTTCACGGTGGACGGCCGGTTATTTTTTAATCGCAGATTCGGATTCTACACTCTATGAAACGTAAACCATGATTTCTCCAGGTAAACTTGAAAGATTCGTGGATGATTACCTACAATGGTTTATTATTGGTTTATTAATAACCAGAAAGGGTGGAAAAAGTTGTAAATAGTGTAAAAAATTATAAATAAAGGTATCAGAGGCAAAATTTTGAAATTAAAAAAAAAATTTTATGGCAAGCTTTCTTGCCATCTTATCGAAAGCATTTTTGAAGTCGGACCGAAATTGGCTGAGTGAGAGCAAAACATACATACCAAGTAAAAGAAAAAAAAAATCCCTGCGACAAGTCAACTTGATTAACCTCCATTTGAAGTCGGTTGGAAATTATTGTAGATTCAAACAACTTAAGAATAGTTGGAAATCTACAAGTTCTTTATTCCAGGTCGGGACACTCCGTCCTCTCAGATAATCGAAGAGGAAGAAATCGTATCGCCCTCCGTGCCCGGCAGGCAGCAACTATACTACAACCCGCCGACACCGTCGAAACGGCCTCAATCCCAGTCTAGATTCGATATCGACGACAAATTCGGGAAATTTGAAATCAAAACGCTCGTTGAAGGTTAGTGTTGTCACTTCACCTCATCCTTCTTCGCCTTCTGCACCGCTGGAAAGTTACCCGAATTCGTTTGCCTCAGGGGCTGGAGCTGACGAAACGTTTTCTTTGGTGAGCGACACTTGGAGCACAGACGTTTTGGCGAGCGACAGCGAACTGCTCGAGCAGCAGCCGTCGTCTCAGCAGGCAGCCGCTACTCTGAATCTCCTGTCTTCCAGCGTCCTCTTGGAACCTGCAGCTGGAACAACTCAAGTGAGTACATGCTCATAAGGTTCGTTTGATGAGGCCGGATTTTTTTATGAGCAGAAGAGTCCCGCTTACAGAGAGACCAAACACCGGGGCCCAAGGTAGCTCGCAGGCGCCAGTAGTGCTCTACGTTCAAGCTAGAGTAAGCTCAAAGCATCTAAGCTCTATGGTTTCCACGAGTTTTGTTTGTTATTGTTCGTTTTGTTCAGTTGTTTTGGGGTTTCCAGTTGAAAATTTTTAACGAATTGTTGACTCTTTTTGACAATTTTTGACACTATCCGTCAGAACCGCAATCATCTTCAGTCAAGTGTTTACCTAGAGTCATTAAGTATTCTTTTACATATGTTTCTATTTGCACTTGGTGACATACAAATCCAATAAATAGTTAGTATTTCAATTCCAACAGAGAAAAAGGTTTACTCAATTATTTGAAGGAAGGAAAAAGCTCGTTACCTTGCTTAGACCGAGAGCGATTTCCGACATATGGCGACCGTGTAACAGGACTCTGCACCATGAGTCAAATTGATCAAGAGAAAAAGGCTCGCCGCACAGCGTCGAGAGCATCGTTCACCAGGATTAAAAATCAAATTGTGATTGGCATTGAGAACGTCGCACCCAACCTTCGGGCGCTCGCCAAAGTCTTCGACGACAGTTTTGAAGAATTGAACAAACGAGACGGAGTCGTTCAGGAACTCATGAAAATGGACATGACAATCACAGAAGAGGACATGATCGAGGATCAAGAAAAATCGGACGAGTACAGTTTAATGTATTATGAAATCAAGTTCAAGGCTGCAGAAATTCTCGATAATGAATCGTACTCTGTCATGTAGTAGTCAACTGATCGGGATTAGGGTCAAACAAACCAGACGCATCTTTTGCCGAGCTTTCGATTAGCTATGTAATCATCCTCAGGGCCTACAAAAAAACAATAGTGCGATCAACACAGATGGCAACAACATGGGGCAATAGACATTAATAACTGCAGTACTTAACGATAACTTCGTTAAGTACTGCAGTTATTAATGTCTATTGCCCCATGTTGTTGCCATCTGTGTTGATCGCACTATTGTTTTTTTGTAGGCCCTGAGGATGATTACATAGCTAATCGAAAGCTCGGCAATAGAGGCGTCTGGTTTGTTTTACCCTAATCCCGATCAGTTGACTACTTCATCAATATGCGGGTCGATACTTCCATCTTCAATAAGACGTACTCTGTCAGTTTCGTCGGGGAAGAGCAAGAGAAGCTTGACCCTTTTGATATGCCTGTGAAAGAATACTTTGGAGATGAAGAGGATACAGCTACCTTTCGGATTCCATCGGCAGACTTTAGTAAGGCAACTGACGAACCTTTGGAAGGAAGGGGTACAGTAACTCCTTCCCACGAATTTTTTGTGACTTCAGTCAACTTTTGGCTGTGGGAAGAAGACACCGTGGAAATCCCGAACACACGGACCAAACCTTACAGGAACCCTATCGTTCACGATTTCAACCATCAGCTATTTCATGGAAAGGACTGCAACTACTCAAGGCTAGACAGCAGAGAGCGTCGAATGAAACCTCAAAAATTCGAACAGAGGGCAATCAGGGTACTGTATGGAAAACAAAACTAGACAGAAAGAACGAAAACCAAGACGTCGAGACAAAGGAAGATGGTCCACTCGTCTGAAGTTAGCTCTCAGCTTCCGGGTGTAGAGGAAGGAAAAAGGAGGAAGGAAGATTTGAAGGAAGGAAAAAGCTCGTTACCTTGCTTAGACCGAGAGCGATTTCCTACACTATCCTTGCGTTGCTGGGAGGAGAGGGGCTGGTCTTGGGGCTTTTAGGCTAATATCTTATCTGTTATCCTGTCAGCCTGTTTTAGGCTGGTTTAATGTCTATCGTATCTTTCCAAAGGCCTCATCTGTCCTTGAAGAAACCACGTCTGAAGCGTGGAGCACTGATGTGATGGTGTCCGATTCCGAGAAGATGACCGAAATCGACACAGATGATACAGCAAGCGTTGCCAGGTAAGTTTCGATTTATTCATCTGAACCCGCGGCCTAATCTGTTATGTATACTTACGGTAAATTTTCGAAATGTAGTCCCCAACTCGGACAAGAATAGAGCAAAAAAGTAATTTAAAGATAAACTTAATATACAGGGTGTTAATCTGAGGAACCTGCCTCAGACTAAGGATTCTTCAACTCCTGGTTCTAATTCCCAACACAAGTTGTTAAGTACTCCATCGCATTTTTTGCGTAAATAGAAGTATTGGAGTATCCAAGTAAATGGAATTCAATTTTGGGATCCAGAGTAAATGGAAGTATCGGAATCGTCCTAAAAGCGAGAATCGGAACGGAGCGTCAGAAAAAGCTTTTTCTTATACACATTTACTCAAAATCATGTCCTGAACAAGTGTCTGTGTGTCCGTCTGTGGTCATTTACAAAAATTGCCATTGCTCCCTCATTTCTCAACCTTTTTTCAAATTTCTTGAAAGTGAAATGTTTGTCTCTTCAAGACCTAACACCCTGTTTAATCGGAATTTGAATAACTCACAGTACTTCCGATATATTTGCATTTTTAGTGTTTTCTATTTTATTTTTTTCCAGCCATGAAAATTAACTGATTTGAGCGTTCTTGGTCTTGGTCATTAATCAAAATCAAATAGCTTTGGTTCAAAGATTTACGTATCAAAACATGGAAGGATTGCGAGTATTATTAGAATCACTGGTTTTAATAATATTGTTCTAACGAATTTTCCAGGTCAGACGAAACAGGGGGTCGAGCAGAAGGGGAAATAAGAAACAATAGCGAATCAACCGAACCAACGGACGATATCCCTGTCACCTCTCCAGGTGTGTAATCGTATGTTTTGGTTGAGAACTGTTCCTTGTTAATCAGTATTCATTTCACTTTACATCTTTTACATTGCAGCTCCGGCCGTCAGAGTGCCGCAGGCTCCTCAGGCAATACCGAACGGAGGTGCTGTGTGTCTTCAGGATAATTCTACTGTTCAACCTTCCAGAATGCATAATTCCCTTGGAGGGGCCATCCCAAAAAGTATCAGTTTCGATAAGACCGCCGAACGCGGTGACAAGGTAGGAAATAATGAAAGAATATAGGTAATAGCCCTACTTTTATTTCTGGGAAACTTGGCTAATGGATTGAGTAAAGGCTTTCTTTCCCTACATATCAAAGGTCTTTTTTGTAAGAAGCATGGGATTTCTGAACTCACCTGTACGGAATACGTTTGTTGAACTTAGTTCTACCAGAAACCAGTGGTGCGTAGATAACACACAATACTTCCATATTTTGAAACGTAAAATTGTGACTCAATTTGATCATATTTTGACTGCTTTTAAGGGTGTTTAGGCCAAAAATATCGAAAAATTCACTATTCAAATTTTAAAATTCGCCCAAAATGAAAAAATTTTGGTTTCCTGATGGCAGTAAACCGGCAAGGCCCTGCGTTGGGACGTCAGGGTAGAAATAGAAATGAAAGAGCTGGATTGTGTCACTCTTTTACTTTCTCCTACAGCTGTTTCGGCCGTTTGGCCTTCTTCATGGACCTGCAATAGGTACAACTACATCAGCATGGTGAAGCACAGAGACTGTTCGAATTTTCATGGCAATATATAGAAATAAATAACTAATATGTAACAATAATAACAATAGGGAACATACCTGTAGTCTATGCACTAAAATTTCATTTAACGACATGCACTCATTCAATAAAAATACAAAACTCAACCAGCCAACAATAAAAACAGTTTCAACTTTAAAAAAATATATAATCTGCTCAATAAAAACTTTGAAAACAAAAACAATAATTTGAAAACTAGACTGAGGAGATTTTTTCATTCACAGTTGAAACTACTTCAGGCTGGAAGCTGTACTAATTACCAACACAAGTGGTCTGGTCAGAGCGATAAGAATAATCTTGTGAGCTGTTGTTTTTTCCCCTTGGACTCAAATCACTCACTGGAAGACATTTAATTCAAACAACAAAACAGGTAGAAGAAAAAAATAATAATAATAATAATAAACTTAAAAAAAAAAATAAATAAAAATTAATAAAAAAAATAAAAAATAAAAAAAAAAATTAAAAAAAAATTAATAAATAAAAAATAAAAAAAATTAATTAAATAAGAAAAGATATGAACAAAAAATTAATTAAAAAAAAAAAAAAAAAAAAAAAAAAAAAAAACCAAACACCCTTAATGATTGTTGAGGTTTAGTAACAAATTATTGTAGCAATTATCTATTGCCGCAAACTCCTCCTGGATGTTGATCCGATTTTTCTCCTGCTTGATCAGTGCCGCCTCCAGAAGCATCAATTTCTTTCTAACCTTTTCGGTCCCGATGATGTCGAAGTCCTCAAAATCAAACTCGTGGTTGCTACTGGATGATAGCGTATGTCGACTTAAAGCTGTAGCCAGGAGGCCGTTCCTTACATCACTGCGGTGCTTCGAAAAGCGCTTTTTGGTCTTTTGGACGGTTGCCCCAATATACTTGGCATCACATCCCTTGCACCCGAGCCTGTAGACCACTGAGCTACGTTCGCTTGGAGGGGTAGACTCTTTAACGCTCGGGAGCATGTTGTGAATTTTGTTTTTACTCGTACTCGTTATCACAGTTCCCTCAGGGACCTTCGATTGCAAGATACTTGCAATTTTCGGTGTCAAGCCGGGAATATATGTCATGGTCTGAAAAGTCTTACTGGTAGCTCTCTCTGGCAGCTGGGAGTGAGGTGGTGTGGTCCTGTGAGGCTCATTTGGGGACGGCGTGTCATCCATATGTGGGTGAGTCTCCGAGTCGGGCCGCGGTGAGGGCGTCACTGCTGGGGGGATACTTGAGGGGCTCGTATCCGGCGTCATCTGAGTTCCTACTTTCCTGTCCATTGACCTGATCAAAGAATCAGGGTAGTGGTTTTTCAACAACAGCTTTCTTATTTTGTGGAAGTTGCTTCGATAAAACTTGGGCGATGATAGGCGGTACATTCTCGTGAACATATTATTCACTACATTTAGTTTGTGACCTTTTGGTGCAAATGACCTGAAACTGAGCAGGCGGTCGCTTACGATGGTTTTCCGGGACCAGTTAGTAGTGATGTTCTGACCCTCACGATGGACCATCACATCCAGGAAACGGAGGCAGCCGTTATTCTCTACCTCTAGTGTGAATTGGACTCTCTCATGGTACTTATTGGGCTCTTGCAGTAGGAGTTGGACATGTTCTCTCCTTACAATCCAGAAAGAGTCATCCACGTAAACGCACCTAAACAGTACCTCCAATTGCGGATTGTTACTCAGCGTATGATTGAGGAGATCGTTGACCACTATCTCCGCCAAAATCGGAGACAAGCAGTCTCCCATTGGAAGACCTGAGATCTGTCTGTAGAAGCTGCCATCAAACTGGAAATATGCGTTTTCCACGCAGAATTTCAAAATGTCCATGTAAACGTTTCTCGGGAGGTTCGTCCCCGTTTCAATGGTGGACCAGTTTTCCTCTATGATTGTCAAGGCTCTGTTCACTGGAATGTTTGTGAACATGGACTTAATATCGAAAGACACCATCGAGTAGTCGGGCGGAATGTGCACTTCCCGCACCTAATCGACAAATTCGAAGGAGTCTCTGACGGTAAAATTGTAGCGTGACGTGAGGATTTTTAGTGGCGTTATTAAGAACTTAGACATTTGGTATGTCGGAGATGAGAAAGTTGGGCATATAGGTCTAAAGCCATGATTTTTATGGTCTTTCACCACGCAGTAAAATTTTGGCGGGGTAGCAACATATGTTGTTAAACGCATCTTTGTACCCAAGTCTATAAGCTTACTATCATATAGGCGTTTAGCATGTTGGTTGATCTTACTTTCAATCGTAGATGTTGGATTTGTGCTGCCCTCCTTGTTCGTCTTGGCATAGGTAAGAGGGTCGTTTAATAGTGATTTGACGTTGGCGATATACAGATCTCGTGGATATAGGGCAACTTTCTTAGTCTTGTCGGTGTCCAGCACCACAATATCCGGATGAGCTCGAAAGAAGTCCCTCGTTACTTTAGTGGCATGGTGGAATCTTTTGATAAACGGTGATTTTTCGGAGTTCCGGGCGAACATTTTCCTGAAATGTGTAAATGTTCGCCCGGAACTCCGAAAAATCACCGTTTATCAAAAGATTCCACCATGCCACTAAAGTAACGAGGGACTTCTTTCGAGCTCATCCGGATATTGTGGTGCTGGACACCGACAAGACTAAGAAAGTTGCCCTATATCCACGAGATCTGTATATCGCCAACGTCAAATCACTATTAAACGACCCTCTTACCTATGCCAAGACGAACAAGGAGGGCAGCACAAATCCAACATCTACGATTGAAAGTAAGATCAACCAACATGCTAAACGCCTATATGATAGTAAGCTTATAGACTTGGGTACAAAGATGCGTTTAACAACATATGTTGCTACCCCGCCAAAATTTTACTGCGTGGTGAAAGACCATAAAAATCATGGCTTTAGACCTATATGCCCAACTTTCTCATCTCCGACATACCAAATGTCTAAGTTCTTAATAACGCCACTAAAAATCCTCACGTCACGCTACAATTTTACCGTCAGAGACTCCTTCGAATTTGTCGATAAGGTGCGGGAAGTGCACATTCCGCCCGACTACTCGATGGTGTCTTTCGATATTAAGTCCATGTTCACAAACATTCCAGTGAACAGAGCCTTGACAATCATAGAGGAAAACTGGTCCACCATTGAAACGGGGACGAACCTCCCGAGAAACGTTTACATGGACATTTTGAAATTCTGCGTGGAAAACGCATATTTCCAGTTTGATGGCAGCTTCTACAGACAGATCTCAGGTCTTCCAATGGGAGACTGCTTGTCTCCGATTTTGGCGGAGATAGTGGTCAACGATCTCCTCAATCATACGCTGAGTAACAATCCGCAATTGGAGGTACTGTTTAGGTGCGTTTACGTGGATGACTCTTTCTGGATTGTAAGGAGAGAACATGTCCAACTCCTACTGCAAGAGCTCAATAAGTACCATGAGAGAGTCCAATTCACACTAGAGGTAGAGAATAACGGCTGCCTCCGTTTCCTGGATGTGATGGTCCATCGTGAGGGTCAGAACATCACTACTAACTGGTCCCGGAAAACCATCGTAAGCGACCGCCTGCTCAGTTTCAGGTCATTTGCACCAAAAGGTCACAAACTAAATGTAGTGAATAATATGTTCACGAGAATGTACCGCCTATCATCGCCCAAGTTTTATCGAAGCAACTTCCACAAAATAAGAAAGCTGTTGTTGAAAAACCACTACCCTGATTCTTTGATCAGGTCAATGGACAGGAAAGTAGGAACTCAGATGACGCCGGATACGAGCCCCTCAAGTATCCCCCCAGCAGTGACGCCCTCACCGCGGCCCGACTCGGAGACTCACCCACATATGGATGACACGCCGTCCCCAAATGAGCCTCACAGGACCACACCACCTCACTCCCAGCTGCCAGAGAGAGCTACCAGTAAGACTTTTCAGACCATGACATATATTCCCGGCTTGACACCGAAAATTGCAAGTATCTTGCAATCGAAGGTCCCTGAGGGAACTGTGATAACGAGTACGAGTAAAAACAAAATTCACAACATGCTCCCGAGCGTTAAAGAGTCTACCCCTCCAAGCGAACGTAGCTCAGTGGTCTACAGGCTCGGGTGCAAGGGATGTGATGCCAAGTATATTGGGGCAACCGTCCAAAAGACCAAAAAGCGCTTTTCGAAGCACCGCAGTGATGTAAGGAACGGCCTCCTGGCTACAGCTTTAAGTCGACATACGCTATCATCCAGTAGCAACCACGAGTTTGATTTTGAGGACTTCGACATCATCGGGACCGAAAAGGTTAGAAAGAAATTGATGCTTCTGGAGGCGGCACTGATCAAGCAGGAGAAAAATCGGATCAACATCCAGGAGGAGTTTGCGGCAATAGATAATTGCTACAATAATTTGTTACTAAACCTCAACAATCATTAAGGGTGTTTGGTTTTTTTTTTTTTTTTTTTTTTTTTTAATTAATTTTTTTTTGAAATATTTTTTTTTTTAATTAATTTTTTTTATTTTTTATTTATTAATTTTTTTTTCTTTAATTTTTTTTTATTTTTTTTTTTATTTTTTTTTTTTTTTTTTTTTTAGTTTATTATTATTATTATTATTTTTTTCTTCTACCTGTTTTGTTGTTTGAATTAAATGTCTTCCAGTGAGTGATTTGAGTCCAAGGGGAAAAAACAACAGCTCACAAGATTATTCTTATCGCTCTGACCAGACCACTTGTGTTGGTAATTAGTACAGCTTCCAGCCTGAAGTAGTTTCAACTGTGAATGAAAAAATCTCCTCAGTCTAGTTTTCAAATTATTGTTTTTGTTTTCAAAGTTTTTATTGAGCAGATTATATATTTTTTTAAAGTTGAAACTGTTTTTATTGTTGGCTGGTTGAGTTTTGTATTTTTATTGAATGAGTGCATGTCGTTAAATGAAATTTTAGTGCATAGACTACAGGTATGTTCCCTATTGTTATTATTGTTACATATTAGTTATTTATTTCTATATATTGCCATGAAAATTCGAACAGTCTCTGTGCTTCACCATGCTGATGTAGTTGTACCTATTGCAGGTCCATGAAGAAGGCCAAACGGCCGAAACAGCTGTAGGAGAAAGTAAAAGAGTGACACAATCCAGCTCTTTCATTTCTATTTCTACCCTGACGTCCCAACGCAGGGCCTTGCCGGTTTACTGCCATCAGGAAACCAAAATCACGAAAAGAAACCGGCGGACACTAGTCCAATTCCATCATTCAATATCAAAATGAAAAAACGCTACATTTTCGGAATGTAAAAAATATCCACATATTCTGCAAGGTAAAACGAAGATTTTGAGACCAAGAACGCTCAAATCGGTTCATTTTTGCGGCCGGAAAAAAATAAAATGGAAAACACTAAAAATGCAAATATCTCGGAAGTACTGTGCGTTTTCCAAATTCCGATTAAACAGGGTGTTAGGTCTTGCCGAGACAAACATTTCAGTTCAAGAAATTTGAAAAAAGGTTGAGAAATGAGGGAGTTATGGCCATTTTTGTGAATGACCACAGACGGACACACAGACACACGGACACACAGACACTTGTTCAGGAAGTGATTCTGAGTAAATGTGTATAAGAAAAAGTTTTTTCTGAAGCTCCGTTCCGATTCTCGATTTTAGGACGATCACAATACTTCCATTTACTCTGTAAATATGGAAGTAAAAAGAGTATTGAACCAAAAATCTAGGCACAAGGGGCTCTTAGCATCATACTATATCAAATTGTTAAGAAATTGAAGTCGGATAAACTTTGCTCCTGATGGAAGAAGTTGAATTTGTTTGGATCTTTTCACGCCTGGTGCCAATCAGGGGCAAAAACTCGCAAAGATTTTCATTCAAGTTGTTTGTCATCAGAGGCCATGTGACACTTTCTGCTCTTTTTAATGTACCTACCTAGATTAATGGGTTTTTCATTTGTATGAATTTTTATCCTGTTGAACTTGATTTTGAAACCTGATTTTCTCTGGGACCAGGAGGGAAGGGAGGGGGCTTAGTTTCTGTTCATTCTTTTATAATAAATGACTGAGCACTTCCTGGCAAATTACGTTATTGTCGGCCCTGATGATGAAGTTTTAAAAAATAATAAATTATGTACCTATGTAATAATAATAAATAAATTTTTTGCTAGCTTGGCAAAGGAGACAGTGTTTTCTGCATGATCCTAAAACCGTTATCTGCTGAGCTTAAGATTTCCTATCATTACTGCAAACCATATAGGTATATGTAATGCTAGGTACCTTTTAGGTAAACCTTCGTATATGGGATGCTATCGTAAGTGAATTAGTTCCGACCCTCTCCTTGACGGCGACAGGGCATGGCCGAGATTACTTGCTATTGAGCGATGAAACAACTCCTGGAACAGTTTTCATCACAAACGACTGCCATTCCTGATGGTGGGAGGTAGGGATCTTGTAACGCTGTTGAATCTCAACTTTTGTGATATGTTCAAAACAGGAATCCCTTGACGATGATGGGAAGCTGAAGCGAGGGTTTTTCAGGAACCTGAAACTGCCCTTCAAGAACAGGAGAGTGAAGTCGTTTAGGGGTGAAGGGTAAGTTTCTCCAGCAACAGTTCACATTTTTGAAACATTCCCGATCTTTGTAAACTCTGCCAACTGAAGTAAGCAGCCGCTTGCTGAGGAGCAAGTCTGACGCAACGTGAATGAAAATTTGCGGTGGTGCCAGGAAGCTGGAGCCTTTCCATATTTTTCTCCCTGGATTCAGCTGAGAGATTTTACACGCTTTTTGATTATGAATGCTCCTATTATTGTACTTGAAAAACTTGTGCTCACTATATTGTTTATGACTCAATTTTATCAATTTGTACAGTATAATGAACAGTTACGACCACGGTATGAGTGTTAACGAAAGCGAGCTCATCCCGCAAGTCCGGCTGCGGCGAGGTGCTTCGGAAGACGGCCGTTCCATAAGGTCCGACACGTCAGATGACATCTTGGCGAAGTATAGGAGCAACCGAAGTGAATGCGATACGGCCGAAGACGTGAAGAAACCGAAAAACGACCAGATTCCCGATTCGTCAGGCGGTGGAACGAGCAGCGAAGCGTCGAGCGGCCCTAAACCGCTGAATGCTTTTGAAGACGCCAAAAAGAAGCTTCGCCTGGTCCTTTCATCTTCGGAAGGCCATCACTATCCTATCTGCCAGAAGGTGATAAACAGTCATAAGCTCCTCACAGTTTTATGAAACTATCATCTAGTAGCAAAAAAAAATATACAAACAGGATATGACAAACAATACAGGGCTCCTTCCTTTCGATTGAGCATTTGGATCAAGAAATTAGCTAAAAAAGGTTGAGAATTGAGGGAGATTAGTAAGCAACCTCTGACACTTTTTCAGGAAGCGATTCTGAGTAAACGTTTTCTCTGAAGCCTTTTTCGATTAAAAATTTCAGTACGATCACAATACTTCCATTATTACTTTTTATAAAAATTTGGAAGTAAAAAAAAAACTTGTTACTCTGTTTTCACTAACAGGAAAATTTTCATCTTCAAATATGCCTCCTTCTTCCCATCCTCCTCCTCTGTTAGCTCTTTGAATTGAGAGCAGCAAAAAATTTGAATCTTGATTCATTTATTTATAGAAAAAAGAGTGGACAAAACAAGAGGGTGAAATGGCGGCCTTTCTTCTTCTTCAGCTTGCAGAAGCGTTGAATCTCAACGATTCCATGTTAGTGATTCAGTTGCATGAGGCCATTCGATGCATCCGTATGCTGAGCGATGAGGAGTAAGTTTCAAGCAATTTTTACTTTTTAAGGCTAGGTAGCGCAAGCTATTGTCTATAGTACGCTCGCCAACAGTTTCACACTGCTCGTTTTTTAGGAAACTGATGAACTTGTACAGTCAAAACACCAGTTGTTATAGTTTTCTCCAGCACTTACACACATTCCAAACCGGTAGAGTCAATCTTGAACAAAGGAACAAACCTCAACCAGAACTTGTACCTGGAGATGGCCTTTAGCTCTATGACGGATTTCCGTTTTTCTTGAATCTCTGCTATAATATTGCAGTTGATTTTATGTATTAGGTACCTAGGCAAATAATGCTTTTGTTTGTTCCTGTTACAGTTGCCAAAAGTTGATTGAAGCGCTCAAGGAAGATTACAAGAAACGGAAGCCTTACATGTATTATTTGATCAATTGTCGACAATCCTTGCTCTGCACCCTATCGCATCTGCACAGGTAAATACTTAACAATATTAGTACTTGTTCAGTTAACGAAACCAGAAGGGCTCAGTACTTCTATGTTTCGGTGCGTGACATTTTGAAGCCATGTTACGATTCTTTATTTTTAATTTATGATTCGCGTTGAAATACACCTTCATCAGAAAAATCGCAATCCCTATAGAATAACTGTGCAAAAAAACATGTTCAGAACTTACATGCAGTTTCTGTTCATCCCCCATTCCAACAGCCATCGGATAGTGTGTGGCCGACTTTAAATGGTTTTGATCGCTGTTAAACTACCTGAAACTGATAAACTTTTCGGGTGAGTAACTACTGGCGCCAAACAAATTCAAGCCATGTCATTGTTGAAAAAATAGAATTGATAAAGCTAGAAGCTTTCATGTCTCTGGGCTAAGACTTTGTATTACCAAAGTTATGGTTTCATTATTTATGTCTTGTTTAGCTGAGGAGTTCAATTACTGAAAACGATTTTGCGAAAAGGTTGAAAATAGAGGAATATATGACAATTTATGTGGAGCATTGATCACAGAGGTTCTTTTCGATGAGGCCAGTGTAGGCGTCGGGTAACCAGGTTTGGCAGGCAACATCCCATCAACGTCACTTACGTAAGTGTCATTGCTGGGGTGTTGCTTACCAATACTGCCTAACCCATGCCTACACTGATGCACCTGGAGCAAATCGATTAATTTGATGTGAAATTGATCTTCTTGGAAGAACAATGGACCGCTCTCATACTTTATTTATTTATTTATTAAACATTTCCAACAAGATTTTTACTTTCAAATTTGATACAGATGCCACCGTGGTGAATTTTATCTGAAGCTTCCTAGGATATCGGATTGATAAATTTTGTCAATAAACCGGGCCTTACTAGTCTAAAATTGCTGTATAATTTTATTCATAGGTAATAATTTATATTCATAATTCAAATAATTATAATTCTTATAATTTTTCTTATGATTGTTATATCTTCATGTAATACCTAATTGAGGAGTTTTCCACCAAAAGGGCGTGTATCCACTTCCGGTTTTTCTTTTTTTAAAACAATCGAACTATTACTACGGGAAGGATACACGCCCGTTTGGGGAGAAATTGATTTTTAGCTTCTGTTTACAGTGAGATAATTATTGTTATTTTCAATAATTATATTCATAATTCAAAATGCTTTCATGTATTTATGGCAGATTGAAAGAGAGGGTCAAACGCGACAGGGCGCTAACGGTAGAGTTCCTCAGTTCCGTCTGCGTCCGACTTTTCCTTGACAAGTGGTCCGACCAAGTGACAAGTTTTACTACCGAGTTTACATCATTGTCACTTGTCGACGAAAAGAGCGATCTGTCCGACTGTTTTCTGGAACGACTATACAACGAAATGGCCCGCGATCCGGTTTGGTCTAGTGAGTATTTCTGATCAGCTCAAATTTTTCAGTGTATCCGCCAATGCTGAACACTGTTTATCGATACCTATTGAAGATACTGACCAGACGTTGGTGTGTGATTAAAACGCCTTTTTATTTTGATTACCGAATTTGTATCATTTTGGACAAGTTCTGTCTACTTTGGACCGTTTTGGGTCAGTTTGTACATTTTGGACCATCTGTGGAAAAGTTGTACCTTTTTGGACAGTATGGATTATTTTGTGCAGTTTGAACAATTTTGGATAATGGACATTATGGACAGTTTTAAGCAGTTTAGGACAAGGGCGCCTCTCAATAAGAGGATTTATGAGGACATACAGCTCTACCCTCACAACATTTTGTACCGGAATATTATCTGGCCAATCTCAGCAAACTAATCATCTAATTTATTAATTTTATTCTTTTTTTTTTTTTTTTTTTTTTGTCGCGTGAAAAGTTGGTCTTCCCTAGTTTTGATGCTCACGTTTTTTATTTAACTCTTATTTTGTCTCTCGGTTGATTTGTCACAGATGCCAGCGAAGATCAACTGATACAAGCGCGGAAGTCAGTTGAAAGATGCGTATTCAACATTATCTATCTGCCCGCCATGTATCCGAATGGGGACGGGGACATCTCTAGAGACTTGTAAGTTCTAAAATTCAGTGTGCCATTTTAATGTTCCTAATTGTGGAACAATGAAAAATAGTACATTGGAAAATCAAAAATATTCTAAAACGAAAATTTTCATAGTAAATTTCTCCCTCAATTTTTATATTTATCCTGATTTTAGTACCAATTTTGCTAAAACGATTTTCACTTCCATATTTAAAGAGTACCTACCCAAATGGAAATATTGTAATCGTCCTAAAATCGAGAATCGGAACTGAGCGTTAGAAAAAACTCTTACTGCTACACATTTACTCAGGATCACCTCTTGAGCAATTGTCTGTGTGTCCGACTGTGGTCATGCACAAACACATTTTTACTTCCATATTTACAGAGTAAATGGAAGTATTGTGATCGTCCTAAAATCGAGAATCGGAACGGAGCTTCAGAAAAAACTTTTTCTTATACACATTTACTCAGAATCACTTCCTGAACAAGTGTCTGTGTGTCCGTTAGTCCGTCTGTCCGTCTGTGGTCATTTACAAAAATGGCCATAACTCCCTCATTTCTTAACCTTTTTTCAAATTTCTTGAACTGAAATGTTTGTCTGGGCAAGACCTAACACCCTGTTTAATCGGAATTTGGATAACGCACAGTACTTCCGATATATTTGCATTTTTAGTGTTTTCTATTTTATTTTTTTTGCTGCCACAAAAATGAACCGATTTGAGCGTTCTTGGTCTTAAAATCTTTCTTTTACCTTGCAGAATATGTGGATATTTTTTATGTACCGAAAAACTGGCGTTTTTTTATTTTGGGCGAATTTTGAAATTTGAATAGTGAATTTTTTGATATTTTTGACCTATACACCCTCAAAACAAGTCAAAATATGATCAAATTGTGTCACAATTTTACGTTTCAAAATATGGAAGTATTGTGTGTTATCTACGCACCACTGGTTCCATTTGTATACAAATTTTGACTCCTATAATATGGTGATAATCCTCCCTTTTCCTACTATTTGAAATGTATTTTCTTTGATACCCAGAAAATTAATGTACCCATGTCACTAATCTACTTAGCAGCGTTTTTACTTCCATATTTACAGAGTAAATGGAAGTATTGTGATCGTCCTAAAATCGAGAATCGGAACGGAGCTTCAGAAAAAACTTTTTCTTATACACATTTACTCAGAATCACTTCCTGAACAAGTGTCTGTGTGTCCGTGTGTCCGTGTGTCCGTGTGTCCGTTAGTCCGTTAGTCCGTTAGTCCGTCTGTGGTCATTTACAAAAATGACCATAACTCCCTCAATTCTCAACCTTTTTTAAATTTTCTTGAACTGAAATGTGCGTCTCGGTAAGACCTAACACCCTGTTTAATCGGAATTCGGATTGCGCACAGTACTTCCGATGTATTTGCATTTTTATTGTTTTCTATTTTATTTTTTTCCAGCCACAAAAATGAACCGATTTGAGTGTTCTTGGTCTTAAAATCTTTGTTTTACCTTGCAGAATATGTGGGTATTTTTCAGATTCCAATAATGTATTGTATTTTTATTGTGGGCGAATTTTAAAATTTTAATAGTGAATTTTTTCACAATTTTGTCCTAAACACCCTTAAAAGCAGTCAAAATATGATCGAGTTGTGTCATAATTTTACGTTTCAAAATATGGAAGTATTGTGTGTTATCTACGCACCACTGGTTATAATCTGATAACCTGGCGTATTTTTATTTTAGGGAAGTTTTAGAATTTCCATAGTGAGTTTTTTGATATTTTTGGCCTAAACACCCTCAAAAGCAGTCCAACACATGATAAAATTGTGTCACACTTTTAAATTTCAACATATGGAAGCATTGTGTGTTATCCACGCACCGCAGCATCAATTGAAAAATTAACATTTCAGAGTTCTTCAGGAGCACATGTCCAAGCTTGCGAACGTTATAACTCCTGATCACAAAGATTTGAGGATTCCAGCGGTGAGTTCAGTATTTGAGAAACATTATACCTATGTACGTTTTTAAATTGAACAAAAAAAAATGGCTTGGTATTCAATTTCAATGGATAATCTTTCTTCACAGATGTTCCACAGCGAATGCCCTTGGCCGAGCGCGCAAGCGGAAATTTCCAAAATGGCCGCCTACCGCAGCCCAAGGGAGAAACTGCAAAGCGTTCTGAGGTGTATTTCAACAATCATGAATCTGCTGTCGCTCACATGTGTGCCTGCAGCTGACGATCTGGTTCCGGTACTCGTTTACGTGCTGATCATGGTAATTTTGCACTATTGTACTAGGAATTGAAATAAAATGGTGTTTGGTGTGGCCGAGCGGCCTGAGAGGATTACCCATTCTTGGACCACTGTGCAGGACTATGGGAGTTGAGTTGGTGAGATGAATTTTTGAGAGTTGGGTTTGAGAGATGAGTTTGTACCCTACAACCCTGGGCTTTGCTATTTCAAAACCTGCTGGCAGTCGAAAGGCATTTGCTGATAGAGTGATTTTTCTTTGTGGTTGTTGCTTACAGTGTGGGGTAGGTCGATACCTACTCAATACCGGTTAACATTTCTGGTGGGAAATTTAAAAATTTAAAACGATGCAAATTCCCCATTTATTTGCTCGGTTCCTATGTACTTAGGCCAATCCACCGTCGCTGATGAGCACCATTGAATACGTCACGAGTTTCATCGGCAACTGCCTCGAGGGCGAAGAGCAATACTACTGGACGCAATTCTGTTCAGCTGTAGAATTCATCAAAACGATGGATTACCACGTGGAATAGGTACAGAAATAATCTAATGTACATAATGATGTCATTAAGCTTTAACAAAGCTGATTAGAGGTCGGCTACTCAAAATGGAAGCATTTTTCTATTTGTAGCTTACAATTACCAGCACTTTGCACAAATGTATTACCTAGTAACATAATTTTGACGTCTGAAGATAGAAGATTATGGAGAATTTATTGCGCGGTCGTCCCTTCAGGCAATCCAACTATAGGAGAGTCCAATGATTTATTTCTACGTTGCATACCCAAAAGGAGGAAATCCGTCTGCAAATAACCATTAAATCTACAGAATTATTTTCTCACCGTTGATCGCCTGTTATGTTGGTTAACGTTATTTCTGTGTTATACGCCCGGGTTCAAAAATACAACAAAACGTTAAATATCCAAGGACCTGAAAAACATTTGGGGGAATTTTCCGTATAGCTTTATTTTACCTTTATGCCATATTGTACGTTAATTGAAAATTCTCCACCGCTTTCAGGAGGGTTTTGAGCAATGGGCGCAATAATTATGCTCTGTTTTGTCTTTAGATAACCGCTAGCTGTTCTGGAAACTAATAACTATTCATTTGTTATGGTTTTTATGCATCTTAGATATTCATCAATTGGTTTTTCATCTGATTGTTATTCTGTAAAACATACGCGTCGCTCAAATATCGCAGTAGCAACGTTGTTATTTGTGTTCAGGCTCCCTTTGTTGCGTTTATTATGTTTTTTATGCTTTTGGTGAATACGAAGCAGGTATGCTGTTGACGTATAACTTATACGGTATAAGTGTTTTCAGAAAAAGTATTTTTTTCAATTTCTGATCTTTGAACAGCAGTTGAGGTCCTTAGAAGTTGGTTTTGGTTTATAATTCGATAATAAGGGCCGTTCTATCAATTAATTTAAAGCTAGATTTTCCAAGGACGCTTGCACTTAGTACGCTTCATTTAGTTTCATTTAGGACACAAATTTCTTGTAAAATAGTTAATGCAAGCGACCTTAGATAAAATCTAGCTTTAAATGACTTGATAAAACGGCTCCAAGCACGCTCTTTTTATGTTAACTGCACGCAGTACACGTCTCAACCTAACTAACGCATAATAAAAGCTTGAACACAACTAAGACCAAACAAAAGTCTTACTCACTATAATCTCAGGAGCGCACGTACAAACGGTCCATTGGTGATCGGACCGTTTGGAACATGTAATCGCGCCAACCCTGTAGGCAGTTGATACGACTTATGTACCGCATAACCCCATGCAGATCGACTCGGTCATGATCCTATTCCGGCAATCGACTATTTCCATAATGATCATGAATTAATCATGCGACTGGTCTACCTTAACCAACTTTCTTGACTTTTCGAGCATTTAACCTTTACTTTACATTCCTTCATAATCTTAAGGGTGTATTTTTGAATTAAGTGTCGTAGAATTATGAAGAGGGTTTCCCTTTGGCACAATGTTGTGTTCTTGTCGATAAAACGGCGGTTCAGTTGCTTCAATTTTGCCTAACAAGAGAAATTCGTGTAGACTTGTAATGAATTAGCTTTACTGGCGCTTAATATAACGCAAATTATTATATTTTTAACCAATAATTGTAGCGGTCCAAAGTTTCTTAACTAAAGCGCGTACACGTAGGTTTATTTTATAGGAGGCCAGCTGATACGAAAAATGTTTTGACTGTGATAAGCCCTTAGGGGGAGTACGTTGATGATCAACACCACTGAACAAAGATGTGTCAAATGGTTCGTTTTTTATGTTAAACTTCCTACTTCACTATTTTTTCTCTTCAGTGTAGTTTGTGCAATTTCAGGGCGCTCTAAAATAACAATTTCAACGTATATCATTAGGATGGGACGAGAAATGTTGTCATATACGACAATATTCATGTTGCGAGCACCTTGAAATGTTACCTATAATGTTCAATTACGGATCTGTAGCTTAATGTAGTTGCCGTAACAAATTTTCCAATTAAATGATTACGATATCTAACTTTGTTTTGGAGGATGACGTAACAGCAAATTACTGCAATGTACAATTTACTCTTATTAAAGTTTGAAAATTATTAGTTAAACTACGAGACTCTCATTTTTAGTCAAACCATTATCCTTATCTTACGAATTGGCTTTATTCCTACCGATGGTGTATGAGGAATTTCCAGAAATTGGTTTCAAAATGTGAGTAGTGTGGTTTTTTGAAATTTTTCATCATTATAGCCTCCAAAGTTGTCCGGGCGTGTTCGCCTACACAAGACCCATCTCCCAGGATAGAAATGTTGGATTTACCCTCTTCTGTTGAAGAAGGGAAGGAAAGTTGTTCCGGGTTTTTACAAAAAATAAGTCAAGTACAAATTATAAACGGAAATTTAGCTTGGGAATAAATACATTTAAAATAACCGGCGCTTAGATAACACACAATACTTCCATATTTTTTTACAACATTTTACAACACAATACGTACATTTTTGGCAAAATTTGATTATGTTATGACTGCTTTTGAGGGTGTTTAGGTCAAAAATATAAAAAACTCACTATACAAATTTTAAAATTCGCCCAAAATGAAATACGCCGATTTATTGGAATATGAAAAATGTCCACATATTCTGCAAGGTAGGTAAAACAAAGATTTTAAGACCCAAAACGATCAAATCGATTCATTTTTGTGGACGGAAAAAAATAAAATAGAAAACAATAAAAATGCGAATATGTCGGAAGTAGGTACTGTGAGTTATTCAAATTCCGATCAAATAGGGTGTTAGGTCTTGCCGAGACAAACGATTCAGTTCAAGAAATTTGAAAAAAGGTTGAGAATTGAGGGAGCTATGGCCATTTTTGTAAATGAACACAGACGGACACACAGGCACTTGTTTGGGAAGTGTTTCTGAGTACCTAAATGTCTATAAGTAAACGTTTTTTCTGAAGTTCCGTTCCGATTTTCGATTTTAGGACGATTGCAATACTTACATTTACTCTGTAAATATGGAAGTAAAAAGTGTACTCCTTGGTTTTTGATTGATATGAGTTTTGGAACGACTGTTTGCCCTGGATGTCGTTCTTCGAAAATATGAAACTTATAGTAGGTACCGGGGTATCAATTATTGCGAGCTAAACTACTATGAAATACCTAGTATACATTATATCCTTCATGCATTGTGACTATCGCCCAACTGTAAATTTCACAGTCTTAACGGGGTCTAACATCCTGTTCGTTTCGCACCTTTTAACACTTACCTATTTGATCTTGAGATCTTGTTTACCTACCGGACGATAAACAGCCGATGACCTCGAAATCTAATGCAGATGTGAGGTGGTCTCACGAGACAGGGGTTTGGCCCAAGTGAGTCAGTCAGTACGAACGGCGATCCAGTGTCGGTATGAGTTGAGAATTGTGCCAACCAATGGATCTTGCGATTTTCTGACGATTATGATTGTCTCCGTGACATAGACTCGGTTAATACGTAAGTACTTTATTTACGATACTGTTAATGATTCATTTTTCGTTATTTCTTCTAGGCAAGTCTAGTTTATTCAGCCAACCCAAGATTATACAAAAAGAACGCTTTTCATCATAGCGAAAGAATGTCTGAACGCGGACGTTTCTTATTTAGACCAGAGTGAAGTTAGCAACGGTTCAGCAACGGTCAACTGCGTGTTTCTTTTCTAAATTTTCGGACTCTAGGGATGTCTAGGAACACATTAATGGCAATTTTAAAATTGTGCCACCAGTCATACAGTCCGTACAGCTCGTTGCTGCTAACTGTTCCTTCACGCATTCCTTAAACAGATGAAGTGACCTGGATGCTCGCTGCGCTCGCATCTCCAAGACAGAAAAACATCCCTCATCAGTCCAATTCGACATACTCATCAGTCAAACGCTAATCAAGCAAGATATTTTATAGCCTACCTACCTACTTATCCGAGAAGGTGTTGGATACACCAAGGTGTTTAATCCTAAGGCGTACAATGAGACTGGTGGCACAATTCTTGTACAGCCAGAAATGAGTTCCAAGTCGTCCCTAGAGACCAATTAGTAGGAAAAGAAACACGCAGTTGACCGTTGCTGAACCGTTGCTAACTTCACTAAGCTCTTATTTAGAGTACGAATTATTAGGTACGCTACAGGGAAATGGCCTCTAATCCGGAGTACCTGGCGGTTCCAACGGATGACGTGGAAATGGAGCAACTGTCCGTCGAAGTCGTCTCCAGATTGGACAGACAGCCATCCAGTGCGTCTGGCGGTTCAGCCGAGGCCGGCAAACGGGTCCGTCTGCTGAACGAACGGCGACGCGAACGTCTCAACACTGAACTGCTGAATGCAGTTAGTCAAAAAAATATCGACCTCGTTACCAGGCAAGTAGGGTACCTATTTTTTCGGATTTTTCATCTCAGAAAAGGTTGTCTAGTGTGTGGTCCTGAGAATCCAGTCGAAAAATTAATAAGGTACATTTTGAAAATTGGATCAATATCTAGTTTTACGGCTTAGCAAAGCCAGTTGGAATAAAATCTAGGTTTTCAGGTAGGCCAAGATGAGTTTGGCAATTTTAATAATTTACTTCTCTTGAGGATCTTTGGCCTGTTGGGATATTTTTATGTTCTTTGAAATCCTTACAAACTTGGCCTCAAGTGGGGTTCGTTTTGAATAGGTGAACCCTTATCAGAAATAATAATTATGAATGACAATTCTTTCAATGGCTTGCCGTCGGTCCCATAAAAAATGTAAGTAGCATTAAAAACCTAATTAGGTAGCTGGTAGGCAGTAACCTTTCAGCCTTGAACAAAAACATCGAAATTTCAATTAATTTACCGATCGCCTGTTTAATATATTTTCAGTGGCAACCCCACCTTGTTCTAACACCACTATGTATAATAGTGTACCATGTATTATTTTCGTCGGCCTAGCGGCGGCCGCTGATTAGCTGGTCCATCTTTTGTCCGGTACTTGAATTATGAGAATTATCTCATTGTTTGTGTCCCATTGTGTGTCCTTATTCCCTCGTTTAATATACGAGTAAATGGATATCGCTTCGCCAATTTTGAATTACTTAAAGAGCAGCTATAATACTCCAACGTCTCAAAGACCGATTAGGAGTCTTATGCTTATCTCTATCACATGATGATATCAATCGATTCAAATACCGCGTTATTTACAACGCCTAATGTTCAGATCGTTACTCACGCCGAAGTTATGAGGCACAACTCCCAATTACCTACCCATTATCCTAAATTCAAATTCCAAGAAGCTCCAAAAGCCGTGCTAACGTGCCACACCAAAATTACATGGAAAAACGGAATTTTGAATCATGTAATGTCGGCTATTTGGGTAGGTATATAATCGCAAGGTAGGTCTAGCGTGCCCTTGGAGGGCAGTCCTGTAGATCATTAATGTTCCAAATTAATACCAACAAATTAGTTTCTGGAGTAGGTATGTACTAGCACTGAGAACTCTTCCCACTTTCCTGGGAGAACTCTTCCTTCGAAGGAAAACGCAACTTAAGCAAATAGGCTAAGAAAATTATTTTTCGACCAATTGCCTTAGCCCTAAAGTATCCTTAAAACCAAGAGCGCAGTTACTCCTTTTGGTAAGGAGTCGATGCCTCTTTGAACTTAGCTAGCCTAGCAATGACTTGGGGCCGTATTCACAACACTTCCTAGGTATAAGGAGCCGCTCGATGCGCCAGCACTTCCTTTGCACATTTCATTGGTCAATTTTAAAAAAAAAAAAACATTTCGTTTCGGTAAAACTCGCATGGTATGGAGACGATCGCAGCAACCACGATTTTCGAGGTTCCAATTTTAAGGTAGCAAGTGAGCAGCCTTGAAATTGTGACCTCGAAAATCGAGGTTGCGATTGACAGTACCTACCTAGGTTACTGTGCTTGTCTCCATACCGTGCGAGTTTTATGGAAACGGAATGTTTGTTTTTTCGAAATTGACCAATAAAATTTGCAAAGGAAGTGCTGGCGCATCGAGCGGCCCTTATGCCTAGGAAGTGTTGTGAATACGGGCGTTGATTTGCAGACTTGCAGTTGAAGGTGCATCATGTCGTGCAACGTGCAGAAACAGCGGAATGACTGCTCTGCATTTGGCAGCTGCCGTGGGCGACTCGACAATCGCTCGGCACCTGATTCTCAACGGAGCCAACCTGAAAGTCAAGGACCGCAATGGATACGAGCCTGTTCACATGGCTGTTTGGAATCGGCATCTCGCGGTCGTGAACACGTTCGCATCTCATGACATTAGTGTGATCCAAAGTGCAGTTTGTAGAGAAGAGTATGCTGAGTATCCAGAAATTCTCGATTCCTGGAACCACTGCCACAAACAAATGCAGAATCCGGTAACGATCAACTTTGTAACAACTTACATACTTACTCCACCCATTCCTTCTGGTTACCATGGAAATGTCACCGAACCACTCGTATTTACTCATTTCTGATGGTTTCACAGATACCGGTCGAACTAGAAGATGGCGTGACTCCATTGCACATTGCTGCCATGAGGGGTTATTACGATTTGGTGAAATTTTTCCTCGAGCAAGGAGCTCAAGTGGATGCGGCAACTGAAAAAGGAGTGACTCCATTGGACGTGACAGGCTTGCACTTGCAGTGCAATGATGATCTTAAAGAAAAACCGCAGCCGAGAGTCGACTTGTTGAAAGTGTCGGTTTTCAGTAAAACAGAAGCGATGGAAGTGAATCCTCTGATGAAAATTTACAGCCAGCTGATGGCTAATGGAGCGACGATGCCCAGAGGAAAACCGAAACGGTCGCCCGAACTTCGTATGCGTGGACATACAAAACGCTATACCACACCTCTGCATACCGCAGTCATGAAAGGCGATTGCAACGTGATTAGGTTGGTCGCTTGGAGTAAACTTTTTTTTTCTGAAATTGAAAAGAGCAGCTGATGAATGAGCGCTTGAACAGTTCCATTATCCTTTATATTGTCGTTCGGCATCCAACAGTAAATTACTCAATTGTTGGGAAAAACGAGTTATTGGTATCACTATAAAATTTTTATTATCAGGTACTTGTTGGACAAAGGTGCTTGCCTAATGGCCTGGAATTCCTTGGAAGAGACAGCCCTTCATTTGGCCGTTAGAGAAAATTTGATCGACCCTTTGAAGGAAATGTTATCCTGGAATTCGGACAATGTTTATGGCAACCAAGCAGTTACGAAAGTAAAATTACTCTCGAATAAAAAGTCGTACCCATGAAGAAGGCAGCTTAGAAGAGTTCCAAAAATTGAACTTGTGGATTTTCCTAAACCCGCAGACCACATCACTACCAAACAGCACACCAGGTCAAACACCTCTACTCAACAGACTAAACACCACAAAACCAAAACACCACTGTAATCATAAAAGACCTCACTGAACCTAACACCATTAAAATCAGAAAACCTCCTAAACTTCCTAATGATGCGATAAATCAATTGAGTAGATCTGTCAAAGTGGAAAGCGAACGTCTACCTATATTTTATAAAGGGGAGATTTTGCGGATTATTTACCATGTGTAGTGGCTGCTGCCCAACCCAGGTAGGATCACTACATGAATAATCATCCCCAGAAGTCTCCCCTGTATAAAATATAACATACATAATAGAAAATATCACAACAAAAGACTAAAACCACTGAACAGAACACCACAGAAATGAACAAACATCATAAAAAACTATTTAAAAAAATGGAATTGGTAGTTTTTCAGATCCCAAGAATTAGAGTTTATCTTTGGGTATCGGTTACCTTTTGTGCGCTAAGGTATAAATACGATAAATTACAGATATTTCTTGATAGGTTGACGTCCGTGACGGTGAAGGTATGACACCTTTGCTCCTTGCTGCCCACCTACAATGGTCAGACGGAGTGGCTCTCCTTCTTGAAGAGGGTGCAGACGTTTCTTTGACTTCAAATAAGAATGAGACCGTGCTGCACTTCGCTGCCAGAGCTGGCAACTCGGAGATGCTTAAAGAATTTCTTTGTGCTCGTTACTCTTCTAAGGTGTTTAGTACAATCGTATTGAAAGGTATGCTGTCACTCCTGTAAATTTTGAAGCATTCTGGAAAATTCATGGCTTTATTTTGCAGGTGATTGAACGGAGAGACGATCTCAAGTACACGCCGGTTTGCTGCGCTGTCGAAAGCAATAGTTTAGAGTGTTTGCGAATCCTGAAATCGCACGATGCAAATATGGCTGTTGTTCTTCCTGGCAACGTCACTATGCTGCACGTTGCTACAGAAATCAACTCCCCGGACGTTCTGGAGTTTCTGCTGAAAGATGAAGCCGTCAAACAAGAAAATCTGGTCGGTAAGGTGTGCAGATTGGAGAAAGGAGGGGTTGCCCCTATCCACATCGCAGCTCTTAATGGCTTCAGCAACTGCGTGGCAAAGCTTATCGAAGGCGGCTGCGACGTCAATGTTAGGACGATGGCAGAATCACATAGGAGCAGTACTGCCATCCATCTAGCTGCTGAGCGAGGCCACCTGGAAGTTTTGGAACTGATCTTGCTCAGAGACGGCAATTCGCATATGGTCAGGAACGACGACTTGTGGACGCCGTTGCACGTCGCGGCTGCCAGCGGCCACTCGAAATGCGCTCGTACGCTGCTCTGGTGTGGCGCTGATCTCGGATGCGCCATCAGAGACGAGTCAGGACGAAGGACTGCCGTCGATTTGATAATGCTGTGCATTCCACAACCTGTGGAGTTTTTGGAGGAAATATTGGACTCTTATGTGACATTAGAGGGTTCCTCGTCCATGAACGATGAAAATTGTCGAATAATCGTCAAATACGACATTTTGGTGCCTGACGACCGGAGGCAGCGCCAGCTCAAAGTGATGAACGCCATCTTGAACTGCGGGAAAATCGATACGATTCAAAAACTTCTCCTGCACCCGCTGATAGAGACGTTTCTCTACCTGAAATGGAAGAAGCTTAGTGCGTTTTTCATCATGATTATGTTCTTATACGTTGTACTCACCATATCGTTAACAGTTTACGCTCATCTTATGTACGTTGAAAAATATTCGAGCCCGACCGCTCTGCTCTGCGCCAATATTGCTAGCGTGCTCCTCATCAGCTTTGACATAATCGTACTGTTTCTGGTAATTTCATCAGTAATGCGTAAAATTGAGTTGCACCAACCTGCCAGGAATGGCACTGATGCCCAACGCAATTGTTTCTTCTTGCTCAGGAAATCATGAACCTGATTCAACTGCACCGGCACTACATCAGAGACATAGAGTCCTTAGTAAAATGGGGTATGATCATACTGTCATTTATCGTTGGACTGGCGGATCCCACGTTCAACTGGATGAAATATGTCGCTGCCACAGCAGTCCTCCTCGCTTGGATTGAGATTCTCTTCTTGCTGGCCAGATGTCCGGCCTGGGGTTACTACGTCCTTATGTTTTCACGCGTTGCCGTCAACGTCCTCAAAGTAAATTTTGATCGAAATAATTTATGAACCTAATCAAACCGCCTCGAATGAAGAAATGCTCATGATTTTTTGAAACGCCCAAATTCAAATTTTTTAGGTACTGGCAACGTTTTCTTTGCTATTTGTCGGCTTCAGTTTCTCGTTTTTGATTCTCTTCGAAGCGACGGAGCCGTTCAGGAACTTTTTTGAAGCGACAGTCAAAGTTCTTGTTATGATGTTGGAGTTTGACTATCAGAATATGTTCGAAGATGTCAAGGACGTACCCGCTCTTTCTATCACCGGGAGGATAATTTTCATTTCGTACGTCGTCCTGGTTTCCATAGTAATGATGAACCTTATGCTTGGCCTGGCAGTCAGTGACATATCGATTCTAGAGGCCCAAGGTGAGATATTTTAGTATGAAATTCGGGGCTGTATTTTTATTTTGGCACATTTGGCCACTCGGTCTTCCTGAGAACACTCGAATAACAAAGTTCTGTCATTATTGTTTGCTCCAGGGAAAACTCAGCGACTCGTCAAGCAAACTCAATTCCTCAGCCTGCTGGAGACTATAGTTTACAATAAGACGCTCAAGAAACTCTTGCCTCCAAAAATTTACGAGGCTTTTGAGGATAAGCGATCCGTTGAAGACAAAGTTGTTGTAAGGCCAGCCAAACCGATCGAATCGATCGGCCACAGTCTTCCTAGGAGTTTGAGAGAGTCCATCATTGACTTGGTATGGTATTGAACCATTTTTGATGATCCACAATTTCAAGTCGATCCAAAAAAACTTGAAACACTTCACTCGCGCTTTTCAGATTTGGAGCAAAACACAAACCAACGACGTTGAAGTCACGATTAACTTACATGACATTAACCAAAAGATTGAAGATCTTGCAGATCGAGTGAAAAACCGATCCTCATCATCGTCGAAAACGTCGGTTGAAATCGCCAATAATTTGGACGCGTTCAAATCCATGCTAAATGACATTTTACTAGAGCAAAAGGCCATGCGGGAAGCATTGAAAAACCTCGGAGTCCACCAATCTGCCCGATTTCCTGCTGTACATTACGAATCTGACTCTATTCACTTAACCCAAAGAATATGACAAGTTATTTTAAAGCATTTTTGCGTTTTCATTTTGGTAGGTACCTAGTCCGCAATGCCTTGCGTGGGCCATAAGGTGTGTTATTGGAATTCGCACCAAACGATGCTTATGTGTTAGGTATGGCCCATACGGTATTCCAATTACTTACCTACTTACAACCACAAAGAACAAGTATTGGCGAAGAAATAGCAGATTACACCATGAAACATGATCAAACTTGAATTCAATGTTATGCATGGCGGGCATGAGTTGATAAAAGATAGTCTCATGATTGGCGTGTGGCTGGTGTGTAGGCCTATGTGGAATCTAAATAAATTCTTGGGGGTAGGTATGCACCTACCCTTCATTCTTAAACGCAAGAAGCTTTGAAGAAGAGCAAAGCTTTTTTGTGATGAATCGTCGGCCGTGGAATATTCTTCTTTTGAAAATAGTCGGGATTCGGCCAATTGAATTAATCTTCCACTCCTCAGTCCATTTATTAAGTACAGTAATTATAAAGTAGTTATTAAGTTAAGTAATTATTAGTAAGACTTAATAAATGGACTGAGGAGTGGAAGATTAATTCAATTGGCCGAATCCCGACTATTTTCAAAAGAAGAGCAAAGCTTGCAAGAAGAGCTTTGAAGAAGCTGTAACACAGGGTCCATGTTCCTTGGGGGCCTTCGATCAGTTTGCGCGTTCACCCAGGGCCCTGGGTAGCTTCTCTGACTCGCTGCTCTGGGTTGTGGGTTCGAATCCCACTGGTGGCATGGGAAGTTTGGCCCATATCTTTATGATTCATGCCCCAGACCAGAGACCGGAGTTTTAGAAAATTTCGGCTCAACGTTGGACAAACTCACTTGTGATGCCCTCTGGGTAACACAATTACCTACACACTCTTTGATCCTTTTAACTTCCTCTTTGATCCATACTTACGGAGTTGAAGGAAGTGTTGTAATCATCTTTAAATCGAAAATTGGATCGGAGCTTCAGTACTAACTAAAATTACGATTTTGCTTTGCTTTGCGTCAAGACCCCAACCGGGCCTGACATGACGAAGGCGCTTTTAAAATAATATTTTAATAATAATAATATAATTATATATAATATTATATATAATAATATAATTATATTTAATAATATAATATTATTATACTCAAAGGATGTCCGTGAAAGACGCAATGCTATACACCCTCTGAAACTACGTTTACGATGTGGGTCACAAAATTTCGGTCACATTTGAGGTTTCATTTTTTGGGAGGAAAAAATGTGAAAACCAGTGGTGCGTAGATAACACACAATACTTCCATATTTTGAAACGTAAAATTGTGACACAATTTGATCTTATTTTGACTGCTTTTAAGGGTGTTTAGGCCAAAAATATCGAAAAATTCACTATTAAAATTTTAAAATTCGCCCAAAATGAAAAATGCCACATTTTTGGAATGTAAAAAATATCCACATATTCTGCAAGGTAAAACAAAGATTTTAAGACCAAGAACGCTCAAATCGGTTGATTTTTGTGGCCGAAAAAAAATAAAATAGAAAACACTAGAAATGCAAATATATCGGAAGTACTGTGCGTTATCCAAATTCCGATTAAACAGGGTGTTAGGTCTTGCCGAGACAAACATTTCAGTTCAAGAAATTTGAAAAAAGGTTGAGAAATGAGGGAGTTATGGCCATTTTTGTAAAAGACCACAGACGGACAGACGGACAGACGGACACACGGACAGACGGACAGACGGACAGACGGACAGACGGACACACAGACACTTGTTCAGGAAGTGATTCTGAGTAAATGTGTATAAGAAAAAGTTTTTTCTGAAGCTCCGTTCCGATTCTCGATTTTAGGACGATCACAATACTTCCATTTACTCTGTAAATATGGAAGTAAAAACGGATTTTTTTTAGTTTTTAGCAATATTTACAGGTTGAATAAGCATTTTCCTCAATGAACACGCATAACCACTACCGTAACCATAGTTATGCAATTAAAAAAAAATTCTATTTAGTAGGGAGTGAGGTTGAAGGGTAGGGAGTGAGAAATGATTATTTTAATTGGAATGTGGTATTGTAAACGGGAGAACACCTAGAAGAATTAAATTCTTACGCAAATTTTGCGTGTTTTGTGCACTTGAGTGTACATGAGTGTACGAAAATACGATAATTTCTACCACCCTCAAATTTCCGTACTCCACGAGAGCTGGGAGGTGGGTGCTCAGTAGCTTCTTCCGCTTCAGCTTACTTATCAGTTTTGGCTAATTGCCCGTGGGCGTTTGATCCTGGGGCGTTTGATGCTGGGGGAAATGACAGTGGGGCGAATGACACAGTATTTATTTTCAATATAATATTTACCATAATATTTTGAAAAAATAAATTAAAATAAGAAAAATATTGGGGGAAATGATCGCGGGTCAAATGACGGTGGGGCGTTTGCACTTGGGACGAATGATCTCGGGTCAAATGACGCTGGGGCGAATGACAGTGGGGCGAATGAACTCGGGTCAAATGACGATGGGGCGAATGATAGTAACCCAAAATCGGCGCCTTGCGCCATGGCAGCCCAGTTTCCTCCACCTCCACCACTCGGGCCCTCCCGAGGAGCTTGTGACAGGGGCTGGAAATGCTCTCGAGCAGAGATTACAGATATAATATATCATAATATGATATATTATATCTAATATATTATATTATATGCTAATATATTATATTATAATATTATTTATTATCTAATATATTATATTATATGCTCTCGAGCCTCAACCCGTGCATTGACTGTCGTTTTGATTCTTGACAGCCGGTCAGGGCAGAGAAAAGAGAAGAGAAGAAGAAGACAGCCGGTCGGACCTCCGAGTCTGGGTTTATCAGCTGATGACAGGTTAAGGTTGGTGTTATCAGATTCTGTTGGAGAGTGCACCGCTGCGTGCAGTAAAATAAAATTTTACTGTCGAATAATTGTCGGATGGCGATTCGGCAAGCTCAGTTTGGTATGAGAGGGACCTAGCAATAATTGCTTTTTTTTTTAGAAATTATTTCTAGATAGGTAGGTAAGGCAAAACGGTCTAATTTGGCAGCTGTCAGATTAGCGTACCTACAGCAGTACCTAGTGTTATAAGGTCTTGCTTATTTATTTTTAAATCCGGTGTGGCCCGAGTAATCACAAGCGTAATCACAAGCGATGGAAGGAGAAAACGGCAGGAGCAAGAGACAAAAAATTGTAAGTTTCTTCTCAACATTATAATTCTTACTTACTACTGCCTACATTATTGAACTCGTACTTATATAACTAAGTAGCACACAAAATCCAAAATTAAATATCGCTGTCGCGTAATACAATAGGGCTGTAATATAGGGCTGTCGCGTAATATAATTAAGTCTAAATTCTCACAAGCGGTCAGACGGACACCCAGATCTTTCTTGTATCTACCTACTTGTTGTGTTGGAATTAATTTTGAGTAAAAGTGTTGGCAAAAGTGAAAGTTTTTTCTGAAGCTCCATTCCGATTTTACATTTTGGGAGATTACATTAATAAAAAATCTTTATGACAGGTCAACATTAGTAGGTAACCGTTTCTTATCCCTCACGCGTTCTTCGCTTCGCTCCGTAATTCGCTCCTAACGTACGCTAAAGTATCATAATATGATTATAAAATGAGGATGTTAATTCCAAAAGGTACTAAATCCATTCTAAACCAGCAATTGTAAAATTGTTGGGGAAATTTTGGAAATTATGAACTGCAAAGTATCATTTTTACAGCAATCTGAAAATCGGAATTTTTGGATATAGGTAGTACTTTTTGAAATTAACATGCTGGAATATAGTACTTTTAGAAATGAAAACTGGTTTATAGTACTTTTTAAATTAACATGAAGGGATATGGTACTTTTTAGAACGAAAAAAATTCAAAGAGACCTGTTGCTGAAAAATCAATTTATTCATAATAGCAACTCTGATATAGTACTTTTTGGTTTGAAACGACCATCGCGAAGACTGTCTCATACTGGATAAAGTACTTTTTGAAATGAACAGGATGTAGCAGCCCCAAGGGACTGGAAATAGAACATTTTGAAATGAAAATAAGATTTCACTTCCCATTTTGATGAGGATAGAGTGGTTTTATCTCGGAAATGGGTTTATTTTTGAGTAAAACTCGCCCCCAAAACCCCCAGGAAAGTCTCATCTCGATTTCGAAAAAAATGGCGTTTAGTACCTTTTGGAATTAACATCCTCAAATATTATTTTATTTTCGAGAAATTTCCAATGCACGAGAGTGATTTCCAACGGTTTGACAGTTATTTTTTCATCGAGGACCATGAGTCCATGTTTTTACTTCCATATTTACACAGTAAATGGAAGTATTGGAATCGTCCTATAATCAAGAATCGGAACGGAGCTTCAGAAAAAACTTTTTCTTGTACACATTTACTCAGAGTCACTTCATGAACAAGTGTCTGTGTGTCCTCTGTCCGTTAGTCCGTCTGTGGTCATTTACAACCAGTGGTGCGTAGATAACACACAATCCTTCATATTTTGGAACGTAAAATTTTGACACAATTTGATCATATTTTGACTGCTTTTAAAAGTGTTTAGGTCAAAAATATCAAAAAATTCACTATTTAAATTTCAAAATTTGCTCCAAATAAAAAAACGCCAGTTTTTCGGAACATAAAAAATATCCACATATTCTGCAAGGTAAAACAAAGATTTTAAGAACAAGAACGCTCAAATTGGTTCATTTTTGTGACCGGAAAAAAATGAAATAGAAAACACTAACCAGTGGTGCGTAGATAACACACAATACTTCCATATTTTGAAACGTAAAATTGAGACACAATTCGATCATATGCTCTTCTATCATGCTTTTAAGGGTGTTTAGGTCAAAAAAATCACTATTCAAATTTTAAAATTTGCCCAAAATAAAAATACAATACATTATTGGAATATTAAAAACATCCAAATATTCTGCAAGGTAAAACAACGATTTTAAGACCAAGAACGCTCAAATCGGTTCATGTTTGAGGCCGGAAAAAAATAAGATAGAAAACACTAAAAATGCAAATATATCGGAAGTACTGTGCGTTATCCAAATTCCAATTAAACAGGGTGTTAGGTCTTACCGAGACAAACATTTCAGTTCAAGAAAATTGAAAAAAGGTTGAGAAATGAGGGAGTTATGGCTATTTTTGTAAATGACCACAGACGGACACACGGACACACAGACACTTGTTCAGGAAGTGATTCTGAGTAAATGTGTATAAGAAAAAGTTTTTTCTGAAGCTCCGTTCCGATTCTCGATTTTAGGACGATCACAATGCTTCCATTTACTCTGTAAATATGGAAGTAAAAATTCGGTTTTTTGTCTCATTGTGCCCCAACCCTGGGGTACAATGAGACACCCTCGGGGCACAATGAGACAAGTGGGTAAATCTACAAAAAAAAATTGTAAAAACAGGAATAAATGGTCATTTCATGTTGTTCTACGTTTTTTGTTGATAAATGTTCAATTCCTCACAAAAATTTTCTTAACAAAGTAATATTTTCTTAAATTCTTAGTTCAGCCTTCCTAAGTTAAGGAAATCAGTTCTTATTTCTCAAGAAATGACTTCGCAAACAATTCAATCTAAAATAAAAATTTTAAAAATAAAACCCCTGGGGCACACAAGACGGTGTCTGATTGTTGCCGCCTCATTGTGCCCCGAGAGCACTAGTTCTGGACATATTGGATTTGCGTTTGAACCAGCTGGTCTAGAGATATGATTTTTACAGAAAAACCAGTGGTGCGTAGATAACACACAATACTTCCATATTTTGAAACGTAAAATTGTGACACAATTTGATCATATTTTGACTGCTTTTGAAAGTGTTTAGGTCAAAAATATCAAAAAATTCAGTATTAAAATTTTAAAATTCGCCCAAAATGGAAAAACGCCACATTTTTAGAATGTAAAAAAATCCACATATTCTGCAAGGTAAAACAAAGATTTTAAGACCAAGAACGCTCAAATCGGTTCATTTTTGAGGCCGGAAAAAAATAAAATAGAAAACACTAAAAATGCAAATATATCGGAAGTACTGTGCGTTATCCAAACTCCGATTCAACAGGGTGTTAGGTCTTGCCGAGACAAACATTTCACTTCAAGAAATTTGTAAAAAGGTTGAGAAATGAGGGAGTTACGGTCATTTTTGTAAATGACCACAGACGGATACACGGACATACGGACACACAGACACTTGTTCAGGAAGTGATTCTGAGTAAATGTGTATAAGAAAAAGTTTTTTCTGAAGCTCCGTTCCGATTCTCGATTTTAGGACGATCACAATACTTCCATTTACTCTGTAAATATGGAAGTAAAAATGACCACAACTCCCTCAATTCTCAACCTTTTTTCAAATTTCTTGAACTGAATGGTTTGTCTCGGCAAGACCTAACACCCTGTTTAATCGAAATTCGGATAACGCACAGTACTTCCGATATATTTGCATTTTTAGTGTTTTCATTTTTATTTTTTTCCGGCCACAAAAATGAACCGATTTGAGCGGTCTTGGTCATAAAATCTTTGTATTATCTTGCAGAATATGTAGATATTTTTTATATTCCGAAAATGTATCGTTTTTCCATTTTGGGCGAATTTTAAAATTTGCATAGTGAGTTTTTTGATATTTTTGACCTATACACCCTTAAAAGCAGTCAAAATAAGATCAAATTGTGTCACAATTTTACGTTTCAAAATATGGAAGTATTGTGTGTTATCTACGCACCACTGATTTTTTTTCTGAAAAACCCAACATTTTGAAATTTGTTAGTTCCTGTAGCTAAAACCCACATTCCGAATCCGACGGTTCAAGGTCGTCAGTTTTCTGAAAACTGACTTTTAGAAAACTTCGATGATGTACCTAACACTAGTACAGTAATTTCGACGGCAACTCCAGACTCTCATAGTATGAGACTGAACCGAGTGAAACCAAGTATTCTTTGGTTTCTCTGGGTTTTTATCTCGCTAGTAGTGCGCTTGTACGCTTACATAATTTTTATGGGCTTCTTGGCTGCTTTATAATACGACTCGTGTAATTGGAGACGTGTTCTTGAGAGATTACAGTCTTCCCGGGTCATTATAGACTTGAAGCTCGGTGTAGAAGTTGTTTATTCCAAATAGATAGGTGCCTGTCTACTGCATAAAGATGCAAGAGAATTGTAGTATGTCAGGGTTTGAAAGTGTTCCTGCTGGTATATTCTTTTAAAGCATCAAGTTCTTTAAGACATCGAAGACATCGAGTTCTTTAAACTGAACGAAATGAATAATGTGTCTGCGCGACTACCTAGAGCGCGAGCGCGGTTTATTATTTTTATTACTTCCATATTTACAGAGTAAATGGAAGCATTCGAATCGTCCTAAAATCGAAAATCGGAACGGAGCTTCAGAAAAAACCTTTTCTTATACACATTTACTCAGAATCACTTCTTGTACAAGTGTCTGTGTGTTCTCTGTCCATGTCCGTCTGTGGTCATTTACAACCAGCGGTGCGCAGATAACACACAATACTTCCATATTTTGAAACGTAAGGTATGACACGATTTGATCATATTTTGACTGCTTTTAAGGGTGTTTAGGTCAAAAATATAAAAAACTCACCCTGTTTAATCAAAATTTGAATAACTCACAGTTCTTGGTCTTAAAATCTTTGTTTTACCTCGCCTTTCACCTTTTTATGTCGATATTTTTTATATTCCGATAATGTGGTGTATTTTTAATTTGGCCGAATTTTAAAATTTGAATAGTGAACTTTTTGATATTTTTGACCTAAACACCCTTAAAAGCAGTTAAAATATCGTCGGCACCACGCCATAACCGCGAAACTCTCTCAGTAATAATGACGTCGTGGTGCCGACGATATGATCAAATTGTGTCACAATTTTACGTTTCAAAATATGGAAGTATTGTGTGTTATCTACGCACCACTGGTTTGTTAATAATTAACAACAACATATGTTAACAATTATTGTTGTTTGTGGTGACTCAATTCAAAGTTTTGTGTCATGAGCGCTTGCCCAAGTCCCCAAAATGTCGCGATAACAATTTTGGTTCAAAGCGGCTTGTTAAGAACAGTAGGTCGTTATACCTATACCTATGAGAACAAGAGGTGTGTAAGTAAAAAATCATAGTTTTGAGAAAGTTCGTGCACGAGTTTAGAAATTTCGGCGACGAGTTTGTATCCATGGACGTTGCCACGCCGAACAGTTAGCAAAATAATTCAAACCCAGTGTTTTGGGAAAAAATCCATTTCTGTCGCCTACGTGTCTAAATTTTCCAAGTATTCTCAGGATTTGCCAGGTGAATACTACCATCCATAGGATCTGCCAATCAGAGATTAGGGTCTGTGTGTCTGTCCGTGGGATGGGGAGGAGACCGGTCTGACGTGTGATACGGGCTTTACTACGAAGTGACAAGAAGTTCGAAGTTACCAAAAACTTTATTCATTGAGGTTCCTCACGAATTTACGCCGCCTTCTCGTCCGTCTGCCTAATCATGAAGTTAACTTTCTACCTCTACATTTGATGGTTCTTGCCTTTCTCCAGGCTTCCCCTCCATGATAGTCCCCGCTGTCGCTAGCTACTGCTTTCCTCGTCGACCTCAGTATTCCGGAAGAGTTCCTAATCATCGCTTTCCAAGACATTCGAAAAGTTGTCTTCGGGTTTTTATCGTGCGTGGCGTGTTTTCTTGATGTAAAGGGACTCTCGATGGTTTTTACTTCCATATTTACAGAGTAAATGGAAGTATTGTGATCGTCCAAAAATCGAGAATCGGAACGGAGCTTCAGAAAAAACTTTTTCTTACACACATTTACTCAGAATCACTTCCTGAACAAGTGTCTGTGTGTCCGTGTGTCCGTCTGTGGTCATTTACAAAAATGGCCATAACTCCCTCATTTCTCAACCTTTTTTCAAATTTCTTGAACTGAAATGTTTGTCTCGGCAAGACCTAACACCCTGTTTAATCGGAATTTGGATAACGCACAGTACTTCCGATATATTAACATTTTAGTGTTTTCTATTTTATTTTTTTCCGGCCGCAAAAATGAACCGATTTGAGCGTTCTTGGTCTTAAAATCTTTGTTTTACCTTGCAGAATATGTGGATATTTTTTACATTCCGAAAATGTGGCGTTTTTTCATTTTGGGCGAATTTTAAAATTTTAATACCTACTGAATTTTTTGATATTTTTGACCTAAACACTTTCAAAAGCAGTCAAAATATGATCAAATTGTGTCACAATTTTACGTTTCAAAATATGGAAGTATTGTGTGTTATCTACGCACCACTGGTTTTCATTTTGGGCGAATTTTAAAATTTTAATAGTGAATTTTTCGATATTTTTGGCCTAAACACCCTTAAAAGCAGTCAAAATATGATCGAATTGTGTCACAATTTTACGTTTCAAAATATGGAAGTATTGTGTGTTATCTACGCACCACTGGTTTTCATTTTGGGCGAATTTTAAAATTTTAATAGTGAATTTTTCGATATTTTTGGCCTAAACACCCTTAAAAGCAGTCAAAATATGATCAAATTGTGTCACAATTTTACGTTCCAAAATATGGAAGTATTGTGTGTTATCTACGCACCACTGGTTTCTTGATGCGAAGGGACTCGGATGGTTCGACAATGGTCGGTTTTAAATTCAATTTGACGTTAGTTGTCTCAGAAAGGCGTTTTATCACTATGGCTACTGGCTAGATCAAGGTCGTAGCTATCCCTCTGCAGTTTCAGAAACACGCAAAAAACGAGTTTGTGCGAGTCAAAAAGAACCAGTGGTGCGTAGATAACACACAATACTTCCATATTTTGAAAAGTAAAATTGTGACACAATTTGATCATATTTTGACTACTTTTGAAAGTGTTTAGGTCAAAAGTATCAAAAAATTCAGTATTAAAATTTTAAAATTCGCCCAAAATGAAAAAACGCCACATTTTTGGAATGTAAAAAATATCCACATATTCTGCAAGGTAAAACGAAGATTTTGAGACCAAGAACGCTCAAATCGGTTCATTTTTGCGGCCGGAAAAAAATAAAATAGAAAACACTAAAAATGCAAATATCTCGGAAGTACTGTGCGTTATCCAAATTCCGATTAAACAGGGTGTTAGGTCTTGCCGAGACAAACATTTCAGTTCAAGAAATTTGAAAAAAGGTTGAGAAATGAGGGAGTTATGGACATTTTTGAAAATGACCACAGACGGACACACGGACAGACGGACACACAGACACTCGTTCAGGAAGTGATTCTGAGTAAATGTGTATAAGAAAAAGTTTTTTCTGAAGCTCCGTTCCGATTCTCGATTTTAGGACGATCACAATACTTCCATTTACTCTGTAAATATGGAAGTAAAAATTCACGTGATAGCAAAATCTTATAGATCTTGTGGATATTTTTCTTATGGATTGGGTGGTTATGGATTATGGAGATGATTTCTGGGTTCATGAAAGCCATCCTATACCTAATGGCTATGCTGAACAAGAACCATAAAAGAAAATTCCGACGTTCCGAAATTAAAATCTTTTTGAAATTTGAAAGTCTGCTCGTTGGTTCTTGTGAAAAGCGTTTCAGTAGGTATTTTCTCCCTCGCTCGCACACATGCACACTTGTTGTCCCCTTTAGCCCTAATAAGTGTCCCTTAGGGCAGGCTTATTGACGAAATTTATCGGTCCGATATCCTAGGAAGCTTCAGATAAAATTCACCACGGTGGTATCTGTATCAAATTTGAAAGTAAAAATCTCGTTGGAAATGTTTATCTGAAGCTTCCTTGGATATCGGATGGATAAATTTTGTCAATAAACCGGGCAAAAAAAGAAGAAAAAACACTTGGAAAATACTGCTTGCTTGGCCAGTAATTGAATAATGAACCGAATTGTTGTTAATCAGTGCAGTAGGTTTAGCAATCTGATTTTCTGACGCTGTATTTTTTCTTGTTAAGAAAAGCTGCAGATCAGTTTTCAAAATTCGATCTTACAGCGTCAGCCACTTTTTCACTGCCTTCTATTTATTCATCTTTAATTCCAATGTTTCCACGATGCGTTTGTTCAACTGTGAAGATGAAATAATTTTTTTTAAATCAAAATTCTTTCCCTCTGGCCATGTCAGGAGAGTTATCCTTCATTGAGTAGGTATGATAAGATTACTACGGCCTTATTCATTCGGCGTACATGAGCCGTAATTCGGAATAGTTTGATTGGCGGTCTGCGGTCTGTTGAACATGTCTTTAATGTACGCGGCCCAAGGTCGCCCCCGCCCTTCTAGATTCTTAAGAGTCTCTAGCGAGAAAGCGGCCGGATCTGGAGGAGTGTACATTAAAACAAAAAGTTCTAACTAAAATGATTTTAAAAAAGTGTTCTTACCTATTTGGTTTTGTAGAGTCTTGAAGAAGTTATATGTTTTATTCAATGGGTTCGTTTTATAATATAATATATCGTCGTGTAAGAACCCGCTTCACACATCTAACAATTTGGCAGTTTTTAAGTAAAACGTGAAATCATGTTTACTCTCTGTGCCACATCAATGCTCGGTTTCAGATTCGCTAAACTCGTCGTGGAACCCGCTGAAATATCCCTTAGATACGCTTGAATACCTACGTTAATGCATTAGAAAAAATTGATTTTTCCTTTCTCCTGAAAAGTTGTCAAATGTTGTCAAAAGTTGTCAGATGTGTGATGCGGGTTCTTACACGACGATATCCAAACGACCCTATGAACTTACATCAACACTTCAGGCTCATCTGTCCTCAATTTTCTATAACTTCCATTTAATTGAGCCCTTCCCCTTCTACCACCCCCCTCTCCTTCCTGGATAAGAAAAAACATTTTCCCAACCACTGCAGTCCGATTGCTTTTACACATACCTATTCATTTTGAGTAGGTAATTATTTCTATAGCTTTTGAATAAATTAAAAAAATTGAAATAATCTCTTCAAAAAGTACCTACTTGACCACTTTCTCGCCTAAAGCGACCATTTGTGGCTCGTTTCCTCCAACGTTTGCTCGTCATCGCTCCTGCCTGACATTTGTCGGATTCATAGGACAGTCAGTCATCGTAGGGACTGACTCGCGATTGTTAAATTGTCGCTCGTAAACGCCGGTCAGTCGCGTATTTCTGAGTTTCCATCCGGAAAACATGTCACGAAACAAGAAACTCATTGAGTTCCTCAACGACAATGTAAGTTTGCTCTTGCACTCGAATTTAGTTGAATACCTATCGGTTTACGAGAGTTCGTACGCGAATGTCACTTTTTCAAAGATACCACAAGACAGAAAAACGTTCCAAGCCGTCGTCCGAGTCAAGTTTGGTATATTATTATTATTTTTAGGTAGGCTTTGGATCGACCACCGAACATTCAACCTCCTATCTTTCGGCTACCATCTACGACCACAACTACTAAGCCTCAACTACTTCGAAAAATTTGTTGATTTGTTGAGAATGTTTGCTAGGTCGTCAAATTTGGTTTATATATATATACATATATAAATGAAGGGTAAGGGGAAGGAACGAGGAATGTCAAAAAAGGACTTTTAGAGAAAAAGCAGGTTTTTTATTTTAAACTCCTTGTTTTCTCCCCTTACACCGAATCTTTCGTTGCTTCTCATTGCGACATTTATACTTTTTTCCCCTTGGAGTTTCACTATACGGTTAGTACCTTTGAATTCCTACACAATGCGCTATTAATCTTGTTTTCGGGAAAAAATGGACGTTTCCTGTTCTTTCCCCTTACCCTTCATATTATATGTTGCTGCAATACTTCCCCGTATATGGATACTTCCCCATATATAAAACCAATGGATGCTAACTTACATTTTTTGAAAATTTGACCCTAAGAAACTTCTATTTTGGATGGATTTACAATTTTCTAGAATTTGCGCATAGACCTATCGCTATCACGATGTGTCTAATAATTTTCCCATTAACCATGCTTTTTCCTTCTTTTGCGAACCAGGAAAGTCTGCGCTTATTTTGGTCCCATACCTGCGAGAATCGTGATCTCAGCAAATCGCTCGTAATGTTCGGCGTCCTATTTTTCATTCTTTTTCAAACTCATGCCTCCAAGTTTTGGTGGCAATATTTTTGGTTGCGCTTATCATCCTTTCAGCTGGATTTCACATTACTCGCAGTACTTCCGGCATATCAAAATTCTTCACATTCCATTTTTCGAGGCTCAATGAAATGATCTGAATTGGTTGTTCAAGGTCTCGAAATAACGGAATACGCTGATATTTAGCTACCTCATTTCCTGAAATTATGTACTTACCCATTTAATCGGTCAGGAACATTTATTATAACACCCCTCCAATCTTTCTCACTTGACGTTTCAGAAGGGTCTAGAATCAAAATCTGCATTAAAAAAATGCCCGTCCGCCATACGCCGTCACCTACAAAAGTATAGTAGAAGTCGCCCAATTTCGAAAAAATGTGAGCATTTAGCTTCACATACATTGATGTGCGACTCGGGTAAGAGAACCCGCTGAATTCACTTTAAAGTGCCCAATAAAAAAATTCATACGTGAAAAAAGTCATGATCCCAAGAAGTTTTTATTGGCGTTTTTGATCCTTTTTACTTCCATATTTACAGAGTAAATGGAAGTATTGGAATCGTCCTAAAATCGAGGATCGGAACGGAGCTTCAGAAACCAGTGGTGCGTAGATAACACACAATACTTCCATATTTTGGAACGTAAAATTGTGACACAATTTGATCATATTTTGACTGCTTTTAAGGTGTTTAGGTCGAAAATATCAAAAAATTCACAATTCAAATTTCAAAATTCGCCCAAAATAAAAAAACGCCTGTTTTTTGGAACATAAAAAATATCCACATAATATGTGGATATTATTCTGCAAGGTAAAAGAAAGATTTTAAGACCAAGAACGCTCAAATCGATTGTGACCGGAAAAAAATAAAATAGAAAACACTAAAAATGCAAATATATCGGAAGTACTGTGCGTTATCCGAATTTAGATTAAACAGGGTGTTAGGTCTTGCCGAGACAAACATTTCAGTTCAAAAAATGTGAAAAAAGGTTGAGAATTGAGGGAGTTATGGTCATTTTTGTAAATGACCACAGACGGACAGACGGACTAACGGACACACAGACACACAGACACTTGTTCAGGAAGTGATTCTGAGTAAATGTGTATAAGAAAAAGTTTTTTCCGAAGCTCCGTTCCGATTCTCGATTTTAGGACGATCACAATACTTCCATTTACTCTGTAAATATGGAAGTAAAAATGGCCATAGCTCCCTCAATTCTCAACCTTTTTTCAAATTTCTTGAACTGAAATGTTTGTCTTGGCAAGACCTAACACCCTGTTTAATCGAAATTCGGATAACGCACAGTACTTCCGATATATTTGCATTTTTAGTGTGTTCTATTTTATTTTTTTCCAGCCACAAAAATGAACCGATTTGAGTGTTCTTGGTCTTAAAATCTTTTTTTTTACCTTGCAGAATATGTTTATATTTTTCATAATTCAATAATGTAGCGTACTTTTATTTTGGGCGAATTTTGAAATTTGAATAGTGAATTTTTTTATATTTTTGACCTGAACATCCTTAGAAGCAGTCAAAATATGATCAAATTGTGTCACAATTTTACGTTTCAAAATATGGAAGTATTGTGTGTTATCTACGCACCACTGGTTTTATTAGTACGTTGGTACCTATTTTATTTATTTGCATTTTAATACTGGTCTAAATCCACATTTTAGTTATCAAAGGCTTATCGCTTCGTCGGTATTTTATGTCCTTGAGCTTAAAATTCCAGTAAATAATTTGGCTTTGGGTAACCTTGAATTCTATCGTAGGTCCGAGTGAACAACTGATGAATATAATTGCTTTGCTATCACCTACGCGCTCCGTTATCATGTTCATGTTCCAGAGTCGATTTTTGATTTCACCCTGCCTGAAGTTTTCAAGGTTGGGGATACTGCTTTTTCACTAATGATGCGCGTACATCCCTATCGTTTGATCGGCCTTCCAAAACCTGGTTTATCAATCGCAATGGGCAGGCTGCTAAATTAAGGGGCAGTCGTTAAAACACTTATTTGCTCTCTACAATTTTTACTCCCTACCTACCTATGTCAAAAACAAGTCAAATATTGTTTAATAGGTAACTCAGTACCTACAAAATTTGTACATTGGCATTTAATGCCATTCGATTGCATCAAACATTGGATTGCATCATACATTGGATTGCACTCCTATACTCATCCAAGTATACAGGTTACCGTATTTTACTTTACCAGCAAAGATAAACTCTATGAAAATTTCATAATTTCATCTATTTAATAGATTTACTTCTGAAACACGGAATTTAGTTGTTATTATTCTAAAAGTTCAGTTTAAATTTCGTCGTGTAAGAACCCGCATCACACATCTAACATTTGACAACTTTTCAGGAGAAAGGAAAAATCAATTTTTTCTAATGCATTAACGTAGGTATTCAAGCGTATCTAAGGGATATTTCAGCGGGTTCCACGACGAGTTTAGCGAATCTGAAACCGAGCATTGATGTGGCACAGAGAGTAAACATGATTTCACGTTTTACCTAAAAACTGCCAAATTGTTAGATGTGTGAAGCGGGTTCTTACACGATGATTTGTATTTTTGATGGGGATATAGAAGAACGTATTTTTTTCAAGCCGGCAAATAAGCTACATCATCCACTTTGATCTAACAATCTTTCCAACTTGGCTCATCGTTTCCAACTAGTGAAAAACGAATTTTCTAGCTATTAAAGTCTTCAATTTATTAGGAATTGGGGAAATTTTTAAAAACTCCCAAATGTCTCGCTAAAACTGCGTTAAGGACGTTAGGACCAACTAGACAGAAAACCTGAGTTTTGATAAAAATTTCAAAAATTTACGACAACACCTTCCCCCGGAAAAACCCCGGTCGGCGGACGGCGTACGGCGGACGGACAAAAAAAAATTTAATTGCAGATTCGGATTCTACATTCCTTGAAACGTAAACCATCAAATTTTCAGGAGGTATTAAAATTCTTCTTTTCCTGACCGATTACAAAGGTTCATTTTTTAGGAAACTCAAATAACAAGTCAAAATACCAACCGCAAAAAATATCAAAAAACTCAATTGCAAATTCTATAACCAGCCCCAAAATCATCATAGGTCAAGTTACCGGATTATCTACGTATTTTGCATGGTGAAACAAAGATTTTAATACCAAGAACGCTTAAATCTATCCATTCATTTTTGTGACCAGGAAAAAATAAAATAAACCAGTGGTGCGTAGATAACACACAATACTTCCATATTTTGAAACGTAAAATTGTGACACAATTTGATCATATTTTGACTGCTTTTGAAAGTGTTTAGGTCAAAAATATCGAAAAATTCAGTATTAAAATTTTAAAATTCGCCCAAAATGAAAAAACGCTACATTTTCGGAATGTAAAAAATATCCACAAAATCGGAATATCCAGCTCAAATCGGTTCATTTTTGCGGCCGGAAAAAAATAAAATGGAAAACACTAAAAATGCAAATATCTCGGAAGTACTGTGCGTTATCCAAATTCCGATTAAACAGGGTGTTAGGTCTTGCCGAGACAAACATTTCAGTTCAAGAAATTTGAAAAAAGGTTGAGAAATGAGGGAAATGAGGGGCCATTTTTGTAAATTACCGCAGACGGACACACGGACAGACGGACACACGGACTAACGGACACACGGACACACAGACACTTGTTCAGGAAGTGATTCTGAGTAAATGTGTATAAGAAAAAGTTTTTTCTGAGGCTCCGTTCCGATTCTCGATTTTAGGACGATCACAATACTTCCATTTACTCTGTAAATATGGAAGTAAAAACGCTGCTAAGTAGATCAGTGGCATGTGCAGATTAGTTTTCGGTATGTCCGCTTGACCTTACCTACCAGTTAGTGACTCTTTCCTTAAAAAGACGAATTTTTTACCACTTCAACAGCTGTTGTACTGGCCTTAAAATTAAGGTAGGGTTCTGTCGAGACGTTAGGACCAACTAGATAGGTACAGAACTTGATTTTTGGTAAAAATTTCAAAAATTTTCTATAACTGAAAAACCCCGGACGGCGGACGGCGTACGGCGGACGGACAAAAAATTTTTATTGCAGATTCGGATTCTACACCCCTTGAAACGTAAACCAACAAATTTTCAGGGGGTGTTAAAAAAATTTTTTCTCGACCGATTACAAAGGTTCATTTCTTAAGAAAAATGAACCAAAAACACTAATCTCACCCTGGACACATATTCATTGACGGTCATACTGAACATTTCTTGGAAATTAGTTAATGCATGCATCTTAGGAAAAATGTAGTGTAAAAGATCTAACTTGTACAGAAAGTATTCAGCTTGAAAGAACATCAAAGAATGAATTTTTATTGTTATTGTTGACTAATTGAATTGGTTCTTGGATAATTTACATGTCGACTGTTGACACTGCTACATGTAGCTTTAAATTAATTGAAAAACCGGCCTTGAAAGTGCCGTTATATGATATAACTTATATCGGCTAATAACTTAATAACTTAACCGATTATAACTTATATCGGAAGAAATTTGAAAAACGCTACTAAGTAGATCAGTGGCATGTGCAGATTAGTTTTCGGTATGTCCGAAGAACTCTGCAAATTTTGCACAGGGGTTCATTTTTCGATTGCAAAGACAAACCAGGCAAAAAATAATCATCCTCTTCGCTTGATAAATACTTACTTACCTATCCATCTTTTCAACTCAGCAAATCGTTTAATTCCGTCAAATTCACCATTTAATCTATTCTTAATCACCTTCATAATTAACAGAATAATAATAATAATTAAATTCTCTGAATAATGAAATTAACCAGTGGTGCGTAGATAACACACAATACTTCCATATTTTGAAACGTAAAATTGTGACACAATTTGATCATATTTTGACTGCTTTTGAAAGTGTTTAGGTCAAAAATATCAAAAAATTCAGTACCTACCTATTAAAATTTTAAAATTCGCCCAAAATGAAAAAACGCCACATTTTTGGAATGTAAAAAATATCCACATATTCTGCAAGGTTAAACGAAGATTTTGAGACCAAGAACGCTCAAATCGGTTCATTTTTGCGGCCGGAAAAAAATAAAATAGAAAACACTAAAAATGCAAATATCTCGGAAGTACTGTGCGTTATCCAAATTCCGATTAAACAGGGTGTTAGTTCTTGCCGAGACAAACATTTCAGTTCAAGAAATTTGAAAAAAGGTTGAGAAATGAGGGAGTTATGGCCATTTTTGTAAATTACCACAGACGGACACACGGACAGACGGACACACGGACACACAGACACTTGTTCAGGAAGTGATTCTGAGTAAATGTGTATAAGAAAAAGTTTTTTCTGAAGCTCCGTTCCGATTCTCGATTTTAGGACGATCACAATACTTCCATTTACTCTGTAAATATGGAAGTAAAAATGCCTCATGAATGCTTCAGAACCATTGTTGAAGCCTGACTCCTTCTCACGTTGCCAAGCGCAACTGGTCGTAGTGTGAGTGCGTCACCTTGTTGGTGTAATAGGCTAGTGGTCGTTAGTAGATCAATCAACCGTATCTCAGAGCCGAGGCCAAATTCTCAAATTTTTCCGATTTTTATTTTGCTGATTTGTGTAATGCGATCAGATTCTTTAAATTGAAGATATCGGGAGGACAGAAGTTTTTGTGGGCATTCCAACGAGTGGAAAACGAATTTTGTGGCTCGAGTAGTTTTCGAGTTATTAAGAATTGGGGAAATTTTCAAAAACTCAAAAATGCTTCACTAAAACTGCAAACTCCTGAACGGTTGAAGCTACCGGCGTGGCGATGGTCTCATTCGATTCGGCATAGAAAATGATACCTAACATGCCTATGTTGCAAATTTCCTTAAAACGACGAATTTTTTACGACTCAACAGCTGTTTTACTGTCCTTAAAATTAAGGTAGGGTTCTGTCGAGACGTTAGGACCAACTAGAAACGGAACTTGATTTTTGGTAAAAATTTCAAAATTTTTCGATAACTCCTTCCCCCTGAAAAACCCCGTACGGCGGACGGACAAAAAAAATTTATTGCAGATTCGGATTCTACACCCCTTGAAACGTAAGACAACAAATTTTCAGGGGGTGTTAAAAAAAAAATTCCTGACCGATTACAAAGGTTCATTTCTTAAGAAAAATGAACCAATGAACCAAAAATGGTTAAGAATTGAGGAAGGCTTGGCCATTTTGGTAAATGACCTTAGACGGGCACACGGACACGCAGACAAGTGTCCCGGTGAACAAGTGTTCAGGTAGTGATTCTGATGAAAAGTGTATGATTAAAAGTTTTTCTGAAGCTGCTATCCGGTTTTTGGACGATCACAATACTTCCATTTACTGCGTAAATATGGAAGTAAAAATTAACGCGACTGTTTCCCATTGCACTAACAATTCATTAGCTCGATACCCAGTGGTATTATACTATCGGATTATGTATAATCCAATAGCTATACCTATTTCTGCCACAAGAGAGCATTAGCATACTACAGACCTTCTGGCTCTGAGTGCAGTATTGTGCGCCTGTGCTGAGTGATAGATTTCTTGATAATTTTTCACGCCTACGCAATTTCTTGTCCTTGAATTCACTCAAGTCATAGTCGTCACGTGGCTAACCAAAGAAAGTCTTAAAGCGCGGAAGTACTGTGTGTTATTAAAATTCCGTTTGGCAGGATTACAGGCTTCTTTTAGCTGTTCGTGTTTTAGCTTGATGAATAAAATGCGGAAAATGTTCCGCCAGAAATTTAGGTCGATATGACGGTTTGACAAACAGACATTATACACTTACATACTCCTACTCAATACGCTTGCATACGAGGTGTATACTTAAAACCTAGACATTCAAAAAGTGGGAATAAAACTCATACCTAAGTAAAAACGCTTCCTCCGATTGAATTTCCAGTCTTTAGTTGGTCTCCATACGGTTCACGTATACGTGAGCAATACATGACAACACCATTTGAAAAATCTATAATTTCCACCTCCAAATATCGTTGTTACAGTGCAAACAAGTGGCTACAAATGTCACGGAGCAGAAGCATCAAGTATCTCGAGACAAAAGAGGCCAGGTCTTGGGAGTTGGAGGGTTCCGAGGGTGTACCGTCTGGTTTACAGGTATTATTTCCATTTGAAATTTTAGCTCCAACCATTGGTCGTGTATTAATCTACTCACGCATTACACAGGTACAGGAAATTAGGAACACATTACATCGTTGATTACATGCATGGAAAACGTAGACACATTATGTGTCGAATATGATTTTTTTTAATTTCATTTTTTCATTATTTGGCCAATTGGACTGGTCACCTCATTTTCGGTGTAATACGATTGTACCAGACCAAAAATTCCCCCAATATCCTGGCGACCGCTGAGGTGCAAGCCGAGCGTTTTCTGTTCTTTGTCACAATGATACTAATCGATTATGGCTATTTCCGCATGAACGGGCTGGAGATCTCTTTCCAAGGACGCGCAAGGCTAGGAAGTAGTTAGACTTGTTTTAAGCGAATTCTCCATTAACTGATTCTCGAAAATTTCAATGGAAGGCAAATTACAATGCGATACAAATTTTGACAGTACCGCACAATTCACTCATCCAGCTAACTTGGAAAAAATTCAAAATGTAATTTCCACTCCCGTATTTCAATCCGTTTGGTTTATTTCAGGTCCTAGTGTCACTTCGGGTAAACAATTTTTATACATATATACGGTGTAAGGTTTCTGTCCTCACTAGTTCGTATTCTGCAGTCTGTTCACCTATGCTTGGGTCTGTCAAATAAGGAAAACTTTGGGGGAGTTTTTCTATTGAATTATTTGATGTTTTTGACTCAAAGGACGCGAATTTGAACTAAGGCAATCATTAATTTGCCAGAAGACCGTCAAAAATTGGATTTTTTCGTAGATAACTTTGAAGACCTTGGAGACAATTCGGTGATATAAAACTGCAATTATGTCTGATTCGTAGCAAATTTTAGTAGCTATTCTCAAAATGGATAACATACAGGGTGTCCCAAACCTTACAATTTTTCATTCTGCGTTAAATTTCCTATACGTCACCAACTGCATTGCGAGAAACCGTGCTGGAAGCTGTCAAATTTCAGAACAACTTACATAGTGCCCCGACGGCTCGAGGGCTTACATACGGCTCTATCTATTGAGGATATAAGTCTAGTTTCACCCAATTTTTTCACATCAGTTTCGGGACGCCTATTAGGATAACACAAAAAAGTCAGATTTTCGCATGAGATTTGGCAAGTTCGGAATTCTTGTTTACCGTCGCAAAAATACCTGTATGAAACTTGTAATAATTCAACAAAAAACTCCGCCAAATTTCTCCAGATGAGAGCTTTTTTCGCAAAGGTCCATTTTCACCAAACTTTAACGTCTCTGTTAGGTGTTAATTGGTATTGGTCACATAAATCAGGGATTACCTCTATCAACTAATAGTCATGTAGACCCGGTAGAATCGATAAATTTTGGTGAAATAGCGAATAGCGAAAAATTCTTACTTGGCGCACACTCACATTGGCGTTCGAGAATTTCACCGTAATAAACATGAAGGGTGTGGGCCGTAAATTTTGTAAAGGCTTGAGTATTTTGTGAAACAAGGATTTATCCTTATTTATAAATCAATGTACACCACTTAAAAAAATCATTGGTTCATTTTTCACCTCTAGAACGCACAATTCATATTCCTTTATGAGTATAAAAGTGATGAAATATTCGAAATATCCCACCAGGACACTGTTCTCAGTACAACCCCTAAACCCGTTATAATCCTGACTAAACCTAATCGATATGCTGACAATGTTCTTTGGTTTGTGAAACGCCTATGAAAAGAATATTTGCCTTCTTGATACAATTAACGCAAGGCTGAGGTTTTCGTTCTCTTCCTCTTCACTCTCATAGGAAATTTTGTTAATCTCTTACCAAAATTCGATTTTCAGGCCTCTCCGGAGCTGGCAAGACGTCGATTTCCTTCGCCCTCGAGGCTTTCCTTGTATCTCGGGGCATTCCAGCCTACGGCCTTGATGGAGACAACATTCGGACCGGGCTGAATAAAAATTTAGGCTTTAGCCCTGAGGACCGAGAAGAGAACATTCGACGGGTGGCCGAAGTTGCCCGCCTATTCGCCGACTCTGGAGTAATCGCGTTGTGCTCTTTCGTCTCACCGTTTGCCCTCGTGAGTAATTTTTTTTTTCAAAACAGTACTGTTTACTTTTATTTTTTACATTAAATCTTACAAAAATGTATCCTTCTGATGAAAATTGATGGTGAATGATCGACCCTTGAATTTTCTGTCGTCAGCAAATCAGGTATAGGGTCACGCAGTGAAACACAGTCTCCTTCGCCGAGCGTTCGAAAATTTAATGTATTATCTTCATCAGGGCTTGGAGACAGGTTTAAGCAGTCAAGTGAAAGCTACCATCCAAGATTAGGGTTGACTCCTTTGCATAAAACATTTTTACTATTGTGGGTGAACAACCCTAGACTCTTATTTGACAAATCCAATTGTTGTTTTAGACTGAGTTACTAGACTAAGCTTTGAATGTTTCAATTTGTTTTTAAATTTGTTATTGTTGAATACTGAGTTAACGTGGTGTCTGGTCGCAGAAAAAAGAAGAGAAGCCTGTTGCTTAATAATAATGTTTTAATTATAATTCACTTAGTAAAAATGTTTTATGCTACGGAGTCAACCCTAATCTTGGACTGTAACGGTCACTTGATTGCTTGAACCTTTCTCCAAGCCCTGAGGAAGAGAATGCATTAAATATTATCGAAAGCTCGGCGAAGGAGACTGCTTCACTGCATGACCCTATCCCTGATTTGCTGACGTCTGATGAAAATAGTCAGGATTCGGCCAATTGAAACCTCCTTCACTTACTCCATTTATTATGTAACGGTTCGGAAGTGTATGCTTCCATCTTCAGACCTCAACCGAGCATCAAAATTTATAACATTATTTAAGCAGTATTTAGCAGTTATTTAGCATTTAATCGTCTCGAAGTAACCCTCTTGAACACCCCAAACATTGTCACACAATCCTTCACCCCTGCTTACTGTTGTTGCTTTTGTTCTGGAACGTTTTGTTGGATGACCTGTGGAAATGGCCTTCAAAAAGACCTGTAAAAGTTGTAGTGAAAATGGGATAATGGTATACTTAATCCATAAGAAAATCAAGGCGCTTTCGCTGCTTTAGGTACAGATCAAATGAGACTTTTGACTCATGATGGACAAAACCATTGTTGAATTGGCCACATTTGGATTTACATGGGTATAATACAGGGTTGGTTTCTGAAGAAAGACTCGTTATGAACACCTCTTGATAGTTTCTTGGTTGTAGGATCGTGAAATGGCGAGGAAAATCCACAAGGACAACGACCTTCCCTTTTTTGAGGTCTTCATCGACACACCGATTGACGTATGTGAAGAAAGAGACGTCAAAGGACTTTACAAGAAGGCCAGACAAGGAATGATCAAAGGTACCTACGTCAATGTGCAGGCTGGCGCTGATGGATGGCAGCATTCAAGTGGTGTCATGCGTTTTGTAGCTAAGAAACTTGAAGTAAATAGCTCAGAGGAGTGGAAAACGTTTGTACCGCACTCAAGGGTTTGCCAGGTGGGCCGTGGCCCAAGGTTAGGGTCTGGGCCAGTTGAACAAAACCTAAAGCCCGTATCACACGTCAAACCGTTCTCCTCCCCATCCCACAGACCGCCTGGACAGACCGATTCTTTGGTGATTTTTACGTGCAAATTCATTGAAATTTTTTCTTAGAAATAAGGTTCCATAGATGAATAATAACAAACATTGATGCAGGTGCGCCAAAGTGAACATATCCATAGGATCAGCCAATCAGAGAATAGGGTCTGTGTGTCTGTCCGTGGGATGGGGAGGAGATCGGTCTGACGTGTGATACGGCCTTAAGGTGTCTGACACTCCTGTAAAGGGCCGACAGGTGTATGAACTTGAACTACTGACTGAGGAAATCATTTCCATTTCAATTTCGCGTTCCAGTGGTAGAAACATAAATTACGCATAGTGGGTTTTATTAACAAAATTTGTTAACAAATATTTAATATCAGAGATAGATACTTGAAACTCAAACCAATATGAGCCCAATGTGAGCCCGCGGACCGGAATCCGAATAGAAGACCATTCTAGTGCCCAGGAGACCACCTTGCTTAGAAACTTCTGATGTATTCTGACGATTGACCCACTTGCAACTGTATGCAGTCGATGGATTGGTTTTAGGGTCAGCCGGATTAAGGGTTGGCGATAGAGGCGTTTTAATCCGGCTGACCCTGAACCCAATCCATTGACTGCATACACTTGCTTAGAAAAGTGCTTATTAATTATTTCATCGCCATCGAGGCTTTCGAATTTCACTATCTATCGACTTTGAATGCTTCATGCAATGTTTGTAATCGTGTTATGGCCATCAATCCAAAATTAGGCTGTAACTCGGTCACAAATGTACCAACTTTGAGCATGGTGTTAAAATTTGCTTATTATTACCTAGTATCATAATGAATTTATATTCTTAATATAATCTGTCTAGTTTAAACTCGAACTCAAATTTATGCCATAATGGTACTCATAATCAAGCTGATACTCAAACTGAAAGTCTAACTCAAACCTTAACTTGAACTCACGCTCACAATCAAACTTCAACTCAAACTCATATTTATACTCGTAATCAAACTCCAACTCGAACTCAAACTGATAATAATTCTCGAACTCAAACTCTATCTCATAATCATACTCATAATCAAACTGATGCTCAAACCTTACCTTAAACTCAAACTCTCATTCATAATCAAACTCTAACTAAGACTTAAACTCAAGCTCATAAACTCATACTCAATCTGTCACTCATAATCAAACTTTAACTCAAAACTAAAGTTTAACTCAAATTCAAACTCATACTCATGGAGGTAGACGTACTTGAGTAACTTACGTAGCTATGCAGGTAGCGTACTTGAATAAAAATGTGGGGTGGGAGCGTTTTTCAACACATCTTTTTCATTTGTGCTTTTTCAGGTTTCACAGGTGTTGATCAACCTTACGAAAAGCCAACTTCTCCTGACCTGATACTTGACACTGTGGGCAGCACTGTTGGGGACTGTAGTATGACTGTCGTCAAACTGCTTCAAGACAATGTAAAGTCACGGATTTATGTATACCTACCTAATGATTTTGATTAAACAACGTGCTAGGCAAACTCATCTACTTTCTCAACTACTTTGACTAAAAAAATATTAATGTGGGTAAGGGCAATCGGATGGCGAAGGGTCTTCTTTTGCCCTCACCCAAATGAACAAAGTTTTGAAACTACAAAAACGTAAAAAAAGGTATCTTGACAAATTTGGGTCTTCTTTGGTTGGCCTGTTTATCAATTCATTTTACTCTCAAGATATTTATGAGTGCATTAACTAAACCGTTCATTGAAAAATTAGAATTTGATTTTCATAACTATTCTTTTCCCTGGGTAGCAGTTACCCCCAACTTTGTGCCTAGTTCGTCTACTGAGAAAAAAAATTGCATTTTCTTCGAAATAAAGAGGTAGTTTTGCACCAAGTACAACTGGCTAATTAAGTAGGTTTTGCCCTTAAGTTTACGAAGTAAGTAAATGGAAGTGTGGTGGTCGTCCAACAAATGAAATTCGGATCTGAGGTTTTAGTTCAAACTGTTTAACAAAAAAAAAAAAAACCATTGTTGCGTAGATAGGTAACACACAGTACTTCCATATTTTGGAACGTAAACGTGTGGCACAATTTGATCATATTTTGACTGCTTCTGAGGGTGTTTTGCTCAAAAATATCAAAAAACTCACTATGCAAATTGTAAAACTTGCCTTAAATTTACAGACAGACATACTGACATAAAGACACTTGTTCGGGAAGTGATTCTGAGTGAATGTGTCTAAGTAAAAGTTTTTTCTGAAGCTCCGTTCCGATTATCGATTTTAGGATGATACAATACTTCCATTTACTCTGTAAATATGGAAGACTTCACTGTAAAAAGTGATAGTTGTTACCATCTTTAATCAGCTGTTTGCGTTGGCCTTAACATTACTCAAATAACTGCGTTAGGTATTGTCATTTTCAAATACCTAAAAATCTCCAAAGCTGACTCCATTGTCAGGTTTATCTTGTAATCTCGCACAGCTTTGTCCTATTGTTCAGCTAATCCTCGTCTAATTAATACATGAGTAATTACAGTCTAATTTTCCATTGTTGTCAGCGACAACACCAACATTGTAATGTTTGGACCTGCAATCGTTAGATCGAAATTCCAATATTTTCAGGGCATTCTACCCGACATAGGGACAGTGGATGAGATCAAGGAACTGTTTGTACCTCAGGAGAAACTCGCGTTGACTTTGGCAGAATCGAAAACCCTCCCTTACCTTGCATTAACGGAATTGGACCTCCAATGGGTGCAAGTGTTGAGCGAAGGTTGGGCTTCCCCACTCAACGGGTTCATGACCGAAGATGAACTGCTGAATGTGAGTGTAAAAATAAAAATAACACGAAACCATTGATCGGCGATATGCTTGATTTATCAATACCGATTTACTGGGCAATCGTGAGCTTTCCTTCTTCAATGATCAGTTTTCAAACATATCTGCCTACACACCAATGCTCAAACCGTGGATTGAGAAAGTCTCGTATTGAGAAACCCTTCAAAAGTGATACATCAAAATTCTGTTACCATTAATTTGCTGGTTCCCTTCATAAAATGATTGGTTTTTCAGGTTTTTCATTTCAACACGTTGGATAGCAGTACCAACCAATCGGTCGCCATAGTTCTACCCGTTTCCACGGCAGACAAAGAGAGATTGAACGGCTCCTCCGGGGTCACACTCGTTTATGAAGGACGACCTGTCGCTATCCTCAGGTCACCACAATTCTACGTCCACCGCAAGGAAGAAAGAGCATGCCGGCAGTTCGGTTCCTGTCACCCAGACCATCCTCATATCAAGGTTGTTCTTAGGTCACATAAAGACAAATTCCACAAGGTTCGTTCTCACTCAGTAAGAGCTCTTGAATTCATGAGAACCGAACTAAAAGTACTGTGGAGTTCTAGAACTGTGGCACCGCTTTCTGCACTGTGAGCAATTTAAGGACTCAAAACATCATAATATGATGTTCCCATATTATGGGAATTATTTCCATGGCGTACCATTTTTCTGCAGTTCGAAAAAAGTGGAACTGTCAGAACCGTGAGGAACTGGGTACTGAGTTTGCTGTGTGACAGTTCCCCTAGTTCTGAACTGGGAATTCTGTCACTGTGAACGACAAAACTCGACTGCGCCTTCGTTGAACCGTTCTGAATCGCGAGAACTCGCTTTGCGAACGAACCTATAATTAATTAATGTCCATATTACCATAGAGTTGAGGTTCAAAATTAATGGAACATAACTAAGCTCTGAGTACCTACAAATGGTTAAATCATTGTAAACAACTTTGAAAAAAAAAAAAAATACCTATATCTTTAATAATAATAATCTTTGTAGCACCATTCTCAAAGTCCGCTTCATTCCAGATGATTTTCGAAAGTGGCGATTTCCTTGTCGGAGGCGCTCTAGAGGTGTTTGAGCGAATAAAGTGGAATGACGGCCTCGACCAGTACAGAATGACGCCAAAAGAGCTAAGAATCAAATTCAAGGAAATGGGAGCCGACGCTGTGTTCGCCTTCCAGTTGAGAAATCCCATCCACAATGGGCACGCTCTTTTAATGCAGGTTGGTTGTTAATGATTAATTTCCCAATTGGTTCTTTCATTACAGCTAATTCCATATTGGCAAAGTTGAAGGACGTTAGTATTCTGCCGTCGTACGTTAAAACAACCTATCTCCATTTTTACTTCCATATTTACAGAGTAAATGGAAGTATTGTGATCGTCCTAAAATCGAGAATCGGAACGGAGCTTCAGAAAAAACTTTTTCTTATACACATTTACTTAGAATCACTTCCCGAACAAGTGTCTGTGTGTCCGTCTGTCCGTGTGTCCGTCTGTCCGTCTGTCCGTGTGTCCGTCTGTGGTCGTTTACAAAAATGGCCATAACTCCCTCATTTCTCAACCTTTTTTCAAATTTCTTGAACTGAAATGTTTGTCTCGGCAAGACCTAACACCCTGTTTAATCGAAATTCGGATAACGCACAGTACTTCCGATATATTTGCATTTTTAGTGTTTTCTATTTCATTTTTTTCCGGCCACAAAAATGAACCGATTTGAGCGTTCTTGGTCTTAAAATCTTTGTTTTACCTTGCAGTATATGTGGATATTTCTTACATTCCAAAAATGTGGCGTTTTTTCATTTTGGGGGAATTTTGAAATTTTAATAGTGAATTTTTCGATATTTTTGGCCTAAACACCCTTAAAAGCAGTCAAAATATGATCAAATTGTGTCACAATTTTACGTTTCAAAATATGGAAGTATTGTGTGTTATCTACGCACCACTGATTTCATTCTGAGTTAAGTGAGATTTTTTACGCCATCCACTCCTTTCATGCTAGCGATTTGAAATTTTTACCTCAGCTATCTAATATCCCCTCGCGTCCGTGGTAATTTACAAACATAGCCATATCTTCCTTAATAATTAAGACTAAGAATAATTCTTATTCTTAGTCTTTCACAAGAAATATCAACCTGTTTATTCAGAATTCTATAACGAGTGGTGCGTAGATAACACACCAATGGCGGCTCCTGCTCTTAAACCCAGGGGGTGCACCCAGACCATAATATTCATGGAAAAATGTAGAGGGAATATCAGACACTTAATTGAAGACAATTCGCTCTTTTCAGCCAAATATCAATTCAAATTAAGTGCAAATGAAATAGGTCAGTTTTGCTCACCTTCTCGTCTTCAAATCACTGTCAGCAGCAGAGAAATGTTTTCTTCCATAGTTAGTTTTGAGAAAGTCACTTAAGTTCACTTAACGCTAAAAACGTATTTCTGCCCTCTCCACCACAACTCTTCTAGAGAAACTTTCCATCGCATGAAATGTTTGAGTTTGTTCTATCAGGAGCCCATTAGTCCAATTTTCTAAAACTCTCGGATGCATACATCTTATTTATAGATATATTATCGACTCTACTATATATAGATTTTACTGTTGTCAAAAACTGGGTCAGGGTCTGAAGGAGGGCAAATGAGACAGCGTTTTGAGTTCTGACCTTAACCTTGATTTATGACAACTGATACATCTAGTTGGTCTTAGGACTGCACGATTTGCTCAAAAAAAGCCTGAAATAGAAGTGGAAAACTGTTGAGCTCAAACGAGTCGGCGAACAGTTAGGTAACAGCCGAAAGTAGGGAAACTTGCAAAGTTGGTGGGATTGGAAACGGTAAAGTTCGCCATTGAAGCTTCCAGTCGTTGGCTTTTTGAAGCACGGATTTGTTATTCTGTGGGATTCTGCGAGGGCAAGAGAGTCGTGACAACTTCCTCTTGATAAATATGATTAATTTTAGCTCCATTTTAGCAAGCTGAGATAGGTAAATTACTGGCAATTTTAAAGAGCGAGGCGACGTGACTTCAGAGTTGTGGTGGAACCAGGGGACCGGGGCTTCCACATATCACTCACCCAGAAATTTGGACATGAGCCTTTCACCTGAGAAATTTGTAACCTCATGTTCTTTCGAATGAAACGTCACGAGCTCCTAATCTAATGCACTCCCAATTTTGATTTGTGTACCTTGCAGGATACAAGGAAAAAACTTCTCGATCGAGGCTACCAGAAGCCAGTTCTGTTGCTTCACCCTCTTGGCGGTTGGACTAAAGACGATGATGTACCTTTGCCAACACGGATGAAACAGCACGAAGCCGTTCTTGCCGAAGGCGTTTTGGATGCTTTGTCTACCGTTGTCGCCATTTTCCCGTCGCCCATGCTCTACGCAGGGCCGACCGAAGTAAGTGGCGCATTTCGAAATATGTGAGCTTTTTACTTTGGTATATCCGAAGAAATAGGTAGGTAAAGATACAGAAATTATCAATGTGTGAATCAAAATCATTTGAAATGACAGGTTATTCTTGATAAAACCAGTGGTGCGTAGATAACACACAATACTTCCATATCTTGAAACGTAAAATTGTGAGTCAATTTGATCATATTTTGACTGCTTTTAAGGGTGTCTAGGTCAAAAATATCAAAAAGTTCACTATTAAAATATTAAAATTCGCCCAAAATAAAAATACAGTACATTATTGGGATATAAAAAATATCCACATATTCTGCAAGGTAAAACAAAGATTTTAACACCAAGATCGCTCAAATCGGTTCTTTTTTGTGGCCGGAAAAAAATGAAATAGAAAACACTAAAAGTGCAAATATATCGGAAGTTCTGTGCGTTATCCAAATTCCGATTAAACAAGGTGTTAGGTCTTGCCGAGACAAACATTTCAGTTCAAGAAATTTGAAAAAAGGTTGAGAATTGAGGAAGTTATGGTCATTTTTGTAAACGACCACAGACGGACACACGGACAGACGGACACACAGACACTTGTTCAGGAAGTGATTCTGAGTAAATGTGTATAAGAAAAAGTTTTTTCTGAAGCTCCGTTCCGATTCTCGATTGTAGGACATTTCCAATACTTCCATTTACTCTGTAAATATGGAAGTAAAAAGCAACAAATTGTTTCAGCTATGCATCGTTTTACTTGGGTAATAAGTAGTGACGTTTCAAAAGAACTTCTTTCATCTTCAGACCTGAAATTTGTCAATTAATAAATATAAAGCCTCCATAGAATTGCACCACACTACCTGACAAATCCTATGGATCCTGTATTTTTATTATTTAACAAATTTCAGTTCTGAAGATAAAAGAAGTTCTTTCGAAACGTCACCACTGAGTAAAATGATGCATAACTGAGGAAGTTGCAAATCCCTACTAATTTTTCATCAATCCACACTACGGCCGATCATTTATCATTGAACATGTCTTCGGGGACACTTTCACCAAACGTTTTCCGACTCGTCGAATTTACCAGTTTGTTGGTTACTGTTGGTCATGTTGGCGTTGGTCATCAACTAAGTTAGAACAGCAACCATCGACAAGCCGGTTGCAAAATGTTTGGTGAATGTGGCTGTAAATTCGTTATTATTGCTGTGTCTGATGTGTGCAAAGTACGAGCATTTTGTGGATGGAAGATCGACCCATGAACGATTACTGTTGTCAGCAGGTCAGGGGTAGGGTCTACTGGAAAAACTGCCTCCTTTGCCAAGCTTTCGATGTATTATAATTTCTTCATCAGAGCTTAGAGAAGGTATTTACGTGGTCAAGCCATGATGACCACTTTCCTTTCCATTGAAGAATTCATTTTAAACCTATAGCTATTGTGGATGAAAAATATTTACAATTGTACATCAAATTTTCCGGCTTTTTCAAAGCACAGTACTATCATTTTGGATGTGTTACAGGCGGCTTCCACATATTGGTGGGTCCTAACTCGTGTTTACACAAAATACAATTTTTCAGGTTCAGTGGCACGCCAAAGCGAGAATGAATGCTGGAGCACAGTTTTACATTGTAGGGCGAGACCCGGCTGGGCTACCTAACCCCAATAAGGAGGTAAATTCACATTTTTCCTCAAGACAAGTTGACGTAAAAAAATCAATTTCTTTGTTCTTACCTACGTGTTTTTGCATGATTAGAAGCTGTACATTAAAACAATTTGTTTTTATTGTATTAGATGTTTGATAATTGGGTTATAATCGTTGTGTTTTAAATAATCGCCGCAAGGCCAAGCAGAATACTCCGCATCCTTTGCCAAGCTTTCAAAAAATATATTAAATATATTTTTTAAAAACTTAATATCACTGAAGGAAAGGAAGAAAATTTCTCTTCCTTACACACCCTCAACACACCCTTCAACTCCCGGCGAGTTGCATGAATTGAAAAACCGGCCCTTAGTGAGGCATGATAAGGTTCGAAAAAAACCCTTTGGATACCATTTTTAATGATTACGATTGAATATTAACAACCATCTCCCTTAAACACAAAATCATATGAGGCACTGAGCTTCAAAACTGGCTCTTTCCGAATCAAGCGATTTTGCAGGAAACGCCGAAAAGTGGTACAAAAGAAACAGTTTTGCAACCACAGGAAGCGTCATGGGTAAAGAACGGGTTTTGCCACTCACCTGTTACAGTAAAGAACGACTTTTGCAACTATTTGTGGTTTTAAAACCTATTTTTAGACGGGAAAAAACATGTTTGGCTACAAACTGACAGAAGCAATGAAAAGAGCGGGGAAAAAACTTTCAGAAACCACTGCCAACTCAATTTTGACAAAAATCGGAAAGAACGAGTTTTGAAACTCAGTGCCTCATATGGCTTCTCATAGGCACATCAATACAATTTATTTTTTTGCAAATTTTGAACTAAAGTCGGCCATACACCATCCAATTGCTGGTGGAGGGGGTAAGCATATGCATTGCTGCGATTGATTGAGGTGCCGTTGGCCTAGAACCCAATAAATTTTATTGGCGTTTCCAAGCCACGTTCCCATGTTCATCCTTTCAGTATAATCTTTCCAGAAAATCGCCTTTGTCATGTCAGGCCCGGTTGAGGCATTCCTGACGCGAGGCAAAATTTATTGTTTGTTTTTATGTGTTTTTGCATAATAAAAAAAAAAGTTTCTACAGTTATGGTGGCTAAACTTGGACGTTCAGATAAACAGCTATTCAATTTCGATCAATTTTTCAGGTAGGAGGTGATCTCTACGATCCATCTCATGGCGGTCGGGTGCTATCACGAGCTCCTGGCCTCCCGGGATTAGAAATTCTACCTTTCCGAGTCGCAGCCTTTGACAAAATCAAAAAGAAAATGGACTTTTTTGACCCTTCCCGGAAAGACGATTTTGAATTTATTTCCGGCACGAAAATGAGGCGTAAGTTTAACCAGATTAACTTGATCAAATTGGCCTAAGCCAGATAGAAGTAGATAACACACAATACTTTCATATTTCCGTACGTAAATTTTTGACACAATATGATTAATTATATAACTATCTACTTTGGTGGCTGTGTGGGTCAAAAAAGGCACTATGCAAATTTTAAAACTCTCCTAAAATACCCCAATTTACCGGAATATTAAAAATATCAGCATATTCTGTGAGGTAAAACGAAGATTCTAAGACCAAGAACGCTGAAGTCGGTTCATTTTTTTGACCAGAAAAAATTATAATAGGAACTACACAGTGCTGATTTATTGGAAGTCTTTGAGTAATCAAATTCAGGTTAAACAGGGTGATGAGTCTCACCAAGACGAACATTCCAGCTCAAGAAATTTGAAAAAACGTGTCAAATTCTTACACTGGGTTTGTCTCGCATTCTACTTTGCACGGAGGTTCATTTAAAGGGCTAAAACGTTTGAACGAAGAAAGCTATCGACCTGTTGATGGACTCATTTGATTCAGCAACAAAAATACCTACCGCCAAATAAAATGGCTATGACGCTGGACAACAAACAAATAATTTCAATTCGGTTTCAGATTTGGCCAGAACTGGCCAATTGCCACCGGACGGATTCATGGCGCCAAGCGCATGGGCAGTACTCGCCAGTTATTACAAGAGCCTCTTATAAGCCAAATTTCAAATCTCCTATTTAAAAAATCTCATCTTACTTGAAGGTATGAACGGTCGACACTTAAATTATGCAGAATGAAAAATAATTTTTACCATTTTAAATTTGTATTTCATAATTCGGTATGGATACCTGAATCAAGTGGTTTACTGTAATGTTAGAAATTGTCAGTATGAATCATCTGCAACTTCCATCTGCGACTTCTGTCCAATTTTAGTTCAATAAGTTCATTTGTCTTTTTCCAAATCAGACAATTTCTAGCAGGGATACGTGGGATTGATTGAAAAGAATAATTCTGTTCAATTATTGATCAAAATGCATTTCTTATGAACGGAGATTTTAATTATAGGTGACAAATTATGAATCATATCAAAATTATTATAATGGTGCTCTAATACGAATTTCCATTATTTCTTTTCAAGGTTAGTGTTTGGACAATTTTAAGATGAGGTAATCCTATAAAGCTGAATTAAAATTTCTTATAATCCATAAGATAATAATCCCTATTATATGTAATATGTTACCGTTTGTTTGTTGCTGTTAATATGAATATATCTGTTTAAAAAACGGATTGTTGTCCATTTTGCAAATGTTGGTTTGATTTTCTCGAGCAAAATCTGTGCTATAGCCAAAGATGTTGAAGAGGTTTTGCAAAAATTGTGACGCTTTATACCCAATTCTTCACTGACAACTTTCAATGGCTTTCACTGGTAACGATCCCCACTCCCTCTACATTGAGGAAAAGTTACCCGTTCTATTTTACTGTTAAGCATGAATTACGTCAAGTGAGCAATTTCAGAAACGTTCACTCTCCGGCAGGACTCGAAGCTGGCACCTCCTGCTCAATATTTTACGCAATTTCCTTCAACCTCTTAGTATAAGAAATGTATTTCGATTAATAGTCGGGAAGATGGAATGTTTTTGTTGTAATTATGAGATTCAGAATATATTTTACCATTATTGTTGATATTTTCCATTTCCATTGAGCACTTTTCTAAATCGTTCCTTCTTTATGATGCATTTTTATCTTGTCAACGGATATTTTATCAAGGACTAGGGGCAAAATATTAAAAGAGGGGTATGCATAAAAAATATTAACAATTTCTGGTTTATGATTTATTAATAAGACATTGTAATCGTCCTGGAAAATTTTTTCCAACATACCCTGAAATTTTCACGGTTTACGTTTAATCCGTGAAGATACGTAGAATCCGAATCTGCTACGAATCTGCTCGTATTTAAAAAAATCCGTCCGTCCGCAGTAAATTTTGGATCATTTTTCTTAAGAAATGAATCTTTGTAATCGGTTAGGTCATTTTTTTCCAACACCCCCTGAAAATTTGTTGGTTTACGTTTCAAGGAATGTAGAATCTGAAGCGGCAATGAAAATTTTTTGTCTGTCCGCCCATGTTAGGGTTCGTGGTTAGGGAAGTTACATCGTTTGGCTTTGTAGATGTAATCAACCGCTTGCAAGTTTCTCGCAAAATGACGATTGGAAAAAATATTTTCACCCCAATATCATCGTTTCTTGTCCAAAAGAAGAATTTCCGTGCAGCCAAATCACTCATTGCAGTTGGAAGCGACCAATGAAGCCATTGATGTATTTGTAAAAAAGAAGGGTTTTATACCTCGTTCAGCTCAAAAAAATCAGTCCGCTTCTTCGTTTTCTTCAAATTTCTTCCGCTTGTTTGAAGCCTTAGGTGCTTCTGCCGGGTCCCAGAGGCCGCTCTTCACAAACCGTTTGGCCGCGTCTTTCTGCAACTGAGGCCTCTTTTTTCTGTCTTTGACCCGTTGGTATCTGCAAACAGAAGAAACATTAGAATGTTGCTTAACGATAAAACGGTAGATACAGAGATTTAATAAGAAACTCTGTTCATTTGTAGGTACCTAGAAACCATGTGCTGAGCAAGTTTTTCAAAGGTTTTCTATGAAAATTTATGCTCAGTTTTTCAGGGTTACGGACAATGAGAGGATGGATTATGAACGAACAAACCTTGAAAGAACACAATCAACTAACGACTGGTTTATCAATTCATTTCAATCTAGATTTATCCAAGGACGTTTGCTTTGACTAAAGTCCAAGTGATTTTCTGTATAATGACCAATAAAAATATGCCCCAAGTCCAATTTAATGCAGGTGGCGTTGGATAAATCTAGATGTAAATAAATCACCAAACCGGCCCTTAATTTTCCAGACAATTCATCTAAAATGATTATCCAATTTCCACCTTTCAGGGTTTCTTTTTATCAATCCCTTCAGGAAACTGGGCATAACTAATAATTATAAATGAAATAATTTCAAATAGTACTTACCTAACTTTCATTTAAATATTTGAAAACCCTCACTATCTTCTATTCATTTTTCGGCTTATAGAGTAGAACTCCATACTGAAGAGTCGATATGGGGGAAGGGGGGGTAAGAGTTTTACTTCAGTTCTACCCTACGTTTTTACTTCCATATTTACAGAGTAAATGGAAGTATTGTGATCGTCCTAAAATCGAAAATCGGAACGGAGCTTCAGAAAAAACTATTCCTTATACACATTTACTCAGAATCACTTCCTGAACAAGTGTCTGTGTGTCCATCCGTCCGTCTGTCCGTCTGTGGTCATTTACAAAAATGGCCATAACTCCCTCATTTCTCAACCTTTTTTCAAATTTCTTGAACTGAAATGTTTGTCTCGGCAAGACCTAACACCCTGTTTAATCAAAATTTGGATAACGCACAGTACTTCTGATATATTAGCATTTTTATTGTTTTCTATTTTATTTTTTTTCCAGTCACAAAAATGAACCGATTTGAGCGTTCTTGGTCTTAAAATCTTTGTTTTACCTTGCAGAATATGTGGATATTTTTTATGTTCCAATAATGTATTGTATTTTTATTTTGGGCGAATTTTAAAATTTGAATAGTGAATTTTTTGATATTTTTGACCTAAACACCCTTAAAAGCAGTCAAAATATGATCAAATTGTGTCACAATTTTACGTTCTAAAATATGGAAGTATTGTGTGTTATCTACGCACCACTGGTTTAATCTTGAAAGCTTTTTGGCTTTTACCCCATCATCAGCAGTTGGCAAAAGCGATTATGTAAGAGTTTTTAAAAATATTTAAACAATTATGTAAATATTGAAAATAATTAACAATAAACCAAAAATCTATTGTCATGCTCAATGATTAGATTACGCCTGGTGTAACTTTTGCTAACTGCTGATGATGGCCTAAAAGCCTTCAAGATTAAAAAATATTGAGTAGAACTGAAGAACCCCCAACTCCCAATATTTTCATACAAAAACCAGTGGTGCGTAGATAACACACAATACTTCCATATTTTGAAACGCACATATTTGACGAAATTTGATCATATTTTGACTGTTTTTAAGGCTGTTTAGGTCAAAAATATCAAAAAATTCACTATTCAAATTTTAAAATTCGCCCAAAATAAAAATACAATACATTTTTGGAATATAAAAAATATCCACATATTCTGCAAGGTAAAACGAAGATTTTGAGACCAAGAACGCTCAAATCGGTCTATTTTTGTGGCCAGAAAAAATAAAATAGAAAACACTAAAAATGCAAATATATCGGAAGTACTGTGAGTAGGTAATTCAAATTCCGATTAAACAGGGTGTTAGGTCTTGCCGAGACAAACATTTCAGTTCAAGAAATTTGAAAAAAGGTTGAGAAATGAGGGAGCTATGGCCATTTTTACTTCCATATTTACAGAGTAAATGGAAGTATTGTGATCGTCCTAAAATCGAAAATCGGAACGGAGCTTCAGAAAAAACTTTTTCTTATACACATTTACTCAGAATCACTTCCCGAACAAGTGTCTGTGTGTCCGTCTGTCCGTGTGTCCGTCTGTGGTCTTTCACAAAAATGGCCATAGCTCCCTCAATTCTCAACCTTTTTTCAAATTTCTTGAACTGAAATGTTCGTCTCGGCAAGACCTAACACCCTGTTTAATCGAAATTTGGATAACGCACAGTACTTCCGATATATTTGCATTTTTAGTGTTTTCTATTTTATTTTTTTTCGGGCACAAAAATGAACCGATTTGAGCGTTCTTGGTCTTAAAATCTTTGTTTTACCTTGCAGAATATGTGGATATTTTTCACATTCCAAAAATGTGGCGTTTTTTCATTTTGGGCGAATTTTAAAATTTGCATAGTGAATTTTTTGATATTTTTGACCTAAACACTTTCAAAAGCAGTCAAAATATGATCAAATTGTGTCACAATTTTACGTTTCAAAATATGGAAGTATTGTGTGTTATCTACGCACCACTGGTTGTAAATGACCACAGACACATGGACACACAGACACTTGTTCGGGAAGTGATTCTGAGTAAATGTGTATAAGAAAAAGTTTTTTCTGAAGCTCCGTTCCGATTCTCGATTTTAGGACGATCACAATACTTCCATTTACTCTGTAAATATGGAAGTAATATTGATCGAGTGGTATAAAATAATAATAAATTCTTTCAAAATTTGGAGCAAATTAATAGTTTCTACACGTATTTAAACTCTCAAATATGCCATTGCTTCACGGGTCTCACTTTTTAACGTAGTCTTGAATCCTGTCGATTTCTCCTTTGACGGGATGGTTGAGCGGATTTTCACCGCTTGTCCTCAAGTACATCCAATAGAGCGACGTCAGCGAGTATGACAGGAACAGGTCGTACTTTACTTTGTCTTCCACCGAGAGTTTATCGTAGACGTTAGCCCCAATCATCACGTCGAGTAAACCTTCAATACTTTCAATGCTGTTCTTCAGGGTTTCCACTTGCTGGGCGACAATTTCTTCGTCCGGCATGCTTGCTGTACTCGGTCCGTCAACCATTTTGCTAAAAATGCAATGAAGGATTTTTTTCTGATAACCGATCAGAAGAAAGAGTTTAGAACCATTAAATTCGCTCAATTTATTGAAATTTGCACACGCCGTGCACTAGACAGATGTGGATTGCACTTATTATAAGTGCAAGTGGGAAAGGAATAACAGTACATAATCATATTACTATATTAAATAGGTGTAATAGTACTATATTATAGTACTATGGGCTGGGTACCTTTCCCTGGTTGCTGTGCTCCGAGGAGCTTGGTTCATGCATCCTGGCTCACGTTTGCTCTCGCTTGCCAGTGGAGACTTACTTGTTTGTTCGATCAGGGGGTCCATAAATAATGTACTTACCTACCTATTACATTCGCACATAATTTATTTCGTTACCTGCTGCTATCTGGAATGTTGCCTATCTGTGTTGGTTTGAAGTGCGCGAAACCCAAAAATTAGTACCTAAAATTAAACAAGAAGTTGTGAAGGTTGAGCAGCTGTTGTTGTTTTCTCGCCTTTCTCATGTAGGCCAAGTTAGGGATGGAAACGTCGATTACCGACTTTCGATTACAATCGATTAAGAGCCTCATAACCGACCTATTTTTGAAGTCGACTTTGAATTGCTGGCTATAATAGTCGAGATAGTCGACTATGCGGGTCGATTGTCGATTGGGTGAGGCCGTTTTTGTTTTTCTTCGCGCAAAGGCGGTTGGGGGTGGGAATGTTTGTGTTGAGTTGAGCAGGATTTGTCAGTGTCAGTAGGTCAGTGAATAGTGTTTATTAGAAGGTTTTATTAACGTAATTATTGCACTGACTTAAATGTGATAGGTACTGGGTTCAAAGTGTAATTAGTTGTCTAGTATTAGTAGGCTGACCAGAGGTACTGTTTTCAGCAGTACAGGTCCTACTTTCTAGGTCGTGGTCCTGCTGTCCACAGAAACCTCGAAAGGACCCTAAAATGTACTGCTTTCGTGTGAATGGTCCTGCCATGGGCCCTTCTTTCATCACTATGAATGTTACCTACTAAGCCTTTCCCATCGAACCAACTGAAAAATTCAACTACTTCAACTGAAAAATCAGTTGAACGTTTTTGTGGTAGGTATTCCGAAGACTGAATTGATCAATGATAATGAAAGAATAAAAGTATATTTTATGCATTGTTACCTAGTTATTCTGTTTTGAGGATGGTTTTAAAAAGTATAAGAGTTTTTCAGTAGGTATTTGAAAGTTGTCTTTTTGTTGGGTCCTGCTTTCACTGAAAAAAAATCTGGTCACCCTAAGTATTAGGGTAAAGGCACCTATTATCGACAGGTCTCCTATTATTGACAGTTCCACTTTCATTACAAAAAATAAGCGTTTGGCACTTCCTAGTAATTATAACTCTAGTAACTAAGAAAGCATCTAACCTGCTCCCGTTTCCCGCCAAGATCATGTCACTCTTTGATTAGATAAAGGCTTGAGATAAAGGTTTTTTTCGGCAGTCGCGGTTCAGCTGGTTTTGTTAACGATTCGGCTAAGGAGGTGAGCCTAAATTTTTCATATTTAGACATTTGAATTTGATGAACATAAAAAATATCCACATATTCTGCAAGGTAAAAGAAAGATTTTAAGACCAAGAACGCTCAAATCGGTTCATTTTTGTGGCCGGAAAAAAATAAAATAGAAAACACTAAAAATGCAAATATATCGGAAGTACTGTGAGTTATCCAAATTTTGATTGAACAGGGTGTTATGTCTTGCTGGGGCAAACATTTCAGTTCAAGAAATTTGAAAAAAGGTTGAGAATTGAGGGAGTTATGGTCAATTTTGTAAATGACCACAGACGGACTAACGGACACACAGACACTGGTTCAGGAAGTGATTCTGAGTAAATGTGTATAAGAAAAAGTTTTTTCTGAAGCTCCGTTCGGATACTCGATTTTAGGACGATCACAATACTTCCATTTACTCTGTAAATATGGAAGTAAAAAAGAGGAGTAATGTCGTATCTTGATACAAAGTAAACCATGACATCGAAGAAAATGTCTGCCATTTGGGTGTCCTCACGCGACAATTAAAAAGGAAAAAGAAGAAGAAGATGACATCGAAGTTGATTATCTCGCTTGACCTTGATAGTTGTTCCATGACCTAAGTTTTCATTCTTTATCCCTTACCTATTTATTATCAACCAACATTGTTTTTTCTCAAGAAGTATCTAATTTACCCCTTATAAATAAATCCAGTGGTGAGTAGATTACTCGCAATACTTCCATATTTTGGTGCGTGCCAAAATTTTTCTAATGAAATAGTAGGTACTTAGGGTCCATTTTCATGAGGTTACGCCGGGAAACATGGAAGAGAGAACTGTTCTTCTAGTTACTAGAAGGAAGGCCGAGGTCCACTCCATGAACATTTCGTGATTGCGTGGCACTGGCGGTCTCGAGCGGTATACTAAAAAAACCTTCTGGTCAACTTGTACAAAATTTGTCAATTTGTACAACATTTACCTAATGTTTCCTACTCTGACAAGAGTTGGGAGGATACTGAACGCGTGAACTGAGCTCTGCTTTCCTAGGACCCCTTCAAATGGAGTCGCGTAGTCCTTGAAATGAAAACTAGTATTAAATACTAAATTTTAGAATTTCGATTTCCAGGTTCGAAAGCCAAAGAAGGTACGATGGCCGATTACTTTCATCCCTCCAACTTGAGCGTAATCAAGAATGATGTGCTCGACGATGTCTTCGGTGAGCGGCCCTACCAGGAACCGGACGATGGGACGTTTTCTTTCGAATCTGACTATCTAGCTCTCAAAGGAAATCCGGACTATCTGAGGCAAATGCGAGCTTTGGTCGTGCTCCAGTCTCAAAGAAGTAAAATACTCGAAGTAATTATGTTTAAAAAGTTTCCAATGTACCTACTCTGTTTAGAGCCTTTTTTATGTTGTCGCATGTTTAATATGCAATTCTATCATATAAATCTCGTATTCAGGATATAGATGCATTGGAAGATTTAAAAGTGAAAGCAGACTTTGATCCGGAAGGAGTGAAGAAATTAATTATGGACGGACAATCGCCTTTTCTCATGAGACTCAACCTGGAAAAGGTTCGCGTCTGACAGTTTTTGGTTGCCTCAAATTCCCCTTTTAGAGAAAAAGTAACCCTTCGTAACTATTGCAGGTACCAGAGGTTGATTGGAGCCGGTACAAAAGTTACGACCCAACAGAGCGCGCCGCTCGACGGAACAAAGGCGAACGCTCAGCCAGTGTAGCCACCAAATCGCCTGCCCCAGAAACTCAGGCGAAGTCTGATACAAATGAACCAATCAAAGTACGAGGTCGACCCTATCACGAGAAGAAACCCGAAACATTCAACCAGGTTTGTCAGTTTGCTGATCTCTACCAAAGTTCTGTTCTTGTGCGCCCCCCCCCCCCAATTTTTGAGGGTTAATGTTTATGTTGTAGTTGTGGACGGTTGAAGAACAACTCAGATTAGAAGAACTGCTTGAACAATTCCCTCCCGAACCTGTGGAAAATCAGCGATGGAAAAAAATAGCAGCGGCGCTTGGTAAAAAATGTTCAAACATTTATGAGGTTCGATCTCAGACCGAGTTCTCAAACTCATGAGAACGGGACCAAAATCCCATGGCGTTCTGGAATAATCTGCACTGCCAACGATTTCAGAACGCAAAACATCGTATGGGAATAATTTCCATGGCGTATCATTTTTGTTTACCAATTGACGTTACTACTAGAAATATTAAATATTTAATATAAATATTAATTTAAAAGAAATATTAAATATTTATGATAAATTTAATCTTTTATTGTTTACACGGAGCTACGCTTGTGCGTTCCAGTTCTGCATTTTGAAAAATCATGTGGAATAGTCAAAACCGCAAAAACGCTGGGCTCAGCGTTCGCGTTGTGACAGTGGCCCAGTTCCGAACTGTAAGAACTTGCACTGCGAACGAACCTTTGGGAAATAAATATAAAAAAAAATGACGTGTTCTGCAAGTTAAAACAAAGATTTTAAGCCTAAGAACGCTCGAATCGATTTATTTTTGTGGAGAGGATAAAAATACGCTAAAAGTGCTAATATCATGGAAGTACTATGCGTAATTCGAATTCTTATCTAACAGGGTGATAGGTCTTACAAACATCCCAGTTCAAGAAATTTGAAGAAAGCTTAAAAATTGAGTGGCTATGGCCATTTTTACTTCAATATTTACAGAGTAAATGGAAGTATTGGAATCGTCCTAAAATCGAAAATCGGTACGGAGCGTGAGAAAAAACTTTTACCTATACACATTTACCTACTCAGAATCACTTCCAGGAAAAGTGTCTGTGTGTCCGTCTGTGGTCATTTACAAAAATGGCCATAGCTCCCTCAGTTCTCAACCCTTTTTCGAATTTCTTGAACTGAAGTGTTTGTCTCGGCAAGACCTCACACCCTGTTTAATCGGAATTTGAATAACTCACAGCACTTCCAATATATTCCCATTTTTAGTGTTATCTATTTTATTTTTTTTCGGCCACAAAAATGAATTAAGCGTTCTTAGTCTCAAAATCTTTGCAGAATGTGTGGATATTTTTTATATAGGTACCAATAACTTGGCGTATGTTTATTTTAGGCAAGTTTTAAAATTTGCAAAGTGAGTTTTTGGATATTTTGAACCTAAAAACCCTCAAAAGCAGTCAACATAATATCGCACCCCTCGTGGAATACTGTAACATCTCAATTTTTGGCATAATTTGTATTGTAAGCTAGACAAAATTTGTTGATCATATTATGATCACATATATCACATATATAGATCACATATATAACAAAACATATTATGTTGATCATATCGTGGGCTCAGTGCTAAAAGTGGCTAAATCGAATTTTCTCGATTAATTAATTGATATGATTTACACGAAAAAACCATTGGTAGGACCCTTGGTAAGGGTTTTAGAGAACTGATGGAGTCACCAACATAGCCAAACAAACACTATGCAGCTCCCAGAGTGAAGTCAACCGGGCGTCTCATCTGTTTTTTCCTCGATTATCTCAAAACTATGAATTTCGGGTTAGCCACTTATAGCATTAAACCCACGATATTATGATCACATCGTGTCACTCTTTCTCGTTTCAAAATATGTAAGTATTGTGTGTTATCTACGCACCACTGGTTGTAGATAACCACAGACGGGCACACAAACACTTGTTCGGAAAGCGATTGACCACAAATTGTGTGTGTTTATCATTCCCTTTTGTGGCAGGTAACCGAACCACAAAACAAGTCTGCAGCCGAGTTCAGAAATATTTCAAAAAATTGAAAAAAGAAGGTCTGGCTGCCCCTACCAAAGGAAAATCAACAAGGGTAAACTATTAAGTCTAGTGTTTGAGCAAAAAAAATGTTAAGCTAAATGATTATCGTAGTCGCTCTTTAAACATTTTTAATTCCACTCCAGGCCGGCCATATTCACAAAAAGTACAAGCGCCATCTTTACAAACCAACGACGTTCTTTCCGGGCGCTGCCATGGGAGAACTCGGCTCCGACTCGAGCGACGACGAAATCGACAACGCGCCTGACGATTTGTCGCATTGGGACGAAATTCAGAGGAAAATCGACAAATGGCGAGCCGAACATGAAGATAGCGACGATGAGTCAAATCTCAAGGCCGTGCTTCATGTTGGCTTTCGAGTAAGCATGTTTCCAACTTCTGTTCTTACTGTCTAATAATTTGACTGGAAATCAGATTATTTATAATTTAAAATTTAATTTAACCTCTTTTTACTTCCATATTTACTGAGTAAATGGATGGATTGAAAAAATTGTCCGTAAAATGCAATTGAATTTGGATTTTTAATTAATTTTTGAAGTTGGGTATTTAAGGGTTTTTATTTGGGTATATAAGATTTGAGGGGTCTAGATTCAAAACTGGCAATCTCCACTTTTTTAACAAAACGAGTTAGAGGCGGGACTTAGCAGTTGAAAGTATCCCCGATCGAGCTGCTGAGGTATTTAGAGTCAAAACCTTCAATCTCCCACTTAAAATCAAAGACCAATATGACAGTTTGTTTCAAAACTTGCAATCCTCACCGCGCCGTGAGGTTCAAAAGAGACAATCTCCACTTCAGCCAATCAGAGGCCCGCTCGACCCGCTTGTTTAAGCGTTGCCATTGCCGTCTTTTAGTTCAAAACAAGCAATCTCCAAATAAGTTTTAATTCAAAAGTAGCAATCTCCTTTGATTTAAGTTCAAAAGTAGCTATTCAAGAACAAAACATGCAACCTCCATTTTTGCTAATGCAATTACAAAAAACGCTGCTAAGTAGATCAGTGGCATATGCACATTAGTTTTTGATATATCCGAAGAACTCTGCAAATTTTGCACAGGGGTTCATTTTTCGATTGCAAAGACAAACCTTACGATATATAGGTACTCCTTAAACACGGAAATTAGTTGTTATTACTCTAGAATTTCATAATAAATTTGTATTTTAAATGGGGATTTAGAAAAAAGTTTTTTCAACCCGGCAAAAAATAATCATCCTCTTTGCTTGATAAATACCTACCTATCTATCTTTTCAACGCAGAGCATCGTTTAATTTTGTTAAATTCCCCATTTAATCTATTCTTAATCACCTTCATAATTAACAGAATAATAATTATTATTATTAAATTCTCTGAATAATTAAATTAAAAATGCGTCAAGAATGCCTCAGAACCATTGTTAAAGCTTGACTTGCTCTCACGTTGCCAAGCGCAACTGGTCTAGTGTGAGTGCGTCATTTTGTTGGTGTCATAGGCTAGTGGTCGTAAGTAGATCAATCATCCGTATCTAAGAACTCTGTCGTCAGCAAATCAGGGATAGGGTCACGCAGTGAAACGCAGTCTCCTTCGCCCAGGCGAACGCAGGCGAAGGAGACTGCGTTTCACTGCGTGACCCTATCCCTGATTTGCTGACGACAGAAAATTCAAGGGTCGATCATTTCACCATCAGTATCTAAGAACCGAGGTCAAATCCTCAAATTTTTCCGGTTTTTGTTTTGCTGATTTGTGTAATGCTACCAAATTCTTTAAATTGAAGATATCGGGAGGACAGAAGTTTTTGTGGGGATTCCAACGAGTGGAAAACGAATTTTGTGGCTCGAGTAGTTTTCGAGTTATTAAGAAATGTAGAAATTTTAAAAAACTCAAAAATGTCTCACTAAAACTGCAATAACTCCTAAACGGTTGAAGCTACCGGCGTGGCGATGGTCTCATTCGATTCAGCATAGAATAATCTATAGAAAATGATGCCTCACATGCCTATGTTGCAATTTTCCTGAAAAGCACGAATTTTTTCTCACTTCAACAGCTGTTTTACTGGCCTTAAAATTAAGGTAGGGTTCTGTCGAGATGTTAGGACCAACTAAATACAGAACTTGATTTTTGGTAGAAATTTCAAAAATTTTCTATAATTCCATCCCCCTGAAAAACCCAGGACGGCGGACGACGTACGGCGGACGGCGGACGGACAAAAATTTATATTGCAGATTCGGATTCTACACCCCTTGAAACGTAGACCAACAAATTTTCAGGGGGTGTTAGAAAAAAAAAATTTCCCGACCGATTACAAAGGTTCATTTTTTAAGAAAAATGAACTAAAATTGGGGACTTTTTGTAGGGGAAAAATATATTCAGGCCTCAAATATTGCTTAGAACTACGTTTTTAAAAAAACAGCGCGTTAAAATCTGAAGGGGTAAACGAAGTATCAATAAATCACGCTTCCCCAAGATCCCCGGGGATCCCCAGGATTCCTCGGGTGGAGTTTGCCAGTTTTGAATCTAGACCCCTCATTTAGTTTAATGAATTTTGATTTTAGGTGGTATTTTTAATGTTGGACCTACATTGTAGGTATAGTTTTTTATTCGTCCTTTTTTATGAAATTTCGTCATTTTAGTGCTTAGAATGCGGACAGGATCCCATCGAGGGTTTGAGGTGGAATTGCCGTACATGTCCAACATATTCGGTATGCAGTAGGTGCATGGAAACTATGATCAAACGAACACCTCCTCCGCATCAGCTGACTCACCATTTCCTCGTTTTCGAAGAACCCTATCTTATGCCAAATTATGACAATTACCTAGATCCGAGTTTTGCACTTTGAACATTTGATCGGAACATGAATTTATAATATATCATTGTTCCTAAGCGCTTTTTTTCTGTAACCCATTGTTATCAGGAATCGAATTAACGAAGAAGTAATTTTTTGTGAGATACTTTTGGCTTATTACCTATCCAATAATAAATCTTTGCCCAAGAAAAAGAAACATTTTACTCCATTTCCCTCCTGAAAATTTAATGGTCTACGCTTCAAGTGTGACACCACGGAAAGTTGATTGGGTAAAAAACCAACGCTGAGCCTTCAATTCAAATTATTGGAGAAATAGTACTTTACCGTAACTGTAGAGTACGAATTCTGGTCTTTCGACCACCGCTACTCTACGAAGCGGAATCTATTCCTAATTTGGAGGATAGAGGTCGTTAGCCTCGGTTATTTATGCTGGGATCAGGAACCAGGAGACTCCCCATACCGCTCATCCGGATTTTGGACCGGTTCCTTGGGTTGCATCCAGATGCACATGGGCTTAGTGCCTTACCCACAAGGATAGTGATGGGCGATACCACAAAATATTCGATACCAGTACTCGATACTAGTATCGAAACAAATATTCGATACTTCTCAGATATCGAAAGAAAATATTCGATACTGAAGAGTATCGAATCATATGAGTACTTTTTCATTTCACACACCGAATAAAATGTTAATAAAATAGAAATGACAGATTAAATAACACTATTAAGCCCTGACGTTATTTATTTTACGTTATATTACTTTTCAACAAGGTTAACAGGTCATTTCTATGTGTAAAAGTTATTTACCTATAAGATCAAACGAATGTCGAAGAAGTGGTGATGGAGATGGGGAGGAAAACGACATCAACGGTGTCATTCACACTGTCAAGTCCCAGAACTGCTTCCCTACTCCACGCAGGAATGTCAATTTGTCAACCATCTCTGGCGAAAGTCGGTCCCTTTTGTAAATTTTATTAGTGAGTATAAATAAAGTAGGCATGTAATTTTGAGACTATCCATTTGAGTATTTTTTCTGAAGTCGGGAAAAATACTCGATACCTACACTAGTATCGAAGCAAAATATTCGATACCAAATGTACTTGGTATCGAAAGAAGATATTCGATACCATACTCATATCGATAAGTATCGCCCATCACTACACAAGGATAGAGGCTCACGACCGAGGAATAGATTCCGCTCCGTAGAGTGGCGGTGGTCGAAAGACCAGAATTCGTACTCTCCAGTTACTATAAAGTAATACTCTTGCTGGGGCAGGATGGCAAGGACGAGGTAGTTATCTGCCGGATGTGAGATTGGGAGTTAGGTGTCTTCTCGAGCGAGCTCTAGGGGGACGGGTGATCATTAACCCTGTCCTTGTGGGTAAGGCACTAAGCCCATGTGCGTATGGATGCAACCCAAGGAACCGGTCCAAAATCCGGATGAGCGGTATGGGGAGTCTCCTGGTTCCTGATCCCACCGTAAATAACCGAGGCTAACGACCTCTATCCTCCAAATTAGGAAAAGGAAAAAAATGTTGTTCGACAGAGCATCGCCTCCTAGTCTACTGGTTAAGACGTCCGCTTGCGGAGCAAGGAGTCTCGAGATCGCGACTGCTTCATCATCATATTATAATTGCCGAGTTTTATGGAAAGGAAACTATACAAGGTGTTAACCTGAGGAATATGCCACCGGTTAGGGATCGATTCTACAACTAATTTCTAACAAAAAACATTTTATAAAATTTTTTTACTCGCTTTTGAATGCCACTTTTTTGACTTTTACGATTTTTTCCGTCAATTCGAACTTAACTTACTAAAACGGCCATATCATCCTGAATTTATTTCGAAAAATCAATTTCGACTAGGTATACTTACCGTTGGAGAGAGCGGTAATTTGAGGTGGTCAAAAATTGGTCAGAAAAATAAATTAGGTCAAATCTAGAAAATTGTCGTTTTTTTCAACTCCGTGTGCTTTATATGATTGTGCTAGTTAAATTTAGCCTGTAGTCCTAAAAAATGCGCGAAGTTTCCAGCTTTCCAACGGTAGGTATAGTCAAAATTGCTCTTACACCAAAATTAAGTGAAGAAAACCTCGCTTAGATGCGAAAAAACGTAGATTTATTTCTATGAAAATCGACGTTATTCGAGAAAAACTGCCTCTCAATGCAAAAATATTTTTAAACATTTGCAAAAAGAGCCTGGAGTTCAAATTTACCTGGATGGGGATATTAAATCTCCCGAGACCTCAGAGACGCGCAGGAAAATCCCCATTCCACCATTACTGCACACTACCAACACGAATATCGTGTGAATCTGTGAGCGGGGATGAAGCAATCAGCTGAGCTCGTGGGCCAGATTGAACTTCCGGCAAGACTTAATTCTGCTGCATTCGTGTTGATGAAGGACCATACAATAATCCTAAAATTGCTCATTATTCATAATCCTAAACGTGCCCATACCCTACCCGATTGCCGGCAGTTATCGTGAGGATGAACATAGGAACGTAGTTTTGAACGCCAATGAATATTATTTGAGTTGCTTGTTAGGTCATCTTGACCAATCAAAGCAATGAATAATTCAATTATTGTCCTGGCCCCATTTTGATCAATCAATAGAGAGATAGGTAGATGCTTTTATTTGCCGATACAAAATCATTAAATTATTTTGTGGAGCAATGGATAATCATGAATTCAATTATGCTTGCGTGGTAAGTTTTCACAATGATGAATAAATGGGCATGAGAAGAAATCCAGTGGTGCGTTAAAAACACACAATACTTCCATATTTTTATCGTACATTTTTGACACAGTTTGATTATGTTTTGACTGCTTTCGAGGGTGTTTAGGTCAAAAATATCCAAAAACCACCCGGCATTTTCTTCTCCATCACGTTTTCTCCTTAAAACCATCGGTACATTGGCCATACAACCAATCCATCATTTTTTTGAATTTTTTCCTATAGGACCTTGGCCAATAGGCTAGGACCTTGGTATTTTCGCGTGGAATCGGTTTTTGCATTTTTCTCAGTGCTGGAGAGGCGTCGAAAATTGCTAATTTTTCGTGTCATAAACCTGCCCAAAACCTACGCAAAAATACCTAGGTACTCCTTTTGGAATTTAATTTTTTTTTTTAATTGTTAAAGGGTCAGGAGGACTCCCTCAAATCAGCGTAAACGTGAAAAGGGAGATACCTATCGCATCAAGAAATTCGAGCCAAACCGGTTTAAAAACAAAAATTTCCGAAAAAACCCTGTATCCTATCGTAAATTGAGCGAGAAACCCGGAGAAAATACTCAAAAAATTCTAACTCCACAAGATCACCTTCAGAATTGAGGTTTTGTTTTTTACTTCCATATTTACAGAGTGAATGGAAGTATTGGAATCGTCCTAAAATCGAGAATCGGAACGGAGCTTCAGAAAAAACTTTTTCTTATACACATTTACTCAGAACCAGTTCCTGAACATGTGTCTGTGTGTCCGTGTGTCCGTTAGTCTGTCCGTCTGTGGTCATTTACAAAAATCATTTTCGAAAATGGACCATACTAATGCCAATTTGGACCTCCTAACCTTTTCCGATCGGATTTCCCGGACAATAGGTATGCCTCAAGTTGGAGCAAACCACAACTTTCAAGACGAGTTCCGTCGAAATCGGACCAGTAGTTCAATACGAAGTGGCTAGACGATATTTTTCCAAAAATTCCGTCAAGCCCCTTCGTTTCGAACCGCTGATCCGATTTTGGCGCGGTTGGTCCTAAAAGTTGTGGTTTGCTCCAACTTGAGGCATATTGTTAGGGGAATCCGATCGAAAAATGTCAAGGGGGCAAAAACCCCAGAAAAACTGTTTTTGAGATCATGACTTTTTGACATATAAACGGTTTTGAGTACTCTAGATTTAGTTTGGACGGTTCACTTATAGGAGGTCACAGGAAAATTTGCTAAACGCTCCTACAAAACCCTCATTCTGGCACCCCAAAAAATTTGACTAACCGGCCAGTCTATTACAATAACCCATTGGATTTCTACGTAAAAACCAGTGGTGCGTAGATAACACACAATACTTCCATATTTTGAAACGTACATATTTATCAAAATTTGATCATATTTTGACTATTTTTAAAGGTGTTTAGGTCAAAAATATCAAAAAATTAACCATGCAAACTTTGAAATTCGCCAAAAAAAAAAATCGCTACATTTTTGGAATATAAAACATATCCACATATTCTGCAAGGTAAAACGAAGATTTTGAGACCAAGAACGCTCAAATCGGTCCAATTTTGTGGCCGGAAAAAATAAAATAGAAAACACTAAAAATGCAAATATATTGGAAGTACTGTGAGTAATTCAAATTCCGATTAAACAGGGTGTTAGGTAGGTCTTGCCGAGACAAACATTTCAGTTTAAGAAATTTGAAAAAAGGTTGAGAATTGAGGGAGCTATGGCCATTTTTGTAAATGACCACAGACGGACACACAGACACTTGTTTAGGAAGTGATTCTGAGTAAATGTGTATAAGAAAAAGTTTTTTCTGAAGCTCCGTCCCGATTCTCGATTTTAGGACGATCACAATACTTCCATTTACTCTGTAAATATGGAAGTAATAATATTTCTTATTTTTATATTATAAACAATCTGAAATAAGTTCGAACCAATAAAAATAATAATGCAGAATGTTGGCGGGTTAAACACGATCATCCGCTTTCCTTGATTTTGACGGTGACATATCACTCAACTCATCGTTCAGAATGCGGAGTTTCCAGCCTCAGTCCAAAATAACCCGGCAGGACCGAATCCACAAATCATCAACCGTGAATAGCCTGGAATTCCAAGCGTATTTCGCCACCCGCGCCCGACGCGGATAATTTGTGGTCGGAAGGAAATGCGCCAGAATTGTAGGCAGACTGGAAATTCAAAATGCCGAAATACAATCGAATTAGGGCTGAGAAGGAAGTTTATAGACGAGAACTTTGTTTAGGGGAAGGGGGGGGTAAGATGACGAGGTGGGTAAGATGACGAAAATTCGTCATAATTTTATGATTTTCTCCTGATTGAAAATAGATAGAGACACCGTTCCAGCGTCACCAGTGACCTGGTGACCATGGAAGAAGAAATTGTTCTTCCATGGTGGTCTACTATAATTAGGCTGACCAGAGGTACTGTTTTCAGCAGTACAGGTCCTACTTTCTAGGTCGTGGTCCTGCTGTCCTCAGAAACCTCGAAAGGACCATAAAATGTACTGCTTTCGTGTGAATGGTCCTGCCATGGGCCCTTCTTTCGTCACTATAAATGTTACCTACTAAGCCTTTCCCATCGAACCAACTGAAAAATTCAACTACTTCAACTGAAAAATTAGATGAACGTTTTTGTGGTAGGTATTTCGAAGACTGAATTGTGCAATGATAATGAAAGAATAAAAGTATATTTTATGCATTGTTACCTAGTTATTCTGTTTTGAGGATGGTTTTAAAAAGTATAAGAGTTTTTCAGTATTTAAAAGTTGTCTTTTTGTTGGGTCCTGCTTTCACTGAAAAAAAATCTGGTCACCCTAACTATAATAGTAGTCCTACTCGTAAGTCAACGGCGGACATTCGCACCCCCGTCCCGAAACATGGTAGTTACAACAAAGTTCGATTTCGCAGGTGTGTGATGTAACTTTTGCTCCACATTTCCTTAGCGACTACGATTTTTTGGTAAGTCATTTGAATTTCACGATTCAATATTCTGAATCTACAATTCGTAAGCTTCAATTTCACTGGAAAATGGAGCCGTTTGCTTTGAAGCTGCATGTTGATAAAACAGTTTCGAAACAATATGGTGCGCTGGGGTAATATGACGAATTTCTGTGAGGGTAAGATGACGAAAGGTGTTTCGTCATCTTACCCCCACATTACTTTTCGATTTTGAATTATGTCTCTAATCACAATTTTACACCATTGTTGGCTACGTTGCTTGGGTCACCCTTCTTGAATAACAAAAATGTTTTAATGCTGCCCCACTCAGCAGGCACACACCCGGCCTCCAAGATCTTGTTGAAGAGTGACAGGATGAAGGTCACGCCCTCCGGCGGCATATTCCGATAGAACTCGTACCCAATACCATCCTCCCCCGCGCTCTTCCCATTCTTACAAGCTTTGAGAGCTGTCTCGAGCTCTGCTTTGGTAATAGGCGAGTCCAACAAAGGGTCGAACGGGTGTTCTGCTGAAGTACCGCACCCCTGATGAACAGCAGCCTCTCCTGCAGCACAGGGGTAGATATCGCTGAAGAAATTCTCCACAGCCTCGACTGTGATCTTACATGCAGGTCTACCATTGGAACGTAATTTATTCACTGCCGACCAAAAACCCTTGGAATCGTTGCACCTTGCCAGATCCTCGCGAAGGCGCTCATAGTAGGTCCGCTTCTTCAACCTGAGGCATGCTTTGTAGTCGTTTTTCTTGGCGAGGTAGGCATTGAGGTGATCGACGTTGTAGTGACTTCTTTTAAATTTCCTGTAACGATTCCTAGATTCATATTTTAACCGTTTACAATCACTGTCGAACCAAGGGCAATTCCTGTAATTATCAATATGCCTGGTGGTAGGGGGACGCCACATTTCGCAGACTTTGCACGCTTCTGAAATCGCGTTCTTAAGAAACTGGTACATTGCTCCTGCAGAAAACGTCTCAGCTGCCAAACTCTTCAGCGAACTCGAGAGACACGCCTGAAAGCTTCGGACCTTGCCGGCATCCCATTTCAGCTTACCCTCCATAAACAAGGACTTGACTCCCATGCTGCTATTGGGACTGAGTTGAGACGAAGAGAGCAGACACGGCAGGTGATCAGAAAAAGAGTCCAACTCCATGACTGAAAAATCAGAGCAAACCGTTAACGCAGGCACGTTGATCCAGACTTGGTCGATCACGCTGGCACCGCCGTAGGATAAACTGGTGAAGTTCCCATTTGTGTCTCCACTTGATCTACCATTCACCACCCAACAACCATAATTTTCCATAATATTCACCAGCCGCCGTCCTTTAGCGTCTACCTTAACATCGCAGGATTTGCGTTCACTATCAAACTCAAGATTTTCGAAAATTTCCTCAATCCCTTGATTCAAGTTTCCTATTCGAGAGTTCCAGTCACCTCCCACAGCCCAGGGGATATCTCCATAAACTTCACTTATCTCATTTAGGCAGGCGTCGAATTGCGTACTCAAATTTTCGCTGAAGCCTTCGTTAAAATAGACCCCACCAAAGATGAACCTACATTCTCCTGCGCCTTCAACCAGAACAAAAAGCCAGTTTGGGCTACTAAAAATAGTGGAAACCCTGAAGTTTTTTTTATAAACCAAAATAATTCCGCCGCTAGAGCGGCCGACAGCATGAGTGCGACGGGCAAGAACCTTTATGCTTGCGTAATCCTCATGAAAAACTATATTACTTTCCTGGTCAACCCAGGTTTCTACAATAAAAATAAAATCTATACTACGAGTAAAAAAAACTTTTTTAATGTCCATAAAATTACTGATACCATGAGAGTTCCAATAGACAATATTCAGATTAGGGAGATCAGGAGCAGCTGGACCACTTAAATCTTTGGGGGGGTTTTCAAGTTCACCGGTTTCTTCGACATGGAAAGCTGGGAATTCGGGCTGTCTCCGCTGCTGTTGGTCGACCGAGGCCTCTTCGAGTTTTTTGAAGCATTGGGCCCAGTTGAGCTTCCAGATTCAGCTGCCCATCTGGCTCGGGCCCATGGAGAAATATCGTTGCGAAGGCGGAGACCGCCAGTGAGTTCGCTTCTTTTAGCGAAGACTTCGTTTTTTTTCTTCAAAGAGCCGAATTCAACAAGAACCAAACGCGGGTGATCCGCAGATTTCTTTCCGATCCGCGAAGCTGACTCGATATCAGTGGCCGAGCAAGGAATTTTCAAGGTGCTGACTAAGAGCTTAACAACCTGAGAGATGACGTCACTCTCATCTTCTTCCATCCCAAATATCACTATATTTCTCTGGCGAAGACGCCTTTCCAAGCTGTTAATCACTTGCTGGTGCGAGTCAACCCTTTCACTAAGGTTCTGTACATCGCGGGTAAGAGAGGTAGCTAAATTAGCAAAGCTCGCCTCCAAGTTGTTTATACCAGCCTGCAGCGAGTCCAATTTGTCCATTTTCAGCATCATTGCATCGATTTTAGCCTCCATTGCCAAATTAGCAGCTTATTTCCGAAGTGAAGAAACGAAGGAGGTACTCACGAGCGTAGTGTAAGCTGTGTTTACACCAGTAGATAAACACACACGACCAACGGTATCCGACTGATAAGGCAACCAAGCTGAATGGCCCGCAAAACTCGAATTTTAACGAACTACCGCTCAATTTCGACGAGATGAAACGTAAAGATGGGCTTAATTTAACGTTTGAGCATAAAATTATCAATAGAAACGCACAAAAATGACATCTATTGATTTATAAACGGCAAGAGCACAGATTGAGATGTTATCAATACGCAATCACGATTGCCAACCATCTTGTCGGAGGGACAGGACTTTTAGGGATTGGAGAGAAAATACCCGAGAAAGCAGTGGTTGCAAATTATGTAAAACAAGTTATGTAAAACAGTTCTTTCGGAACGTACGACCTGTTAGGTTGGCAATATAGCTTAGTCCTTGGATATTAGTGAGGATGTTATCTTTACCAATTTTTATATTTTTTCGAAGTACCTGTTAATTTTTCAACCATTGTAATGCCCAAGGGCTGTACAATAAACGCTATTCTATTCTATTCTATTCTATTTTACACCATTCTAAACACACTGTTTCTCCTAATAATTAATTGTCTTGCAGGGATCGTCACGCCGAATGCTCTGGTTGGAACGAGGAAGAAGCCGCTCATCAGCCGTGGAAATGTGACTTCTGCGCCCCGAATTGAAGATTTTATACTTCTACTTCGTCTAAATTTCTATTTTGAATAAAGTTTGTATGATTTCCGTTCAAATGTTGGTCAATTCGCCATCTTAACCCCCCATTCGTCATCTTACCCCGGGCCACACGTCATCTTACCCACAACGTGGGTGAGATGGCAAAATTTACATTTTTCCGAAAATTTATTTTCTTGACATCTTTCAGTTGAATGTAAAATTTAAAAAATGTACCAATGTTGTACTCGGGTGCTCACTAAAACGAATAGCTCCATTTACAACTCGCCTGGATGCTCACAGAGCCTAGAAAAAATCTTAGAAGCTTAGGTTTGCCATCTTACCCCAACCCCTCCTTCCTCAATATCTTTTACATTTACAAAGTAAACGGAGGTCGGTGTTGTGATAGTCGTAAAATTGGAAATCGATCGGAAGTTCTGGAAAAAATTCACTCGTACACTCTTACTGAGAAACGCTTTCTGGACAATATTAGGGTGTGCCCGTCTGTGTGCATTTCCAAAAATGACCATAGATTTCTCAATGCCCAACCTTATTTCAAAAAATCTTTTGAACCGCAATATTTGAATAGGCAAGACCCATTAACTTTATCCAATAACTATCTTAACCTGGTGTTGCCAAAAAAGTGATTTTTACTTCCATATATGGAAGTCTTGGAAGTATTGGAATCGTCCTAAATTCGAGAATCGGAACGGAGCTTCAGAAACAACTTTTTTTCTTATACACATTTACTCAGAATCACTTCCTGAACAAGAGTCTGTGTGCCCGTTTGTGGTCATTTACAAAAATGACCATATCTCCCTCAATTCTCAACCTTTTTTCAAATTTCTTGAACTGGAAAGTTTGTCTCGGCAAGACCTAACACTCTGTTTAATCGGAATTTGAATTACTCACAGTACTTCCGATATATTTGCATTTTCAGTTTTTTCTATTTTATTTTTTCCGGCGACAAAAATTGACCGATTTGAGCGTTCTTGGTCTTAAAATCATTGTTTTACCTTGCAGAATATGTGGATATTTTTTATATTCCAAAAATGGGTGAATTTTAAAATTTGCATAGAGAATTTTTTGATATTTTTGACCTTACCACCCTTAAAAGCAGTCAAAATATGATCGAATTTTGTCAAAAATGTACGTTTCAAAATATGAAAGTATTGTGTGTTATCTACGCACCACTGGTTTTAATCGGACCACTCTATATAATATATATCTAATATAATATTATTATATATAATATAATTATATATAATATAATATTATTATAGTGGTCCACATCTATAGATGCGTCTAGATGCGTTTTGCTGCTGACGGCGTACGGCGGACGGACAAAACATTTGCAGATTTGAGTTTTAGAACCTCTGAAACAAGAAAAAAAATGTTGAGGAGCTTTGTAAAAAAATTTTGCTCGACTGATTACATAAAATAGAAACACTAATAGAAGTGCTATGAGTGCTATGAAGTGCTAGAAGTGGTATGAGAATTACTGGGAGTAATCAAATTCCGGGTAAACTGGGTGATAGGCCTTGCCCAGATAAACATTGCAGCTCAAGAAATTTGAAACAGGTTGAGAATTGATGGAGCTATGGCCATTTCTGTAAATCACCTTAAACCTACACACGAACAGACAAACACACACTTGTTCAGGAAGTGATTCTGAGTAATAGTGTGTAAGTGAAGATTTTCTCTGAAGCTCTGAGCCGATATTCGGTTTTAGGACGATTACAATGCTTCCATTTGCTTCGTAAATATGGTAGTAAAAACGGTACCCACTAATCTCAACATGAGGTGTGACCGTAGGTTAAGAAAATCTAGTCCGTTCTGAGAACGAAAATGCTAATCTGCCACTTCAAAGTCTTGCCTTCTTCAAATCGAGGCCTCGATATATCGACTATAGTCCGGTCAATTGGATCAAATAGTAATAAAATTGCCGGATCTATAGATAAATAGGTTTAGGGTATACCCTACAAGGGCGCTGTACCCAGGATTTTTATTTGGGTGGGCCTAGGCTAAAAATTAAATCACTTTTATCAATCAACATTGGGTTGTCAACGTTAGAAAACAACTTATTAATAGGTAGGATGTTGGCACCTACCGTAGGTATTCATAATGAAAATATATCATGTTCGTAGTACCTACTTATGTGAACGGATTCCAGAAAATTTTGGCCCTTACCCGGGGGGGGGGGGGTCATGGCCCTTCCTGCACTGGGTACGGGCCTGCCCTACAAGAATTTCGGTGGTATACTTGAAAACCCACGCCATTTTTCCACTTTTTTTTTTGGAATTCCACCTGTAGTAGCTTCTCTCTAGTACTAGTTCTCTGTAGACTTCTGTAGTAGCTTCCTAATGCATTTTCGGCTTTTTTGAACTATTAGAAAACTTATATGCCAATAAATTTCCGAAAAAATTAATCCCATGGCCTTTGTTTTCAAGCTCATGGTTCGGAGCTACGTACCTGCAAAATAGGGCTAAAATGTCAAAAATCGAGAAATTTAGACCCTCTGTTCTTTTCTCGGGGCAATAGCTCGAGGAAACTGTCGTCTCACTTAAGAGGAAACGGACGATCACACTAAGTGAATCCTTCTGCCCGTAGCTAAAATATGGTTAAATATGGACGTTTTGCGTTTACTACCTATTTACTTTGCAAAAAGACTAAAATTGTCCTGAATTGACTGCCGTGGGAATAAAATTGGGTTAAATTTTAAGAGCGGCTGGGAGGCGGCGCTTCTGCGGAAAGCCTAATAATCTCCGCAGCATTCCGCACCGAGTAACCTCCGCCTCCGCAGCGGCGACTTTATTTCGACGCGGTAGGGAAGCGGGCGTGGCCGATAGGCGGAGGGACCCATAGGCGGACCGGTGAGGCGGGGCCTAAGTTGACGCGATGCTTCGCCAGGATCGGCTCGAACTTCGCCCGCATCAGTTTGTATTCAGAGTGTGGCCCGCGTGTATCAGGTGCGCGTCAAGTCGATGCTTCGCGATTAATTTACAAAAATTGTTTTCCTAAATTCAATTGGGTGTTTGAATTGAAAAACTTGTCCGAGATTGGCATCTTGTCTGGAAACAGGAATTATTTTCATCGAGAAGATAGAAAAAACATTTCTTTTTACGAGATTTGTTCCGAATGTTGACGCGGTTGTGCCCTCCGCGACGCTACGGTTTTTGGCTAATTCGTCAAAATTGAGCGTCTCGGCTACGGAGGCGGAGGAGCCGGAGGGATGAGCTGCCCAGAAGTCGTCTACCAGGCCTACTATCCCTATCTGTACCAGAGGCCGTCCACGTCAACCGCGCGGCCGCCTCCGCCGCCTTTCCCGCCCTTCGCTCATCACCCGCATTATGACCGGGTGAGCCGCCCAAAATTAAATTTTCTTCAAAACTAGGATTCGTATGCGAAAATCTGTAAATTTATTATACTTATTCTTATGCATAGAAAGTTCTTCTGGATCTCGAGGGAGAAGTTTGGATTGAATTCATAATATTTACCTATCAAGTATCCTATCCTTTGTATACAAAACGTATACAATACCGTATTCGGGTTTGTGCCCGATTCGTACGATTAGAAAGAGAGATTCAAGGTTTACGTTCCAAAGGGTGCGTAGAATAGAATTAAACCGGTGGTGCGTAGATAACACACAATACTTCCACATTTTGATATTAAACCAGTGGTGCGTAGATAACACACAATACTTCCATATTTTGACATTAAACCAGTGGTGCGTAGATAACACACAATACTTCCATATTTTGATATTAAACCAGTGGTGCGTAGATAACTCACAATACTTCCATATTTTGAAACGTAAAAGTGTGACACGATTTGATCATATTTTGGCTGCTTTCAAGGGTGTATAGGTCAAAAATATCAATAAACTCACTATGCAAATGTTAAAATTTGCCCAAAATGAAAAAACGCCACATTTTCGAAACGTGAAAAATATCCACATATTCTGCAAGGTAAAACAAAGATTTTAAGACCAAGAACGCTCAAATCGGTTCATTTTTGTGGCCGGAAAAAAATAAAATAGAAAACACTAAAAATGTAAATATATCGGAAGTACTGTGCGTTATCCAAATTTCGATTAAACAGGGTGTTGGGTCTTGCCGAGACAAACATTTCAGTTCAAGAAATTTGAAAAAAGGTTGAGAATTGAGGGAGTTATGGTCATTTTTGTAAATGACCACAGACGGACAGACTAACGGACACACAGACACTTGTTCAGAAACTGATTCTGAATAAATGTGTTTTAGAAAAAGTTTTTTCTGAAGCTATGTTCCGATTCTCGGTTTTAGGACGATTCCAATACTTCCATTTACTCTGTAAATATGGAAGTAAAAACTGACTATTTTGAATATCAAAAAACTCACTATGCCAATTTTAAAACTCGCCTAAAATTTAAATACGTCAAGCCATCGAATCACAAAAAAAAAAAAAAACACCCACGTATTCTGCTACAGAAGAATGAAGAAGATTTCAGGCGAGTTTTAAAATTTGCATAGTGAGTTTCTTAATATTCACAACCTATAGGTAAAACTGTACACTATTCACTACCTAACACAAAGAGTTAACGACCAAGAACACTCTACAGCAGCATCTAGAGATTTATTAACTCTTAAACATGGAAGTAAAAATAGGTACCAACAGCACGCAAGATATTTCACCGATCCTATTCCGTTTTTTAGCCGATTCCCATAGGTATTTGATAAATAGAATATTACGTGGAACTTGCAACATTTTCCTGCCGTAGTTACGAATGCCGGCGGAGTGGAATTAGACTCATCATTGAAACTAACCGTTCGAGTTACGCATTAGGGGACGCCCTTTCAAGGTCCGCTGAAATGATGAAAATAATTCATATTATATTTCTTTTCGAAAAACGTCCTCATGCCGCGTCTGTCTGACGCTTCAGTCGGTCGAAAGGTAAAATTTATGTCCTGACATGTGACAAGTCGGAGAATGTCCACGTCGAAGTGCGAACTGACTGCATTCAAAAGAGAAAACAAAATATCGAGTGTCGTTCTTTAGCCGCATTCGAAAACGGCACAAAAATACAAAAAAAAAAAAAAAAACCCCGAGCCCGCAGAAAAAACGAGAAATTCTTCGGAATCAAGTGTAAGGTACAAATTTCAGGTGTGCATTACAAAGTTGACAACTCTTTTGAAAAGTGTCGACGGACACACACGTACCTACTTATTAGAAAGTGAATTTGGCTTCAATTTCAGACATGGCATAGACGGATGCGAGTCAAATAAAAACCAGCGGGGCGAAGATAGCAACCATATTTTGTAAAGTAAATTTTCGGCGCAAATGGATTATATCAAAATTTTTGACTAAGTTAGTGATGGGCGATACCACAAAATATTCGATACCAGTACTCGATACTAGTATCGAAACAAATATTCGATACTTCTCAGATATCGAAAGAAAATATTCGATACTGAAGAGTATCGAATCATATGAGTACTGTTTCATTTCACACTCCGAATAAAATGTTAATAAAATGGAAATAACAGATTACATAACACTATTAAGCCCTGACGTTCTTTGTTTTACGTTATATTATTTTTCAACAAGGTTAACAGGTCATTTCTATGTGTAAATGTTATTTATAAGATCAAACGAATGTCGAAGAAGTGGTGATGGAGATGGGGAGGAAAACGACATCAACGGTGTCATTCGCTCTGTCAAGTCCCAGAACTGCTTCCCTACTCCACGCAGGAATGTCAATTTGTCAACCATAGCTGGCGAAAGTCGGTCCCTTTTGTAAATTTTATTAGTTAGTATAAATAAAGTAGGCAGGTAATTTTGAGACTATCCATTTGAGTATTTTTTCTGAAGTCGGGAAAAATACTCGATACCTACACTAGTATCGAAGCAAAATATTCGATACCAAATGTACTTGGTATCGAAAGAAGATATTCGATACCATACTCATATCGATAGGTATCGCCCATCACTAGACTAAGTACTTTTGAAACTACCTATTTGGATAAAAAATATAAAAAAACTCACTATGCACATTCTAAAGCCGCGGTTACACTTGCGTTGTTGGGCCCAACACCGAATATTCGTCGGCCTCTTCCCGCAAGTGTAACCGCGGGATATTCGCCCGAATGTTCGCCAATGTTGGTGCTCGGGGATGCTCGGTCAAAAGGCGGTTTTTTGTCCCGAGTCAAAGGCGGCGAGTATTGGCCAACTTGTGTATTCGTGCAGCGTCTACACATGCGGCCGAGTGTTTGGCGGGTTTGCCTAGGGGTGGGTGTCTGTAGTGACATTTCGATACCCCCATTTACTCGATACTCGGTATCCAATGAGTATCGAAATCTCAGTACTGATATCGATATTTTATCGAAACATAAGTACTCGATACCATGGGTATCGAGCGATACTTTCTATGGGTGTTTTCCCTGACAAACGTAGAAAGAACGAAATGATTTCTCAATTAAATTGTCCCAAATGCAACCAAATTCAAATTCATTCACCAGTGGTGCGTAGATAACACACAATACTTCCATAATTTGAAACGTTTGAACGTGAAATTTGATCATATTTTGACTGCTTTTGAGGGTGTTCAGGTCAAAAATATGAAAAAACTCACTACCTATGCCAATTTTAAAATTCGCCCAAAATTAAAATACGCCATGGTATCGGAATATCCTCATATTCTGCAAGGTAAAACAAAGATTTTAATACCAATAACGCCCAAATTAATTTCAAGTTCATTTTTGAGGCCGGAGAAAAAAAAAAGAAAACACTAAAATTGCAAATATATCGGAATTACTCTGTGTTGACTGCTAAACTTCATCGTTGGTTGACAATATTCGTCGATGCTCGGGGTCGAGCGCCAACACCGCAAGTGTGTGCGGGTTGCGCGTCAATATTCGGGATATTCCGAGTATAGACGAATGTTCGGGCGAGTATGGGCGAATATTCGGTGTTGGGCCCAACAACGCAAGTGTAACCGCGCCTTAAAACAAGCCTAAATTCGTCAAGTTATCGGTACATAGAAAATATTCACGTTTTCTGCAAGGTAAGACTAAGATTTTAAGACCGTAAACGCTGAAATCAATTGAGGGATCTACGGCCATTTTTGTAAATGACCACAGAAGGACACAGGGACACACAGACACTTGTTCAGAAAGTGATTCCGAGTAAATGTGTAGGACCTATAAATGAGCCATTCAGTAGCCAAGTGGGATAAGTCCATTTTTTCAAATTTTACAGGAGCGAAGTATTTGAGTTTGGTGCTGTAGTTTTGTAAAAAATTAAAGATAGACAAAATCGATCATTTCTCTGTGTTCAATTACTCAATAAAACATAACTCCACTACCATTTTTCCTCAAAATGGCTAATGGTGAGTCCAAAAATCAAAAAATCTTTCAGAACTCCCCTTTTTTATGGACATGACTCGTTTGTCTACTGAAAAAAAATCATGTTTCCCTCAAAAGTCAAGCATGTCTCGAAAGTTGAAAATGATTCGTAGAAAATAATTTCAAACATGAGAATTAAATCTATTACCTATTGAAGTAATGTTGCTCCGTCCTCGTATGTGCCTGTTCAAGTGAGTTAGGTATGTTGGTTCCTAAAAGGTTTGAGTTTAACTTCGAGTTTTAGTTCAAGTTTGAACGTCAGTTTGGGTTTAACTTCAACTTTCAGTTCGAGTTTGAACTTCTGTTTGAGTTTGACTTCGAGTTTCAGTTCGAGTTTGAACGTCAGTTTGAGTTTGACTTTGAGTACAGTTCGAGTTTGAAGTTCAGTTTGAGTATAACTTCGAGTTTTAGTTCGAGTTTGAACGTCAGTTTGAGTTTAACTTCTACTTTCAGTTCAAGTTTGAACTTCTGTTTGAGCTTGACTTCGAGTTTGAACTTCAGTTCGAGTTTGAACGATTAGGTACAATACCTACTTCCATTTACTCGGTAAATATGGAAGTAGGTAATTACTAATATATTGTGCTGCATGTACTATATATAAATGTGCTAATATATTGGAAGTACTGTGAGTAATTCAAATTCCGGCTCAAAAGGGTGCACCCCTCTCATGAGAGGTCTTGCTGAGACGAAAATGTCAGTTCAAGTATTTTGAAAAAAGGTCAAGAATTTAGGGAGCTATGGCTATTTTTGTGAATTGCCACAGACACCTTGTTAGGAAGTTCCTAAGTAAAGTGTATCAGTGAAAGTTTTTCTGATCCGATTTTAGATTTCAGGACGATAACAATACTTCAATTTACTTTATGAATTCTCATTCGGCATGCAACAGTGATTAACTTGATTTTTTGGCAAAAATGAGTTATTGGTATCACTGGATTGGTTTATCCGCTAGGAATCCGGTGGTAACACTGGTTTTTGCGCAAATGGAGAAAAAGCTGTCGGGAACCGCTTTGAGCGACAGCAGATGGCTGGGCAGTGTTCAATAGTATCGGCGGTAGAATATCGATGCCGATATAATATTATAGGTCAACTATCTATAGTATGTAGCACCGACAGTATCGACCTTAAGCTATCGATAGTTTTAGAAAAATATCGGTTAAAGTAAAATAAACAATTAACCATTGATTTTTCTCTGTTCCGTTCCTTGGCTAACAAAGAATCTCAATTCTGATGATATTATCTATTAGGTATCGTTGGGGGTGATACCACCCAGATGAGCTCAATTTTTTGGGAATTTTTAGGGACCACATTTTTCGAATTTGTTTGATGTTTAAACATGGAACTAACGGTCGAGTCAACATATCGAATAAAGCCAATATACCGGTTTAAGAAGTATCGGCCGAAACTCAGTTGAACGAGATCGGCTACGACTACTACCGGCCCTTGCATCATCGATGGAAAAATATCGATGTATCGGAGGAGAACATCGATATTTCGATACTATTGACTATCTATGGCCATCCCTACTCTGAGCAACACCCTCAACTTTTTTGGGCTCGTAAAAGTGATTATCTTTAAAAGATAATTTGATTTAAAAGATAAGCAAAATTTGCTGCGATTCGGAAGCTCTCACGATGGTTGGGTGCAGATTCTCTTTTGGATTATTATCCAACTTTTTGTTTCATTTTTACTCAATTTTCTAAGCGATAATTCAATTAACCTAATTTACATGGATAACAGTTTTTTGGATTTCCTGAAAAGTTGAAAAAATCGAATTACTGTGTACTGTATGAAAATATTATTTTCATTGACCGTCATACCGAAAATTTCTTGGAAATTAGTTAGTGCAAGCGTCTTCGGATAATCTAGTTTTAAATGAATTGATAGACCGGACGTAAAAGTTTCGTGTTATGAATTTTTACTTCAATATTCTGTCGTTCGGCATGCAACAGTGATTAATTCGATTTTTTCAACTTTTCAGGAAATCCAAAAAACTGTTATTCATGCAAATTAGGTTAATTAAATTATCGCTTAGAAAATTGAGTAAAAATGAAACAAAAAGTTGGATAATAATCCAAAAGACATACCTATTATGTCCTAGGTGAAATGTGCAAGCATCCTTAAAAAATTCTAGCTTTGAATGAAGTGATAAGCAGTCCAACAATTTCCCATCTTGCTATTTGTTGTTGGTAACTTTATTGGTGAGTATTGGTACGAGCCTAGCAGCAACTGACAAGACTTTAAACTTAACGAAACTTTAGGTATGGTTTGGTGAATGAATAGCCCTACGAACCACTCCGAAAAACTTCCAACGCCTCGTAAGCTTATCTTACAGTTACAGTTGTTACTACTGGCCACGCGTATCCTCTATTAATGTTACATACCATCGAAAACAACGACTCGTTAAACACACATGTTGAAAGTGACACTAGTAAATATTTCCTAGATGAAACGAAGAATTCAGGAGAAGAAATCTTATTCAACTGAATGAGCATCCCTCTTAATAGACGAATAGTTTTCAAGCCGTTCAATCGTTGATCGGACTCGTTCTTGTTGTCACTGCCAGGGGATCCAACCGGGTATTAAATTAAGCTTGAAAAAATTTGGCCAGCTGCCCAAACGATCGGTTTTAGCCACTCCATTCGGCTGCCGAGATGTCGCATGCTCAATCGACGTCGTTGGAACACAAATGCTGGACACTATTTCATTCGAATTCCCTTCAAGTCCATAGATATCGTCTCGCTAACGACTAATAGTAAACGACTGTTAGCCCTAGGTATGTACAAGGTATTACGCACTTGGTGTGAAACATCTCCAAGATATGATTTTTTGGACTTTTTTCTCGAGTAGGTAAAACTCGTTGTGCCATAAAACACACATTGCTCCTCCTTTAAACCAACGTTTTCCAACCTTTGAGCATAATTCTGGATTCAAAGTGGAATTCCCGGTAGGTATGCATCATAATCAGAAAACAACTCATAAGCAGTTCAAAATTGAAAATCGAAAACGATATTTTCTTTCTCAAATGTCTTTCTCGTTGACGGCAGTCCAAAAAATCGAAACCCATATTGCTTGCAGATATGATTCGCTTTCAATTTCAAGGCAAGTAAACGTATCACTTATAATAAATTTTGCAATGCAAAATCCAAATTTGGGTCTGAAGCTTCCAAAAGAGGTTCCCAAAATCGAGACTACGTCGCGTTTCAAAGAAGAGCAAAATTCAAATTTCAACCGTGGCCAAACCGCTGGTCCGATTTTGACGGTTCAGTTTTCCTTGTAAAAAAGGATGTACTTACATTCTCCAAAATGTTTTTTAGCTTCACAACTAAGAAAATGGGAACGGACTGTTCCAAAACTTCCCATACGTACCTAATATTTGTCTATAATATAATATACCCCCATGATACCCCCATAATGATACCCCCATAATGATACCCCCATGACCCATGTAATATATTGTATCTCAGTTGTCACTAATAAAGCAAATACCTACGTAGCGTCAGCAAGTACCTAACGATTTTTCTGCCCACATACGTTGCTTTCGGTATAACTCTTAAGGACCGGTTTATGAGTATTCAAATCTAGGCTCATACAAGGAGGCTTGAACTAAATTTCCCCTAGGCCGTATTTTAATTGATCGCCATAACTAAATCAGTGACATGCGCACATAATTTTTGGTGTATCCGAAGAACTCTGCTAATTCTGCACAAGGGTTCATTTTTCGATTGCAAAGACAAACCTAATGATATATACTCCTGAAACGCGGTATTTAGTTATTCTTATTCTACCATTTTAGAATAAATTTGTATTTTAGATGGGGATTTACAAAATCTTTTTTTCAATCCAGCAAAAGAGCTATATCTACTCTGCCTTGATAGATAATATCTATCTAGGTATATTATACCTACCTATCTTGATACTTATCTACCAATCTTTTGAACGCAGCACATCGTTTAATTTTGTTTAATTTACTAGTTAATCTATTCTCGATTACCTACAGAATAATATTAAATTCCTTAGATAGGTACCTAATTAAATTAAGGCCCGGTTTATTGACAAAATTTATCAATCCGATATCCAAGGAAGCTTCGGATAAAATTCACCTCGGTGTTATCAACATCAAATTTAAATGCAAAAATCTCGTTGGAAATGTTTATTGAGTGCTTCTTTGGATATCAGATGGATAAATTTTGTCAATAAACCAGGCCTAAGAATGCCTCAAGAACCGTTGGTAAAACTAACTACGTTTTTTGACTAATTTATTTTCTAATGTTTAAATTTGTTTTGACTAAGCCGGGAAAGTGATGTTCAACTGAGAAAATGTCTTCATCTGCAATAGTTTAGGTTTAAAATAATGGTTTTCTTCAAAGAGGACGGTGGGCAGCAGGGCCTGACCACATAAAGAACGTCTCCAAGCCCTGATGAAGATATTATAATGTATCGAAAGCTCGGCGAAAGAGGCAGTTTTTATCGTAGACCCTAACCCTGATCTGCTGACAACAATAGTCTACAAGGGTCGATCATCCATCTACAACAGTTGGTAAAACTCGTCTCGCTCCCATGTTGCCAAGTGCAACTGGTATAGTGTGAGTGCGTCACCTTGTCGGTGTAATACGCTAGTGGTCGTAAGTAGAAGATCAATCAAGCGTATCCAAAACCAAGGCCGAATCCTCAACTTTTTTTAATTTTAGTTTTGCTGAATTGTATAATACGGCCAAATTCTTTAAATTGAAGATATTGGGTGGACTGAAGTTTTTGTGGGGATTCCAACGAGTGGAAAACGAATCTTGTTGCTCTAGTAGTTAACGATTCATTAAGAATTGGGGAAATCTTGAAAACCCCAAAGAGGTCTCACTAAATAAATAGCAATAAATCCTAAAGCCCGTATCACACGTCAGACCGATCTCCTCCCCATCCCACGGACATTCAAAGCCGAAATATGATTGAAAAACTCGTCAATTTACTTGATACTGTTCCACCGCTGGCAAGTTGCTTTTTTCACCGAGAATTATTTATTTATCTCCGATTGGTTGTTGCGTGTGTTCTCCACCGTAATGTCGTTATATTTATTTTGAAGCGCTTTTGCTAAACTTTGTCTATTCATACGACGGCAGCATGTTTCTTTATTGTTTTTTCTTTTTTTAAACCATTCAGCTGTTTTTACTTCCATATTTAAGCCCGTATCACACGTCAGACCGTTCTCCTCCCCATCCCACAGACCGTCAGGACAGACCGATTCTTTGGTGATTTTTACGTGCAAATTCATTGAACATTTTTCTTAGCAATAAGGTTCCATAGATGAATAATAACAAACATCGATGCAGGTGCGCCAAAGTGAACATATCCATAGATACAGAACCTGATTTTTGGTGAAAATTTCAAAAATTTATCCCCCTGAAAAACGCGGACGGCGTACGGCGGACGGACAGAAAAATTTTATTGGATTCGGATTCTACACCCTTTCAAACGTAAACCAACAAATTTTCAGGGGTGTTAAAAAAAATTTTCCTGACCGATTACAATGGTTCATTTCTTAAGAAAAATGAACCAAAATTGCTTTATATCTATACCTGATTCAGTGCAGTAAGCTTCTTTGGACAAATCTAGATTTAATTGAATGGATACATCTAGATTTAAATGAACTGATAAATCGGTATTATCCTACCAACACTAGCGGGACGCTAAAAAAAGTGAATTCCGATTTATCGAATATTCACTTTTCTAGCTTTTTACTCCATATTTACAGAGTAAAATTTACTCCATTTAATAGAAGTATTGGAATCGTTCTAAAATCGAGAATCGGAACGGAGCTTCAGAAAAAACGTTTTCTTAAACACATTTACTCAGAATCACTTCCTGAACAAGTCGCATCCCTCGTGGAATACTGTAACATCTCAATTTTCGGCATAATTTGTATTGTAAGCTAGACAAATTTTGAGTAACAAATAGGTATATTATATTATATCAAACAGTGCTTTCGGACCCCAAAAAATGTTTGCTTAAAATTTGTCTAGCTTACAATACAAATTATGCCGAAAATTGAGATGTTACAGTATTCCACGAGGGGTGCGAAGAGTCTGTGTGTCCGTTTGTCCGTCTGTGGTCATTTACATAAATGACCATAGCTCCCTCAATTCTCAACCTTTTTTCAAATTTCTTGAACTGAAATGTTTGTCTCGGCAAGACCTAACACCCTGTTCAATCGGAATTAGAATAACTTACAGTACTTCCGATATATTTACATTTTTAGTGTTTGCTATTTTATTTTTTTCTGGCCACAAAAATGAACCGATTTGAGCGTTCTTGGTCTTAAAATCTTTGTTTTACCTTGCAAAATATGTGGATATTTTTTATATTCGGATAAAGTAACTTACTTCTATTTTGAGCAAATTTTAAAATTTGAATAGTGAATTTTTTGATATTTTTGGCCTAAACACCCTTAAAAGCAGTCAAAATATGATCAAATTGTGTCAAAAATTTACGTCTCAAAATATGGAAGTACTGTGTGTTATCTACGCACCACTGGTTTTAGGTTATAACCTGCCGTACAAAGTATGCTACCCTCAAGGCGCCGCGTCGGCCGTAGCAATTCTTGTAAGTAGCTCACTTGGAGTTTATAAGTCCAGCGAAAAAAATAGATAGTCGTTAATTAATGTAATGCCTAACAACCATAGTTCGGCGATGGCGGCAAGTGTAGCTCAAAGTCAAACGTTGTCCGGTTCAGGCTTGTGGTGGATCAAAGGGACCGCGGACGAGCCGCTCTTCTTCTCCTTCTTCATCGAGTTAGCTCTTTCTCTCCCTCAGGTCCAGGGCTCGGATCTCTGTCTCTCATTTCTTCCTGACTCCCGTCCGTGGGGGCCCTGGAATTCCTTCTCATTGGACCTTCAGTAACCCCTTCTCTAAAAAGCCACCTCCACCTCGCGGCGCAACCTTACAACATTTAAATTCGATTTTTATATCGAGAAGTTCCCACAGGCTGAGCTTTGTTCTGCCTACCAGGGTCCTCCTTCACGACATTATCCACTTTCGAGTAGTCTTTCTTTTGTTTCACCTTTTTCCAATCTGATTCTTTTTCTTCGCCACTGCTATGAATTACTACATCTTATCGTGAGGGGAGGCCGCCACTCTTGTAGGAGTGGGATCGGCCCAAGAATTGGTACCTATCTTTCCATCTGTTCCTGTATAGAACCTGTAATAAAAAGCTCAAAGGGTCTTTGGAACCTTTATTACCCGCGGTCTCGTTAAAAATGTCGTCCGTATAAATATTATCGCATTCGGCGATCGAGACACCCGAAGACCTGAGAAGTTGTACGGTCAAACTGAGTGTCGTGGGAACATAACCGTGAAGCTTGTGGACGACCATTTCGTGCTTGATAGAAATATGCGATCGGGTGATGGCCGATACAGCCGAACAACCGGAGAGCACACGGTCGGTATTGTCACGTACCGATAATGAGATGAGGTATAGGTTGATAGACATACCTCCCTGTTCATAGAGAACGCCCTAATCGTTTCACTTTTGTGGCCGGAAAAAAATAAAATAGAAAACGCTAACAATGTAAATATTGCGGAAGAACTGTGAGTTATTCACATTCCGATTAAACAGGGAGTTAGGTCTTGTAGAGGCAAACATTTCAGTTCAAGAAATTTGAAACCAGTGGTGCGTAGATAACACACAATACTTCCATATTTTGAAACGTAAATGTGCGGCCCATATTTGATCATATTTTGACTGCTTTTAAGGGTGTTTAGGTCAAAAATATTTAAAAAAACTCACTATATAGTGAGTTTTTTATATTTTTGCATAATATGCAAATTTTAAAATTCGCCGAAAATAAAAATATGCCAATTTATCGGGATACAAAAAATGTACACAAATTTAAAGATACGAACAAAAAGTCACCAAACTCATATCTTCGCAAAACACAGAATTAATCGTTAGATGCTTGAAAACAACTGAATTTCTGAACCGAACTTTAAGATACGTTCTTAATTATGATGTTTTAAAACATCCTAATATTAAGATGTTTTATTGCATCTTCGATTCGGGGACAGCCGGAAAAATCTTGAAATTAAGATGGGTGTTAGGTCTTGCCAAGACAAATATTTCAGTTCAAGTTTGAAAAAGGTTGAAAATTGAAGAATTGAAGGGAGCTATGGTCATTGTTGTAAATGACCACAGACGGACAAACGGACACACAGACACTTGTCGGGAAGTGATTCTGAGTAGGTAAATGCGTATAAGAAAAAGTTTTTTCTGAAGCCCCGTTCCGATTCTCGATTTTAGGACGATTCCAATACTTTCATTTATTCTGTAAATATGCAAGTAATAAAATAGAAAACATTAAAAATGCTAATATATCGGAAGTACTGTGAGTGATTCAAATTCCGATTAAACAGGGTGATACGTATAACTGAGACAAACGTTCCAGTTCATGAAATTTGAAAAATTAAGGATTCAGGGGGCTATAGCCATTTTCTACATGACCACAGACGGACACACAGATACTAGCTCGGGAAGGGATTCTGAGTAAAAGTTTTTTCTGAAGCCCCGTTCCGATTCTCCATTTTAGAAAGATTACGATACCTTTTTTACCTCGTAAGTGAATAAGGAAGTAAAAATATTAAAGTGATAGCATATTGGAAGTATAATTCGAATTTCGGTTAAACAAGACAAACATTTCAGTTTGAGAAAGTTGATATATATAAATTTATAATAGAAACTTTGATCTTGAGTACCATTAACAATTAATCAGCGCATTAGGCGTAAAAGTTTTGGTCAAATTGGATTTAAGCTCAATAATCTAATCCAGTTTCTTGAGTGTTTGTGCTGCTATCTTGTCGGTTTCAATTGACACAAAATTCCAAACTCTTGAAACCGGTTAAACACGTCAGCAGTCTTCTTCCAGGAGCTTGGTTTTCCCTTGTAGCCTGCAGGCTACATGTAGCCTTCACAATGAATTTCATTCAATTCATATTGGCTCCAATTGCGTTTAGATTCGACTGCTGAGATTTTAGGTCCTGATATCATCATTGCTACCATTTGAGAAAAACTTGATGGACTAAAAATGGCATTTTCCCGATTAAAAGACAGACCGAAGAGCTTTCAAGGCCCCCAAAGAGCCAAGTCGTCCGGGAAGACGAGCAAGGGACAAAAAAAAACCTGATAGGCTATTAGGCTTTTTTGATAAGGTTTTAGTCTCAGACCTCAGCATGCAGAAGCAGAAAGAGGTGGAATTATTTATCTCGCTGCCTTTAGCAGGAACTGCTTTAGAAGTTGTAATTGATCGAGGAAACCTAATAAAGTAAAGGGGGAGCCTTCGGGTGGCGCTCGGTGGTGAATTCTGAGCCTTCTGATGCCGCCTACTTAGACCGCTTCTCCGCGGCTTGAGAAGCAGATGGATGATGTTGGTATACATTTTACCGACAAAAGGGAATCATTTTTGAAAGTTTTAAATTATATTCTATGGGTCAACTTGTCAGTGTACAATAAAAATTATATGGGTACCTAATTTGGAGGATAGAGGTCGTTCAGGAGCCTCCCCATACCGCTGATCCGGATTTTGGACCGGTTCCTTGGGTTGCATCCATGCGCGCGTAGGCTTTGTGCCTGACCCACAAGGACAGGGGTAAATGATCACCCATTCCCCTAGAGCTAGCTCGAGAAGACAGTTAACCCCCAATCCCACTACTAGACAACTACCTTGTCCTTGCCATCCTGCCATTACTTTACTCGTAACTCGTTTTCGTAACTCTGGGGTACGAATTTTAGAGTCTCTATCTGCGTGGAGTAGCGATGGTCGAAAGAACAGAATTCGTACTCTACAGTTACTGCAAAGTAAAATGATAAATTTTCATTTTCGTAAACCAATGTTTTTATAGCGGGTAAATTTGATTTTTGCGACCCCCCCCCCCTTTCTACTGAAGGACTGGAGGTGTAGTCAAACAGTATTTTCTCAAATATTTCATACAAATAACCTCGAAGGCAAGTATACATCTTCAAACTCTCCGCTTTTTACTATAATAATTATAGTACAATTATTGTAGTTTTGCATGTGTGCATTCGTTTGGATCCCCATCGGAAGAGGAACCGGTTCGCGAGGGCACTTTTCGGTCTTTTTTCCAGGAAACTTCTTTTGGTCTTCAGTCCATTATCTCGGCCAAGCTCCACTGGTGAGGCAAAAAATCCTCGTCATGAGCTGGCCTATGACTCTGGGCATATGCGTTTGAGAATAGGGCTTAGACAGGAATTTTTAGTTCATGTACAACGAATGAATCCTGTCCAACGTCCTGATGGAGTCCTGTTCAACGGGACGAATCCTGCTCCAATCCCCTCAAGGAGGAGACGCAATGAGTAGCCGTGTATTGCAGTACATGAGTGCGGGGAGACTACAGCGACATGTCCTGATTAGTTCCGACATTTGAGGGAGGCAGGGCATGCCCGGGACAACTTTGGTTATCCGGCGAAATGCCAACGCCTGGAACGGCGGTTCTTTTTACCTTATCGCTCAGTTTCTTATCATGCAGTCGGGAAAATTTTAATGACCACAGACGGACACACGGACAGACGGACACACAGACACTCGTTCGGGAAGTGATTCTGAGTAAATGTGTGAAGAAAACGTTTTTTCTGAAGCTCCGTAAAAATTCTCGATTTTAGGACGATTCCAATACTTTCATTTACTCTGTAAACATGGAAGTAAAATTTCCACGTATTCTGCGAGGTAAAATAAATATTTTAAGAACAAGAGCGCTAATATTTGCTCCATTTTTGTGGCCGGGAAAACAATTAAATAGAAAAAGTTGGAAGTGCTCATACATCGGAAATACCTGAGTAATTACTGAGAGTAATTCAAATTCCGGTTACACAGGTAGATAGGTTTTGCCGAGACGAACACCCCAGTTCAAGAAATTTGAAACCAGTGGTGCGTAACACTCAATACTTCCATATTTTGAAACGTAAAAATGTGAAACAATTTGATCTTACATTGACTGCTTTTAAGGGTGATTAGCCGAGACAAACATTTCCGTCCAAGAAATTTGAAAAAAGGTTGAGATTCGAGGGAGCTATGGCCATTTTTGTAAATGACCATAGACGGACAGACGGACATTCAGATACCTGTTCAGGAAGTAATTGAGTAAATGTGTAGGTATAAGAAAATTTATTTCTGAAGCTCCGTTCCGATTCTCGATTTTAGGACGATTCCAATACTTCCATTCAGTGGCGGCTACTGGTAGGAGCACAGGCGCATTTGCACCCCCAAGCCAAATTAAAAAAGAAAAAAAAGATTCTCAATAATTTTACAGTTTTTGAAACAGCCAACTAAATAATAAATTTATTACTATCATACTTTTCTCACATTTCTCCGTCAATTGTGTTTCTGTGTGTGCGTTTTTGCTAATTAGTGGTTCATTAGTGATTTTTTCCGTACAATCCTCTCTTTTCAGCCAAATATCAATTCAAACTAAGAGCAAATAAGATAGCTCACTTTTTCGTCTTCAAACCACTGTCAGTACCAGAGAGATTTTTACTTCCATATTTACAGAGTAAATGGAAGTATTGTGATCGTCCTAAAATCGAGAATCGGAACGGAGCTTCAGAAAAAACTTTTTCTTATACACATTTACTCAGAATCACTTCCTGAACAAGTGTCTGTGTGTCCGTGTGTCCGTTAGTCCGTCAGTCCGTCTGTCCGTCTGTGGTCATTTACAAATATGACCATAACTCCCTCAATTCTCAACCTTTTTTCAAATTTCTTGAAATGAAATGTTTGTCTCGGCAAGACCTAACACCCTGTTCAATCGAAATTCGGATAACGCACAGTACTTCCGATATATTTGCATTTTTAGTGTTTTCTATTTTATTTTTTTCCGGTCACAAAAATGAACCGATTTGAGCGTTCTTGGTCTTAAAATCTTTGTTTTACCTTGCAGAATATGTGGATATTTTTTATGTTCCGAAAAACTGGCGTTTTTTGATTTTGGGCGAATTTTGAAATTTTAATAGTGAATTTTTTAATATTTTTGACCCAAACACCCTTAAAACCAGTCAAAATATGATCAAATTGTGTCACAATTTTACGTTCCAAAATATGGAAGTATTGTGTGTTATCTACGCACCACTGGTTTCTTCCTTAGTCAGTTTCGAGACATTCACTTAAGATGGCCGTTGGATATCCAAACAATGAAATCAACTGCCCTCAACGGCCATCTTAAGTGAATGTCTCGAAACTGACTAAGGAGAAAAAAATATCTCTAGTACTGACAGTGATTTGAAGACGAAAAAGTGAGCTATCTTATTTGCTCTTAGTTTGAATTGATATTTGGCTGAAAAGAGAGGATTGTCTCCAATTTAGTGTCTGATATTCCCTTTGCATTTTTTCCATGAATATTATGGTCTGGGTGCACCCCTGGGTTTAAGAGCAGGAGCTGCCACTGCTTCCATTACTATGTAAATATAGAAGTAAAAAGGTTAGGAATTGACGGAGCTTTGGCAATGTTTGAAAATGACCACAGACGGACACACAGACACTCGTCCAGGAAGTGATTCTAGGTAGGAGTGCAGGTATAATAAGTGAGAGGTTTTTCTGAAGCTGCGATCCGATTTCCGATTTTAGGACGATTACAATGTTTCCTTTTACTTCGTGCGGCAATAATAAATGATCATGTGCTTGAATGGTTTTCTAATAAACCAAAAGTAATGCGTTCAAACTTGCAGGTCATACAAGTGCGCCAACGTTCTTCGACCAAAAGGTCACGCCGATTAAATACCATTGCGGTAAAGGGCACGTAAAAGCGGACTGGTCCACCTCTCCTGATCAACCTTGGAATGTCGGCATGGTCGCTCGTATGTCCCTCAACAAACCGTATTTTTCAACGATTTATACCTAGTCCGAGCCTGGAAGGCTAAAATAATAGACAAGATGAATTGATATTCGGTAAATGAAGAGGAAACTTGAATTACGGTAATGCTCCTGGCCCAGCGTACAGGGCCGTTTCCAGCGTTAATCTCGAGGTTGGAACAATTATTTAATAATGCGGCAGTCGACTCGACAGAACGACAACTAGTCCTACTACTGGATCTTAGAAAAAGTCGGTTTCCTCATTGCTTCGTACGGCCGGTATGCTCAGGATGGCATCGTGAGAGGAATCGCCAATCGTTCACACGACTTCCCCTCTTGCAGGCTTTATAAATTATGTATCAGGAAAGACGTGTCATCGAGCCAGAGGAACAATGGCATCTTCAACTTAAACGACAAGAATCAATCAGTCGAACACCTTTTCCAACTTGATTTCCGAGTTTGAAGAGAAAATTCACGGTCTGCCAACGTCGTGGGTTTTCTTCTGATTGTATGTAGGAGGTTTTTATTGCAATTTTAACTTATAATCCGGCAAAGTGAAGAACAGGGCGTTTCAAAATCAATAAGTGTCTATAGTTGGATTGGCAGGCGACAGACTGTCCGTTAAAGAATCAAAAAATTTCTCCTTGAAGGTAGGTTCAAGTGTTACATGTTCTGGGGGCCTATTCTGTAATGAATCAAATCATTTGGGAAGAAGTTGTGGAACCCCATAATTCGAATTAAAAACTCAAATTGAGGGAATGGAAGTTGTCAGTTCCACGAAAGTTTACGAATTTTACGAGTTTACGAGTCCACGAAAGAAACTCGTAAACTTTCGTGGAACTGACAACTTTCATTCCCTCAATTTGAGTTTTTAATTCCTATTCTGTAAAATTAAAGCAATATGGGCCGTATTCACAACACTTCCTAGGCATAAGGAGCCGCTCGATGCGCCAGCACTTCCTTCTCACATTTTATTGGTCAATTTCAAAACCAGTGGTGCGTAGATAACACACAATACTTCCATATTTTGAAACGTAAAATTGTGACACAATTTGATCATATTTTGACTGCTTTTAAGGGTGTTTAGGCCAAAAATATCGAAAAATTCACTATTAAAATTTTAAAATTCGCCCAAAATGAAAAAATGCTACATTTTCGGAATGTAAAAAATATCCACATATTCTGCAAGGTAAAACAAAGATGTTAAGACCAAGAACGCTCAAATCGGTTCATTTTTGTGGCCGGAAAAAAATAAAATAGAAAACACTAAAAATGCAAATATATTGGAAGTACTGTGCGTTATCCAAATTCCGATTAAACAGGGTGTTAGGTCTTGCCGAGACGAACATTTCAGTTCAAGAAATTTGAAAAAAGGTTGAGAAATGAAGGAGTTATGGCCATTTTTGTAAAAGACCACAGACGGACACACGGACAGACGGACACACAGACACTTGTTCAGGAAGTGATTCTGAGTAAATATGTATAAGAAAAAGTTTTTTCTGAAGCTCCGTTCCGATTCTCGATTTTAGGGCGATCACAATACTTCCATTTACTCTGTAAATATGGAAGTAAAAACAAACATTCCGTTTCCATGAAACTCGCATGGTATGGAGACGATCACAGCAACTTAGGTACTGTCAATCGCAACCTCAATTTTCGAGGTCCTAATTTTAAGGTTGTCCACTTGGCAGTCGCTATCGATTCATTAGACAAATTGTCATACGTTGTCATTAGATTTGCCATGGCAAATCGATATTAATTTCCAAAGACATATTGCTTTGACAGGTTACAGAATAGGCCCCCAGGTGTTTTTTTTGACACCTTCAAGGTGTCACCTTGTCACATCATGTGACACCTGATCAGGGGCGGCTCCTGGCAGGAGCAGAGGAGCATGTGCAGCCCCTGGCAAAAATGAGAAAGAAACCAGTGGTGCGTAGATAACACACAATACTTCCATATTTTGAAACGTAAAATTGAGACACAATTTGATCATATTTTGACTGTTTTTTAAGGGTGTTTAGGTCAAAAATGTCAAAAAATTCGCTTTGCAAATTTTAAAATTCGCAAAAAAAATTCGTTACATTTTTGGAATATAAAAAAATATCCACATATTCTGCAAGGTAAAACGAAGATTTTGAGACCAAGAACGCTCAAATCGGTTCATTTTTGTGGCTGGAAAAAAATAAAATAGAAAACCCTAAAAATGCAAATATATCGGAAGTACTGTGCGTTATCCAAATTCCGATTAAACAGGGTGTTAGGTCTTGCCGAGACAAACATTTCAGTTCAAGAAATTTGAAAAAAGGTTGAGAAATGAGGGAGTTATGGCCATTTTTGTAAATTACTAAACGATGTACTTGGACAAGCGTCCGCCGGTTTCTTTTTTAAATTTTGGTTTCCTGATGGCAGTAACCGGCAAAGCCCTGCGTTGGGACGTCAGGGTGGAGTCGTGGAATAAAAGAGCTGGATTCTGTTACTCCTTTATTTCCAATAAAGGAGATAACGAAGGAAATAAAGGAGTAACAGAATCCAGCTCTTTTATTCCACGACTCCACCCTGACGTCCCAACGCAGGGCCTTGCCGGATACTGCCATCAGGAAACCAAAATTTTTGTAAATGACCACAGACGGACAGACGGACACACAGACACTTGTTCGGGAAGTGATTCTGAGTAAATGTGTATAAGAAAAAGTTTTTTCTGAAGCTCCGTTCCGATTCTCGATTTTAGGACGATCACAATACTTCCATTTACTCTGTAAATATGGAAGTAAAAAACAGTGACCTACCTTAATAATAACATTATTACTGCCACACAACTCTTCACTATTAATCCTCTCTGAAAAACAACAACAACGTCATTGGCAAAGCCTCAGGATCACCGACGGATAGGACTAGCGCTATACTGTATGGGGCGGCTCGTGCACGAACTAGTAATGCACTAGATCGGTCTTAGTGGTCGTGTATTTCTGGAAGTGTATGAGTGAGCCAGCCAATGCCTCACCGGACCGTCCAGGTGCAAATTTTCTGTCTGCTCCGCCGGTCGAATGCGATCGAATCTGCGGTCGAATGCGGTCTAATCGAGGTAATCTTATCTTATCAGTTCGAAAACTGATATGATTTAGTAAAAATCGCGGTGTTTTCTTCTGTGGTTCAATAAAAATGAGTGATGTGAAGGTAGTTCAATTGAATTTTTCTAAGTTTACTTTGGAGGAGAAAATAGCAATCCGGGAACCCGGCCGCTACTCACCTGCACTGGAAGGACTTTTACTGAAGCTAAAAGCTAAAAATCGCTTCACGACTCGGAAATGCAACCGACAATACTTAGGTAGGTACTTCAATTTCAACTTTTACAAAATAGGGTTTCTGAAAATTGATAGATGGTAATCATCTTAAAATTCCTCTGTTATCACTAGTGAACGTTTTTTGGTGTTCATTTTATAATAATGAGACGTGAAAGTGTGCAAAACTTTCCTATTAATTTGGATTTACTTAGTTGAAATTGATATTTGGCTGAGACCAACTGACTGTTTATGATAACATATTCCCTTCGCGATTGTTCCATAATATAATATATTATTATCTATATTATAGATCTAGATAATATTATTATCTTATGGCGTAAGTGCACCCCCTGGGTTTAAGGGCAGGAGCCGCCACTGCACCTGATAAGAAGGGAAAAAATGCCCCCTGCGGAAGTTGGGAAGGGTTGGTTTCTTTGTTTCAGAAACAGCACACTGTTAATCTAGCCTCAGTTGAACTTCGTAAATATGGGGTTAAAAATGAAAGAATAATAGTTTTTTGTGGAAAATAAACCGTTTCAGCAACTCAGACACTTCTTTGTCAAGATGCGATACAAAATACCTCAAGGATCAGAATTAAACTAGGCTCAATTTTTGGTAAAATGGGCCCTCAATCTGAAAATTGTGGAAGTAAGAATCAATTTCATAATGTTAATAAATATTGGGCAGGACTTGAGATACCTACGCCGTGTCCTCTGTCTCTGGTCGAGCCGACGATCCCGATCTGGATCGTCCCCTTCCCAGTTCAAGACTGGTTTTCTGAGTTTCCTTGAAACACAAACGAAATGGTCACCTGCTCCTCATGAGTAGAATGACGAGCCTTTATCTTGGCGGGCCTATCTTCTTCTCCCGTAACCTTCCCGACACTTTTTCAAGATCCGACTTCATCTCTTCCAACAGCTCTCATTTTCTTGAGCACTCGTCATATAGATGAAGGAAAGCTGGCTCGTTCTCGTCGTTATGGCTTAGTTTAACATTTTTCTACAATAATTAACATTCCTTGGCGTTCGTGCGTTGGATGCGTTTGTATTCTATTTTTAGGGTGGTCCTCCCTGCCTTTTGAAATGGGGCGAACCTTGATAATTGTTGAATAATGAAGATGAGTGAAGGCGCTTAGAAAATATTGGTAATTCAAATGTAGCGTGTCATCTCGACTCAGAAATAAACAAAATTACTAAAGGAAACCAACATGAGTTGGTGAAACGTAAAAGTGTGACACAATTTGTGTGACAATATTTAGACTACTTTTGAGAGTGTTTAGGTCCATAATATCAAAAAACTCACAATGGAAATTTTAAAAGTGCTCATTTATCGGAAGTACTGTGAGTGATTCGAAATCCGGTTAACCGGGGGATAGATCTTGCCGGGACGAACAATCCACTCCCGTGGCAGTTGTTTTGGAAATTATTCTGAGTATACTTTTATAAAAGTGTTGGTAGAGGAAAGTGCCCAAAAGTGGACCCCCATTTTGTTTTTTATCAATAAAAAATATAGAACAATGAAAAACAAATTTTTAAATGCATGTAACGATAGCACGGTAATGTTTTGTATCATTTCAATTTCAATTTATACCAGTGGTGCGTAGATAACACACAATACTTCCATATTTTGGAACGTAAAATTGTGACACAATTTGATCATATTTTGACTGCTTTTAAGGGTGTTTAGGCCAAAAATATCGAAAAATTCACTATTAAAATTTTAAAATTCGCCCAAAATAAAAATACAATGCATTTTTGGAACACGCATCACGAAATAAGTCGACAAAACCGGTTCAAGTAAGCTTGAGTAACCTCGGTTAAAAAATATAAACAAAAGTTCGGAACTCCTCAGAATTTCTCGGAGTGTCATGAAATTCGTTTCGTCACCAATCCATTCGGATAGGACCACCTGGAAGAACTTACAGCCGAGGCAAATGGTGGTTATTTAAGACCAATTAGGAAGCTCACGAGCTGTCGATAAAATGTGATCGACTTCCCGGACCGGGTTGTGGTTCGGTCTACAAGGGTCTTTGATAACATAACCGTTCCTTTTCTCCAATCCAATCCTTGGGGGAGGATGTACCTACTTATCCTTCGAAATACGTACATCAAAACCAGTGGTGCGTATAATAATGCACAATATTTCCTTATTAAAATAAGTGGCTTTCTAAAGAAAATTATACATAATTTTCCAACTTATTTGTCAAATTATTACCTATACATGTATAGGTAATAATTTGACAAATTTGTTGGCAGGAAGGATTAAAAATGTCAAAAAAACACACTAGGGATGCAAATTTCAAAACCCGCTAAGTCCACGTAATAAACCAGTGGTGCGTAGATAACACACAATGCTTCCATATTTTGAAACGTACATATTTGAAAAAATTTGATCATATTTTGACTGTTTTTAAGGGTGTTTAGGTCAAAAATGTCTAAAAATTCGCTATGCAAATTTTAAAATTTGCAAAAAAAAATTCGCTACATTTTTGGAATACAAAAAATTTTCACATATTCTGCAAGGTGAAACAAAGATTTTAAGACCAAGAACGCTCAAATCGGTTCATTTTTGTGGCCGGAAAAAATAAACCAGTGGTGCGTAGATAACACACAATACTTCCATATTTTGAAACGTAAAATTGTGACACAATTTGATCATATTTTGACTGCTTTTGTAAGTGTTTAGGACAAAAATATCAAAAAATTCAGTGTTAAAATTTTAAAATTCGCCCAAAATGAAAAAACGCCACATTTTCGGAATGTAAAAAATATCCACATATTCTGCAAGGTAAAACAAAGATTTTAAGACCAAGAACGCTCAAATCGGTTCATTTTTGCGGCCGGAAAAAAATAAAATAGAAAACACTAAAAATGCAAATATCTCGGAAGTACTGTGCGTTATCCTAATTCCGATTAAACAGGGTGTTAGGTCTTGCCGAGACAAACATTTCAGTTCAAGAAATTTGAAAAAAGGTTGAGAAATGAGGGAGTTATGGCCATTTTTGTAAATGACCACAGACGGACAGACGGACAGACGGACGTAACGGACGTAACGGACGTAACGGACACACAGACACTTGTTCAGGAAGTGATTCTGAGTAAATGTGTATAAGAAAAAGTTTTTTCTGAAGCTCCATTCCGATTCTCGATTTTAGGACGATCACAATACTTCCATTTACTCTGTAAATATGGAAGTAAAAAGAAAACACTAAAAATGCAAATATATCGGAAGTACTGTGCGTTATCCGAATTTCGATTAAACTGGGTGTTAGGTCTTGCCGAGACAAACTTTTCAGTTCAAGAAATTTGAAAAAAGGTTGAGAAATGAGGGAGTTATGGCCATTTTTGTAAATGACCACAGACGAACACACGGGCACACGGACACTTGTTCAGTGATTCTGAGTAAATGTGTGTAAGTCAAAGTCTTTTCTGAAGCTCCGTTCCGATTCTCGATTTTAGGACGATCACGATACTTCCATTTACTCTGTAAATATGGAAGTAAAAAACGCTGCAAAGTAGATTAGTGACATGGGTACATTATTTGTCTGGGTATCACAGAAAATGAAGCCCAAATAGTTGGAGTTAGTAGGCTTATCATCAAATTGTAGGAGTCAAAGTTTGTATACAAATAGAAAAATGTAAAAAAAAATTTCATCGGAATCTTGCGGTTAACATTTTGACATGTTGATCAATAGTGAGTATGCTTTTATTTGCCGATACAAAATCATATGTGGAGTAATGGTGAATGATGCTTAGGTGGTACCTTTTCACAACGATGAATAAAGAGGTATAAAAAAAGCTCAGAACGATCAAATTAGACAGTGATACTTGTTGGCGAGGTCTCATAAGGACAATGCCATTCTGCCTGGGAGCGGCTACCTGTCTTCTCCATACGGGTAGACCGTCCTCGCGCCTTTCATCCACCATTCATTCACCCTCGTAAATAAACTGCCTATCAAGCTGGTTAATCCGAAAAACGTTCACTTTTTAACAGCCGAATCGCAGTTTGGCAGTTCTGAGCCAAAAAGCGGACCCCCTATTGTAAAAAGCCGTAACAAGGGTGGGAATACATCTGAAATCCATCTTTTTTTTTGAAAATTTTCCTCGGGATACCTACCTTGGTTTTTAGGGGGTAATCGGTGTTTTAGCATTTTTCTCAGATTAGAAGATTTCCAATTTTTCGTGTCATGCACCTGCTAAAAATTTTATATTTTTTCTAAAGGGTCAAAAAAATATTTTTTTTTAAATCCCAAAAATTAGTTTTCAAACTAGTTTTCAACCACTAAAATCCAACCAGTTTTGACTTACTCCATTTGACTCCATTATTCCATTACTCTTATTGGTATCAAACAATCAAATAGTGAATCTATAAAACATGCACGTGCACTCACTTAGCTATTATATAACAGTGTTATACATATTCTATAATAATTTATATAACATTATAATAGCTCAGAACACAATTGAGGCCAGAATATTGGCGAAAAAAATCAAGGCAGACGGAATGTGTTTTGGACGTCTCATTCAATAGAAATATAACTGTGTCACTGCATGTAGATACACCTTAAATCTGCAATATGTAAAAAAAAAAAACATGGGACTAATTTTGATATTTTTCAATGTCTTTCCTTCTGACGGCAGGTGATAGGAGGCGGAGCGAGTAGCAGCAGCAGCAGCGGCGGTCGTCTGAGCGGTCCTGCATCTGACGACCATGCGGGAGCCAGTAGCGACCATGAGCCCTCCAGGCAGTTTTATACTCCTCGCGCCAGTGCGAGCGCGAGTCCTCCCAGCCCACAACCTCATAGTAAGTGATCAATAGTAAAACCAGTGGTACGTAGATAACACATAATATCTCCATATTTTGAAACGTCCCGCCCTAACCAGTTTTTGACCACTGAAATCCGACCAATTTTGACTTACAGGGAGTGGAATCGGTGTAGGAACCATCAAGGAATCCAACAAGCTCAAGAAATTCAAAATCGGTTCAGTAGAACTCCCTCAAATTCGCCAAAACTTGGCTCAAGAAATTCGAGCCGAACCGATTAAAAAACCAAATGTTCAAACTTTTGGAAAAAAACTCCTTTTCGGTAGAAGTTCAAGCGAGAAACCCGGGAAAAATACTCAAAAAATTCTAAACACACGACATCACCTTCAAAATTGAGTTTTCGAAAATGGACCGTACAAACCCCAACCCCCCCTAATTGGACCCCCTAACCTTTTCCGATCGGATTCCCCGGACAATACACACACTTCCAGGACTTCGCACCGAACCGCTGATCCGGTTGGTCTTAAAAGTTGTGATTTGCTCCTACTTGATGCACATTGTCTAAGGAATAAGGTCGAAATCTTTAAGGGGTCGAATATCCAAACTGTTTTTGGAATCATGACTTTTTTGACAATCAAACGTTCTCGAGTACTTTAAAGTGAATTCAGCGGATTCTCTTACCCGAAGTGCACAGCTTGAATAAATACTCCAAATTTTCTTTTTTGGTTCATTTTTCTTAAGAAATGTACCTTTGTACCTAATCGGTCAGGAAAAATTTTTTTTTAACACCCCCTGAAAATTTGTTGGTTTACGTTTCAAAGGGTGTAGAATCCGAATCTGCAATAAAAATTTTTTGTCCGTCCCCCGTACGCCGTCCGCCGTCCGGGGTTTTTCAGGGGGAAGGAGTTGTCGAAAAAGTTTGAAATTTTCACCAAAAATCAGGTTCCGTTTCTAGTTGGTCCTAACGTCTCGACAGAACATTCCCTAATTTTTAAGGCCAGTAAAACAGCTGTTGAAGTGGGAAAAAATTCGTCTTTTTAAGGAAATTTGCAACATAGGCATGTGAGGTATCATTTTCTGTAGATTTCTCGATTCTGAATCGAATGAGACCATCGCCACGGCGGTAGCTCCAACCGTTTAGGATTTATTGCAGTTTTAGTGAGACATTTTTGAGTTTTCCAAAATTTTCCAAATTCTTAATAAATAAAAAACTGCCAGAGCCACAAAATTCGTTTTCCACTCGTTGGAATCCCCATAAAATCTTCTGTCCACCCAATATCCTCAATTTAAAGAATTTGGTCGTGTTACACAAATCAGCAAAACAAAAATTGGAAAAAGTTGAGAATTTGGCCTTGGTTCTTGGATACGGTTGATTGATCTACTTACGACCACTAGCCTATTACACCAACAAGGTGACGCACTCACACTATACCTACCAGTTGCGCTTGGCAAAGTGAGGTCGAGACAAGCTTTACCAACGGTTCTGAGGCTTTCTTGAGGCATTTATAATGTATTTATTCGGAGAATTTAGTGATAATTGAGCCGTTCAGTAGCCAAGTAGGTGGGATAAGTCCATTTTTTCAAATTTTACAGGAGCGAAGTATTTGAGTTTGGTGCTGTAGTTTTGTAAAAAATTGAAGATAGACAAAATCGATCATTCGATTCTGTGTTCGATTACTCAATAAAACATAACTCCACTACCGTTCGTCAACTGGAAGAATATGACATTTTCTTCCGTTTGGCGCAATAAAACAAAAATCGGAAAAAATGGACCTATCCCATTTGGCTACTGAGCGGCTCAATTATTATTCTGTTTATTATGTAGGCTGTCGGCTGAAAGCTTCAAACGAGATGCGTCTAACAATTTTGTTACCAGGCGCTTCGAGTTAGTCGTATTAAAATATCTTTACACAAGTTATTCTAAATTAGGCAGTTATTAACTCATAAATAACTCACCGTCAATCGGGGCCTTGTGATTCGATTATGAGACATAAAAGACACTGAAATAAACATGTATTATGCGAAAATACATGGAATGTAATGCAATGTACGGAAGCTGAGAAACGCAGGAGGAGCAGCAGCCAGGTTCATGGAAATCTAGACGAGGGCCGGCGAACGAGTGAGCGCAGAGCAGGGTTGCTAACCAGGCGGCTACGTATTGCCGTACAAGGTACAAGGTGACGAGTCGAAATAGTAGACCGGAGACCGCATGATGAGTCGTCACGCGTACACGGGATGATCTTCCAACACATGAGTGAAGCCTTCGTCTTCATCATGAGTAGGTGACCGGAGTTAAGGCGCCTACTGAAGCACGTAGGTGACTAGGTAGGTGGCCTACCTAGGATGGGGGCCCTGTGAATGCTAAAATGAAGTTGTAGCCCATGGGGGGGCATCATACTTTGAAGACCATTTTCCAGCACTCCCTCCTCTTCAAAGTAATAGACCACCAGGAGCGACAACTTCAGGACAACATTGTATTATTTACGAAAATTCAAGCACAATAGATAAATAATGAAATCAAGTAGGTACTTATTTGCCTAGCGTTATAGTTTTTCAGTTATCCTTGATTTTTTCCATATTATCCAATTGTCAATCATGAATATGGAACAATGTCAGAATCAATTAACAGTGTCTAGTCTCAGGACTGTAGATGCAAGGTTCAGGGCAATTAATTCAGTAAATCATCGACCAATCATCGGACCTTACTGAAATGATCAAAAGTTAAGAATTAACTCGCCAACAGATGAATGAATACTTATTATACGTCAGGGGTGATAGTAAGATAGGACAACAAACTTATGGGTAACGATTGGTGTTGACTTTCTTCCGCTTTGCCGCTTCCTCTTCTCTTAACTTCAGATTCGATTCTCCTTCCCAACCTGTGAACATTTTCTAACAACCAAGTTCCAAGAACCAGACTTGAAAATTGAGGAATGAGGAATGTCTCATGGCTGAAGCACAAATAGCTTGGGCACCTTAGTCACATGAGCTGTACCAGCTATGCCAAGCAACCTTCATAACTCCAGGGATTTCCCCTGTCTGTAATTGATCAAAATAGAGAATTAGATCTCATGCTTTCGTTAGGCAATCAGCAATCGGTTTGCCTCTTGATGTCTACACCAATATAAGCATTTTTATCCTCATCAAATCTCAAGTGGGATGTAATGTACTCATGGCTTAGCCGCAATGCTTAAGGGTTCCAGAGACATTAGTCATGTCGACGGCAGTTGCTGGAGTCACGTTTCAAAGTAGGAAGCTGGTCGACACCAAAAATAAGCATTAATACTAAGTTTGGTTATCCGTAAAGTCGCCCTACATGCTTCCAACATAGCAATGAATTCTGCCTCGCATAGAAAGTGTAACGTGGGTATTCTTATTTAGTCACAATTGGGGATAAATTTCTTTCAGTTCCCCAGTTCAAGGTCCCCAAATACTTTCACATGACGACTGTTCTGTCATAAATCAAAATTAGTCGAAATTGATCGTTTCACTGGTTGATCGATGACTTTAGGAGCGTGTACCAATGGTAAAAGTCGGAATATGCAACCATGTCTCCAATCCCAACTGCAGATAATAATATTATCTGATAATGAATATTATTCAGTAATTACTGGGCCCTTGAGCCGAATATGTTGATATTTTGCGGATAGTGGCGATTTCTCAGGCACAAAAAGGGCGAGCAGCCCCAAAGAAATCCGCAACTCAAGAACCATAGATATGAGGACCATAGGACATGAGGTAGACATAGAGGAGTTATGGTATGCCGGCTTCCGAGCAACGATCAGCAAGGCAGGGTCGCCCTATGAGACCATGCCACTATTTGCGAGAATTTCCAATCAGACTATAAATCCGACCCAACTATGTATTTTTAATACTCAAGTTGGAATCAAATAGCTAGTCCGTTTTTCTGAACGATTCTTGTTCCTTTCCAAATAATTTAAAGAGGCTAATCCAGAAGCAAGTAGCCAATATATGGCACTCATTTGTGATAGCCTCAAAACCAAGATACTTATTGTTATTGTTATTTTTTTTTCTTTGAGGCTAATCAATTTATAATGGTCTTGCCATCGTCATTAGATGCCAAACGGCATTCGTGAGATGAGTAGGATCAGTAGGACATGCCCACTACCTTGATGCCATTCAATGACGTATGTTCAGACCAAAGGCTTGTTCTAACTTCACGCTTCAAAACCGAATGAACTTTTGCGTTACAAGTTGGATGAGACTTTAGATTCGGAAAGGACACACATATGCACACACGTCTGTCCAAAGTCCTATCGAGTAAGCATTAATTACATCGAACTTATAAAGATGTAAGCCGGAATCTGCAGAAAAAGTTTTACATCACCCAGGGAGCTGGGGCAACATTTTTAGAGTTTAATAATGGATTGAGTTGGATTCTGATAAACCATAATTAAAGGTGGTAATTCGGTGCTTAAATTAACCAACCATTTTATTAGACCATTCCATTAGGTATGAGTGGCTCAATCTAAGCAAGAGCTCCCAAACACCCATTTACGGAAATGATCCAAGTCAAATATGAAACGCTCCCTCCCACAATTCAAAATCAGGAGACGGCATTGTCTCCTGGTAGGATGAAAGCTTGCCACAATTTTCTGTTGAAAAACGCAACAGCTTCACTTGAGTTCTCACTAGGAGATTATGATCATGATTGTGTTCGGAGCAAATTAATTCAGATTTATTACTGGTAAAAAAATGTAAATGATGGTTTAATTGTTTTAACCCATAGGGCATCACAAGGAGTGGGTTTAGTTCTCCAATATCATTTAATTCCGAAAACCCCGAATGCCAGGGATGACATGAATCATAAGGCTATGGACCAAATTTTTCATGGCACCTGTGGGACTCGAACCCACAACTCTCAGGTATAGCCTGCAGCTAGGCAGACGCGCTAGCCACCAGACCAACCCGTGAGCCCTAGGAGCTTATGATCATGATTGTGTTCGGAGCAAATTAATTCAGATTTATTGCTGGTATCCACATGGTGTATTAAGCAAAGAAGATGTTTGAATCCGTGGGCAGCCTTGAACCTTTTTGATGGACACCAGAGCGAATAGGGTGTTTTGAAGAACTCAAGTTTTCCATAATCTTAGGTAGGTATAATATACTCAATTTTTTTAATTCCACTCAGTCAGTTTACATAGAAGCCTTCGTGAGGCTGACCTGACTCCCGAGTAGTACCTTATCTAACGCTTTCTTTTTGTGTTTTTCGAAGTTTAAAAATTAAGTCCAAGAATTGATTCGAGTTTTTAGGCAAATATTTGTTTACACTATATCTTTATATTCATATTTGATTTATTTTTCTATTTATATATTTTTTTAAATCTTTTTCCTTTTTTTCGGTTGGGGGAGTTTATACACATTATTTCTCAAAGGGACAGATTCTATCTCTTGAAGACATCAGCACCACATAAACCTCTTTTTCATTTTTCCTAATGCGGGAAATTATCCATATCATAAGGAATCACATGTAACTCAGAACTACAGGTCTAATTTAGAAATTTCAAGGTTGAGGCTGTCCACCATGTTCAAACTATCCACAATTTTCTCTAACTTCTCAGTCTCCCTCCCTCCCAGGCTTGTAGTGGCCACATCTAACGATCCCTGGTGGAAGACCCCATCTCCCTCCCAAATCCATGGAACTACAAGACTGACTCTGAGAAGTTGGGAGGACCGAGCCAAAATTTAGGTCTCCCTAGATCAGAAGTAGCACCTATTCGAATTTCCTTTAAATTTTGAATGGAGTGGGAGTGATTTTCTGGTCAATCCACCAAAGGTCAACACAAAAGATACCTACACGCCTTTTTTTTTTTAAATTCTCTAGAGGATATTATCACAATATCAACGCAGTCTAGAGAAAATACATCGATGTGCCAAGCCTGGTCGATTTTTTTTTTTTTTTTTTTTTTTTTGTTGCAAAAAAGAAAAGGGGTTTTACGAAACACATGACGGGTGCATAACATCTCACAGTGTGGAGCGCCTACAGGCATTGAGAAACTTAATTTCGCCACGTTGACAAACTGAGAATGCTTTTGCCTACCCTAGAGTTTGGCAAGCATATACATTGATCTAAGATGTTTATGATGCTGTAAAATATTTAGCACCCACCATGTCTACAATTACAGCGTGACAGCTTTTACTCTCAGATTAACAAAAAAGCTTGTCCTGATCCAATTTTTCCCGTATCATGAGTCATTTGAACAATCTTGGCTTTCAAGGTATGCACAAAAGCTCTTCTCTATATTGTTCGAATGGACCGAAATTTTCTCCTCGCAGACTGATCTGCCTCCCAGGAATGTCACCCTTACTCCCTCCTTTCCTTCCACCTTGACCCAAAAAGATGCAATCCTGCTACGAATTACTCAATGGGAAATACCAGTCCAAAAACGTCAAGTATTACTTCCATTTTTATCCCCATGAGAATGCCACGCATCTCTGATAGGCACAATTCAATTAGTGATTTAATTTCAAATTAATTATTATCACTTGGAATACATGACACTCCCATCAAAAATAAATTAAGAATCACCGTAAGTAATTGGGTGTCTCCATGTTAGGAACCTAAACCCTTACCCTGACGTCCCAACGCAGGGCCTTGCCGGTTTACTGCCATCAGGAAACCAAAATTACAAAAGAAACCGGCGGACACTAGTCCAATTTCATCATTTAGTTCCATGTTAGGATGCAACATTGTCAAGTTGTCAAGATCACTAGTTTTTTTTTAATTAATACCCCTTTTTTTTTAAATATTTATTTATTTATACATGGTTGAAGCGGATGATTCGAAATCACTAACCAACTCTTTTGAGTTTGAGTAGAAGAAAGGCTACTAGTTCCTAGTAACGTATTTATAAAAAAAAAAAATAAACGCTGAGGTAGCAGCACTTCCACGACCTCTCTCGTACTTGACAGATTTCAAACAAGATCCCGGAAGTACTCGGAGTCGAAAAAAATTCTAAAATTGCCACCCCCAATTTATTTTGTAGGAAGGCAGGAGGAATACGTGCAAACGGGTCAAGCGAAAATGTGCATTCCTGGGTTTTGTCTCAAATCACTATGCTCCTCCTCCAGTTCCCAAACTGCTCCCCGCTTTCCGATTTCTTGTCAGGTGGAAAGAATTTAACTACATCCATTTTTCGAACCAGGAAAGGCTCATCCCTGATGTTCAAAATTCAAGAATGATCGTTCATTCATCAGGCTCATCCCTGATGTACAAAATTCGAGATGGATGTGAAAATAAATTAAACGTGCTAGGCAGAGCAGCTGAAGGACCAGGTGGAGAAGCATTAGCCAAATCATGGGCCTATTTTGATTTTAACGATCAACGACAAACTTATTTGGAGTGAAGATTCGAACTGAATTCTGAACAGCCAGACCGAAATTCGTTTGACCAGCGTAACATACTTGCGGTCCTGGTCCCAAATCTTACAGCTGAATTTGAATAGACTCACTTCCTTCTGATGCTCAAAAATCTTGATGCACCTGGAGAATGCCTTACTCATGGGTTTGGCGGTAAGTGTACGGCGAGTCTAATTATCAGATTCTGTCGGTTCGATTCACCAAACATTCTCCACTCAGTGACAAATCGTCCATGTACGAGAGACTTATCAGAATTGGAATACTCCAATTCGACTGTTCAAAACCTGAAAGCAAATCTCTGTCAAAAACTTGACAAAAAGAAAATATTCTAAGATATCATAGATACTCTATTGTATTCTACAAGTGTCTACTCGATCCAAAATAACAAGTTGACCATAATTTTAGAAAATTATTCAAATACAAGATAACCGTTTCTTGCAAAGCATTTAAGCTGAAATCGATGTACAAAGATATTGTTATAGGCTGCCGGCCGGCGAAGTCTGGTTTCAAGATCAGTCTGTGAACTCAGAAGTTCTTTTAAGCAAGCAATACATGAAAAAGCTACATGTCCTGTGCGCTTATTCAATCGTGCATTTCAAAAAGTGCTCAAAAACGCCTTCGTAATTTCTGGTAACAGCAATATTTAATCGATTCAAGTTTAAATCGATTCAATGAAAAGGGTGTGCACTGTAGAGGCCGACATCCGATTTACGTTCGTCCCGACTAACAAACAACGATCTCTGAGCCCAGTCGGCTATAAGTTTTCATCAAAACATGAAGATGATACCTAATGACTTCACTTTATTTTATTCATATTTTTTTTTTTTTTTTTAAACTTCATTTTATGGGTAGAAAGGTACCCATAACCATGCAATTTCATTAAACAAAAATTGTCTTGATTTGAGTATTTTCATCTTCACTGTATGAATATTTCTAATTCATTCTCCACTTTTTTTAACTTTATGAGTACCCATCTCCATGCAATCATTGAACAAAGACAGTCTTGCATTTAGTATTTTCATCTTCATTTTATGAAAATTTCTAATTCATTCTCCACTTTTTGCAAACTGTGAGTCAGGGATTAGACCTAAGACATGAGTTATCCCAAAACGCCCTGCATCGACGGCAGATATGTAACGGGCATGCCTGGATGTCTTTGTCCCACTAACAGAAGAGGAGATGAACTCGACATGGGGCCAGTCCCAAAATTCAAGCGATTAATTCACATATCTTAGCCTCTTGACTTGTTTCTCTCTCGGTGGCTTCTTATGTAAAAATTTGTCGTTTCTCTGCGCCGGATACGTGATTCGGACGATACAAAAACCATTTTTAAATAAAAAACGGTCGATACAAAGACTATCGGTCTTTAACTCCGAGGAACTAGGCCCGATTCTGACTTCCTCAGTTAGGTACGGCCCATTTTGGTCCTGGTAGAGTCTAATCCGCGATAATTCGAATCGGTACACAGGCCGGGTACCCTATATGTCGCCGAACAGAAGATTCAAAATGTGCACCATCGATCGAGGTCTATTTGTATCGAAAATAATTTGTGCACACCGAGATCGATCTTTGCTCGACTCGGGCTAGCGTAAACCAAATTCGCTATCTCGTACCTAGTCGCTCGAAACGTTCTGTTGGGATCAGAACGAACGAACTTCGCGAAACTTACATTGCGCAGGAGACAGAGAAACTTGGATACCGATCCATGTTTATAGGTATTTCTAAAGACAAATTGATCCGATCAAATAAAGCCACCACACAAACTAATACAGCGAACATGGAAACTAACTTCCCAGTATTAAATCGGACCAATTCTAGACTAAACGACGACGATCTACGATGATTTAGGATCGACACCTATTGACCAAGGGAGGAATACCTAATACGATGCAAGAATGGAACGACACCAGCAATCCGCACAACGCCGAAAAAGGAAAAAGGAGGGGTACATGAGAACAAACCATTAGGATGGTGAGAGAGAAACTTGTCAAGGCTTAGACAATCGAAGCGATCGTGTTTTGATTGGGCTTTCGAATGGGATTTCGGATTTTCAATCTTATTTTATTCAAGCTCGTTTAAAAAGCGTAGTATAGCCAGGATCCTACGATATCGTGTCGGCTGAAAGCTTCAAACGAGATGCGTCTAACAATTTTGTTACCAGGCGCTTCGAGTTAGTCGTATTAAAATATCTTTACACAAGTTATTCTAAATTAGGCAGTTATTAACTCATAAATAACTCACCGTCAATCGGGGCCTTGTGATTCGATTATGAGACATAAAAGACACTGAAATAAACATGTATTATGCGAAAATACATGGAATGTAATGCAATGTACGGAAGCTGAGAAAACGCAGGAGGAGCAGCAGCCAGGTTCATGGAAATCTAGACGAGGGCCGGCGAACGAGTGAGCGCAGAGCAGGGTTGCTAACCAGGCGGCTACGTATTGCCGTACAAGGTACAAGGTGACGAGTCGAAATAGTAGACCGGAGACCGCATGATGAGTCGTCACGCGTACACGGGATGATCTTCCAACACATGAGTGAAGCCTTCGTCTTCATCATGAGTAGGTGACCGGAGTTAAGGCGCCTACTGAAGCACGTAGGTGACTAGGTAGGTGGCCTACCTAGGATGGGGGCCCTGTGAATGCTAAAATGAAGTTGTAGCCCATGGGGGGGCATCATACTTTGAAGACCATTTTCCAGCATAGGCAAATAAGAATAGATTAAATGGCGAATTTAAAAAGTTAAACGATGGGCTGAGTTGATAAGATTGGTAGATAGATACCTACCTATCAAGATGGGTAGGTTTCTATCGAGCAAAGTGGATGATGTGGCTTTGTTGCCGGGTTGAAAAAAAAATGTTTTTCTAAATCCCCATCTAAAATACAAATATATACTGATGTTCTAGAATATAGCAACCGAATTCCGGGTTTCAGATGTAGGTACCTATATACCTATCATAAGGTTTGTCTTTTCAATCGAAAAATGAACCCCTGTGCAGAATTTGCAGAATTCTTCGGGTATACAGAAAACTAATGTACACATGACACTGATTTTTTAAATCGGACATCCATGCGTTTTGCTGCAGAAGGCGTACGGCGGACGGACAAAAATATTTTATTGCAGATTTGTGTTATAGACCCTCTGAAACTTGAAAGAAGGGGGGTGTTGTAAACAAATTTTTCCCGACCAATTACTTAGGTAGGTACCTACATTATTTCTAGAAAAATGGACCGAAATGGGCTTGTCTGCTTCAATTCTCAAATTTCTTCAACTAGAATGTTCGTCTTGGCAACACCTTGAACATGAATTCGAATTACTCCCATAGCTTCCGGCACTTTTAGTTTTTTCTATTTTATTTTTTCCGTCTTCAATTGATCTACGTAAGCGTTCTTGGTTTTTTTTTTCAACTTTGTTTTACCCTTTAGCGTACGTAGTACATATGTTTTATAATCGGATAAATTGACGATTTATGATTTTGGGCGGGTTTTAAACTTTGAATTGTACCTTTTGTTAACACCTTTTATCTACATAGCCTGTGCGCCTAACATCCACGTAGGTATCAAATAAGGGAAGCATTGTGTGTTATCTACGCACCACTGGTTTCAGTATAATATACTGAAAGTAGACCTACTTTCAGTATATTATACTGAAACCAGTGGTGCAGTAATATATATATTATATATATATATAATATACCTGTATATTATACCTAGGTACTATACGAGGATAAAATTTTTCTATCTTAATTTTCAACATTTTTCACTACCTACAAGTCAAAATTAGTTGGGTTTTGGTGATTGAAAACTGGTTTGACGACTAATAACATCAGGTGGTTTTAGGTAGATAGCAGTGGTGGTCGCAGATTTCATGTAGCACATGTAGCGTTTTTTAGGTTTTGAGCGACTTCTAGCGGATTTTCTGAAAAACTAAGTAGATCAGCGCACGGAGCGCGAGATTTTGCATAAAAATATGTAGGTACCTATCGAACTCATTTTCGCCGAAATGTTGGATAGCACATGTTGAAATTGAGTGACGAAATACACCCTAATCCAGTATTATGTTCCATCAATTTATAAAAGTTCAAATATCGTCGTTTAATCATAGCACAACTAACAATTAGGCAGTTTTTAAGTAAACCGGAAAATCATGTTTACTCTCTGTGCCACATCACTGCTCGGTTTCAGATTCGCTAAACTCGTCGTGGAACCCACTGAAATATCCCATATACGCTTGGATACCTGTGTTAATACATTGGAAAAACGCTGCTAAGTAGATCAGTGGCATGTGCAGATTAGTTTTCGGTATGTCCGAAGAACTCTGCAAATTTTGCACAGGGGTTCATTTTTCGATTGCAAAGACAAACCTTACGATATATCGGTACTCCTTAAACACAGAATTTAGTTGTTATTATTCTATAACCTCCACAGACCTGAGCTTGCACAAAAAGAGTTACCTCAAATTTTTCGACTTTTTTGAGTTTCTAGGGGTCCAAATAAGGCAAACAAAGTGTTATTTCAAAAAAAATTTAATTGGGTCAAAAAATTCAAAATGTCCATTTAAATGGACATGAGGACTGTATCCCCCCAGTCCTTTTTGACGAGTTGGCTGCATTTAAAACCCCAGTTTACTCACTTTTCGTTGCCTAAGTATCTATTATTATGAATAATAATGATTTTTTTAACCACTTGAAGCTTTCTTGTTCATAGGAACACTAGTTTGTCTTGAGTGATCACAATGGGTAGTCATTTTGTGTTTTTTTGGTGAGGTATCAGTGTAAAAATAGAATAAAAAAATAGTGAAACTGTAAAATACAGTTAAATAGGGACCATGACTAGGTTTGAATTTCTTTTAACAGATATTTTTTTAAAAATAAGTTGGGCCAAGGCCATTGAAATCGATCTCATGCATCTCCCAGCTACTGCAAACATGAAAAATTTCATGTTTGCAATAGCTGGGAGATGCATGAGATCAATTTTCGATGGCCTTGGCCTAACTTATTTTTAAAAAAATATCTGTAAAAACAGAGAAAATCTGCATAAATAACAAAACTACTAATAATGTACATAGGTACATTATTTCTGGAAAGGATGTACCAAAATTAATAACAACAATGAACAAAATACCTTACAGATATGCATAGGTACCCGATAAAGTCCTGAGGATGTCCATTTAATTGGACACTCGGTGGGCTGGACATAGTCCTGGCGTCCATTTAGATGGACAACACTCAAAAATGTATTTCAGTACGAATTTCCCTCGTATCTTTAATTTCTATGAACTCACCGTATTCAGGAGACCCTTGGCAACAAATTTTTATCAAAACTATTTGAAAATATGGTATTTAAGCGCTAAAACCTACCGAAAATTGAGCGCCTATGTTAAGGCTCCATGTTAACTGATAACAAATGATTAAGATATCATAAGAGCGATGCAAATCAGTGTTACCGTAGTTCCCTAGGATCGGGAAAATACGTAGGACCGGGGGAAAAAACTAAATCTTCAATAGTTGGGGCCTGAGGGACATTCAAAGCCATGTCCATTTAAATGGACGCTCGGTCTGTAGAGGATAATTTCAGTATAAATTTGTATTTTAGATGGGGATTTAGAAAAACGTTTTTTTCAACCAGGCAAAAAAAATCATCCTCCTCGCTTGATGAATACCTACCTATCCATCTTTTCAACGCAGCAGATCGTTTAATTCTGTTAAATTTACCTAAATCTATTCTTAATCACCTTCATAATTAACAGAATAATAATAATTATTCAATTCTCTGAATAATGAAATTAAAAATGCCTCAAGAATGCTATAGGACCATTGCTGAATCCTGACTCGCTCTCATGTTGCCAAGCGCAACTGGTCGTAGCGTGAGTGCGTCACCTTGTTGGTGTAATAGGCTAGTGGTCGTAAGTAGATCAATCAACCGTGTCCAAGAACCAAGGCCAAATTCTCAACTTTTTCCAATTTTTGTTTTGCTGATTTATGTAATGCGACCAAATTCTTTAAATTGAAGATATCGGGAGGACAGAAGTTTTTGTGGGGATTCCAACGAGTGGAAAACGAATTTTGTGGCTCGAGTAGTTTTCGAGTTATTAGGAATTGGGGAAATTTTGGGAAACTCAAAAATGCCTCACTAAAACTGCAATAACTCCTAAACGGTTGGAGCTACCGCCGTGGCGATGGTCTCATTCGATTCAGCATAGAAAAATCTATAGAAAATGATGCCTCACATGCCTATGTTGCTTTTTTCCTGAAAAGCACGAATTTTTTCTCACTTCAACAGCTGTTTTACTGGCCTTAAAATTAAGGTAGGGTTCTGCCGAGACGTTAGAACCAACTAGATACGGAACTTGATTTTTGGTAAAAATTTCAAAATTTTCCCGAACGGCGTACGGCGGACGGCGGACGGACAAAAAATTTTTATTGCAGATTCGGATTCTACACCCCTTGAAACGTAAACCAACAAATTTTCAGGGGGTGTTAAAAAATTTTTTTCCCTGACCGATTACAAAGGTTCATTTCTTAAGAAAAATGAACCAAAAATTGATTTTTCTTTTTTCCTGAAAAGTTGTCAAATTTTAGTTGTGCTATGATGGTTCTTAAACGACGATATGTACTCATGCCTAACCCCTCAAAGATATTCTCACGCTCAACGACTTGGCCCACGACCAAATCATCAACACGACCGAAGGAATTCGAATAAATCCATCGACTTGGATACGGACGGTCGAAAACAAAGAATAATGAAGAAATACGACTGGCCGACAGACCGACTCATCGCTTATTAAACAGATTTACGTTGTCCATGATTAATGCAGTCGCTCTAGAACAAAATGAAGCGATAAAAAAAAAGGGGAAAATTGCCGTAAATCCCAAAACAGTGCAACGCTTGTCGGGCTTTGTGGTTCTGGTTTGCGAACGACGAAAAGAGTCCCTCACGATTTATGGCTTTCCGTTCATACAAATTGCTCCGCTTGTGATTTATAGTTTAAAGCTATTTGCGGTCATGATCGATCCTAATGGACTCGGGGACATTTCACGGTGAATAATTAATTTCATACGGAATTAAAGCCAATAATAGGACATCGGACAGGCAATTGAGTATCGTATAGCCTAGTGGGTACCAGACATAGGCACCAATACTTGATAATGAGCGGTATAGCCTATAGAATCAATGAAAAGAAACCAGTGGTGCGTAGATAACACACAATACTTCCATATTTTGAAACGTAAAATTGTGACACAAATTGATCATATTTTGACTGCTTTTAAGGGTGTTTAGGCCAAAAATATCAAAAAATTCATTATTAAAATTTTAAAATTCGCCCAAAATAAAAATACAATACATTATTCTAGTATAAAAAATATCCACATATTCTGCAAGGTAAAACAAAGATTTTAAGACCAAGAACGCTCAAATCGGTTCATCTTTGTGGCCGGAAAAAAATAAAATAGAAAACACTAAAAATGCAAATATATTGGAAGTACTGTGCGTTATCCAAATTTCGATTAAACAGGGTGTTGGGTCTTGCCGAGACAAACATTTCAGTTCAAGAAATTTGAAAAAAGGTTGAGAAATGAGGGAGTTATGGCTATTTTTGTAAATGACCACAGACAGACTAACGGACCAACGGACACACGGACACACAGACACTTTTTCAGAAAGTGATTCTGAGTAAATGTGTATAAGAAAAAGTTTTTTCTGAAGCTCCGTTCCGATTCTCGATTTTAGGACGATCAAAATACTTCCATTTACTCTGTAAATATGGAAGTAAAAAGTGAGGAATTAGAGGTTTAATCAACATAATTGGTAGGTTATTGGTGGTACTATAGAAGAGAGCTCTTTAAGGGAATATAATTCGCAATAACTAACTGGAGAGAGTGTATTGCGAACAGAATGGATATGGGCGTCAAATAAATTTTACGTTCCAGCTTTAGGGAAACGTCATTCAATCTGCTCAACATACATAAACTAGGCACTAGGTACCCGAGGTAGATCAACTATAGAGAAGAGATGGGAGAGCAGGAGGGGCAATGACCTTGGCGGCCTGCATCAAAATTAAATATTTTGACCGCTAACCTACATCACGCTCTGCTGCAAACCATACCGAATGCATTTTGAATGGTGAAATTCTGCCAAGCGGTTTCGAAGTTGTCCTTCAATTAAATTTGCCTCTGACGTTGTCGCCATCTCTTGGGCAAGAATATCATCGAACTGCCGGAACATTATAGGCTCAAAATCAAAAGAAGAATTGTTTTAAAAATTGAAAGCTTATTTTAGTATCCTTCTAATTGCCATCAGGTTCCGGAAGCGTATACACTGACGAGGAGGAGGAAAGCGGTGGCAGCAGTCGGGCGCAATACGTCTCGGCGAATTGCGTCGTCTTCACGCACTATACGGGCGACGTCGCTGCTGTGGTCGATGAACATTTCACACGAGCCCTCGGTGCGGACTCGAAAGCACCTTCGACATCCAAAGGTACTTGGGATAATATTGAATATTGAACTGATGATGTCTGGGCCCTCGCAAACACAGAAAGTCACACGCCTTTGCTATCACGGCCGCCCCGAAAAAATTCGAAATCGGTTCAGTAGGACTCCCTCAAATTGGCAAAAACGTGGAAAAGAAGAAATCGCATCAAGAAATTCAAGCCAAACCAAATTTTCAAAATTTCGTCGGAAAAAATCCTTTTCTTTGTTGATTCAAGCGAGAACCCGGGAAAAATACTCACAAAATTCTGAACCCACTAGATTACCTTCAATATTGAGTTCTTGTGTTTTTTCAAAAATGGACCGTACTAATGCCAAACTAACCTTTTCCGATCGGATTGCCCGGACAATATGCATCAAGTTGGAGCAAACCACAACTTTCAAGACTAGTTTCGTCAAAATCGGATCAGTGGTTCAATACGAAGTGGCTGGACGACATTTTAGGCCGAAATTTCTTCCAACCGCTTCGTATTGAACTACTGATCCGATTTTGACGCGGTCGGTCCGAGCTTTGGTTGCAAACACAAAGTGGTTTGCATGTCATGTGGTTTATTCCAACTTGATGTATATTGTCAGGGGAATCCGGTCAAAAAATGGTAAGGGGCCGAAAACATGTCATGTGGTTCGTTCCAACTTGATGTATAATGTCAGAGGAATCCGCTCAAAAAATGGTAAAGGGCCGAAAACCCCCCCAAAAAAAAACTGTTTCTGAGATCATGACTTTTTACTTCCATATTTATAGAGTAAATGGAAGTATTGTGATCGTCCTAAAATCGAGAATCGGAACGGAGCTTCAGAAAAAACTTTTTCTTATACACATTTACTCAGAATCACTTCCTGAACAAGTGTCTGTGTGTCCGTTAGTCCGTTAGTCCGTCTGTGGTCATTTACAAAAATGGCCATAACTCCCTCATTTCTCAACCTTTTTTCAAATTTCTTGAACTGAAATGTTTGTCTCGGCAAGACCCAACACCCTGTTTAATCGAAATTTGGATAACGCACAGTACTTCCGAGATATTTGCATTTTTAGTGTTTTCTATTTTATTTTTTTCCGGCTGCAAAAATGAACCGATTTGAGCGTTCTTGGTCTCAAAATCTTTGTTTTACCTTGCAGAATATGTGGATATTTTTTACATTCCGAAAATGTGGCGTTTTTTCATTTTGGGCGAATTTTAAAATTTTAATACTGAATTTTTTGATATTTTTGACCTAAACACTTTCAAAAGCAGTCAAAATATGATCAAATTGTGTCACAATTTTACGTTTCAAAATATGGAAGTACTGTGTGTTATCTACGCACCACTGGTTGCAGTTTCATTTCCATGTACTGCAACTTGGATAACCCCAGTGGTGCGCTGATAACACACAATACTATATTCTGACACAAATTGATTATATTCTGACTATTTTTGGAAAATTTTGGTCAAAAACATTAAAAAAAACTCTATGCATATTTTAAAACTTTTATTATATTTTCGGATGTATTAGGTATTTATTTTCGGATATATTTTCAGATATTTTTTATTCTCGGAGAATATTATTCTGCGAGGTGAAACTAAGATTTTGAGACCAAGAACGCCCGAATCGGTTCATTTTTATGGCAGGAAAAACCAGTGGTGCGAGGAAAATATTTCCATATTTTGCCACGTAAATTTTTGACGCAATTTGATTATATTTTGCTGTTTAGGTAGAAAATACCATAAAACTCACTTATTATATGTGAATGATCGACCCACTCAGTATGCAGTGTCTAGCTGTAATAAAACTCACTATTCAAATTTTAAAACTCGCCCAAAATCAAAGTCATTGGAATATAAAAAATATCCATGCAGGTAATCTACTAGGTAAAACTAAGATTTTAAGGACTCTCGAAAACACTAAGTAGCAAACACTTCTATTCATAGGAGCCGTTCAATGCGCCAGCACTTCTTTCCTGCACATTTTATTGGTAAATTTCAAATCAGTGATGCGTAGATAACACACAATACTTCCATATTTTGAAACGTTGGAGTGCGACACAATTTGATCATATTTTGACTGCTTTAAAGGGTGTTGAGTCAAAAATATCAAAAAACACTTTGCAAATTTTAAAATTCCACCATCAAGAACCATCAATAAAAATGCCAGAAAATTTATTTTAAACTGAGAAGGGTTAACCAAACTACCGCTCTTGAATTTGAATGGCCCTATTAGAGAGCATATTTAATATCACGCCTAATTTTTGCATTTTGGAGGAGCCAGGCCAATAAGGCCTTAAATTTGTGGTGAAACCAGGAGGAATAAGCCGGAGTTCCCAATACTACTCATCCGGAAAAATACCTATTCATAGGTAGGATGTAAGTAGGTACCTACTGCATAGAGATTGAAACCAGTGGTGCGTAGATAACACACAATACTTCCATATTTTGACACGTAAAATTGTGACACAATTTGATCATATTTAGACTGATTTTAAGGGTGTTTAGGCCAAAAATAGCAAAAAATTCGTTATTAAAATTTTAAAATTCGCCCAAAATAAAAATACAATACATTATCGGAATATAAAAAATATCCACATATTTTGCAAGGTAAAACAAAGATTTTAAGACCAAGAACGCTCAAATCGGTTCATTTTTGTGGCCGGAAAAAAATAAAATAGAAAACACACAAAAATGCAAATATATCGGAAGTACTGTGAGTTATTCAAATTCCGATTAAACAGGGTGTTAGGTCTTGCCGAGACAAACATTTCACTTTCAAGAAATTTGAAAAAAGGTTGAGAAATGAGGGAGCAATGGCCATTTTTGTAAATGACCACAGACGGACACACAGACACTTGTTCAGGACATGATTTTGAGTAAATGTGTATAAGAAAAAGCTTTTTCTGACGCTCCGTTCCGATTCTCGCTTTTAGGACGATTCCGATACTTCCATTTACTCTGTAAATATGGAAGTAAAAATTTATCATGTTCGTAGTACTTACGTGAACAAATCCCAGAAAACTTTGAGGGTGGGGGGGGTCATGGCCCCCTTGGCCCTCCCCCTGGGTACTGGCCTGGGCCAGAATAGGCCTTGACTGACCGTGACTGACATCAATGAGTAGGTAACTGTGATCCATCCGAACCCAACTCAAGAAGAGGAATTAGAGATATTAGGGTGCGGATTGTAGATGGCTTCAGTTCCACCGTTTAACAGGACGTTACCTGATCTGCACCTATTTCTAGTTCCAGTAGTTTCCGAATTAAAATAGGCATTCCCCAAAATAAAACCACACCGGTGCACCAGTGGCGTTGTTTTCTCTGCAGTGCACCGCGAGTGCGTAGAAAAACTTGGGCGTCGGCTCGACCGAGGAATGTCGATGTTGATTCTTTGAAGAAGATCCGCTGCCGAATTCCCAAACGAGTGCGGTTCCATCCTTCAAGGAAAAGACAGCGGTGGAGGTAGACGCGCAGTAGGTATATTTTTTCGGCCTAACTGCAGTTGCAGAAGATGGCATAGTGTTCATTTGAGCTTTGTAAATGGGAACGCAATGCCAGGAGGTCGGACGCTTCAAAAATCCGAAAGCATTTAGCGGAATAAAATTTTCAGGTCGCCCACATTCTCTGGTTGCTTTCATGCTGAATAATGGCCACTGCCACTTCGTTAGATATCTCTAACCGTTTGGGAGTTTTCGGCGAGCGTTCATAAAACCCACGCAACTCTGCTTAAAAACGGGTTGGTTCTAGCTTTTGAGGACGTTTTTGGATTCAGCGTTAAATTTTCTACCAGCCTAGTGTGTAGGAACACACAAGAGAGTACACAACACACTCATGCATTGCTTTGAACTGCAATGCAGCAAAGAGTACTCAGTAGTTTTTGACCGTGGTCAAAGTAATCTTTGTACTCTCTTGTACAGAGTACCTCTTTGCTGCATTGCAGTTCAAAGCTATATCTCCTCTTCTTTGGAAAACGAGCTTGAAGATTTCGAATTTCAGGTTAACTTGCACAATAAATCAGCTTTCTGATAAAATGGGTATATAAGGGATTCTCTTTCGATTTCATGAGCAACTTCAAGTTTGTATGACAAAATGACCGAAACATGCGTTCTCGTGCTTTCACAAGTGAGAAAAGAGTAGTCCAAGGTCCAATGATATCACGCATTTTGTAAACAATGAGCCCGAGCGCTTTCACAAGGCCTTCTTCATGAGCCATTCCCTGTACAGTATCGGCTCGAAGATATAAGGCCATGTCACCGTCGTGAGTCTGGTGGGAGAACCCTCGCAGCCTATAAGGGTATAAATAGGCTATAAAGGTATAAAGAGCCTATAAGGGTATAAATAGGCTATAAGGGTATAAATAGACTATACCCTTGATTAGGGTATCCCTTGATTTGAGCGCTCTCGGGAGCTCGGCCCATCTCACGAACCTATCACCGGAATCCGAATTACTCACAGTACTTCTGATACATTGGCACTTTTATTGTGTTCGATTTTATTTTTTCTCGCCACAAAAATGAACCGATGGAAGTTCTTGGTTGCAAAATCTTTGTTTTACCTTGCCGAATACATGAATATTTTTTATTTGATATTCTGGTAACTAGAGGAACAGAGATTCCGACGGATAGACAGACGTTTGGGGAATGTGTAGGCATTGAAAACAGCTTCTTCGGAACTAGCCGATTTTCGGAAGATTGTGCGAATCAATGCGATCATGGATCATTACAAGTCTTGGCGCTCGCCATAAGCAACAACACAGGGGAAAGCCTCGTAAAGTTTCGATCGGCCAGCCGAGTGTTGAGTATGGCGTGTCTCCGGGACGCGGCCCGTTTGACGTGTCGCATCTCCGAGTCCGGCAGATCGAGCCTTTTATCGCGTTTAACGGCCGCCAGTTACCGTACGAGTTCTCGGTCGGCTACCTCCTACGGCCTCTCAGCCTGCTGCGCTTGCCGTCACGACGCAAGGCCTTGTGTCTGAAGAGAGCCGCCGTAAACATGTCGGCCGTCGCAGTGACGAGGTGGCGCCAGACCTGCGATGTTCCGAACTGGACGTGGAAAGTAAGCGTACATGGCGAGGGCACTGCACCACTTTCCGAAGCCCAGATCCCACCCCGGGCACTCAAGGACAAAGCGCATACGCACACGCATCCGTTCGGCTATATATTACATCAGCACCAGAAACATACCTAACTTTACTTACGAATAAATGGAAGTAACGGATTCCATTACTTCCATTTACTTCGTAAATTCCATTAAATGGAATCGTACTAGAATCGAGAATCGGAACGGAGCTTCAGAAAAACCTTTTACTTAAAGGCGTATTACTTGAACTTTTACTTAGTCCCTCTAATAAAAACTTACTTTGTATTAACTACTTCCATATTTACATAGTAAATGGAAGCAGTATAATCGTCCGAAAATCGAGAATCGGAACGGAGCTTCAGAAAAAACGCTGCTAAGTAGATCAGTGGAATGTGCACATTAGTTTTCGGTATATCCGAAGACCTCTGCAAATTTTGCACAGGGGTTCATTTTTCGATTGCAAAGACAAACCCCACGATATATCAGTAATCCTTGAACACAGAATTTAGTTTTTATCATTCTATAATTTCAGTATAAATTTGCATTATAGATGGGAATTTAGATAAACGTTTTTCAACCCGGCAAAAAATAATCATCCTCTTCGCTTGATAAATACTTAACTATCTATCTTTTCAAAGCAGCAGATCGTTTAATTCCGTGAAATTCACCATTTAATATTCTTAATCACCTTCATAATTAACTGAATAATAATAATTAATAAATTCTCTGAATAATGAAATTAAAAATGCCTCATGAATGCCTCAGAACCATTGTTAAAGCCTGACTCGCTCCCATGTTGCCAAGCGCAACTGGTCGTAGTGTGAGTGCGTCACCTTGTTGGTGTAATAGGCTAGTGGTCGTAAGTAGATCAATCAACCGTATCTAAGAGCCGAGGCCAAATTCTCAAATTTTTCCGATTTTTGTTTTGCTGATTTGTGTAATGCGACCAAATTCTTTAAATTGAAGGTATCGGGAGGACAGAAGTTTTTGTGGGGATTCCAACGAGTGGAAAACGATTTTTGTGGCTCTTGTCGTTTTTGCGTTATTCAGAATTGTAGAAATTTTAAAAAACTCCAAAATGTCTCACTAAAACTGCAATAACTCCTAAACGGTTAAAGCTACCGGTGTGGCGATGGTCTTATTCGATTCGGCATAGAAAAATCTATAGAAAATGATGCCTCACATGCCTATGTTGCAAATTTCCTTAAAAAGACGAATTTTTTACCACTTCAACAGCTGTTTTACTGGCCTTAAAATTAAGGTAGGGTTCTGTCGAGACGTTAGGACCAACTAGATACGGAACTTGATTTTTGGTAAAAATTTCAAAATTTTTCGATAACTCCTTCCCCCTGAAAAACCCCGGACGGCGGACGGCGTACGGCGGACGGACAAAAAATTTTTATTGCAGATTTGGATTCTACACCCCTTGAAACGCGAACCAACAAATTTTCAGGGGGTGTTAAAATTTTTTTTTTCCTGACCGATTACAAAGGTTCATTTCTTAAGAAAAATGAACCAAAACTTTCAATCGTTCACTTCGGATATATTTGCATTTTTCGTGTTTTCCATTTTATTTTTTTCCGGCCACAAAAATGAACCAATATGAGCGTTCTTGGTCTTAAAATCTTTGTTTTACCTTGCAGAATATTCCGATAATGTAGCGTATTTTTGAAATACTCGAATGTATCTAATGATAATTCGCATTAGAACGCAGAACCAAGAATAAATTTTATTGTTTATGACATGGTACCATGAGTTCAGCTGGACTACCTAGAACCGGCGTTCTAGGTTTCCTACTACATATCTCCCCCTCAAAGTCCAATGCTTTCTTCCGGAGCTGGTCCACATGACGACGTTCCTGCTTGCCGTTGATCTCAACGAGGTATGATAGAAGACCACGTTTTTCGACAACTTTCCCCTCCATCGGCTCTTTGTCTCTAAACGTCTTCACCCATACTTCGTCCCCAACAGCGAACTCCCTGACGCGTCTGTTTCCTTTTGGCGCCGATTGTCTTCTTTGAGCCAACTCGATGTTCGTTGGTATGTCGGGACGCATTAGGTCAAGGCGCGTTCGTAGATTTCGTCCCAGGAGTGCCTGGGCGGGTGATCGCCCCGTCGTTGCATGAGTTGAGTTCCTGTACGATATTAGGAATTTCTGCAGTTTTAGTTGAAGACTCCCTCGGTCGTTTCGTGCTGCTTTCATCCGATCTTTAAAAGTCCGCACTGCGCGTTCGGCAAGTCCATTAGTCCTGGGGTGGTAGGGCGAGGACGTGATGTGCTTCACGTTATTGTCAGCACAAAAACTGGAGAACTCATGAGACGTGAACTGAGGCCCATTATCGGAAACCAAGGTTTTTGGTAAACCTAACCGCGTGAAAATGTCTCGAAGAACTTCGATCGTTTTGGCGGCCGTTGTGGACACCATTGGAATCACCTCCAACCACTTGGAAGTCGCATCGACCACTATCAGCCAGTGTTTGCCTTCAAACGGCCCCGCAAAATCCACATGGACTCTACTCCAAACTTCTGAAGGAACGTTCCAAAAAAATATTGGAGATTCCTGTGAGCCCGTGGGCCTAGCCTTTTGGCAGCTTTTACATCTCTTCACGTACAATTCGATAGCGTGATCAATCTGAGGCCACCAAACTTGTAATTTGGCGATTGATTTCATCGCTCCCTCGCCAGGATGACCCTCATGCAAATCTGCCAATACGTCCTGTTGCAGGCTTTGTGGAACTATAATTCTACCATGCCAAAAGAGGACGTCTTCTTCATACGAAAGTTCTTCTCGTTTCTCAAAGTATGCCCAAAATTCATCTGTTAAACTTCGTTTAGGCGGCCAGCCGTCACGAATACACCGCATCACAAACTGCAACGTTTTGTCTTCAGTGACTTTTTTCTTCAACACTTTTTTCGTTACCGGCAAATCATTTACACGCAGGTGGAGTAGATGGTTGTCTGCCGCTATCCCCGAGCGCTCAGCCTCTGATAAACTTACCTCTCCAGCTAATGGGAGTCTAGACAGCGCATCAGCAACAGCATTATCCCTCCCATGAACAAATTCCATCGTGTACTGGAATGAGCTCAAATGTACAGCCCATCGAGCCAGTCTGTTCGCTGCCACCTTGGGTAATTCCTTTTTTTCCCCAAACAAGTAGAGCAATGGTTTGTGGACTTAAGAATGAATGGCCTCCCGAGAAGGTATTGCGAAAATTTGTTTACCCCATAGATGATCGCCAGCGCTTCTCTATCAATCGATGAATAATTTTGCTCTGCCTTAGCATAAATTCGAGATGCATTCGCGATAGGCCTGTCGACTCCTTCTGGATACCTGTGCATCAATGTTGCTCCGATCCCACTTTCGCTTGCGTCAACTGTCAGAACCAGTGGTAAATCCGGATTATAATGTACCAAAGTCTCCTGAGAAGAAAGGCTATTCTTTATTTCTGTGAACACCTTTTCATGATCGTCCGACCAAATCCATTTTTTTCCTTTCCTCTTCAACTCATGTAGCCTAGCACATTTGGATTGTAAATTAGGCAAAAATCGGCTATAGTAGTTCACAGTCCCTAAAAATGATTTCAACTGCTTAACGTTTGTCGGAGATGGCATGGCCCTCATTGCTTCAATATGTGATGTGGTTGGATGAATCCCCCTGTAATCAATGGAATGACCCAAGTATTCTACGGATTCCTGGAACCACTTGCATTTATCTGGGTTTACCTTGATGCCCTCTTTTTCAAATCTGGATACTACCTCCTCAACATTTGATAAATGTTCATCCATCGTCCTTCCTGTGACAATCACGTCATCGAGGTAAGAAGCAACATTTTCCATTCCTCCAAGAACCTTATCCATAACTCTCTGGAAAACCGCTGGTGCCGAATTTATTCCAAAGGGCATCCGTTTATAACGATAAATTCCCCTGTGAGTCGCTATGTTTAGAAATCGTTTTGAGCTCTCATCCACTTCTAAAGCTGGGTTCACATGTGCGTAAAAGTCTGCGTAATCTCCGTACTGCGTACAGTGCGTAATGAGATCTGATTGGCTGCCAGGTAAATTTACCAGGTAAATTGCGCGCGCGTAAAATTGCGAGCCAATCAGATCTCATTACGCACTTTACGCATACGCAGATTACGCAGACTTTTACGCACATGTGAACCCAGCTTAATTGTAGATAGGCGTCCTTCAAATCGATGACCGAATATTTACTTCCCCCGCCAATTTTGGATAAAATTTCCGTGCCTATGTTGCTTTTTTCCTGAGAAGCAAGATTTTTTTCCCACTTCTACAGCTGTTTTACTGGCCTTAAAATTAAGGTAGGGTTCTGTCGAGACGTTAGGACCAACTAGATAAAGAACTTGATTTTTGGTAAAAATTTCAAAAATTTTCTATAACTCCTTCCCCCTAAAAAACCCCGGACGGCGGACGGACAAAAAATTTTTATTGCAGATTAGGATTCTACGCCCCTTGAAACGTAAACCAACAAACTTTAAGAAAATGAACCAAAACAACCAAATAAATTTTATTGGCGTTCAAAACCACGTTCCCATGTTCATCGCCACGACAACATCCTGCAGTCGGAGAGAGCCCTCTCACTATCCGATCGCAAGATCTGGGCTGCGTCGAAAGCATTTTAGTGTCAACATAGGGTGGTTTAAGTTGAATTATAAAGCGAATCCTCGATACATTACTTACCTAATTCATAGGAGGAAATTTTCTAGAAACGCACGGTACTTGAAATTAAAACATATTGAGAACTTTAACCTTCGTCCGTGTTTTCCAGATTTCTGCACGAAATAATTCGAATCCCCCCGATTTCGCGATTTGAATTTCCCACGAAAGAGCAGAGGTGCTTCTCACCATAAGGGGAGCCGACATTCCGTAGTCGCAGTCGGGTGGACACAAATTAGCGTCCTGGCAGTTCTGGCGTCCCTGGTCGCCTGAGAGCCACCGAATGGAGCCGGTTCGCCGGTTGTATTTATATTTGTCAAACTTCAAACCTCTCTCTCTCTTCTTCATGCGGTTGACTCATTAGCCACTTTCCGACGCTTCTGAATGTTCGAGACGAGCCGTAAAAGCTCAAGTCGTTATCAATAACCTTATCGTTCGGAAGTTCGACTACCGTTGTAATTACAAAGTGAAGTTCCGAAAGGCGTTTTGTCCCTCGGAGGTGGATGCTTTTTACTTCCGTATTAATAGAGTGAATGGAAAATTATGGTAGTCTCATGTACCCACAGCGTGAGTTGGATCGGAAAGAATGGTTTCTGAATACGGCCCCACATACCTAACAATTTGGAGGGCTCACGGGTTGGTCTAGTGGCTAGCGCGTCTGCCTAGCTGCAGGCTATACCTGAGAGTTGTGGGTTCGATTCCCACAGGTGCCATGAAAAATTTGGTCCATAGCCTCATGATTCATGTCATCCCTGGCATTCAGGGGTTTTCGGAATTAAATGATATTGGAGAACTAACCCACTCCTTGTGATGCCCTACGGGTTAAAACAATTAAACCATCATTTACATTTACCTAACAATATGGCAGTTTTCAGGTAAAACGGAAAATCACGTTCACTCTCTGTGCCACATCTCTGCTCGGTTTCAGATTCGCAAAACTCGCCGTGGTACCCACTGAAATATCCCTTTGATACGCTTGGATACCTATGTTAATGCATTGGAAACAAATTGGTTTTTCCTTACTCCTGAAAAGTTGCCAAATCTTAGATATCGTCTCTTAGGAAGCAACACCACGTATCTAATATTTGGCAAGTTTTCCGGAAAAAGGAAAAACCAATTTGTTTCCAATGCATAAATATAGGTATCCAAGCGTATATAAGGGATATTTCAGTGGGTTCCACGGCGAGTTTTGCGAATCTGAAACCGAGCAGAGATGTGGCACAGAGAGTGAACGTGATTTTCCGTTTTACCTGAAAACTGCCAAATTGTTAGATATGTGGTGTTGCTTCTTAAGCGACGATATGTGGTGTTGCTTCTTAAGCGACGAAATGACGTCAAGTTACCGAATCAGATGGCGTTGAGGTAATGAACCTACAAAATATTGTACCTAACTAACACGAGCAACAGATTCGTAGCGTATTTCCTGCAACGTATTTCCGTAATTAACCTACTGCCACCGGTTGAACTCGCTACAAAATGCTAAAACCGACTCGTGTTTCTCTTGAAGCCTCTCAAGTTTCCAGAAGAGGACGAACTTTCTAACTTCATTAGGACTAGATGAACTTCAGTTGTTGCTCCAATGGGAGTGGGGCGTTGCCAGCTCTTCGTCTCTAATTACTCGCTTCCCTTCATCAAAGAGCGAGGCTCTCTTTCTTGCCCTGTGCTTAGATTAAAAAGTTCAACCTTTCAAGCCTGCTTTCAAAACATGGCGATTTGCTGAAGAAAGCCTCGCCTTAAATTAAGATAGTTGTATTCACGTCCGGTCGGTGTACAACAGTTTGATTAATGGCGTAGAGACCTATGCTTGCTACCTATGCTTAGAGACTTTTACTAGGTGATTCTGCTATTTTCAATAATGAATGGTCAGCCGTAGTGTGGATTAGCAAAAAATTAGTCGGGATTCCGTAAGTGAACGACAACGTCCTTTAGCAACTGATAATAATTTAAATTTTTTAAATCAATGGTGACATTTTGAATAGCTACCTTCCATCTTCAAACACTACGACCAAGTAGGTATCACACTTTAAGGGCCGCTTTATCAATTGTCAGTTATCCAAAAACTGATAGCTAATCTCTTGGCTACAAATTTCTTGGAGACACAGCCTATGCGCATCCACCCAAAAATCACCCCGAAATTAGTGGCCAAGAGATTAGCTATCAGTTTTTGGATAACTGACAATTGATAAAGCCGCCCTAACGGTCACAACAAAACTGATTAAAATAACTAAAATCAATAAATAATTCCTATATATTTTTAAAGATGGTATAGTCGGGCTTCGGCCACAAATTTAACCAAGATATAGTTCATCGGTTTATTCTTTAACTTCGACGTTTCGAGAGGTTGAGCTTCATCATCAGGATCAACAATAATACATTATGTGCATACGCACATTAATACAAACACACAATACTTCCATATTTTGAAACGTAAAATTGTGACACAATTTGATCATAATTTGACTGCTTTTGAGGGGGTTTAGGTCAAAAATATCAAAAAATTCACTATTCAAATTTTAAAAATTGCCCAAAATAACAATACAATACATTATCGGAATATAGAAAATATCCACATATTCTGCGAGGTAAAACAAAGATTTTAAGACCAAGAACGCTTGAATCGGTCCATTTTTGTGGCCGGAAGAAATAAAATAGAAAACACTAAAAATGCAAATATATCGGAAGAACTGTGCGTCATCCAAATTTCGATTAAACAGGGTGTTAGGTCTTGCCAAGGCAAGCATTTCAGTTCATGAAATTTGAAAAAAGGTTGAGAATTGAGGGAGTTATGGTCATTTTTGTAAATGACCACAGACGGACTAACGGACACACAGACACTTGTTCAGGAAGTGATTCTGAATAATTGTGTATAAGAAAAAGTTTTTTCTGAAGCTCCGTTCAGGTTCTCGATTTTAGGACGATTCCAATACTTCCATTTACTCTGTAAACATGGAAGTAATGAACCAAAAGTCGCGGTCATTTTTCGGCCAAAAACCCTAAAACAATCTCAAGGAGTAGAGCAATGCATACTCGTAATGTATTATCGCATCCGTCGCAAACAATTTTTCTCTATCTACCGACCTCACCGAGTTGAGGTTGGTTTCATACTTTAGCGGAGTTTCTTCTGGAGTAGAAAGCCTACGGTAGTGGCGAGATTGCGCCGTATCTTCTCAAGTTTGTTCTCGGAGGATTTTCGCTCGGAAGATGTTTCAAGTGAGCTACCAAAGGCCAGGGATCATGCTGCGTGCTACTGAAGCGAATCTAAACTACGCGAATATGAGATCGTGTCACTTATTAGCTGACTTGCTCCCAGAGAATTCGAATTATACATCGTTTCGAGTCTTCTTACTGAAAATTTAACGCAGAACGCGCACATACAGGGTGCGTTTATTACACTTTTGATGGTCAAAAATGAAGGAAAATGCTCTACTAGTAATTTTCAACCAATATCCCTCTCTCGCTCTCTCTCTAACATTGTTTCGTAGTCCTCTGGAAAATCCTGTACTTGGCATTTTTGTGTTTTCGACTTTTATCCCCTAGAATGGCTGCAGTTCCTTCAATTATCTGGCAAAATAAATACGAGAACGTGAATTTCCCGCAAAGAAAGTGCCATATTCGAAATTTTCATTCAGAGGAACATTGAAAAAAAACCAGTGGTGCTAAGATAGCTCACGATACTTCCATATTTTGCAACGTAAAATTGAGAAACAATTTGATCATATTTTGACTGCTTTTAAGGGTGATTTAGGTCAAAAATATCAAAAAATTCACTATTCAAATTTTAAAAAGTGCCCAAAATAACAATACAATACATTATCGGAATATAGAAAATATCCACATATTCTGCAAGGAGAAACAAAAACTTTAAGACCAAGAACGCTCAAATCGGTTCATTTTTGTGGCCGGAAAAAAATAAAATAGAAAACACTAAAAATGCAAATATATCGGAAGAACTGTGCGTCATCCAAATTTCGATTAAACAGGGTGTTAGGTCTTGCCAAGGCAAGCATTTCAGTTCATGAAATTTGAAAAAAGGTTAAGGGAGTTATGGTCATTTTTACTTCCATATTTACAGAGTAAATGGCAGCATTGGAATCGTCCTAAAATCGAGAATCGGAACGGAGCTTCAGAAAAAACTTTTTCTTACACACATTTACTCAGAATCACTTCCTGAACAAGTGTCTATGTGTCCCTCTGTCCGTCTGTGATCATTCACAAAAATGTCCATAACTCCCTCATTTCTCAACCTTTTTTCAAATTTCTTGAACTGAAATGTTTGTCTCGGCAAGACCTAACACCCTGTTTAATCGGAATTTGGATAACGCACAGTACTTCCGATATATTTGCATTTTTAGTGTTTTCTATTTTATTTTTTCCGGCCACAAAAATGAACCGATTTGAGCGTTCTTGGTCTTAAAATCTTTGTTTTACCTTGCAAAATATGTGGTTATTTTTTATATTCCAATAATGTATTGTATTTTTATTTTGGGCGAATTTTAAAATTTTAATAGTGAATTTTTTGATATTCTTGGCCTTAACACCCTTATAAGCAGTCAAAATATGATCGAATTGTGTCACAAAATATGGAAGTATTGTGTGATATCTACGCACCACTGGTTGTAAATGAACACAGACGGACAGATGGACTAACGAACACACAGACACTGGTTCAGGAAGTGATTCTGAGTAAATGTGAATAAGAAAAAGTTTTTTCTAAAGCTCCGTACCGATTCTCGATTTTAGGACGATTCCAATACTTTCATTTATTCTGTCAATATGGAAGTAAAAAGAGCTTAAAGCTTAAACAGTGGTGCGTAGATAACACACAACACTTCCATATTTTTAAACGTACATGTACGTACGAAATGACCGCGACTTTTGGTTCATTACTTCCATATTTCGAATCGTCCTAGAATCGAGAATCGGAACGGAGCTTCGGTAAAACCTTTTTCTTACACACATTTACTCAGAATCACTTCCTGAACAAGTGTCTGTGTGTACGTGTGTCCGTCTGTCCGCGTGTCCGTCTGTGGTCATTTACAAGAACGGCCATAACTCCCTCATTTCTCAACCTTTTTTCAAATTTCTCGAACTGAAATGTTTGTCTCGGCAAGACTCAACACTTTGTTTAATCGGAATATGGATAACGCACAGTACTTCCGATATATTCGCATTTTTAGTGTTTTCTATTTTTTTTTCGGCCGCAAAATCGAACCGATTTGAGCGTTCTTGGTCTTTAAATCCTTGTTTCACCTTGCAGAATTTGTGGATATTTTTTATATTCCAATTATAAATTAAATTTTTATTTGGGGCGAATTTTTAAAAGCTAATAGTGAAGTTTTTGATATTTTTGACCTTAACACTTTGAAAAGCAGTTAAAATATGATCAAATTGTGTCACAATTTTACGTTTCCAAATATGGAAGTATTGTGTGTTATGTACGCACTACTGGTTCATTCAATTTTTTCTGGCAAAAATGACCCGATTTTAGCGTTCTTGGTCTTAAAATCTTTGTTTTAACTTGCAAAATACGTGGATACTTTTTAGCCCTATAACTTCACGTATTTTAATTTTAGGCGAATTTTAAAATTTGGATGGTGGGTTTTTTGATTTTTTGAAAGCCTCAAAAGTAGTCAAAATATTATCAAATCATACAAATAATTCACGTATCAAAATATAATTACAATTTTTCTTAACATTTGCTTTAGGTACCTACCTAGGTCAAGATTTATGACCGCAACCGGGTCTGACATGACGAAGGCGTTTTTCAGATAGTATTGTACTGAAAAGATGACACAGTAAGGGTTACAAAATTTATATATAATATACATCTATATATATATGGATATATAATAATTATATAATAATAATATAATAATAATATAATAATAAAATAATTATATTATAATACCTATTATTATATAATTATTATTATTATTATTATAATAAATTATATTTATACCTTTTGGAATATTAATATTCCAAGGTGGGCGGGGGAATCGAACCCCCAGAGTTCGTAGCTGTGCACCGGTAAATAACGGAGAGCACCTTAAACCGCTCGGCCACACCAGACCAATACTTATCTAACTATGGGAGTATTGTGTGTTATCTACTGGTTCTATTTGCTTCACTCCTAGGTTCAGAAAATAGCATTAAGATGCCAAAAAACGTGGTTTGTTCTTATGCAGTAGATAGGTACACTAACATCACCTCATCCCAAAGGATTTGTCACAGCGTCAAATTTCTTGTCTTCCATCACTTTCTTCGGCCACAATTTCGCGTGCATCAGCAATTCCAATGCGACTGCAGGCTCCTCCTTGAGAGGGATTGGGGCTATGAAAAGGTCTCTCATCGAGTACGGCCTGTAGGCCTGCTGAAGTGAATTTACTGCTTTTTCGCCGGCGCAGCTCAGAAGCGGTAAATACAACACCGTCCAGTCGGTATTTATTAAACTAGTGACAGTTAATTGGTCATGAGGTCTACACCGACTGCTCGTAAAGCAAAATCTGTCCCATGGTTGACATTTTGTGTGTACCAGTAGCGCGAAGGTGTTCAGATGGTCCGAGATGTTGAGACAATCCTAACCGTGTTGAGAGCGTGGAAAATTATCACGAATGATCCATCTTCCGAGATGAATCTTTCCCCTCCTCCTCATTCCCAGGCGTGACCTAGAACAAGGTCCCTGGAGGAAGCTGGGCTTCTGTTAATATTTCTCGCTTTAGGCCTACCGGACCTAGTCTGATAGCAGGACGACAATCTAATAAATTTAACTTGACTGGCGAGAATCCTTGAGCAAGAATCGTATAATGAGTACGATTGCTAAATTGAAGGACATGATTGCCGTTTTATTTTGGTTGCTTCGAATGTCAGCATAATATGAAAGGAATGGCAGCTTGCTCTATCTTCAGAAGTTTAAGGGCCGGAATTTCAATTTTTACTTCCATATTTACAGAGTAAACGGAAGTATTGGAATCGTCCTAAAATCGAGAATCGGAACGGGGCTTCAGATAAAACTTTTTCTTATACACATTTACTCAGAATCACTTCCTGAACAAGTGTCTGTGTGTCCGTCTGTAGTCATTCACAAAAATGACCAGAACTCCCTCATTTCTCAACCTTTTTTCAAATTTCTTGAACTGAAATTTGAATATTGAATTTTCTGAGATTTTTTACCTAAACAGCTCTAAAAGCAGCCAAAATATGATCAAATTGTGGCACAATATTACGTTTCAAAATATGGAAGTATTGTGTGTTATCTACTGGTTGTAAATGATCCAGACGGACTAACGAACTGACGGACTCACAGACACTTGTTCTAGGAGTGATTTTGAGTAAAATTTACTCAACTTTACTCACATTTAATGTGTATAGGTAAGAAAAAGTTTTTTTCTGATGCTCCGTTCCGATTCTCGATTTTATGAAGATTCCAATATTCCTACCAGTGGTGCGTAGATAACACACAATACTTCCATATTTTGAACGTAAAATTGTGACACAATTTGATCATATTTTGACTGCTTTTAAGGGTGTTTAGGCCAAAAATATCGAAAAATTCACTATTAAAATTTTAAAATTCGCCCAAAATGAAAAAACGCCACATTTTCGGAATGTAAAAAATATCCACATATTCTGCAAGGTAAAACAAAGATTTTAAGACCAAGAACGCTCAATTCGGTTCATTTTTGCGGCCGGAAAAAAATAAAAATGAAAACACTAAAAATGCAAATATATCGGAAGTACTGTGCGTTATCCCAATTCCGATTAAACAGGGTGTTAGGTCTTGCCGAGACAAACATTTCAGTTCAAGAAATTTGAAAAAAGGTTGAGAAATGAGAGAGTTATGGCCATTTTTGTAAATGACCACAGACGGACAGACGGACAGACGGACAGACGGACAGACGGACGTAACGGACGTAACGGACACACAGACGCTTGTTCAGGAAGTGATTCTGAGTAAATGTGTATAAGAAAAAGTTTTTTCTGAAGCTCCGTTCCGATTCTCGATTTTAGGACGATCACAATACTTCCATTTACTCTGTAAATATGGAAGTAATTACTCTGTAAATATGGAAGTAATAAATAGGAATATTGGAATCTTCTTTTTACTTCCATATTAACAGAGTAAATTTACTCTGGTAATATGGAAGTAAAAACACTGAAAAGCAAATATGTCGGCAGTACTGTGCGTTATTCAAATTCCGATAAAACAGGTTGTTAGGCCTTGCTGAGACAAACATTTCAGTTCAAAAAATTTGAAAAAAGGTTGATAATTGAGGGAGCTATGGCAATGTTTGTAAATGACCACAGACGGACACACGGACACACAGACAATTGTCTTGTTCGGGAAGTGATTCTGAGTAAATGTGTACCAAAAAAAGTTTTTCCTGAAGCTCCGTTCCCATTCTTGATTTAGGACGATTCCAATACTTCCGTTTACTCTGTGAATATGGAAATAAAAAGAAACAAAAATCGTCGTTTTGGGATTGAATTGATCTACAATGCCCTCACTCGTCTCAAAAATGTATTTAGGAGAAAAAACCTTCTGTGCACCATGAGTAAAGCCCGTATCACACATCAGACCGATCTCCTCCCCATCCCACGGACAGACACACAGACCCAATTATCCGATTGGCTGATCCTATGGATATGTTCTCTTTGGCGCACCTGCATCAATGTTTGTTACTTCCATATTTACAGAGTGAATGGAAGTATTGTGATCGTCCTAAAATCGAGAATCGGAACGGAGCTTCAGAAAAAACTTTTTCTTATACACATTTACTCAGAATCACTTCCTGAACAAGTGTCTGTGTGTCCGTTAGTCCGTCTGTCCGTCTGTGGTCATTTACAAAAATGACCATAACTCCTTCAATTCTCAACCTTTTTTCAAATTTCTTGAACTGAAATGTTCGTCTCGGCAAGACCTAACACCCTGTTTAATCGAAATTTGGATAACGCACAGTACTTCCGATATATTTGCATTTTTAGTGTTTTCTATTTTATTTTTTTCCGGCCACAAAAATGGACCGATTTGAGCGTTCTTGGTCTCAAAATCTTTGTTTTACCTTGCAGAATATGTGGATATTTTTTATATTCCAAAAATGTAGCGAATTTTTTTTGGCAACTTTTAAAATTTGCATAGCGAATTTTTTGACATTTTTGACCTAAACACCCTCAAAAACAGTAAAAATATGATCAAATTTTTTCAAATATGTACATTTCAAAATATGGAAGTGTTGTGTTATCTACGCACCACTGGTTTCATTTGGGCGAATTTTAAAATTTGCATAGTGAGTTTTTTGATATTTTTGACCTAAACACCCTTAAAATCAGTCAAAATATGATCAAATTATGTCACAATTTTACGTTCCAAAATATGGAAGTATTGTGTGTCATCTACGCACCACTGGTTATTATTCATGTAAGAAACCTTATTTCTAGGAAGAATTATCAATGAAATTGCACGTAAAAATTACCAAAGAATCGGTCTGTCCAGACGGTCTGTGGGATGGGGAGGAGATCGCTCTGACGTGTGATACGGCCCTAAGGCTGTTTGGTACGCGTTAATGGTTAATAAACCTCAACATCCACCTCCTTATCCACTGTTTGGTTCACACTCGAAATTGAACATTTCAAGTTGAATCAAACTCAAACTCATCATTAAATTCAAACTCAAACTGAAAATGAAGCTCATATTCATAATCAAATTCAAAAGCAAAGTGAAAGCCCACTCGAACCCGAAATCAGACTCATGATCAAATTCAAACACTAACTGAATTAAACCCATACCTACTCATAATCGTATGTCAACTCTAAGTGGAAGTCAAACTCGAACATAATATCAAACTCAAACTCATACTCAAATTCAAACTCGAACTTATGATCGTAATCAAACTCGAACTCAAACTGAAATTCAAACTCGAACTTGAAATCTTGAGTGTCAGTTTGAGTTTGAGTTCAATTAATGTGAATGAACCACTGTTTGAATTTCAGTGTGAAACCGAGTTTGACTTTCAGTTTGAGTTTGAATTCTATCATGAGTAGGTACAAGTTTGATTTTCAGTTTGTGTTTCAGTTCGATTTCGAGTTTGACTTTCACTTTGAGTTTGAATTTGATCGTGAGTTTGATTTCAAGTTCGAGTGTGAATTTCAGTTTGATTTCGAGTTTGACATTCAGTTCGAGTTTGAATTTGGTTATGAGTATGAGTTTGATTTTCAGTTTGAGTTTGAATTTGATCATGAGTTTGACTTTGATTTCAAGTTCGAGCGTGAATTTCAGTTCGAGTTCGACTTTGACATTCAGTTTGAGTTTGAATTTGATCATGAGTTAGATTTTTGGATCGACTTTGACTCTCTGTTTGACAGTTCAGTTTGAGTAAATAAGAATAGATTAAATGGTGGATTTAACAAAATTAAAAGATTAAAAGCGTTAAAAAGATTGGTAGATAAGTATATAGGTAGGTATACCAAGTATGTAGGTGTATATATAGGTATATCTATCACGCAGAGAAGATCTATATCTTCTATCTATCTATATAGGAGAGCTCTTTTGCTGGGTTGAAAAAAGTATTCCAAAATCCCCATCTAAAATACGAATTTATGAAATGGTAGAATAATAATAACTTAGAGTTCCGCGTTTCAGGAGTATATATCATTAGGTTTGTCTTTGCAAACGAAAAACAAACCCTTGTGCAGAGTTCTTCGGATGCACAAAAAAAAAAAAAATGATGCGCACATGTCACTGATCTACTTAGCTGGTTTTTTGGTTCATTTTTCTAAAGAAATGAACCTTTGTAATCGGTCAGGAAAAAAAATTTTTAACACCCCCTGAAAATTTGTTGGTTCACGTTTCAAAGGGTGTAGAATCCGAATCTGCAATAAAATTTTTTTGTCCGTCCGCCGTCCGCCGTACGCCGTACGCCGTCCGGGGTTTTTCAGGGGGAAGGAGTTATCGAAAAAATTTGAAATTTTTACCAAAAATCAAGTTCTGTATCTAGTTGGTCCTAACGTCCAACGGTTCTGAGGCATTCTTGAGGCATTTTTAATTTTATTATTCGGAGAATTTAGTAAAAATTATTATTCTGGTAATTATGTTGGTAAATAGATTTTTTTTTTTAATAACCCAAACTCAAACTTTATTCAGATTTGAACTTGGTAGGAAGGGAGTATTTCCTTCCTTCTTTTGGGCTCCGAACGAAGAATAGATTAAATAATAAATAGAATAGATTAAATGGCGAATTTATAACAATCAAACGATGTGCTGAGTTGATAAGATTGATAGATAGATACCTATCAAGATGGGTAGGTTTCTATCGAGCATTTGGATAATGTGGCTTTTTTGCCGGGTTGAAAAAAAAAAGTTTTTCTAAATCCCCGTCTAAAATACAAATATATACTGAATTTCTAGAATAATAACAACTAAATTCCGTGTTTCAGAAGTATCTGTTTATCATATGGTTTGTCTTTTCAATCGAAAAATGAACCCCTGTGCAGAATTTGCAGAATTCTTCGGATACATAGAAAACTAATGTGCCACATGCCACTGATCTACTTAGCAGCGTTTTTTATTGCAGATTCGGATTCTACACCCTTTGAAACGTGAACCAAGACATTTTCAGGTTAGGTTATAGACATTTTTCTCTTGGGCAATTACAGTGGTTTATTATTGAATAATAAACCAAAATGAGCAGCCAATAGGAACATGATAATCTGACTGAGCATGACGAGTATAAAGTACCGATGTACCATGGTACGCTTCGTTTATGCCACTCAGAGGAGTTGAAACGGGCACTCCTCATACTAATACGACCGGCTTCGTTCGTCCTTGCCTGCCACATGAGGACGAGTCCTGACTGGCTATAATTCACATAAAGCCGCGTTTACACTTGCGGTGTTGGACCCAACACCGAATATTCGTCGAGCTCTTCCCGCAAGTGTAACCGTGGGATATTCGCCCGAATGTTCGCCAATGTTGGTGCTCGGGGATGCTCGGTCAAAAGGCGGTTTTTTGTCCCGCGTCAAAGGCGACGAGTATTGGCCAACATGTGTATTCAATGAATACTATTCATGCACTTGTGTATTCGTGCAGCGTCTACATTTGCGGCCGAGTGTTCGGTTGGACCCTCCCATGGTCTTAACGTTGACTGGTCAACTTCATCGTCGCTTGACAATATTCGTCGATGCTCGGGGTCAAGCGCCAACACCGCAAGTGTGTGCGGGTTGCGCGTCAATATTCGGGATAATCCGAGTTCACCGCAGTAAAACCGTGCGAACGTTTCCCGAAGAAAGGGAAACAAGATGAGCAAAGGTTCGGGATAATCCGAGTTCGCCGCAGTAAAACCGTGCGAACGTTTCCCGAAGAAAGGGAAACAAGATGAGCAAAGGTCTCGGCGTTTTAAAAGCCGAAAATAAAAGGAATCGAGCTTCTTATGAATTTTCGGGAATCGAGCTTCTTGTAAATGTTCGGGCGAGTGTGGGTTCGCTGTTGGGCCCATCTCCGCAAGTGTAAACGCGCCTTAACGCCGCAGTAAAACCGTGCGAACGTTTCCCGAAGAAAGGGAAACAAGATGAGCAAAGGTCTCGGCGTTTTAAAAGCCGAAAATAAAAGGAATCGAGCTTCTTATAAATTTAAAACTCGGAAAAGATCCGATAAATGACTAAGGTTGTCGGAGTTTTTATTTTCCTCAAATGAAACCCCGGTTTTAATTGTTGAATAATGGCCGTTTATATGGAACGAGAACTTGAAAGCGTTTTATCTTCCGTGCGTTCCTCGATACAAAAAAGAACGACAATGGACCACTAAGCTTGTCGACGAAACGATTTGTTTTACGTAAATCTGTAATGAAACAAGATTGAGGAAGTTTTATATCGTCGGATCTTCTTGGGAGTCCAATGGATTTAATTATTCTTTCAATAGTTAATGACTAGGGGAAAAAATTTAAGCCGGTGCATACTAAGATTTATTATAATCTGATAGGAAATTTAACATCCGACATTATTTCTCCATCACGTTTATGCATTGAACCCAGAGGTACTTAGGCCATTAATCCAAGACAACTGGGCAAAACGCGATTTTGGCCGTGTCACTACCGCCGGAATTGACCCTACAGTTGAATAAGACACGAATCTTGAGGCATACGTTTGAGGCATACACAAAGAGTTTTTTCCGCCTCAGGCACGTTGGTGTGTCCATCCCCTTTCAATACTCGAAAGTCAAAACAGATTCCGGATGAAAACCAAAATTGGTCTAGATTTTGTGACCTAGTTTTTACTTCCATATATACGGAGTAAATGGAAGTTTTGCAATCGTCCTAAAATCGAGAATCGGATCAGGGCTTTAGAAAAAAATTTTACTTACACACTTTTACTCGGAATCACTTCCTGAACAAGTGTCTGTGTGTCCGTGTGTCCGTGTGTGGTCATTTACCAAAATGGCCATAGCTCCCTCAGTTCATATCCTTTTTTCAATTTTCTTGAACTGAAATATTTGTCTCGGCAAGACCTAACACCTTGTTTGACTGGAATTTGAATAACACACTACTCCTGATACATTTGCTGATTTTTGTATTTTATTTTTTCTGGTCACAAAAATGAACTTATTTGAGCGTTCTTGGTCTTACAATGTGTTTTACCTTGCAGAATTTGTGGATATTCTTTATATTATAAAGGAATATTATTCCGATAACTTGGCGTATATTTAGTTTAGGCGAGTTTTAAACTTCGCTCAGTGAGTTTTTGATATTTTTGACCCAAACACCCTCAAAAGCGGTCGAAATATAATCAAATTGTGGCACACTTTAACGTTTCAAAATATGAAAGTATTGTGTGTTATCTATGCACCACTAGTCTACCATTTTAGTCGCTTATATAGCGCCAAGAAATTTCGATGCATCTAGTCTCGTTGGTGAAACAGGTTGGCAAGAAATTGAACTTGGAGGGCTCAAGTCTCTCACCGGAAAATGAATCTCATAAAATTCTCGACGGTCGTCTCGAGTTTATAAATAAATTTAGCGACCTACCATACCAGTTAGGTAATATTGAGCCCCAAGCGAGAGGTCAGTAGTTTACAAGTGAAACTATAAAAACCACATTATCGAATAAGAGCTCTTCTGAATGCAAATATCGAAGCGTGGAAGGGAAACGAGAGCATTCCCCCGAGATGGGCAGTGTTGAAAAGGCTAACCAGTTCCCATCGTGGGATGGTGAAAATATTAACAGTAGATTGAAGTAAGTACCTACTCGGCCAGTTTTTAATGGGGACATCCAGCGGAATATACATTAAATGTATTTTGGGTGATCGACCATGGTGAGCCATCCCCATTACGAATACAGCCACTGCGCACTTTTATGCCCGCTTTCTTTTTACTTCCATCTTAACAAAGTAGAGTGCCCGTCTGCGATAATTTACAACCAGTGTTGCGTAGATAACACACAATGCTTCCATATTTTGAAACGTAAATTTCAGGCACTATTTGATTATATTTTGACTACTGCGGAGGCGGTTAGGGTAAAAAATGTCAAGAAACTCACTATGCAAATTACAAAACGCGCCTAAAATCAAAATACGTCAAGTTATTCTGCCGTCGTAAATTATTAAACCTATCTTCATTTTGGTGCTTTTGGAATACATACCTCGGTACCTACATTATTTCTGCCAAGGAGATTGAACCAACCAGTGAAGAAGATGGAGAAGAGACAACACCGCTTAATGTATTTCCAAGTTAATCAGTTTTTTGTCCAAGTTAATCAGTTTTTTGTACCTCCTGAAAAAATGGGAAAATTGAGTTAGGTGGTGTTAGAACTTAAGTGACGATATCTCTAAGTAAATGGAAATATTGTAATCGTCCTCAGTGGCGAGATCCATAGCTCCCTAATTTCTTACGTCCGGTTTTTCAATTCACCTTGCACTTCATTTCACCTTGGTCATTGTCATACTGAGCATTTTTAGGAAAATGACAGTCCAAGCGTCTTTGGGAAAATCTAAAGCCTTGAAAAAATTAACCTTTTTGCAAATTTCTTGAACTGGTATGTTCGTCTCAGTAAGGCCTACCACGGTGTTGAACCGGAATTCGAATTACTCACAGTACTTCCAATATATTGGCACTTTTAGAGTTTTCTATTTTATTTTTTCCTGGCCTCAAAAATGAACCGATTTGAGCGTTCTAGGTCTTTATTGATCTTTGTTTTAACTTTGGAATACGTGGATATTTTTTATATGGTAACTGGCGTTATTTTGATTTTGACGGGTTCTAAAGTACCTAGTTCGGTTAGTATTAGTTCTGAACTTCCCAGACTCTGAACTCCTGGACAATTCGGGACCAGTACGGACCCCTAACAAATTCAAGCGATGTGATTAGTTGAATTTGATCGGCGTCGTTAGTAACTAGTCTGGGACTGGACTGGTCGAACAGGCCCTTGCTCTTATAATTGAAAATGATACCAATAGAGAATGAATATCCATGATTAGAGATCGACGGCACGATTTTATGTTATGGTGGAGAGCATCTCACTGTCGGCAAGGTACCTTTGATGTCTGCAGTGGTACTTATCGCTTACCGGCTATCGCAATGTACGTCGGATTACGGTGATAGGGGTGAAACGACTTTACCGCTGAACGTCGTAAATTTGAAAAAGGTTGCTAGAAAAAGCTGCAGGTATGACTGACTTTTACGCTTAACTACTTGGACCAATAGGATGTTTGAAGAGAAAGCGAACCAAGGATTCACCTAGACTGTCATTAGACGAAGGTATTTAGAAAAGAGCAACAACACTTCCATGAACCGTTAGGCAATAAGGAACGAAAATACATAAATAAATTAATTGCCCCTAAAAAACATTCCAATATGGACTAATGAAAGGCAATATTCACTAAGCGACAAGTTGACCCGATCAACTTAAACCCTCATACACGCATCGTATTACTTGATGGCAGTCACTGGAGCTCGCCCCTAAGAAACCGTCAAGGTCATTGAATATAATTAGGTAAGCATGGGTTTTTTCCAGCGTTGGAGCGTGGTGTAGGCATGGTCGGCAACGCCCCGACAACGTCACTTACGTGTGACAACGTGTCGTGTGAGTTAAGCTCATGCCCGCACTCACGCTCCTGGAACAAACCCGATGTTGATAACCTGTTGACTTTCTTGTACTATTTAGTTAGATACTAAGGGCCGATTTCACCTACAATGAAAACCTCAAACCATCAAGCGAACAATTTCGATGTAATGGTTTCTTGCGTCAAGATACGACATTACCTTCAAGATCAAGGAAAACCCCAGTGGTGCGTTAAGGGTTAAAGAATCTATGGCCATTTTTACTTCCATATTTACAGGGGAAAATCAGAAAAAACTTTCACTTTGGCACTTTTACTCCGAACTCAGGTTCAGATTTGATTAAAAAGCTCTACCAGCGCTACGCCTCCAAGACCTGTGCTTTCGTTATGACATCGTTGAATCTGCTGATGATGTTGAGGGGAGGAGTTGAAACATAGTAATATTGTAGAAATTTCATCACCTACATCAACTACTTGCCACTACTACTTGCCAACGACTGAAATGCCAGCGGATCTACTCACAAAAGGACTACCGAGGCAGAGACACCAACAATTTTCTCAAAAGCTCGGATTACGACAAATAGATACCGGAGAACACTCAGATTTGAGGGGAAGTTCTGAAAGACAAATCCGAGTCAACTGTTGATACCGAGTTGATGAGTGACATCATTTTGTTACCTCATCAACTTGTATCTACTTACATATTTGAATAAATAATCACTTGTCGTTTGATTCTCTTTATATGTGTTTGCTCTGCTAGCTATATTCGCCAAAGCCCTACCCCCCTACCCCAACGCTATTAGCTCGGCAAAACCCTACCTTAATTTTAAGGAGGCACTTCGGGGAGGTTAGATATTCATTTTGCTCGTCATCTTCGCCGTATTTTTGTTTTTTGTGATCGTGCTAAAATCGAATCAGAGCTTCAGAAAAAATTTCACTTCTTACTCAACGATACACTTCCCGAATCACTAGATACACTAGAATCACTTCCCGACAAGTGTCTGTGTGTCCGTCATACCGCCCGTGGTCATTTACAACCAGTGGTGCGTAGATAACACACGATACTTTAATATCCCTCAAACACCGTCCAAGATACCGCCTCCAAGATACTTTAATATTTTGATACATACATTTTTGGCATGATTTGATGATATTTTGACTTTTTTTGAGGCAACTTACATAAAAAATATCATAAAACTCTCTATGCAACTTTCAAAACTCGTCTAAAATCACCTTAATCGGCTCGGGGCAACCCGGAGTTCGCAGAATTTTTGGTAAAGCAAGTTTTACAACGCCTTGCCGGCCAAAATTAATGTTCTGCCCTTAATGTGCGGGTTTGGAAAATGGACGAATTCCCCCAATCCCTATTTTTTTAATGCTTTTACACCATAACCATGTTTTATACATGCCGTGGTACAATGTACATGTCATGTTTACCCTAATCCCGTCGTGGCAGGATACCGTTGCTGAACAGTTGCTAACTTCACTCCGGTGCCCATTAAATATTTCAAGAGCCCGGTGCTATTCCTTTGAAGAAATTTCTACCGTACAATTTTGGTACCTACATTATTTCCAGAAATAATGTACCTATGTAATTGATCAAGAAAAATTTTTTTACAGCACCCCCTGAAAATTTTTCCTTTCACGTTTCAGAGGTTCTAGAACACGAATCTGCAATAAAAATTTTTTGTCCGTCCGCCGTACGCCGTACGCCGTCAGCAGCAAACGCATAGAAGGAGTGGTCCGATTTAAAAAAAAAAAAAACGAGCGTTTAGCAAATTTTCCTATGACGTGCACCTCCTATAAGGGAATCCTCTGAATCAACTCTAGACTACTCAAAAACGACCAAATGTAAAAAAAGTCATGATCTCAAAAACCGTTTTTACTTCCATATTTACAGAGTAAATGGAAGTATTGGAATCGTCCTAAAATCGAGAATCGGAACGGAGCTTCAGAAAAAACTTTTTCTTATACACATTTACTCAGAATCACTTCCTGAACAAGTGTCTGTGTGTCCGTTACGTCCGTCTGTCCGTCTGTCTGTCTGTCCGTCTGTCCGTCTGTCCGTCTGTCCGTCTGTGGTCATTTACAAAAATGGCCATAACTCCCTCATTTCTCAACCTTTTTTCAAATTTCTTGAACTGAAACGTTTGTCTCGGCAAGACCTAACACCCTGTTTAATCGGAATTTGGATAACGCACAGTACTTCCGATATATTTGAATTTTCAGTGTTTTCTATTTTATTTTTTTCCGGCCACAAACATGAACCGATTTGAGCGTTCTTGGTCTTAAAATCTTTGTTTTACCTTGCAGAATATGTGGATATTTTTTACATTCCAAAAATGTGGCGTTTTTTTCATTTTGGGCGAATTTTAAAATTTTAATAGTGAATTTTTCGATATTTTTGACCTAAACACCCTTAAAAGCAGTCAAAATATGATCAAATCGTGTCACAATTTTACGTTTCAAAATATGGAAGTATTGTGTGTTATCTACGCACCACTGGTTTTGGGTTTTCGACCCCTTAACATTTTTTGATCGGATTCCCCTGACAATAGGCCTCAAGTTGGAGCAAACCACAAGTTTTAGGACCAACCGCACCAAAATCGGATCAGTGGTTCGATACGAAGTGGACGGACGAAATTTTGGCCAAAAATTTCGTCCAGCCACTTCGTATTGAACCACTGATCCGATTTTGACCAAATTAGTCTTGAAAGTTGTGGTTTGCTCCAACTTGAGGCATAGTGTTAGGGATTTGGGATCCAAGAGGGTTTGCCAAAAGTTGTTTGTGATTGAAAATAAATAGTTCAGTCTTTGTTTGGAAATTGTTGAAATATTTTCTCATCTACCAAATCCTCTACAATTTGGTGACAGCGGTGGGATATTCATCAATTGATTGAATCCTAACCAAATAGAGAATGTCGACTCGCTCAGGCGCTCGTTTTCGTGCACTTCAATCGACTGATCCTCAGGAAAATCAAAGAGTGGAAGATCAGCCCTCAACTTCTGAACCACCGGCTATTGGAGACTCAATGCGCTCAGATCCGCTTGGAGAAATTTCAAGTGGACTCCAGCAGCATGTCAGGGTGTTAGGTCTTGCCGAGACAAACATTTCAGTTCAAGAAATTTGAAAAAAGGTTGAGAATTGAAGGAGCTTTGGTCGTTTTGTAAATGACCACAGTCGGACTAACGGACACACAGACACTTGTTCAGGAAGTGATTCTGAGTAAATGTGTATAAGAAAGAGTTTTTTCTGAAGCTCCGTTCCGATACTTGATTCCAATAGGTACTTCCATTTACTCTGTAAATATGGAAGTGAAAATCAAAATAGGCATGATCCCAAAAATGGTTTTTTGACGTTTTCGGCCCCTTAAATTTTTTTTGTCAGATTCCCGAAATAACATTCATAAAGTTGGAAAGCAAATCACTTGTACACTTTTAGGCCTGTAATGAGGAAGAAGGGTGTATAGCGATGTATCCCTTATAAGGGATGGTGAGGTCTCTTTCATTCGACTAGTTGTTTTGTTTCCTGTCAGTCAATAGTATTTTTGGTTGTGGACTGTTGATGTCAACTTCAAAAGTTGTGTTTGAAGTAAACTGAGTTACTTATTTCGTGTTTATGAGAGATGAATCTCCGTTCCGATTCTCGATTTCAGGACGATTAAAATACTTCCATTCACTACGTAAATATGGAAGTAAAAATGTGTGCCCTGAAAATGCCCCGTGTCACTGTTATTGGAGGCCGTTTAAAATAGAACATCATTAGCAAACTTATGTGGCGGCTCAGCATTCCATTCCTAGACAGGAAAAGAGAAAAAAAAATAAACAGAGATTATTCCCATTTAATTCAATTTGACACACACTTGTTGTAATGAATATCTATAATTAAGTTCCTAGGCAAGTTATATTCATAAGCCGATGTTTATCGCGAAGGAATGTATCCATGGCTCATGTTGGAATAGAATTTCGATAAATTATCACACAGAGACGAGAACGGGGGTGATGATTATGTTGCTCGATATTTCGAAAAAAAAACTGATAAAATGGAAAGTTTTTTGATAAGGATCTCAACGGACTCCCACTGGTCGGATGATACAGACCTCCAGATCGAGGCAGATGTCACCACGAACCACGGGGTCGTTGGGGAGGACACCAGGGTTATTAATGGCTAAAGAACGGTCCCTTTTTGGGCTTTCTAGCTTCTCCAGTTTGTTTCCCGGTTTTCAAGTCCTTAATTGGGCGAATATACAAGGGACCCACGGCTATTGTTTGGTATTTCTGTCACGTTTTCACCTGTAGCTGTGGGGTGCAGGTCAAGTTATACGGGGACATCTTCATTTAGATATGCCCCTAGACCTGGAGGAGTTGTAGGTAGTAGTTGCAATATTTTCTTGCTTTTGGAGTCAATTTGTTTTATTACTTCAGTGATGTTGAATGAGCGATTTCCAAAACGGTGTGGTTTCCAATGAACGGTAGGTGACAAGGAATGCTAAGGGCCGGCTTATCAATGCACTAGAAACTTTCAAGTACCTTTTTCACCTAGTATTTTTGGTTCATTTCCAGGAATGAAAAAAAAAAATAGTGTACCTTCGAAGGATTGTGTGTTATCAGCGCACCACTAGTTTTTATGCGCGTCCGTATAATTGAACAACATTGGCAATAGTAGGTACTTGGAAACTTGATTTATGGCATTGATAAGCCAAAATAAAAAGTAAAACCCAGTGGTACGTAGATAACACACAATACTTCCATATTTTAAGAAGTGAAAGTGTGACACAATCGGCTCATGTTTTGTTTTACTGCTTTTATTCACTATTAAAATTTTCCCAAAATAAAAGTACGCCCGATTATCGGAATATAAAAAATATCCACATATTCTGCAAGGTAAAACAAAGATTTTAAGACCAAGAACGCTCAATTTGGTTCATTTTTGTGGCCTAAAAAAATAATATAGATAAATAATAATAAAATAGAAAACACTAAAAATAAAAATATATCGGAATTACTGTGAGTTATTCAAATTCCAATCAAACAGGGTGTTAGGTCTTGCCGAGACAAACATTTCAGTCCAAGAAATTTGAAAAAAGGTTGAGATTTGAGGGAGCTATGGCCATTTTTGTAAATGACCACAGACGGACAGAAGGACACAATTTTCAGGGTGTTGTGAAATCATTTTGCTCGACCGATTACGTAGGCAGGTACATTATTTCTGGAAATCGTGTACCAACACTATGTGAATTTTAAAACTAGACTAAAATCAAAATATGTCAAGTTTTGTGTATAAATACAATATCCACGTATTTGGCGAATTTTAAAATTTGCATAGTGAGTTTTTAGATATTTTTGACCTAAACACCTTTAAAAGCAGTCAAAATATGATCAAATTGTGTCACGCTTAAAATATGGAAGTATTGTGTGTTATCTATGCACCACTGGTTATTTCCATACAGCCTCAACAGCTCAACCGGTACGAGAACACAATGTCAGCAGGGCTTACGGGTTAGTCTAGTGTCCAGCGCGTCTGCCTATAGGCAGCTATAGCTGTAGGCAATACCCGGGAGTTTTGGGCTCGATTCCCAAAGGTGGCATGAAAAATGCGGCCCATAATCTTATGATTCATGTAATGTTTCATTCAAGTGATATGTACTGGTATTCAGGGTTTCTGGTTTTTTATCGAAATTGGAGCACTAAACCCCCACTTCTTGTGGTACCTTACGGGTCGACGCAATCAAACCAACTGTAGTACCCTCTATTTATTAACCCAGTTGTAATAAACCTACTTCATCCCCCAACGATTCGGAGTAGGGTCGAGAAAGAACACTTTCCTTCGTTGCCGACTTTTCGATACCTACATAAAATTTCTTCTTCGGGGGACATTAAGTATATGAATCGGAACGCCGGCAACGAAGTTGTGTTTTTTCTCGACCCCACGACCAATCATTGGTGGATGAAGAAGGAAATAAACCAACATTTAGGTACATTTCCATTATCAATACCAAGTCAGCACAACAAGAACTTTAGTTGGCAGTTTTTAGATGTTATTCCAGCTTGTCACGAATCAAATTCATTTCCGTACTCGCGATCTATGGCGAGTAGAGAAGAAATGCCTACAAAATTAGAGTGAGTTACAACCATTTTTCAGACCGTCCCCGTGGATCGAGTGGGTAGGTACAATTATTCCGAAACGTGGAGTTTTTTTATTTTTCAACTCCGCCGTCTCAAGAGGCCTCCCCTCTTTGCCGTATCTTTTCCACCTTCTGGACATCGAAGTTGGTTGGACGTCGGAACCGAACCCGAAGCACAAAAGGCCCCGCCATTTTCGCGCGAGCAATTTTCTCCCCCAACTGGCAGTTGAGAAGAACGAGTCGCAGTAGTCCCTTTTCTTATCCTTCCATTACAACCTCGTAGGAACGAAACGACGATTGCACTATAGAACAAGCTACTCCAGCGGATTTACCAACGGCGAAGCGAATCTGTTGCCGCAAACAAGTCGGGTGAGAATAGTTCAAGCTAGGAAAGTAAACTATTGAGCAACAGAGGGAGTTTCCTGAAGAAGTTTTTTCTTAGGTCTATTCATGCAATACCTAGTATCTTAATAGTCTCCTTGCTGACTGCTAGCATTCCGACGAAATGGCGTAAGTCTTAATTACATGGCTGATTCTTCAGCTACAAGTTTCATGCTGGAATTGTTCCTCTTGCGGTTGCATCGCTGGGAAAGGCTAGACCTACCGTTTCGAATGTTACTCAAAACGCTGCTAAGTAGATCAGTGGCATATGCACATTAGTTTTCGGTATATCCGAAGAACTCTGCAAATTTTGCACAGGGGTTCATTTTTCGATTGCAAAGACAAACCTTACGATATATAATCAATTTTTATTTTTAATGGGGGTTTAAAAAACGTTTTTTCAACCCGGCAAAAAATATTTTTCCTCTTTGCTTGATAAATACCTACCTATCTATCTTTTCAGCGCAGAGCATCGTTTAATTTTGTTAAATTCCTCATTTAATCTATTCTTAATCAGTGATTAATAATCACCTTCATAATTAACAGAATAATAATTATTATTATTAAATTCTCTGAATAATTAAATTAAAAACGCGTCAAGAATGCCTCAGAACTATTGTTAAAGCTTGACTCGCTCTCACGTTGCCAAGCGCAACTGGTCTAGTGTGAGTGCGTCACCTTGTTGGTGTCATAGGCTAGTGGTCGTAAGTAGATCAATTAACCGTATCTAAGAACCGAGATCAAATCCTCAAATTTTTCCAATTTTTGTTTTGCTGATTTATGTAATGCGACCAAATTCTTTAAATTGAAGATATCGGGAGGACAGAAGTTTTTGTGGGGATTCAAACGAGTGGAAAACGAATTTTGTGCCTCGAGTAGTTTTCGAGTTATTAGGAATTGGGGAAATTTTGGAAAACTCAAAAATGTCTCACTAAAACTGCAATAACTCCTAAACGGTTGAAGCTACCGGCGTGGCGATGGTCTCATTCGATTCAGCATAGAAAAATCTATAGAAAATGATGCCTCACATGCCTATGTTGCTTTTTTCCTGAAAAGCACGAATTTTTTCTCACTTTAACAGCTGTTTTACTGGCCTTAAAATTAAGGTAGGGTTCTGCCGAGACGTTAGGACCAACTAGATACGGAACTTGATTTTTGGTAAAAATTTCAAAATTTTTCGATAACTCCTTCCCCCTGAAAAACCCCGGACGGCGGACGGCGTACGGCGTACGGCGGACGGCGTACGGCGTACGGCGGACGGCGGACGGACAAAAAATTTTTATTGCAGATTCGGATTCTACACCCCTTGAAACGTAAACCAACAAATTTTCAGGGGGTGTTAAAAATTTTTTTTTCCCGACCGATTACAAAGGTTCATTTCTTAAGAAAAATGAACCAATACTGCTCAGTAGATCAGTGGCATGTGCACATTAGTTTTCTGTGTATCCGAAGAGTTCTGCAAATTTTGCACAGGGGTTCATTAAATGAAAATTTAAAATGAAAAATTTTTTCGATTGCAAAGACAAACCTAGGGATATATAGGTACTCCTTAAACACGGTATTTAGTTGTTATTATTATTATTATTTAAGAATTTCAGTATAAATTTGTATTTTAGATGGGATTTAGAAAAACTTTTTTTTTTCAACCCGGCAAGAAAAAGCTACACTGTCCACTTTACTATCCCGATAGGTATTTGTCTACCAATCGCTCCAACGCAGCTCATCGTTCAATTTTGTTAAATTCACCATTTAATCGACTCTCAATCACCTTCATAATTAACAGAATAATAATAATTATAATTATTAGGTAAATTCTCTGAATAATGACATTAAAAATGCGCCAAGAATGCCTCAGAACCATTGTTAAAGCTTAACTCGCTCTCTTGTTGCCTAACGCAACTGGCCTAGAGTGAGTGCGTCACCTTGTTGGTGTCATAGGCTAGTGGTCGTAAGTAGATCAATCAACCGTATCTTAGAGCCGAGGCTAAATTCTCAATTTTTTCCAATTTTCGTTTTGCTGATTTCTGTAATACGACCAAATTCTTCAAACAGAAGATATTGGGAGTACAGAAGTTTTTGTGGGGGTTCCAACAAGTGGAAAACGAATTTTGTGGCTCGAGTAGTATTTGAGTTATTAAGTACCTATTAGAGAAATTTTAAAAAACTCAAAAATGTCTCACTGAAACTGCAATAAATCCTAAACGGTTGAAGCTACCGGCGTGGCGATGGTCTCATTCGATTCAGCATAGAAAAACCAGTGGTGCGTAGATAACACACAATACTTCCATATTTTGAAACGTAAAATTGTGACACAATTTGATCATATTTTGACTGCTTTTGAAAGTGTTTAGGTCAAAAATATCAAAAAATTCAATATTAAAATTTTAAAATTCGGCCAAAATGAAAAAACGCCACATTTTCGGAATGTGAAAAACATCCACATATTCTGCAAGGTAAAACAAAGATTTCAAGACCAAGAACGCTCAAATCGGTTCATTTTTGCGGCCGGAAAAAAATAAAATAGAAAACACTAAAAATGCAAATATATCGGAAGTACTGTGCGTTATCCAAATTCCGATTGAACAGGGTGTTAGGTCTTGCCGAGACAAACATTTCAGTTCAAGAAATTTGAAAAAAGGTTGAGAAATGAGGGAGTTATGCCCATTTTTGTAAATGACCACAGACGGACAGACGGACACACGGACAGACGGACAGACGGACACACAGACACTTGTTCAGGAAGTGATTCTGAGTAAATGTGTATAAGAAAAAGTTTTTTCTGAAGCTCCGTTCCGATTCTCGATTTTAGGACGATCACAATACTTCCATTTACTCTGTAAATATGGAAGTAATAAATAGAAAATGATGCCTCACACGCTTCCTGAAAAGCACGAATTTTTTCGCATTTCAACAGCTGTTTTACTGGCCTTAAAATTAAGGTAGGGTTCTGCCGAGACGTTAGGACCAACTAGATACGGAACTTGATTTTTGGTAAAAATTTCAAAATTTATCGATAGGTAACTCCTATTCTCTGAGAAACCCCGGACGGCGGACGGCGTACGGCGGCCGTACAAAAAAATGTTATTGCAGATTCGGATTCTACACCCTTTGAAACGTAAACCAACAGATTCTCAGGGGGTGTTAAAACAAAATTTTTTCCTGACCGATTACAAAGGTTCATTTCTTAACCAGTGGTGCGTAGATAACACACAATACTTCTATATTTTGAAACGTACATTTTTGAAAAAATTGATCATATTTTGTTTTTAAGGGTGTTTAGGTCAAAAATAATAAAAATTCACTATGCAAATTTTAAAATTCGCCAAAAAAATACAATACATTATTGGCATACAAAAAATATCCACATATTCTGCAACGTAAAACAAAGATTTTAAGACCAAGAGCGCTCAAATCGGTTCATTTTTGCGGCCGGAAAAAAATAAAATAAAAAACGCTAAGAATGCAAATATATCGGAAGTACTGTGCGTTATCCAAATTCCGATTAAACAGGGAGTTCGGTCTTGACGAGACAAACATTTCAGGTCAAGAAATTTGAAAAAAGGTTGAGAAATGAGGGAGTTATGGAGATTTTTACTTCCATATTTACAGAGTAAATGGAAGTATTGTGATCGTCCTAAAATCGAGAATCGGAACGGAGCTTCAGAAAAAACTTTTTCTTATACACATTTACTCAGAATCACTTTCCGAACAAGTGTCTGTGTGTCCGTTACGTCCGTTACGTCCGTTACTTCCGTCTGTCCGTCTGTCCGTCTGTCCGTCTGTGGTCATTTACAAAAATGGCCATAACTCCCTCATTTCTCAACCTTTTTTCAAATTTCTTGAAATGAAATGTTTGTCTCGGTAAGACCTAACACCCTGTTCATTCGGAATTTGGATAACGCACAGTACTTCCGATATATTTGCATTTTTAGTGTTTTCTATTTTATTTTTTTCCGACCACAAAAATGAACCGATTTGAGCGTTCTTGGTCTTAAAATCTTTGTTTTACCTTGCAGAATATGTGGATATTTTTTACATTCCGAAAATGTGGCGTTTTTCATTTTGGGCGAATTTTAAAATTTTAACAGTGAATTTTTCGATATTTTTGTCCTAAACACCCTTAGAAGCAGTCAAAATATGATCAAATTGTGTCACAATTTTACATTCAAAATATGGAAGTATTGTGTGTTATCTACGCACCACTGGTTGTAAATGGCCACAGACGGACAGACGGACACACAGACACTTGTTCAGGAAGTGATTCTGAGTAAATGTCTATACACATAAGTACACATTTCTTATACATAAGAAAAAGTTTTTTCTGAAGCTCCGTTCCGATTCTCGATTTTAGGACAATCACAATACCCACTTCCATTTACTCTGTAAATATGGAAGTAAAAATGAACCAAACCAGTGGTGCGTAGATAACACACAATACTTCCATATTTTGAAACGTACATATATGACTAAATTTGATCATATTTTGACTGTTTTTAAGGGTGTTTAGGTCAAAAATATCAAAAAATTCATAAAGCAAATTTTGAAAATTCGCCGAAAAAAATTCGCTACATTTTTGGAATATAAAAAATATCCACATATTCTGCAAGGTGAAAAAGAGATTTTGAGACCAAGAACGCTCAAATCGGTCCATTTTTGTGGCCGGAAAAAAATAAAATAGAAAACACTAAAAATGCAAATATATCGGAAGTACTGTGAGTTATTCAAATTCCGATTAAACAGAGAGTTAGGTCTTGACGAGACAAACATTTCAGTTCAAGAAATTTGAAAAAAGGTTGAGAAATGAGGGAGCTATGGCCATTTTTGTAAATGACCACAGGCGGACAGACGGACACACAGACACTTGTTCAGGAAGTGATTCTGAGTAAATGTGTATAAGAAAAAGTTTTTTCTGAAGCTCCGTTCCGATTCTCAATTTTAGGACGATCACAATACCTACTTCCATTTACTCTGTAAATATGGAAGTAAAAATGAACCAAAAAACCCGATGCTATTCCCTTCTTTCGATTGCTTCCTTCTTTTGTAGATTGACTGTGTTCTGTACTAAGATAAATTCTTTGATTACAGCCTGGTCACCGATGACGTCACGAAACTTCCCGCCGTCGTTCTGGAACAGCAACTCGAGCAGTAGTTCCAGCAGCGGGGACGGGGGGTACCACAGCGCCGAGCCGAGCATGTACCACTGCGGAACTTCTGAGCCTTGGCACTCGCATTACCAACAATACCACCACCACAGGTAAGACCATTAGAATAATGGTGCGTAATATGAATGTGGTGTCGTGGGTATAGACTTTTTTGAGTATTTTTCCCTGGTTTCTCGGTGGTTTACCGTAAGATAGGGGGTTTTCCCGGAAAAGTTTGAAAAATTTGTTTTTAAATCGGTTTGGCTCAAATTTCTTGATGGAATTTCTCCTTTTACACGTTTTTGCCGATTTGAGGGAGTTCTGCTGAACCGAGTTTGCATTTTTTGAGCTTTTTGTATTCCTTGAAGGTTTCTACACTGTTTCCACTCCCTGTAAGTCCGAATTGGTTGGATTTTAGTGGTCAAAAACTGGTTTGACGACTAATTTTTGACATTAAAAAAATAGTTTTTTGACCCATTTAAAAAAATTTAAAAATTCCAAAAACAAATTTTTGAGCAGGTTTTGGTTAGACGTACGACACGAAAAATTGAAAAAAACGCAAAAAACCGATTCCTCATGAAAACCCCAAGTAAAAATTTCAAAAAAATGTTGGATTTGACTTCGTTTTTTTTCGCACAAATCTTTAGTTATCAATCAAAAAAACATGAAATTTGGCGTTTTTCGAGATTTTAGCAAACAAGGTCAATTTCGAGGGTAGTGATACGGCTAGATTCGCGTTTTTTCGCAGATTTCTTGGTTTAACGGCCAATGTACCGATGGGTTTAAGGCGAAAACATGGCGGAGAAGAAAATGTCGGGCGTTGAATTTCATGGGGGAATTTGCATGGGGGTCGGCTTTTAGGCCCAGAAATGCAAAACTGCGATTCTGCTATTAGAAAGTTAACGTTTTCCAAATAAGCCAGCTTATAAGGTGGACAGTTTAATTTCGGGGGTGGATGACGGGGGCGGGCAGTTTACCCACTCAGACAAAATTTGTCTTATTTAGGCCCGGTTTATTGACAAAATTTATCCATCCGATATCCAAGGAAGGCTCGGATAAAATTCACCACGGTGCTATCAATATCAAATTTAAATGTAAAAACCTCGTCAATAAACCGGGCCTTAATAATGTACCCATGTCACTAATCTACTTAGGCCCGGTTTATTGACAAAATTAATCTCTCCGATATCCAAGGAAGCTTCAGATATACTTCACCACGGTGGTATTTACATCAAATTTCGATGTAAAAGTCTCGTTGGTGATGGGTATCGGGTGCTTCATTGGATATCGGGAGGATAAATTTTGTCAATAAACCAGGCCTTAGCAGCGTTTCTTCAAATATTATGACGGTGTTATGCCCTTGCCTTGAGAGTCTCCAAGCGGGTCTTCATTGAGGGTTTCTCTGCCAATGGACACACCACTAAATTGATTTTTCAATAGCCGATATCATGGTAACACTGCCAAGGAGATTGAACCAACCAGTGATGGAGATGGAGAAGAGACAACACCGCTTAATGTATTTAAATGTTGAAATAGTTAGTTTTTTGTACCTCCTGAAAACTTAGGAAAATTGAGTTAGGTGGTGTTAGAACTTAAGTGACGATATCGTAGGATATTTGAACTTCTAAGACGATAAAGGAACTTCTAGAATTTGTATTTAATTACCTATAAAATAATATTAGACTAGTTTTCAACACAGGTAGGTAGTAGGTGAAAATTAAACAAGCCACGTGAATAATAAACCTCTGTAATGTAATGTAAACCTACGCCTAGAATTTGTTATTAGTTACCTATAAAACCAGCGGTAAGTAGATAACACACACTTGGTACCAATGTTGAGCAATATTATTGAAAATAAACTAAAGAAAAAAAAACTTCCATGTTTTGAAACGTGAGAGTGTGGCACAATTTGATCATAGTTTGACACCTTTCAATTCCGATAAAAAAAGGGTGTCAGGTCTTGCCGAGACAAACAGTTCAGATCAAGAAATTTGAAAAAAGGTTGAGAATTGAGGGAGCTGTGGCCATTTTTGTAAATGACCACAGACGTACACACAGACACTTGTTTAGGAAGTGATTCTGAGTAAATGTGTATAAGTAAACGTTTTTTCTGAAGCTCCGTTCCGATTCTCGATTTTAGGACGATTCCAATACTTCCATCTACCTACTCTGTAAATATGGAAGTAATAATATTAGACTAGTTTTCAACATAGGTAGGTAGTAGGTAAAAATTAAACAAGCTACGTGAATAAAAAACCCCTGTAAAAGAATTCGCAGAGCTGTTTCTCTCAAAGGAATGCAAGGCATCCTCGGTTTGCTGAATGAGCGCAAAATCGTTTGAGTCCTATACCACCTCAATTTCTTAGCCCCTATTGGATTCACCTTTAGAGACACTTGGCAAGAGCATTCGTTCGATGAGACTATAATTACATCGACCAACTTCTACGTCTAACTGACTCTCCGTCCAAATATGTCTCCGGTAATCACTGCCAATGAAGGCAGGGCTAGCCAAAGTAGATTATTTCTTGGCGAACTATTCGAGATAAAATTGAATATTTAGGGTTGAAATTTTGGTGTTGTAAGTAGCAATTCTGATTTATTATTCAATGATAAACTAATGCCATTGTAATCACCCAAGAAAATTTTTCTCCCTCACAAAACTCAGAAATTTTTAGGTTTACGTTTCCGAAGGTGCACGGGGCGTGTTCACCAGGCGAGACACCGAGAAAATCGCAATGGGCCGGTATGTCGGCGGGCCGAGGGCCAGTGAGTTCGACTATTGCATAGTAGGTACCTATCGTATTGTAATCGTTTAAAAATCAACCAGTGGTGCGTAGATAACACGCAATACTTCCATATTTTGAAACGTAAAATTGTGACACGATAACATCATATTTTGACTGCTTTTTTTTTGGTTTCGGTCAAAAATATCAAAAAATTCAGTATTCAAATTTCAAAATTGGCCAAAAATAAAAGTACGCTACATTATCGGAATATAAAAAATATTCAAATATTCTGCAAAGTAGAACAAAGATTTTAAGACCAAAAACGCTCAAATCGGTTCATCTTTCTGGCCGAAAAAAATAGAAAACACTAAAAATACAAACATTTCAGTCCAAGAAATTTGAAAAAAGGTTGAGAATTGGAGTTATGGTCACTTTTGTAAATGACCACAGACGGACAGACGAACTAACTGACCCACGGACAAACAGACACTTGTTCAGGAAGTGATTCTGAGCAAATGTGTATAAGAAAAAGTTTTTTCTGAAGCTCCGTTCCGATTCTCGATTTTAGGAGGATTCCGATACTTCCATTTACCCTGTAAATATGGAAGTAAAAATTGGATTGGAGTGTAAGAAAAAGTTTTTACTAATATAGTTAACTCAGAATCACTTCCCGAACAAGTGTCGGTGTGTCCGTGTGTCCGGTGTGTTGATTTACAAATATAAAGAGAGAGATAAAAAAAGAGAGTGAAAATAATAAAGAGGTGTTCAAAAAGCATTTACTCCTTCTATTACCTGAGCCTACCCTGAAACCCCCGGGCGGCGGGACGGCGTAACGATTTGGATTCTTCGCCTTTGAAACGTAAACCAACAAATTTTCAGGGGGTGTAAGAAATTTTTTTCCTAACCAATTACCTATATAAGTTCATTCTAATCGTTTAGCAACTTTTCCTGTGGTACATGTTTAGCCTAATCCCGTCGTGGCAGGTTACCGTTGCTGAACCGTTGCTAACTTCACTCCGGTAAAAAGCCATGATCTCAAAAACAGTTTTTTTTTTGGGTTTTCGATCCATTAACATTTTTTGATCGGATTCCGCTGGCAATATGCCTCAAGTTGGAGCAAACCACGACTTTTAGGCGGGATTCACACTGCACGCGAAGCGAAGCGATGCTATGCGAAGCGATCGGAGGCGGAATTTCGAAGCGGTGCGAAGCGATGATGTGTTCACATTGCTAGCGATAACGGACGGGTCGGCCAGTCGAGTGTTTGTTGTCCCGCAGAGATGTCGTTTCAATTTAATCCGGTTAATTCGTTTTTAATGGAGAACAGTACTTTGAAAATTAAAAGAAAACATAAGTGGGTGCATGAAGTCAATCAATGCACAACGCCGGACGATCATGCACACCATGAATAACTTTTTCAATGTCCATCATGAAGGGAATGAACAACGCAAGAAAATCTCGTTGAACAAAGCAAGAAAATCACTTTGAACAACTCAATAAATTAAGTTCACGTGAAATATAGCTTCAAATCGCAAGGTTGCTTGCGATTGCATCAGCCACCCGCTCGAAACCGCACGCTACGTCTTCCCTTCGCTTGCAGTGTGAACACCCCACGCTCCGTCCCCTTCAAAAACCCTACTCGCCCGCCTGTTGTCTTTTCCGCGCGCAATCGCAGGTCATCGCATCGCTCCGCTTCGCCCCAAATCGCAGGCAGTGTGAAACCACCCTTAGAACTAGCGGTTCGATATGAAGTGGCTATAAAAATTGCCTTATGCTTTCCGGGCAATCCCTGCACCCTTCATTTCTGGGTTGGTTAAGAAAAAATTTTCTTGGGCGATCACAATTGTATTAGTTTATCATTGAATATGAATCAAAACTGCGATCAAATAGCCACTTATTATACATTTCTAAACATGGTGTTTATAAATTTTATAAACTCCAAAATTTCAACCCTAAATATTCAATTTTATCTCGAATTTTATTGCCTCCCTGTGGCATTTTCTCGCCAGAAATAATCGACTTGAGCTAGCCCTGCTCGCAGTGATTACCTACCGGGGACATTACTTGGCCGCGAGACAGTTTGACAAGTTATCGGATTCAATAAAATATTAAATTTCAGTTTTATTGGATGGTATCAACACTTGAATCTGATGGTCTGGTATCAGAACAGTTTTTGACAAAACACATCACCCTCCTAATTAACTTAATGCTCATACCTAGGCCTTCGAATAGTGTTCGTCCTCCTGATTTTAGATACCGACACAAAATTATACTCTCGGCCTCCACATAAATCGGACCATTATTTTGTTGTAGAAACTTCTCCCTTCGTTTCTTTGACGTTCTCTCACTCTTACTCAACACACGTCTCGGTTTTCGTCCTATCTCGGGTACGTTTCTGGGGTTGTTGGCTTCTTTTTTCATCCAGCCTCCTTTCTCTAAAACACCCCGTAATTTCCAATAAAAGGGTTGACTAGAAGAGAGGCCACTAGAATCCAAAGGTTGATCGTAAATCGTTAACCAGGTCCCCAAGACTTGGAATGAGTGAGGATTGAAAAAAGTGTAGACTCTCCGGAATCAGAACTTGCCCTCTAACAAGCGATAAAGGGTTTGATAATAAAAATAAAATTTAAATTATACTGGAGTCGATAAAAACTATTTGGCACGTTTTCTACTTCCATACATCGACAGTGAATCTGCGAAACCTCGAAGAAGCTCGAAGTTGAGCTTTTTGGGAAAATGATGTTTCGAGTTTTACCGGTAAAACCACTCCTTGCGCGTCTCCTCGAGTCAAGAAAATGGACTCAAGATGCTTTTTAGGCGCTCATTCTATATTCAAAAGCTGGTCGTGGGGTCGGGACAATTCATTAATTTAATTGGTCGAGGTACCGTCAAAATTGAAATCATAGAATTTCATTGGCGTTTCTAGGCCAAGTCCCCATCGTCATCTCCATTTGTGCGGCCAGCAATCAGAAGTTTTTTCATCTTCTTTCCAATTATGGGTTTTCAACATACAAGGTTTTGCAAATTCACAGTCGATGTACGGAGTACGCCTATTGTAATCGTCCTAAAATTGAAAATTAAAACGGGGCTTCAGAGAAATGTTTACTTATTAACTTTTCTTTCTGTCAGTATATCAGACCACCATTTCAATCCTCCAGTAGATTGTTACTTTGTGACAAGGACAATAAAAAATTTATCGTCTTTAAAAATGTTAGCATTCAATACTCGAACAAAAGAGCGTCTTGGTTTTAATAACATAAAATTTTCTTCCTACAGTAGTAACTTCTCCGATCGGGTATCAAAATCAAAGTCAAAATTAATACATAAAGACACAAAAAATTAAACTTAAAACCCTCTTCTGGGTCACTATTTTCAAAAGTTTATTTAGGGTGTGACCTCACTATCACGAATCTATGGATCATCATCTACAGATGATCCGTCCTTCAAGCCCTGAGGAAGGCCGAAAGCTTGGCACAGGCTTGACAGACTGCGTTTTACTGGTGACCCATCCCTGATCCTACGGCTATAAAATCACACACGAATTGACGACTGACGGATACGAGCGAACGATGGGGCGGAGCCACCAAGCCGATGTTCTTGCGCCAAAATGAGTACCTCGAAGGGCGAGTCGAATTGATTTTGAATTTTGTTGAGCGAAAGGCGGACAGCCAACGGGCGCGACGTCACCGAGCCGTCTCAGGTGACAGTGCTAATTGAGTAGAGGTGGGAAGGAAAACGGCAAACTGTTTGGCCAAAACTGTTTCATTAAAAAAACCAGTGGTGCGTAGATAACACACAATACTTCCATATTTTGAAACGTAAAACGGACAGACGGACACACGAACAGGCAGACACGCAGACATGTCTGTGTCTTGGAGCTCCAAGTGTATTTTACCGATCAATTTTATGATTTTTGTTCGCAGAGCTGTGCACGAGTACCATCAGCATAACATGCAATATGGTGGCGGCTTGCTACTACCAGCTCACCAATACAAAGATGCAACAGCATCGTGGCATCCTCAACACCGGCTCCACGATCCCGCTACGGCCCACCACCTTGACTCGGCAGCAGCGGCGGCGGCTGCAGCGTATTCGGCTTATCCGTCTATTTCAGGTACTTATACATGAAATTTTCACCCATTTTTGGGAATTCTCAGATTGAAAAGAGTTAATTATGACTGGGATTTTCTTACTTCCATATTCACGAAGTAAATGGAAGTACCTATTGTAAACGTCCTACAATCAAATAGTTGGAGTAGGTCGGTTTATCATCATATCATTTGTGGAGCAATGGTTAACCGTGAATTCAATGATGCCGAAAAGGAACGTTTTCACAATGATGAATAATTTGGTATAAAAAGAAAATACCTGGTGGCTGCTTTCTAAGAAAGGTCTCCTGAGGCCTGCCGGCTAGAAGGCCGCCATTGTTAACTGCGTTAACAGGTGACAGCTGTTATCAAGCTCCGCACCATTAACATGAGCTGGCTAATTCCAGCTTCACACTTTCAGTTTCTAATAGCCAATCGCAGTTTTGCAGTTCTGAGCCAATAAACGATGCGCTTGAGTAAAAAGGCGATCCAAGGGCAAGGGTGGGAATGTTACAGCCGCCATTTTGTTTTCCTCACGTTTAGCCTTGAACAGATTAGAACATATATATATGTCTACACGACATATATGTCGTAAAACCAAGAAAATTGTGAAAAAATACGATTTTGGCCTTATATCTCCCTCAAAATTGACCCTGGTGACCAAAATCTCGAAAAAATGCCAAATTTCATGTTTTATAGTCAATATCTAAAGATTCCCGCCAAAAAACCCGAAGTCAAATCCATCATTTTTTTTTAATTTTCCTAGGCTCTTGCCTTGGATTTTTCATGTTAAGGGCCGGTTTATTGACAAAATTAATCTCCCCGATATCCGAGGAAGCTTCAGATATGCTTCACCAGAGTGGTATTTACATCAGATTTCAATGTAAAAGTCTCATTGGTGATGGGTATCGTGTGCTTCTTTGGATTTCGAGAGGATACATTTTGTCAATAAACCAGGCCTAAATCGGTTTTTTGCATTTTTCTCAGTCCTGGAGAGGCATAGAAAATACACTTAATAAGACTGATAAGGCGAAATAGCAGTGATTTGCATTTTGTATTTTTTTTTTTATTGAAGTTCAACAATATAAAACAATTTAAATTTATTTTCCCCACGTTCAACTTACAATGTTCCAGGTTTTGAACCAAATTTGTTGAAACCAGGAGCAAGTTCATCTACCGAAAATGCAATTTTTCGAAAAAGTTGCCTTTGAAGCCCGTTCTGATGCATTAGTTTTTCACTTAGGACCCAAAACTGTATTTCACATATTGGTTCTGGTGACAGGTTATTTATTCCAAGAGAAATCAGGGGTTACAATCGTGTTCCCTTTTTCTCACAGGACTACCAAACTGTGTGACGGTCTTGACCAAATTTTGCACTTTTTTTCAGTTTTTCCGTGATTTCTAATTTTGGGCTTTGTAAAGTATCTCGCCATTTATATCTTCCAAAACTAGACCTTTTTTTGGACCAGTTTCAATTAGGGGTATACGGAAAATCAAAGGTTAGTTTTTGCCAAGGCGGACCCCCAAATTGCAGTTTTTTGTGGAATCACCCACGTACTTAAAGCGTTTTCTCTGTATTCGATCAACGAGATTTTGCTCTGGAGCATAACATTAGGTAGGTAGCTGTTTCACTGCCAGTACGCCAACAAGAGTTCCGCACTCAGGAAACGCCGACGGAACTCGGAAAACGGTGGCGGCAGTTCACAGATCAAAGGGAACCGCTTCTCTTCCGCAATCGACTTCCTCACTACTCCCCCTCCGCTGCCACGTTCCCCCACCACCCATGACGGTCAGACCGAGCTCAAACGAGGCGCATGCGCTGAAGTCTTCCCGGAATCAAGAAGGATTCAACTGGGGAAAAGAAAGCTAAAACCATACAAACTCGCTGAAGAAAAATAGAGAAAAAGCTGGTGCTCCAAGAGGGCTGGGCGACTGAACGGACGTCAACGACGTTTTTATTCGGGGCTCATTTGTTCTCGCTCGTGATATGATACAGGTCGCCTTTTTCCCAGCATCGGACGTTTCGAAAAATAAACCAAAAATCGTCAAAGAGGAAAACAAATCTACGAATCTAAACCGCCGGCAGAAAAAATTTGAACGCGGAATGTATTAAATACAGCTCGAGTTAGAGATTAAATCTTCCAGTTGCCTTCCTCCGCTCCGTACGTCATGTATCCAATACCAAGTTTGTCTTTGAGTTGTCTAATAAGGGTACGACCATTATGATCACGTCTGCTCTGCGAATCGGCCTCTTCTTCGGATGGAGGAGACTGTCAGTGGTTAGAGACTGGATTGGCGGTGCCATTAATGGGACAGTGGCGGCCTCTAAATACGAAGTTTTTTACGTCTTTTGCTTCATCATGTCGGGTTTAATTCTCGTCAAACTGCTCTTTCCAAAGTTGACAGAGATGGAAGGTGCTATTTGATAGCATGGAGTGCATTCCATTGTGTTGAACTTGTACGCGGCTGGGGAGATGGAAGAATGTGAGATTTGACGATAGAATAAACGTCGTTATCGCAGTAGGTATAGCTGATGATCGTATAATACAAATTCGATGAGTAGTATAATAGGTACTACAATAATTTTCACCTTTCACTTGGATGCTAGTACCCATTCTGAAAAGAACAGACCCTCATTCAAGAGGTCATGCGTTCAGACGGCCCACAAGCTAAAATAAGAAGTTTGAAACCAGTGCACTGGTTTCAAACTTCTTATTTCAGCTCCATGGAGCGAACATGACACAAAATACTTCTATATTTTGATACGTAAAATGTTGACACAATTCGATTATATTTTGACTTACTACTTTTGAGGCTGATGAGGCCAAAAATATAAAAAAACTCACTATGCTAATTTTAAAACTCTCCTAAAATCAAAATATTTCCAGTTATCGGAAAATAAAAAATATTTACGTATTCTGGGAGGTAAAACGAAGATTTTAAGACCAAGAACGCTCAAATCGGTTCATCTTTGTGGTCAGAAAACATGAAATAGAAAACTATAAAAGTGCTAAAAATATTACCTACACTGAGAAAAAAATAGGGCAAAAGTCGGTTGCGGGAATGCGGTTAATGGCTAGCAACCGCATTGCAACTTGGTTAATGTCAAAAGTCGGTTAATACAAATGCCGCCCCCGGAGTTGGTTAATGTAGGGCCGCCCCCAGCCAAGTCGGTTAATACAAAAGTCGGTTAATTTACGTGAATGCGGTTAATGGCTAGCAACCGCCTAATAGTCGGTTAAACCCCAAGAAAAGTCGGTAAAACCTGCATTGCATCTAATCGGTTAAAGCAGTACATTAGCCGTATATTTAGTCGGTTGTAGTCCTACATTGACCGCATGCCTAATCGGTCATGGTACTTCATTGACCGTATGCGTAGTCGGTTATAGTACTACTTTAACCGCATGCCTAGTCGGTCATGGTACTTCATTGACCGCATACCTATTCGGTTATATTCGTACATTGACCGCATGCCTAGTCGGTCATGGTACTTCATTGACCGCATACCTATTCGGTTATATTCCTACATTGACCGCATGCCTAATCGGTCATGGTGCTTCATTGACCGTATGCGTAGTCAGTTATAGTTCTACTTTAACCGCATACCTAGTCGGTCAAGGTACTTCATTGACCGCATACCTATTCGGTTATATTCGTACATTGACCGCATGCCTAATCGGTCATGGTACTTCATTGACCGTATGTGTAGTCGGTCACTGTACTACATTGACCGCATTCCACAGTGGAGTACATCAACCGACCAGAAATACGGTTAATGTAGCCCACTTGAAATGGAATTTCAAACATGTGATCTGAAAATGAAATTTGAGTAACATTTTGGTAATATATTATTTAATAAAAACGAATTAGGTATACATATTATTAGAATGATAATGAGAAAGTGGGCCTGATTCTTCATGGTACATAACTGTTTTCCAAATATGCGACCTAAAAATAAAATTTGACTAGCATAACAGGAACATCTCAACATTTTAAGTTATAAATGTGATGGATGCAGTTGTTAACATACGTTTACTAATAAAACATTTTAAACCTGTATGATACAGTCAATAGGTACCTACATATGTTTTTTTTATTTGTACAAATTCTTACAATAATGGTAACTATAAGTGAGCCTCAATATAGCGTTTTTCAACTTGGCGACGTTCTTCGGCAGGGCGATACTGTCAAGTGCCGGGTATAGTTGTTGGATATCAAGGGATAGCTGAGAAACCAAACACGAAACACTGTTAATACATCTGAGGGCTGAAAATTACAACCGAGCAAGTACCACTCAAAAAAAAAAAATTAGTTTCTCACCAGCTTATGGCCGATTATGGGAAGTCCGATAATTATCACCGTGTCGAGGTAGTCTTCAAAACTCGCGACCTTTGCGTAAGCTATTTGCTTACCGGCCGTTTTCTTCCAAGATTCGAGGAATGTAGATGATTCAGCGCCGCCCTGCGCCCCTAGCTCTTGCACTATTTGAGAATCGGGGTCGTCGAGAAGAGCCGTTTTTATTTCTGGGAAAAACGTTTGTTACATCGTGAAAAAAATGCTCAATGCACAATGAACCTGACAATCAATCTCTCTTCATTCAATAGTATTTACCCTCAACGTCGATCACGTCTTCAATCTTCCTTTTTTTACTTCCATATTTACAGAGTAAATGGAAGTATTGTGATCGTCCTAAAATCGAGAATCGGAACGGAGCTTCAGAAAAAACTTTTTGGTACATTATTTCCAGAAATAATGTACCTATGTAATTGTTCAAGAAAATTTTTTTTACAACACCCCCTGAAAATTTGTTCTTTCACGTTTCAAAGGTTCTAGAACAAGAATCTGCAATAAAAATTTTTTGTCCGTCCGCCGTACGCCGTACGCCGTACGCCGTACGCCGTACGCCGTTAGCAGCAAAACGCATAGAAGGAGTGGTCCGATTTCAAAAAAAAAAAAACGAGCGTTTAGCAAATTTTCCTGTGACGTGCACCTCCTATAAGGGAATCCTCTGAATCAACTCTAGACTACTCAAAAACGATCAAATGTAAAAAAAGTCATGATCTCAAAAACAGTTTTTTTGGGTTTTCGACCCCTTAAAATTTTTTGATCGGATTCCCCTGACAATATGCCTCAAGTTGGAGCAAAACACAACTTTTAGGACCAACCGCACCAAAATCGGATCAGCGGTTCGATACGAAGTGGACGGACGAAATTTTGGCCAAAAATTTCGTCCAGCCACTTCGTATTGAAATACTGATCCGATTTTGACTAAATTAGTCTTGAAAGTTGTGGTTTGCTCCAACTTGAGGCATATTGTCCGGGCAATCCGATCGGAGAAGGTTAACGGGTCCAATTCGGCATAATTAGGGTATATTTTTGAAAAAACACAAAATCTCAATTTTGAAGGTGATGCCGTGGGTTTAGAATTTTTTGAGTATTTTTCCCGTGTTTCTCGCTTGATTTACCATAAGATAGGGTGGTTTTTCCGAAAAAATTCGAAAATTTGGTTTTTGAATCGGTTTGGCTTGAATTTCTTAATGCGATTTCTGCGTTTTCGCGTTTTTGGCAATTTGAGGGAGTCCTACTGAACCGATTTTGAATTTTTTGAGCTCGTTGGATTCCTTGAAGGTTTTTACACATTTTTCACTCCCTATAAGTCAAAATCGATTGGGGTTTAGTAATCATAAACTGGTTTAAAGACTAATTTTTGACCTAAACAAAAAATATTTTTTGACCCTTTAAAAAAAATGTTAAAATTCCAAAAAAAATATTTTTGAGTAGGTTTTGGGCAGGTACATGACACAAAAAATTTGCAATTTTCTACAACTCTCCAGGACTAAGAAAAATGAAAAAAACCGATTTCAGCTGGAAAATCCAAGGTCCTAGCCTAGGAAAAATTTCAAAAAAATGATGGATTTGACTTCGGGGTTTTTTGGCGGGAATCTTTAGATATTGACTATGAAATATGAAATTTGGCATTTTTTCGAGATTTTGGTCAACAGGGTCAATTTTAGGGGCAGTGACACTGCTGAAATTGCGGTTTTGCAGTTTTCTTGGGTTCACGGCACATGTTCCAATCGGTTCAAGGCGTGAGGAATACGAAATGGCGGCTGTAACATTCCCACCCTTGATCTTGGTAGGGTGGGGAAGTAGGGGACTTCCCCTACCCCTACCGGCTCTTTCGTCGTCTATTGGCTCAGATTTATTAGAAACTGAAAGTGTGAAGCTGGGATTGGACAGCTTATGTTAATGGGGCGGATCTTGATAACAGTTGTCACCTGTTAACGCGGTTAACAAAATGGCTGCCTTCTTGCCGCCAGGCCTCAGGAAATATTTCTTTGAAAGCAGCCGCCAGGTATTTTCTTTTTATACCTACCTATTTATTATCATTGTGAAAACGTACCTTTTCGGCATAATTGAATTCACGATTGACCATTACTCCACAAATGATATGATGATAAACCGACCTACTCCAACTATTTGAACTTTATTTTCTGAGGTACCCAGACAAATAATGTACCCATGTCACTAATCTACTTAGCAGCGTTTTCTTATACACATTTACTCAGAATCACTTCCCGAACAAGTGTCTGTGTGTCCGTCTGTCCGTCTGTCTGTCTGTCCGTCTGTCCGTCTGTGGTCATTTACAAAAATGGCCATAACTCCCTCATTTCTCAACCTTTTTTCAAATTTCTTGAACTGAAATGTTTGTCTCGGCAAGACCTAACACCCTGTTTAATCGGAATTTGGATAACGCAAAGTACTTCCGATATATTTGCATTTTTAGTGTTTTCTATTTTATTTTTTTCCGGCCACAAAAATGGACCGATTTGAGCGTTCTTGGTCTCAAAATCTTCGTTTTACCTTACAGAATATGTGGGTATTTTTTTTATATTCCAAAAATGTAACGAATTTTTTTTTGGCGAATTTTAAAATTTGAATAGCGAATTTTTTGACATTTTTGACCTAAACACCCTTAAAAACAGTCAAAATATGATCAAATTGTCTCTCAATTTTACTTTTCGAAATATGGAAGTATTGTGTGTTATCTACGCACCACTGGTTTATTGCTGGCTGCAGGCGTCGTCCGTCAGTTCCTCAAAACTAAATGGAAAACCAGTGGTGCGTAGATAACACACAATACTTCCATATTTTGAAACGTGAAATTGAGACACAATTTGATCATTTTTTGACTGCTTTTAAGGGTGTTTATGCCAAAAATATCGAAAAATTCACTATTAAAATTTTAAAATTCGCCCAAAATGAAAAAACGCCACATTTTAGGAATGTAAAAAATATCCACATATTCTGCAAGGTGAAACAAAGATTTTAAGACCTAGAACGCTCAAATCGGTTCATTTTTGCGGCCGGAAAAAAATAAAATAGAAAACACTAATAATGCAAATATCTCGGAAGTACTGTGCGTTATCCAAATTCCGATTAAACAGGGTGTTAGGTCTTGCCGAGACAAACATTTCAGTTCAAGAAATTTGAAAAAAGGTTGAGAAATGAGGGAGTTATGGCCATTTTTGTAAATGACCACAGACGGACAGACGGACAGACGGACAGACAGACAGACGGACAGACGGACAGACGGACAGACGGACACACGGACACACAGACACTTGTTCGGGAAGTGATTCTGAGTAAATGTGTATAAGAAAAAGTTTTTTCTGAAGCTCCGTTCCGATTCTCGATTTTAGGACGATCACAATACTTCCATTTACTCTGTAAATATGGAAGTAAAAATCAGAAAGACAGCCTGATGCACACACAGCCTCAACCAATATACTGCAAATCATCCACCGAACGTACACAATTACTTACCATTTTCTTGTCCAAAAATAGGCGTACCCGTGTTAGCCAGGAAGTAGGAAGAATCAAGAGAAGAGCCGAGGTCAAGCCGAAGTGAGAAATATCCGATCCGTGAGAGCCGATTGCCGAGGAACGCGCGAGTCAAAGCCGGAATAAATGACGGATAAGTTGCTGATGAAGCAGAGGTGATGGGAGTAGATCTCTCAAAAACTGTGGACGCACAAACGTTTTAACTACGACCGAGGTTGAAAGAGGAATGATCCCTACTTCTCCTTACAGCCAAGTAGAGGCTACAAGTTGGAGGGGGAGCACATGCGCAGGGCGCCTCTCTACTCTGTTACTGCTATGTTTCAACGGTATTGCATACGGTGAAAGTAGTGCAATAACCGACTATAAGTTGGAGGGGTAGGGAAAGGTACAAGTCAATGTCAATAGGCCAATGACCTGTGTTGGTACGAATTCGGTCAAAACTATGCGTTAACCGACTATACACGAGTATGCTTTAACCGACTCAACTTATGTAAAACAACCGGCTTCTTGTAGTGGTTTGACCGTAATTGACGGAAACGGGGTGCAATAACAGACTTATACGGTCAAAAGTATGGGTTAACCGACTGGGCTCCAGTACGCTTTAACCGATTTAACTTATGTAAAACAACTGACTTGGTTTCTTTAACCGTGTTCACGGCACATTAACCAACTTGAACGGTCAATTGAACAACCCATACGCGGTTGAAGTATGAACAGTAACCGACTTCTGGTTTCCTAACCTCACCTATTCTTAGTTTCGGCGCAAATATTTTCCACTTTGACAGACCTTTGTATACGGTTAGTGTTTCAAGGTCATCCTTAGACCGCATTTTACGGTTGCCGCGAGACAAACGTCGGTCAAATCTGTAGGATAGTTGGTTAAAATGGCCTGGGGGGCGGCATTTTCAACATTTCGGCATTTCTCGGTTTTTCGTAGTCTGTTGATGTCGGAAATTTGACCGCATTTCGTCATTAACCGCATATTTTCAAAATTTTTAACCGACGATTTTTCTCAGTGTATATCGGAAGTACGTGAGTAATTCGAATTCGGGTTCAACAGTTGGGTAGGTCTTACTGAAACAAACATTTCATTAGAAGAATTTTGAAAAAAGCTTGAGAATTGAGGGAGCTATGGCCGTTTTTGAAAATGACCACAAACGGACACACCCAAGTGACACAAACGGACACTTTTGGTAGATTGGTAGGTGTACCTATGCAATCGGTCAGGAGATTTTTTTTACAACACCCCCTGACATTTTTTTTTCACGTTTCAGAGGTTCTAAAACACGAATATACAATGAAATTTTTTTGTCCGTCCGCCGTCCGCCGTACGCTGTACGCCGTCTGCAGCAAAACGAATGAGTGTGTAACGGGTGGACGACCCCTGGCGGGTGGTTCCTTAATTTTCCGTGTGCCTTCCCGTTCCCTTCCCGGGGAGATTGGGGGAGGTACGTATACTGTTCGGGTGGTTCGATTGGGAAAGGTGAAATAGGTGGTCCTAATCGACATTAGTATTATACTATAGGCCTAAAATAGGCCTTACTGTACGGTGTAGTTTCAAACCAGTGGTGCGTAGATAACACACGATACTTCCATATTTTAGAACGTAAAATTGTAACACAATTTGATCATATTTTGACTGCTTTTAAGGGTGTTTAGGTCAAAAATATCAAAAAATTCACTACCTATGCAAATTTTAAAATTCGCCCAAAATAAAAGTGCTCCTCATAATCGGAATATAACAAATATCCATATATTCTTCAAGGCAAAACAAAGATTTTAAGACGAAGAACGCTCAAATCTGTTCATTTTTGTGGCCGGAAAAAAATAAAATAGAAAACACTAAAAATGCAAATACATCGGAAGTACTGTGGGTTATTCCGATTCCGATTAAACACGATGTTAGGTCTTGCCGAGACAAACATTCACATCACTTCCTGAACAAGAGTCTGTGTATCTGCCTGTTCGTGTGTCCGTCTATCCGTTATAGGTTTCAAAATATGGAAATATTGTGTGTTATCTACGCACCACTGGTTTTTTTAATGAAACAGTTTTGGCCAAACAGTTTGCCGTTTTCCTTCCCACCTCTACTCAATTAGCACTGTCACCTGAGACGGCTCGGTGACGTCGCGCCCGTTGGCTGTCCGCCTTTCGCTCAACAAAATTCAAAATCAATTCGACTCGCCCTTCGAGGTACTCATTTTGGCGCAAGAACATCGGCTTGGTGGCTCCGCCCCATCGTTCGCTCGTATCCGTCAGTCGTCAATTCGTGAGTAGGTTTTGGGTATGTACATGACACAAAAAATTTACAATTTTCTAGGCCTCTCCAGGACTGAGAAAAACGCAAACCAGCGGTGCGTGGATACCACCTAATACTTCCATATTTTGGAACGTAAAATTGTGACACAATTTGATCATATTTTGATTGCTTTTAAGGGGGTTTAGGTCAAAAATCTCAAAAAATTCACTATTCAAATTCACCTATCTTCTGTTCATTTGACCAGCTAATTGAGTAGAACTCCATAATCATGAACCCCACCTATTCGACTATTCAAATTTTAAAATTCGCCCAAAAAAAAGTACGCCTCAATATCGGAATATAAAAAATATCCACATATTTTGCAAGGTGAAACAAAGATTTTAAGAACAAGAACGCTCAAATCGGTTTATTTTTGTGGCCGGAAAAAAATAATATAGAAAACACTAAAAATGCGAATATATCGGAAGTACTGTGCGTTATCAAAATTCCGATTAAACAGCGTGTTTGGTCTTGCCGAGAAGAACATTTCAGTTCAACAAATTTGAAAAAAGGTTGAGAATTGAGGGAGCTATGGACATTCTTGTAAATGACCACAGACGGACAGACGAACACACAGACACTTGTTGAGGAAGTGATTCTGAGTAAATGTGCATAAGAAGAAGTTTTTTCTGAAGCTCAGTTCCGATTCTCGATTTTAGGACTATTGCAATACTTCCATTTACTCTGTAAATATGGAAGTAAAAACCGATTCCAGCTGGAAAATGCAAGGTTCATACCTTGGAAAACTTTCATATAAATGATAGATTCAACTTCGGGGGTTTTTGGCACGAATCTTTAGATATTGACTAAGAAACCTGAAATTTGGCGGTTTTTGTTCAACGTGGTCCATTTTGGGGGAGTGATAAGGCCAAATCACGTTTTTACTTCCATATTTACAGAGTAAATGGAAGTATTGGAATCGTCCTAAAATCGAGAATCGGAACGGAGCTTCAGAAAAAACTTTTTCTTAAACACATTTAGGTACTCAGAATCACTTCCTGAACAAGTGTCTGTGGTAATTCACAAAAATAGCAATAGCTTCCTATAGGATATATAATATATAGTATAGGCTATAGCTATATATTATATAAAGTTCTATAGCCTATACTTCATAGCTTACTTTATAGTTTATATATATCTTCAACCTTCTTTCAAATTTCTTGAACGAAATGTTTGTCACGGCAAGGTCTAACACCCTGTTTAATCGAAATTTGGATAACGCACAGTACTTCCGATATATTTGCATTTTTGTATTTTCTATTTTATTCTTTTCCGGCCACAAAAATGAACCGATTTGAGCGTTCTTGATCCTTAAATCTTCTTTTACGTTGCAGAATATGTGGATATTTTTTATACTCTGATACCATGGCGTATTTTTATTTTGAGCGAATTTTAAAATTTCGATAGTGAGTTTTTGGTATTTTTGACCTAAACATCCGTAAAAGCAGTCTAAATATGATCAAATTGTGTCACACTTTTACGTTTCAAAATATGGAAGTATTGTGTGTTATCTACGCACCACTGGTTTACTTTTTATTAGGAATGGAAACCATGTACCTACAGGGTTCTTAAGCTGGATTCACGCGTGGGATTTTCTCTGCGTCCTGCGCGCAGAACGCGTTCTGCGTAATGAGATCTGTTTGGCTGCCAGGTAAAGTTACTGGTAAAGTTACTGGTAAAGTGCGCGCCCGTAAAACTGGCAGCTTATCAGATGACAGTCTCATAATAGGCCTGTATACCTCAAAATTTTGTATACTTTCTTCGAAAAGCAATTAGCCTTAACGGCTCATTTACCTGAGATAATCCGCTTCCTCGGCGAATAGACCGAACCTCATGAGGTGATGCATTCAAACGTACCTACACCTATGAGAACCATGAAAAGGAAACTTCGACAGAGGTGAAATAAGTTCCATCCTGAGGTACCTAGGGCAACGAACTGTTTTCATTAATATACCTGCGATATGAGTAAAGGTTGAATTTTGTTCTTGTAGATAGTTGGGTAATTCATTAAGCTTTTAATGGCTCAATTACAAATTAATGTCCGACCATCAAGAATAAATCGAAAAACCTATTATTTAAATTGCCGCAACTCATAAAATTTGAATGAAGTAGCTTTTTCGATCGTAGATAGGGCTCACGGATTGGTCTAGTGGCTAGGGCGTCTGCCTAGCTGCAGGCTATACCTGAGAGTTGTGGGTTCGATTCCCACAGGTGCCATGAAGGATTTGGCCCATAGCCTTATGATTCATGTCATCCCTGGCATTCGGGGTTTTCGGAATTAAATGATATTGGAGAACTAAACCCACTCCTTGTGATGCCCTATGGGTTAAAACAATTAAACCATCATTTACTTTTACATTTTTTTTCGATCGTAGATCCGGGAATTACAATAAGTTTAAAGTAATAAATCCATCGTAACTTCGGCTGCGTACCATCATGTAGTTATAAATATCCCAGGCCTGTGTGCGTCTGTGATGGCTCGAGATTATGAAAAGGGGTGGTCCCTCAGGCTGGCCAATAGCAGCTCGGCTGACCAGATCGATGCGGCCGACCACCGCCATTTCAAAGACCCCCCTCCACATTCCAGCATGACGAGTAGAGATGAGTGAAGAAGAGATGCGTGAAGTGTCAGGGGTGAGTTCTTCTTCATCTCTGTAAGGAACAAATTAGGGGTTGGAGTCACAACCGAATCCTCAAAGGTTAAAAAAGCCATCGTTTTATTCCCAGGCACAGCAGTCAGACGAAGTAACTTCAAGTTTGCTGGCATGCTGGCTGTACGACTATTTGACTAACTAACCATGATTAAGGGCGCGATTAATGCTTATACCACTATCTCGTTGAATCGTTCAGTGTTTTTTTTTCTTTTTACATTTATTGATCATTGTGAAAACGTACCACCTAACCATAATTGAATTCACAATAATTGACAATTACTGACCATTGTCAATTATTGACCATTACTCCACAAATGATTTTGTATCGGCAAATAAAAGTAAATCGGCAAATATCTATCTCTATACCTATATCTATTGATCAAAATGTTGATCGCGTGATTCCGATGACATTTTTTTGGTCCATTTTTCTGTTTTTCTACAAAGTTTGACCCCTATAGGTAATATGATGATAAACCTACTTACTTCTACTACCAATTTGATCTTTATTTTCTCTGATAGGTAGGTAAACAGAAAAATAATATCGTCGTCTGAGGCGCAGCATGGCACATCTAACATTTGGCAAATTTTCAGGAAAAAGGAAAAATCAATTATTTTCGAATGCATTAACATAGGTATCCAAGCGTATCTAAGGGATATTTCAGTGGGTTCCACGACGAATTTAGCGAATCTGAAACCGAGCAGTGATGTGGCACAGAGAGTAAACATGATTTTCTGTTTTACCTAAAAACTGCCAAATTGTTAGATGTGCCATGCTGCGCCTCAGACGACGATATACTCAAGCCACTAATCTACTTAGCAGAGTTTTTATTTGAAGGGTACAGGGGAAGAAGGCGCATTGTCAGTCCGAGGAAAATTTTGGGGAATTAGCTTTTTCGTTCAAAGTTAGTGCCTTCTTCCCCAGTGCCCCACAACTTTTCACCCCTCTTTCTCCGAACCTAGCGCTCTCTTCCCCAAAACGATGATACAGAGTTGTAGATCTGATCATCCTCCACAAGATGGCACTACTATCTCATTTTCGCCCCGAGCTTGACATTGCGCCTTCTTCCCCTGTACCGATATATTCCTTCCGATATATCGGAAATATCTATATATCCGATATATCTATATATTCTAATAATAATAGATATCTATAATATCTATATATTCGGAAATATCTATATATTCCGATATATCGGAAATATATATATGCAAATATATATATTTGCATTCTTAAGCCCGTATCACACGTCAGACCGATCTCCTCCCCATCCCACGGACAGACACACAGACCCTATTCTCTGATTGGCCGATCCTATGGATATGTTCACTTTGGCGCACCTGCATCAATGTTTGTTTTTATTCATCTATGGAACCTTATTTCTAAGAGAAATTTTCAATGAATATGCACGTAAAAATCACCAAAGAATCGGTCTGTCCAGACGGTCTGTGGGATGGGGAGGAGATCGGTCTGACGTGTGATACGGGCTATAGTCGCGTTACCCCGCGATTTAGTTGAATACATAAAATTACATCATCCCTCACACGTCAGACCGTTCTCCTCCCCATCCCGCAGACCGTCTGGACAGACCGATTCTTTGGTGATTTTCACATGCAAATTCATTAATAATTTTTCCTAGAAATAAGGTTCCTTAGATGAATAATAACATGTAAACAACAAACATTGATGCAGGTGCGCAGAACATAGAACATATCCATAGGATCAGCCAATCAGAGAATAGGGTCTGTGTGTCTGTCCGTGGGATGGGGAGGAGATCGGTCTGACGTGTGATACGGGCTTTAATTACCAAAGAATCGGTCTGTCCAGACGGTCTGTGGGATGGGGAGGAGAACGGTCTGACGTGTGATACGGGCTTTAGCGTTTTTTATTTTATTTTTTTCCGGCCGCAAAAATGAACCGATTTGAGCGCTCTTGGTCTTAAAATCTTTGTTTTACGTTGCATAATATGTGGATATTTTTATAGGTATGCCAATAATGTATTGTATTTTTTTGGCGAATTTTAAAATTTGCATAGTGAATTTTTTAATATTTTTGACCTAAACACCCTTAAAAACAAAATATGATCAATTTTTTCAAAAATGTACGTTTCAAAATATAGAAGTATTGTGTGTTATCTACGCACCACTTGTTAAGAAATGAACCTTTGTAATCGGTCAGGAAAAAAAATTTTTAACACCCCCTGAAAATTTGTTGGTTTGCGTTTCAAGGGGTGTAGAACCCGAATCTGCAATAAAAAATTTTTGTCCGTCCGCCGTACGCCGTCCGAGGTTTTTTGTCCGGGGGTTTTCAGGGGGAAGGAGTTGTCGTAAATTTTTGAAATTTTCACCAAAAATCTGGTTCCGTATCTAGTTGGTCCTAACGTCTCGACAAAACCCTACCTTAATTTTTAGGCCAGTAAAACAGCTGTTGAAGTGGGAAAAAAATTCGTGTTTTTAAGGGAATTTGCAACATTGCCTTGTGAGGTATCATTTTCTATAGATTTCTCGATGCTTAAACGAATGAGACCATCGCCACGGCGGTAGCTCCAACCGTTTAGGATTTATTGCAGTTTTAGTGAGACTAAATCGAATACTACCAGAGCCACAAAATTCGTTTTCCACTCGTTGGAATCCCTACAAAAACTTCTGTCCACCCAATATCTTCAATTTAAGTAATTTGGCCTTATTATACAAATCAGCAAAACTAAAATTGCAAATAGTTGAGAATTTGGCCTTGGTTCTTGGATACGGTTGATTGATCTACTTACGACCACTAGCCTATTACACCAACAAGGTGACGCACTCACTCTATACCAGTTGCGCTTGGCAACGTGAGATCGAGACGGTTTACCAACGGTTCAGAGGCATTCTTGAGGCATTTTTAATTTTATTATTCGGAGAATTTAGTAAAAATTATTATTCTGGTAATTATGTTGGTTAATAGATTTTTTTTTTTAAATAACCCAAACTCAAACTTTATTTAGATTTGAACTTGGCAGGAAGGGAGTATTTCCTTTCTTCTTTTGTGCTCCAAGCGAAGAATAGATTAAATGGTAAATAGAATAGATTAAATGGCGAATTATTAAAATTAAACGAGGTGCTGAGTTGATAAGATTGGTAGATAGATACCTTTCAAGATGGGTAGGTTTCTATCGAGCATTTGGATGATGTGGCTTTTTTGCCGGGTTGAAAAAAAGTTTTTCTAAATCCCCGTCTAAAATACAAATATATACCTACTGTTCTAGAATAATAACAACTAAATCTCGTGTTTCAGAAGTACCTGTTTATCATAAGGTTTGTCTTTTCAATCGAAAAATGAACCCCTGTGCAGAATTTGCAGAATTCTTCGGATACACAGAAAACTAATGTGCACACGCCACTGATCTACTTAGCAGAGTTTTTTTCACCCGTTCACAAGTTTCAGACTCTAAAAAATACTTATTCTTACTAAAATTGGCCAAAATCTCTTTCTATCCTAGTTTTCAGAATACGATTCTTTTAGAACATATCTAGGCTGGTCTGTCAAAAGTTGGATTGTCAAAATTTGGCACTTTTTGGATAAGTTCTTTTCAACTTTTGCCAGACCGCGCTATCTTTCTTTTTGGACTTACCTCACTATGCCAGTTGCTGTTTGTAGTATTTCCCATCGTTTCTACCATATCAACGTTTGACATATATTATGGAACAATCGCGAAGGCAATATGTTATCATAAACAGTGTGCTTTTCTCAGCCAAATATTAATTTCAACTAAGGCCCGGTTTATTGACAAAATTTATCAATGGGATAGTCAAGGAAGCTTTAGATAAATTTCTCCACGGTGGTATTTATAATATAATTTGATATTATCAAATTTGAATGTAAAAATCTCATTGGAAATGTTTATCTAAAGCTTCCTTGGATATCGGATTGATAAATTTCGTCAATAAACCGGCCATAAGTAGGTAAATGCAAATTATAGGAAAGTTTTGCACACTTTCACGTCTCATTATTATAAAATGAACACCAAAAAACGTTCACTAGTGATAACAGAAGAATTTTGAGATGATTACCATCTATCAATTTTCAGAAACCCTATTTTGTAAAAGTTTAAATTGAAGTACCTACCTACCTAAGTATTGTCGGTTGTATTTCCGAGTCGTGGAGCGATTTTTTAGCTTTTACCTTCTGTAAAAGTCCTTGCAGTGCAGGTGAGTAGCGGCCGGGTTCCCGGATTGCTACTTTCTCCTCCAAAGTAAACTTAGAAAAATTCAATTGAACTACCTTCACGTCATTCATTTTTATTACTCCACAGAAGAACAACAATGTTCTTCCTTCCGCGATTTTTACTAAATCATATCAGTTTTCGAACTGATAAGATAAGATTACCTCGATTAGACCGCAGATTCGATCGCATTCGACTGGCGGAGCAGACAGAAAATTTGCGCCTAGACGGTATGGTGAGGCATTGGCTGGCTCACTAATACTTCAAAAAAATACACTACCACTAAGACCGTAGTCTACCGTAAGCGCCAACCTATCTCGTGTACCTATTACTAGTTCGTGTACGAGCCGCCATACAGTTTAGCGCTAGTATAGCGAACCTCCTCCTATCCGTCGGTGATCCTGAGGCTTTGCCAATGACGTTATTGTTGTTTTTCAGAGAGGATTAATAGTGAAGAGTTGAGAGTAGTGTGGCAGTAATAATGCTATTATTAAGATAGGTAACTGTTTTTTTCTTTCTCATTTTGGCCAGGGGGTGCACATGCTCCTCTGCTCCTGCCAGGAGCCGCCCCTGCTGCGCATTACATTGAACAGAACGCTACTTGAACAGGCCTAATGTTGGTGATTCATGATTATAGGGCAACCGGACCCTAGCTATTTCCAATCCTTTTGTCTGTATTATAACGTATAAAAAAAAAAAATCTTGTATAACGCATAAATATTATTATTGCTTTCGCAAAACCAAGGGGCTTATTTTGATGGTTTTCTGCCTATAGGCTATATATAGCTGACCATTAGCTCTCTTCTAACGATCTAACTTCAAATCCAGTGGCTGTGAGAAATGGGGACTGAGGTCAAAGGAGATAAAACTCCGCTACCTCACTGAGCGTTCGGTAATTATAATATTTATCAGGCGCTGGTGCAGGCATGATGAATTTATAACTGAAAGGACCTACTAAGCTTATCTTTTTTGACCTCTCTCCATATCTCTAACAGTAAATACCTCTATACTATGTACCATTAGCTCCCCAATTACATGAAAATAATAACTATTAGATCGTGTTCTTAACGTTTAATAGGTGGGTATTCATTTTAATGACCTCCTATATTGCGCTGATATAGGTAAACTAAATGTTCGCAATATCTCGAACTGGACAATCGTGAATTTTATTTGAATGGAGAGCCGGAAAGAAACTGATCCACTCGCTGGCCCGCATGTGCATCAGGACCACTATTACAGCTGCATACGCATACCAAGCCTATGCATTAGGAATACCGCATGCCAGCCCATCGTTGGATGCGCGGATGGCATCGAAGGTCGAATTCCTTCGTTCGTTCGCGTTTCGAGAGCTGCGGTTCCTGGCATTCCAGGATTCCGAGTTTTGATCCCTACCAGCCAGAAACCTGCCCAACGCACCCATCCAAAACAATACCGATTCCATAGATGGAACGTAAACGGTCACATTTTACTGGACCAGTTTGGGAAAACTCACCGAGCCGTTATACAAATGGAATCTGGCCTCATCAAATATAACTGAACGCCTAAATACTCAATCGTTCTAGTATAGGGACGATTTTCAAACCAAAAATGTCAAAAATGAGTACAGGATGTTCTTATAACCACCGGGATTTTACATTGCTGCTTACGCAGGTCTTGCCGTGTTGCACTTTAATGGCCAGTTTGTCAATTCCTCAAAATCTAGATTTCGCACCCTTGCTTCAATAGTGTTACAACTCAAAATTTGACGATTTTGAGTTATTGGTACCGCTGGATTCAGAAAAAAAAGCTCTATAAATAACAAAAACCCGTTCTAACTTTTGGAAGTTCAGCGGCCGCCAGGTAGCAGTTAAATCGGTGTAGACGATTCATTTGGCATCCCTACCACTCGTCTAAAGAGTCACATTTTTAGTTGTGACATAAATCTCGATGAAATATTTGCTCGGTTGACGTGATATTTTGAGTTGTAACGTTCTTGATGAGTTAAGTTCCTAATTTTTCATGCGTTATTTCTAGTTGTAACTCTATTGGTGATTGAAAAAGCCATTAATACCGTATCAACTCAAAATATTCAAGCGTCCGTTGCATGGATTAATCATGAAAACCGTTATAACTTGGAAAATTAGCTTATTTTCACGATTACGAATTATTAAATAGGGAAAGATACTAAATAACGACTGAAATTCGATTTTGAAGGACTACCTCACATTTTGTCAAGGCTTTCAAGCCCAGAATAATTATATCAACGGCGGAAACAGTTTTTCGCGTTTTCTGAAAAAAAGAGGATTTTTGAGTTGTGACGCTATTGAAGCAAGGGTGCGATTTATCCAAGAACGTTCGCACTAAAAAATTACCTACCTAGCTATTTTCTGTATTACGATCAATGAAAATATGTAATCGAAATATGGTGCAAGCGTCCTTGGAAAAATCTAGATTTATATGGATTGATAAACCGGCTCCAAAGGCGCCGATTGCTGCTCGTTGGGCCAAAACTACGCCTTTCGTTAATTGGTCGTGGTGCGGAGAAATTGTGGAATTCCATAATTTGAATAAAAACTCAAAATATGTGAAAAAATGAATACCTAGTCTATTCCACTATTACGGTACAATACTTGTATATCGACGGTGAAACTGCAATACTGCCCAATTCAAAGCATCGTGTCTTTTGGGGGCGTCTCGGTTGCCTACTTCTCAAAACTTGGATTGGTTGGAACTTGGCATATCACGCGTACATAGATTGCATGGCAAAGGAATTGGGCAGTATTGATTCTACACCGTTGATATGGTAGGTCCAATAAAATTTATTCATCATCATATCATTTAATGATGATCGTTCTATCACCGAAACTGGTCTATAATTATTGTAGGCCATTTCCGGTGATAAAACGATCATCAGTACTTAACAACTGGTCGGTCTTTTGAGTTTTCATTCAGAATGACAGAATCTTATCTATCTAAATATATTGGAGCTCGATTACATAGGTGATGATGATGAAGAGGAGAATGATACAATTGATTGAGAAAACGGATATTGGAAGGTAGTGATTTTTCGATGGGATTTTTGGTTGAAACGACAAGTTCATTCCTATTTTTACTTCCATATTTGCAGAGTAAATGGAAGTATTGTGATCGTCCTAAAATCGAGAATCGGAACGGAGCTTCAGAAAAAACTTTTTCTTATACACATTTACTCAGAATCACTTCCTGAACAAGTGTCTGTGTGTCCGTGTGTCTGTGTGTCCGTTAGTCCGTGTGTCCGTTAGTCCGTTAGTCCGTCTGTGGTCATTTACAACCAGTGGTGCGTAGATAACACACAATACTTCCATATTTTGAACGTAAAATTGTGACACAATTTGATCATATTTTGACTGCTTTTAAGGGTGTTTAGGCCAAAAATATCGAAAAATTCAGTATTCAAATTTCAAAATTCGCCCAAAATAGAAAAACGCCAGTTTTTTGGTACATAAAAAATATCCACATATTCTGCAACGCAAAATAAAGATTTTAAGACCAAGAACGCTCAAATCGGTTCATTTTTGTGGCCGGAAAAAAATAAAATGGAAAACACTAAAAATGCAAATATATCGGAAGTACTGTGCGTTATCCGAATTCCGATTAAACAGGGTGTTAGGTCTTGCCGAGACAAACATTTCAGTTCAAGAAATTTGAAAAAAGGTTAAGAAATGAGGGAGTTATGGCCATTTTTGTAAATCACCACAGACGGACAGACGGACAGACGGACAGACGGACAGACGGACTAACGGACTAACGGACACACGGACACACAGACACTTGTTCAGGAAGTGATTCTGAGTAAATGTGTATAAGAAAAAGTTTTTTCTGAAGCTCCGTTCCTATTCTCGATTTTAGGACGATCACAATACTTCCATTTACTCTGTAAATATGGAAGTAAAAATGACCATAACTCTCAATTCTCAACCTTTTTTCAAATTTCTTGAACTGAAATGTTTGTCTCGGGAAGACCTAACACCCTGTTCAATCGAAATTTGGATAACGCACAGTACTTCCGATATTTTTGCATTTTTAGTGTTTTCTATTTTATTTTTTCCGGCCACAAAAATGAACCGATTTCAGCGTTCTTGGTCTCAAAATCTTTGTTTTACCTTGCAGAATATGTGGATATTTTTTACATTCCGAAAATGTGGCGTTTATTATTTTGGGCGAATTTTAGTGAATTTTTACTGAATGAAGAAAAATGAAAAAAACCGATTTCAGCTGGAAAATCCAAGGTCCTAGCCTAGGAAAAATTTCAAAAAAATGATGGATTTGACTTCGGGGTTTTTTGGCGGGAATCTTTAGAAATTGACTATGAAACATGAAATTTGGCATTTTTTCGAGATTTTGGTCACCAGGGTCAATTTTGGGGGCAGTGACACTGCTGAAATTGCGGTTTTGCAGTTTTCTTGGGTTCACGGCCCATGTTCCAATCGGTTCAAGGCGTGAGGAATACGAAATGGCGGCTGTAACATTCCCACCCTTGATCTTGGTAGGGTGGGGAAGTAGGGGACTTCCCCTACCCCTACCGGCTCTTTCGTCGTTTATTGGCTCAGAACTGCAAAAATGCGATTCGGCTATTAGAAACTGAAAGTGTGAAGCTGGGATTGGACAGCTTATGTTAATGGGGCGGATCTTGATAACAGTTGTCACCTGTTAACGCGGTTTACAAAATGGCTGCCTTCTTGCCGCCAGGCCTCAGGAAATATTTCTTTGAAAGCAGCCGCCAGGTATTTTCTTTTTATACCTACCTATTTATTCATCATTGTGAAAACGTACCTTTTTGGCATAATTGAATTCACGATTGACCATTACTCCACAAATGATATGATGATAAACCGACCTACTCCAACTATTTGAACTTTATTTTCTGAGATACCCAGACAAATAATGTACCCATGTCACTAATCTACTTAGCAGCGTTTTTCACTACCTATAAGTCAAAATTAGTTGGGTTTTAGTGATCAAAAACTGGTGTAAAGACTAATTTTTGACCTAAAAAAACATATTTTTTTGAACCTCAAAAAAGTTTTACGATTCCAAAAAAAAATATTTTTGATTAGGTTTTGGGTAGGTACATGACACAAAAAATGTGCGATTTTCTAAGGCTCTCCCAGACTGAGAAAAATGCAAAAAACCGATTTCACATGAAAAATCCGAGGTTTTGGGCCGAATCTTTAGATTTTGACTGGCAAACATGAAATTTGGCGTCTTTTCAAGATTTTGGTCGAAAGAGTCAATTTCGGGGGAGTGACAAGGCCAAAATCGGGGTTTTTTTGCGGTTTTCTTGGTGGGTTTTTATGGGCCAATGTACCTATGAGTTTAAGGCAAAAACGTAATGAAGAAGAAAATGTCGAATGTTCTCTTTCAGATGCATTCCCACCCTTAATACCGACTTTTTACACGAGGGCGCCCGTTTAAAGGCTCGGACCTGTAGTTGCGATTCGGCTATCCGAAAGTTAATGTTTTCCGGTTAGCCAGCTTATATTAATACGGCAAACAGTCAGTTTAAAGGGACAGATTAAAGAGCTCGAGGCGGATGTGGGTTTGCTTTCCGCAAAACCATTCCCCGCTTCTTGGAAATCCCAGGTATATGGGATTGTCCCTTTGAGACCCCGTCAACGGGTATCACTCACTGTCTTGTTGACTTAATCGGTCAGTGTTTTTCTTTCTTTTTTATACCTATTTAATTATCATCGTTCAATTATCAACGTTATCATCATTGTGAAAACGTACCATTCAAGCATAATTGAATTCACCACTGACCATTTTACTCACACAAAGTAAAAGTATGTCAGTGAGATTTAGTGCGTCCTTGGATAAATCTAGCTTTAAATGAATTGATAATAAGTAGGTACCTATTGCGTGAATGATTGCTTCTTACTCAAGTTAATATTTATCGGGGACTTCTAATTTCAGAAAACGATTACGGCGGAAGCCTCCGCTCGCATATGTCGTTGTATTGATCGACTACGAGACAACTACTTGAGAAAGGTTAGTAATTTCCTATTACTCTTACCTGCTACTGGGTTTGTTCCGAGAGCGTGAGTGTAGGCATGAGGTAAACAGGTTTACTAGGCAACTCCCCAGATACTACACTTACGGTCTGTGTGTCTGTCCGTGGGATGGGGAGGAGATCGGTCTGACGTGTGATACGGGCTTAACACGGCATCATGACGTAAGTCCATTTTTTGACGATTTTATTATATTGAGTTATTTAGTTAGTTGTATTTTTTTTGTGACGGATCCATAGGAATGCCCGTGATATGCCATGTGATATATCACCTATACATAGGTGAGAGGGGGGATACAATGAGGCACTTCACTCAGGACGCCCTAGCTCGCTAAATAATACCTCAAGGAAGCTTAAATTTTGAAGGTATTTAGAGCAACTTTTTGGCTTTAAAATGCCGTTTCCTATGACCACCGTAAACGAGTTGAATGAATGAATGAAAATATATGATTTATTGAACAAAATAAACGTGTACATTCCTTTATAAATCGCACCCTTGCGAGAATAGTGGTACAACTCAAAAATCCTCTTTTTTCAGGAAACGCGAAAAACTGTTTCCGCCGTTGATATAATTATTCTGGGCTTGAAAGTCTTGACAAAATGTGAGATAGTCCTTCAAAATCGAGTTTCAGTCGTTATTTAGTGTCCTTCCCTAATTAATAATTTGTAATCGTGAAAATAAGCTAATTCTCCAAGTTATAACGGTTTTCATGATTAATCCATGCAACGAACGCTTGAATATTTTGAGTTGATACGGTATTGATGGCTTTTTCAATCACCAATAGAGTTACAATTAGAAATAACGCATCAAAAATTTGGAACTTTTCTCATCAAGAACGTTACAACTCAAAATAACACGTCAACCGAGCAAATATCTCATCGAGATTTATGTCACAACTAAAAATGTGACTCTATAGACGAGTGGTAGGGATACCAAATGAATCGTCCACACCGATTTAACAGCTACCTGGCGGCAACTGAACTTCCAAAAGTTAGAACGGGTTTTTGAGATTTATAGAGCTTTTTTTTCTGAATCCAGCGGTACCAATAACTCAAAATCGTCAAATAACTCAAAATCGTCAAATTTTGAGTTGTATCACTATTCTCGCAAGGGTGCGAAATCATGAAATTTTAATATAATGACAGTATTTAATACTGCCATGGCCGGAGCCGTCGACAGGGGTTGGCGTTGTAACTTTTTTTTAAGGTTCATACTGGTTTTAAAAATAATAAGATGAACACACTGTTCTATCATAGGTAGGTTCAATGTTCCAAATTGTTGTTATAATACTCGATCTTGTCTTATGGACAAATTTTTTTTTTCGTTGGAACAGTTGGAACAGACAAGATAGAAAACCAAAATCTGACCGGACAGAAAAAAGAAACTCTAGTTAATACAGATGACGAGAAATAAAATTGTCGTTACCTTTTTACTTCCATATTTACAGAGTAAATGGAAGTATTGTGATCGTCCTAAAATCGAGAATCGGAACGGAGCTTCAGAAAAAACTTTTTCTTATACACATTTACTCAGAATCACTTCCTGAACAAGTGTCTGTGTGTCCGTGTGTCTGTGTGTCCGTCTGTCCGTCTGTGGTCATTTACAAAAATGGCCATAACTCCCTCATTTCTCAACCTTTTTTCAAATTTCTTGAACTGAAATGTTTGTCTCGGCAAGACCTAACACCCTGTTTAATCGGAATTTGGATAACGCACAGTACTTCCGGTATATTTGCATTTTTAGTGTTTTCTATTTTATTTTTTTCCGGCCACAAAAATGAACCGATTTGAGCGTTCTTGGTCTTAAAATCTTTGTTTTACCTCGCAGAATATGTGGATATTTTTTACATTCCGAAAATGTAACGTTTTTTCATTTTGGGCGAATTTTAAAATTTTAATACTGAATTTTTTGATATTTCTGACCTAAACACTTTCAAAAGCAGTCAAAATATGATCAAATTGTGTCACAATTTTACGTTTCAAAATATGGAAGTATTGTGTGTTATCTACGCACCACTGGTTTCAAGACGGAGATAACAAAAAGTCGAGAAAAATGCCAATCAATCAAATTATACTAATTACGTTTAATAGGTAGTCCTTATTTTTGTTTTGGAGTGTGTCGACAATGGTTCACAAGCGAGGAATTTACTGCTGATTATTTGACCGTCGAATCATCGTTTTTCGGGTTTGGCTTCTTCGGCGGGAGAACAACGAAATTCTTCACTCTTGCGAGAATGTCACCCACGTCCGCATCAAACATTTTATTCAACACGAGTAGAACGTCTTCGCCGTCACATTTTAGTTCATCTTCGATACATGCTATGGTCTTGCCGTCTATCTTGAGAGTATCATCATGAAGTTTCATGCTCAAATTAGCGTTAGGGAAACGGTTCCTCAACTCCCATCTTAATATAAGCATTCGATTGGCCTTTGACCTCATCAGCGGTGTCAAGTCTTTTGAAATAGAGACACCAGTCTTGATTAGCTTACCAGCGTTTTTTAGAATTTCAGGAACGAAATGGTTGTCCGTCATTTCAATGAGTACAGGAGCATTTCCACGCCCGAGTCGAGTTGCTCGGTCTATGCCAATTTCCTTACCAACAACCAACTCACGCAAAATTTTGGTACTGGTGGCAAAAAAGCCACATCATCTACTTTGCTCGATAGAAACCTACCCATTTTGATAATAGGTACCTATCTACCAGTCTTATCAACTCAGCCCATCGTTTAATTTTTTAAATTCACCATTTAATCTATTCTTGTTTGCCCACATAACAAACAGAATAATAATAATTATTATCACTAAATTCTTCGAATAATTACGTTAAAAATGCCTCAAGAATGCCTCAGAACCGTTGGTGAAACTTGTCTCGATCTCACGTTGCCAAGCGCAACTGGTATAGTATGAGTGCATCACCTTGTTGGTGTAACAGGCTAGTGGTCGTAAGTAGATCAATCAACCGTATCTTAGAGCCGAGGCCAAATTCTCAAATCCTCAATTCCGATTTTTGTATTGCTGATTTGTGTAATGCGAGCAAATTCTTTAAATTGAAGATATCGGGAGGACAGAAGATGATTCCAACGAGTGGAAAACGAATTTTGTGACTCGAGTAGTTTCCGAATTATTAAAGCCCCATTTAGACGGGCAACTAAATGCCGAAACTTGAGCGATTCTCGGCAATTAAAATTGCCAGCAACTCCGATTAATTCGGCAATTTTTCCCTGTTCTCTTTTTTGAGAACCAGCAATTAATTTCCTGCAATTTATTGCTTGAAAAAAGTGGAGCAACTCCAGGCAATAAAACTTGCTCCATTTTCGCGTTTACACGGTGGACGGACAATTTGTGTTTTCTTGTGAGCTCGTGATGTTGTTATATAATAATAAAATTAATAAAATAATATAATCAGGTAATAAATATGACGTGTGTGTGTGTGTGTGTGGGTGTGGGTGTGTCCGTCTGTGGTCATTTACAACCAGTGGTGCGTAGATAACACACAATACTTCCATATTTTGAAACGTAAAATTGTGACACAATTTGATCATATTTTGACTGCTTTTGAAAGTGTTTAGGTCAAAAATATCAAAAAATTCAGTATTACAATTTTAAAATTCGCCCAAAATGAAAAAAACGCCACATTTTCGGAATGTAAAAAATATCCACATATTCTGCAAGGTAAAACGAAGATTTTGAGACCAAGAACGCTCAAATCGGTTCATTTTTGCGGCCGGAAAAAAATAAAATAGAAAACACTAAAAATGCAAATATCTCGGAAGTACTGTGCGTTATCCAAATTCCGATTAAACAGGGTGTTAGGTCTTGCCGAGACAAACATTTCAGTTCAAGAAATTTGAAAAAAGGTTGAGAAATGAGGGAGTTATGGCCATTTTTGTAAATGACCACAGACGGACAGACGGACAGACGGACACACGGACAGACGGACACACGGACAGACGGACACACGGACACACGGACACACAGACACTTGTTCGGGAAGTGATTCTGAGTAAATGTGTATAAGAAAAAGTTTTTTCTGAAGCTCCGTTCCGATTCTCGATTTTAGGACGATCACAATACTTCCATTTACTCTGTAAATATGGAAGTAAAAATGACCATAACTCCCTCAATTCTCAACCTTTTTTCAAATTTCTTGAACTGAAATATTTGTCTAGGCAAGACATAATACCCCGTTTAATCGAAATTTGGATAACGCACAGTACTTCCGATATATTTGCATTTTTAGTGTTTTCTATTTGATTTTTTTCGGCCACAAAAATGAACCGATTTGAGCGTTCTTGGTCTTAAAATCTTTGTTTCACCTTGCAGAATATGTGGATATGTTTTTATATTCCGATAATGTGGCTTATTTTTATTTTGGGCGAATTTTAAAATTTGAATAGTGAATTTTTTGAGATTTTTGACCTAAACACCCTTAAAAGCAGTCAAAATAATATTTTGACATCATATTATGATCAAATCGTGTCACACTTTTACGTTTCAAAATATGGAAGTATTGTGTGTTATGTACGCACCACTGGTTTTTCTTTTTTTTTATACCTACCTATTTGATTGTAATTAAATCCCTTATATTATACATATATTATATAGAATCTATATATCTGATATGTAATATATATCCCTAATAATTATAACTACCTATTTGATTACACTGCGTAACAAAAAAAATATTTTGGAAAATCGGCCAGGGTTTTCCACCGGTTTTCCAGACTAATGATGGTGCTCTGAGTTCGAAAATGCCCTTTGTTTGTTTCAATCAGGTCAGGTTTGTTCGCTACAGACATATTGGATATACAGACAAGCTTGATGCTGCTCATATTGGAATTTTTAATTTTGGAATAAAGAAAATATGACTTCGTCATTTGGAAACAGAAACACATCAGAAGCAACCATTTATATATGAATACTTGGCTATATCCTTTAAGAAAACCAGGATTGAACTCAAAACCCTCAAATTAACATACGAGGGGGGACCCAAAAGTAACGGGAATCGAGCTGGAGGGGAAGACGGCTGTGAGTGGTTCGTTGGCAAGTGGGGGGTTTGGAAGGGACACATCTCACGAGCCAGTGTGCCAAGTTGGTTCGCTGTGAGTTGAACGGTTCGTCCGTTAGATGTTTTTTAGTGAAACAACTTTTTCCGTTTCGGCGAACGGAAAACGTGTGATGGCGGACAGCGTGGAGCAACGCGCGGCTGTAAAATTTTGTTTTCTGTAAGGGAAAACGCCGGCTGAAACTCTCGAATTGCTAAAAACTGCTTATGGCGATGCTGCATTAAGCAAAACACGAGTCTACAAGTGGTTTCAGCGTTTTAAAAATGGGCAAATGACTATTGAAGACCAACCTCGTTCTGGCGGCCCTTCAACGTCAAGAACTGATGGCAACATTGAGAAAATCAACTCATTGATCGTTGATGTTGATTGATGCAGAATCATCAACTCATTGATGATTGAAAAAAAGGGCGGATTTGTGGCAGTCAGGGGATTGGTTCTTCCATCATGACAATGCCCCCGCACACACTGCCCTGTCTGTGAAGCAGTTTCTTACGAAAAATGGCATGACACCGATTGTTCACCCCCCCTATTCACCCGATTTTGCCCCCTGCGACTATTTTTTGTTCCCCCGTCCCAAAAGGGACTGGAAAGGAAAACTATTTACGACTGTGGAAGAGGTAAAACAAAAATCGCTGGATGGCCTCAAGCTTATTCCATTAAATGGATTTGAACAATGTTTTTAAAGGTGGAAAACCCGATTGGACAAGTGCTTCGCAGTCAGTGGTAATTACTTTGAAGGTGATCAACATTTGGTGTAAAAATATTAAAAAATAAAAAAGTTATGACTTTTGGGCCCCCCTCGTATGTTTTGCTCGTCAGGTAGGTATGGCTGTATCTCAAAAAGTTGACCTGATAGAGCAAAACCAAGGTGATATTTGGAATCAGACACCAAAATTAGTCTAAAAATGCTGAGAAACCCCGGACGATTTTTTGGCTATTACCCAGTGTTATAATTAAATAGGTAGGTAGGTAGGTATAAAAAAAAGAAAAACCAGTGGTGCGTATATAACACACAATACTTCCATATTTTGAAACGTAAAAGTGTGACACGATTTGATCATATTTTGACTGCTTTTAAGGGTTTTTAGGTAAAAAATCTCAAAAAATTCACTATTCAAATTTTAAAATTCGCCCAAAATAAAATTAAGCCAGTATGATTTAATTATAATTAAATAGGTAGGTATAAAAAGAAGAAAAAAACACTGAACGACTAAACAAGACAGTGAGTGATACCCGTTGACGAGGTCTCATAGGGACAATGCCTGTATACCTGGGATTTCCAAGAAGCAGGGCCTGCTTTCTCGGATGAGCCCTGGGGTCACCTTCTCCCTGCACCTCTACATTGTCCTTTAATCAAACTATCTACCGTATTAATATAAGCTGGCTAATCGGAAAACATTCACTTTCAAATAGCCGAATCGCATTTTTGCAGCCTATAAACGGACGCCCTTGTGTAAAAAGTCGGTATCAAAGGTGGTGATACTGCAAAAACTCCCTGTTGTCGATAACACTCTATTAGGGGCAAAAATCGGAAAATTAAAACCGAGTTTCCCAACATTGGATGAACTGGAATATTCAGGCATCCGAGTCGAATACACCCACGCAGGCTACTCCCAGAATAGGAAGCTGAATCATTCAAGAGGTTGTGAAGTGATAGAACTTATTAAGAGACCTTTCAATTTGACTGCGAAAAACGACCAAGCTCTTGAAGGGCGAGTTCGGCATCAAAACTGAAAGGCGGATTTTCCTATCCGCTGACTCAGTCGACTTTGGAGTTTGTGAAGAGAGGAAACGAAAGAGTACTGCAAAAGCCCAAAGCTGAAGGCACCTAAAGACGAGAAAACCCGGGCCCAAAGCTTCGGTGATGTTGAGGGATGGCTTTGGAGGGAGACTTGAGGAATGCCAAGCATCCCAGTCCCTTATTACGAGGGTGAATTCCCCCGCCAAATTACTTCCTACCCTTTTCGCTCTCAAATGGCGTCACTGACTGCGAGCCACGAGTCACTGAGTGAGTACTGATATGTACGAGTATGTGATCCTTCGCAAGGGTGGCCCAAGCTAGTGTGAGTATCTCGGGTAATACGTATGGTTACTATACATAGGAGTACAATGCATGTGGGTGGCTTTGAGTCCGGGGTTTATGGATGAACCTGATGAAAGTTGCATTACATTTTAGCATACTAGCGTTATTATATTCAAAGTATGAAGAGATTGACTAAAGCTTTATTTTATCTGGTAGGAGGAGACAGGGAGAGACAATTGGTTTATTTAAAAACCATAGAGAGTTAAGGCCTTAGAGCTTTCTTTGCTACTCTCACGTTTCGGCATCAGACTTTTTACACGAGGGAGTCCGTTTGAAGGTTCGGAACTGCAAAACTGCGATTCGGCTATTAGAAAGTGAACGTTTAATTAAGGGAATGTGAAGAGATGCAGGGCAGATAGAGGTTTGCGTCTGGGCCCTTCCAAGAAAGCAGGTCCTGCTTCTTGGAATTCCCAGGTATAAAGGCATTGTCCCTATGAGAACGCGTCAACGGGTAGAGGAAAGTACCCAAAAGTGGACCCCTCCCCAAAAGTGGACCCCTGACATTTTTGGCTCTGTACGGTGCTGAACTTTACCGAAACCGATCGCAACTAGTAGTTCCCACTTCTGTGACAAGTAGGAGCCCTCACGTCGTCTACTTTATCTGCCGGCTTTCAGTTTGCCATTATGTGATGGTAAAATTATTACAGTGTCATACGTCATACGTTATTCGACATTTCTCCTACACTTTTGAAGGTAAGGCTTCCAGCATGTATTATTCTGAAATAGTAACGAATAAGGGTAATATTTATCATCAAGTTATCTCACTTGAACGGCTCTGTTAAACATTGAAAGAGTAACGAATAATTAGGCTTTAGTCGCCTAAAGTGGACCCCCCTTAGTGTCCTAATGCGGAACCCGTTATTTGTCATGTTCAAACACCTGGTGAATCTGAAAAACGTCTCAACTTCGAAGAGAAATCAAGCAGTGAAGAAGACAGCGTTTCGTCTGGGTCGTCCGTGATGAAGACTCGGCCTGGAGTAACGCCCTCAAACCAGTGGTGCGTAGATAACAAACGATACCTCCATATTTTGAAACGTACATATTTGTAAAAATTTGAACATATTTTGACTGTTTTTAGGGGTGTTTAGGTCAAAAATGTCAAAAAATTCACTATGCAAATTTTGAAATTTGCCAAAAAAAAATTCGCAACAATTTTGGAATATAAAAAATATCAACATATTTTGCAAGGTAAAACGAAGATTTTGAGACCAAGAACGCTCAAATCGGTCCATTTTTGTGGCCGGAAAAAAATAAAATAGAAAACACTGAAAATGCAAATATATCGGAAGCACTGTGCGCTATCCAAACTCCAATTAAACGGGGTGTTAGGGCTTTCCGAGACAAACATTTCAGTTCAAGAAATTTGAAAAAAAGGTTGAAAAATGAGGGAGTTATGGCCATTCTTGTAAATGACCACAGACGGACAGACGGAGACACGGACACACAGACACACAGACACTTGTTCGGGAAGTGATTCTGAGTAAATGTGTATAAGAAAAAGTTTTTTCTGAAGCTCCGTTCCGATTCTCGATTTTAGGACGATCACAATACTTCCATTTACTCTGTAAATATGGAAGTAAAAATGATGATGCCTAATCGGAAATCGATATATTCATTAGCATTAAGGGATAATTTATTGTTATTATATACTTGCTATTGACTTAGCATTGTTTAATGTGATTTAATCTCATACCTCCATTTAATTTTCCATCCATTTTTGCAATATTTAGTAGGGGTCCACTTTAGGCAACTTTTTTCGGGATTGCCAGATTGCAGGGTTTTGAAAAATATATTTTTTTATTACCTACTATTTCTTAGTATAATTTTATAATTTGAAATTGAAATGATACAAAACATTACCGTGCTATCGTTACATGCATTTAAAAATGTGTTTTTCATTGTTCTATATTTTTACTTCCATATTTACATAGTAAATGGAAGTATTGTGATCGTCCTAAAATCGAGAATCGGAACGGAGCTTCAGAAAAAACTTTTTTTTTATACACATTTACTCAGAATCACTTCCTGAACAAGTGTGTGTGTGTCCGTCTGTCCGTCTGTCAGTCTGTGGTCATTTATAACCAGTGGTGAGATAACACACTATAATACACTAACACTAACTATAACACTAACTATAACACTAACTATAACACACAGATAACACACAATACTTACATATTTTGAAACGTAAAATTGTTACACAATTTGATCATATTTTGACTACTTTTGAAAGTGTTTAGGTCAAAAATATCAAAAAATTCAGTATTAAAATTTTAAAATTTGCCCAAAATGGAAAAACGCCACATTTTCAGAATGTAAAAAATATCCACATATTCTGCAAGGTAAAACCAAGATTTTAAGACCAAGAACGCTCAAATCGGTTCATTTTTGCGGCCGGAAAAAAATAAAATAGAAAACACTAAAAATGCAAATATCTCGGAAGTACTGTGCGTTATCCAAATTCCGATTAAACAGGGTGTTAGCTCTTGCCGAGACAAACATTTCAGTTCAAGAAATTGTAAAAAAGGTTTAGAAATGAGGGAGTTATAGCCATTTTTACTTCCATATTTACAGAGTAAATGGAAGTATTGTGATCGTCCTAAAATCAAGAATCGGAACGGAGCTTCAGAAAAAACTTTTTCTTATACACATTTACTCAGAATCACTTCCCGAACAAGTGTCTGTGTGTCCGTGTGTCCGTCTGTCCGTGTGTCCGTCTGTCCGTCTGTGGTCATTTACAACCAGTGGTGCGTAGATAACACACACTACTTCATTATTTTGAAATGTAAAATTGTGACACAATTTGATCATATTTTGACTGCATTTAAGGGTGTTTAGGCCAAAAATATCGAAAAATTCACTACTAGAATTTTAAAATTCGCCCAAAATAAAAACACAATACATTATTGGATTATAAAAAATATCCACATATGCTGCAAGGTAAAACAAAGATTTTGAGACCAAGAACGCTCAAATCGGTTCATTTTTGCGGCCGGAAAAAAATAAAATAGAAAACACTAAAAATGCAAATATCTCGGAAGTACGGTGCGTTATCCAAATTCCGATTAAACAGGGTGTTAGCTCTTGCCGAGACAAACATTTCAGTTCAAGAAATTTGAAAAAAGGTTTAGAAATGAGGGAGTTATGGCCATTTTTACTTCCATATTTACAGAGTAAATGGAAGTATTGTGATCGTCCTAAAATCAAGAATCGGAACGGAGCTTCAGAAAAAACTTTTTCTTATACACATTTACTCAGAATCACTTCCCGAAAAAGTGTCTGTGTGTCCGTGTGTCCGTCTGTCCGTGTGTCCGTCTGTCCGTGTGTCCGTCTGTGGTCATTTACAACCAGTGGTGCGTAGATAACACACAATACTTCATTATTTTGAAATGTAAAATTGTGACACAATTTGATCATATTTTGACTGCTTTTAAGGGTGTTTAGGCCAAAAATATCGAAAAATTCACTATTAGAATTTTAAAATTCGCCCAAAATAAAAACACAATACATTATTGGATTATAAAAAATATCCACATATGCTGCAAGGTAAAACAAAGATTTTAAGACCAAGAACGCTCAAATCGATTCATTTTTGTGGCCGGAAAAAAATAAAATAGAAAACACTAAAAATGAAAATATAACGGAAGTACTGTGCGTTATCCAAATTCCGATTAAACAGGGTGTTAGGTCTTGCCGAGACAAACATTTCAGTTCAAGAAATTTGAAAAAAGGTTGAGAAATGAGGGAGTTATGGCCATTTTTACTTCCAAATTTACAGAGTAAATGGAAGTATTGTGATCGTCCTAAAATCGAGTATCGGAACGGAGCTTCAGAAAAAACTTTTTCTTATACACATTTACTCAGAATCACTTCCTGAACAAGTGTCTGTGTGTCCGTCTGTCCGTGTGTCCGTCTGTCCGTGTGTCCGTCTGTCCGTGTGTCCGTCTGTCCGTGTGTCCGTCTGTCCGTGTGTCCGTCTGTCCGTGTGTGGTCATTTACAAAAATGGCCATAACTCCCTCATTTCTCAACCTTTTTTCAATTTTCTTGAACTGAAATGTTCGTCTCGGCAAGACCTAACACCCTGTTTAATCGGAATTTGGATAACGCACAGTACTTCCGATATATTTGCATTTTAAGTGTTTTCTATTTTATTTTTTTCCGGCCACAAAAATGAACCGATTTGAGCGTTCTTGGTCTTAAAATCTTTGTTTTACCTTGCAGAATATGTGGATATTTTTTACATTCCGAAAATGTGGCGTTTTTTCAATTTGGGCGAATTTTAAAATTTTAATAGTGAATTTTTCGATATTTTTGGGCTAAACACCCTTAAAAGAAGTCAAAATATCGTCACTTAAGTTCTAACACCGCCTAACTCAATTTTTGTCGAAAATGAGTTAGATACACCACTCGATAGATTTTTCAATAGCCGATATCATTGTGACACTGCCACGAAGATTGAACCAAACAGTGAAGAAGGAGAGGAAGAAAAGACAACACCGCCTAATCGTTTATCTAGCGGAAGCGGAGGCAACACCACCTAATTCAAATCGCGACCGACGAGTTCCCGCTGAGACGCCTCCCCGCTTTTGGTACATTATTTCCAAAAATAATGTACCTATGTAATTGGTCGAGGAAATTTTTTTTCGGAGCAATCCGATCGGAGAAGGTTAAGGGGTCCAAATCGGCATTAGTATGGTCCATTTTCGAAAAAGCACAAAAACTCAATTTTGAAGGTGATGTCGTGGGTTTAGAATTTTTTGAGTATTTTTCCCGGGTTTCTCGCTTGATTTACCTTAGGACAGGGGTTTCTTTCAGAAAAATTTTGATAATTTTGTTTTTTAATCGGATTGGCTTAGTGCGATTTCTCCTTTTTCACGTTTTTGCCAATCCGAGGGATCCTACTGAACCGATTTTGAATTTTTTGAGCTTGTTGGGTTCCTCGAAGGTTTCTACACAGTTTTCATTCCCTGTAAGTCAAAATTGGTTGGATTTCAGCGTTCAAAAACTGGTTTAAAGACTAATTTTTGAAGTAAAAAAAAGTTTTTTTTACCCTTCAAAAAAAAATTCTAAAATTCCAAAAAAAATATTTTTGAGTAGGTTTTGGGTAGGTACATGACACAGAAAAATTAAAATTTTCTACGACGAAAACATGAAAAATCCAAGGTAAGAGCCTTGGAAAAAGTTCAAAAAAATAATGGATCTGATTTCGGGTTTTTTTTGGCGAGAATCATTAGATTTTTACTGAAAAACATGAAATTTGGTGTTTTTTCGAGATTTTTGTCAAATCGGTCAATTTCGGGGGAGTGATAAGGTCAAAATCGGGGTTTTCGCAGTTTTCTTGGTTTTACTGTCTAAGCACCCATAGATGGGTTTAAGGCAAAAACGTGATGCAGAAGAAAATTGCGGGTGCTAAATTCTTTATCAGATGCATTCCCATCCTATAGAATAAACAAATATTTACATAAAAACATTATATTTGAGGGACGGAAAGCAGGGAGCAACACAGCCTAATTAAGGATTTCAAACAGCAACACAGCCCAACTCAGCTGGTTTCGAGTTTAGTGCTTATTTTTGAAATTTAAGAGTAGAATCCAATTTAGAGACCCTTCGAGATCGTGAGAACGTATTGGGAATTTAGGAAATTTATTTCCAAGGTAAAATAATTAGTTTTTTGTCTCTCCTGAAAACTTGGGAAAATTGAGTTAGGTGGTGTTAGAACTTAAGTGACGATATGATCAAATTGTGTCACAATTTTACGTTTCAAAATATGGAAGTATTGTGTGTAATCTACGCACCACTGGTTGAAAATGACCACAGACGGACAGACAGACAGACGGACACACGGACAGACGGACACACAGACACTTGTTCAGGAAGTGATTCTGAGTAGATGTGTATGAGAAAAAGTTTTTTCTGAGGCTCCGCTCTGAAGGTTGAGAAATGAGGGAGTTATGGCCATTTTTACTTCCATATTTACAGAGTAAATGGAAGTATTGTGATCGTCCTAGAATCGAGAATCGGAACGGAGCTTCAGAAAAAACTTTTTCTTATACACATTTACTCAGAATCACTTCCCGAACAAGTGTCTGTGTGTCCGTCTGTCCGTCTGTCTGTCTGTCCGTCTGTCCGTCTGTGGTCATTTACAAAAATGGCCATAACTCCCTCATTTCTCAACCTTTTTTCAAATTTCTTGAACTGAAATGTTTGTCTCAACAAGACCTAACACCCTGTTTAATCGGAATTTAGATAACGCACAGTACTTCCGAGATATTTGCATTTTTAATGTTTTCTATTTTATTTTTTTCCGGCTGCAAAAATGAACCGATTTGAGCGTTCTTGGTCTCAAAATCTTTGTTTTACCTTGCAGAATATGTGGATATTTTTTACATTCCGGAAATGTGGCGTTTTTTCATTTTGGGCGAATTTTAAAATTTTAATACTGAATTTTTTGATATTTTTGACCTAAACACTTTCAAAAGCAGTCAAAATATGATCAAATTGTGTCACAATTTTACGTTTCAAAATATGGAAGTACTGTGTGTTATCTACGCACCACTGGTTGTAAATGACCACAGACGGACAGACGGACAGACAGACAGACGGACACACGGACAGACGGACACACAGACACTTGTTCAGGAAGTGATTCTGAGTAGATGTGTATAAGAAAAAGTTTTTTCTGACGCTCCGCTCCGATTCTCGATTTTAGGACGATCACAATACTTCCATTTACTCTGTAAATATGGAAGTAAAAATGGCCATAACTCCCTCATTTCTCAACCTTTTTTCGAATTTCTTGAACTGAAATGTTTGTCTCGGCAAGACCTAACACCCTATTTAATCGGAATTTGGATAACGCACAGTACTTCCGATATATTTGCATTTTTAGTGTTTTCTATTTTATTATTTTCCGGCCACAAAAATGAACCGATTTGAGCGTTCTTGGTCTTAAAATCTTTGTTTCACCTTGCAGAATATGTGGATATTTTTTACATTCCGAAAATGTGGCATTTTTTCATTTTGGGCGAATTTTAAAATTTTAATAGTGAATTTTTCGATATTTTTGGCCTAAACACCCTTAAAAGCAGTCAAAATATGATCAAATTGTGTCCCAATTTTACATTTCAAAATATGGAAGTATTGTGTGTAATCTACGCACCACTGGTTTTTTTCCGGCTACAAAAATGGACCGATTTGGGCGTTCTTGGTCTCAAAATCTTCGTTTTACTTTGCAGAATATGTGGATATTTTTTTATATTCCAAAAATGCACCGAATTTTTTTTTGGCGAATTTTAAAATTTGCAAAGCGAATTTTTTGACATTTTTGACCTAAACACCCTTAAAAACAGTCAAAATATGATCAAATTGTGTCTCAACTTTACGTTTCAAAATATGGAAGTATTGTGTGTTATCTACGCACCACTGGTTGTAAATGACCACAGACGGACAGACGGACACACGGACACAGAGACACTTGTTCAGGAAGTGATTCTGAGTAAATGTGTATAAGAAAAAGTTTTTTCTGAAGCTCCGTTCCGATTCTCGATTTTAGGACGATCACAATACTTCCATTTACTCTGTAAATATGGAAGTAAAAATGACCGTAGCTCCCTCAATTCTCAACTTTTTTCAAATTTCTTGAGCTGGAATGTTTGTCTCGGCAAGACCTAACACCCTGTTTAATCGGAATTTGGATAACGCACAGTACTTCCGATATATTTGCAATTTTAGCGTTTTCAATTTTATTCTTTTACGGCCACAAAAATGAACCGATTTGAGCGTTCTTGGTCTTCAAATCTTCGTTTTACCTTGCAGGATATGTGGATATTTTTTATATGCCGAAAATGTGGCGGTTTTTTATTTTGGGCGAATTTTAAAATTTGAATAGTGAATTTTTTTTATATTTTTGACCTAAACACCCTTAAAAGCAGTCAAAATATGATCAAATTGTGTCAAAATTTTACGTTTCAAAATATGGAAGTATTGTGTGTTATCTACGCACCACTGGTTTCTTCTTATACGTACCTACCTATTTATTCATCATTGTGAAAACGTACCATTTCGGCATCATTGAATTCACCAGTTTTCAACCACTGAAATCCAACCAATTCTGACTTACAGGGAGTGAAATGGCGTAGAAACCTTCATAAAATCCAACAAGTTCCAAAAATTCCAAATCGGTCCAGTAGAACTCCTTCAAATCGGCAAAAACGTGAAAATGGAGAATTTGCATCAAGAAATTTGAGCCATACCGGCTTAATCCGATTTTGATGCGGTTGGTCCTAGGAGTTATGTTTTGCTAAAACTTGATGCACATTGTCAAGGGAATCCAATCAAAATATGTTGAGGGGTCAAAAATATGGAAAAACAAGTGGTGCGTAGATAACACACAATACTTCCATATTTTGAAACGTAAAACTGTGACACAATTCGATGATATTTTGACAGCTTTTAAGGGTGTTTAGGTCAAAAACATCAGAAAATTCACTAGGTATTCAAATTTTAAAATTTGCCCAAATTAAAAGGACGCCACATTATAAAAATATAAAACCAGTGGTGCGTAGAAAACACACAATACTTCCATATTTTGGAACGTAAAATTGCGACACAATTTGATCATATTTTGACTGCTTTTAAGGGTGTTTAGGTCAAAAATATCAAAACTCTCACTATGCAAAAATTAAAAATTTGCCCAAAATGGAAAAACGCCAAATTTTCGGAATATAAAAAATATCCACGTATTCTGCAAGGTAAAACAAAGATTTTGAGACCAAGAAAGCTCAAATCGGTCCATTTTTGTGGCCGGGGAAAAATTAAAATAGAAAACACTAAAAATGCAAATATATCGGAAGTACTGTGCGTTATCCAAATTTCGATTAAACAGGGTGTTAGGTCTTGCCGAGACGAAAATTTCAGTTCAAGAAATTTGGAAAAAGGTTGAGAATTGAGGGAGTTATGGTTATTTTTGTAAATGACCACAGACGGACTAACGGACTAACGGACACACAGACACACGGACACACAGACACTTGTTCAGGAAGTGATTCTGAGTAAATGTGTATAAGAAAAAGTTTTTTCTGAAGCTCCGTTCCAATTCTCGATTTTAGGACGATCACAATACTTCCATTTACTCTGTAAATATGGAAGTAAAAATACAAATATTCCGCACGATAAAATAAAGATTTAAGTACGCTCAAATCAGTTCATTTTTGCGGCAAGCGTTCTTGGTCTTAAAACATTTGTTTTACCGTGCAGAATATGTGGATATTTTTTACGTTCCGAAAATGTGGCATTTTTTCGTTTTGGGAGAATTTTAAAATTTTAACAGTGAATTTTTTTATATTTTTGGCCTAAACACTCTTAAAAGCAGTCAAAATATGATCAAATTGTGTCACAATTTTACGTTTCAAAATATGGAAGTATTGTGTGTCATCTACGCACCACTGGTTTTTTTATATTTTTGACCTAAACACTCTTAAAAGCAGTCAAAATATGATCAAATTTTGTCAACAATGTACGTTTGAAAGTATGGAAGTATTGTGTGTTATCAACGCACCAGAGTTTTTCAAGGTATGAACCTTGGATTTTCCAGCTGGAATCGGTTTTTACTTCCATATTTACAGACATATCATTTCTCAACCTTTTTTCAAATTTCTTGAACTGAAATGTTTGTCTCGGCAAGACCTAACACCCTGTTTAATCGGAGTTTGGATAACGCACAGTACTTCCGATATATTTGCTTTTTTAGTGTTTTCTATTTTTTTTTTTTCCGGCCACAAAAATGAACCGATTTGAGCGTTCTTGGTCTTAAAATCTTTGTTTTACCTTGCAGACTATGTGGACATTTTTTATATTCCAATAATGTATCGTATTTTTATTATGGGCGAATTTTAACATTTTAATAGTTTTTTGATATACTTGGTCTAAACACCCTTAAAAGCAGTCAAAATATTGTGTCACAATTTTACGTTTCAAAATATGGAAGTATTGTGTGTAATCTACGCACCACTGGTTTTTTTTTTTAGATCGGACAACTCCTTTCACGCGTTTTGCTGTAGACGGCGTACGGCGGACGTTCAAAAACTTTTTATTGCATATTTGTGTTCTTGAACCTCTGAAAAGTGAAAGAAAAAATTTTCAGAGGTTGTTGAAAAAAGATTTTTCTCGTCCGATTACATAGGTACAATATGTCTGTACCAAAATATCCACATATTCCGCAAGGTAAAACGAAAATTTCAAGACCAAGAACGCCCAAATCGGTTTACCTTTGTATTGATGTTGAATGACCGAACCTTGAATTTCTGTAGTCATCACATCAGGGATAGGGTCACACAGTGAAACGCAGTCTCCAAGCCCTGATGAAGATGATATAATATATTATATTATTATATAATATAATTTATATATATATTATTTATATTTAATAATATAATATTAAATTATATTATTATAATATTATAATAAATATTAATATTAATAATAAATAAATATAAATATTAATAATAAATAATAAATATTAATAATAAATAAATAATAAATATTAATATTAAAATAAATATTATAATATTTATATTTAATATATAATATAATAAATATTATTTATCGAAAGCTCGGCGAAAGAGACTGCGTTTCACTGTGTGACCCTATTCCTGATCTGCTGACTACAGTTTATCTTCGTGGTCGGAGAAAAATTTAATAGAAAACACTAGAAATTCAAATATATCGGAAGTAGTTTGAGTAGTTCGAATTCCGATTACCCAGGGTTGTTTGGCCTTGCCAATACAAACATTTCAGTTCAAAGCATTTGAAAAAACGCTGCTAAGTAGATTAGTGACATGGGTACATTATTTGTCTGGGTATCTCAGAAAATAAAGTTCAAATAGTTGGAGTAGGTCGGTTTATCATCATATCATTTGTGGAGTAATGGTCAATCGTGAATTCAATTATGCCGAAAAGGTACGTTTTCACAATGATAATAAATAGGTAGGTATAAAAAGAAAATACCTGGCGGCTGCTTTCAAAGAAATATTTCCTGAGGCCTGGAGGCAAGAAGGCAGCCATTTTGTTAACCGCGTTAACAGGTGACAACTGTTATCAAGATCCGCCCCATTAACATAAGCTGTCCAATCCCAGCTTCACACTTTCAGTTTCTAAGAGCCGAATCGCATTTTAGTAGTTCTGAGCCAATAAACGACGAAAGAGCCGGTAGGGGTAGGGGAAGTCCCCTACTTCCCCACCCTACCAAGATCAAGGGTGGGAATGTTACAGCCGCCATTTCGTATTCCTCACGCCTTGAACCGATTGGAACATGGGCCGTGAACCCAAGAAAACTGCAAAACCGCAATTTCAGCAGTGTCACTGCCCCCAAAATTGACCCTGTTGACCAAAATCTCGAAAAAATGCCAAATTTCATGTTTCATAGTCAATATCTAAAGATTCCCGCCAAAAAACCCCGAAGTCAAATCCATCATTTTTTTGAAATTTTTCCTAGGCTAGGACCTTGGATTTTCCAGCTGAAATCGGTTTTTTTCATTTTTCTTAGTCCTGGAGAGTTGTAGAAAATTGCAAATTTTTTGTGTCATGTACCTGCCCAAAACCAACTCAAAAATATTTTTTTTGGAATTTTAACATTTTTTTTAAAGGGTCAAAAAAATATTTTTTGTTTAGGCCAAAAATTAGTCTTTAAACCTGTTTTTGATTGCTAAACCCAAATCGATTTTGACTTATAGGGAGTGAAAAATGTGTAAAAACCTTCAAGGAATCCAACGAGCTCAAAAAATTCAAAATCGGTTCAGTAGGACCCCCTCAAATTGCCAAAAACGCGAAAACGCAGAAATCGCATTAAGAAATTCAAGCCAAACCGATTCAAAAACCAAATTTTCGAATTTTTTCGGAAAAACCACCCTATCTTATGGTAAATCAAGCGAGAAACACGGGAAAAATACTCAAAAAATTCTAAACCCACGGCATCACCTTCAAAATTGAGATTTTGTGTTTTTTCAAAAATATACCCTAATTATGCCGAATTGGACCCGTTAACCTTCTCCGATCGGATTGCCCGGACAATATGCCTCAAGTTGGAGCAAACCACAACTTTCAAGACTAATTTAGTCAAAATCGGATCAGTATTTCAATACGAAGTGGCTGGACGAAATTTTTGGCCAAAATTTCGTCCGTCCACTTCGTATCGAACCGCTGATCCGATTTTGGTGCGGTTGGTCCTAAAAGTTGTGTTTTGCTCCAACTTGAGGCATATTGTCAGGGGAATCCGATCAAAAAATTTTAAGGGGTCGAAAACCCAAAAAAACTGTTTTTGAGATCATGACTTTTTTACATTTGATCGTTTTTGAGTAGTCTGGAGTTGATTCAGAGGATTTCCTTATAGGAGGTGCACGTCACAGGAAAATTTGCTAAACGCTCGTTTTTTTTTTTTTTGAAATCGGACCACTCCTTCTATGCGTTTTGCTGCTGACGGCGTACGGCGTACGGCGGACGGGCAAAATTTTTTTATTGCAGATTCGTGTTCTAGAACCTCTGAATCGTGAAAGAAAAAATTTTCAGGGGGTGTTGTAAAAAAATTTTTCTTGAACAATTACATAGGTACATTATTTCTGGAAATAATGTACCAAAAGTTGAGAATTGAGGGGGCTATGGCCATTTTGTTATATTATTACTTCCATATTTACAGAGTAAATGGAAGTATTGTGATCGTCCTAAAATCGAGAATCGGAACGGAGCTTCAGAAAAAACTTTTTCTTATACACATTTACTCAGAATCACTTCCTGAACAAGTGTCTGTGTGTCCGTTACGTCCGTCTGTCCGTCTGTCTGTCTGTCCGTCTGTGGTCATTTACAACCAGTGGTGCGTAGATAACACACAATACTTCCATATTTTGAAACGTAAAATTGTGACACAATTTGATCATATTTTGACTGCTTTTGAAAGTGTTTAGGTCAAAAATATCAAAAAATTCAGTATTAAAATTTCAAAATTCGCCCAAAATGAAACCAGTGGTGCGTAGATAACACACAATACTTCCATATTTTGAAACGTAAAATTGTGACACAATTTGATCATATTTTGACTGCTTTTGAAAGTGTTTAGGTCAAAAATATCAAAAAATTCAGTATTAAAATTTTAAAATTCGCCCAAAATGAAAAAACGCCACATTTTCGGGATGTAAAAAATATCCACATATTCTGCAAGGTAAAACAAAGATTTTGAGACCAAGAACGCTCAAATCGGTTCATTTTTGCGGCCGGAAAAAAATAAAATAGAAAACACTAGAAATGCAAATATCTCGGAAGTACTGTGCGTTATCCAAATTCCGATTAAACAGGGTGTTAGGTCTTGCCGAGACAAACATTTCAGTTCAAGAAATTTGAAAAAAGGTTGAGAAATGAGGGAGTTATGGCCAGTTTTGTAAAAGACCACAGACGGACAGACGGACAGACGGACACACGGACAGACGGACAGACGGACAGACGGACAGACGGACAGACGGACACACAGACACTTGTTCAGGAAGTGATTCTGAGTAAATGTGTATAAGAAAAAGTTTTTTCTGGAGCTCCGTTCCGATTCTCGATTTTAGGACGATCACAATACTTCCATTTACTCTGTAAATATGGAAGTAAAAACGCCACATTTTCGGAATGTAAAAAATATCCACATATTCTGCAAGGTAAAACGAAGATTTTGAGACCAAGAACGCTCAAATCGGTTCATTTTTGCGGCCGGAAAAAAATAAAATAGAAAGCACTAAAAATGCAAATATCTCGGAAGTACTGTGCGTTATCCAAATTCCGATTAAACAGGGTGTTAGGTCTTGCCGAGACTAACATTTCAGTCCAAGAAAATTGAAAAAAGGTTGAGAAATGAGGGAGTTATGGCCATTTTTGTAAATGACCACAGACGGACAGACGGACAGACGGACACACGGACACACGGACACACGGACACACGGACACACAGACACTTGTTCAGGAAGTGATTCTGAGTAAATGTGTATAAGAAAAAGTTTTTTCTGAAGCTCCGTTCCGATTCTCGATTTTAGGACGATCACAATACTTCCATTTACTCTGTAAATATGGAAGTAAAAATGACCGTAGCTCCCTCAAATCTCAACCTTTTTTCAATCTTCTTGAACTGAAATGTTTGTCTCGGCAAGACCTAACACCCTGTATAATCGGAATTCGGATAACGCACAGTAATTCCGATATATTTGGATTTTAGTGTTTTCTATTTTATTTTTTTCCGGCCACAAAAATGAACCGATTTGAGCGTTCTTGGTGTTCAAATCTTCGTTTTACCTTGCAGAATATGTGTATATTTTTTATATGCCGAAAATGTGGCGGTTTTTTATTTTGGGCGAATTTTAAAATTTGAATAGTGAATTTTGGTACATTATTTCCAGAAATAATGTACCTATGTAATTGTTCAAGAAAATTTTTTTTACAACACCCCCTGAAAATTTGTTCTTTCACGTTTCAGAGGTTCTAGAACAAGAATCTGCAATAAAAATTTTTTGTCCGTCCGCCGTACGCCGTACGCCGTACGCCGTACGCCGTACGCCGTCAGCAGCAAAACGCATAGAAGGAGTGGTCCGATTTCAAAAAAAAAAAAACGAGCGTTTAGCAAATTTTCCTGTGACGTGCACCTCCTATAAGGGAATCCTCTGAATCAACTCTAGACTACTCAAAAACGATCAAATGTAAAAAAAGTCATGATCTCAAAAACAGTTTTTTTGGGTTTTCGACCCCTTAAAATTTTTTGATCGGATTCCCCTGACAATATGCCTCAAGTTGGAGCAAAACACAACTTTTAGGACCAACCGCACCAAAATCGGATCAGGGGTTCGATACGAAGTGGACGGACGAAATTTTGGCCAAAAATTTCGTCCAGCCACTTCGTATTGAAATACTGATCCGATTTTGACTAAATTAGTCTTGAAAGTTGTGGTTTGCTCCAACTTGAGGCATATTGTCCGGGCAATCCGATCGGAGAAGGTTAACGGGTCCAATTCGGCATAATTAGGGTATATTTTTGAAAAAACACAAAATCTCAATTTTGAAGGTGATGCCGTGGGTTTAGAATTTTTTGAGTATTTTTCCCGTGTTTCTCGCTTGATTTACCATAAGATAGGGTGGTTTTTCCGAAAAAATTCGAAAATTTGGTTTTTGAATCGGTTTGGCTTGAATTTCTTAATGCGATTTCTGCGTTTTCGCGTTTTTGGCAATTTGAGGGGGTCCTACTGAACCGATTTTGAATTTTTTGAGCTCGTTGGATTCCTTGAAGGTTTTTACACATTTTTCACTCCCTATAAGTCAAAATCGATTGGGGTTTAGTAATCAAAAACTGGTTTAAAGACTAATTTTTGACCTAAACAAAAAATATTTTTTTGACCCTTTAAAAAAAATGTTAAAATTCCAAAAAAAATATTTTTGAGTAGGTTTTGGGCAGGTACATGACACAAAAAATTCGCAATTTTCTACAACTCTCCAGGACTAAGAAAAATGAAAACCAGTGGTGCGTAGATAACACACAATACTTCCATATTTTGGAACGTACAATTGTGACACAATTTGATCATATTTTGACTGCTTTCGAATGTGTTTAGGTCAAAAATATCAAAAAATTCGGTATTCAAATTTCAAAATTCGCCAAAAATGAAAAAACGCCACATTTTCGGAATGTAAAAAATATCCACATATTCTGCAAGGTAAAACAAAGATTTTAAGACCAAGAACGCTCAAATCGGTTCATTTTTGCGGCCGGAAAAAAATAAAATAGAAAACACTAAAAATGCAAATATCTCGGAAGTACTGTGCGTTATCCAAATTCCGATTAAACAGGGTGTTAGGTCTTGCCGAGACAAACATTTCAGTTCAAGAAATTTGAAAAAAGGTTGAGAAATGAGGGAGTTATGGCCATTTTTGTAAATGACCACAGACGGACAGACGGACAGACGGACAGACGGACAGACGGACAGACGGACAGACGGACAGACGGACACACGGACACACAGACACTTGTTCAGGAAGTGATTCTGAGTAAATGTGTATAAGAAAAAGTTTTTTCTGAAGCTCCGTTCCGATTCTCGATTTTAGGACGATCACAATACTTCCATTTACTCTGTAAATATGGAAGTAAAAACCGATTTCAGCTGGAAAATCCAAGGTCCTAGCCTAGGAAAAATTTCAAAAAAATGATGGATTTGACTTCGGGGTTTTTTGGCGGGAATCTTTAGATATTGACTATGAAACATGAAATTTGGCATTTTTTCGAGATTTTGGTCAACAGGGTCAATTTTGGGGGCAGTGACACTGCTGAAATTGCGGTTTTGCAGTTTTCATGGGTTCACGGCACATGTTCCAATCGGTTCAAGGCGTGAGGAATACGAAATGGCGGCTGTAACATTCCCACCCTTGATCTTGGTAGGGTGGGGAAGTAGGGGACTTCCCCTACCCCTACCGGCTCTTTCGTCGTCTATTGGCTCAGATTTATTAGAAACTGAAAGTGTGAAGCTGGGATTGGACAGCTTATGTTAATTGGGCGGATCTTGATAACAGTTGTCACCTGTTAACGCGGTTAACAAAATGGCTGCCTTCTTGCCGCCAGGCCTCAGGAAATATTTCTTTGAAAGCAGCCGCCAGGTATTTACTTTTTATACCTACCTATTTATTATCATTGTGAAAACGTACCTTTTCGGCATAATTGAATTCACGATTGACCATTACTCCACAAATGATATGATGATAAACCGACCTACTCCAACTATTTGAACTTTATTTTCTGAGGTACCCAGACAAATAATGTACCCATGTCACTAATCTACTTAGCAGCGTTTTTTTTTATATTTCTGACCCTCAAAAGCAGCCAAAATATGATCAAATTGTGTCAAAATTTTACGGTTCAAAATATGGAAGTATTGTGTGTTATCTACGCACCACTGGTTTCCAATAATGTACCTATGTAATCGGTCGGGAAAATCTTTTTAACACCCCCCAAAAATTTTTCTCTCCACGTTTCAGAGGTTCTGGAACACGAATATACAATAAAAATTTTTTGTCCATCCGCAAAATGTTATTTTGACTCAATAAAAAAAAATTATAAATTCAAAATAAAATATTTTTGAGTAGGTTTTGGGTAGGTACATGACACAGAAAAATTACGATTTTCTACGACTCTTCAGGACTGTAAAAATGCAAAAAACCGATTCCTGGAAAACTAAGGTATGAGCCTAGGAAATTTTCTAAAAAATGATGGATTCGACTTCGGGGTTCTATGGCGCGAATCTTTAGATTTTGACTGAGAAACATGGAATTTGGCGTCTTTTCAAGATTTTGGTCAAAAGAGTCAATTTCGGGGGAGTGACGAGGCCAAAATCGGGATTTTCGCCACTTTCTTGGTTTCACGGCCAAAGCACCTACCTATGGGTTTAAGGCAAAAACGCGATGCAGAAGAATGTGTTAAATTCTCTATCAGATGCATTCCTACCCATGATACCGACTTTTTAAACGAGAGCACGTGTTTATAGGCTCGGAACTGCAGAGCGATTCGGCATATTAGAAAGTAGAGGTTTTCCGATTATCCAGCTTATATTAATACCGTAAACAGTTTAAAGGGACAGTCAAAGAAGTACGATACGGATGGGGGTGACGGGAGTGGAGGCCCTTCCGCGTAACCGGGCCCGGCTTCTTGGAAATTTGGAAATAACATTGTCCCTATGATACCTCGTCAACATGTATGACTCACGGTTGGTACATTATTTCCAATAATTTCCAATAATGTACCCATGTAATAAGTCGGGAAAAGTTTTTTTACTACACCCCCTACACTTTTACTACACTTCAAAGGGTGTGGAATCCGAATCTGCAATAAAAATTTTTTGTCCGTCCGCCGTCCGGGGTTTTTTATCGGGAAGGAGTTGTTGTAAATTTTTGAAATTTCTACCAAAAATCAGGTTCCGTATCTAGTTGCTCCGTCTCGGCAGAACCCAACCTTAATTTTAAGGCCAGTAAAACAGCTGTTGAAGTGGGAAAAAATTCGTGCTTTTCAGGAAAAAAGCAACATAGGCATGTGAGGCATCATTTTCTATAGATTTTTACTTCCATATTTACTGAGTAAATGGAAGTATTGTGATCGTCCTAAAATCGAGAATCGGAACGGAGCTTCAGAAAAAACTTTTTCTTATACACATTTACTCAGAATCACTTCCTGAACAAGTGTCTGTGTGTCCGTGTGTCTGTGTGTCCGTTAGTCCGTCCGACCGTCCGTCCGTCTGTGGTCATTTACAAAAATGACCATAACTCCCTCAATTCTCAACCTTTTTTCAAATTTCTTGAACTAAAATGTTTGTTTCGGCAAGACCTAACACCCTGTTTAATCAAAATTCGGATAACGCACAGTACTTCCGATATATATGCATTTTTAGTATTTTCTATTTTTTTTTCCGGTCACAAAAATGAATCGATTTGAGCGTTCTTGGTCTTAAAATCTTTCTTCTACCTTGCAGAATATGTGGATATTTTTTATGTTCCGAAAAACTGGCGTTTTTCTATTTCGGGCGAATTTTGAAATTTGAATAGTGAATTTTTTGATATTTTTGACCTAAACACCCTTAAAAGCAGTCAAAATATGATCAAATTGTGTCACAATTTTACGTTCCAAAATATGGAAGTATTGTGTGTTATCTACGCACCACTGGTTCTATGCTGAATCGAATGAGACCATCGCCACGGTGGTAGCTCCAACCGTTTAGGTTTTATTGCAGTTTTTGTGAGACATTTTGAGTTTTTGAGCATTTCCCCAATTCTTAATAAATCGAAAACTACTAGAGCCACAAAATTCGTTTTCCACTTGTTGGAATCCCCATAAAAACTTCTGTCCTCCCAATATCTTCAATTTAAAGAATTTGGTCTTATTATATATTATTCGAAGAATTTGGTGATAATAATTATTATTATTTTGTTTGTTATGTGGCCAAACAAGAATAGATTAAATGGTGAATTAAAAAAAATTAAACGATGGGCTGAGTTGATAAGATTGGTAGATAGATACCTATCAAGATGGGTAGGTTTTTATCGAGCAAAGTGGATGATGTGGCTTTTTTGACATTAGTTAAGTTCAAAAGTTAAAAAAAAGACGATTTGTCGAACTTTTTCTGCTGAAGTGCTGGTTAGGGGACTTCTACTGTTTGTGCACCGGAAACCTTTGCTGATTATGGTGGGTTGTTGTCTGTACATCGGTAAAAATGCGCTGGGCGGCTCTGGAGCCCTCAGATTTTTTAAAAATCCGCTTGTCTCATTGTGCCCCCCTCTCCCCATCATTGTGGAAACGTACCATTTAAGCATCATTGAATTCAAAATTGACTATTACTCCACAAATCATTTTGTATCGGCTAATAAAGGAATCTATCTATTTTTCATCTATTAATCAAAATGTTATTAGCAAGATTCCGGTAACATCTTTTTGGCACATTTTTCTTTTTGTATACAAATTTTGACTCCTATATTATGATGATAAACCTACCTACTCCAACTATTTTAACTTTGTTTTCTTTGATACCCAGACAAATAATGTAAAAATGTCACTAATGTTACATTAGCCTTACATGTTACATTAGTAATGTACTTAGCAGCGTTTTTTTTTTGGGTTCCGGGCCGGTTCCGCCGTTCCTCTGTTTGTTCCGGAATTCGTAAGTAAGTACTTTACTTAGGTACTTAAAAACCTTTCCAGTACCCATCGCAAACTAGGTATTTCTATTGAACAGAATCGCACATACCAGCCCTAACCAGCTCCTACCGTCAGGATTTGCTACTGGGGTAGTGATGCGCCCAAAACTGTGTTTCTCATAGTTTTCTCGGTTTTACGGCCGAAGTGTGGGTGTTAAGCAAAAACCTGATAGAGAGAAAATGTCGGGCGTAAAAGTTTCTACCAGATACATTTCCTGCGAAACCCTTGTTCTGAGTCTTGCTAACAAATTAATCTTGATTATTCTGTTTCAGGCATGGACCCAGCACATCCTGACTGTTCCAAAGACCTCTACTGGTTCTGAAACAGATGTTCCATAATCTCTGGGATCGAGCGAGTTTCCTGAAAGACAATATTCCGCGATACCTACTACGAAACACGAAAGTCTACGATCGAAGTTCATGTTGTTTTCACAGATCACGGTAACCTCTATTCATGATAGTTCTTCAAAACCCTTCCTCAGGATCGACGCTGAGGAAGACTCCTGTCCTGTCCTGTCCTGAGAAACACCAAAACGAAAACCACACGTTTTACAGGTCAAAAGAAAATATTAAGCCCGAACCAGCTGGCAATTAAATACGGAACGGACTATTTCTTAGAGAGAGATCCTTCGCGATGAAGTCTTGATCATCAAGATGGCTTTGGTTCTCCGATGCATGATAGAAATTGATAAAACGCTGTGAAGTATTTCACTCAAGTATGTTGTTCACTAGGTTTATTTTATAATATGACAAGTTTCATATGATGTCGAAATAAATTTGCTCATTTTGGTACATTAATTCCAGAAATAATGTACCAAAGTAATCGGTCGAGAAAAATTTTCCTCAAAACACCCCTTCAAACTTATATCTTTTACGCTTCAAAGGATCTAGAACACAAATCTGCAATAAAAACTTTTTATTTTGGCGGTTGTGTGAGGGTGAGAGTTAAGGCACGACGTACTCTCGAAAGATTTATTAGCTCGGGCGCCTTCGGCCATTCGGCCATCTTCAGCAGCATCAATCTTAGGAAATCCAAGTAGGAAATCATTCTTGAACGCAAATAGAGCGGCGCGTACACCTGCTCGTCGTCGGTTATTTGGCTTTGGGCCAGTTACACAGACATGCCTTGCGGCATGCTGGTCGAATAGATACAGTCGGTCGCCCGTCGCAGGGGTCGTCATTATTTTTGAAAGGTGGTGCGGAACGGTGCTTTTTCCGTGAATTTTCGGAGAATTTTCCCTTGGATACAAGGTGTCACTTAGTCCGCATGGAATCGCAATCTGCAGTACTCATAGTGAATTTTTAGATATTTTTGATATGTACGTATCAAAATATGGAAGTATTGTGTGTTATCTACGCACCACTAGTTTTGGTAGGTACATTATTTCCAGAAATAATGTACCTATGTAATTGTTCAAGAAAAATTTTTTTACAACACCCCCTGAAAATTTTTTCTTTCACGATTCAGAGGTTCTAGAACACGAATCTGCAATAAAAAAATTTTGCCCGTCCGCCGTACGCCGTACGCCGTCAGCAGCAAAACGCATAAAAGGAGTGGTCCGATATAAAAAAAAAAAAAAAAAACGAGGGTTTAGCAAATTTTCCTGTGACGTGCACCTCCTATAAGGGAATCCTCTGAATCAACTCCAGACTACTCAAAAACGATCAAATGTAAAAAAAGTCATGATCTCAAAAACAGTTTTTTTTGGGTTTTCGACCCCTTAAAATTTTTTGATCGGATTCCCCTGACAATATGCCTTAAGTTGGAGCAAAACACAACCTTTAGGACCAACCGCACCAAAATCGGATCAGCGGTTCGATACGAAGTGGACGGACGAAATTTTGGCCAAAAATTTCGTCCAGCCACTTTGTATTGAAATACTGATCCGATTTTGACTAAGTTAGTCTTGAAAGTTGTGGTTTGCTCCAACTTGAGGCATATTGTCCGGGCAATCCGATCGGAGAAGGTTAACGGGTCCAATTCGGCATAATTAGGGTATATTTTTGAAAAGACACAAAATCTCAATTTTGAAGGTGATGCCGTGGGTTTAGAATTTTTTGAGTATTTTTTCCGGGTTTCTCGCTTGATTTACCATAAGATAAAGCGGTTTTTCTGAAAAAATTCGAAAATTTTGTTGTTGAATCGGTTTGGCTTGAATTTCTTAATGCGATTTCTGCGTTTTCGCGTTTTTGGCAATTTGAGGGAGTCCTACTGAACCGATTTTGAATTTTTTGAGCTCGTTGGATTCCTTGAAGGTTTTTACAGATTTTTCACTCCCTATAAGTCAAAATTGATTGGGGTTTAGTAATCAAAAACTGGTTTAAAGACTAATTTTTGACCTAAACAAAAAATATTTTTTTGACCCTTTAAAAAAAATGTTAAAATTCCAAAAAAAAATATTTTTGAGTAGGTTTTGGGCAGGTGCATGACACAAAAAATTTGCAATTTTCTACAACTCTCCAGGACTAAGAAAAATGAAAAAAACCGATTTCAGCTGGAAAATCCAAGGTGGAAAAATTTCAAAAAAATGATGGATTTGACTTCGGGGTTTTTTGGCGGGAATCTTTAGATATTGACTATGAAACATGAAATTTCGCATTTTTTCGAGATTTTGGTCACCAGGTTCAATTTTTTCGCAATTTTCTTGGTTTTACGGCCTAAGCACCTATGGGGTTAAGCAAAAACGTGATACAGGAGAAAATGTCGGGTGATAAATTCCCTATCAGATGCATTCCCACCCTTGATAACGACTGTTTTATCCGAGGGCGTCGGTTTATAGGCTTGGAACTGCAAAACTACGATTCGGCTATTAGAAAGTGAACGTTATTGGGATTAGCCAGTCTCGCATATTAATAGGGTGGACAGATTAATTAAGGGAATTTAAAGAGCTGCGAGGTGAATAGATGCGATCCCGAGTCAGGCCTTTTCGGAAATCTCAGGTATCAATACCTGAGGGACCCGCAGGGACCTGGTTTGCGTCCAGGTATAAGGGAAGGGATTGGGGAGGGGCATTGTCCCTTCGTGATGAGACCTCGTCAACAGGTCTTGTTTAATCGCTCAGTGTTTTTTCTTCTTTTTATACCTATTTATTCATCATTGTGAAAAAGTACCATTTAAGCATCATTGAACTCACCATTGACCATTACTCCACAAATGATATGATGATAAACCTACCTACTCCAACTATTTGAACTTTATTATCTGTGATACCCAGACAAATAATGTACCCATGTCACTAATCTACTTAGCAGCGTTTTCTGAAGCTCCGTTCCGATTCCCGATTGTGGGACGATTCCAATCCTTCCATTTACTCTGTAAATATGGAAGTAAAAACGGCCTCACCCAATCGACAATCGACCCGCATAGTCGACTTCGCGGCTATACCAGTAATTCAATGTCGACTTCAAAAATAGGTCGACTATGAGGCTCTTAATCGATTACACTGGGTAACAGCCGAAAAATCGTCCGGGGTTTTTTAGACTAATTTTGGTGTTCTGATTCCAAATATCACCTTGGTTTTGCTCTATCAGGTCAACGTTTTGAGATACAGCCATAGCTACCTGACGAGCTATACATACGAGGAAGGACCCAAAAGTAACGGGAATTTTGTCGTAACTATTTTATTTTTCAATATTTTTACACCAAATGTTGATCACCTTCAAAGTAATTACCACTGACTGCAACGCATTTATCCAATCGGGGTTTCCACCTTTAAAAACATTGTTCAAATTCATTCAATGGAATGAGCTTGAGGCCATCCAGCGATTTTTGTTTTACCTCTTCCACAGTCGTTAATCGTTTTGCTTTCTAGTCCCTTTTGGGACGGGGGAACAAAAAATAGTCGCAGAGGGCAAAATCGGGTGAATAGGGGGGGGGGGGGGGTGTCATGCCATTTTTTGTAAGAAACTGCTTCACAGACAGGGCAGTGTGTGAGGGGGCATTGTCATGATGGAAGAACCAATCCCCTGACTGCCACAAATCCGCCCTTTTGGTTCATTTTTCTATAGAAATGAACCTTTGTAATCGGTCGGGAAAAAAAAATTTTCAACACCCCCTGAAAATTTTTTGGTTTACGTTTCAAGGGGTGTAGAATCCGAATCTGCAATAAAAATTTTTTGTCCGTCCGCCGTACACCGTCCGCCGTACGCCGTCCGCCGTCCGGGGTTTTTCAGGGGGAAGGAGTAATCGAAAAATTTTGAAATTTTTACCAAAAATCAAGTTCCGTATCTAGTTGGTCCTAACGTCTCGAAAGAACCCTACCTTAATTTTAAGGCCAGTATAACAGCTGTTGAAGTGGGAAAAAATTCGTGCTTTTCAGGAAAAAAGCAACATAGGCAAGTGAGGCATCATTTTCTATAGATTTTTCTATGCCAAATCGAATGAGACCATTTCCACGCCGATAGCTTCAATCGTTTAGAAGTTATTGCAGTTTTTGTGAGACATTTTTGAGTTTTTTAAAATTTCTTCAATTCTGAATAACTCGAAAACGACTAGAGCCACAAAAATCGTTTTCCACTCGTTGGAATACACCCAAAAACTTCTGTCCTCCCGATATCTTCAATTTAAAGAATTTGGTCGCATTACACAAATCAGCAAAATAAAAATCGGAAAAATTTGAGAATTTGGCCTCGGCTCTAAGATACGGTTGATTGATCTACTTACGACCACTAGCCTATTACAACAACAAGGTGACGCACTAACACTAGACCAGCGTTTGGCAACATGAGAGCGAGACAAGCTTTAACAATGGTTCTGAGGCATTCTTGACGCATTTTTAATTTCATTATTCAGAGAATTTAATTGTTATTACTTCCATATTTACAGAGTAAATGGAAGTATTGTGATCGTCCTAAAATCGAGAATCGGAACGGAGCTTCAGAAAAAACTTTTTCTTATACACATTTACTCAGAATCACTTCCTGAACAAGTGTCTGTGTGTCCGTCTGTCCGTGTGTCCGTCTGTGGTCTTTTACAAAAATGGCCATAACTCCCTCATTTCTCAACCTTTTTTCAAATTTCTTGAACTGAAATGTTTGTCTTGGCAAGACCTAACACCCTGTTTAATCGGAATTTGAATAACGCACAGTACTTCCGATATATTTGCATTTTTAGTGTTTTCTATTTTATTTTTTTCCGGCCACAAAAATGAACCGATTTGAGCGTTCTTGGTCTTAAAATCTTTGTTTTACCTTGCAGAATATGTGGATATTTTTTACATCCCGAAAATGTGGCATTTTTTTATTTTGGGCGAATTTTAAAATTTTAATAGTGAATTTTTCGATATTTTTGGCCTAAACACCCTTAAAAGCAGTCAAAATATGATCAAATTGTGTCACAATTTTACGTTTCAAAATATGGAAGTATTGTGTGTTATCTACGCACCACTGGTTATTCTGTTAATTATGTAGGCGAATAAGAATAGATTGAATGGTGAATTTAACAAAATTGAACTATGAGCTGCGTTGAAGAGATTGGTAGACAGATACCTATCGGGATAGTAAAGTGAGCAGTGTAGCTTTTTTTCGCCGGGTTGAAAAAAAAGTTTTTCTAAATCCCATCTAAAATACAAATTTATGCTTAAATTCTTGAATAATAACGAAATACCGTGTTTAAGGAGTACCTATATAAGTATCCCTAGGTTTGTCTTTGCAATCAAAAAATGGACCCCTGTGCAAAATTTGCAGAGCTCTTCGGATACACAGAAAACTAATGTGCACATGCCACTGATCTACTTAGCAGCGTTTTTTTCTATCATCTATGAGTTGATGATTCTACATCAATCAACATCAACATCAATGATCAATGAGTTGTTTTTCTCAACGTTGTCATCAGTTCTCGACGTTGAAGGGCGGCCAGAACGAGGTTGGTCTTCAGTCGTCATTTGCCCATTTTTACTTCCATATTTACAGAGTAAATGGAAGTATTGTGATCGTCCTAAAATCGAGAATCGGAACGGAGCTTCAGAAAAAACTTTTTCTTATACACATTTACTCAGAATCACTTCCCGAACAAGTGTCTGTGTGTCCGTGTGTCCGTCTGTCCGTCTGTCCGTCTGTGGTCATTTACAAAAATGGCCATAACTCCCTCATTTCTTAACCTTTTTTCAAATTTCTTGAACTGAAATGTTTGTCTCGGCAAGACCTAACACCCTGTTTAATCGGAATTCGGATTACGCACAGTACTTCCGATATATTTGCATTTTTAGTGTTTTCTATTTTATTTTTTTCCGGCCACAAAAATGGACCGATTTGAGCGTTCTTGGTCTCAAAATCTTCGTTTTACCTTTCAGAATATGTGGATATTTTTTACATGCCAAAAATGTGGCGGTTTTTTATTTTGGGCGAATTTCAAACTTTGATTAGTGAATTTTTTTATATTTTTGACCTAAACACCCCCAAAACCAGTCAAAATATGATCAAATTGTGTCAAAATTTTACGTTTCAAAATATGGAAGTATTGTGTGTTATCTACGCACCACTGGTTAAAACGATGAAACCACTCGTACACTCGTGTTTTGCTTAATGCATCATCCCCATAAGCAGTTTTTAGCAATTCGTGAGTTTCAGCCGGCGTTTTCCCTAACAGAAAACCAAATTTTACGGCCGCGTTGCTCCACGCTGTCCGCCATCACACGTTTTCCGTTCGCCGAAACGGAAAAAGTTGTTTCGCAAAAAAAAACAGTGGTGCGTAGATAACACACAATACTTCCATATTTTGAAACGTAAAATTTTGACTCAATTTGATCATATTTTGACTAATTTTGAGGGTGTTTAGGTCAAAAATATCAAAAAATTCACTATTCAAATTTTAAAATCCACCCAAAATGAAAAAACGCCAGTTTTTCGGAACATAAAAAATATCCACATATTCTGCAAGGTAAAACAAAGATTTTAAGACCAAGAACGCTCAAATCGGTTCATTTTTGTGACCGGAAAATATAATATAGAAAACACTAAAAATGCAAATAGATCGGAAGTTATCCAAATTTTGATTAAACAGGGTGTTAGGTCTTGCCGAGACAAACATTCCAGTTCAAGAAATTTGAAAAAAGGTTGAGAATTGAGGGAGCTATGGCCATTTTTGTAAATGACCAAAGACGGACAGACAGACACACGGACAGACGGACACACGGACCACAGACACTTGTTCAGGAAGTGATTCTGAGTAAATGTGTATAAGAAAAAGTTTTTTCTGAAGCTCCGTTCCGATTCTCGATTTTAGGGCGATCACAATACTTCCATTTACTCTGTAAATATGGAAGTAAAAAGATCTAACGGACGAACCGTTCAACTCACAGCGAACCAACTTTGCACACTGGGTTTACTGGGGTTACTTTTGGGTCCCCCCTCGTATGTTAATTTGAGGGTTTTGAGTTCAATCCTGTTTTTTACTTCCATATTTACAGAGTAAATGGAAGTATTGTGATCGTCCTAAAATCGAGAATCGGAACGGAGCTTCAGAAAAAACTTTTTCTTATACACATTTACTCAGAATCACTTCCTGAACAAGTGTCTGTGTGTCCGTTACGTCCGTCTGTCCGTCTGTCCGTCTGTCCGTCTGTCCGTCTGTCTGTCTGTCCGTCTGTCCGTCTGTGGTCATTTACAAAAATGGCCATAACTCCCTCATTTCTTAACCTTTTTTCAAATTTCTTGAACTGAAATGTTTGTCTCGGCAAGACCTAACACCCTGTTTAATCGGAATTTGGATAACGCACAGTACTTCCGATATAATTGAGTTTTTAGTGTTTTCTATTTTATTTTTTTCCGGCTACAAAAATTGACCGATTTGAGCATTCTTGGTCTTAAAATCTTTGTTTTACCTTGCAGAATATGTGGTTTTTTTTTATATTCCGAAAATGTAGCGTTTTTACTTCCATATTTACAGAGTAAATGGAAGTATTGTGATCGTCCTAAAATCGAGAATCGGAACGGAGCTTCAGAAAAAACTTTTTCTTGTACACATTTACTCAGAATCACTTCCCGAACAAGTGTCTGTGTGTCCGTGTGTCCGTGTGTCTGTGTGTCCGTGTGTCCGTCTGTCCGTGTGTCCGTGTGTCCGTCTGTCCGTCTGTGGTCATTTACAAAAATGGCCATAACTCCCTCATTTCTCAACCTTTTTTCAAATTTCTTGAACTGAAATGTTTGTATCGGCAAGACCTGACACCCTGTTTAATCGGAATTTGGATAACGCACAGTACTTCCGAGATATTTGCATTTTTAGTGTTTTTTATTTTATTTTTTTCTGGCCGCAAAAATGGACCGATTTGAGCGTTCTTGGTCTCAAAATCTTCGTTTTACCTTGCAGAATATGTGGACATTTTTTATATTCCGAAAATGTGGCGTTTTTTCATTTTGGGCGAATTTTAAAATTTTAATACTGAATTTTTTGATATTTTTGACCTAAACACTTTCGAAAGCAGTCAAAATATGATCAAATTGTGTCACAATTTTACGTTTCAAAATATGGAAGTATTGTGTGTTATCTACGCACCACTGGTTTCATTTTGGGCGAATTTTAAAATTTTAATAGTGAATTTTTTTATATTTTTGACCTAATCACCCTTAAAAGCAGTCAAAATATGATCAAATTGTGTTACAATTTTACTTTTCAAAATATGGAAGTATTGTGTGTTATCTACGCACCACTGGTCTTAAAGGATATAGCCAAGTATTCAAATAAATCAGACATAGTTGTCCTATAGTTTTCACATAAAGTTTTTACTTCCATATTTACAGAGTAAATGGAAGTATGGGAATCGTCCTAAAACCGAGAATCGGAACGGAGCTTCAGAAAAAACCTTTTCTTACACACATTTAATCAGAATCTATTCCTGAACAAGTGTCTTTGTGTCCGTCTGTCCGTCTGTGGTCATTTACAACCAGTGGTTCGTAGATAACACACAATACTTCCATATTTTGAAACGTAAAATGTGGCACAATTTGATCATATTTTGACTGATTTTAAGGGTGTTTAGGTCAAAAATAGCAAAAAGTTCACTCTTCAAATTTTAAAATTTGCCCAAACTGAAAAAACGCCACATTTCAGTTCAAGAAATTTGAAACCAGTGGTGCGTAGAAAACACAAAATACTTCCATATTTTGAAACGTAAAATTTTGACACTATTTGATCATATTTTGACTGCTTTTAAGGGTGTTTAGGCCGAAAATATCGAAAAATTCACTATTCAAATTTTAAAATTCGCCCAAAATGAAACCAGTGGTGCGTAGATAACACACAATACTTCCATATTTTGAAACGTAAAATTGTGACACAATTTGATCATATTTTGACTGCTTTTAAGGGTGTTTAGGCCAAAAATATCGAAAAATTCACTATTAAAATTTTAAAATTCGCCCAAAATGAAAAAATGCCACATTTTCGGAATGTAAAAAATATCAACATATTCTGCAAGGTAAAACAAAGATTTTGAGACCAAGAACGCTCAAATCGGTTCATTTTTGTGGCCGGAAAAAAAATAAAATAGAAAACACTAAAAATGCAAATATATTGGAAGTACTGTGCGTTATCCAAATTCCGATTAAACAGGGTGTTAGGTCTTGCCGAGACAAACATTTCAGTTCAAGAAATTTGAAAAAAGGTTGAGAAATGAGGGAGTTATGGCCATTTTTGTAAAAGACCACAGACGGACAGACGGACAGACGGACACACGGACACACAGACACTTGTTCAGGAAGTGATTCTGAGTAAATGTGTATAAGAAAAAGTTTTTTCTGAAGCTCCGTTCCGATACTCGATTTTAGGACGATCACATACTTCCATTTACTCTGTAAATATGGAAGTAGAAAGGTTGAGAATTGAGGGAGTTATGGTCATTTTTACTTCCATATTTACAGAGTAAATGGAAGTATTGGAATCGTCCTAAAATCGAGAATCGGAACGGAGCTTCAGAAAAAACTTTTTCTTATACACATTTAGTCAGAATCACTTCCTGAACAAGTGTCTGTGTGTCCGTGTGTCCGTTAGTCCGTCTGTGGTCATTTACAACCAGTGGTGCGTAGATAACACACAATACTTCCATATTTTGAAACGTGAAATTGTGACACAATTTGATCATATTTTGACTGCTTTTAAGGGAGTTTAGGCCAAAAATATCAAAAAATTCACTATTAAAATTTTAAAATTCGCCCAAAATAAAAATACATTACATTTTTGGAATATAAAAAATATCCACATATTCTGCAAGGTAAAACAAAGATTTTAAGTCCAAGAACGCTCAAATCGGTTCATTTTTGTGGCCGGAAAAAAATAAAATAGAAAACACTAAAAATGCAAATATCTCGGAAGTACTGTGCGTTATCCAAATTCCGATTAAACAGGGTGTTAGGTCTTGCCGAGACAAACATTTCAGTTTAAGAAATTTGAAAAAAGGTTAAGAAATGAGGGAGCTATGGCCATTTTTGTAAATGACCACAGACGGACAGACGGACAGACGGACTAACGGACACACGGACACACAGACACTTGTTCAGGAAGTGATTCTGAGTAAATGTGTATAAGAAAAAGTTTTTTCTGAAGCTCCGTTCCGATTCTCGATTTTAGGACGATCACAATACTTCCATTTACTCTGTAAATATGGAAGTAAAAATGGCCATAACTCCCTCATTTCTAAACCTTTTTTCAAATTTCTTGAACTGAAATGTTTGTCTCGGCAAGACCTAACACCCTGTTTAATCGGAATTCGGATAACGCACAGTACTTCCGATATATTTGCTTTTTTAGTGTTTTCTATTTTATTTTTTTCCGGCCACAAAAATGAACCGATTTGAGCGTTCTTGGTCTTAAAATCTTTGTTTTACCTTACAGAATATGTGGATATTTTTCATATTCCAATAATGTATTGTATTTTTATTTTGGGCAAATTTCAATATTTTAATAGTGAATTTTTTGATAATTTTGGCCTAAACACCCTTAACAGCAGTCATAATATGATCAAATTGTGTCACTTGTACATTGTGTAATATGATCTACGCACCACTGGTTTATAATTTTTTTGGCCGCAAAAATGCACCGTTTTGAACATTCTTGGTCTTAAAATCTCCTATAACTTGGCGCATTTTGATTTTAGGCTTATTGCAAATAACAGGGACTGGAGACGGATTATTCCTAGTTACGCTGCTCAGCCGCTAGAGTACACATCGTTAATCTGAATTGCCCCCCCCCCGCAGGAGAATTTTGAGCGAATCAAGCAGAGCGAAGCAATTTTATCAAGCATCAGAGAAGCAAGAGTTTTGATTCTAAACAATCACGAATCGTGATTCACGATCGTCATGGAACTCTCTGAGGGAGTTGTCCGTTTCGTAGATAATTAGAAGCTGGCTCCAGCAAGAGGAAATTGGTCGTTTTTTGTATGGTGTTAGCAAAAAACAACAAATTCAGCCCTACGGCAATAAAATAAAAATGTTGTGAAAGAGAAATTTTATTTTTTAAGTTTTCAGTTGTTAACAGCCATGGCCTAAAGGTGCCCATACACTATCTGATTGCTGGTCGTTGGCCAAGACGATTCATTGCATTAATTGGTTGAGATCACTCAATAATATTGAACTCAAATAGGTAAATTTCATTGGCAGTTTCATTGGGAACGTGTTCCCATGGTCATCCTCACTCAAATGTTGAGCAATGCCCCTGCAACGACAGTCCCGTCGTGAAGCTAAGGGTCGTGTAAAGCTGGATTCACATGTGCGTTTTTCTCTGCGTCCTGCGTCTTGCGTAATGAGATCTGATTGGCTGCCAGGTAAAGTTACCTGGTAGAGTGCGCACGCGTTAAACTGGCAACCAATCAGATCTCATTACGCAAGACGCAGATAACGCAGAGAAAAACGCACATGTGAATCCAGCTTTAGTGTCATAGCTGGGGAGTTGCCAAACAAACTTGGTTACCTCATGCAAGGGTAGTCGTCTGGTGTGGCGGCGCCCGGAGCGAGATTGTAGGTTCGTTTGCAGTGCGAGTTCTCGAATTCATGAGAACGGGATTACAAATTCGTAGATTTCTGGTATTGTGGCACCAGTTGCTGCACCGCAAACGATTTCAGAACGCAAAAAATCATATAGGAATTATTTCCATGGCGTATCAATTTTGTTTACCATTTTACGCTGCTAGACCCCTGGAACAAATGTAGTCAGCAGATCAGGGATAGGGTCACACAGTTAAACGCAGTCTCCTTCGCCTGGCGAAGGAGACTGCGTTTAACTGTGTGACTCTATCCCTGATCTGCTGGCTACAGAAATTAAAGGGTCGATCATTCACCATCAACCTGGAACAAATTTTACGCGCACGCAATTTACCTGGTAAATTTACCTGGCAGCGAATCAGATCTCATTACGCACTGTACGCAGACGCATATGACGCAGACAAAAACGCACATGTGAATTCAGCTTAAGTTGTTGATAATGTTAATACAGTAGCCCCTTAATTAAGATGCCCGGCCACAAAATATTTTATTCAATTACGCCTATCAGCCTTCCCGCGACTTCGACTTTACTCCCCTGTAGGGGAGTACTACCCCTAGTTGAGGGGAAGTTGAACTTAATCTTTGAAGTAGCCACATACTATCCGATCGCAAGCAGTTAGAGTAGGGATGAGCATGGGAACGTGGCTTGGAAACGCCAATAAAATTTCTTGGGCTCGACGCTACCTCAACCAATCACAATTTCATACCCCTTCCACCAGCAATCGGATCGTGCGTGTATGGCCAACTTTAGTTCACGCATTTGAACTCCATTTGTTTGGTGAAATCCAACAGTTTTCAATCTATGATTGGACCCCCAGTAATGTTCAACTTGCACAGCGATTATCAACGAAGCCGTGGAAAGCGTGAACTCCCTAGTATATTATACTGTTGCAATACATGTTGAATCCATTTATCTACATCATGTAACTAAAAAGTGACAGTCGATTTTTCTACCGTACGAATCTGCATCACAGAAATAGGTAAAGATTTTTTTTCAGTATTCAACGAAATGTATCGATTCCAAAATATCTGTTTATTACCGCTGACTATGTTTCAATGTATCGGAAATCTCTAGATAGGTATTTATAACCCTATTTGTGCGTGGCGTATTATCTTGGATTTGCATAATTAGGAGGGACCAATAATATTGTATCGTTCCACCGCTTGAACGACCTTTTACGGAATAAGGTTCATGTCGAACTCTATGTAAATCTTTCTTTTGAGACGAACCCTCCGCCGTATCCGTACATTACCTACGTTAATTAATAGTGTCTAGTGCAGTTAGTGGATGAAGTGCAATGTAAAAAGTTAGTCTAAGCTAAATTAAAAATACCCTGCTGAAAAATTGCATTTTCATTATTTTGATCCACGTAGTTGATATTCTGACGTTTTTTAAACGCTTTTTACTTCCATATTTACAGAGTAAATGGAAGTATTGTGATCGTCCTAAAATCGAGAATCGGAACGGAGCTTCAGAAAAAACTTTTTCTTATACACATTTACTCAGAATCACTTCCTGAACAAGTGTCTGTGTGTCCGTTACGTCCGTTACGTCCGTCTGTCCGTCTGTCTGTCTGTCCGTCTGTGGTCATTTACAAAAATGACCGTAGCTCCCTCAAATCTCAACCTTTTTTCAATCTTCTTGAACTGAAATGTTTGTCTCGGCAAGACCTAACACCCTGTATAATCGGAATTCGGATAACGCACAGTAATTCCGATATATTTGGATTTTAGTGTTTTCTATTTTATTTTTTTCCGGCCACAAAAATGAACCGATTTGAGCGTTCTTGGTCTTCAAATCTTCGTTTTACCTTGCAGAATATGTGTATATTTTTTATATGCCGAAAATGTGGCGGTTTTTTATTTTGGGCGAATTTTAAAATTTGAATAGTGAATTTTTTTTACTTCCATATTTACAGAGTAAATGGAAGTATTGTGATCGTCCTAAAATCGAGAATCGGAACGGAGCTTCAGAAAAAACTTTTTCTTATACACATTTGCTCAGAATCACTTCCTGAACAAGTGTCTGTGTGTCCGTGTGTCCGTCTGTCCGTCTGTCCGTCTGTCCGTCTGTCCGTGTGTCCGTCTGTCCGTCTGTGGTCATTTACAAAAATGGCCATAACTCCCTCATTTCTCAACCTTTTTTCAAATTTCTTGAACTGAAATGTTTGTCTCGGCAAGACCTAACACCCTGTTTAATCGGAATTTGGATAACGCACAGTACTTCCGAGATATTTGCATTTTTAGTGTTTTCTATTTTATTTTTTTCCGGCCGCAAAAATGAACCGATTTGAGCGTTCTTGGTCTCAAAATCTTTGTTTTACCTTGCAGAATATGTGGATATTTTTTACATTCCGAAAATGTGGCGTTTTTTCATTTTGGGCGAATTTTAAAATTTTAATACTGAGTTTTTTGATATTTTTGACCTAAACACTTTCAAAAGCAGTCAAAATATGATCAAATTGTGTCACAATTTTACGTTTCAAAATATGGAAGTATTGTGTGTTATCTACGCACCACTGGTTGTTAAGTGACCACAGACGGACGACAGACAGACAGACGGACAGACGGAATCTAAATGCTGGTTTACCAATTCATTTAAAACTGTATTTATCGTAGGACGCTTTCACTACATTTCTCCAAAGAAATCATTGTGCACAATTCATTCTTCAAATTTTAAAATTGTCCCAAAATAAAAATACGACACATTATCGGACAATGAAAAATATCCACATATTCCGCAAGGTAAAACAAAGATTTCAAGACCAAGAACGCTCAAATCGGTTCATTTTTGTAGCCGAAAGAAAATAAAATAGAAAACACTAAAAATGCGCATATATCGGGAGTACTGTGCGTTATCCAAATTTCGATTGAACAAGGCGTTAGGTCTTGCCGAGACAAACATTTCAGTTCAAGAAATTTGAAAAAAGGTTGAGAATTGAGGGAGTTATGGCCATTTTTGTAAACGACTACAGACGGACACACGGACAGACGGACACACAGACACTTGTTCGGGAAGTGATTCTAAGTAAATGTGTATAAGAAAAAGTTTTTTCTGAAGCTCCGTTCCGATTCTCGATTTTAGGACGATCACAATACTTCCATTTACTCTGTAAATATGGAAGTAATAAAATAGAAAACACTAAAAATGCAAATATATCGGAAGTACTGTGAGCAATTCAAATTCTGGTTAAACAAGGCGTTAGGTCTTGCCGAGACAAACATTTCAGTTCAAGAAATTTGAAAAAAGGTTGAGAATTGAGGGAGCTACGGCCATTTTTGTAAATGACCACAGACGGACAGACGGACTAACGGACACACAGACACTTGTTCGGGAAGTGATTCTGAGTAAATATGTATAAAGAATGTATGTATAAATATGTATGTAAGAAAAAGTTTTTTCTAAAGCTCCGTTCCGATTCTCGATTTTAGGACGATCACAATACTTCTATTTACTCTGTAAATAGGGAAGTAAAAAGGTCAGCGGAAAGTCGTCAAAAAATACAAACTGGCTTTCTCCTATTCATATGAGAAAGTTATAATTTTTTCCATGGAAACTAAAAGCTCACACTGAAGGGATAGGGGATCTGTCAAGAGGTGGGTGCAGTGTTGGAAAGTAATAGCCGAGTTATTTAGCGAAGCCTTCGTCCCAGGCGTTCGAGGGAGAAGGGAAAATGTTGGGGCGTATTGATCCCCGACGTCAGGCAAACGAGGGTGCGCAATCGAGGACCGCCTCTCCTGGCAACCCGCACTGACAGTGCGAGTCGGCCATTCTCATCACATCCCCCTTTTCATCCCTGTTCGATGGCCAACACTTCGGATGGAATTCATTTTCATCTCCCAAAAAGATTTTATGCACGCTGCCGACTGTTTGTGCAAAACTGGCTTTTCCTCCTAAAGCTTTCTGAAACACCTTGAATCGAAAGGGGTTCATCATTTAATTTAAATTTAGATTTATCTAAGGACACCAACACTGACCAGTGGTGCCTAAATAACACACTGTACTTCTTTATACTTCCATATTTACAGAGTAAATGGAAGTATTGGAATCGTCCTAAAATCGAGAATCGGAACGGAGCTTCAGAAAAAACTTTTTTTTATACACATTTACTTACATTTACTGTCTGTCCGTCTGTGGTCATTTACAACCAGTGGTGCGTAAATAACCCACAAGACTTCCATATTTTGTAACGTAAAATTGAGACACAATTTGATCATATTTTGACTGCTTTTAAGGGTGTTTAGGCCAAAAATATCATAAAATTCACTATTGAAATTTTAAAATTCGCCCAAAATGAAACCAGTGGTGCGTAGATAACACACAATACTTCCATATTTTGAAACCTCATTTCTGAACCTTTTTTCAATTTTCTTGAACTGAAATGTTTGTCTCGGATAGCCCTAACACCCTGTTTAATCGGAATTTGGATAACGCACAGTACTTCCGATATATTTGCATTTTTAGTGTTTTCTATTTTATTTTTTTCCGGCCACAAAAATGGACCGATTTGAGCGTTCTTGGTCTCAAAATCTTCGTTTTACCTTGCAGAATATGTGGATTTTTTTTATACACATTTACTCAGAATCACTTCCCGAACAAGTGTCTGTGTGTCCGTGTGTCCGTCTGTGGTCATTTACAAAAATGGCCATAACTCCCTCATTTCTCAACCTTTTTTCAAATTTCTTGAACTGAAATGTTTGTCTCGGATAGCCCTAACACCCTGTTTAATCGGAATTTGGATAACGCACAGTACTTCCGATATATTTGCATTTTTAGTGTTTTCTATTTTATTTTTTTCCGGCCACAAAAATGGACCGATTTGAGCGTTCTTGGTCTCAAAATCTTCGTTTTACCTTGCAGAATATGTGGACATTTTTTACATTCCGAAAATGTACCGAATTTTTTTTTGGCGAATTTGAAAATTTGCAAAGCGAATTTTTTGACATTTTTGACCTAAACACCCTCAAAAGTAGTCAAAATATGATCAAATTGTGTCTCAATTTTACGTTTCAAAATATGGAAGTATTGTGTGTTATCTACGCACCACTGGTTTGGCCTAAACGCAGTCAAGGCAGTTAAAAGCAGTCAAAATATGATCAAATTGTGTCACAATCTTACGTTTCAAAATATGGAAGTATTATGTGTTATCTACGTACCACTGGTTTTGATAGGTACAATTTGGACACAAATTTATTAGGTATACCTAGTTGGATTACTTTGGTTTACCTTTCGAAGAGTGTAGAATTCAAATCTGCAATAAATTTTTTGGTCGGTCCGCCCTCCGCCGTCCGGGGTCTTTCAGGGGGAAGGATGTCGTCGTAAATTTTTGAAATTTTCACCAAAAATCAGGTTCCGTATCTAGTTGGTCCTAACGTCTCGACAAAAGTCTACCATAATTTTAAGGCCAGTAAAACAGCTGTCAAAGTGGGGGGAAATTCGTGCTTTTCAGGAAAAGTGCAACATAGGCATTTTTTTTTAATTTAATGTAAACTTACAGTACAACTAAGTAGGTACTTTGTGTTAGGAACATTATAAATATGGCCATCTGCCTCTCAAGAGGCGTGGCACATGTACTAAGGTAACCATCCACTGATGGTCCTTAAATATTAGATAGGTCAGCGTTCAACAGTAATATTAACAACATAAATATAAGGAGCAATATCATAACAGAGTATTGGTTACAGCAGGTCTACAGGGCGTTTTGGTTCATTTTTCTATAGAAATGAACCTTTGTAATCGGTCAGGAAAAAAAAATTTTTAACACCCCCTGAAAATTTGTTGGTTTACGTTTCAAGGGGTGTAGAATCCGAATCTGCAATAAAATTTTTTTGTCCGTCCGCCGTCCGCCGTCCGCCGTCCGCCGTACGCCGTACGCCGTCCGCCGTCCGGGGTTTTTCAGGGGGAAGGAGTTATCGAAAAATTTTGAAATTTTTACCAAAAATCAAGTTCCGTATCTAGTTGGTCCTAACATCTCGACAGAACCCTACCTTACTTTTAAGGTCAGTAAAACAGCTGTTGAAGTGGGGAAAAATTCGTGTTTTTCTGGAAATTTGAAACATAGGCATGTGAGGTATCATTTTCTATAGATTTTTCTATGCTGAATCGAATGAGACCATCGCCACGCCGGTAGCTTCAACCGTTTAGGAGTTATTGCAGTTTTAGTGAAGCATTTTTGAGTTTTTCAAAATTTTCCCAATTCTTAATAACTCGAAAACTACTCGAGCCACAAAATTCGTTTTCCACTCGTTGGAATCCCCACAAAAACTTCTGTCCTCCCGATATCTTCAATTTAAAGAATTTGGTCGAATTACACAAATCAGCAAAACAAAAATTGGAAAAAGTTGGGAATTCGGCATCGGTTCTTAGATACAGTTGATTGATCTACTTACGACCACTAGCCTATGACACCAACAAAGTGACGCACTCACACTAGGCCAGTTGCGCTTGGCAACGTGAGAGCGAGTCAAGCTTCAACAATGGTTCTGAGGCATTCTTGACGCATTTTTAATTTAATTATTATAAATTTTATTTAATTATAAAATAATATATAAATAATAATAATAAATAAATTTATTTAATTATTCAGATAATTTAATTATTATTATTATTCTGTTAGTTATGTAGGTAAATAAGAATAGATTAAATGATGATTTCAACAAAAATTAACGACGCGCTGCGTTGAAAAGATAGATAGGTAGGTCAAGCAAGGAGGACCAAGCAAAGAGGATGATTATTTTTTGGCGGGTTGAAAAAACGTTTTTCCAAATCCCCATCTAGAACACCAATTTATACTGAAATTCTAGAATAATAACAACTAAATTCCGTGTTTGAGGAGAACCTATATATCGTAAGATTTGTCTTTGCAATCAAAAAATGAACCCCTGTGCAAAATTTGCAGAGTTCTTCGGCTATACCAAAAACTGATGTGCACATGCCACTGATCTACTTAGCAGCGTTTTTCTTGAGAAGGCGGTCGCCCCGAGAGCTTTCCAGGAGGTCCTCATAGTCGACGAATACGGGGTTGGGATGATTGGTCATCATCTGGTGGGTACGGGTCGACGTCGATTGGATCACTTCATGAACCGTTTGTATGTCCAGGTCTCGGTGTAGTATGGAGCTGCGGACGAACCATGGGGCATCGGTGATCAGCCGTAAGACCCGATTTTGTTGGACCTGGATGCGTCTTATTTGCGTTGTACAGGAAGCTCCCCAGATCGAGCAGCCGTATTGCCAGATTGGGCGTATGAGCATCAAGTAGAGGAGCCTCTTGGGCTCACGGGTTGGTCTAGCGGCTAGCGCGTCTGCCTAGCTGCAGGCTATACCTGAGAGTTGTGGGTTCGATTCCCACAGGTGCCATGAAAAATTTGGCCCATAGCCTTATGATTCATGTCATCCCTGGCATTCGGGGTTTTCGGAATTAAATGATATTGGAGAACTAAACCCACTCCTTGTGATGCCCTATGGGTTAAAACAATCAAACCATCATTTACATTTTTTTTTTAGAGGAGCCTCTTCATTGGCATCCCCAGGGTCGACCGTCGTCCCAGTAATGGGAGGAGCATTCGAGTGCGCTGCCGAATTCTTTTTACCAGGTCAGTGATGACGGGAACGGAAGGTCCCCAGGTATCTCACGGCGTCCGTGGTTGGGATGATGGCACCATCCAAGGAAAGAGGGCAGACGACGTGGTTGCGTCGATACGTGAATATGACGTTGAAAGATTTCGACGAGTTCATGACCAGCCTCCACTTCTTTGACCATAGGGCGATTTCGCCAAGGTGCTCCTGCAGTCCGGTGGTTGCCACCAAGCCGTCCCTATCTCGCGATAGTATGGCCTCATCGTCGGCGAACATTGCCGAAACCGTGGTTGGACTGTTGGGCACATCGCTGACGTAAAGACGGTACAATAGCGGACCCCAAACGCTGCCTTGCAGCACCCCCGAGCGGATCGTCCTGCTCGTCGAGAGTGCATTCTCTATCTTGACGCTGAATGCCCTGCCGGCAAGATAGGACTGAACGAGGTGATAGTAGGAGTCTGGGAGGAGGGGTTTAGTCTTGTAGAGGATGCCCATGTGCCATGCCTCGTCGAAGGCCTTCTGTGTGTCCAGGAAAACTCCCTAGCAAACCTGCTTACGCTCATAGGAATCCAGGATCTCTTCGACCACGCGGTGGATTTGTTGCTGGCAAGAGTGCATTGGCCGGAATCCGAATTGGAACTCTGGGATGCTGGGTGCGAGGAAGCTGAAGATTTTAGGAATTACCAGCTTTTCAAATATTTTCGCAAGCAATGGGAGCAAGCTTATGGGCCTGTAGCTTGTGGGGTCTCTAGGATTTTTCTGGGGTTTCGGGATCATTATTACGCAATCATGTTTCCATTTGGACGGGAAATATCCATATATATCAGTATGGCATTGTGGATTTGGGTGACGAGGACCAGGGTTTTTCGTGGAAGGTGGTTGAGCATGGGCTGCGTAATGTGGTCGTATCCAGCTGCCTTCTTCCGTCCAGATCGTGAAATTTCTTCTGGCAGTCGCGGTTGTTTGATTGACGTGAAATTTATACCATATATTTGAGTAATATTAACGAAGATCTGGTAAAAATTTGAAGAGGATTGGATGGAAATTGCGGGCTACAGAAATCTTGTAAGTCTATTGTTGGTGCCCGTTTTATCGGAAACTTGCATTCAGACGGTTTTACTGTCTCTTAAGATAATATCTCTGACGAATCGACTTTAAATGAAGGGTAAGGGGAAAGAACAGGAAATGTCCATTTTTCCCAAAAACAAGCTGAATAGCGCATTTAGTAGGAAATCAAAGGTACTAGCCGTGTAGTGAAACTCCAAAGGGAAAAAAGTATAAATGTCGCTCTGAGAAGCAACGAAAGATTCGGTGTAAGGGGAAAAAACATAGAGTTTAAAATACAAAACCTGCTTTTTCTCTAAAAGTACTTTTTGTGACATTCCTCGTTCCTTCCCCTTACCCTTCAAATGTTCACCCCGTATCAGAGAGGCTCTCAAAGAACTGCTGGGAGTAGAAGAAGAAGAAGAAGAAAAAAAAGAGTTTATTTGCATAATGCCAATAAGGCCATTACAAAAGTTGGCAAGATTTCATTAGGTAGGCACAAAAGTGAAGATAAAATAAATATTTTCCTTTTGGAGAAAAGATTAGCTCCTACTTGAGCGTTAAATATTATGCATCGGAGTTTTTTTTTAATTTCTTAAGTAAGCATCTACCAAAAATATCTATTGGCCAAAAGCGGAAAGTACGTAATACATTTTTTTCTCAGAAAACAGTTCCCTCTGAAACCTTGAAGGCCCTGAGCCTAAGGACCGTCTGCAGGAAACCAATGAAACTTGCAGGGTTCTTGATAGTCATGACTAGCAGCAATTCGCCCTTGGAGAGCGTGCAACCACCCAAAAATTAGAGCCCCTCGGCTCAAAACACTGCGCATTCTGCGATTAGGTGTTCTAAGGTGTCTGGCTTTGTCAGATCACAAACTTGGCAGTTCCGATCTGCTGAGAATTTAATACAGAGCCTGTTCAGGTATAGGTACCCGACAGAAGGGGAGACCTGATAGTCTTGTCTGAGCTAGTAGTCGCTTAGCACACAGTGGCAGGGCAGCCTCCAAGTACGGAAGGCCCCCCAGGCATCCTACGTTTCTTGGGACTTGGTTGAAAGAAGATTGACTCGCGCCCTCAACGTCTTCCAGGCGGAGCAGAGCGTCCTCCAAAGAGTTCTCGCTGTTGTTTCAGTCGGGCATAATCCTGCGGTTCCAGGAGTCCCTCGCAGTCCGCCTGAGCGAGCAGCTGCCTGAACTGCAGGGGTCAGCGAGCTTCCAAGCTCTAGAAGCCTGTAAAAGCCAGTCCTAGGAAGCCGCTCTTTACCCATACTTTGGAGTTTCAGAAACCAGTTAAACATTCCCTTCCCAATATGCAGTTTGAGGTGGGTTCTAGTTGAAGCCCTGACGAGGTAATACGGCGTGCTCCATCCCAAGCCAAGCAGGGCCGCTGTAACTTGAACTCTTTCGAGCAGCTCACAGTGGTGAAAACTCCATGCTTCTGCAGCGTAAAGGGCTGTACTTGCTATCACTGCCCAAAAAAGTGTCTTCCACGAAGAGGGCGTATTGGCTTGAGACCTGAACACGATCGGCCAGACACTTGTATAATCCGCAATCTCCTTCTCAAATGCCAATTTGGTATGCCATGTGAACAAGCCTGAAGAGGAGAACTCGACCCCTAGGAAGGCAACAGACTTTTGGACAATGACAAAGGGTTACTGAGGAGAATATGAAACATTGGCAGAGCGCGAATCCAGAATCGACAAGTAGCTGCACGTTTATGCACGGTTGCGATGATCCCGGATATGAGATAATATAATACGAATTCACCCCACATTTTTGAATGTTAGTTCAAGCACCTTATCTAATGCCTATGAAGATGCATGAACTGACAGGTTCATGTAAACATCTTACGGGGTGAGTGCAAGAGCTAAATTATTTTCGGAAAAACGAGACAACATCTGAATATAAGGTATGAATTTCACGTCAATCAAACAACCGCGACTGCCAGAAGAAATTTTAGAGCGTCTCAAGAAAGGGGCGATTTTAGCGAAAAAGCCCAAATTCGTGTATTCCAACTTTGGCGACGATTCGGCACGGGTTAACGTCATCCTAGGGGGAAACTATTTCACATACGATAGTTTTAGACCTAAGAGAAAAAAATGAAAGGGTATGCGTATCAAATTTCCCAAAAAAAATTCTCTCCGATATAAGGGACACCCTACTGTTGATATTGTAAATTTCCGAGTTAATTAAGGGGCTACTGTATCAACATTATCAACAACTTAAGCTGAATTCACATGTGCGTTTTTGTCTGCGTCATATGCGTCTGCGTACAGTGCGTAATGAGATCTGATTCGCTGCCAGGTAAATTTACCAGGTAAATTGCGCGCGCGTAGAATTGCCAGCCAATCAGATCTCATTACGCACTGCACGCAGACGCAGATGACGCAGACAAAAACGCACATGTGAACCCAGCTTAAAGCTGGATTCACATGCGCGTTTTTCTCTGCGTCCTGCGTAATGAGATCTGATTGGCTGCCAGGTAAAATTACCTGGTAAAATGCGCGCGCGTAAAACTGGCAGCCAATCAGATCTCATTACGCAGGACGCAGAGAAAAACGCACAGGTGAACCCAGCTTAAAACTCAAAAGATGAATGTTGGAAGGGATGGGGTAAAAAATGCTGCTAAGTAGATCAGTGGCATGGGCACATTAGTTTTCTGTGTATCCGAAGAGCTCTGCAAATTTTTCATAGGGGTTCATTTTTCGATTGCAAAGACAAACCTAGGGATATAAAGGTACTCCTTAAACACGGTATTTAGTTGTTATTATTCTAGAATCTAAGTATAAATTTGTATTTTAGATGGGATTTGCGATGGATGCGGGATGGAGATGGACCTTAACCACGCACTCAATTGCAAAACGGGAGGATTGGTTAAACAAGGACATGACCAAATCCGTGACATAATAGCAGGCCTGGCCAGACAAGTTTACAGAGGTGTCATGGTAGAGCCAATAATGAGAGAGGGGTCTGCAACCGAGCCAGGTCTTTTAGCAGATATCCGGATCCACGGAGTCTGGGATAGGGAGAGGGCGTCCTTCCATGACGTCCGCGTGATCAACGCTGACGCCGCTTCCTATTCAACCCGTGACTGGAGTTCGACAGCCAATGAAACAGCTAAAGCCAAACACAGAAAATACGACACAGCAGCTGAAGACCTAAACGGATCTTTCATACCTCTCATCACATCCTGCGAAGGAGTACTTCACACAGAATTCCAAACGTTCTCCAAAAAGTTGGTTACGTCGCTCGCTGAAAAATGGGACAAACCGCGGTCATCAATAGCCGGTTTTGTGAGAGCAAAAATCCAACTGTCCATCATCAGAGCAGTGTCGCTCAGACTGAGAGGCTGCAGGAAAATGACTCGCTCAGCAATTGACGACACAAATTCGCAGATCATCCGCGAGGAAGCAGCACTCTGCCTAGAAGATGGAGCCCCGATCTCCACTCAAGATTACTGAGCCCCGATCTCCACTCAAGATTACTCAAGATTACTGAGGACAAGTCCAGGCAACCCCATCAGATGAAGGAACCCCTCCCCCCCAACAACCTTTTACGTTTTTGTTTTTATTCACATTTTTTGTTTTCACAAATTCTTCACATTTTTCTTCAAATTTTTCACAAATTTTTCACAAATTTCTTCACATTTTTCACAAATTCTTCAAATTTTCACAAATTCGCAGATCATCCGCAAGGAAGCAGCACTCTGCCTAGAAGATGGAGCCCCGATCTCCACTCAAGATTACTGGAGCCCCGATCTCCACTCAAGATTACTGGAGCCCCGATCTCCACTCAAGATTACTGAGGACAAGTCCAGGCAACCCCATCAGATGACGAAACCCCTCCCCCCAACAACCTTTTACGTTTTTGTTTTTATTCACATTTTTTGTTTTATTTCTTGTTTTCGTTTATTTAGTTTTTGACTTCGAGTTTGGTTATGAGTTTAAGTTTCTGTTTTATTGTAAGTTTAACTTTGAGTTCAATTATAAGTTTGATTTTAGATGGGATTTAGAAAAACATTTTTTTCAACCCGGCACAAACTACACTGTCCACTTTACTATCCCGATAGGTATCTGTCTACCAATCTCTTCAAGGGTGATTCTCAAAAAAAAGCAACTTTCATGTTAATCGACCATAACTCGGGAACCAATCATCTGAGACTCGTGATTTTTTTTTCTATCTGTTCACTAGGCGGCCGCTGACGTAATCCAACCCAAAAAATAAGGGGGGGGAAGTTATTTATTGCTAATCAAACGTTCAGATGTTCAGTTCCGTGCCCTGTAGCAGTATACGTTTTCAAGATTCGAAAGGTAAGTATTGATTGAAATCAGCACATTTCCTTGAAAAAATTCCTTGAATCGATTCAGAATTAGTTCTTCTTTATGTTTCGCAAGCTTATATCAACATTTCTTTCGAATTTAGTCGGCTACGGTACCTCAAACTTGTGTTCATAATTTTGAGTTCAGTTCCATGGCTTCATCAAAAACGCTGCTAAGTAGATTAGTGACATGGGTACATTATTTGTCTGGGTATCTCAGAAAATGAAGTTCAAATAGTTGGAGTAGGTCGGTTTATCATCATATCATTTGTGGAGTAATGGTCAATCGTGAATTCCGAATGCCGAATCGTGAATGCCGAAAAGGTACGTTTTCACAATGATGCAGTGGCGGCTCCTGCCCTTAAACCCAGGGGGTGCACTTAGGCCATAAGATAATAATATTATCTAGATCTATAATATAGATAATAATATATTATATTATGGAACAATCGCGAAGGGAATATGTTATCATAAACAGTCAGTTGGTCTCAGCCAAATATCAATTTCAACTAAGTAAATGCAAATTAATAGGAAAGTTTTGCACACTTTCACGTCTCATTATTATAAAATGAACACCAAAAAACGTTCACTAGTGATAACAGAGGAATTTTAAGATGATTACCATCTATCAATTTTCAGAAACCCTATTTTGTAAAAGTTGAAATTGAAGTACCTAAGTATTGTCGGTTGCATTTTCGAGTCGTGGAGCGATTTTTAGCTTTTACCTTCAGTAAAAGTCCTTCCAGTGCAGGTGAGTAGCGGCCGGGTTCCCGGATTGCTATTTTCTCCTCCAAAGTAAACTTAGAAAAATTCAATTGAACTACCTTCACATCACTCATTTTTATTGAACCACAGAAGAAAACACCGCGATTTTTAATAAATCATATCAGTTTTCGCACTGATAAGATAAGATTACCTCGATTAGACCGCATTCGACCGCAGATTCGATCGCATTCGACCGGCGGAGCAGACAGAAAATTTGCACCTGGACGGTACGGTGAGGCATTGGCTGGCTCACTCATACACTTCCTTAAATACACGACTACTAAGACCGATCTAGTGTATTACTAGTTCGTGCACTAGCCGCCCCATACAGTATAGCGCGAGTCCTATCCGTCGGTGATCCTGAGGCTTTGCCAATGACGTTGTTGTTGTTTTTCAGAGAGGATTAATAGTGAAGAGTTGTGTGGCAGTAATAATGTTATTATTAAGGTAGGTCACTGTTTTTTCTTTCTCATTTTGGCCAGGGGGTGCACATGCTCCTCTGCTCCTGCCAGGAGCCGCCACTGCAATGATGAATAAGTAGGTAGGTATAAAAAGAAAATACCTGGCGGCTGCTTTCAAAGAAATATTTCCTGAGGCCTGGCGGCTAGAAGGCAGCCATTTCGTTAACCGCGTTAACAGGTGACAACTGTTATCAAGATCCGCCCCATTAACATAAGCTGTCTAATCCCGGCTTCACACTTTCAGTTTCTAATAGCCGAATCGCATTTTTGCAGTTCTGAGCCAATAAACGACGAAAGAGGCGGTACCAAGATCAAGGGTGGGAATGTTTCAGCCGCCATTTCGTATTCCTCACGCCTTGAACCGATTGGAACATGGGCCGTAAACCCAAGAAAACTGCAAAACCGCAATTTCAGCAGTGTCACTGCCTCCAAAATTGACCCTGTTGACCAAAATCTCGAAAAAATGCCAAATTTCATGTTTCATAGTCAATGGCTAGTATGCAAGTTATGTGAACAATATCTGTTTATTTAGAGGCCTTGAGCCCTTTCTGCTGAGTAGGCTAAGAAAGTCTATATTAGCGATCCGCTGCCTGCGAGCAGCAGTCTTTCTCTCGTAGAGCTCATCAGAGTCGGTCTAGCTTTCGTACGTAATAATTCTTTGTGAATTTTTCTGGAATTAATAAACAACGTTTTTTAAAAACGAAATTTCCGTTCATCCGAACTTAACTGGCGCAGTCCCGTGAGCACGTACCGCGAATATAGAAAGTAATCGACCATTCGCGATCGGTATCGTGTAAACCTACTCCCAGACCGTACGACTTCAAGAAGCTGACCGGAGACTCCTCACAGTACCGCGGTAATGAATTACCCCCTGTGAGTACGAACAATTTTTCTTCTTCGAAATTCTTCAATTTCGCTTCAATTCAAATTTGGCCCAACCCGTGGCAAATTTGACGATCTTCCTCGGAGAGAACAACCCGAAGTTCCTCGAGTCTCAGAAGGACCACCTGTTCCCTGAGAAACCAACATTTAATTTTCTCAATCGAGAATAATTATTATTTTCGAGTCGACCAGAGAATACCGTGAGAGCATATCACCTTCTCTGTCGCTCCATCCGCATTCGCAGCCGAGCTTTCTTTGCTCACACAGCGGAATCTTCTTATCTCCTTCACCGTCCGACCGGACCTCAGCAGAGAACGTCGAGAACGTCGTTCGATACTTCCCTTATCTTCTAATTTACTCTTGTAAAACCGTAGTCTTAAGACCGACTCATTTCAGCTTCAACTTTTCCCTTTCAGCTTATTGATATTATATTTCTTATCCGATTAATTTGATTAACATTTTTGTTTTCAGCAATTTTATCTCTTAAATCTTGCATTTTTGTTGTATAAAATTCTGACTAACAAATTTTAAATTCACTAGGTACCCGATAAATTTAAAGGCTTCAAAATTCCCAAATCTTTGAAAAAGTACGTTCACACCCATCTAGGGAGGTTTACGAATTTAGAATCCATTCCAGAAAATCTTCATTCTGAACTTGAAAACCACCCCTCTCTAGAGATGGCTAATGCTAACGTACAAGCCCAAGAAGACATGACCAATAGGGAGATAATCGAAAGCCAACAAAACCAAATTCAACAACTCCATGCAATGGTTAGGGATTTGCTTGTAAGAGAAGTAGTCCACCATCAGGAAGGACCAATTGGAAACCAAAGACCAACGCTAACGCGCGGGGATTTGGATTCTATTCCCCAATTTGACGGCACCCCCGAAGCCCTTCACGAATTCCTAGAAATTACTCAGAAACTATACCAAATCTTCTTTATCCCTGACGATCCGGAAAATTATCAAAATTTCAAACTAATCTCGGGCATTAAATCAAAAATCCTCCCACCGGCTAGATACGACATCTCTTCTCAAAATCTAACCACTTATGAACAAATTAGAGACGCCCTACTAGAAACTTATACAGACCGACGTGACGACGTCACTTTACTGATTGAACTAACCAAACAAAGGCAATTAGAATCGGAATCGCCATTCACATTCCATACCAGGGTAGTTAAAATTCTCAATACATTGTCGGCCTATCTAAAAAATCACAACAGAGAAAAAGCGGAGATACTAATAACAGAATACCAGAAAGTAGGATTGAGGATCTTTCTATTAGGTCTAAGAGAGCCTATGGGCAACTCAATAAGAACAAGGGATCCCCCTAACTTGGGTGTCGCCTTGTCAATTTTAACGAACGAATTTCAACTCCAGAGCAACCCTAGAACGGCTCCACAGCCTCTCAAAAAACCTCCACTTCAACTCCAAAATTTCAAAAACCCACAGTATTCCAACTTTAAACCAAATAATAACTTTAGGCCAAACCCCAATTGGAAACCGAATCCGACCCCGAACCCGCAAAAGAATCAGACAAACCAATTTTCGAGACAACCTCAAAACCAGGAACCATCTTCTTTCCAAAATCGTCCGAAACCTTCCTTCTCGGTTCAAAAACCCATTCAACCGCCTAGGCCCGCTAGCACACAGGCAGTGCCTATGTCATGGCGTACCTCGAATCCGAATTTCCATAATATGGAAACCGGACAGGAAACCGGAAACGAATTAGAAAATCCCATGGACAACGAAACGGAAGACCAAATCGAGTACGACCAAAATTATGCACCCGATCAGGAGCATTTTTTAGGCGATACCGGCCTTCCCCAAGAATTCCCAGATTCGAACTGATGAATCTTGAAAAAAGAACCATCAGCGAGTTACCCTACGTCCTAATTCCAAAATCCAACCTCAAAATTCTTATTGACACAGGTAGCACCAAAAGTTACTGTAATCCAACCATAGCCGAAAATTTCTTCCAAAAAAAAATTTGTAAAGAGCCTTTTATTGTCAAAACTGCTCATGGATCATCCAGAGGAAATTTTACCACTCGTGTACCCTGCGGTGAACTTTTCAAAACGAGATCCTTGAATTTAAAATTTAATATCTTCGAATTTCACAATAAATTTGACCTGCTACTCGGATTAGACAATTTGAAAATCTTAAAAGCATCAATCGACCTCGATAACCACCTTCTCAGAACCCCGAAAGTAGACATCCCTCTCCATTACCTGAGCTCTCAATTCGCCGATGTGAACCTAATCGATGCTCGTTGCATTCAGCAAATAAAAATTAGGGTTAAAAATATCGAAAATGGTAAAGCGCTTTTGCCATACACCAGAATCGGTAAACTCGAAATCCCGGAGTGCTTAATCCAAGTTAAAGACCACGAAACATATGTCAGAATTCTAAACCCAGCCAACACTGTCGGAAAATTTGCTCAAATTCAACCAGTCACTGCCGAAACGTTAGACCTAACTGACGCTAGTGGAAAACCCAAATTTCGAATTGTGATTGACTATAGGAAATTGAACGAAAAAACCATTCAAGACAAATACCCTCTCCCTCAAATTTCGGAACTACTAAATAACAAAGACGACGTTCATGATCCCCTCGAAAAAGAATTAGACGATGCCTTAGACGATTTCTTTGCCACTTGCACTCCTAACACCCTTGAAAAAATTACCGATCAATTAGAGTCAGACGAAAATAGCTCTGTAATTGTCAACCTAGATCCCGACGAAGAACTAGATTCAAATGAAAAAATGTCCACCGTAGAGGGTACTGTCCATTCGAATGTAATAGGCCATGCCATAGTAGCCATTCCAATTCGAGACGAACCAATTAACAATTGCAACAACCAAATTATTATTGAAACCGTCAAAATGCCTGCCGAAAAACCTGTAAAAATCGAAAAAATATTTGGCAATAAAACCAGGATCACCGTCCAATTTTGTGCCTCGAAATTAGAACAAGAAGTAGTAAAATTTGTCAAGGAATTCATTGTACCAAAAATTAAATACGGATTATTTTTCACTACCGACATTTACGAAGAATTCACCAAAATAATGACCCAACATTTCGCTTTTTCGGAAATCTCAATGACTAAATATACGAAAAAACTAGAAGAGGTATTCGATACAACCGAGAGAAAAAACCTAATCAAAAATTATCACGAAGGAACCACCAACCACAGAGGCATCGCGGAAACCTTTGAACATGTTAGGCGAACTCACTACTGGCCAAACATGAAAGAAACAATCCAACGTTGCATCAATAATTGTGAAATTTGCCTCAAATGCAAATACGATCGAAAACCATTCAAAGTCAAGTATAATGTGACACCTACAGCGTCACGCCCTCTCGAAACTATCCACATCGACACTATCACCCTTGACGGATCCAAAGTTTTAACAATTATTGACTCATTTTCCCGATATGCCCAAGCCTATCCAGTAAAATCAGCCAACGCAATAGAAATAGTGGAAGCCCTTATGAATTTCTTTAATCATCATGGCATCCCGAAAAATTTAGTAGCAGATAATGGCCCAGAATTTCAAAATTCCTTATTGAGAGAATTTGCAGCCCTCCACAAAATCAACATTCACTACACCTCCTCACAACACCCCGATTCACAAGGTTTGATCGAAAGATTCCACTCCACATTGATTGAACACATTAGAGTACTGAAAGAGAGAGAAGAATTCAAAAAGGATAGCATCAAAAAGAAAATATCTCACGCAATTTTGGCCTATAATAACTCGATTCACACCGCTTCCAAATTAACTCCATTCGAACTTCTTTACGGACACATCAACGACGACACACTTCTTGATTTAGACGTTGACACAGTTCTTGCAAACAACTATTTAGCTCTCCACAAAGAAAAAATGAAAATTCTTTACTCCCAAATTAAAGAAAAACTTCACGTTGCAAAGGAAAAAGTCATAGAGGAAAAGAATAAAGACCGCGAAGACATGCCTGCAATACCGCCGGAAGTTTACGTAAAAACAGTCCAGAAACAGTCCAAAACTAAACCCAAGTATAATAAAGAAATTATAAAAACCATTGATCACGAATTGAAAACCGCTCAGATAATACCTCGACATCATAACACCAAGGAAAAGATTCATTTGTCAAATATTCGTCGACCCAAAAAATTCTCGGAATCAGTAATCAACGCCTGGGACGATACTTTGGATCGTTCCGAAGTACTTACAAAAAAATTCGGCCTTAACATCACTAGAGAAGACCTTCTTACCCTCAGAGAATCCAATTGGCTAAACGATAAAATCATTAACTTTTACATGGAACTTATAGATCAAAGAAGCAGGCAAAACCACAAACTTCCGACCACGTTTTCCTTCAACACCTTCTTGTACGTTTCCCTAAAAGCTGGAGGATATTCAAGAGTCAAAAATTACACTAGGAAAACTGACCTCTTCGAAAAGGACATAATTTTCATCCCAATCTTCAAAGCCGCCCATTGGAGACTAATAACGATCTATATCAAACTGCAAAAGATTGAGTACTTAGACTCATTAGGAAACGACGGTACTGACATACTTGAAGACATCAAAAATTATTTGACAGAAGAACATAATCACAAAAAAGGTACACCACTAGACACTACTAACTGGAAATTCACACAACGCACTGACATACCACTTCAACAAAACAACGACGACTGTGGAGTATTCGTATGCCAATACGCAAAATCACTAGGTTCCTCAGAAGAAATACAAATCAAACACTCTCAAATTCCCGAGGTTAGAAAATTAATGTGTGAAGAAATACTAGCGAACGAATTACTATAAATTCAACCCCCATCTGTTCCAGGGTTATTTTCGCCATCCTCGACACTTTACTACAATGGACTTACGGACTGAAAATAGTAAACGTAACTACGAACCTAGGGCTGATACCTATAAAACTAGGACCAGCTAAGAAAACGGACTTCTACCATACAATTACCCACTATTACCAGACAGACGAATTACTTAATCAATTAACGGCCATTCGGAAACATTACGAAGACGTGCGACTCATAATCAATGACGACCCGGAAGTACAGAAAATAGTGCATGTTAGAGCCCAACTAATAGAACACATGTTTGCCCTCGTCGAACAAAAAATCGAACAGTCAACTCTGCCCAAACGTAAACGCCGAGGCTTAATTAACGGACTTGGGTCAGCAATCAAATTTGTCACTGGAAACCTTGATTCCACCGACGGCGAAAAGTATGATGCCATCCTAAAACGAATTCAAACCAAACAAGAAAACCTTTCAAAACAAGTAGAGCATCACTATTCAATAAATTACTCTCTATTTCACCAAATAAACTCCACGTTAGAGTCGATAAATTACAACCACGATGTATTAGCTCGAGAAATAGAAAATCTAAAAATCACCAGTTCATTCCAGACTCACGTTCAACAAGTGGAAAATGCCTTAGAGCACAATCAATTAGCATTGCAGTTACTTACGGACATTGCTCAGGATATCGACAACTCTGTCACATTTTGCAAATTAGGAAAAATGCACCCAAGCATAATTAAACCGCAAACGCTACTAAATGCACTTCAGGAATTAGCAACTTTTTATGGCGACAAGATACCTAAATTCCATGGCGACTACTTGTGGGAACTACAAAGTCACATCAAAATTCGATGCTATATAGGTGAAAATGAAATAGTCTATTTCTTGGATATCCCCATCTTAAAACCCGACAATTTCGAACTCATACTTTTGCAACCTGTACCTTCATTTCAATCAAATTCTTACACGACTGTTCTACCGACTGTACGCTATGCCCTCAGATCGCTAGCAACTAACGACATTACTTTCCTTAACAGCGAATGCGAATCCGGCCCACATTACCTGTTGTGTCCCAACAATTTAGAACTAGCAAATGAGTACAACTGTGAGCGAGACATCCTTTCGAACGGTAGCAATAATCGTTGCGATTTAATAAAATTGGAAATTAGTGGAAATCACGTTGAATACTTAGCCTCCGCAAAGAGATATATTATCATCTTTCCTACAGAAGGCCAATTAAAAATCTCCTCCCTCGGAAATATTGAATTCCGAAACCTCCAGGGAATTTATCTGCTTGAACCGGATTCCAATATTGTCCAATACCAAAACCAAACTTTGATAGCGCCTCCAACTAACACCTCCTTTAGCCCTGTTGTGACTTATCAAACTAACAAACAATTAAATTTCAACCAAAAACCATCGACTTCAATAAAACTAAAATCGATTAACCAACTGTCGGTACCCGCCTATGCAACTTCACCTTCCACTAACGCTATAGTTCAAATTATCACACCTAGTGTTTGGACGATTGTATTGTACCTATTGTTAATATCCACTATTGTCTACATAATCTTTCATTATAGGAAATATAGGGCAACTCTTTTGGTCAATCCTCCTGCCAGGAGCTAAGTGAAGTATTTGTTTAAATACTCACAAACTTATGATTTTATGTAATACTTTACGTCTCCCTTAACATTGTAAATTAGTCTTGAACCTTTGTCTTGTCATTACTATTTTTGTCATAGTGTAACATCATAGTGTAATGTCATCATTATTAGTGTTGTTACATTTTCATTTACAAAATTTGTCAGCCATAATTTTAATCTCAGGGGGGACGAGTTATGTGAACAATATCTGTTTATTTAGAGGCCTTGAGCCCTTTCTGCTGAGTAGGCTAAGAAAGTCTATATTAGCGATCCGCTGCCTGCGAGCAGCAGTCTTTCTCTCGTAGAGCTCATCAGAGTCGGTCTAGCTTTCGTACGTAATAATTCTTTGTGAATTTTTCTGGAATTAATAAACAACGTTTTTTAAAAACGAAATTTCCGTTCATCCGAACTTAACTTGCATAAAATGGAAGCTGATGCTTGAAGTAGAAGGTAGAAGTAGGGGCTTTACCTCGTGCTTCAAGTAGAAGCACTGCCTCCAAATTGTATGCAAAAAAATGAAGGATCTGCTACGAAGCAGATGCTAAGGGAAGGTAGTAAGAACTCCACCTGTGGATGCCGTCACGTACGCCACCCCCCACCCCCTTCATTGGAACTCCGGTGAATCACAACGCTATGAAAATGTAAATTGTATTGTTTCATATTTGAATAAAATTATTTGAGGATGTTAATTCCAAAAGGTACTAAACGCCATTTTTTTCGAAATTGAGATGAGACTTTCCTGGGGGTTTTGGGGGCCAGTTTTACGCAAAAATAAACCCATTTCCAAGATAAAACCGAGTGGTTTTATCCTCATCAAAATGGGTAGTGAAATCTCATTTTCATGACAAAAGGTACTATATCCAGGCCCTTGGGGCTGCTACATCCTGTTAATTTCAAAAAGTACTTTATCCAGTATGAGACAGTCTTCTCGATGGTCGTTTCAAACCATAAAGTACTATATCAGAGTTGCTATTATGAATAAATTGATTTTTCAGCAACAGGTCTCTTTGAATTTTTTTCGTTTCAAAAAGTACCGTATGTTAATATCAAAAAGTACTATAAACCAGTTTTCATTTCTAAAAGTACTATATTCCGACATGTTAATTTCAAAAAGTACTATACCCAAAAATTTTAATTTTCAACTTGCTGTAAAAATTATTCTTTGCAGTTCATAATTTCCAAAATTTTCCCAACTAATTTGAAGATGGTTTACTAACATTAGGCAAAAAAATCTAGACCGGAAACGTGTTCTGAATGGTACTAGCAGTTTTCCTCGTTTTTCTCAAAACTTGTCAGAATGGATATAGTACCTTTTGGAATTAACATCCTCATTTGCAAAATTATTTCTCTTCTCTTGTTAAAATCTGTCAGGTATAACTATCGATTAGAAGTTTGGAGCATCGCTGTAATTTCTCTTCGTTTTTTCAATGTTTTTCAATTTCAATTTTTTCAATTCAAAAACAAAATGTTTGATTTTTTTTCGGAAAAACCACCCTATCTTATGGTAAATCAAGCGTGAAACCCGGGAAAAATACTCTAAAAATTCTAAACCCACGGCATCACCCTCAAAATTGAGATTTTGTGTCTTTTCAAAAATATACCCTAATTATGCCGAATTGGACCCATTAACCTTCTCCGATCGGATTGCCCGGACAATACGCCTCAAGTTGGAGCAAACCACCACTTTCAAGACTAATTTAGTCAAAATCGGATCAGTATTTCAATACGAAGTGGCTTGACGAAATTTTTGACGAAATTTTTGGCCAAAATTTCGTCCGTCCACTTCGTATCGAACCGCTGATCCGATTTTGGTGCGGTTGGTCCTAAAAGTTGTGTTTTGCTCCAACTTAAGGCATATTGTCAGGGGAACCGATCAAAAAATTTTAAGGGGTCGAAAACCCAAAAAAACTGTTTTTGAGATCATGACTTTTTTTACGTTTGATCGTTTTTGAGTAGTCTAGAGTTGATTCAGAGGATTCCCTTATAGGAGGTGCACGTCACAGGAAAATTTGCTAAACGCTCGTTTTTGGTTCATTTTTCTTAAGAAATGAACCTTTGTAATCGGTCAGGAAAAAAAAAATTTAACACCCCCTGAAAATTTGTTGGTTTACGTTTCAAGGGGTGTAGAATCCAAATCTGCAATAAAAATTTTTTGTCCGTCCGCCGTCCGCCGTCCGGGGTTTTTCAGAGGGAAGGAGTTATCGAAAAATTTTGAAATTTTTACCAAAAATCAAGTTCCGTATCTAGTTGGTCCTAACGTCTCGACAGAACCCTACCTTAATTTTAAGGCCAGTAAAACAGCTGTTGAAGAGGTAAAAAATTCGTGCTTTTCTGGAAATTTGTAACATAGGCATGTGACGCATCATTTTCTATAGATTTTTCTATGCCGAATCGAATGAGACCATCGCCACGGCAGTAGCTCTAACCGTTTAGGAGTTATTGCAGTTTTAGTGAGACATTTTTGAGTTTTTTAAAATTTCTACAATTCTGCATAACTCGAAAACGACTAGAGCCACAAAAATCGTTTTCCACTCGTTGGAATCCCCACAAAAACTTCTGTCCTCCCGATATCTTCAATTTAAAGAATTTGGTCGCATTACACAAATCAGCAAAACAAAAATCGAAAAAATTTGAGAATTTGGCCTCGGCTCTTAGATACGGTTGATTGATCTACTTACGACCACTAGCCTATTACACCAACAAGGTGACGCACTCACACTACGACCAGTTGCGCTTGGCAACATGAAAGCGAGTCAGGCTTTAACACAATAATTGTGATCGTCCTAAAATCGAGAATCGAAACGGAGCTTCAGAAAAAACTTTTTCTTATACACATTTACTCAGAATCACTTCCTGAACAAGTGTCTGTGTGTCCGTGTGTCTGTGTGTCCGTTAGTCCGTTAGTCCGTCTGTGGTCATTTACAAAAATGACCATAACTCCCTCAATTCTCAACCTTTTTTCAAATTTCTTGAACTGAAATGTTCGTCTCGGCAAGACCTAACACCCTGTTTAATCGAAATTTGGATAACGCGCAGTACTTCCGATATATTTGCATTTTTAGTGTTTTCTATTTTATTTTTTCCCGGCCACAAAAATGGACCGATTTGAGCGTTCTTGGTCTCAAAATCTTTGTTTTACCTTGCAGAATACGTGGATATTTTTTGTGTTCCGAAAATGTGGCGTTTTTTCATTTTGGGCGAATTTTAAAATTTGCATAGTGAGAGTTTTGATATTTTTGACCTAAACACCCTTAAAAGCAGTCAAAATATGATCAAATTGTGTCACAATTTTACGTTCCAAAATATGGAAGTATAGTGTGTTATCTACGCACCACTGGTTTTTCGATTGCTAAGACAAACTTCACGATATATCACGATATATTATTCTATAATTTCAGTATAAATTTGTATTTTAGAGGGGGATTTAGAGGAACGTTTTTTCAACCCGGCAAAAAACCAGTGGTGCGTAGATAACACACAATACTTCCATATTTTGAAACGTAAAATTGTGACACAATTTGATCATATTTTGACTGCTTTTAAGGGTGTTTAGGCCAAAAATATCGAAAAATTCACTATTAAAATTTTAAAATTCGCCCAAAATGGAAAAACGCCACATTTTCGGAATGTAAAAAATATCCACATATTCTGCAAGGTAAAACAAAGATTTTAAGACCAAGAACGCTCAAATCGGTTTTTTTTTGAGGCCGAAAAAAAATAAAATAGAAAACACTAAAAATGCAAATATATCGGAAGTACTGTGCGTAATCCGAATTCCAATTGAACAGGGTGTTAGGTCTTGCCGAGACAAACATTTCAGTTCAAGAAATTTGAAAAAAGGTTGAGAAATGAGGGAGTTATGGCCATTTTTGTAAATGACCACAGACGGACAGACGGACACACGGACAGACGGACACACGGACACACGGACACACAGACACTTGTTCAGGAAGTGATTCTGAGTAAATGTGTATAAGAAAAAGTTTTTTCTGAAGCTCCGTTCCGATTCTCGATTTTAGGACGATCACAATACTGCCGTCCTAAGTTAAAACGTCCTATCTCAGTTTTTAGCGTTTTGAGAAAAACGCGGTTAAGTGAGATTGTTTGCACCGTCCACGTTTTTAACCCTAGCTATTTGGAATTTTCACGATAGCTCCTTGACATCACCCCCCAACTTTGTCAGTTGTCAACAAACCTCAATATTAAACCAGCAGGTAGAAATTATCAATTGAAGTGCAAGAAGTCGAAGATAAGACTTTGTTGTCGTTGTTCGTTTTCTTGTCGTGTGCCTTAGGCCACGTTCGACATTGGTTTTTATACCTAGGATAGGACTTTTTAACCTAGTAGTAGTAGTTTTTGGAACTCAGTATTCGAAGATGAATATCTTGCCCACATCCATGACAGACACAGCTTTGCTACTCACTAGGCCAGAAAGTCCTAACTCCTTTATTTGAGACCTCCTTTATTTGACTTAGGACGATTTATTCTAGCACAAGTTACTGAATTTTTTCAGTTATACAAGGTCAAAGTGTCCTAACTTTCTGCTACTTAGGACTTTTTAGCCTAGGACTACCAAGTTAGGACTTTCTGTTCTTGGATGGAGGCGGAAATTGACAAAAGTGAGATAGGACAAAGCCATTTTTCAGTCCTTTCCAATGAAGATAGGACTTTCTAACCTGGCCCATCAGACGCGTCATGTCAAAATCTATACAACCACGTCCTTAACTCAAAAAGCGAAAAAAATGAGATAGGACGTTTTAACTAAGGACGGCAGAATACTTCCATTTACTCTGTAAATATGGAAGTAATAATCATCCTCTTTGCTTGATAAATACTTGCCTATCTATCTTTTCAACGCAGCAGATCGTTTAATTCCGTTAAATTCACCATTTAATCTATTCATCACCTTCATCAGTAAATCACTTTCATTATTAACTGAATAATAATAATTATTAAATTCTCTGAATAATGAATGAAATTAAAAATGCCTCAGAACCATTCTTAAAGCCTTATAATTAAATAATTTAAGGTGATAAATTGAATTTTTACTTCCATATTTACAGAGTAAATGGAAGTATTGTGATCGTCCTAAAATCGAGAATCGGAACGGAGCTTCAGAAAAAACTTTTTCTTATACACATTTACTCAGAATCACTTCCTGAACAAGTGTCTGTGTGTCCGTGTGTCCGTCTGTCCGTCTGTGGTGATTTACAAAAATGGCCATAACTCCCTCATTTCTCAACCTTTTTTCAAATTTCTTGAACTGAAATGTTTGTCTCGGCAAGACCTAACACCCTGTTTAATTGGAATATGGATAACGCACAGTACTTCCGATATGTTTGCATTTTTAGGGTTTTCTATTTTATTTTTTTCCGGCCACAAAAATGAACCGATTCGAGCGTTCTTGGTCTTAAAATCTTTGTTTTATATTCCAATAGTAATGTATTGTATTTTTATTTTGGGCGAATTTTAAAATTTTAATAGTGAATTTTTTGATATTTTTGGCCTAAACACCCTTAAAAGCAGTCAAAATATGATCAAATTGTGTCTCAATTTTACGTTTCAAAACATGGAAGTATTGTGTGTTATCTACGCACCACTGGATAATAACATGGACTCAACATGTCTATCTTGTTTGATTACAGTGAGCACTAAGTGCTAGTCACTAAGTCTTATCACTGGTACAAAATATGTCTTAAACCAGTGGTGCTTAGATAACACACAATACTTCCATATTTTGGAACATAAAATTGTGACACAATTTGATCATATTTTGACTGCTTTTAAGGGTGTTTAGGTCAAAAATATCAAAAAATTCACTATTCAAATTTCAAACCAGTGGTGCGTAGATAACACACATTACTTCCATATTTTGAAACGTAAAATTTTGACACAATTTGATCATATTTTAAGTGCTTTTAAGTGTGTTTAGGCCAAAAATATCGGAAAATTTACTATTAAAATTTTAAAATTCGCTCAAAATGAAACCAGTGGTGCGTAGTTAACACACAATACTTCCATATTTCGAAACGTAAAATTGTGACACAATTTGATCATATTTTGACTGCTTTTGAAAGTGTTTAGGTCAAAAATATCAAAAAATTCAGTATTAAAATTTAAAAATTCGCCCAAAATGAAAACCAGTGGTGCGTAGATAACACACAATACTTCCATATTTTGAACGTAAAATTGTGACACGATTTGATCATATTTTGACTGCTTTTAAGGGTGTTTAGGCCAAAAATATCGAAAAATTCAGTATTCAAATTTCAAAATTCGCCCAAAAAAGAAAAACGCCAGTTTTTTGTACATAAAAAATATCCACATATTCTGCAACGCAAAAGAAAGATTTTAAGACCAAGAACGCTCAAATCGGTTCATTTTTGTGGCCGGAAAAAAATAAAATAGAAAACACTAAAAATGCAAATATCTCGGAAGTACTGTGCGTTATCCAAATTCCGATTAAACAGGGTGTTAGGTCTTGCCGAGACAAACATTTTAGTTCAAGAAATTTGAAAGAAGGTTAAGAAATGAGGGACTATGGCCATTTTTGTAAATGACCACAGACGGACAGACGGACAGACGGACAGACGGACTAACGGACTAACGGACTAACGGACACACGGACACACGGACACACAGACACTTGTTCAGGAAGTGATTCTGAGTAAATGTGTATAAGAAAAAGTTTTTTCTGAAGCTCCGTTCCGATTCTCGATTTTAGGACGATCACAATACTTCCATTTACTCTGTAAATATGGAAGTAAAACGCCACATTTTCGGAATGTAAAAAATGTCCACATATTCTGCAAGGTAAAACGAAGATTTTAAGACCAAGAACGCTCAAATCGGTCAATTTTTGTAGCCGGAAAAAAATAAAATAGAAAACACTAAAAACTCAATTATATCGGAAGTACTGTGCGTTATCCAAATTCCAATTAAACAGGGTGTTAGGTCTTGCCGAGACAAACATTTCAGTTCAAGAAATTTGAATAAAGGTTGAGAAATGAGGGAGTTATGGCCATTTTTACTTCCATATTTACAGAGTAAATGGAAGTATTGTGATCGTCCTAAAATCGAGAATCGGAACGGAGCTTCAGAAAAAACTTTTTCTTATACACATTTACTCAGAATCACTTCCTGAACAAGTGTCTGTGTGTCCGTGTGTCCGTTAGTCCGTTAGTCCGTTAGTCCGTCTGTGGTCATTTACAAAAATGGCCATAACTCCCTCATTTCTCAACCTTTTTTCAAATTTCTTGAACTGAAATGTTTGTCTCGGCAAGACCTAACACCCTGTTTAATCGGAATTTGGATAACGCACAGTACTTCCGATATATTTGCATTTTTAGTGTTTTCTATTTTATTTTTTCCCGGCCACAAAAATGAACCGATTTGAGCGTTCTTGGTCTTAAAATCTTTGTTTTACCTTGCAGAATACGTGGATATTTTTTAAATTCCGAAAATGTAGCGTTTTTTCATTTTGGGCGAATTTTAAAATTTTAATAGTGAATTTTTCGATATTTTTAGCCTAAACACCCTTAAAAGCAGTCAAAATATGATCAAATTGTGTCACAATTTTACTTTTCAAAATAGGTATGGAAGTATTGTGTGTTATCTACGCACCACTGGTTGTAAATGACCACAGACGGACAGACGGACACACGGACACAGACACTTGTTCTGGAAGTGATTCTGAGTAAATGTGTATAAGAAAAAGTTTTTTCTGAAGCTCCGTTCCGATTCTCGATTTTAGGACGATCACAATACTTCCATTTACTCTGTAAATATGGAAGTAAAAAAATTCGCCCAAAATAAAAAAACGCCAGTTTTTCGGAACATAAAAAATATCCACATATTCTGCAAGGTAAAACGAAGATTTTGAGACCTTATCGCATAATCTGCAATACAAGTATAAATATTATTATAACTAATATTGTTTAAAATAAATACTTTTTATTATTTATTTAAATAAAATTTATTTAATTTTAATTTATTTTTTTTGATTTAATTTTAAAAAGTATTAATTAATATTTAATAATAATTAATACTTTTTAAAAAATAAATATTTTTTATTATTCATTTAAATAAATATTATTTAACAAAAATCAAAAATTTCAAAAAATTGAGGTATTCTTACTTATAGGTACTTATACTCATAGTAATATAATATGATGATTTAAATAAACTGACGACCAATCGAACTTACCTGAAGTTCGGTCGAAATTATATGAATCCTCAGCCCGAAGATGTTACGGATAGTTGTAGTATCGTCCATCACTGCAATGACATTGTGTGAAAACAAATAGTGAATTTCCGATCGAGTTACAGCCTAATTTCTGATCGATGGCCGTAACATGATTACGAACAGTGGATATTCAAAGCACAAAAAATTATTCAAGCTAATTTCTGTATCTAATAATTGGCATTTTTTTTAATGAATCGTACTTACCTATTCCCACGACTTAATTGAACGCTCGAACATCAGGAGAAACCCGAGTCACAATAAATCGCGAAGACTTTTCGAGAAACACTTCAGAAATGTCAAGAAAAACTGGACAGGACACGAGATAATAAAAAACGCGAAATTCTAGTTTATGGGAATGTAACGGGTCGATAAAGTGCCAAAATGTGGGGATCCTTCACTACAATACCTACCTATTTACCTATTTTTCGCTCGTAAGCCATGCATCTCTTCGATTTCAAATGAAAAACTCTTACCTTTGGACCAAACGCAGACAAGTTCGGACATACCTGTAACAAAAAAATGGAAAATCCGTTGAAGCTCCATTTGCTTCAGGAAAGCAAAAATAATAGAAATAGTGTGATATAAATCATAAATTTATCAAAAATGATAAAATTTATCATTTAATGGTAACTTACGTTTGGCCGCGTCGCTCCTCGTTGGCCGATGTCCTCCGGCTGCATACTCCGAGGTGTTGCACTTCTCGAACCACAGAATGTTTCCACAGCACGACACTTTTTTTGTCAAAATAAAACTTGATTTCAGGAGAAAAAATCCATTAAACAGTTCAATTTACGAATTTAAGGGATTTTTGAATTTTTCTAACAACTAGGTTTTACTCAAAGCTTTTGTGTCGAATTGCTTTCTATGGTGAAAATTTAAAGCAAAGAAATACCTACCGACTCAATTGTCAAAGGCTCCAGTCAGGAATTGAAACTTTTTGAACTTTGAAGTTTGATCAGATGAACATCAAACCGAAATTTTCAAACCTAACGTAATCACCTACTAATATTGATCAAATGTTTGGAATTGCACTCCCTTGAGAATAAACACGGCACTTGATCACACCAGCAACAAACAAGAAGAAGCATTGCGGTTAGACGTCAAATTTTGAATAAAATCGAGAGAAAAAAATATTGCTTACTACACTGGATTAGCTGCTACTATTACTACACTGGATATTGCTTACTACACTGGATTTGCTTACTACACTGGACTACAGCGAGGACGAGTTCATAAAAATGTAAGATGAAAAATTTTCATTTTTCAAAATCTCAAATCTATCAATCTCAAAATCAAAATCTCAAAAAAATTGAGATTTAATCTCGACCATAAAAAAATCTGAATTTCCAAGTTGATTATGAAAACGACAGCCACGAGCATAGGAATGCGCCAGAACGAGCATAGGATGAAAGATTTTCGACACTATTCTAGCACTTACTTTCATCGAACCGATGGAATCTTGACTTGTGGCGTAACCAGGGCGGCAGACACAAAGTCCAAAGCGAATCCACCACACAACACAACACAGCGACACAACACAGAACCATTTAAAAATTGTTGTTCCCTCAACCGGCACGAGAAATCGGACGGACGCGAATCGAAACGAGCGAAACGGGACGGTAAGGAAATGAAATGAGTATTTTGCAAAAAATTGTCGGTTATATTCATCGAATCCGAGATTTCGTGGAATTATTATTACGGAATAGTGCTGGCTTAATATCGATAGTACGGTGCTATCGATTCCGTGTTATCGATAGGTCGACAGAATAATATATTTGAACCTGAAAATTTTTACTCAACCTAAAAAACGAAAAACGCTCTTCAAGTCCCTACTATAATAACCTGAAGTCCTGAAAAATAAAAATAAATCAAGAAGACAGCATTTACGCTGATTAATGGGTCTTAATAATGATGCTGATTAATTATCTTATTAAATTTCCAAATTATTTGGAATCTTTTATTAAAAAAAAGATATTTGTCCTCATTCCGGATCTGGATGACCCAAAACAACCATGCTAGATACCAAATCTTACCATAGATATCAGTATACCGAGCTAGAGAAAACCACAATAATTAACTAAGTATTGAACTATTAATTAATAATAAAATAATAGATAGGTTGGCAATAATAAAAATAATAATAATATAATAGGTAATGTATATAAGTAATGATAAAATGTATTATCTGTATTATGCCATAATAATATAAAACAATATAAACCTAATATAATAATAATGTATAAATAATAATAATAAAATAATCAAATTCTACTTTACAGTTACAGTTGAATGCGAAAAAAGGTAAAATTTTTTGAAACTTGGACGATTACGAAGATTTATTAATACTGAATGATAAACCAAAACTATCACTAGGTCAACGGTAGTCCAAATTAGCAATGGAGTCGGTGTGGAAAGAAATTTACCGAAACTATCTTTATTTACCAAGAAATAAACCGAAACTATCGATATGTAAACGAAAGTCCGAGAAATTTACCAAAACCATCTTTATTTACCTTTATTTTTATAGGTACTAGCTGTACCCGCCCGGCGTTGCCCATGTCAAAAGGGTTGGGTTGGGTTGGGGTTGGGGTTGGGGGTTTGGAGTTGGGGTTTGGGTTTGGGTTTGGGTTTGGGTTGGTTTGGTTTGGTTTGGTTTGGTTTGGTTTGAGTTCCCCGTCGATAAAAAGAAACAATCTGTTAAAAAATTAGTTTAAATGAGAACAGGTCATTTTTTTTTTAATTAAAAAAAATTTCAAATTTATCAAATTCAAAAATCGAAAATCGGGCTTCGAGGTCTGGTGGCCCCTTTGTGCTTCCGTGTAAAAAATTCCAGGTCCCTGCGTGCGATAGATTTGGCTGGAGAGCTCGGTCAGACAGACAGACACATTACACTATGTGTAAGTCTTGCTTTTATTATTATAGATTATATTTATAAATATTTATATTATTTATCTTAATTTACCAAAACTATCTATATTTATCAAAACTTTACCAAAACTATCTTAATTGACCTTTATTTATATTATTCATCTTTATTTACCAACGAAAGTCCAAGAAATTAACCAATACTATCGATAGGTCAACGAAAGTCCAAGAAATTTACCAAAACTATCTTTATTTACCTTTATTTATGTATTTATATTTTATTTATATTTATATTATTTATCTTTATTAATATTATTTATATTTTTTATCAAATTGACCAATCTATCTTTATTTACCTTTATTTATATTATATTTACATTTATATTATTCATCTTTATTAACAACAAAAGTCCAAGAAATTTACCAAAACTATCTTTTCTTACCAAGAAATAAACCAGTCGGAGTAGAAAGAAATTTTCGGATAATGAGAAATAATCGTGAGAGTACCTACGGAAAATTTTAAAATTATTTGAAACTTGGGCGATTACAAAGATTTGTTATTGAATAACAAACACAAACTATCGATATATAGATTAGCGAGGGCACAATTCAATTTACACGCCCCCGCTCCACTGGCGAAATCCGGGAGCGCGGCGCTGCGTCTACGCGGCGATGCGCCGCCGACTATTTTTTCCGTAGACGCAGCGCTATGCACCCTCATGAGCGTGCAAGACAATTCCTGGCCAAGCCCGGCGTGCTAGTCCAACGGACTCTGAACCCGAGGCGACCGCGATGGACCCAACGCCCTCAACACGCTGGATCCAGTCCGCTCGAGGCGGCGAGGCAATGACCGCCGTGTACCAAAGTACATATTAAGCTATGAGACTAGAGCGACATGCCCTAACTAGCTCCGACCCTCTCTCCGATAAAATCGGAAAAATTCGGTAAAATTCGGGATAAATTCGGTTGAGGATCGAAAACAATGGCAGTTTTCTTAACTTATTATCGATATTAAGCCCGCACTATGCCGAACTCACTTGCTTTCACGCAGAAATGACCGAAATAATCGGTAATTGAATTATCGAAAACCTTCACTCAAACCAGTGGTACACACAATACTTCCATATTATAATTCGCAAATTTTCGACACGATTGTATCACATTTTTACTACTTTGGAGGCTTTATGGCTCAGAAATACCAGGACTCATAATGCAAATTTTAAAACTCGCCTAAAAATATGAAAAGTTATCGGAACATGAAAAATACCAACGTATTCTGCAGTCTAAACCGAAGATTTTAAGACTAGGAACGCTGAAATCGGTTCAATTTTGTGGTCAGGAAAAAAATAAAATTGAAAACGCTAAAAGTGCCAATTTATCGGAAGTACTGCGTGTAATTCAAATTTTGATTCAACAGGGTGATAGGTCTTACTGAGAAAAATCTCTTAGTTCAAGAAATTTGAAGAAGGAAATCAGAAAAAGGACAATTAGAAACGAAGTTTTTCTATGTGAAATATTTTTCGAAGTGTTTTTTCCTATCCTAGGGGGGCAAAAAGGAAAATTTACTTACGCGAGCGCGACGCGACCGACCCGGAGGGAAGACAGCGGAAGACTGAGGCCGTGAACAGGCGATTCGCACTAGCAGGATAGACGAACATGAAATTACACGAACGAACATGCGCGCGGGTCGTAGATTCTCGGAATCGTAGCGCCTACGGCTTGCTGAGCCGTGCCGGGCGGATGGTCCGAACTTCCGCCATGCTGGTCCGGGCGGCTAGAAATATCGTTGGTCGAAGGGCTCGGATTGCCCGGCTCGGCACCGCCCGGCTCGGGTTCCGGCAGCGCGGCGCGTCTCCATGGCGGGAGAGTCGGCTCTCGACCAATGTTCAAACGGAATTGTGTTTTCCTGCGTTAAGTTGTCTTTTAAGGCGTGTAAATTGTATTTTAGATACTAGTTAGAATTGTCTTTTAACAAAAAAAAAATCGCTGCGTGGGCGAAAAAATAAAAATACAAAAAATTAAATACTTCGTTTATGCAATAAGTTTTGAAATTAGCGAGTGTCTTCAATTCACCAAGTCTTTTCATCTGTTTTCACCATTTCTTTTTCGTTTGTAAAGCCTACAAAAAATCGAGATTAAAAAATTATATTCTTGCAGCATGTTCTAGTTACAGGAAACCAGAAGTCCGTTTTCGAAGTTGTAAGGCATTTTGTCAATGTGGGGTTAAATTCAGGTTAATTGAAAATTTCAAAACCGTTTTTACATCCATATTTACAGTATTGATGATGAATAATCGACCCGTATTGCTATGCTGTAGTCACGTGATCAGGGTTAGGGTCATACAGTGATACTCCGTCTCCTTCGCGGATCTTTCGGCAAATTTATTGCCTTCTTCAGGGCTTGGAGACGAGGCTAAGCGGCCATATGACCACCACCGTCCAAGACTATAGATGTAACAATCATGAGTTGATCTGAAGGTACTATTGAAATTGCTATATGCTATATTACATATAGCAATTTCAATAGTACCTTCAGATCAACACATGATTGTTACATCTATAGTCTTGGACGGTGGTGGTCATAATATGACCGCTTAGCCTCGTCTCCAAGCCCTGAAGAAGGCAATAAATTTGCCGAAAGCTCGGCGAAGGAGACGGAGTATCACTGTATGACCCTAACCCTGATCACGTGAATACAGCATATTTACAGTGTAAATGCTAGTATTTTGATCGTCGTAAAATCGGATTGGAACTTCAAAGAAAATTTTCTCTTACACTTTTACTGAGAATACTTCGCGAACTGTGATATTTTACAACCAGTGGTGCGTGGATAACACACAATACTTCCATATTTTGAAACGTAAAATTGTGACACAATTTGATCATATTTTGAGTGCTTTTAAGGGCGTTTAGGCCAAAAATATCGAAAAATTCACTATTAAAATTTTAAAATTCCCCAAAATAAAAAAACGCCAGTTTTTCGGAACATAATAAATATCCACATATTCTGCAAGGTAAGACAAAGATTTTAAGACCAAGAACGCTCAAATCGGTTCATTTTTGAGGCCGGAAAAAAATAAAATAGAAAACACTAAAAATGCAAAAATATCGGAGGTACTGTGCGTAATCCGAATTCCGATTAAACAGGGTGTTAGGTCTTGCCGAGACAAACATTTCAGTTCAAGAAATTTGAAAAAAGGTTGAGAAATGAGGGAGTTATGGCCATTTGTGTAAATGACCACAGACGGACACACGGACACACAGACACACGGACACACAGACACTTGTTCAGGAAGTGATTCTGAGTAAATGTGTATAAGAAAAAGTTTTTTCTGAAGCACCTTTCAGATTCTCGATTTTAGGACGATCACAATACTTCCATTTACTCTGTAAATATGGAAGTAAAAATGCTGTACTGATAGACATGGTCCTTGCGTCATAACAATAATGATAATTAAATTCTCTGAATAATTAAAAATGCGTCAAGAATGCCTCAGAACCATTGTTGAAGCTTAACTCGCTCTCTTGTAGTCTAGTGTGAGAGTGTCACCTTGTCGGTGTCATAGGCTAGTGGCCGTAAGTAGATCAATCAACCTACCTTAGAGCAGAGGGCAAATTATCAATTTTTTCCAATTTTTGTTTTGCTGATTTGTGTAATACGACTAAATTCTCTAAATTGAAGATATTGGGAGGACAGAAGTTTTTGTGGGGGTTCCAAAGAGTGGAAAACGAATTTTGTGGCTCGACTAGTTTTTGAGTTATTAAGTATTGGAGAAATTTTAAAAAACTCAAAAATGTCTCACTGAAACTGCAATAAATCCTAAACGGTTGAAGCTACCGGCGTGGCGATGTTCTCATTTGGTGCCTCACATGCCTATGTTAATTTTTTCCTGGAAAGCACGAATTTTTCCCCACTTAAACAGCTGTTTTACTGGCCTTAAAAATAAGGTAAGGTTCTGTCGAGACGTTAGGACCAACTACGGAACTTGATTTTTGATGACGGCGGACCGACAAAAAATTTATATTGCAGATTCGGATGCTACACCCTTTGGAACGTAAACCAACAAATTTTTAGGGGGTGTTGAAAATTTTTTTTTCCTGACCGATTACAAAGGTTCATTTCTTAAAAATGAACTAAAAAATTTCCCTTCCAATTACAGAGGTAGGTACATTATTAAACCGCAATCGATACCGAAAACCGTTGGCTAGAAAGTTTTTCCAAACTTGGGGACTCATCATTCGAAGTTCACTTAAAAGCGTGTTTATAAACCAGCGTTAAATAGCGTTAAATAAACCAGCGATAAATCAGCGTTTTGCATGCACTTCGCATTTTTCAATGCTATAAATGAGTCTCGTCTCTCTTCTTCAGAGAACATAGAATGTAAATATGCATGTTTTAGAGCTATTTAAAATATTTAATTTTGGGGTTTTTTCCACTTCTGCCCCTTTGTGGGGCACGTTATAAAATGTGCTAAATTACAAATTCTGGAAGCCGCCCTCCAAGTTGAAAGTGAGTTACGCTAGAAAGAAATGGAAAAACGTCGAGAGATCAACTGAGAAACTTTAGCTGAAAAGGAAGGAATTCCGGGGCATGGAGAAAGATATGGTGTCGATGGGGCGGAATTTGAAAAGCCAAAAGGGCGAATATTAATGCAGGAAAACCCTCGTTCAACCCCTAGGGTTAGAGACGGAGGAATGAAATTTTCGAAGTTTTAATAAAGGGTCGACGAGAGGGGGAAACGTTGGCTGGAATTCTCGTATTTCACGGACCCAAGAGTAATTAAGAGCAACAAAAGTGTGCAGAGGCTGAACAGGAAAAATGAGTCCGATGTTTTTGCTGGAGAGCTAAACTGCGATGCCGACGCTAGGAAAAACGTTGTCTTTATCGCTAAATAAGTGTTTTCTGGAGGGCGAATAACTCTTCCCTATCACAAATTTCGAATAGAGACACGAGCTCGAGGGATACAAAACGCTTTTTTCGAACAGCAAAACTGAAAAGCAGGAGCTTAGCAACGTGAAAACAACAGGCTTCTGACGTCATAGAGCAGGGGCGGGCTACAACGGGTTGCACTCGGGCGCACTAATTTGCACATGCACTTGTGGCTCTCCTATCAATCTAACGCTCTTCCATCAATTGTATTTAAATAAGAAGCGAATTCCATGGGCAAGCAGTTTAAAAATTGATCAAAACTTACATTTTAGATCGTTACGTCTCAATTTCAATCTTAACAAGCCGAGAAAACGTTTTTACTTCCATGTTTACAGAGTAAATGGAAGTATTGTGATCGTGTGTCCGTTTGTCCGTCTGTGGTCATTTACAACCAGTGGTGCGTAGATAACACACAATACTTCCATATTTTTTTTTTTTTAATTGTAAACTTTATTTGTACAATGTACATTACAGTTGTGCTAACTTAAGGGATTTAACAACAAGTAGCAAGGAACATGTAGTAAGGGTAACACCCAGTGGTGAGCCTTACGATGAATAAATTATTAACATTGAGAACAGCAAATTACGTATTTGGTAAGTTTTAGGGTCCAGATCACTTAGAAGTTTTAGATAATATTTCAATTATGCGGCGAAGTGTGTTGGGTTACGGCGAGATCCGAGTGTCGTTTTCTTTTTAGTCGTCGATCAGCCCTTGGAGGTGGTGGGTCTTCGGCGATGCTCCGTAGCAAATCGTTGGGGTGCGCCATAATGGTGCTCTGATGTTTGCAGCACGTCTCCCGAAGTACCTCGCTGACCTCGGGCACGTCCAGGTCACGGTGCAGGTTCTTATTCCTTATGTACCAGGGTGCTCCCGTGATGATTCTTAGAACCCTGTTTTGGAGAGTTTGAACTCTCTTAATCTGGGAGTCTGACGCAGATGACCATATAGCGCAGCCAAATTGCCAGATGGGCCGTATGAGTGTCAAATACATAAGTCTTTTTATGTGTATAGACATTGACTCGCTGGAGAGGAGATGCTTGAGCGCTCGTATACGGTTTCTCATCTTGGATATAACCTGTGATACATGCTCGTTCCATGTGAGTCTCTGATCCAGGTGAAGACCAAGGTACCGCACTGACGTGCTTACGGGTACAGCCGTACCCTGAAGCTGAATCGTCTCATCAGTGACCTTGCGGAGGTAGGTGAATCTCACGACATTCGACTTAGTAGGGTTAACGCGCACTCGCCATTTCTTGCACCAGTCGTCGATACGTGCCGTCATGCGCTGCAGCTCCTCTGCGGCTAACCGACAGTTTGCCTGTTTGGATAAAATGGCCACATCATCTGCAAAATGGGCAATGGTCAGTTCAGTATCGGACGGGAAATCGCTCGAGAATATGACGTACAACACCGGCCCGATTACGCTGCCTTGCGGCACACTAGCAGACACACCGTGTGGGCGGGACAGGGCGTCTCCATACCTAACGCTATATGTACGATCTGATAGGTATGAACGAATTATTAGGAACAGCGTGTCGTCCAGGATGCCTTTCAATTTCGCGAGCAGTCCGGCGTGCCAAACTTTATCGAACGCTTTTTCAGTGTCGATAAAGAGCCCAAGACAAACTTTTTTCTCCTCGTATGTGTCCAGGATCTTGCTGACCACGCGGTCGAGTTGCTGGGGGCAAGAGTGGAGAGCTCTGAATCCAAACTGGGTCATGGGGATAATCGGTTCCAGTTGCGCGAGGAGTCTTGTCAGCAGGAGCCTCTCGAATATTTTTGAAAGTAGGCTAAGTAGGCTTATTGGCCGATAGCTGTTTGGGTCATTGCGTGGTTTTCCAGGTTTGCGAACCATTGCTATAATCGCATGTTTCCATCCATATTTTGAAACGTAAAATTGTGACAGGATTTGATCATATTTTGACTGCTTTTGAAAGTGTTTAGGTCAAAAATATCAAAAAATTCAGTATTAAAATTTTAAATTCGCAAAAAATAAAGAAACGCCACATTTTCGGAATGTAAAAAATATCCACATATTATGCAAGGTAAAACAAAGATTTTAAGACCAAGAACGCTCAAATCGGTTCATTTTTGCGGCCGGAAAAAAATTAAATAGAAAACACTAAAATGCAAATATCTCGGAAGTACTATGCGTTATCCAAATTCCGATTAAACAGGGTGTTAGGTCTTGCCGAGACAAACATTTCAGTTCAAGAAATTTGAAAAAAGGTTGAGAAATGAGGGAGTTATGGCCATTTTTGTAAATGACCACAGACGGACACACGGACACACAGACACTTGTTCAGGAAGTGATTCTGAGTAAATGTGTATAAGAAAAAGTTTTTTCTGAAGCTCCTTTCCGATTCTCGATTTTAGGACGATCACAATACTTCCATTTACTCTGTAAATATGGAAGTAATTGTAAATTTAGTAAATTTTTCAAATTTCGTTTCTCACAATTCGTGTCCCATTCTCAGTGATTAAGGTGTATGACCTATTCCCTTCCACTCTCTCTATCTTCCCTTTTTACTTCCATATTTACAGAGTAAATGGAAGTATTGTGATCGTCCTAAAATCGAGAATCGGAACGGGGCTTCAGAAAAAACTTTTTCTTATACACATTTACTCAGAATCACTTCCTGAACAAGTGTCTGTGTGTCCGTGTGTCCGTTAGTCCGTCTGTGGTCATTTACAAAAATGACCATAACTCCCTCAATTCTCAATCTTTTTTCAAATTTCTTGAACTGAAATGTTTGTCTCGGCAAGACCTAACACCCTGTTTAATCGAAATTTGGATAACGCACAGTACTTCCGATATATTTGCATTTTTAGTGTTTTCTATTTTATTTTTTTCCGGCCACAAAAATGAACCGATTTGAGCGTTCTTGGTCTTAAAATCTTTATTTTACCTTGCAGAATATGTGGATATTTTTTATGTTCCGAAAAACTGGCGTTTTTTTATTTTGGGCGAATTTTGAAATTTGAATAGTGAATTTTTTGATATTTTTGACCTAAACACCCTTAAAAGCAGTCAAAATATGATCAAATTGTGTCACAATTTTACGTTCCAAAATATGGAAGTATTGTGTGTTATCTACGCACCACTGGTTTTAAATTGGACAACTCCTTCTATGCGTTTTGCTGCAGACGACGTACGGCGGACGGACAAAAAATTCTTATTGTATATTCGTATTCCAGAACCAATGAAACGTTAAAGAAAAAATTTTCAGAGTGTGTTGAAAAAAAAAATTTCCTGACCGATTTCATAGGTAGGTACATTGTTTGGAACTAGGTACCTACATTATTTGGAAATGATGTACCAAAATCTAAATACAAAACAGAGGAACCAAACTGCTGGAAATAAAGCTGAAGCTTCAAGTGAGGTTATAAACCATAAATTAAGACGAGGCTGTAATCTGTTGCTTCTCTGCAGCCGAAAGGTTCATTAAGAAATTAACAATCAGACAAAGAGGATGGGGTCGCAACCCTTAAAGATCTCTTCGTCTTTCAAGAACACTTCCCGCAATGATTCCCTTTCTGGTTCCTAACGCTAAGTTCCCTTTGTTCGCTCACTCCGTTTCATTTCAAGAGCAGCTGCTGTGGTGGGTTGAGTTTCGTGTTAATTTAGGATGCGTGAACTTTGTAGGACTTGATTCCCGACAGCCTGCCCCGCCTGATAAAGTCATTGGCATTCGTAGAGGCTAGTATGAAAAAGGTTGCCTATTCTGTAACTCAAAGGAATTGGTGTGTATGATTGCCTAATTTACAAAAATTGATGGAAAAACGCTTGATGAATTAGGATATATCTAATCTATCCATCTATCTAAACATATTGGAGCTCAATTACATAGACCATGACGATGATGATGAGGACGATGAATAGGAGAATGACACAATTGATTGAGAAACCTGATATTGGAATGTGGTGATTTTTCTGGGGGAATTATTGAGTTTCGGGCTTGAAAATATTTGGTTCTTCAAAGAAGCAACGACACAGGACTAGATGCTTCACCATTACCAAAGGGGTTGGTGAGAAACGGAGAGCACCGAGCAAAGAAAGCTGGAAATTAACAAACAATAATTGTTGGAGAGAGCACGAACATGAACTGTTAATTATTAACAGTTCATGTTCGAGCTCTCTCCCGTATTTCTTTGTGCGACTAATGGGTCATTCTAAAATTATGGGACTATTTCAGGTGTCGGAAAAAAACCAGTGGTGCGTAGATAACGCACAATACTTTCATATTTTGAAATGTACATATTTGACAAAATTTGCTCATATTTGGACTGCTTTTAAGTGTGTTTAGGCCAAAAATATCAAAAAATTCACTATTAAAATTTTAAAATTCGCCCAAAATAAAAATACAATACATTATTGGAATATTAAAAATATCCACATATTCTGCAAGGTAAAACGAAGATTTTGAGACCAAGAACGCTCAAATCGGCCCATTTTTGTGGCCGGAAAAAAAGTAGAAAACACTAAAAATGCAAATATATCGGAAGTACTGTGAGTAATTCAAATTCCAATTAAACAGGGTGTTAGGTCTTGCCGAGACAAACATTTCAGTTCAAGAAATCTGAAAAAAGGTTGAGAAATGAGGGAGCTATGGCCATTTTTGTAAATGGCCTAAGACGGACACACAGACACTTGTTCGGGAAGTGATTCTGAGTAAATGTGTATAAGAAAAAGTTTTTTCTGAAGCTCCGTTCCGATTCTCGATTTTAGGACGATCACAATACTTCCATTTACTCTGTAAATATGGAAGTAAAAAGGCTATCAGGTGCACCACCAGACCTAAAGAATAGTGGCAGAGGGAAAAATCTACTCCTTCAATTTGATGAGATATTGAATACAGGTAAATGACACATAATAAAAATATTTACCATAAATGAGGTTGTTTTTCCTTCCTCGACGGCAGAGTTGTTAAGTAATCATTGCTATGAGTAATGATTACTAATCGAATTACAATCTCGCTATGAGAAAATGTAATGACCATTACCCATTACAATTTCTCAAAAGTAATGGTAATGGCCATTACTTTTCCGATTACATGTAATGAGTAATCGAACCTGGCCATTACCCATTACAAATGATTGAAAAATGTAATGACCAAATTTCGATTACCGATTACAAAAAGTAATGGAGTAATTGTAATCGGATTACTTCGATTACTTGAAAGTAATTGGAGTAATCCGATTACTCAAAATTAATCAGATTACTCAAAATTAATCAAATTACTCGAAATTAATCAGATTACTCGAAATTAATCAGATTACAGAAAAGAAATTGGAGTAATCAGATTACGTAAAACTAATCGGATTATAGAAAAGAAATTGATTTTAGAAACTCGTTCAGCCATTCTAAGGAACTTCTTGCAGCAGTGGAGAAATGGGAACCCTCACAATCAGCAGCGGGGCCCACTTCGCCAAAACCCGTACAGTCTATAGGACTCCAATACAGCTGGAATTGCTTGAGGGCCTCATGAGCAAGATTGACGACGTTCCCCGACTAGCTGATCAGCCGAGGAGCCCATGGCGCTAATTCCAACACCGTTGGTAGTACGATGATGAAATCTGGTACACAGCCTCAGAGGAGTCCCTCAGCATGATTGGCCGGGCCAAAACATGTTCTGATCAGCTGAGGAGCCCATGGCGCTAATATCAATACCGTTGGTCGTATGATGCCAAAATTTGGTACACAGCCTCAGAGGAGCCCCTCAGCATGACTGGCAAGACCAAAATACCTTCTGATCAGCTGAGGAGCCCATGGCGCTAATTTCAATACCGTTGGTCGTATGATGCTGAAATTTGGTACACGGCCTCAGAGGGGTCCCTCAGCATGATTGGCCGGGCCAAAATACCTTCTGATCAGCTGAGGAGCCCATGGCGCTAATATCAATACCGTTGGTCGTATGATGCCAAAATTTGGTACACAGCCTCAGAGGAGCCCCTCAGCATGACTGGGTGGGCCAAAATAAGTTCTGATCAGCTGAGGAGCCCATGGTGATGAATCCAATACCGTTAGTCGTATAACGCTGAAATTTGGTACACAGCCTCAGAGGAGGTCCCCAGCAAGATTGGCAGGGCCAAAACACGTTCTGATCAGCTGAGGAGCCGATGGGGTAATTTCAATACCGTTGGTCGTGTGATGCTGAAATTTGGTACACAGCCTCGGAGGAGTCCCTGGGCAAGATTGGGTGGGCCAAAATAAGTTCTGATCAGCTGAGGAGCCCATGGTGATGAATCCAATACCGTTAGTCGTATAACGCTGAAATTTGGTACACAGCCTCAGAGGAGGTCCCCAGCAAGATTGGCAGGGCCAAAACACGTTCTGATCAGCTGAGGAGCCCATGGCGTCGAATCCAATACCGTTGGTCGTACGATGCTGAAATTTGGTATGCGCCTCAAAGATGATTAGCAAGACCAAAACTTTTCCTGATCAGCTGAGGATTCTGACCCTAACAGTCTTGCTGACGAGCTATTCCGAGGCTCCATATCAAATTTCAGCATCATACGACCAACGGTATTGAAATTAGCGCCATGGGCTCCTCAGCTGATCAGAAGATATTTTGGTCTTGCCAGTCATGCTGAGGGGCTCGTCTGAGGCCGTGTACCAAATTTCAGCATCATACGACCAACGGTATTGAAATTAGCGCCATGGGCTCCTCAGCTGATCAGAAGGTATTTTGGTCTTGCCAGTCATGCTGAGGGGCTCCTCTGAGGCTTTGTACCAAATTTCAGCGTTATACGACCAACAGGTTTAGAATTACCGCCATGGGCTCCTCAGCTGATCAGAAGGTATTTTGGTCTTGCCAGTCATGCTGAGGGGCTCCTCTGAGGCTGTGTACCAAATTTCAGCGTTATACGACCAACAGTTTTGAAATTACCGCCATGGGCTCCTCAGCTGATTGGAAGGTATTTTGGTCTTGCCAGTCATGCTGAGGGGCTCCTCTGAGGCTGTGTACCAAATTTCAGCATCATACGACCAACGGTATTGAAATTAGCGCCATGGGCTCCTCAGCTGATCAGAAGGTATTTTGGTCTTGCCAGTCATGCTGAGGGGCTCGTCTGAGGCCGTGTACCAAATTTCAGCTTCGTGCGACCAGCGGTATGGGAAATGGCGAAATGGGCCCCTCTGCTGATCTCCTTGAGTCAATTTCTTTCCTATAATCCGATTAATTTGAAGTAATCTGATTACTCCAATTTCTTTCAAGTAATCGAAGTAATCCGATTACAATTACTCCATTACTTTTTGTAATTGGTAATCGAAATTTGGTCATTACATTTTCAAACACTTGTAATGGGTAATGGCCAGGTTCGATTACTCATTACAAGTAATCGGAAAAGTAATGGCCATTACCATTACATTGGAGAATTGTAATGGGTAATGGTCATTACATTTCTCCAAAGTAATGTGTAATTTGTAATGGGTAATGAGATTACTTTTTTCGCAACTCTGCTCGACGGCTTCTCAACAAACACTGGTGTTATCTTGCAGGTCAGGCGCGTTTTAGAGTTCCAGAGCTACCGAATGCCGTTTTCAAAATTACCGAAACTGTACTAGTTTCCCATTTATGGGAGTGACCAGTTTTGACAGGGGAATGACGCAAAAAGGTGAAGACACGCTGTGCTTTGCTTCTAAAATTGAAGCCTATGCATAAAAAATTATGAGAACAGCGGAGCTAATATGGGACTATATACTGAATGCATTCGTTTTAGCAGATTCTGAAAATCTCGATCGAATAACCATGGTTGGTTGAAGAAGTAGTGTACCTAGGGGTGGGGAGATGGCAGGGGAATGACATTTCGGCTGTATTTATATATTTTTCTCCACTTGCTAATAATATTTTTGGACAGTTTACACGTGCGGAGCATGGGGATCAACGATATATTCACAACACTTTTTGTTCCATCGTAATACTAGATACTAATGGGTGATTCTCAAACTACGGGCCATTTTCAGTGGGCAAAGTTTTCAAAAATGCATCTTGTCTGAGGACGTCACAAAAATTTGTGGCGATTTTTTACCCATCTAAGGTTGAGAAAATGCACCTGACACAAATCAAACTCCATTTTTAAGCTCAAAATTTCAAAATTTCGAATTTTGGGCACACGGTAATTACCAATACTGACATGGTGATTACTCGTAGCTCCTTGTTGATTACACTTAGGCCCGTATTCACAACACTTCTCATGCTTAAGGGCCGCTCGATGCGCCAGCACTTCCTTTGCACATTTCATTGGTCAATTTCGAAAAAACAAACATTCCGTTACCATAAAACTCGCATGGTATGGAGACGAGCACAGAAATCTAGGTGCTGTCAATCGCAACCACGATTTTCGAGGTTCCAATTTTAAGGTAGCAATTGAGCAGCCTTGAAATTGGGACCTCGAAAATCGAGGTTGCGATTGACAGTACCTAAGTTTATTATATATTTATTATTATATATATTTATTCCACATGAATTACACATTTCTGAGCACGTGAATTACATTTGCAACTTTCAAATGAAATAACTAGATTCTAATTAATCCTAGAATAAATTATAAATACACGCTCTAAACAGCTGTTCAAGCTCTTCAACATAATAAAAGAGAAGAAGTAATATTTTGAAAATTGTGGAAGTTATAACATGCCATGGTAATTACAAGAGAAAAGTCACTCGCCTAACTGAGAACCTTTGATGTGGGCTGTATCTTCTAAACTGAAAGAAGCCGGTCTGGAGCAGGTATCGTGAGCTCAAGCAGGGTTGCCACCTTACACAAGTTACAAGATGGGTTCGTAATATCCCACTTTCCGTGTCAAAATATCCCATTTGATTATTTTGCACGGTAATTACTTCTTTTTTTGGGACAAACATTGTTGACCCCTCTACACTCCCAGATTTGGTTAATTGGAGACTTTCTCATGATTTCTGATCATTCCACTCATCTACTTGAACAAAATTTTTTTCTCCTCCCTGAACATTGGCATTAGAATGCCAAAGGACAACTTTGAAATCCAAAATCGAATTTTGGGACAGCCACGGTAATTACATTTTGTCACTTAGCATGCCTAAAATGTACATAATTATTGTAATGTGACCTAATTCAACAATTGTTTCTTCAAGATGAGAGTCTCTTCTTTGATTTGAGACAAAGAAGTTTGGGATAACACGCTTTGGTAGCCATAAACCATGCCCGGACTTGATTATTGCCCGTAGTTTGAGAATCACCCTAATAGTCTTCGGTTATCGGGCGAAAAGCCAACGCCTGGAACGGCGGTTTACTTTACTTTATTTTTACTACTGAAAGTCTTCATGATATGAAGAAAAGACACAATTTTGCCACTTTTAGTGGAATACCCACCCATATTCCCTTCGCGAATGTTCCATAATATTGTGTTATCTTGCGGTCTGAGTGCACCCCCTGGCTTTAAGAGCAGTAGCCTCCACTGGATGGAGCAGACAACCCTTGTCTACAACAGGGAGTAGATAAAAGGATGGGAGCTCCGGCTTTAATGGCGCCTCAGTTACGGCTGCAGTTCGGTGAGAAAGCGAGTAATTAAGGAGCGACTAGCCGTTGGTCCTCGGCGGCTGGAGATCAAAGAGTGGCTACCGTCCGCCAGAAGCTTTGCAGATATATCGGGAGGCTATCAGTGTACACGGCAGTCCGCCCCGGCGGACCGTGAGATCGCCAAGCCGCCCGATGCCAGTAGTCCCATGTAATGTCCGCGAAGCTGGAGGGCGGACAAGCACTCAGCGTCCATCAGGACATTCACAAGGCAGTCGGGTCTCGGGTGCGGTCTGAGATCCCGCTAGTTATCAAAGCCAATTAAAGATATTTTCGCGTTACAGACTAATATTGAAATGAACACACCATTTTCATGAGGTTCACTGTCAGAAATAAACATCTTAATTTTAAGATGTTTCCGGCTGTCCCCGAATCGAAGATGCAATAAAACATCTTAATATTAAGATGTTTTAAAACATTTAAGAAAGTATCTTAAAATTCAGTTACTTTTAAGTATCATGAAATTCAGTTGTTTTCAAGCATCTAACCGATTACTTAGTGTTTTGCATAAATAAGTTTGATGACTTTTTGTTCGTATCTTTAAATTTTAGATTGCGAAAGCAAAGTAAAATTTAAAGATTCAAACAAAATGTCATCAAACTCATATGTCTACGCAAAACACAAAGTAATCAGTTAGATGCTAGAATAACTACGCTAGTGCGAGCTGAAAAATTCAAAGCCTTAAGAACAAAGCTAGGTGCCTAAAAATTGAAATCACGGATCAAAGGGTCGCTGAAGATTGCGAAATATCCATAATTTATAATATTTCGACTTTTTGGCAGAAAGAGGTGGACAGCCGAGAAGAGAGGTGAGTGTAGGCGAGGTTTTGATGACTCTGCGATCGGAGAAGTGACCGCCTCGAAGAAATATGCATATGGATACGATATACGATCGGGTGGATTGATGCCCTCGATCATCTTGCATGCGCGGAAGTACTCCGTGGCATTACCCCTCCTCCAGGAAAAGCGCGACCCTCTCGAATGAAGGTATCGCGGTGGTCGGCCGGCACCTGGCCGAAACTAGCCGTGGTGAGTGAATGACGGTTGCTCCGCTTGCTACAGTTGTCTGCTTGCCTAGAGTCACGGACATGTCCCACCGTGGATGTAGAGTCCCACCGATGGGGGGTAGCAATTCTGCAGAGGAGAGAGAGTGGATCAACTTCGGGTTGGCTTTGCTTATTACCTAAAGAAAATAATACATTCTTATGGTCGGGAACACACAGGAACGGGTCAGAATACCTATAAGCACGTTTTTTGTTGATTAAATCAACAAATTTTGTTTCGCCAGCACTATGACGTCAATATTATACTCTACCTTGGCGTGAGTGCTGTCGTACTGGCATTTCATTCGTGAGAGAGCTGCTTTCAGAATCTCCAATGCCTGTTTCCAAATGTCCGTCTGCGCGGTTTGGTTTTGGTGGTCGGAGCAACTGATGTCCCATCGCAATAAGAGAGGTGTGGGTGATTCTCCGAAAGCAGGGAAATTTGTGTCCCGAGCTTGTTGAGGCGATTCTATATGAGATTAAGAAATTTTTTTTTAACCAATGGATTCAGGGCATTGTTAGCTTGGTTTCTATCAGTAAATAACCATTTTTACGCATGCATAAGTATTTGTAAAATGCGTTGAAAGGTGTAATTTTTCAGACACTCACACGTCCAATTTCTCGGTTTTTCAAGTTTCACACCCCTCAGTTCGAAGGATAAAATTTTGATTGCCTAAAAAAGTGGCAGGTTGTATTCATTTACTCTTCAACTTATGCCTGCTGAAGGGAATTCAAAAAAATTTAATGTTACATTATAAATCAGCTTGAATTTATCATGTCCAGTCATTTTTGAAGTTTTCATTCAGACCCTCACATTATTTAGAAAATGATAATGAAAATGACTTTACACTGGCGATGCAGGCCACAAAGTGGAATCAGGAGTTTGTCTACATCATTCTTCACCCGCCCAGATGTTTGCGACTCGTTTCCAGAACGCGCCTTGATGGGTTAACCCTCAAAATGTGCGCCTTGTGCATGGTGATTTTTTACTTCCATATTTACAGAGTAAATGGAAGTATTGGAATCGTCCTAAAATCGAGAATCGGAACGGAGCTTCAGAAAAAACTTTTTCTTATACACATTTACTCAGAATCACTTCCTGAACAAGTGTCTGTGTGTCCGTTACGTCCGTCTGTCTGTCTGTCCGTCTGTGGTCTTTTACAAAAATGGCCATAACTCCCTCATTTCTCAACCTTTTTTCAAATTTCTTGAACTGAAATGTTTGTCTCGGCAAGACCTAACACCCTGTTTAATCGGAATTTGGATAACGCACAGTACTTCCGATATATTTGCATTTTTAGTGTTTTCTATTTTATTTTTTTCTGGCCACAAAACTGAACCGATTTGAGCGTTCTTGGTCTTAAAATCTTTGTTTTACCTTGCAGAATATGTGGATATCTTTTACATTCCGAAAATGTGGCATTTTTTCATTTTGGGCGAATTTTAAAATTTTAATAGTGAATTTTTCGATATTTTTGGCCTAAACACCCTTAAAAGCAGTCAAAATATGATCAAATTGTGTCACAATTTTACGTTTGAAAATATGGAAGTATTGTGTGTTATCTACGCACCACTGGTTTTTTCTTTCAGACCCTCACCTTGTCATTATTTTTTTTGAGCGAGTACATTTTTAATTGTCTCACTCACTTGTGTTATGTTCGGCTAGGACTAATCGATGTGCGAAACCGGAATTCTGAATTTTTTATTTTAACCGGGGAAAAAATTGTTTGCATTTCGTTTTTTCAGACCCTCACAAACAGACCCTCACCTTTTCTTGATTTTGATGAGGTGAGGGTCTGAAAAATAACTGAAACTTCTAGAAACCTGTGGTGTAGATAACACTCAGGAAGCAGAAGAGAAGTTGAATCGCACAACACTGATGACGGAAATCGACAAGGTGCTGGGACAAGTTATTCACTGGGTAGCAGCAGGAAAAAGACCAAGTTGGGACTCAGTATCACCGCAAGGCGTGGTTCTGAAAGCATACTGGGCTATGTTTGATTCACTCATGCTGGAAGTATTAAAGTTTATGGGTAAAAAGAATGAAATTTACCGGCACTCGGCACAACACCATGAACGCTTAGCAGAGGACTTTATTAACATTAGTGGGTTGCGTAGGAGAAACGATCTAGACTCTTCTAGGCATACAAACAAACAGGTGGCGCTCCTATCGGTTGCCAGGGAATCTATTCAAATTCTAACACCCCCACTCTATTTCTAGTCGAAGCAGTTTCTCAATTTTTGAAATAACGAAGACTGGAAATAGCTACAAAAAAAAAACTATGCAAAAAATTCAAACTTGAAGAACGCAAGAAAACAGTATGGGATTAATATACAAAGGTGACCTAAAGCACCACATAAAAGTTGAAATAACTCCAAAAATTACAAATTTTCAAGAACAAAACAGATCAATCAACAAATTTTCATCATTTTTCTTAGTCTTGCAAACGGGACTGAAGGCAAGGCTTTGGTAAGTATGTCGGCAATATTCTCCGATGATGGCACGTAGTCAGTCTTCATCTGTCCTTTGGCAATAACATCTCGGATGAAGTGTACTTTTATTTCGATATGCTTCGCTCGCCGAGAATTTTCATAATTATTGGCCATGAAAATTGCACTTTGGTTATCCATCAGTAGGCGAGGGCAAGTGTCAATTTTGGTGAAGTCAAGAACAAGATTGCGCAAGTAAAGCAACTCGGCAGCACACGACGACGCGGCGTAGTATTCGCTTTCCGCCGAAGAAAGAGACACTGTTGGTTGTTTCTTTGAGGACCACGATATCAAATTTCCATAGAAAAATATGGCTATTCCACTCACGCTTTTGCGATCGTATGTGTCAGATCCCCAATCAGAGTCTGCGTAGGCAAGTAGAATGTCTTCTTTGGGAGATTCAGTTTTGGTGAATTCAAGGTATAAGTCTTGAGTTCCTTTTACATATCTCAGGATCCTCTTTGCTGATTTCCAAGCTGCTTCTGTTGGATTATCCAAAAATCTTCCCAAATAAGATGTGGAAAAAGTCAAATCCGGTCTTGATGTTGTAGCCAGGTAATTTAAACATCCGATGACCTCACGGTATGGCACATCAATTTTTGGATGAGTGGGGTCGATAGAATGACCGGCCTCCATTGGTGTAGGCGAACCTCGGCATCCATCGAAATTAAATCTTTCAAGAAATCGGTTAATGAAGGGTTTCTGAGAAATCCTCATGGCATGTTTGTCACGTTCGATGTCCATTCCGAGAAAACATGACAGGTTTCCAAGGTCTTTGGCGTTGAATTCGTCCTTCATTGCCTTTACAAAAGCTGCAATACGATCTGGTCGTCCTGTAACTAGACAGTCGTCGACAAACAACACAACCCATAGTCCATCATTTACATACAGGCATGCGTCAGTTTTTGATCGAAGAAGTCCTTGACCAGCCGCAAATTCATCAAACCGTTCGTTCCAGACACGAGGGGCTTCCTTAAGGCCATACAGAGCTCTTTTCAATTTGAGAGCTTTCCCCTTTTTAGCATCTACACCTCTTGGGAATTTAATGTAGACTTCCGATTTTAAACAACCATTAAGGAATGCGTTTGGAACGTCCAATTGACGAAGTTCTAAGTCATTCTGTAGAGCATGACAAAGGAACATTCTGATTGTAGGTAGTTTGGCAACAGGTGCATACAGATTTGCAATAGAATCTTCTTGATATCCTTTAACGACAAGTCTTGCCTTTTTTCTACCATCTTGCTTGGTACGAAAAACCCATTTAGTATCTATGAGTTTTTTATCAGCAGGAATGTCTGCAACATCCCAAGTATTAAATTTTTCTAGGGCAGACAATTCGTTTTGAATGGCTTGTTTCCACTCATTTCCGCGACCAATCGCTTCATCATACGTTTGTGGATCATTTTCTGCTGTAATCAAGCAGTAAGTATAATAAACTTCGTACTCACTCAAATAAGTCGGTGGCTTGATTTTTCTTCTCTCACTTCTTTCTGGGGGTCGATCGATTTCACGATCTGGATCATTGGTTTCTTCAAATGGCGTCTCTGGTACCGATGCTGTAGGAAGCTGCAGCCTATTTTGGACAGGTTCAACGGTGGATGTTTTTTCTTCATTCAGGTCTTGCTTGAACTTGAAGTTCTTTTCATCGAAAGTAACATCGCGTGAAATGATGATCTCGTTGAGCTCAGGGTCCCACAATCTATAACCTGCGCCCGAGTAACCTACCATTCTGGCTTCCCGGCCACGGGGTTCCAATTTTCCTTGCTTGGGTAACTTGAGGTACCAAGCTTTTGCCCCGAAAATTCGCAGGCGATCTAAATTCAAATTCGATAAATAAATTTGAGCTGGCACTTGATTGTCGATGGCCTTACTTGGTGAGCGATTGAGAGCGTGAACGGCGTGACTTACCGCTTCACACCACAAATTTTTTGGCAAATGAGTGTCGACAAACATTGTTCTCACCTTGTCAAAAATGGTACGGTTTAGCCGCTCTGCACAGCCTGACTGCTGTGGCGTGTAACCAGCTGTGAATTCTTGACGAATTCCCATTTCCAAACAAAATTTCCTGAAGCTGTTTGACATGTACTCGCCTCCTTTGTCCATACGAATGCGAGCGACTTTTATTCCAGACGAGTTCAATTTTCGGATATGATTTACCAAATTTTGTTCAGTCTCCGATTTATTTTTCATGTAGTAGGCGACGCTGAAATGCGAGAAGTCGTCAAGTATTGAGACATAATATTTTTCACCATTTAAACCGGGTGTTTGAATGGGACCACATACGTCAGTGTGAAGAAGTTCTCCCACGCGTGATGATCTTGGTTTAGTCGACGGTTTGAAGGGACGTCTCTTGGATTTTCCCTTTTCGCACGAGTCACATTTGCCGTCAGAATATGGCAATTTTAGAAGTTGCAGTCCGCGTCGATTCAAATGGCATAACCTCATGTGCCAAACATCATCAGGTTCTTCTGCGATGAGACACGAAGATTCATCGATGAGAAATTTCACAACAAAAAGATTTCGACGAAGTTCACAGACGATCGGAGTCTGGTCGATCAAAATTTTTGCGCCGTTTTCCTCAAACAAGACTTTGTAGCCTTTAGCGTTGATTTTGCGGACCGAAAGAAGGTTATATGGTAGGTCGTCGACGATCAGCCCTTCAATACTGACGAATCTGTGGGTTTGAACGCAACGAACGCGAATGATACCTTGTTGTCTTGCAACAATGACGCTACCATTAGCGATCTTTATATGGACTGGCTCAATGTCTTCTATCTGTTTCATGTACTTTGCAAGTGAGGTTGTGAACAAATTATTTGTGGCGCCAGAATCAAGTACAAAACTGACCGTTTTTTGGTCATTTTCCAAGTCAAGTTCACTCAAAAAGGCAATGAAGCTTACATCGTCTTTGTATGGTTCATTGTGGGTCAATGCGCAGGCGCCATGGTTGCCTTGTTGGCGTGGTATAAAACCTTGACGAGATCCAAAATGATTTCCTCTTGGGCGACGATTTTGGCGAAAATTTTCCCTTGGTTTTGAAAAACTGGGCGAATTTTGTTGAGCTTTTGTTCCTGGACAATTATCACGAAGGTGTTGATAACTGCCACAAGCATAACAGCGTGGTTTGAAGCGAGCAGAAAATGAGCATTCATCATTTCCATTTCCCTTGTTCAAATGACCAGCAGAATTCCGATGTTTCAATTCCGCATCCAAAAGCTTGCTTTTCACAAACTCAAGTGTGAGTTTTTCATTAGTTGTCTCAAGCACCGTAATAACAGTTTCATATTCATCTGGCATTGTTAACAAAAGGTGACAAACCTTGTCGTCCTCGTCCATCTTCGAACCCGTTGACTCGAGATCCCTTATCAAGGAATCAAATACTACGAAATGGTCTTGCAATTCCGTATCATGTTTGCATTTCAACTGCAAAAGTTTTCGACGAACGTAGAGACGAGACAAAACGCTTTTCCTTTCAAAGACATTTTGAAGATTCTTCATCATTTCGTACGCAGTTGACGCGCTACGAACGTATTCAAGATGCTTATCCGTCAAACAAGAAATGATAAGCGAACGAGCCAGAGCATCTTTTTCATGAAACTTTTCCTGGTCTTTCTCTTTCAGAGAACTCACGTCGATATTTTCGACAGTGACATTCTTGACTTTTTTCGCTTCCAATAAGCTCAACACACGAAACTTCCAGTTGGAGAAATTATTATTTTCCAACTTGGGGAACGGTAGCTGAGTTGACTCCGCCATTTTGCGAATAGTCACTTCTGGTGCCGATTTGTTTACACTCGCGAAAATAGACAGTACTCTCACGGGACCGAACTATTTCCAACGATTTTTGACAACTCACAGTTCACAAATTTGAACTACCACGGCTGGGCCCATAACCTATTAAAGTTTATGGGTAAAAAGAATGAAATTTACCGGCACTCGGCACAACACCATGAACGCTTAGCAGAGGACTTTATTAACATGAGTGGGTTGCGTAGGAGAAACGATCTAGACTCTTCTAGGCATACAAACAAACAGGTGGCGCTCCTATCGGTTGCCAGGGAAACTATTCAAATTCTAACAGGAAGATGGAATAGTGAAGCGGAAATGGGAAACCCGAACTCGAACGCAAGAGCAAGTACTGGTTCCAGCAGATTATCGTCAAGAAGTACTTCGGACGTCCCACCAGATTGGCCACTTTGGAATGAGAAGAATGTTGAGTACTGTCCGAAATAGTTACTATTGGGTAGGTATGCACAAGGACGTTCGTATACACATTCGCAGTTGCCTTGTTTGTGCTAAGCGGAGGGGAGGAACGGGCGTACGAAGGAAAGCGCCGTTGCAAACGTATGTGGTCGGCGCACCTTTTGAGCGAATAGCCTTAGACATTTTAGGCCCATTCCCAAAATCTGACTGAGGAAATCGCTTCGTTGTAGTGGCTATGGATTATTTTACCAAATGGCCAGAAGCCTTTGCAGTGGCCAACCAGACGGCTGAAACCGTTGCAGAAGGCCTGGTCGAACATGTGGTTTCTCGCTTCGGAGTCCCTCAAGAAATTCACACCGACCAAGGGACGCATTTTGAATCTGCGGTGTTTAACACGCCCTCAAGGTATTGGGAATCAGGCGAACGCGAACGACACCTCTCCATCCCCAGAGTAATGGAATGGTGGAGAGGTTCAACAGAACGCTGGTAGACCTGCTTTCAAAGACGGTTGGCGAGGATCAAAAAGACTGGGATAAGCAATTACCCATAGCACTTTTGGCGTATAGAGGAACTGATCACAGCTCCACAGGATTTTCACCAGCCATGCTGTTGTACGGTAGAGAACTGGCGCTACCAGTCAACTTGTTGCGTGGACGGCTTCCACAAGAGTCTGAGGTTACTGACTACGCTAGGGAACTACAGGATCGATTAATTCATGAATTAATTCGATTGTTCATGAATCTGCCCAAGAAAAGTTGCTGAATGCTGCAGAAAATGTAAAGCGGAGGTATATTGCGCGTGGAGGTCCCCAGCTGTTTATTGAAGGACAAGATGTGTGGTGTTTCTATCCCAAACGAAAGGTGGGGCTTTCCCCAAAACTTCAATCTCCGTGGACGGGACCGTGCAAAATCATTCGGAAAATATCTGACGTCGTCTACAGGATCAAGCTGCCCACAGGACGAACTTTTAACGTGCATGCAGATCGACTCGTTCCTAGAAGAAGAAGGGGAGAAGTGAAGGGATTTCCTGGAATTTCCCTTGGTTTCAGAATTACCCTGGTATTTAGTTTATTATTTGAGTCTCAGAGAGATTAGGGTCTAATTTATTCTTCTTTCTCTTCTAGCCTTTTTCCCTAACTGATATTAGCCTGTTCTATGAGTAGGAAACGAAGGGTTACTGAAACTTGAACTACCTTGATTTAGGAGGATTGTATTGAGCAGTAATTGTTTGAATTGTTTAAATAAAATAAAATAACAATGTGCACATTTAGACAAGTTATCTCGGGGTTGGTCGGATTAAGGTTCGGAAGAGATTTGGGTTTTATCCCGACTATTCCTATCGGCAGTCTGAGAGCTGAAAGTCGAGAAATCAATGGGAACTCAGAAGATAGAACAGAAAAGCGAATGCGACAGGCAGTGTCAAAAATTGCCACGAATAGGTCTGGACTTACCGAATAGCAAGGCGGGGCCGGCAGACGTGGATTCTCCAACTGATCCCGTGATGACGGTCCACAATGGTTTTATAGATTATGGTTGTGGTCCGTCATCACGTAGGTACGTCGTTGCCACACGCGCCCCGCAAGGCTAGTCAAATCGCAACAGACCCGGATCGTGATACTGTCCTTATTTCTGACTTGGCCGAATTGTACCCTGACACAAGAAAAATAAAACAGTTTTGATCCTGGAAAATTTGCAAATCTCAACTGTTGGCATATTGGATCAAAATTTGATTTAATACAGTATTTAATACAGTAACGTGGCCAGGAGACAACTTGCTAATGGTACCCAGTGTTTACTATGGTCGCCAGGTATAGTTTGAAGAAAACACGAAATAATTAGGATGACACTTGATATATTAATCAATTCACATTTTAAGCATTAGACAGGGAAGACGCCATGATACATGATCAATATGGCACTGCCTAGGCATTATAGGTAGGTCATAATCAGGGTGCCATAAGCACTGATAATATTTATAAATTTACGATAATTTTACTTTATTCTAGTTTTTTCATAATTTATTTATACTTCCACAACACGCTCTTTTTTTTTTTTTACATTTTAATTAATGCTTACAGTATTACAAGTTTTAACCTTATTTTTTTTCTTTCATTTATTTTTCAATTACATTATTTATTTTTCAATTACATTATGTTGCACCTTCAAGGTGGAGAATCATGTTAGGACAAATAAGAAGTTGTCTCAGTGCATGAACAAGAATGAAATTTTATTTTATTTTATAAACTCAAATTATACCAAGACATGGTAATTTCCAAGTAATTTAATTACTTGGAATTTACTGTGTCAGGGTGTAACACCTCCCCCTCCTGCTTTTCGCATTTGATCAGCGTGAACTCTTCGTTCTATGCCGTCTTGAATGACAATATAGGAGAGTGGGCCTGTCCTTTCTTTAACGACAGTCTGAACGAATTTCTTATCCTCCTTGCATCGTTTAACCCATGCTGTTTCCCCAATTTCAAATTCCTTCAGTTGGGCGTGATCATGCTGTATCTTCTGTCGAATCATGTTGTAGTCATTTCGTTGGTCCATGTCAGGTTTCAGGAGAGTTAATTTTGTCCGGAGCTGTCTCCCTAACATCATTTCAGCGGGAGACTTACCAGTTGAACGATGGCTAGCAGCACGGTATGAGAAAAGAAATTTTGCTAAACGTGTCTTCAGATTTTCCTTGCTGCTTTTTGATGCTGCTATTCGACTCTTGAACGTTTTCACAGCTCTCTCCGCCAAACCGTTTGTTCGGGGATGATACGGAGTGGATGTTACATGTTTTATGTTATTTGATTTACAAAATTCCTCGAATCGTGATGACGTCAGTTGTGGTCCATTATCTGAGACGATCATCTTTGGTAAGCCAAAACGAGAAAAGGTATCCTCCAAAACTTCGATCGTTTTCTCCGATGACGTCGTCTTCATTTGTATGATTTCCATCCATTTTGTTGATGCATCAACAATCACAAGCCAGCTATGTCCTTCCACAGCTTCAGCGAAGTCGATATGTATTCTAGACCATGGTTCACTGGGGACGTTCCACGAGAAAAGAGGTGATTCCGGGTCCCATTGTCGATTTTCTTGGCAAGTGTTGCAAGTTTTGAGGAATTCTTCTATCGATTTGTCGATGGAGGGCCACCATACCGTCAATCTGGCAATTGATCTCATGGCAGAAGAACCAGGGTGACCGTCATGTAATATTGTTAATACATCTTTCTGGAGTGATAGTGGAAAGTTTTCGAGATGTGAATGCTATTGGTCTTTCCTCTCCGTCTGGGTATCTGTGACACAGGACGCCTCCAAGTCCTTTTTCGCTTGCGTCGGCATAAAGTACCACTGGTAAAGCTGCATTGAAGTGTACCAATGTGTTGGTTGAGCAAAGGATATTTTTCAGATCCTGGGCAGTTTTACTATGTTCGGATGTCCAATGCCATTGTCTTCCTTTCTGGAGTAATTCGTACAAGTGAAAACACTTGGCTTGCAAATTTGGAATAAATTTTTGATAATAGTTAATACAACCAAGGAATGACCGCAATTCTTTTACATTGGTTGGTTCAGCCATGTCTCTAATAGCTTTTATATGTTCTTCGGTTGGATGTACTCCATCATGGTCAAAGCGGTGTCCAAGATAAACTACTGAGTCTTGCAGCCATTTACATTTCGATATATTCAACCGAAGACCTGCTTGTTGAAGGCGTTGTAAGATTTGTGTGACTCGTTGTAAATGTTCTTGTTGATTTGCGCCTGTGACAATAATATCATCCAGATAACAAATTACCCCATTGATGCCATGTAAGATTGTGTCCATTGTTTTCTGGAATTTCGCGGGGGCTGAGCTTATTCCGAAAGGCATGCGCTTGTACCTGAAGAATCCACGATGTGTTGTAATGATGAGGTACTGCTTGGACTCTTCCGCTACCTCCATTTGTAGATATGCGTCTTTCAAATCTAGTATCGAAAATTGTTGTCCTCCTGAAATTTTTGTACGTACTTCTTCAAAAGTTGGTAATGGATGCATGTCTTCAATTATGTGTTTATTAATCGTCACTTTGAAATCAGCGCACAGTCGTATTTTTCCATTCGGTTTTGGTGCGACGACTAAAGGAGAAGCCCATTCTATTAACGTCGTTGCTGGATCTACAGGTTCTACAATATCTTGCGCTACAAGACGATCCAATTCTTCTTCGACAGCATGTTTTATTGCGAATGGAACTGGTCGTGGTTTGAACAGCTTTGGTTCAGCTCCTGGTTTCAGTTTTATCTCGATTTTGTGTCCCTTTATTTTACCAGTTGTCGCGCCAAAAAGAGCTGGAAATTTTCTTAAAATTGGTTCCATTATCTCTGGAATAAATGTTGAAGTGTTTGTGCTGACTTGTTGTTTGTCAGGGTGTTGAGGTGATTCAATCTTGCATATTTCTGCGCCAGGTGGTAGTGGAAGTTCGAATTTTAACATCCAGTTGAAACCGAAAAGAGGAATATCATCTTCTTTGATGATAATCAAGGGTAACTGGTGCTGGGCGCCAAATGCCTCTACTGTGACTTGCGTTATACCCAACGTTATGACTTCCAGATTTGTGTACGCAATCAGGTTTGGATATGAATCAAGTTTTGGTTGTCCTATTTTTTTCCAGACGCGTTCGCTCACCACTGAGTGGTGTGCTCCAGGATCGTATTGCATTCTTAAAGCCTTTCCATTAATTTTTATATTTAACATTACCTTTGTTCCAAATTTAGATAATTGATGTATTTTCAGATCAAGATGTTGATCTGAAATTTCAGTTGATGCTGATTGATGAATGTCGTCATGTGAATTAATAAGAACCATCTTTGGCGTTTTCGTCCTTGTCCGTTTTTTCGATACATTGCTTTCAGAGGAAGAGCTGTGCAGATGTTGTGAATTGGAGATAGTATGAATTAATGTACTATATTTTATCGACGAGATTGATGTTGGCTTGAAAAAGCTGATAAGAGTTTTAACTAACTGCGGATCCAATTTTGAGATGAGTAAATTTCGTTTGTCTTCATCTCTTTCGATCTGTGCGAGTTTCAACTCTAATTCAAAATATTGAATGAAATACTCCCAATCCTCCTCAGCCGGATTGAAAGGTCTGATGTACTGCATGTTGCAAGTAACGTGTCTTTGCATTTTTGTGCCTTTTACTTTTTTGTCCTCGTCGCCAGTTGTTGCACCTTCAAGGTGGAGAATCATGTTAGGACAAATAAGAAGTTGTCTCAGTGCATGAACAAGAATGAAATTTTATTTTATTTTATAAACTCAAATTATACCAAGACATGGTAATTTCCAAGTAATTTAATTACTTGGAATTTACTGTGTCAGGGTGTAACACATTACATTATTCAATTTTCAATTACATTACATTATTCATTTTTCAATTACATTACATTATTCAATCTTACGCTCTTTTTTTTTTTTTTTTTTTTTTTAATTGATGCTTACATATTACATGTTCTAATCTTATTTTTATTTTTTTTTACAAAGTAATAAAATTAGGTAGTAGGTACCAACACAATTTTTTTTACATACCAAATTCGAATTAATAAAAAAAAATACATTAAGTTATTTATCATAGTCAGAGAATGAGTATCGTCTGGTAGGTTTTACAATTCTACAACACCGCAACAAGGTACAGTTTGAAGGACTTGTACCAAGACAATGCGAGGTTAGTAGAAGCCGTTTCCACTTCGAGGGGTCCAAAATTCGGCTGTAGGACGTTTTTTGCCATCGTGACGCAGGCAGACGACGCCGAAATATCAACGATTAAGCCGAATGTGAAAAATGAGTCGAGGATCAAACCGAAATCATCCGAAAAAATTAAGTCATCACGCGGTCGAAGGGCGACGTCGACCGACATACGAAAAAAAAAACGCACTAGACTGAGAATTAGTGAAAAACCGACTAATTCACCGACACTTCTGACACCATGCTTACTATGGTCGCCAGGTATAGTTTGAAGAAAACACGAAATAATTAGGATGACACTTGATATATTAATCAATTCACATTTTAAGCATTAGACAGGGAAGACGCCATGATACATGATCAATATGGCACTGCCTAGGCATTATAGGTAGGTCATAATCAGGGTGCCATAAGCACTGATAATATTTATAAATTTACGATAATTTTACTTTATTCTAGTTTTTTCATAATTTATACTTATTTATACTTCCACAACACCCAGAAGATGATAAATAAATTCAGTTCGAATCTTGCATTTGGATGTTTTAATATGGTGCCAGGTGAAACCCAAAGAAAATGAAGAAATTAGAAAAACAGCTCCAGTTGCTCGAGAAGATACCGGAACAGAGCATAAAAGAACAGAACAGATTGGCACAGAACATTACAGAACAGATAGGAACAAAAATGAATGCATTCATTCCATGGAACAAAACAGAACAGATCGGAACAGAAACGAATGGAACAGAACAGTTGGGAACAGAGAGGAATGGAACAGAACACAACAGATCGGAACAGAGAAGAAAGGAACAGAACACAGCAGAACAGAACCGAACAGAACAGAGCAGGTCAGAACAGAATAGAACAGTAAAGATGGAAACAAAATCGAATAGAACAGAACAGAATGATCAGAGCATACTAGATTTGAACACATCAGAACAGATCGAATCGGAAAGGAACAGCTAACAAAGTGAACTGCATTGTCCAGAAGACAGGATACAATCAACAAAAAGAGCCTATGATAAAAGAACAGTAAATAGACCAGAACTGGAAGAAGGAAATTTAGTATATTACAAACAGAAACCAGAGGATAAAGAATGGAAACCAGTGGTGCGTAGATAACACACAATACTTCCATATTTTGAAAGGTAAAATTGTGACACAATTTGATCATATTTTGACTGATTTAAGGGTGTTTAGGTCAAAAATAGCAAAAAATTCAGTATTAAAATTTTAAAATTCGCCCAAAATGAAAAACGCCACATTTTCGGAATGTAAAAAATATCCACATATTCTGCAAGGTAAAACGAAGATTTTGAGACCAAGAACGCTCAAATCGGTTTATTTTTGCGGCCGGAAAAAAATGAAATAGAAAACACTAAAAATGCAAATATCTCGGAAGTACTGTGCGTTATCCAAATTCCGATTAAACAGGGTGTTAGGTCTTGCCGAGACAAACATTTCAGTTCAAGAAATTTGAAAAAAGATTGAGAATTGAGGGAGTTATGGTCATTTTTGTAAATGACCACAGACGGACAGACGGACTAACGGACACACGGACACACAGACACTTGTTCAGGAAGTGATTCTGAGTAAATGTGTATAAGAAAAAGTTTTTTCTGAAGCCCCGTTCCGAATCTCGATTTTAGGACGATCACAATACTTCCATTTACTCTGTAAATATGGAAGTAACCAGTGGTGCGCAGATAACACACAATACTTCCATATTTTGAAACGCAAAATTGAGACACAATTTGTTCATATTTTGACTGCTTTTAAGGGTGTTTAGGCCAAAAATATCAAAAAATTCACTATTAAAATTTTAAAATTCGCCCAAAATAAAAATACAATACATTATTGGAATATAAAAAATATCCACATATTCTACAAGGTAAAACAAAGATTTTAAGACCAAGAACGCTCAAATCGGTTCATTTTTGTGGCCGGAAAAAAATAAAATAGAAAACACTAAAAATGCAAATATATCGGAAGTACTGTGCGTTATCAAAATTTCAATTGAACAGGGTGTCAGGTCTTGACGAGACAAACATTTCAGTTCAAGAAATTTGAAAAAAAGGTTGAGAAATGAGGGAGTTATGGCCATTTTTGTAAATGACCACAGACGGACACACGGACAGACGGACACACAGACACTTGTTCAGGAAGTGATTCTGAGTAAATGTGTATAAGAAAAAGTTTTTTCTGAAGCTCCGTTCCGATTCTCGATTTTAGGACGATCACAATACTTCCATTTACTCTGTAAATATGGAAGTAAAAATCAGCCTGCAAAAAGAAAGAAACGAAAATTGAGCCCACAGCTCATCCGATTTTCAATTTTAGGACGATCACAACACCTACTTGACTCAAGTTCTACGTAAACATGGAATGTAGAAATACGATTTTTGGAAAACTCATATTGCATGATTAGTTCAAAATTTTATTAAATCTTCGAGCACTCAAATTGGTTTATTTCAGAGGACAATGGGCGATCAAATAGAAAAATACATACCTAATTATATTTATTCGAAAAATATTTATTTGATAATTGTGATTTTTTCCGTTTAATGATAACCAAATATAATCAAACTTCAATTTGAAATGAAAATCAAACTTGAACTCGAACTGAAACTCATAATCGAACTTCAATTTGAAATGAAAATCGAACTTGAAATCAAACTGAAACTCATAATCGAACGTCGATTTGAAATAAAAATCGAACTGAAACTCATAATCAAACTTCAATTTGAAACGAAAATCGAACTGAAACGCATAATCAAACTTCAATTTGAAGTGAAAATTGACTGAAACTCATAATTAAACTTCAATTTGAAACGAAAATCGAACTGAAACTCATAATCAAACTTCAATTTGAAGTGAAAATCGAACTGAAACTCATGATCAAACGTCAATTTGAAATGAAAATCGAACGAAAACTCATAATCAAACTTCAATTTGAAGTGAAAATTGAACTGAAACTCATAATCAAACTTCAATTTGAAACGAAAATCGAACTGAAACTCATAATCAAACTTCAATTTGAAGTGAAAATCGAACTGAAACTCATAATCAAACGTCAATTTGAAATGAAAATCGAACTGAAACTCATGATCAAACGTCAATTTGAAATGAAAATCGAACGAAAACTCATAATCAAACATCAATTTGAAGTGAAAATTGAACTAAAACTCATAATCAAACTTCAATTTGAAATGAAAATCGAACAAAAACTCATAATCAAACGTCAATTTGAAATAAAAATCGAACGAAAACTCATAATCAAACTTCAATTTGAAGTGAAAATTGAACTGAAACTCATAATCAAACTTCAATTTGAAACGAAAATCAAACTAAAACTCATAATCAAATTTCAATTTGAAGTGAAAATCGAACTGAAACTCATAATCAAACGTCAATTTGAAATGAAAATCGAACGAAAACTCATAATCAAACTTCAATTTGAAGTGAAAAACGAACTGAAACTCATAATCAAACTTCAATTTGAAACGAAAATCGAACTGAAACTCATAATCAAATTTCAATTTGAAGTGAAAATCGAACTGAAACTCATAATCAAACGTCAATTTGAAATGAAAATCGAACGAAAACTCATAATCAAACTTCAATTTGAAGTGAAAAACGAACTGAAACTCATAATCAAACTTCAATTTGAAACGAAAATCGAACTGAAACTCATAATCAAACGTCAATTTGAAGTGAAAATTGAACTGAAACTCATAATCAAATTTCAATTTGAAGTGAAAATCGAACTGAAACTCATAATCAAACGTCAATTTGAAATGAAAATCGAACGAAAACTCATAATCAAACTTCAATTTGAAGTGAAAATTGAACTAAAACTCATAATCAAACTTCAATTTGAAATGAAAATCGAACAAAAACTCATAATCAAACTTCAATTTGAAGTGAAAATTGAACTGAAACTCATAATCAAACTTCAATTTGAAACGAAAATCGAACTGAAACTCATAATCGAACTTCAATTTGAAGTGAAAATCGAACTGAAACTCATGATCAAACGTCAATTTGAAATGAAAATCGAACGAAAACTCATAATCAAACTTCAATTTGAAGTGAAAATCGAACTAAAACTCATACTCAAATTTCAATTTGAAGTGAAAATCGAACTGAAACTCATAATCAAACGTCAATTTGAAATGAAAATCGAACAAAAACGCTGCTAAGTAGATTAGTGACATGGGTACATTATTTGTCTGGGTATCACAGAAAATAAAGTTCAAATAGTTGGAGTAGGTAGGTTTATCATCATATCATTTGTGGAGTAATGGTCAATGGTGAGTTCAATGATGCTTAAATGGTACATTTTCACAATGATGAATAAATAGGTATAAAAAGAAGAAAAAACACTGAGCGATTAAACAAGACCCGTTGACGAGGTCTCATCACGAGGGGACAATGCCCCTCCCCAATCCCTTCCCTTATACCTGGACTCAAACCAGGTCCCTGCGGGTCCCTCATATACGGTATTGATACCTGAGATTTCCGAGAAGGCCTGACTCGGGATCGCATCTATTCACCGCATAGCGCTTTAAATTCCCTTAATTAATCTGTCCACCCTATTAATATGCGAGACTGACTAATCCCAATAGCGTTCACTTTCTAATAGCCGAATCGCAGTTTTGCAGTTCCAAGCCTATAAACCGACGCCCTCGGATAAAGCAGTCGTTATCAAGGGTGGGAATGCATCTGATAGGGAATTAATCACCCGACGTTTTCTCCTGTATCACGTTTTTGCTTAACCCCATAGGTGCTTAGGCCGTAAAACCAAGAAAATAGCGAAAAAATTGACCCTGGTGACCAAAATCTCGAAAAAATGCCAAATTTCATGTTTCATAGTCAATATCTAAAGATTCCCGCCAAAAAACCCCGAAGTCCAATCCATCATTTTTTTGAAATTTTTCCTAGGCTAGGACCTTGGATTTTCCAGCTGGAATCGGTTTTTTGCATTTTTCTTAGTCCTGGAGAGTTGTAGAAAATTGCAAATTTTTTGTGTCATGTGCCTGCCCAAAACCTACTCAAAAATATTTTTTTTGGAATTTTAACATTTTTTTTAAAGGGTCAAAAAAATATTTTTTGTTTAGGTCAAAAATTAGTCTTTAAACCAGTTTTTGATTACTAAACCCCAATCAATTTTGACTTATAGGGAGTGAAAAATGTGTAAAAACCTTCAAGGAATCCAACGAGCTCAAAAAATTCAAAATCGGTTCAGTAGGACTCCCTCAAATTGCCAAAAACGCGAAAACGCAGAAATCGCATTAAGAAATTCAAGCCAAACCGATTCAACAACAAAATTTTCGAATTTTTTCGGAAAAACCACCCTATCTTATGGTAAATCAAGCGAGAAACCCGGGAAAAATACTCAAAAAATTCTAAACCCACGGCATCACCTTCAAAATTGAGATTTTGTGTCTTTTCAAAAATATACCCTAATTATGCCGAATTGGACCCGTTAACCTTCTCCGATCGGATTGCCCGGACAATATGCCTCAAGTTGGAGCAAACCACAACTTTCAAGACTAATTTAGTCAAAATCGGATCAGTATTTCAATACGAAGTGGCTGGACGAAATTTTTGGCCAAAATTTCGTCCGTCCACTTCGTATCGAACCGCTGATCCGATTTTGGTGCGGTTGGTCCTAAAAGTTGCGTTTTGCTCCAACTTGAGGCATATTGTCAGGGGAATCCGATCAAAAAATTTTAAGGGGTCGAAAACCCAAAAAAACTGTTTTTGAGATCATGACTTTTTTTACATTTGATCGTTTTTGAGTAGTCTAGAGTTGATTCAGAGGATTCCCTTATAGGAGGTGCACGTCACAGGAAAATTTGCTAAACGCTCGTTTTTTTTTTTTTGAAATCGGACCACTCCTTCTATGCGTTTTGCTGCTGACGGCGTACGGCGTACGGCGTACGGCGTACGGCGGACGGACAAAAAATTTTTATTGCAGATTCGTGTTCTAAAACCTCTGAAACGTGAAAGAAAAAATTTTCAGGGGGTGTTGTAAAAAAATTTTTCTTGATCAATTACATAGGTACATTATTTCTGGAAACCAGTGGTGCGTAGATAACACACAATACTTCCATATTTTGAAACGTAAAATTGTGACACAATTTGATCATATTTTTACTGCTCTTAGGGTGTTAAGGTCAAAAATATCAAAAAATTCACTATTCAAATTTTAAAATTCGCCCAAAATGGAAAAACGCCACATTTTTGGAATGTGAAAAATATCCACATATTCTGCATGGAAAAACAAAGATTTTAAGACCAAGAACGCTCAAATCGGTTCATTTTTGTAGCCAGAAAAAAATAAAATAGAAAACACTAAAAATGCAAATATATCGGAAGTACTGTGCGTTATCCAAATTTCGATTGAACAGGGTGTTAGGTCTTACCGAGACGCACATTTCAGTTCAAGAAATTTGAAAAAAGGTTGAGAATTGAGGGAGTTATGGTCATTTTTGTAAATGACCACAGACGGACAGACGGACTAACGGACACACGGACTAACGGACTAACGGACACACGGACACACGGACACACGGACACACGGACACACGGACACACAGACACTTGTTCAGGAAGTGATTCTGAGTAAATGTGTATAAGAAAAAGTTTTTTCTGAAGCTCCGTTCCGATTCTCGATTTTAGGACGATCACAATACTTCCATTTACTCTGTAAATATGGAAGTAAAAAGGGAAGATAGAGAGAGTGGAAGGGAATAGGTCATACACCTTAATCACTGAGAATGGGACACGAATTGTGAGAAACGAAATACATGTAAAGAAAAGGAGAGGAATCGAAAATGAACTGGAATATCATAAGGTTTGTCTTTTCAATCGCAAACCAGTGGTGCGTAGATAACACACAATACTTCCATATTTTAAAACGTAAAATTGAGACACAATTTGATCATATTTTGACTCCTTTTAGGGGTGTTTAGGTCAAAAAATTCACTATTCAAATTTTAAAATTCACCAAAAATAAACCAGTGGTGCGTAGATAACACACAATACTTCCATATTTTGAAACGTAAAATTGTGACACAATTTGATCATATTTTGACTGCCTTTGAAAGTGTTTAGGTCAAAAATATCAAAAAATTCAGTATTAAAATTTTAAAATTCGCCCAAAATGAAAAAACGCCACATTTTTGGAATGTAAAAAATATCCACATATTCTGCAAGGTAAAACGAAGATTTTGAGACCAAGAACGCTCAAATCGGTTCATTTTTGCGGCCGGAAAAAAATAAAATAGAAAACACTAAAAATGCAAATATCTCGGAAGTACTGTGCGTTATACAAATTCCGATTAAACAGGGTGTTAGGTCTTGCCGAGACTAACATTTCAGTCCAAGAAAATTGAAAAAAGGTTGAGAAATGAGGGAGTTAAGGCCATTTTTGTAAATGACCACAGACGGACAGACGGACAGACGGACACACGGACACACGGACACACAGACACTTGTTCAGGAAGTGATTCTGAGTAAATGTGTATAAGAAAAAGTTTTTTCTGAAGCTCCGTTCCGATTCTCGATTTTAGGACGATCACAATACTTCCATTTACTCCGTAAATATGGAAGTAAACCAGTGGTGCGTAGATAACACACAATACTTCCATATTTTGAAACGTAAAATTGTGACACAATTTGATCATATTTTGACTGCTTTTGAAAGTGTTTAGGTCAAAAATATCAAAAAATTCAGTATTAAAATTTTAAAATTCGCCCAAAATGAAAAAACGCCACATTTTCGGAATGTAAAAAATATCCACATATTCTGCAAGGTAAAACGAAGATTTTGAGACCAAGAACGCTCAAATCGGTTCATTTTTGCGGCCGGAAAAAAATAAAATAGAAAACACTAAAAATGCAAATATCTCGGAGGTACTGTGCGTTATCCAAATTCCGATTAAACAGGGTGTTAGGTCTTGCCGAGACAAACATTTCAGTTCAAGAAATTTGAAAAAAAGGTTGAGAAATGAGGGAGTTATGGCCATTTTTGTAAATGACCACAGACGGACAGACGGACACACGGACAGACGGACACACGGACACACGGACACACAGACACTTGTTCAGGAAGTGATTCTGAGTAAATGTGTATAAGAAAAAGTTTTTTCTGAAGCTCCGTTCCGATTCTCGATTTTAGGACGATCACAATACTTCCATTTACTCCGTAAATATGGAAGTAAAAACCGCCACATTTTCGGCATATAAAAAATATCCACATATTCTGCAAGGTAAAACGAAGATTTTAAGACCAAGAACGCTCAAATCGGTCAATTTTTGTAGCCGGAAAAAAATAAAATAGAAAACACTAAAAACTCAATTATATCGGAAGTACTGTGCGTTATCCAAATTTTGATTCAACAGTGTGTTAGGTCTTGGCGAGACAAACATTTCAGTTCAAGAAATTTGAAAAAAGGTTGAGAATTGAGGGAGTTATGGTCATTTTTGTAAATGACCACAGACGGACAGACGGACGTAACGGACACACAGACACTTGTTCAGGAAGTGATTTTGAGTAAATGTGTATAAGAAAAAGTTTTTTCTGAAGCTCCGTTCCGATTCTCGATTTTAGGACGATCACAATACTTCCATTTACTCTGTAAATATGGAAGTAATGAACCCCTGTGCAGAATTTGCAGAATTCTTCGGATACCTACACAGAAAACTAATGTGCGCATGCCACTCATCTACTACATCTACATAAGACGAGGAATAGGATGGGCAACCTCCAACTGTGCAACCTCCGTGTGTAATCAATCATTTAACGAGACATTTTTTTTGTTGATAATTTTCATTATTTACACTAAATTTCAAAATTCGTTATAACTGTCATTGTGGGTGGGTAAGGGCCGGTTTATTGACAAAATTAATCTCTCCGATATCCAAGGAAGCTTCAGATATACTTCACCACGGTGGTATCTGTATCAAATTTGAAAGTCAAAATCTCGTTGGAAATGTTTATCTGAAGCTTCCTTGGATAGTAATATAAACTAAACTTTTTAAAAATAAACTTTTTTCAATTTTTACTTCCATATTTATAGAGTAAATGGAAGTACCTATTGGAATCGGCCTAAAATCGAGAATCGTAACGGAGCTTCAGAAAAAACTTTTTCTTATACACATTTACTCAGAATCACTTCCTGAACAAGTGTCTGTGTGTCCGTCTGTGGGTGTGTCCGTCTGTGGTCATTTACAACCAGTGGTGAGTTGATAACACACAATACTTCCATATTTTGAAACGTAAAATTGTGACACAATTTAATCATATTTTGGCTGCTTTTAAGGGGGTTTAGGCCAAAAATATCAAAAAATTCACTATGCCAATTTTAAAATTCGCCCAAAATGAAAAAACGTCAGATTTCGGAATATAGAAAATATCCACATATTCTGCAAGGTAAAACAAAGATTTTAAGACCAAGAACGCTCTAATCGGTTCATTTTTGTGGCCGGAAAAAAATAAAATAGAAAACACTAAAAATGCAAATATATCGGAAGTACTGTGCGTTATCCAAATTCCGATTAAACAGGGTGTTAGGTCTTGCCGAGACAAACATTTCAGTTTATGAAATTTGAAAAAAGGTTGAGAAATGAGGGAGTTATGGCCATTTTTACTTCCATATTTACAGAGTAAATGGAAGTATTGTGATCGTCCTAAAATCGAGAATCGGAACGGAGCTTCAGAAAAAACTTTTTCTTATACACATTTACTCAGAATCACTTCCTGAACAAGTGTCTGTGTGTCCGTTACGTCCGTGTGTCCGTCTGTCCGTCTGTGGTCATTTACAACCAGTGGTGCGTAGATAACACACAATACTTCCATATTTTGAACGTAAAATTGTGACACAATTTGATCATATTTTGACTGCTTTTAAGGGTGTTTAGGCCAAAAATATCGAAAAATTCAGTATTCAAATTTCAAAATTCGCCCAAAATAGAAAAACGCCAGTTTTTTGGTACATAAAAAATATCCACATATTCTGCAACGCAAAAGAAAGATTTTAAGACCAAGAACGCTCAAATCGGTTCATTTTTGTGGCCGGAAAAAAATAAAATAGAAAACACTAAAAATGCAAATATCTCGGAAGTACTGTGCGTTATCCAAATTCCGATTAAACAGGGTGTTAGGTCTTGCCGAGACAAACATTTCAGTTCAAGAAATTTGAAAAAAGGTTAAGAAATGAGGGAGTTATGGCCATTTTTGTAAATGACCACAGACGGACAGACGGACAGACGGACTAACGGACTAACGGACACACGGACACACGGACACACGGACACACGGACACACGGACACACAGACACTTGTTCAGGAAGTGATTCTGAGTAAATGTGTATAAGAAAAAGTTTTTTCTGAAGCTCCGTTCCGATTCTCGATTTTAGGACGATCACAATACTTCCATTTACTCTGTAAATATGGAAGTAAAAATGGCCATGACTCCCTCATTTCTCAACCTTTTTTCAAATTTCTTGAACTGAAATGTTTGTCTCGGCAAGAGCTAACACCCTGATTAATCGGAATTTGGATAACGCACAGTACTTCCGATATATTTGCATTTTTAGTGTTTTCTATTTTATTTTTTTCCGGCCACAAAAATGGACCGATTTGAGCGTTCTTGGTCTCAAAATCTTCGTTTTACCTTGCAGAATATGTGGCTATTTTTTACATTCGGAAAATGTGGCGTTTTTCATTTTGGGCGAATTTTAAAATTTTAATACTGAATTTTTTGATATTTTTGACCTAAACACTTTCAAAAGCAGTCAAAATATGATCAAATTGTGTCACAATTTTACGTTTCAAAATATGGAAGCATTGTGTGTTATCTACGCACCACTGGTTGACCTAAACACCCTTGCAAATCGTCAAAATATGATCAAATCTTTTCATAATATGTGTACGTTTCAAAATATGGAAGTATTGTGTGTTATCTACGCACCACTGGTTGTAAAAGACCACAGACGGACAGACGGACACACAGACACTTGTTCAGGAAGTGATTCTGAGTAAATGTGTATGAGAAAAAGTTTTTTCTGAAGCTCCGTTCCGATTCTCGATTTTAGGACGATCACAATACTTCCATTTACTCTGTAAATATTGAAGTAAAAATGGCCATAGCTCCCTCAATTCTCAACCTTTTTTCAAATTTCTTGGACTGAAACGTTCGTCTTGGCAAGATCTAACACCCTGTTTAATCGGAATTTAAATTACTCACAGTACTTCCGATATATTTGCATTTTTAGTGTTTTCTATTTTATTTTTTTCCGGCCACAAAAATGGACCGATTTGAGCGCTCTTGGTCTCAAAATCTTCGTTTTACCTTGCAGAATATGTGGATATTTTTTATATTCCAAAAATGTAGCGAATTTTTTTTTGGCAAATTTTAAAATTTGCATAGTGAATTTTTTGATGTTTTTGACCTAAACACCCCCAAAAACAGTCAAAATATGATCAAATTTTTTCAAATATGTACGTTTCAAAATATGGAAGTATTGTGTGTTATCGACGCACCTCTGGTTTTTAATATAAACTAATCTAGTCAAGATCAAATAAAATAAAAAATAAATAAATACTCCTCGTCAGTAAAGTTAATTACTGTGAAATTGTGTGCAATAGTTTTTAGAGGTGTATACACTTCTTATTACCTATGTGTTCTAAACCCTCTGAAACGTAAAACAAAAAGAATTTGAGGGGGTGTTGTAAAAAAAAATATTTTTAAATATTTTTTCCAAAAATAATAACCAAAACAGGCCGTTTAAAAAAATTCTTCGAAATTGTCTGATCCTTCCCCTATCTGACAGCGTCAAATTTACAGAACAGAACAACATCGGGCTATTAAAGTTGAATGAATTGTAGTCAGTCGTAGATTGCAAATGCAATGAATTGAAGGGAGGAGGGAGTGAAGAGCGGTCAAACCAATATCATCTTGTTGGAATGAAATTCAGAACGTGCTCTTGTCGTTGATCAAGTGTGGAACTCTCAACACTACCCCATAGGAGAGGAGCTCGTTTAACCCTCCCTTGGTATCACACGGTTCATCTAACGAGTGGCTCGGCCCCCGATTTTATTGAAGTTCAAATATTAGATATTTTGGCTTTTGTCACGCATGTCTAGCGAGGAAGGGGAGTGCAGGTGCAACGTACAGCCCCCGCGAGTGAACAATGGGATCAAAAAACTACTCATCTCCATTCGAGCTTGTTGCTATCCACAGCCAAATTTATTAAAATGCTAACAAAGGGGTCTTCCAAACAGATGAGTATCATTGAGTGGCACCTGCGATGTTGACTACTAGCAGTAGGTATTAACTTACGAACTCAAGCCACGACCCTTACTAAGGAACATTTCACTCCGAGAATGAAGAATCAGGAAAAGGCCCCTCTATCATAACCAGTGGTGCGTAGATAACACACAAAACTTCCATATTTTGAAACGTAAATGTGTGACACAATTTAACCATAATATTATGTCCGTTAGTCCGTCTGTGGTCATTTACAACCAGCGGTGCGTAGATAACACAATATACTTCCATATTTTGAAACGTAAAATTGAGACACAATTTGATTATATTTTGACTGCATTTGAGGCTGTTTAAGTAAAAAATTCACTATTCAAATTTTAAAATTCGCCCAAAAGAAAATACGCCACAATATCGGAATATAAAAAATATCCACATATTTTGCAAGGTAAAACAAAAATGTTGAGACCAAGAACGCTCAAATCGGTCCATTTTTGTGGCCGGAAAAAATAAAATAGAAAACATTAATAAAGCAAATATATCGGAAGTACCGTGAGTTATTCAAATTCCGATTAAACAGGGTGTTAGGTCTTGTCGATACCAACATTTCAGTTTAAGAAATTTGAAAAAAGGTTGAGAATTGAGGGAACTATGGTCATTTTTACTTCCATATTTACAGAGTAAATGGAAGTATTGTGATCGTCCTAAAATCGAGAATCTGAAAGGAGCTTCAGAAAAAACTTTTTCTTATACACATTTACTCAGAATCACTTCCTGAACAAGTGTCTGTGTGTCCGTGTGTCCGTCTGTGGTCATTTACAAAAATGGGTTGAGGGAGATTTCTCAACTTTTGTTCAAATTTCTTGAACTGAAATGTTTGTCTCGGCAAGACCTAACACCCTGTTTAATCGGAATTTGGATAACGCACCGTACTTCCGAAATATTTGCATTTTTAGTGTTTTTACTTCCATATTTACAGAGTAAATGGAAGTATTGTGATCGTCCTAAAATCGAGAATCGGAACGGAGCTTCAGAAAAAACTTTTTCTTATACACATTTACTCAGAATCACTTCCTGAACAAGTGTCTGTGTGTCCGTGTGTCCGTCCGTCCGACCGTCTGTGGTCATTTACAAAAATCAAAACACAAAACAAAACTTTTTTTACAAAACTCCCTCATTTCTCAACCTTTTTTCAAATTTCTTGAACTGAAATGTTTGTCACGGCAAGACCTAACACCCTGTTTAATCACTTCCTGAACAAGTGTCTGTGTGTCCGTCCGTCCGTGTGTCCGTCTGTGGTCATTTACAAAAATGACCATAACTCCCTCAATTCTCAACCTTTTTTCAAATTTCTTGAACTGAAAAGTTTGTCTCGGCAAGACCTAACACCCTGTTTAATCGAAATCTGGATAACGCATAGTACTTCCGATATATTCTCATTTTTAGTGTTTTCTATTTTATTTTTTTCCGGCCACAAAAATGAACCGATTAGAGCGTTCTTGGTCTTAAAATCTTTGTTTTACCTTGCAGAATATGTGGATATTTTCTATATTCCGAAATCTGACGTTTTTACTTCCATATTTACAGAGTAAATGGAAGTATTGTGATCGTCCTAAAATCGAGAATCGGAACGGAGCTTCAGAAAAAACTTTTTCTTATACACATTTACTCAGAATCACTTCCTGAACAAGTGTCTGTGTGTCCGTGTGTCCGTGTGTCCGTTAGTCCGTTAGTCCGTCTGTCCGTCTGTCCGTCTGTGGTCATTTACAAAAATGGCCATAACTCCGTCATTTCTTAACCTTTTTTCAAATTTCTTGAACTGAAATGTTTGTCTCGGCAAGACCTAACACCCTGTTTAATCGGAATTTGGATAACGCACAGTACTTCCGAGATATTTGCATTTTTAGTGTTTTCTATTTTATTTTTTTCCGGTCACAAAAATGAACCGATTTGAGCGTTCTTGGTCTTAAAATCTTTCTTTTGCGTTGCAGAATATGTGGATATTTTTTATGTACCAAAAAACTGGCGTTTTTCTATTTTGGGCGAATTTTGAAATTTGAATACTGAATTTTTCGATATTTTTGGCCTAAACACCCTTAAAAGCAGTCAAAATATGATCAAATTGTGTCACAATTTTACGTTCAAAATATGGAAGTATTGTGTGTTATCTACGCACCACTGGTTTCATTTTGGGCGAATTTTAAAATTGGCATAGTGAGTTTTTTGATATTTTTGACCTAAACACCTTCAAAAGCAGTCAAAATATGATCAAATTGTGTCACACTTTCACGTTTCGAAATATGGAGGTATTGTGTGTTATCTACGCACCACTGGTTTTTATTGTCAAAAGCATCCCGATCACCACCGCTATCAAAAAGGGATTAGTTTGTTGAAAGAACGTTTCGCTTGAGATGACTGGCTCAACGATGTTTATTTCCGAAAGTTCAGTCGTGAAACACTTTGTCGAAAGGTCGAGTCAGAGCATTCAGAAAATTTGCATAAAAATGCCAATAGGTACCACAATGTGTAAGCATTGTGTGTTATCTTCGAACAGATCCTCAAAAAATCGATGCTTACCTTTCCACTGATGGTGACTTTACTCTAGTTGCATGATATTTTGATTTCACTGGGTACCTACCTGGGCTAGAATCAGTTTAATAGTTCAAAATTTAGGAATGGCGTCCTGGCGTCTATTTTGATCCCAGCCTCTGATAATGAAATGTCACAGCTTAGGGGACTGGTAGCATGAGCTTTGGACCTCTAACGGCTCTGAATAATCGCTTTGACCGAGAAATTAATTTTCGAGGGGGCGGCAAGCAGCTGGCATTGCAGTAACATAGTCAGCTACTATCGTGAATACCCCTTGTCCTCGTTTGATATATAGACATCCTGGAAACAAAGCAACCAACATTAGATTGGGGTGGCGCCTTATAAGTATTAGGGTGTGGAGGCTCTCCGAAGCAGATAGGATGACGGACCCTTACACCCACTATCTGTTCTCATTCATTGCTCCCTATGAATTGGACCTCCTTTAGAAGTGTGTAATTATTGTCAATATAACCTCGTAGGCTAGCTGCTGCAGCTAGTGACGATTCGGTTTAATGGAAGAACATAAAGCTACAAATTCCATGAGTGATAGTACTACCCACCAGCACAAGGGCAATTCAAGAGAATATTTTGCAGAAGGAGCAATGAGTCGTGACGTTTCTGATATGGGATTTAATGCTCAACAACTTCGGTTGAGTGACATTTTTACTTCCATATTTGCAGAGTAAATGGAAATATTGTAACCGTCCTAAAATCGAGAATCAGAACGGAGCTTCAGAAAAAACGTTTACTTATACACATTAACCCCGAATCACATCCCGAACAACACTTAGGCCCGTATTCACAACACAAGGTAGCGATTGAGCAGCCTTGAAATTGGGACCTCGAAAATCGAGGTCGCGATTGACAGTACCTAAGTTGCTGTGATCGTCTCCATACCTTGCGAGTTTTATGGAAACGGAATGTTTGTTTTTTGAAATTGACCAATGAAATGTGCGAACGAAGTGCTTGCGCATCGAGCGGCTCCTTATGCCTAGGAAGTGTTGTGAATACGGCCCTTAGGAAGTGTCTTCGTGTCCGTCTGAGGACATTTACAAAACCAGTGGTGCGTAGATAACATACAATACATCCATAATTTGAAACGTAAAATTGTGACACAATTTAACCATAATATTATGGGCCATTCTCAAGAAAACGTTCAATCGCGTGTTCCTGGGATTTTTTCCTACTAAAAACCAATATTTTTCAATTTTTTTTTAGATTCTAGACATTTTTACGCCCTTGATGCTCCATACACATTTAATAACGTAAATATATTAATTATGTATGACAAATTCGTTAAATACCCCAGAAATACAATAAAAACCAGTGGTGCGTAGATAACACACAATACTTCCATATTTTGAAACGTACATATTGTGACACAATTTGATCATATTTTGACTGCTTTTAAGGGTGTTTAGGTCAAAATTTTCGAAAAATTCATTATGCAAATTTTAAAATTCGCCAAAAAAAAAATTCGCTACATTTTTGGAATATAAAAAATATCCACACATTCTGCAAGGTAAAACGAAGATTTAGGGAGAGAATTGAGGGAGTTATGGCCATTTTTGTAAATGACCACAGACGGACACACAGACACTTGTTCGGGAAGTGATTCTGAGTAAATGTGTATGAGAAAAAGTTTTTTTTGAAGCTCCGTTCCGATTCTCGATTTTAGGACGATCACAATACTTCCATTTACTCTGTAAATATGGAAGTAAAAATCAAACATGCTGGAATGCAACGAGTAGTCTGGGATGATGTTGTAAGTGATATTGTAGAAAGCTTCAACAGCAAATGGGTACAAGAAAAAGTTTTTTCTGAAGCTCCATTCCAATTCTCGATTTTAGGACGATTCCAATCTTTCCATTGGAAGTAAAAATGCCCATAGCTCACTCAATTCTCAACCTTTTTTCAAATTTCTTGAACTGAAATGTTGGTCTCGGCAAGACATAACACCCTGATAATCAGAATTTTAATCACTCACAATACTTCCGAAATATTTGCATTTTTAGTGTTTTCTATTTTATTTTTTTTCCCGGCCACAAAAATGAACCGATTTGAGCGTTCTTGGTCTTAAAATCTTCGTTATACCTTGCAGATTATGTGGATATTTTTATATTCCAAAAATAAGGCGAAATTTTTTTGGGTACATTTTAAAATTTGCATAGTGAATTTTTGATATTTTTGACTTAAACGCCCTTAAAAGCGTCAAAATATGATCAAATTTTGTCACAATTTTACGGTTCAAATTATGAAAGTATTGTGTGTTATCTACGCACCACTGGTTGATCAATGGAGTCAAATAAATTGCTTTGGTTCAAAAATGAACGTATCAGAACATAAAAGTAGGTACTGTGTTATCTACGCACCACTGGATCAGATACATATTTTTAGAAATTGCTTCAGTGCTTGATTTGTTTCTATATTCATGCAACATTAACGTCCCCAGGCAACCCCCGGCTGTTTTCTGATGGTTGCCAGCGACCGCGGCCCAGATGGGAAATTGAACATCGAACCATTGGGAATTTGAACTTCACTTTTGCCTTCGATTTCGTACGGAATAAAATATTGGTTCCTAATAATTAGGAACTAATTATTAGTTTGCCAGTTTTTACTTCCATATTTACAGAGTAAATGGAAGTATTGTGATCGTCCTAAAATCGAGAATCGGAACGGAGCTTCAGAAAAAACTTTTTCTTATACACATTTACTCAGAATCACTTCCCGAACAAGTGTCTGTGTGTCCGTCTGTCCGTCTGTGGTCATTTACAACCAGTGGTGCGTAGATAACACACAATACTTCCATATTTTGAACGTAAAATTGTGACACAATTTGATCATATTTTGACTGCTTTTAAGGGTGTTTAGGCCAAAAATATCGAAAAATTCACTATTAAAATTTTAAAATTCGCCCAAAATGAAAAAACGCCACATTTTCGGAATGTAAAAAATATCCACATATTCTGCAAGGTAAAACGAAGATTTTGAGACCAAGAACGCTCAAATCGGTTCATTTTTGCGGCCGGAAAAAAATAAAATAGAAAACACTAAAAATGCAAATATCTCGGAAGTACTGTGCGTTATCCAAATTCCGATTAAACAGGGTGTTAGGTCTTGCCGAGACAAACATTTCAGTTCAAGAAATTTGAAAAAAGGTTGAGAATTGAGGGAGCTATGGCCATTTTTGTAAATGACCACAGACGGACAGACAGACAGACGGACACACAGACACTTGTTCAGGAAGTGATTCTGAGTAAATGTGTATAAGAAAAAGTTTTTTCTGAAGCTCCGTTCCGATTCTCGATTTTAGGACGATCACAATACTTCCATTTACTCTGTAAATATGGAAGTAAAAATGGCCATAACTCCCTCATTTCTCAACCTTTTTTCAAATTTCTTGAACTGAAATGTTTGTCTCGGCAAGACCTAACACCCTGTTTAATCGGAATTTGGATAACGCACAGTACTTCCGATATATTTGCATTTTTAGTGTTTTCTATTTTATTTTTTTCCGGCCACAAAAATGAACCGATTTGGGGCGTTCTTGGTCTTAAAATCTTTGTTTCACCTTGCAGAATATGTGGATATTTTTTACATTCCGAAAATGTGGCGTTTTTTCATTTTGGGCAAATTTTAAAATTTTAATAGTGAATTTTTCGATATTTTTGGCCTAAACACCCTTAAAAGCAGTCAAAAAATGATCAAATTGTGTCTCAATTTCACGTTTCAAAATATGGAAGTATTGTGTGTTATCTACGCACCACTGGTTTCAAGTGGTGTGAAGTAAGCGAATTTTAATATTCTCATTGGAACTGTGCCAATTTTGAGTTTCCAATACATATCGATATTAATATCAAGCTTAAAATAGGTTGAAGGCGTTGATAGCCAGAGTGGACCATTCCACACAGGTGTTGAACTGAGAAAATCGCATTTGAAAATTTCGACAAATTTCTTGAAATTGATTAACGGCCTTTTTATGGTGTTTTGAAGAAAAAAATACAAGCATTCTTGGGTGAACAGATGACTCATGAACTATAGGGACATTTCTACAAGCCACAAAGTCCACTCTGGCCATCAAAATCGGCGGCCAATTTGCAGACGGACCATTTGAAAAGTTGCGCTCTCTCTTAGCACATTCGAGAACGAGTCAAATTTTAATAATAATTCGATAGATAGAGCAACCACAGACCCATTGCACTGTATAACTCATTTTTGGACAGTTTGTGGAATGGTCCACTCTGGCTATCAACGCCTTATTTAATAAGCCTGTATATGAACATGATTGGCTGAATCCCATTTCCCAGTATTGCCCACTCCCATTTCCTTACAGCCACTAGACTATTGAGCAGTTTGATTCCATGAGACCTCCCTCAATAGCTCTGTCGCTCATGAAAATCGTTCGTCCGAAACTAAACGACCCGTTATTGCCTCTCGGTGACGACGTTTCCCTGTTGTGAGGGTCCTCAATCTCTTTTCCGCTTGGATCACTTGTCAAGCTGATGTTGCTATTAAAAACACTCCAACCCTCTCTTGTTCCAATTTGGCGGTTGCTTAGTCTGTTCTGAAGGAAAACTTACATACTTTTTACTTTCAAGTTCACGGAGTGAATGGGAGTACTCCCAGTACTCTACAGTACTTACTGTAATCGTCCTAAAATCGCAAATCGGCACGGAGCTTCAGAAAGAGTATTCACTTATTACCTTTTCATACTTACATACATTACAACTTACTTACATACATTAACTTACATACTTTTTACTTTCAAGTTCACGGAGTGAATGGGAGTATTGTAATCGTCCTAAAATCGCAAATCGGCACGGAGCTTCAGAAAGAGTATTCACTTATTACCTTTTCCTCGGAATGATTTCCCAAACATGCGTCTGTATGTCTTCTATCCGTCCGTGGTGAATTACAACCTGTGGTGAGTAAATAACAACTTCCAATTTCTTCAATAATAATAATAATACTTCAATAATACTTCCAAATTTCGAATGGCAAAATTTGAGCGCAATTTGATTAAATCTTGACTACTCTTGAGGGTGTTTGGGTCAAAAATATCAAAAAAGTCTTTATACAACTTTGAGAACTCGCCTAAAATAGATATACATCATGACATGATGTAATGTGTTATCAATGTAGGTAATGTGTTATCAACGCACCACTGGTTTTTACTTCCATATTTACAGAGTAAATGGAAGTATTGTGATCGTCCTAAAATCGAGAATCGGAACGGAGCTTCAGAAAAAACTTTTTCTTATACACATTTACTCAGAATCACTTCCTGAACAAGTGTCTGTGTGTCCGTGTGTCCGTTAGTCCGTCTGTCCGTCTGTGGTCATTTACAAAAATGACCATAACTCCCTCAATTCTCAACCTTTTTTCAAATTTCTTGAACTGAAATGTGCGTCTCGGTAAGACCTAACACCCTGTTCAATCGAAATTTGGATAACGCACAGTACTTCCGATATATTTGCATTTTTAGTTTTTTCTATTTTATTTTTTTCTGGCTACAAAAATGAACCGATTTGAGCGTTCTTGGTCCTAAAATCTTTGTTTTTCCTTGCAGAATATGTGGATATTTTTCATGTTCCGAACAACTGGCGTTTTTTGATTTCGGGCGAATTTTGAAATTTGAATAGTGAATTTTTTGATATTTTTGACCTAAACACCCTTAAAAGCAGTCAAAATATGATCAAATTGCGTCAAAATTTTACGTTCCAAAATATGGAAGTATTGTGTGTTATCTTCTCACCACTGGTTTTACTTGCAGACCTTGGTGTCTCCATTTTTGTATCCTTCTGGAACTTTCATAAAGATGTTCTCTTGAAGATCGCTGTAGAGGAAGGCTGTTTTTACATCAAATATTTTGAATTTGAAACCTTATTTGGCTGCAATAGCCTTGAGAAGTAGAGAATCAGTGCCAATGACAGGACTACACGTTTCTTCGAAGTCTTGTCCATAGGTTTGTTCACATCCTCTGACAACAAGTCGGGCTATAAATTTTCCATCATTCTTTTTGCAAAGAACCCACTTGTTTGTCAGAATTTTGTGTCCTTCAGCTTCCCTTTTGTCAACAAAGATCCAGGTTTTATTTATTTTCAAGGACCTTTTCTCCTCTTCAATTGCTTTGAGCCATTCTTCCTTTTCTTCGCTGGAAATAGCTTCTTTGGAGGAAAGAAAAGCAGATTCATCGATGTCATCGAGGTTCAATTGGTAGTCCTTGAGTTTTTCAGGAATTTTCTTGGTTCTTGTCGGTCGTTGAAGTTCTGGAAGATTGTTTTCTGAAGTTTCTTCCGCGTTTTCAGCCGGGTCAGGATCTTGACGTGTGGATGTTCCATTTTTGATATCTTCATCGAAGGAATTTTCCTCAATTTCTTCAGTAGTTTCAGGATCTTCACATTCTTCGTTGTCATCATCTTGGTCAAGGCTTATCGTTTTCATTTTTACTTGAGTTTCCTTGGAATGTCCATGGTAACAAGGATAGACATCTCGAGAAGTTGTTATTTTTCGTTTTTCAGGATCCCATAGTCGATAACTGTTGCTGGTGTAGCCAACGAAAACGTATTTCCTCGCTTTGGGGTCGAGTTTCTTAAAGGCCGTATCACACGTCAGACCGTTCTCCTCCCCATCCCACGGACAGACACACAGACCCTATTCTCTGAATGGCTGATGCTATGGATATGTTCACTTTTGCGCACCTGCATCAATGTTTGTTATTACTCATCTATGGATCCTTATTGCTAAGAAAAATTATGGATGAATTCCCAAGTAAAAATTACCAAAGAATCGGTCTGTCCAGACGGTCTGTGGGATGGGCAGGAGAACGGTCTGACGTGTGATACGGGCTTTAGTGTGGACTAGAATTTTGGCGTACACTTCTGATCCAAAAATCTGAAGTCTTAATAGATCAGGTTTCTTCCTCAGCCATTTTTTTTCGGATTTGAAGGATGGCTCCATCTTCAACTCCCAAACTCCTCACTCGACGGCGCGAGCCGCGGAGTCTTGTCGAAATCCCTCGAATTGTTGCGTATTGAATTTTGACGCGCGTCCAACCAAGAATTTGTGACTTGGGCTTATTCAATTTTTCTGCCAATTTCTCAGCTATCCTTTTCACGAAAATGTCAAACTCCTTGTGAAGGACTGCCTCGCAAGAGCAGATGAGTGGCGTGAAGGAAGCTCTAATGTCCTCTGCAGCTGTATTGTATTTCCTATGTTTCTCTTGAGCCGCATTTTGTGATATGGTTGCCCAGTCTCGGGACAGGTACGAAGCAGCGTCCGCATTTACTATTCTGTTATCAAAAAACGCTGCTCTTTCCCTGTCCCAGAAACCATCTATTTTCACGTCTGCAATGAGAGTAGTGCCCATCGCTTTCTCTGAGTACCGGCTCCATTGATACGCTGGCACTGGAAAATGCTAGGTTTGCCAGTTTTGCGCATTCGTCTCATAAATTGTCATGCCCTTGCTTTATCAAGCCCCCATGCTTGCAGTTAAGGGCATGGTTTCAAGAGATCCATTGTCGATGCGCATCCTTCGCAGTCATGTGGCAATCCGGTTGGAACATGGCTGTATCTTAAGGCAAGTGCGTCTTGGAATTGCGATTTTGATAAGTCGAAATTATCAGCTGCTAATGGCAACACCGACAGCCATTGAGACGCATTCCCTTCAATTATTCGGCGCAGAACCCTCTGCTGTCTTGGAGCCAGCTGATTCAGTATTAATTGGCTTCTTTCTTCTTCCCTACAGCAAGTTATGCCATCATTTTTAATCTTTGTTTTGGAGAACACATTACCTATTTTTATTTGGATAAAACGTGTTTTCCTTCCTAATTTTCCTATTTCCTTCCTAGTTCCTACCTACCTCTATTTGGGGTGCGATCGTGAAGAAAACTAATATGTCTACCGAAGCTTCGACAGAGACATAGAAAATGAAACAACTAACGAAGAAGAAGAAGCGAATAATCACCATAATCACCCACTGAGTTGACAGTCTCGCTATCTGTAGTTTTGGTGTTGTACTACAATTTGGTTCTCATTACCTCCAGCAAGACGCCACTGTGCCCCTGCACGCCAGTTAACCTAGGAGTGGACCTTCCTCTTATTCTTCAATGGAAGAAACCGAAACCTAAGCAGAGAAAGGAACCGTTCACCTCAGCCAGCTTCAGTTCTTTTGAAACGTACGCGGGTCGTTCTCATTTGAACTGCACATTTGAGTCTCTTCAAAACAGCAAAGTGGCCAAATTTAAATCTCACTGTTGACGCTTGGCACGATTTTTGCTGATTCCATCCAACTCCCCAGACCACTGTTCCATTCGAATTTCATGAGTTTTTCCTTTTAAATTTTAAATGCTAATAGTCCAAGTGCCTACTTTCTAGTTTATAAGTTGGCAGCACTGTACCGAGTGCTTGTTTTTCCCCCTCACCTCTGTCTCCCTTACCTCTGCGTCTTTTCATCTGTTGCTCATGTGTGTACATTCGGTCTGTTGAAGATTTTCTTTTGTATTATATTTAAATTCATTCACCAAGAATGTTTTATTTCGTATCCACCTCCTAACCAAAAGGTTATGGGCTCAGGCACGAATTTGGTGAGTGAACTTCTGCTTAGTTTGTGAAATCGGTCGTTTCAAAAATATTGCGATCCCAAACACAATCATGGCGGACACGTCTTCAGCGAATCTCCTACCTGCCGTTGAAAGATTGAAGGGTAGAGAGAATTTCACCGTTTGGAAATTCCAAATGACGAATTTACTCAAGCACGAGGGATTATGGTCATGCGTTATTTAAAATCAAGCATGATGCTGAAGGAAAAATTGCTAGGTATCGCGCTAGATTAGTTGCCAAGGGGTTTACCCAAAAATATGGCATTGATTATACAGAAACTTTCTCGCCTGGCATACGTTTGAGCAATCTTAGGCTACTGCTTGCACTTTCCGTTCAGCTCGATCTGCAGGTGGATCATTTGGACGTAGAGACAGCTTTCTTGAACGGTGAAATTGATTAAACCGTCTATATGTCTCTACCTGATGGTGTTGAAATTCCGAAAATAAAATTTGCCTGCTCAGAAAAGCGATCTATGGACTGAAGCAGTCCTCCAGACTATGGTACGAAAAGGCCCGATCAGTGGTTATTCTCAATCGAAAATTGAACCGTGCATTTTTTTCAAGGTTTCTCACAAGTCAATCTCAATTATTTGTCTTTACGTTGATGATTTCATTTTGTTTTACAATAACAAAAAGGAGGCTGAAAACCTTAAGTCGCACCTTCGCAAAAAGTTCAAAGTAAGGGATTTGGGACCAATATCATATTGTCTTGGAATGAAGATTGATCGGGATTCCAAAAAGGGTGTACTAAAAATAAGTCAGGGACAATACATTCAGACATTGTTAAAAAAATTCGACAAGCTAGACTGTAAGGCTGTTCGAACTCCGTTGGAGATCAATAAAAAATTTGATCTTGAGGGAGAACACATTGATGCGCCTTATCAACAGCTAGTTGGCTCCTTGCTTTTCCTGTCTGTTTGTACTAGACCAGACATTACATTCGCTATCTCATTCCTGAGTCAATTTAATGTCAACCACTCAAAAGAACAATTCCTTGCTTGCAAACGCGTTCTAAGATACCTAAAGGGTACCCAAGATCTTGGCATAGTTTATGAAAAAACCGGTATGCCCATTACCGGGTTTGCGGATGCCGACTGGGGGAACAACTCTATTGATAGGAAGTCCTATTCCGGCTTTACTTTTACTTTGGCTGGTGGTCCTGTTTGCTGGGAAAGCAAGAAACAAAAATGTGTTTCGCTGTCCTCTACTGAGGCGGAATATGTGGCGATAGGAGAAGCGGCAAAGGAATCTTGCTACCTCAAATCTTTGGTTGACGAAATTTTCTTCAAGTATCAATCTTGTAGCGCAATTGCTAAAAGCAAACCGATCGTGATTTACAACGATAATCAGGGTGCCATAAAACTTGGAGAAAATCATATCTTTCATAAAAGGTCAAAACACATTGACATAAAATATCATTTCATCCGTGACAAAATAGAAATGAAAGAGGTTTTATTGCGTTACATGCCTACGAACGAGATGCTGGCTGACGTTCTAACAAAGCCATTAGGCACTGCAAAACATGAAAATTGTTGTGACCAACTAAATTTGAAATAATATTGGTTCACTTCTGTATCTTTGTGTTCATGATGCCTGTACTATTTATTGCTGTTTATTTCGCATAATTCATTGAACCTTTCGATCGTTTACAATGTTTCGTTCAAGTTCGTTTACAATTTTTTTGTATTGTGACTTGGGCTATTAAGGGAGAATGTTGAAAATACTAATAGTCCAAGTGCCTACTTTCTAGTTTATAAGTTGGCAGCACTGTAACGAGTGCTTGTTTTTCCCCCTCACCTCTGTCTCCCTTACCTCTGCGTCTTTTCATCTGTTGCTCATGTGTGTACATTCGGTCTGTTGAAGATTTTCTTTTGTATTATATTTAAATTCATTCACCAAGAATGTTTTATTTCGTATCCACCTCCTAACCAAAAGTACCTAACCTCATGTGTGTTACCATCATTGAAAATTCCGTTTCAACCTCCAATACTGTCTTATTATTTGATTTTTTTGCTAAGAACTCGTAAACTACTTTCCAAGAATGATTTCATCCATTTTTAAGCAAATTGAATGACATAATGCGGTATTGTATGGCATAAATCTCATGTGTGTTACCGAAAATCTGAAGTCACCTGCATAAGATTTACGATTATTTTTTCTTAATCAATCAAACCTTCCCAAACATTATTTCCTGTGATCGCAGTCATCATCTTCCAAATATCAAGGCCGAAATGTATTGATTTTTACTTCCATATTTACGGAGTAAATGGAAGTATTGTGATCGTCCTAAAATGGAGAATCGGAACGGAGCTTCAGAAAAAACTTTTTCTTATACACATTTACTCAGAATCACTTCCCGAACAAGTGTCTGTGTGTCTGTGTGTCCGTCTGTCCGTGTGTCCGTCTGTGGTCATTTACAAAAATGGCCATAACTCCCTCATTTCTCAACCTTTTTTCAAATTTCTTGAACTGAAATGTTTGTCTCGGCAAGACCTAACACCCTGTTTAATCGGAATTCGGATAACGCACAGTACTTCCAATATATTTGCATTTTTAGTGTTTTCTATTTTATTTTTTTCCGGCCACAAAAATGAACCGATTTGAGCGTTCTTGGTCTCAAAATCTTCGTTTTACCTTGCAGAATATGTGGATATTTTTTACATTCCGAAAATGTAGCGTTTTTTCATTTTGGGCGAGATTTAAAATTTTAATAGTGAATTTTTCGATATTTTTGGCCTAAACACCCTTAAAAGCAGTCAAAATATGATCAAATTGTGTCACAATTTTACGTTTCAAAATATGGAAGTATTGTGTGTTATCTACGCACCTCTGGTTTAAATAGTGATTACTTTTTATCACGATTTTCGAAATGGACACGGTAACACACATGGTAACGCACATGAGCCCAGAAGAATCACTTCAACTTTGAGGGATTAATGAAGAACATAATAAACATTTAAACGACAATATATAATATATTAATAGAAAAACGGAATTAAATTATTCATCAGTCACAGAAGTTGCCAAAATATCACCATTTAAAAAGTTCAAGAGCCAAATATTACTTTTTTCGCCGCAGTAAGGCGCGCCTGTAAACCAGCAAAACCAAAATGGAATCATTTCCATTTTTTGTCGCGGTTTTTCCGACATCTAATAACTTGTTGGTAAAAATTATCAAGCACTTGGGCCTAAAATGGTGTAAAGAAGTGAGCAGTCAAATTGAAAGTGGGAATCCTCGTGTGCGTTACCAGTAGCTCATGTGTGTTAGCCTTCAGAAAGTAACGCACATGAGAGGTAACGCACATGAGAAACCAACTTCAACTGTTGATTGCAGACAAACTAACCAACCCAGGCGGTGTAACACACACGAAATAAAAAGAGTTTCCGAGGCTTATTGACAAAAAATTGCCAGAAAAATTAAATATTCGCTGTTAACCATATACCTACGGTAACACACATGAGGACGAATAAAAATACGCACCATTTTGGGTTACTATCATTCGCCCCATCGTCATTTGACCCGAGATCATTCGCCCCACTGTCATTCGCCCCAGCGTCATTTGACCCGAGATCATTCGCCCCAAGTGCAAACGCCCCACCGTCATTTGACCCGCGATCATTTCCCCCAATATTTTTCTTATTTTAATTTATTTTTTCAAAATAATTATGGTAAATATTATATTGAAAATAAATACTGCGTCATTCGCCCCACTGTCATTTCCCCCAGCATCAAACGCCCCAGGATCAAACGCCCACGGGCAATTAGCCAAAACTGATAAGTAAGCTGAAGCGGAAGAAGCTACTGAGCACCCACCTCCCAGCTCTCGTGGAGTACGGAAATTTGAGGGTGGTAGAAATTATCGTATTTTCGTACACTCATTACGTGCACAAAACACGCAAAATTTGCGTAAGAATTTAATTCTTCTAGAGACCCCCACTACCTACAGATCAGGTGACCTGGATGCTCGCTGCGCTCGCATCTCCAAGACAGAAAAACATCCCTCATCAGTCCAATTCGACATACTCATCAGTCAAACGCTAATAAAGCAAGATATTTTATAGCCTACCCACTTATCCGAGTAGGTGTTTTATACACCAAGGTGTTTGATACTCAATACTTTCGGTGTTTAATACTTGAAAGAAAATATTAATAGAACTAGAATTAATTTTAAATGGAAATAATGACGGTACGGTATATAATTTAGTGTACGGAAACTTCTTGAAAGTACGATAATACGATCCGATTGACTGAACAGCTATTCCTTATCAGTTGTTGTCGGATGACGCTATTTTTAATTTCTTATTTATTTAATATTAACTGGGGCGAATGACAGTGGGGCGAATGACGATGGGGCGAATGACCAAAAAGTGTCAAAACGTGTCATTCGCCCCACCGTCATTCGCCCCATCTTATTTTTAATTAATATAAAATATTACTGGGGGAAATGACGCTGGGGCGTTTGACAGTGGGGCGAATGACGATGGGTCAAATGACGATGGGGCGAATGGTGTTCTCCCACCATTTTCTGCAGTGTTTGGGCATCTAACGCGGTCCCACTATGCGTTCTGGTGTTGAACCAGGAAAAAACCAATACTAGATCAGTTTGAGATGATAATGAAAGGTTAACCGCCAAAAAACTCCGCAATGCTACCAACTGGCAGCGGTAACATGCACGAGGTTACTAAAACTAGAATAATGATGGACACACTTTAAAGATGACGTCATAAAAAGAGAAGAGGTCTAGTAGTTCTGGGGCACCTGTTTTCCTCAAGTTTACTCTAGGAACTATAAGTTATTGGTTCGGGATACCTTAAAAAAAATTTATACTCGCTCATCTCGAACGAAGATGTTGGCAACTTCAGGCTGAGGACGGTAACGCACATGAGATTTCTAGCTGTTTTTGACATAAAAGGTCTTAAATTTCTACCGAGTTTGTATACTATGGTGTTGTAATTAGTGAGGCCTGATTAATACATTCAGCAGATTTAAAAAAAACCAGTGGTGCGTAGATAACACACAATACTTCCATATTTTGAAACGTGAAATTGAGACACAATTTGATAATTTTTTGACTGCTTTTAAGGCTGTTTAGGCCAAAAATATCGAAAAATTCACTATTAAAATTTTAAAATTCGCCCAAAATGAAAAAACGCCACATTTTCGGAATGTAAAAAATATCCACATATTCTGCAAGGTGAAACAAAGATTTTAAGACCAAGAACGCTCAAATCGGTTCATTTTTGTAGCCGGAAAAAAATAAAATAGAAAACACTAAAAATGCAAATATATCGGAAGTACTGTGCGTTACCCAAATTCCGATTAAACAGGGTGTTAGGGCTTTCCGAGACAAACATTCCAGTTCAAGAAATTTGAAAAAATGTTGAGAAATGAGGGAGTTATGGCCATTTTTGTAAATGACCACAGACGGACAGACGGACAGACAGACAGACGGACAGACGGACAGACAGACAGACGGACAGACGGACACACGGACACACAGACACTTGTTCGGGAAGTGATTCTGAGTAAATGTGTATAAGAAAAAGTTTTTTCTGAAGCTCCGTTCCGATTCTCGTTTTTAGGACGATCACAATACTTCCATTTACTCTGTAAATATGGAAGTAAAAATCGGACGGTTCTTCAGAAGGGTTGATTGATAAAGTGGGATAGTGAAGACAAGAAATGTGTGTTTCAAATGAGAACGACCCACGTATCAAAGTATGGAAGTATTGTGTGTTATCTAACTGGTTTAAATTTCTCACTGGGCGAGTTGCGAACATAGAATAGGCCCTCAGGGGGACTTTTATTTATTCTCGAACTTTACTAGCGAAATTTGACATCTTAATACCCATTTCGTCGCGGAATTGACAACAGGCGCTATCTCATATTTGCCAAATTTTCAGGAGGGACAAAAAACCGTTTCTGGGTTTTATTCTACGCTCTATTACCCCATGGCGCCCTATCAAAAACTCGTGTCGAGGGCCCAGTGTTGCCCTGAGCTTAAAAACAACCTCACCATTCAATCCGGCGGTTGATTTTCCGTATATTATCGTACCTAACTTATTTTAGTGAAAAAATGAGATAGCGCCTGTTGTCGATTCCGCGACGATTTGTTTCTAACACAGACATGTACGGTAATGTACGGTATTTTTGTCTCCTAAGTACGGTAATGCACGGCCGCCCTGGACCAGCCCGAAGGACTACAAACAGCATCGTATCAAGAAGAAGAAGAAGAAGAAGAGAAGATGATGAATTCGTTGTTTAACTTTACGTATTACTCGAGTAGATGTTCTTAAATCTCGACTTATTTCACCACTTTCGTTCGATTGAACGAAAACGATCGGATTGTCTCATCATTATGAAATTCTGATCAGGTAGGTTTTACTTGGAAGTTGGTGATTACCAGACTTAGGCAAAATGAATGTAATCCAAGCAGTGAAACTTTACGTTACTAAAATGGCCGAGGAGAGTGGCCCTGGCATGAAAGTCCTCCTTCTTGACAAACAGACTACCAGCATAATCAGCATGGTGTACAGTCAGTCAGAAATTCTCCAAAAGGAAGTTTACCTATTCGAAAGGCTAGACGCTCCCGGGTCTGTCGAGCCTATGAAGCATCTGAAATGCATAGTTTTTATAAGACCAACTAAAGATAACGTTGGGCTTCTCTGCAACGAGATTCGGAACCCCAGATACGGAATGTACTACATCTATTTCAGCAATATAATATCCAAGACTGACATCAAAACTATTGCAGAATGCGATGAAATCGAGGTTGTCAGAGAGGTGCAAGAATTTTACGGCGACTATCTTGCAGTAAGTCCGCATTTGTTCTCGTTGAATGTCAACGGATGCTACCAGGGTACTAGGTGGAATCCGCTGCACCTCCAGAGATCTGTGCAAGGTTTGGTAGCTGTCTTGTTGTCACTGAAAAAATGCCCTTTCATTCGATTCCAAGCTGGGTCAGATATGGCCAAACAGTTAGCTGAAAAAGTTAGAGAAGTCGTCGCCAAGGAAGAGGTGTTGTTCGATTTTCGACATTCGGAGGTCGCACCGCTACTCCTCATATTGGATAGGAGATTCGATCCAATCACTCCTCTACTGACCCAATGGACTTATCAGGCCATGGTTCACGAATTGCTGACTATTTCGAACAACCGGGTCAACATGAGCCACGTACCAGGAGTTTCTAAGGAGCTTAGAGAGGTCGTGCTGTCGTCGGAACACGACGACTTCTATGCTGAGAATTTGTACAACAATTACGGTGAAATCGGCCAAACGACAAAAGAGCTTATCAACGAATTTCAAAAAAAGGCCAAAAGTCAACAGAAGGTCGAAAGCATCGCAGATATGAAGCTATTCATTGAGAACTACCCTCATTTTAAAAAGATGTCTGGCACGGTGAGCAAGCATCTGATGATCATTGGCGAGCTGTCCAATCTTGTTGCTAAGAGGAGCCTCCTAGAAGTTTCTGAGGTAGAGCAGGAGATCGCCTGTCAGGATCAGCACTCTCACCATTTACAACGAGTAAGAGCATTGATCAGTAATCAGAAGATTCGTCATGAAGAAGCTTGCCGGCTGGTAATGCTCTATGCTTTGAAATACAGGCGACACTCGAGCCACGATATTTCCGGCCTTGTAGACAGCCTGAAGAAACGTGGAGCTCCTGAGTCACTTTACGGAATGGTAAAGAGCGTCTGCAATTTCGCTTTCCAGGAAGACAACTCTAACGTGACCAACCTCGTCAATCAAGAAGCAGTCGTAAAAATCACCAAGCGTTTTTTCAAAGATATTAAAGGTGTGGAGAACGTCTACACGCAGCACATGCCAGCTCTCAAGGACGTCGTCGAAGATTTGATTCGGGGCAGACTTAAGGAGCAAACCTATCCTTTCCTGGGCAATGCACCAGCCGGACGACGGGTGCAAGATATTATAGCATTCATCATAGGAGGTATCACGTACGAAGAGTCGCTCTGTATTCACCAGCTGAACAAGAGCAGTGTCCATGGCGGTGCTCGTATAGTTGCAGGAGGCACAGCTGTTCATAGCACAGAGACGTTCATTGATGAAGTAGCCACAGCAATGAATTATGGTGCTTGTAGATTATACAATTGATTCTGTTCGAGTATTTAGTTATAGCATTCGTTATAGTCGAATTGAGAATTTTCAAAACCAATCTGAGATATTTCCAAAACAAATTGGGAATTTCTCAAGCCAAATTGAGAATTTTCCAAACCTTAAGGCCGTATCACACGTCAGACCGTTCTCCTCCCCATCCCATAGACCGTCTGGACAGACCGATTCTTTGGTGATTTTTACGTGCAAATTCATTGAGAATTTTTCTTAGAAATAAGGTTCCATAGATGAATAATAACAAACATTGATGCAGGTGCGCCAAAGTGAACATATCCATGGGATCAGCCAATCGGATAATTGGGTCTGTGTGTCTGTCCGTGGGATGGGGAGGAGAACGGTCTGACGTGTGATACGGCCTTAAGAGGGACTTAGTCATAACTAGTTTGTTCAAATGCAAAGCACTATAAGATTCGTTCGATAAAGGCCGTATCACACGTCGGACCGTTCGCCAGCAGACACGGCAGCCCGGCTCGAGGGTGGGGATGGAGTTGCCATGAAACGTTAACCTGACACGAACAGCGGAGTGCTATCGATACCACCTTCAGTATCGTGATACAATGAAATCGATCGAGTCACAGGGAAATTCCAATGCGAATGCAATCGAAGTATCGTTTGGCACAACGAAAACCCCAAGGCTCGATGTGATACATTATAACCAGTAGGACGGCTACCGTTCGCAATCACGGCAAAGGTCTCTCGATCGAATGTTTTGCCGTGCCGTTGCCGTCGTAGATAGTGGGGGTCGGAAGCGTCGCTGATTGGCTGATGCGTTCTCTCCACCGGTGACGTTACGTTCGTCTGTCAGTGGGCTGGGAAGGAGGACGGTCCGACGTGTGATGCGGCCTTAAGGCAAACCCTGAGCAGCCCAGGGTCGGGCTGCCCAAGGCTCGTGACGTCATAGAGCAGGGTTGGGCTACAACGGGTTGCACTTGGGCGCACTAATCCACACCTGCACTTGTGGCTCTCCGAACTCTCTTTCACCAATTTCTATTTATTTATAAAATAGTAGTTGGTTAAAAACACATTTATTCTGTTAACAACACACAAACCTGATTGCTGATGCAAATAAAGGATTAGGACGGCTCAAGCAGGAGAAAGAGGAATATTTCCGAACAGAAGATCGCATCTCACCCTAAAGAACCATACTAATTGTTGTTTTTCTTCCGAATAGGTAATTCGGAATAAAGCACATTTTTCAATTATTACTGGGAGCCAATCCAGGATAAACATTCCGGAAGGAATTCTTCTTTCTTCGTTGTTCAACTCAGAATCAAGTAGGAAGCTGATGAAGCTGCTTTGATTACTTTTGCCAAATCTTCCAACCATTTACAACTGAGTTGAATTCAGAAATAATTTCTTAATAATTCTCTTTTTAATTATTAAAAAAAACGAAATGAGATAAAAACAACCGCTGCTAAGTACACATGACACTAAGTGACATGGGTACATTATTTGTCTGGGTATCTCATAGAATAAAGTTCAAATAGTTGGATTAGGTCGGTCTACCATCATATCATTTGTGGAGTCAATGGTGCTTAAATGGTACGTTTTCACTATGATGAATAAAGAAGTACAAAAAAAATACGCGTGCCCCAACCCCTCCCGGGATTCAACCCTCACCAGCGCCCAGCACCCCTACTCCTCCCAACCGCCCTACAACATCCGCCCCTCCCATTCCCCGCCCAGGACCCCCCTGCACCTCACCTATCGTACACCCCCCTTCTTAATTTCTGTCTACGCGAATAAGTAGGCGGCTAGACGAAACGTTGTTAGAAACTTGGCTAGCCCGGCACCCCTACCACTTCCAACCACTCCTTACATCATCCGTCCCGCCCATACATGCTCCTGCACCGTACGCCCCCCTTCCTCATTTTTGTCTACACGATTGGCGGCTAGACGAAACGTTCTCTTTCCAAGAACCAAATCGCAGTTTCCGGGAATCCAGAATTCCCGTTCCGGGGTTAAAGACCTTGGATATTCCATGTGGAATCGGTTTTTTGCACTTTTCTCAGTCCCGGAGGGGCGTAGAAAATTGACTATTTTTTGTGCCATGTACCTACTCAAAATGTAATATTTATTCTGGAATTTTTAAAATTTTTTAAAGAGTCAAGAAAAATTTTTTTTTTCTTAGGTCAAAAATTATTCTTTAAACCAGTTTTCGATCACTAGAACCCAACTAATTTTGACTTAAAGGGAGTGAAAATTTTGTAAAAACGTTCAAGGAATCCAACAAGCTCAAAAAATTCAAAAACGGTTCATTAGAACTCCCTCCAATTGCCACGAACGCGAATAAGCAGATTTTGAAATCATGAAGTTTTTTACATTTGCGCGTTTTTGAAAACTTTAGAGTAAATTCAGCGGGTTCTCTTACCCGAGGTGCTCATCAAGGATAAATTTGCTAAACGCCCGTTTTTTTTGAAATCGTAGTCCTTTTAATCGTAGCACTTCTTTTATGCGTTTTGCGCCTGACGGCGGACGGACAAAAAGCTTTTATTGTATATTCGTGTTCCAGAACCCCTGAAACGTGAAATAAAACATTTTCAGGGGGTCTTATAAAAAATATTTTCCTGACTGATTACATAGGTACATTATTTGAGCCAGAGTGGACCATTCCACAAACTAGCCGAAAATGAGTTATACCTACAGTGCAATGGGTCTGTGGTTGCTCTATCTATCGAATTATTATTAAAATTTGACTCGTTCTCGACCGTGACCAGAGAGAGCGCAACTTTTCAAATGGTCCGTCTGCAAATTGGCCGCCGATTTTGATGGCCAGAGTGGACCATGTCCCTATGATTCATGAGTCATCTGTTCTGGGGTGAATGCTTGTATTTTTTTCTTCAAAACACCATAACAAGGCCCTTAATCAATCACATGAAATTAGTCAAAATTTTCAAATGCGATTTTCTCAGTTCGGCACCTGAGTGGAATGGTCCACTCAGGCTATCAACGCCTCATTTCTGAAAATAATGTACCGAAAGAAAAAAAATCACTGAGCGATTAAACAAGACCCGTTGACGAGGTCTCATAGGGACAATGCCCCTCACCAATCCCTTATACCTGCCCTGCAAACCCTCATCCGCCTTGCAGGTCCCTTATATACGGTATTCATACCTACCTGAGATTTTCTGAGAAGGCCTGACTCGGTGAATCCATTCACCGCACAGCTCTTTAAATTCCCTTAATTAAACTGTCCACCCTACTAGTATGTGAGACTGGATAATCCCAAAAACGTTCACTTTCTAATAGCCGAATCACAGTTTTCAGTTCCAAGCCTATGAACGGATGCCCTCGTATAACCAGTGGTGCGTAGATAACACACAATACTTCCATATTTTGAAACGTAAAATTGTGACACAATTTGATCATATTTTGACTGCTTTTGAAAGTGTTTAGGTCAAAAATATCGAAAAATTCAGTATTAAAATTTTAAAATTCGCCCAAAATGAAACCAGTGGTGCGTAGATAACACACAATACTTCCATATTTTGGAACGTAAAATTGTGACGCAATTTGATCATATTTTGACTGCTTTTAAGGGTGTTTAGGTCAAAAATATCAAAAAATTCACTATTCAAATTTCAAAATTCGCCCAAAATCAAAAAACGCCAGTTGTTCGGAACATAAAAAATATCCACATATTCTGCAAGGATAATCAAAGATTTTAAGACCAAGAACGCTCAAATCGGTTCATTTTTGTAGCCAGAAAAAAATAAAATAGAAAAAACTAAAAATGCAAATATATCGGAAGTACTGTGCGTTATCCAAATTTCGATTGAACAGGGTGTTAGGTCTTACCGAGACGCACATTTCAGTTCAAGAAATTTGAAAAAAGGTTGAGAATTGAGGGAGTTATGGTCATTTTTGTAAATGACCACAGACGGACAGACGGACTAACGGACACACGGACTAACGGACACACGGACTAACGGACACACGGACACACAGACACTTGTTCAGGAAGTGATTCTGAGTAAATGTGTATGAGAAAAAGTTTTTTCTGAAGCTCCGTTCCGATTCTCGATTTTAGGACGATCACAATACTTCCATTTACTCTGTAAATATGGAAGTAAAAAGTCGTTATCAAGGGTGGGAATGCATCTGATAGGGAATTTAACACCTGAAGTTTTCTTCTGCATCACGATTTGCTCAATTCCATTGGTGCTTAGGCCGTAAAACCAAGAAAATTGCGGAAAAAAACCGATTTTGGCCTTATTACTCTCCCCCGAAATTGACCCTGGTGACCAAAATCTCGAAAAAATGCCAAATACATGTTACACAGTCAATATCTAAAGATTCCCGCCATAAAACCCCGAAGTCGAATCCATCTTTTTTTTTTTTAAATTTTGGTACAATTTTGGTATTTTCAATAAGTAACTACTTAGGTATGTAATCGGTCAGGAAAACATTTTTACAACACCCCCTGGAAATTTTTTCTTACACGTTTCGGAGGTTCTGGAACACGAGTATACAATAAAAATTTTTTTGTCCGTCCGTCGTCTGTAGCAAAACGCATGGAAGGAGCTGTCCGATTTAAAAACCAGTGGAACGTAGATAACACACAATACTTCCATATTTTGAAACGTAAAATTGTGACACAATTTGATCATATTTTGACTGCTTTTAAGGGTGTTTAGGCCAAACATATCAAAAAAATTCACTATTAAAATTTTAAAATTCGCCCAAAATGAAACCAGTGGTGCGTAGATAACACACAATACTTCCATATTTTGAAACGTGAAATTGAGACACAATTTGATCATATTCAATTCGCCCAAAATAAAAATACAATACATTATTGGAATATAAAAAATATCCACATATTCTGCAAGGTAAAACAAAGACTTAAAGACCAAGAACGCTCCATCGGTTTTTATGGCCGGAAAAAAAATAAAATAGAAAACACTAAAAATGCAAATATTTCGGAAGTACTGTGCGTTATCCGAATTCCGATTAAACAGAGTGTTAGGTCTTGCCGAGACAAACATTTCAGTTCAAGAAGTTTGAAAAAAGGTTGAGAAATGAGGGAGTTATGGCCATTTTTCTTCCATATTTACAGAGTAAATGGAAGTATTGGAATCGTCCTGAAATCGAGAATTGGAACGGAGCTCCAGAAAAAACCTTTTTACTTCCATATTTACAGAGTAAATGGAAGTATTGTGATCGTCCTAAAATCGAGAATCGGAACGGAGCTTCAGAAAAAACTTTTTCACATTTACTGTTACTTTTCACACTGTCACATTTACTCAGAATCACTTCCCGAACAAGTGTCTGTGTGTCCGTCTGTGGTCATTTACAACCAGTGGTGCGTAGATAACACACAATACTTCCATATTTTGGAACGTAAAATTGTGACACAATTTGATCATATTTTGACTGCTTTTGAAAGCGTTTAGGTCAAAAATATCAAAAAATTCAGTATTAAAATTTTAAAATTTGCCCAAAATGAAAAAACGCCACATTTTCGGAATGTAAAAAATATCCACATATTCTGCAAGGTAAAACAAAGATTTTAAGACCAAGAACGCTCAAATCGGTTCATTTTTGCGGCCGGAAAAAAATAAAATAGAAAACACTAAAAATGCAAATATATCGGAAGTACTGTGCGTTATCCAAATTCCGATTAATCAGGGTGTTAGCTCTTGCCGAGACAAACATTTCAGTTCAAGAAATTTGAAAAAAGGTTGAGAAATGAGGGAGTCATGGCCATTTTTGTAAATGACCACAGACGGACAGACGGACACACGGACGTAACGGACACACAGACACTTGTTCAGGAAGTGATTCTGAGTAAATGTGTATAAGAAAAAGTTTTTTCTGAAGCTCCGTTCCGATTCTCGATTTTAGGACGATCACAATACTTCCATTTACTCTGTAAATATGGAAGTAAAAAGCAAAACTCAATTTTGAAGGTGATGCCGAGGGGATAGAATTTTTGAGTGTATTTCCCGGCTTTCCCGCTTGATTTCCTATAGGAAATTTTTGTATCTATGGGAAATTTTGTTTTATAATCGGTTTGGCTTGAGATTTCTTATGGCGATATCTCCTTTTTCGCGTTTTTGGCAATTTGAGGGAGTTCTACTGAACCGATTTCGAATTTTTGAGCTGGTTGGATTCCTTGAGGGTTTTTACACCGTTTCTACTTCCAACAAGTCAATATTAGTTGGGTTTTGGTGATCAAAAACTGGTTTGACAACTAATTTTCGACCTAAAAAAAATTTTTTTTTTTTTAATGTTTTTTCGTCTTTTGAAAAAAGTTTTTTGAATTCCAAAAAACCCTCAAAAGCAGTCAAACTATGATCAAATTGTGTATCACTTCTACGTTTCAAAATATGGAAGTATTGTGATTTATCTACGCACCACTGGTATGTGAATGGCCACAGACGGACACACAGACACTCGTTCGGGAAGTGATTCTGAGTAAATTTGTATAAGTAAACGTTTTTTCTGAAGCTCCGTTCCAATTATCGATTTTAAACGATTCTAATCTCAGCAGTTTTAGCCCCTTCCGTTTAGCCCGTTTCCGCTTTGACTCCAAGTTTAAGGTGGGGGACTTTTGGTATCTTAACCTATTACCTGTAACATTAAATTCGTATGCAACAATACCTCTAACCCATTGCTGAAGAAAATTGAGATAGCTTGTACAGATTGATAGTTCGTTTACTGGGTGACTCCCTCTATTACATTTCTGGATCCGCTGCTGACACCAGCGTGCTATAGGTAGGTACAGCATCATTTTATTTACAAACTTTTGAATAAATTGAACACATTCCAAAAATGTATGCTGTATTATATAACAGTCAAAATAATTTTGAATCCCAAGGGAGCAGTAATTAGTGTTCTTTCTTCACCGAACTCGGAAGCAGGCAGGATCAGAGTTACAGGACGCCTCAGTGATGAGTTGATCTCTAAAAAAGAAAAACCCGCTTCATATTCTTTCACTGGTTTTTGATACTCACTGGCCTTACGTATCTTATTTTGATGGTTTATTATTACTAACTATTAATGAGAACAGCTGGAGTGAGGAACTTGGAGAAACTCCCAGTTAGCCCAGTATCAGCGCTTTTAGGTTTTTCTCTATTCTATAGGGCTTGGATGGACTGAGACTGAGCCTCTAATTCAAACCCTCAGAAAACAGTGCGTGGATAACACATAATACTTCCATCTCCTTCCATCTAGGCAGGTTGATCTCTGTTGTTGTTCAGTCAAATTATTTAGCTAAATCTTATTTTTTATTTAAAACAAAGACTAATTTTATCATTGAATAATTAACTAAGCCGGATAAATTTTTTTGTAGTTTTAAGTGTTACTCTCCATCTGCAATAGTTATAGGTTAAATTAATGTCATCTACAAGAAGAAGGACGGCGGTCATCATTAGAGAGTTTTTGCAAGCCACTAACGGGCCACGTAGAACCTCGCGACAGAGCCCGTAAGAGCTGGGAGACGGTAACTCGACAAGACGTTAGCTACGGGTGCCGGTAAAATGGTCCAATCAGCGTCGCCCGTTGAGCCGAGGAGACGGGCCCGTTGAATGCCTAACCAATAATAACCCTAACTAGTAATGGTAATACGGTTACCATGGCAACCAACATAGCAACCGCTGGCGTTGTTGCCCCTAGTCGTAGTTAACGTCACACGCGAAACGTCACCCCGTCACCCGTTGGCTGCAAAAACTCTCTAATGTTTGACCACGTAAATACCGTCTCTAAGAGCCCTGATGAAGGTGTTATAATACATCGAAAGCTCGGCGAATGAGGAAGTTTTTCTTACGTGACCCTACCCATGATCTGCTGACAACAGTAATTACTTCACAAGTCGATCATCCATCCACAATACTTCCATATGATAAGCACATTTGATTAAGTTTTGACTGCTTTAGAGGCTGTTTGGGCCAAAAAAAACTTACTATTACAAATTAAAAATTTGCCTAAAATAAAAATACGCCAATTTATCGGAATTAAAACAAAATCCGAATATTTTGCAAGGTGAAACAAAGACTGTAAGAGTGGTGCGTAGATAACACGAAAATACTTACATATTTTGAAACGTACATATTTGAAAAAATTTGATCATAATATGAGGCGTTGATAGCCAGAGTGGACCATTCCACACAGGTGTTGAACTGAGAAAATCGCATTTGAAAATTTCGACTAATTTCTTGTAATTGATTAAGGGCCTTGTTATGGTGTTTTGAAGAAAAAATACAAGCATTCTTGGGTGAACAGATGACTCATGAACCATAGGGACATTTCTACAAGCCACAAAGTCCACTCTGGCCATCAAAATCGGCGGCCAATTTGCAGACGGACCATTTGAAAAGTTGCGCTCTCTCTTAGCACATCCGAGAACGAGTCAAATTTTAATAATAATTCGATAGATAGAGCAACCACAGACCCATTGCACTGTATAACTCATTTTTGGACAGTTTGTGGAATGGTCCACTCTGGCTATCAACGCCTCATATGATCAATGTGAATGTGTGAAGTGAATTTTTTGACATCTTTGACCTAAACACCCTTAAAAACCGTCAAAATATTACGTGCCCACCAGCTAAAATTTTAAAATCAGTACCTAGGCACCTATTTTTTTCCTTCCTAGGAAATTTGCAGCATAGGCATGTGAGGTGTCATTTTTTATTGATTTTTTGATGCTGAATCGAATGAGACCATAGCCACGGCGGTAGCTCCAACTGTTTAGGATTTATTGCAGTTTTAAGACCGTATCACACGCCAGACCGACACGACGGACAGACCAGCGGACAGACCACAGACCCTATTCTCAGACCACAGACCCTATAAATATTATTTTGACTGTTTAGGTCAAAGATGCCAAAAAATTCACTATGCAAATTTTAAAATTCGCCAAAAAAAATTCGCTCAAATCGGTTCATTCGGCCGGAAAAAAATAAAATAGGAAACACTAAAAATGCAAATATATCGGAAGTACTGTGCGTTATCCAAATTCCGATTAAACAGGGTGTTAGGGCTTGCCGAGACAAACATTTCAGTTCAAGAAATTTGAAAAAAGGTTGAGAAATGAGGGAGTTATGGCCATTTTTACTTCCATATTTACAGAGTAAATGGAAGTATTGGAATCGTCCTAAAATCGAGGATCGAAACGGATCTTCAGAAAAGACTTTTTTCTTATACACATTTACTCAGAATCACTTCCTGAACAAGTGTTTGTGTGTCCGTTACGTCCGTCTGTCCGTCTGTGGTCATTTACAAAAATGACCGTAGCTCCCTCAATTCTCAACCTTTTTTCAAATTTCTTGAACTGAAATGTTTGTATCGGCAAGACCTAACACCCTGTTTGATCAAAACGAACAGTACTTCCGATATATTTGCATTTTTAGTGTTTTCTATTTTATTTTTTTTCCGGCCACAAAAATTACCCGATTTGAGCGTTCTTGGTCTTCAAATCTTTGTTTTACCTTGCAGAATATGTGGATATTTTTCATATTCCGATAATGTGGTGTATTTTTATTGTTCGATTTCGAACTCTATATTGTCGACCTGACTTATCTCAATTATCTCTCAAGAAATGAAAAGTACGAATTGTTAGGACTTCAAGAATACAATGAATTTTTATTTGAATTTTGTTTGGAGGAAAATGTTTTTAGTTAATTGGTTTCCAGAAAACGTTGAAATTCAATTGCTGGAACATAGTGAACATTTAAAAACATGTTAAAGCATTGAAGCTAAATGCTTCATAGTCCGGCGAGCCGATCAAACAGCGAAGCTGCCATAACGTTCTGGTTGTTTAATTATCCTGCCACTTCTTGTTCTTGTTCCAACTGAGTTCGTAGTTTTGTTTTGATGAGTTTGTTTCTGTTCTTCACATTGAGGAATGTTTTCTTCTGTAGTGTTGTCTTTGTTGTTTTGATGATCGGTTGTCTCATTGATCCCTTCCAGTAAGTCCCGTCAACGAATTTCGATGTTTTCACAATGCGTTTTTTATGAAAACTATTGTTGAAGAACCTCCTCATCCAACCAATCATCCAAACTGTTTTATCATATTCGGAAAATTGGTGAGCGTACCAGATATCTTGAAACTTGGTTTGGTTGATGGACGAAAGATTTCGAGTCTCCCGCACACGGTTGCCGACGAACGTCGCCCATTCCGATGGCCGCCAATAGGAAGGTAAGGGTGGGTGGTCTGGAATGCAGGGTAGATGTATCTCGTATCTACCTTCTGTGTTGACACGAACAGTTTTCAAAAAATGGTCGTGAACTAATTCCGGTTCTGTTTTTCGGGATAGTGTCTCAGCTGGACTTTCGATACCCAGGACATTGAGATCCCATGATTTAGAAACAGAAGTGAAAGAGGTCACCGACATTGAGTATGCGATTGACGTATTTGAAGTCAGCTCAGGAACTTTGAGACGTCCCAAGGTCGTCAGAGAGTGATCGGGAAGATTTGTGGAAGATGGTTCAGTGATGGAGTTATTTGTGACTGAAACTTCCTCTTCCTCGTTCGTTTTCCTGTCTTGAGGCTTTTGACTATGAGTAACCAGTGACGAAGTAGTCGCCAATTCTGGAGAATTGTATAGGGTCACCTTATTTTTCAATTCTTCATCTAGTCCGAGGCCAGACCCAGCCAATGCAATTTTTTCCTCTCCTTCAACCTCGTTTCGAAGGAAAGTCATCAACCGATCTAGTTTTTGGTCCATGACAGTTACTTGCCGGTATTCGGAGGCTCTCTGCCAAACCCTGAGAAGGTCATCGGAAATGCATGATTCGACAAGTGGATAAAGGAGCCCAGCACTTTTATCTGTGGTGACACCTAACGATTCCAATGAGCGGATGTGTGTCTCAAGCTGGTCGTAGATTGACGTTAATGGTACCTGTCCTTTGTTGAGAATATTATACACGACTAGTTTCAGTAGTTCTCGTTGGTAAGATTCAACTAGAAGATCATCTCTACCAAATCTCGATTTTAAACTGTCTACGGCTTTATAATAATTTTCCTTGGACCGAGGAAAACTTTCGACAATGACGCGAGCCCTTGATCCTGGAGTAGTGGCTTGCAGTAAATATTCGTGTTTGTCTTCTGGAGCAATGTCATTATCATCATGAATTTTTTGGAATTGCCCCCAAAATCGAAGCCAATCTTTTATTTCGCCGCCGAATTGATGGAAATGAATTTTAGGAAGAGTGAATTTTCGATTATTGTGGCTGACAAAATTACCTGACGTGACCGACTGGGTTTCGGTTGCCGAAGCAGTGTGGAACATGTCCCGAACCATATCAGAAACGACGATTACCTTTCTTTCGTATTGAATAGTCAGCTCCATTTCGGTAGCGTACTCATCTTCACCTAGGGTCTGTTGTTCCATCATGTGCATAATTCGGGCGTCGAGATCAGTTAGGGTTTCTGCTTTCTTTTGTAAGATCTGAAGATCTGCGAGTATTGTACGTCTGTTAGCTTCAGCAGCTTCACGATCTTGCAGATGAGTGTCGATTGTATTTACCAAACGGTCAATCACCGAGTGGTAGCGAAGCCTTTGGTTCTTGAGAGCTGCCAAATCCATGACCGGGGAGTCAAATGATCGATGACCGGGGAGCCAAATGTTCGATTTCGAACTCTATATTGTCGACCTGACTTATCTCAATTATCTCTCAAGAAATGAAAAGTACGAATTGTTAGGACTTCAAGAATACAATGAATTTTTATTTGAATTTTGTTTGGAGGAAAATGTTTTTAGTTAATTGGTTTCCAGAAAACGTTGAAATTCAATTGCTGGAACATAGTGAACATTTAAAAACATGTTGAAGCATTGAAGCTAAATGCTTCATTTATGTTGGGCGAATTTTAAAATTTGAATAGTGAATTTTTCGATATTTTTGACCTAAACACCCTTAAAAGCAGTCAAAATATGATCAAATTGTGTCACAATTTTACGTTTCAAAATATGGAAGTATTGTGTGTTATTACGCACCACTGGTTTTTGTGGCGTACATTATCAATGAATTTGCATGTAAAAATTACCAAAGAATCGGTCTGTCCAGACGGTCTGTGGGATGGGGAAGAGAATTTCTCCATCCGAAATCCAAGGAAGCTCTCGATACACATCACCAGTGAATTTTTCGAATTGAAATTTGATGGAAATACGTCCGTGGTGAAGTTTATCTGAAGCTTCCTTGGATATTGGCCAGATCATTTTTGTCACAATTGCCTGAAAATGCAAACATATCGGAAGTACTGTGAGTTAATCAAATTCCGATCAAACAGGGTAGTAGGTCTTGCCAAGACAAACATTTCTGTTCAAGAAATTTGAAACCAGTGGTGCGTAGATAACACACAATACTTCCATATTTTGAAACGTAAAATTGTGACACAATTTGATCATATTTTGACTGCTTTTAAGGGTGTTTAGGTCAAAAATATAAAAAAACTCACTATGCAAATTTTAAAATTCGCCCAAAATGAACCAGTGGTGCGTAGATAACACACAATACTTCCATATTTTGAAACGTAAAATTGTGACACAATTTGATCATATTTTGACTGCTTTTAAGGGTGTTTAGGTCAAAAATATCAAAAATCTCACTATGCAAATTTTAAAATTCGCCCAAATTAAAAAAACGCCAGTTTTTCGGTACATAAAAAATATCCACATATTCTGCAAGGTAAAAGAAAGATTTTGAGACCAAGAACGCTCAAATCGGTCCATTTTTGTGGCCGGGAAAAAATAAAATAGCAAACACTAAAAATGCAAATATATCGAAAGTACTGTGCGTTATCCAAATTTCGATTAAACAGGGTGTTAGGTCTTGCCGAGACGAACATTTCTGTTCAAGAAATTTGAAAAAAGGTTGAGAATTGAGGGAGTTATGGTCATTTTTGTAAATGACCACAGACGGACTAACGGACTAACGGACACACGGACACACGGACACACAGACACACGGACACACAGACACTTGTTTAGGAAGTGATTCTGAGTAAATGTGTATAAGAAAAAGTTTTTTCTGAAGCTCCGTTCCGATTCTCGATTTTAGGACGATCACAATACTTCCATTTACTCTGTAAATATGGAAGTAAAAATCGCCACATTTTCGGCATATAAAAAATATCCACATATTCTGCAAAGTAAAACGACGATTTGAAGACCAAGAACGCTCAAATTGGTGTAATGGGAAAATGCCATCCCCGGCAACAGCAAAATAAACGAAAAGAGCCGACCTCACTCGAGTAAACTACGAGTGGTGGTCTTTAAAATTTCAAAAAATTCATTCTTCCGAGCTCAGCTCAGCGTTCCGGGTACTATCTTGTGTTCGTGGTTTGGTCTTGTGATTTCGAGACAGTTTGAATCGCGACCAATACAAGTTGTTCCGAATTCGAGACATTCGGTATCGCGGACGGTACAGTTGTGTCGCGGGAGCGGGACATAGGCCCGTATTCACAACACTTCCTATGCTTAAGGGCCGCTCGATGCTCCAGCACTTCCTTTGCACATTTCATTTTTTTTTTTTTTTTTTTTACAAACATTTATTTTTAATTTAACTAAAGCTTGGTAGGAAGGGAGGGAGTATTTCTTCTCTTCCAAGCGCTCCAAGCGGATGGCGGCTTAATCCTCCACTGATGGCAATCCGGCTCCATCTTCGAGCCCTAGGGCTTTGACTTGACTCCTCCCGTTCCTCAGCCGCATGGAGGTGGCGCGTATGATGGAGAGCTGGGTTCTAACGCGCACCCATCCTAATATCGCGGAATACGGCTTTTCCCATTTCGTAGCTAGGGCTTGCGCCATCCTTTTTTGGAAAACTCCGTATTCTCTGTGTAGCGCGCCATCACAGGAGCAGATCAGGGGGCTGAAGGATCCTCTCTTGTCTTCTGCGGCTTGGTCGTACTTCATGTGTTTCTCTCGTGCGGCCGACTCAGCGATGGAGTTCCAAGTTCGGGAGCTGTGTGAGGCGGCGTCAGCATTGATGATGCGGTGATCAAAAAACGCCGGCCTCACACTGTCCCACACTCCTTGTAACTTCATGTCCGCAACGAGCTCTGGGCTTCCATCATTGCCGTTTCTCAGCACTGGCTCCCTTACTGCTCCTCCCCAGACTAACTTAGCGATTTCGAGACAGTCATCTCTAACGCTGTCATGCCCTCTTTTCACCAGCCCGCCTTTCTTGCAATTTAGGGCGTGATTCAAGTCGAATGCTGCTCCGCAACCATCACATGAGCTTGGTAGGTTTTGTGGTGTATGACCATAGCGCATCGCCAGGGCGTCTCGGAATTGAATTGGATCGAGGTCAAATCCATCTGCTGAGGAAGGAACAATTGTTAACCATTGAGAATTTCCATTTACGCGATCTTGGATACGTGCCAATCGTGGGTTCTCCTCTTCCATTCTGGTGACCAGGTCTCTTCGTCGTTGTTCCAGAGCCTCGTTTTTGTATATCCTTTCTTCTTTGATAGTGTGCGCGACCGTGTCGAGATGGTTAGCATAATTTAGCTCGGTGCCTTCTCTTAGAGCTTCAATCAGCAACGCACAAGCCTGTTGTGACGCCCTATGGGCTTCATCTTGCTCTGTGACGGGGTCGTTTATCCCTAGACCTCCGAGCCTTGCTGGGAGAGTTAGTAGTTCTGTTTCTAACTCGGTGATTTCCCTCCCAAGAATGGCCGGCATCAAGTGTCTTTGGATGGAAAGCTGTAGTGGCTTATATTCTTCGGTGAAACCCCCCGTCACTCTTTGCAAGAACCCCCATTCATGCTGAAAGGATTTCGTCACTACTGCGTGGACGGCTTGCGGGCTTTTCTTGGCTACCTTGGCTAATTTAATGGTGTATCCTGACCATTTTTCCACTTTTTCTTGAACGTAGGCTCTTTTGTTAACGACCGGTCCAATTACGCCCCCAAGGAATCGGTGTGACGGAACAATTTGGACATCCAGGTCTTGAAATTCTGCCCGTGCTTCTTCTTCTAAGCCAGCCTTAACTATGAGGAAACTTTTTTCTGGTTCGGGTATGTAACCCCATTTGGGACCAAGTTCATAGCAAGAATTGAACCATTCACGCACTCTTGCAATGGAACCGGCGCAGGATGAATCATCTGCGTACCACATCTGCTTCCAATTTGGGCTTTTCAATTCTTTAATAAGTTGTAAAGTCCCTACTGCGTACATCATGGCCCCTAATGGATCTCCTTGGGTTGTCCCTTCACGGCTGAGAAGAAAAGCGTTGTTTTGACGGAATAAGATCAGGGGGTATCCTCGATAAGAGTTGAATAGGAATCGAGCGCATCTAGGCCAAAAATACGGGCATTCCACAGTGCCAGTGGTCGACTCAATTGATTGAAAGCGTTTCTTGCGTCAACGAGCAGTATGCATTCGGTCTGATCTTCTTCAAAGATTGCTGACATGGCGTGAATGGCGCCTTCTATTCCTGACTTCAACCCGGCAGAAAGCTGGTCGGAGCCGCATGCTTCCTTTAGGTCGTCTCCGGTTGTCCAAGCCATTGCTTTTGCGCATATTCTTTGAAGGACTTCGCTAACTCCTATTGGACGAACTCCTGGGCATTTGTCGAGTGCTACAGCCCTTCGTGCCAGCAAAGCTTTGATTCGGTTCCAATCGACGTTATTATTAGCCATCCTTCGAATCAGCGATGCAATTGCTTCTCTTAATTGATTGCTGTGCGCACCAAACCTTAGAAGCATATTCTGCCATTGACTAGCGTTCGTCCCACTTGGTCCGGCACTTCCCCTCATGCTTCGAGCTACTTTTTCTATGAGGTTTGCGGTCACATCCACGTCAACCATTAATGGCAATGGGTTGGCTCTTATGAATGATTCTTGAGGTGGTTTAAATTGCGGAGGATGCTTATCACGAAGCGTGTCCAAGACCGTTGCACCGTTTGGCATTACGTCCTCTGGTTGAAGAACGCCTCCAACATTGCCTCTACCAGTGATCCAGCGAGTTGCGTCACGTAATCGACCTTGTAATACAAATCGGGTAAATACTCTTGCATCGTGGTCATCGTCTTCTTTCTCGACTGTTCGTTTTAATTGTCGGTCGCATCTCTGAGCTTCTTGGAGCAATTCGTCGTACGCGCCTTGATCCCACATTTCAAGCCTTCTTCGTAATAGTCTTCTTATGTCGGCTCCGACTTTGACTTTGCGATCTTTTTGAAGTATTGTTGCGCATAAAAAGAATATCCGCTCGGAGTCTTGCACTTCATTTGCTAGATTCTGTATTTCGTTTGCTAGCAAAGATACGAATTGACGGCCTATAGCTCCTTGGGGAAGATGGTATTGTTTTCCTTTCAATAACATTGCTGCTCGCCATTTCGTTGACCATGTCAAGTTACCGGTTCCTTCATCGTTCACCAAAGTAGCTCCGAAGCCCTCCAGGAACAGTTCATCGATGTAGTCATGTATTTCTTGATGAGCCTCTGGGGTTCGGTTCGTTGAGGGAATTGTAGGGGCATCGTTTTGGCGCGATGAGAGTGCTTCTGTCCGATGTTGGCGGCCAATATGAATATTGAGACCCCTTCGTGTGAATGAATTTTGACAATAGGGACAATTTACTTGTTCTTGAGAACTCGATGATGCGATAGTGATATCTATGGAATTTCTTGCTGGCATCACCGCTGGTCTTCAATTTTTTTTGGTGTCTCCAATCAATATCGTGGATTCATGGTTGTATCAACAAAACAAACAATACAAAATTTTGAAAAGAGGATGTTGGAAATAAATCAGCGGCTCGAGCTGATGGAAAAAATTTGCTAACAAAATTGATCGAGCAGATCAAGAGTAAACCATCTTGCCTAAATGTGTGCAAATTTTCAACAAAATCGGAGTAGTTTATCCCTCGAAAACTTATAAACTTTGCTGAGCTATAATTTTGTGTCGGTTATTGAAAAAACGACATTTCATTGGTCAATTTCGAAAAAACAAACATTCCGTTACCATAAAACTCGCATGGTATGGAGACGAGCACAGAAATCTAGGTACTGTCAATCGCAACCACGATTTTCAAGGTTCCAATTTTAAGGTAGTAATTGAGCAGCGAACGAAGTGCTTGCGCATCGAGCGGCTCCTTATGCCTAGGAAGTGTTGTGAATACGGGCCATAGTGTCGTGACTCGGCGAATAGAGTGTCGCGATTCCGCGACAAGGAAGCGGCGGGGTGTCGCGCGTTCAGGACAATTCGTCGTAGAACCTTTCTTTCGCAAATAAACATTTTTCCGAATCTCTCCAACAATTTTCGACTTTTCAAATGAGGATGTTAATTCCAAAAGGTACTATATCCATTCAGACAAGTTTTGAGAAAAACTGCTATTACCATTCAGAACACGTTTCCGGTCTAGATTTTTTGCCAAATGTTAGTAAATCATCTCCAAAATTGTTGGGAAAATTTTGGAAATTATGAACTCGCACCCCCGCGAGAAAAGTGTTTCATCTCAAAAAAAAGTGATTTCTGGGAAAATGAGTTTGAAAGTTTGAAATGAGTTCCCCCTCAAATTTCTATGTGCTATTCGATGGGCTCCAATTTTTTTTTATCCTTTACTTCAGTATTCTAGTATTGGCTTCTCATACAAAAAATCGATTATCTTCGATTTTGGGTACTGGAGAATTTTGGGTACTGCAGAATTTAATTAAATTTAGAGTTGTAACTTTGTTCTTCATCGTCTATTTTATTTTTTTCCGGCCACAAAAATGAACCGATTTGAGCGTTCTTGGTCTTAAAATCTTTGTTTTACCTTGCAGAATATGTGGATATTTTTTTATAACCCGATAATGTGACGTATTTTCATTTTGGGTGGATTTTAAAACTTGGATAGTGAATTTTTTGATATTTTTGACCTTAACACCCTTGAAAGCAGTCAAAATATGATTAATTTGTATCACAATTTAGCGTATCAAAATATGGAAGTATTGTGTGTTATCTGGTTCCAAGTCTTTCGCGTCGCAGCTGGAGAATATCTAAGATGTAACCATGTTCTACCAACGAACACCGCCCAAAACAGCCAAATTTCCCTCGGGGAACACCGTTTCATCTGCTCCCTAGCGGCGAATATTCAAGTTAGAGTATAACTATCATCTTGCTGTGTAGAGCTTTTCAAGCGCTATTTCACTATTGATTTAACTCAAAAATCGCGTTTTTTGAGATGTAACACTTTTCTCGCGGGGGTGCGAACTGCAGAGAATAATTTTTACAGCAATCTGAAAATTGGAATTTTTGGATATAGTACTTTTTGAAATGAAAACTGGTTTATAGTACTTTTTGAAATTAACATGCCGGGATATAGTACTTTTTGAAATTAACATGCCGGGATATAGTACTTTTTTAAATGAAAACTGGTTCAGAGTACTGTGTAAACACCCCGGCTAGGAGCTCGTCAACATTGGACGGTCGCCAGCGATCGCCGCCACTTCCTTCCGGCTCGGAACCCATCTCGGGTGGTTGAAACATGTTTCAGGAAAAAGTTTAAGTAAAAAAAATTGCCGGTAGACTCGATGAAAAAGTGAAAAAGTGGAAAAACTAGTGGCTTCGGCGGACGCGGAATACGTAAGCTTGACATTGTCAAGTTGACAACTTAAAATACTGGTTACCCGGGCTCAAGAAGCCTTTGCGAGGGTTTTAACAGGTTATTCTACTTCCCCATACATCGAATATGTGTAATCGATAGCAGCAATACCACAATACTATTGAAAAACAACTAAAATCTCTGAAAAAGTGAAGGCAGAGCTGTAGATTGGTGTGTTTTGTGGATATAGGGTCAAGTGGGGTAATTATGAACATGGGGTAATTAAGAACAAAGTATGTTTGGGCTCCTGTGAGCAATGGAAAAATCAAAAAGATGTAGCAATCGAATGTTCATTCTCTCATTGATAGGTTACGACTTTTTTTTCTCCAATTTGGCAGCGCCGATGACGCCATTTACGTGTTTATCAAAAACCTTATTAAAAAGTTTGTGAAACAGTTTTTTAGTGTTTGAGGTTCTTTCCTCTTCTGGCTGAAAAAATTGTGTTAAGTTATTGTTTTCAATATTTTTACATGCGTTAATTGTTTCTTCAACAGGATTTCACTCAAGTTTTGCCATATCTCGTTCTCAGTGACTTACAGAGGGCGTTCATAATTACCCCATACTTTTTTGGGTATGGGGTAATTATGAACATTTTTTTCTTAGAGTTTTTTTGCACTTCTCGTCCATTTTTAGCAATGAAATGGTACAAACTAGGTGATTTTCGTTTGAATTATGATATTTTGGGAGTATGTAAGTATATTGACTTGATTTATTTGGATCTTGGGGTAATTGTGAACTATGCTATGGGGTAATTATGAACATCGTCTTTTACATCTCATACGCCTAGTGTAACACGTTCGTGCTAACTGTCACATGTAACAGTGTGAAATGAATCAAATGTAACCTTTTGAACACCTCTTTTAAACGTCAAAATCGCTGTTCATAATTACCCCATACCCTATGGGATAATTATGAACATAAGGGGTAATTATGAACAGTGGTTTTCAAAGACCATACAGCAGTCAAAAAAATTCAAAAACTGTCTCACAGTGTATTAGGGATGTAAACCGATTGTTTTAGAGAGGTTTCCAGGTTTTTACATGGACTAGGTACTTCTGAGAGCTGTCAGTTTGTAAAATTGTTGCAATTTGTTCATAATTACCCCACTTGACCCTAGTACTTTTTGGTTTGAAACGACCAACGCGAAGACTGTTTAATACTGGATAAAGTACTTTTTGAAATGAACATTTTGTAGCAGCCCCAAGGGCCTGGACATAGTACCTTTTGAAATGAAAATGAGATTTCACTTCCCATTTTAATGAGGATAGAGTGATTTTATCTTGGAAATGGGTTTATTTTTGCGTAAAACTCGCCCCCAAAACCCCAGGAAAGTCTCATCTTGATTTCGAAAAAAATGGCGTTTAGTACCTTTTGGAATTAACATCCTCAAATAAAGTTCAATTCATTCAAAAGAATCCGGCAGCTACCAATTTATTATATTGATCAAAACCCACATTACATCGGTTCATTTTTGTGGCCGAAAAAAAATAAAATAGAAAACACTAAAAATGCCAATATTTCGGAAGTATCCAAATTGTTGGAATGGTGAATATAAACTGAATTTATTGGATTCGCGTATCACCAAGCTCGAATACTTTACTCCCTGCTGAAGACAGCTGACAGGTTGGCGGAGAAGTGAAAGAGGCCAAACACGTGCAAATAGAAATAGCCCTAACCAGTAATTGTATTACTATGGCCCGAAATAATTCCATATCATGATCAATATTGGCCTATGGAGTCGCGAGAGGGCTGCGTTTTTAGACAACCGGATTGTGAACGCTGACGCTCCCTCTTACGTCTCCAAGGATTGGACCACGGTCGCAAATGACGCTGCTAAAAGCAAACACCGAAAATACGATCAAGCTGCAGAAGATGCTAGAGGATCTTTTACTCCCCTCATATGCTCATGTGAAGGAGTTCTTCACAGGGAGTTCGAAATGTTCGAAAAAGCGCTATCCACAAAACTCTCAGAAAAATGGGCGAAACCGCTTCCTGATGTGAAAAACTGGGTTCGTGTAAAAATCCAATTCGCCATCATAAGAGCTATTTCAATACGGCTACGAAACACGAGAAAAGAAATCAAATATTTAGGGCTAGAAGATGGAGCCCTACTTCCTTTGCAAAAAATGTAACAAACAAAACCACGGTCCCCGGCACTGAAAATCATCACCTGGCCAACCTACACACCAACTTCAATAAATTTGTTTTGTTTGAAAAACCAGTGGTGCGTAGATAACACACAATTCTTCCATATTTTGAAACGTGAAATTGAGACACAATTTGATCATTTTTTGATCATTTGGCTTTTAAGGGTGTTTAGGCCAAAAATATCGAAAAATTCACTAAAATTTTAAAATTCGCCCAAAATGAAAAAACGCCACATTTTCGGAATGTAAAAAATATCCACATATTCTGCAAGGTGAAACAAAGATTTTAAGACCAAGAACGCTCAAATCGGTTCATTTTTGTGGCCGGAAAAAAATAAAATAGAAAACACTATAATTGCAATTATATCGGTAGTATCCAAATTCCGATTAAACAGGGTGTTAGGTCTTGCCGAGACAAACATTTCAGTTCAAGAAATTTGAAAAAAGGTTGAGAAATAAGGGAGTTATGGCCATTTTTGTAAATGATCACAGACGGACACACGGACACACAGACACTTGTTCGGGAAGTGATTCTGAGTAAATGTGTATAAGAAAAAGTTTTTTCTGAAGCTCCGTTCCGATTCTCGATTTTAGGACGATCACAATACTTCCATTTACTCTGTAAATATGGAAGTAAAAAAATATATATATATTTGTCTTCAACGTACTAGTATTTTTTCGAAATAAACGTCACTCGAATTCAATCATCAGCATGAGCCTGCAGAAGCTGTTGGTTTTCTATTTAGCCTAAACTTAGCCCTCATTTTAAACCTTTTTTTGCAGTCCAGGGCTAGATGCACTCTCCCAAACACACTCTCCAATCCCCTAGAATAATTACCAATTAACCAAAAACCATGGATTAATGAATTTTACGATGATACTGAGCTGTGAAGTCGGCCATACACTATCCGATTCCAGGGGGAGGGGGTAAGAAAATGCATTGCTGTGATTGGCCGAGGTGGCGTCGGCGTTGAACCAAATGAATTCTATTGGCGCTTCCAAGCCATGTTCCTATCTTCTTCGCCCCTTCAACGGCCAGAAATTGGATAGTGTGTGGCCCACTGGATTTGATTGGATAGTGATCTGATTGCTTGCTGTTGGAGTGGGAATGACCTTCTGAACCTGTTTGTGAGCGCCAATGAAATTCACCTGAATTGTTTATTGAGTCATCTCGAGCAATTAATAAAGCAGTGAATTATTTTGGTCTCGTCGGATAATCTATGGACACCTCAACATGCAACACTCCTTAACCTTAAATAGTGTGTTTCTATGCATTATACCTCATGGCGTTCAGGAAGATTCAATTCATCAGAGGAAACAACTCAAATAGATGCGCCGCCAGACATGAATACTTTTCGACCACTGTACCGTTGAGAAATGTCTTTACACACCTGTTGAAGCAATCGTTAATTGATCCAAATGACTAAACTGGGTCCACTTTCTAAACAACGCGTACTTGCAGAGTGGAGCTGAATAAAGGTATTTGCCAACAACCCGCACCCTCTCATCGAACACAAATCTACTAAAGCACCCAAAAGCCAACAACTCACAAGCCAACGGATCTGCAACGAGGATTGTCGGGCGAAGCCTGCAGGGGGACCCCCCTAGTTACTTTTGAGCCGAACGCAATGCCATTTTTCATCTGGAAATCTAGCTACCAGATCGGCCTTAATCGAAATCTCGACAAAACCAGTGGTGCGTAGATAACACACAATACTTCCATATATTGAAACGTAAAATTGAGACACAATTTGATCATATTTCGACTGTTTTAAAGGTATTTAGGTCAAAAATGTCAAAAAATTCGCTATGCAAATTTTAAAATTCGCCAAAAAAAAATTCGTTACATTTTTGGAATATAAAAAAATATCCACATATTCTGCAAGTTAAAACGAAGATTTTGAGACCAAGAACGCTCAAATCGGTCCATTTTTGTGGCCGGAAAAAAATAAAATAGAAAACACTAAAAATGCAAATATATCGGAAGTACTGTGCGTTATCCAAATTCCGATTAAACAGGGTGTTAGGGCTTTCCGAGACAAACATTTCAGTTCAAGAAATTTGAAAAAAGGTTGAGAAATGAGGGAGTTATGGCCATTTTTGTAAATGACCACAGACGGACAGACAGACAGACGGACAGACGGACACACAGACACTTGTTCGGGAAGTGATTCTGAGTAAATGTGTATAAGAAAAAGTTTTTTCTGAAGCTCCGTTCCGATTCTCGATTTTAGGACGATCACAATACTTCCATTTACTCTGTAAATATGGAAGTAAAAAGGCGTCTGTTCTGGTTGACCCTTACATTGAACAGCTGACATCTGTGTTAATCAACTTGTGGGTTGATATCTTCATCCTTGATCAAGAAAAAACGTACAAGAAAACGGCAGACTACAACCAAGTTTCCCAAGAAAAAATCTCAATTTTTTACAAGGGGTGATTTGGATAAGAAAATAGTGACGTAGGTTTCTAAACGGTTTTTACATCCACATTAAATGTGTAAATTTTACAGAGTAAATGGAAGTCCTAAAATCGGGAATCAGAAAGGAGCTTCAGGAGAAACTTTTACAGGTACACATTTACTGAGATCTTTCACAAACAAGGGTCTGAGTGTCCGTATGTCCGTCTGTGGTCATTTCCAAGCCACTGGTGCGTAGATAACACACAACGCGTCCTTATTTTGAAACGTAAAAGTGTGACACAATTTGATCATATTATGAGTACGTTTAAGGGTGTTTAGGTCAAATTTTAAAAATCGCCCAAAATAAAATTTTAAAAATACGCCACTTAGAAGAATATAAACCAGTGGTGCCTAGATAACACTCAATACTTACATATTTTTAAACGTAAAAGTGTGACACAAATTGATAATATTTTGACCGCTTTTGAGAGTGTTTAGGTCAAAAATCTCAAAAAAATCATTATGCAAATTTCAAAACGCGCCCAAAATAAAAACCAGTGGTGCGTAGATAACACACAATACTTCCATATTTTGAAACGTAAAATTGTGACACAATTTGATCATATTTTGACTGCTTTTAAGGGTGTTTAGGCCAAAAATATAGAAAAATTCACTATTAAAATTTTAAAATTCGCCCAAAATAAAAAATGCCACATTTTCGGAATGTAAAAAATATCCACATATTCTGCAAGGTAAAACGAAGATTTTGAGACCAAGAACGCTCAAATCGGTTCATTTTTGTGGCCGGAAAAAAATAAAATAGAAAACTTTAAAAATGCAAATATATCGGAAGTACTGTGCGTTATCCAAATTTCGATTAAACAGGGTGTTAGGTCTTGCCGAGACAAACCTTTCAGTTCAAGAAATTTAAAAAAAGGTTGAGAAATGAGGGAGTTATGGCCATTTTTGTAAAAGACCACAGACGGACAGACGGACACACGGACAGACGGACACACGGACACACAGACACTTGTTCAGGAAGTGATTCTGACTAAATGTGTATAAGAAAAAGTTTTTTCTGAAGCTCCGTTCCGATTCTCGATTTTAGGACGATCACAATACTTCCATTTACTCTGTAAATATGGAAGTAATACGGCAATTTATCGAATCACAAAAAATATCCACATATTCTGCAAGGTAAAACAAAGATTTTAAGACCAAGAATGCTCAATTTGGTTCATTTTTGTGGCCGGATAAAAATAAAATAGAAAACACTATAAATGCAAATAGGTATATCGGAAGTACCGTGCGTTATCCAAATTTCGATTAAACAGGGTGTAAGGTCTTGCCGAAACAAAAATTTCAGTTTAAGAAATTTGAAAAAAGGTGGAGACCACAGAAGTACTAACGGACACACAGACACTTGTTCAGACTTCCTGAACAAGTGCCTGTGTGTCTGTCTGTCCGTGTGTCCGTCTTTGGTCATTTACAAACCAGTGGTGCGTAGATAACACACAATACCTCCATATTTCGAAACGTGAAAGTGTGACACAATTTGATCATATTTTGACTGCTTTTGAAGGTGTTTAGGTCAACCAGTGGTGCGTAGATAACACACAATACTTCCATATTTTGGAACGTAAAATTTGATCATATTTTGACTGCTTTTAAGGGTGTTTAGGTCAAAAATATCAAAAAATTCACTATTCAAATTTCAAAATTTGCCCAAAATCAAAAAACGCCAGTTTTACGGACTATAAAAAATATCCACATATTCTGCAAGGTAAAACAAAGATTTTAAGACCAAGAACGCTCAAATCGGTTCATTTTTGTGACCGGAAAAAAAATAAAATAGAAAACACTAGAAATGCAAATAGATCGGAAGTACTGTGCGTTATCCAAATTTCGATTAAACAGGGTGTTAGGTCATGCCGAGACAAACATTTCAGTTCAAGAAATTTGAAAAAAGGTTGAAAATTGAGGGAGTTATGGTCATTTTTACTTCCATATTTACAGAGTAAATGGAAGTATTGTGAGGTCTGTGGAGCTGAGATGGGCGTATTACGTGAATACGAATATGAATGTATTAACTTGAATATGAATACGAATAATATTCGTATTATATTATTATATTAATGTTTATTATTAATGTTTATTATTAATTATTATTATATTATTATATTAATGTATTAACTTGAATATGAATACGAATATATTCGTAGCCACGGTTAATGAATACACTTAAGCTGTATTTGGCGATTATGAATACGAATACGTTGGTATTCACAAAAACGCTGCTAAGTAGATTAGTGACATGGGTACATTATTTGTCTGGGTATCTCAGAAAATAAAGTTCAAATAGTTGGAGTAGGTCAGTTTATCATCATATCATTTGTCATATCATTATGGTCAATCGTGAATTCAATGATGCCGAAAAGGTACGTTTTCACAATGATGAATAAATTGGTAGGTATAAAAAGAAAATACCTGGCGGCTGCTTTCTGAGATACCCATTAGAAGGCAGCCATTTTGTTAACCGCGTTAACAGGCGACAGCTGTTATCAAGATCCGCCCCATTAAGATAAGCTGACTCGACACCAAGAACGAGATCAACAACAACAACAGATAAGCTGACTAATCCCAGCTTCACATTTACAGTTTCTAATAGCCGAATCGCAGTTTTGCAGTTCTGAGCCAATAAACGACGAAAGAGGCGGTTCCTAGAGCAAGGGTGGGAATGCTACAGCCGCCGTTTTGTTTTTCTCACGCCTTGAACCGATTGGAACATAGGCCGTGAACCCAAGAATACTGCAAAGCCGCAATTTCAGCAGTGTCACTGCCCCCAAAATTGACCCTGTTGACCAAAATCTCGAAAAAATGCCAAATTCCATGTTTCATAGTCAATATCTAAAGATTCCCGCCAAAAAACCACTAAGTCAAATCCATCATTTTTTTGAAATTTTTCCTAGGCCCCTAGGACCTTGGATTTTCCAGCTGGGATCGGTTTTTTGCATTTTTCTTAGTCCTGGAGAGTTGTAGAAAATTGCAAATTTTTTGTGACATGTACCTGCCCAAAACCTACTCAAAAATATTTTTTTGGAATTTTAACATTTTTTTTAAAGGGTCAAAAAAATATTTTTTGTTTAGGTCAAAAATTAGTATTTAAACCAGTTTTTGATAACTAAACCCCAATCAATTTTGACTTATAGGGAGTGAAAAATGTGTAAAAACCTTCAAGGAATCCAACGAGCTCAAAAAATTCAAAATCGGTTCAGTAGGACTCCCTCAAATTGCCAAAAACGCGAAAACGCAGAAATCGCATTAAGAAATTCAAGCCAAACCGATTCAAAAACAAAATTTTCGAATTTTTTCGGAAAAACCACCCTAACTTATGGTAAATCAAGCGAGAAACCCGGGAAAAATACTCAAAAAATTCTAAACCCACGGAATCACCTTCAAAATTGAGATTTTGTGTTTTTTCAAAAATATACCCTAATTATGCCGAATTGGACCCGTTAACCTTCTCCGATCGGATTGCCCGGACAATATGCCTCAAGTTGGAGCAAACCACAACTTTCAAGACTAATTTAGTCAAAATCGGATCAGTATTTCAATACGAAGTGGCTGGACGAAATTTTTGGCCAAAATTTCGTCCGTCCACTTCGTATCGAACCGCTGATCCGATTTTGGTGCGGTTGGTCCTAAAAGTTGTGTTTTGCTCCAACTTGAGGCATATTGTCAGGGGAATCCGATCAAAAAATTTTAAGGGGTCGAAAACCCAAAAAAACTGTTTTTGAGATCATGACTTTTTTTACATTTGATCGTTTTTGAGTAGTCTAGAGTTGATTCAGAGGATTCCCTTATGCAAGTCACAGGAAAATTTGATAAACGCTCGTTTTTTTTTTTTTTTTTTGAAATCGGACCACTCCTTCTATGCGTTTTGCTGCTGACGGCGTACGGTGGACAGACAAAAAAATTTTATTGCAGATTCGTGTTCTAGAACCTCTGAAACGTGAAAGAAAAAATTTTCAGGGGGTGTTGTAAAAAAATTTTCTTGATCAATTACATAGGTACATTATTTCCAGAAATAATGTACCAATACTGTGAACACATTCGCATTCATGGGAGTTATTGTGAATTTATTCATATTCACGAGGGTGAATATGATTATATTTATATTCTCGAGGGAGAATACGAATATATTCGTGGGGGGGGGGGAATACTAATATATTTGTATTCATCATTGTGAATATGAATATTTTCATCGTGACTTTTGTGACCAGTCGAATACGTCGATTTCCACAGTAAAGCGTAGAATGTTCGTGGTCAGAAAAAAGATCTAAAAGCCTATAGATCGAAAGTACTGTGAGTAATTCGAATCCCGGAAAACAGTAATACATGATAAAGGAGCACTGCAGACGGGCATGGTACATTTTTAAGCACCTTGAAATGTCAAGTGACAACGTTTGCTGATGGGGAGGGGGGGTGTTACACAATTTTGCACATTTTGTAACACAATCGAACTAAAATTGCAATATTCATCATCTTTAACATGAAAACGGTCGTATTTGATGGTAATATACACTATTCACAAAAGTCATGATGAATATATTCAAGTTAAGGATGCAGAACCCGCGAAATGGTTTTTAAAAAACGGAACGAAAGTTTCCCGGAAAAATTATAAGTTTATTAGTGTTCCACACTTATATTATACAACTTAAGGCCGTATCACACGTCAGACCGATCTCCTCCCCATCCCACAGACCGTCTGGACAGACCGATTCTTTGGTAATTTTTACGTGCAAATTCATTGATAATTCTTCCTAGAAATAAGGTTCCTTAGATGAATAATAACAAACATTGATGCAGGTGCGCCAAAGAGAACATATCCATAGGATCAGCCAATTGGATAATTGGGTCTGTGTGTCTGTCCGTGGGATGGGGAGGAGATCGGTCTGACGTGTGATACAGGCTTTACACGGTTAATTAGTACAATTATCCACTAGGAAAGACCGAGGACCAAATGCAAGGAGATCTAGACTTCTCTAGCCGAGGTGCGAGCTCTTTGGGAGTTCGCCCAGAGGGGGGAAATGCAATTCAGCTTTTTTATTATCGTGGTCAGCGGATATCCTCACATAACTTTCATATTCAAAAAGATGAATACGAAAATATTAGTATTCCCCCCAATGGAGGCGAATATATATGTATTCACCCCCATGAATACGAATATATTCGCATTCTCCCTCGAGAATATAAATATATTCATATTCACCCTTGTGAATATGAATATATTCACGATAACTCCCATAAATACAAATGTATTCACATTAATTTTTGTGAATACAAACGTATTTGTATTCATATTCACTAAAATGGATCAAGTGAATATATTCATATTTGTATTCACGTAATACGAATACGCCAATCTCTACTGTGGAGTCAGTCAGATTCAGGGTTGGCGTCTTCAGAAAAACTCTGTCTCGTTCACCGAGCTGTCATACAATTACTTATGTTTTCTTTATCGGGGCATGGAGACAGGTCTATTCAGTCACATTATGACAACTGTCTGATTTTTGGGGATGATGTCCATGATTCTGGTTCAATTGCAAAATTTTGGAGAAAATAATTAAATATTATTATTTAGCATCAATGCACGGCAAACAAAAGGCTATTTAAGCTAGAAAGCTGTCTTTGTGCTTGAATTGTCACACATTTAGTCATCTTTTACAATGCTAACCATATCATTTCCTAAGATACGAATAGTTTTAACAATATACGCAGATGAGTAAAAAAATGACTAAAATTTTGGGTTTTTTGCGGTTTTTGTTGTGACGCCGCGCGACTTTGAGGTGGCAAACCAAAAATTCGAATTCAGCAGCCAAAAGAAAAAAACATAAAAAACCGTTCAGAAACCGACTTGTTTTTATTCTCCACCAAATCACCTGTTCACTGGACTAAAACTGGACTTGTCTGGTTCCAAATTGTTCCACTCTACAAGTAGGTACTTACACTATTGTGCTGGTTTCACAATCCCACCTCCAGACCAGAGTTGAAGAAATGGTACTTACAAGTACAAAGTACAAAGTACAAGTACAAATACTTGAAAAAGTAAGTACAAGTACAAGTACACAGAGTACTTGTACTTGCAACCAGATTGACAAGTACAAGTACAAGTACTTGACAAGTAAGTGACAAGTACATTGTGTATTTGTACTTGCATCCCGAGTGACAAGTACAAGTACATTGTGTACTTGTACTTGTAATCGCACTTCCAAGTACAAGTACTTGTACTTGTACTTAGTAATTGTACTTGAGTACTCCAAGTACTGGTTCGGGGACGATCCCCAAAACCATATCATGATGTGCCGTGTGTGGGTGGGTGAATTTTCAGTGTCAACCTACCCTCCTACCACTGGGGGGGGGGGGGTCTCGATTTCAAGATTATCATCTAATACTCAGGGGAAGTGAATACTCGCACAGATCAGAAGAGGGACCCATTTCCCAAACCGGTCGTCATACAATGCTGAAAATTGGTATGCAAGGATCCCCTCAGCAAGATTGGCTGGGCCAAAATACTTTCTGATCAGCTGAGGAGCCCATGGCGCTAATTTCAATACCGTTGGTCGTGCGATGCTGAAATTTGGTACACAGCCTCAGAGGAGTCCCTCAGCTAGATTGGCTGGGCCAAATTACTTTCTGATCAGCTGAGGAGCCAGTGGCGGTAATTTCAATACCGCTGGTCAGAGGATGCTGAAATTCGGTATTCAGCCTCAGAGGAGTCCCACAGCAAGATTGGCTGGGCCAAATTACTTTCTGATCAGCTGAGGAGCCAGTGGCGGTAATTTCAATACCGTTGGTCGTAGGATGCTGAAATTCGGTACACAGCCTCAGAGGAGTCCCTCAGCAAGATTGGCTGGGCCAAAATACTTTCTGATCAGCTGAGGAGCAGTGGCGGTAATTTCAATACCGTTGGTTGTAGGATGCTGAAATTCGGTACACAGCCTCAGAGGAGCCCCTCAGCAAGATTGGCTGGGCCAAAATCCGTTCTGATCAGCTGAGGAGCCCATTGCGCTAATTTCCTTAATGTTGGTCGTACGATGCTGAAATTTGGTACACAGCCTCAGAGGAGTCTATCAGCAAGATTGGTAAGGCCGAAATTCTTCCTGATCAGCTGAGGAGCCTATGGCGCTAATTTCAATACCGTTGGTCGTACGATGCTGAAATTTGGTACACAGCCTCAGAGGAGTCCCTCAGCAAGATTGGCACGGCCAAAATACTTTCTGATCAGCTGAGGAGCCAGTGGCGGTAATTTCAATACCGTTGGTCGGAGGATGCTGAAATTCGGTATTCAGCCTCAGAGGAGTCCCTCAGCAAGATTGGCTGGGCCAAAATACTTTCTGATCAGCTGAGGAGCCAGTGGCGGTAATTTCAATACCGTTGGTCGTAGGATGCTGAAATTCGGTATTCAGCCTCAGAGGAGCCCCTCAGCAAGATTGGCACGGCCAAAATACTTTCTGATCAGCTGAGGAGCCAGTGGCGGTAATTTCAATTTGATATGGAGCCTCGGATTAGCTCCTCAGCAAGATCGGTAAGGCCAAAATCCTCAGCAAGAACTTAGGTCTTGCCAGTCATGCTGAGACGATTCTTGGAGGCAGCATACCGAATTTCAGCATCGTACGACCAACGGTATTGGATTCAGCGCCATGGGCGCATCAGCTGATCAGGAAGAATTTCGGCCTTACCAATCTTGCTGATGGACTCCTCTGAGGCTGTGTACCGAATTTCAGCATCCTACGACCAACGGTATTGAAATTACCGCCTCTGGCTCCTCAGCTGATCAGAAAGTATTTTGGCCCAGGCAATCTTGCTGAAGGACTCCTCTGAGGCTGCGTACCAAATTTCAGCATCGTACGACCAACATTAAGGAAATTAGCGCAATGGGCTCCTCAGCTGATCAGAACGGATTTTGGCCCAGCCAATCTAGCTGAGGGACTCCTCTGAGGCTGCGTACCAAATTTCAGCATCGTACGAAAAACATTAAGGAAATTAGCGCCATAGGCTCCTCAGCTGATCAGGAAGAATTTCGGCCTTACCAATCTAGCTGAGGGACTCCTCTGAGGCAGCATACCAAATTTCAGCATCGTACGACCAACGGTATTGGAGTTAGCGCAATGTGCTCCTCGGCTGATCAGATAGTCGGGGAACGTCGTTGCTTATGAAGCCCTCAACGGGTTCCAGCTGTATTGGAGTTCTATACGACCAACTCAGTCGGTCCGACTGTATGGGTTATGGCGAAGTGGGCCCCGCTGCTGATTTGTGAGGGTTTCCACTTCCCGAATGCTGCCAGAAGTTTCCTAGAATGGCTGAACGCGGTAATTCATCAGTTTCTGAAATCAATTTCTTTTCTATAATCCGCCACACACATTCACTCACCCACGGCACATGCTTTTGAGGATCGTTTCAGAACCTGTACTTGAAGTACAATTACTAAGTTCAAGTACAATTACTAAGTACAAGTACAAGTACTTGTACTTGGAAGTGCGATTACAAGTACAAGTACTTGTACTTGTCAGGTCTGCATTCAAGTACAAGTACTTGTACTTGTACTTGTTCTCATTAGTTCAAGTACTTGTACTTGTACTTGTTCTCATTAGTTCAAGTAGGTACAAGTACTTGTACTTGTACTTGACTTGGCAAGTACTTTTTGCAAGTACTTTTAAGTACTTGAAATAAGTACTTAAGTACAAATGTACTTAAGTACTTTCAACTCTGCTCCAGACAGCCTCCTTGCCGACGTGCTGAAAGACTTGAGTAGGGCATGAGTCAGTTCTGCTTATTAACCGCCCAGAAGGTGGTGGAGAAAAGCAGAAGTGAGCCTCATAAGCCAGCCACCCTCTGAATCGCTTTAGCTGTCTGTAAGCTGCGAATTTGGGACTCTCCCTTAGGGTAGGTTTATCAATTTATTTAAAGCTAGATTTATCCAAGAACGCTTGCATTAACTGATTTTCAAGAAATTTTCACTATGACGACGATCAATGATAATATTTTAGGACACATTATGTCCTAGGTGAAATGAAGCGTTGATAGCCAGAGTGGACCATTCCACTCAGGTGTCGAACTGAGAAAATCGCATTTGAAAATTTCGACTAATTTCATGTGATTGATTAAGGGCCTTGTTATGGTGTTTTGAAGAAAAAAATACAAGCATTCACCCAAGAACAGATGACTCATGAACCATAGGGACTTTTCTACAAGCCACATGGTCCACTCTGGCCACCAAAATCGGCGGCCAATTTGCAGACGGACCATTTGAAAAGTTGCGCTCTCTCTTTTCACGGTCGAGAACGAGTCAAATTTTAATAATAATTCGATAGATAGAGCAACCACAGACTCATTGCACTGTATAACTCATTTACGGCCAGTTTGCGGAATGGTCCACTCTGGCTATCAACGCCTCAAATGTACTGCAAGCGTCCTTGGATAATTCTAGCTTTAAATTAAATTATAAACCAGTCTTTAGCATAGGATTGAAATATTGATCATCAATGGTCGCTATAAACCATAGCATCCACCAGGAATAATTCAAAATTACTTCAGCTTGAAGCTCTTTGCTCTTCTTGACAATCACTTGTCCTTTTTTTTTCAAAGCAACTGCCTCTTGGGCGACTTCTTTGGCTCTTGCTTTGGACATTGCGGCAATAGCTGCTGACCTCTTGATTAAATTTTCTTTTTGCTCTATTTTTCGAAGAATGTCTTCTAGATACCTGCCACAATTTAAGTTGATCAATTAAACAAAATAGCGCCATTAGTATTGTGTCAACAAAAATTATGAGTATTTCATTCAGAACTTCTCATGCAGCCATTTACTTGGGTGAGTGAAGAATGTTAAAGTAGTGTTGAGAAGTAGTGTTTGTAAGCAAATCCAGAATCTCCTCGTCATTTGCCAACATCTCTTGCAGGGATTGCTTCGACTCCATAATAGCGTCCACGGACCCATCCTTGCCCAATTCGTAAAGTCTCAGCTTCAGGAACATTTGCAGCTGCAAAAGGCCGATGTCGAGGTTGAAAATAATTTTCCCCTCAAATTGATCCCCTCAAATTGGTAATTTTTAAACACAGGTAGGTAATCCGCATAGAAATGCCTACTCACTTCTTTCAATTGGTTGATCAAATTTGTACGGCAGTCATTATTGTCCAGCATGTTCAGGGCTAGCTTACCGGTAGCAACGATATCGTTCGGGTCGTCCGCTATTGGCTGAAAATATATATTTTACTTCCATTGAAATCCTAGATTTGCCATGAAAGATTCCAGACCATTTCTGAGGTCCTGAATATGGCGCTGGGCATGCTTATTCAAACCTTGCAAAGCTAACTCACCGTATCTGCCAAGTTTCCTTGGCGGCTTCCCCCAAAATTAATCCCTGGTATCTGGATACAAACGTTGCAAAACAGAAAGTAAGCTAGGAAAAGGCAATATATTTGGCGAAATTATGGCACATTGCTTAATGGTTGATATACTCACACTTTCGTTTCCAGATGTATCGTAGCCCCAATCAATACCATCGACCCCATCATTCGAATTATCATTCTATAAAATTCAAAGAAGAAAATGCCAAATTATTAAAATGAAAACTGCAAATTACATTTCCCTTTAGAGTCATTCTGTTATTCATACAGGATCGTCTGCTGAACTGGGAGGTAGCTCAATCCGGTCAGGGCAAACCCCATGCTGGAATTCGTACATTGTCGTGTTACCTTTGTCTGAAAAAATGGAACAATTTCTCGTACAACGATACCAACATACAGCCGACATGAACACTATAAAAACCCAAGTTTGAACTCACCTGCTAAATATTTGATCATTTTCAACCAGACAGACTGTTGGGGGGCGGAGAACTTTGTAAATGCAACATAATGCTCAATTGCTGGGATAATTTTTTTGATTTCCAAAACAATTTTGGTGTGCATCTCGCTCAGCTGATCAGCTTTGGCGACCAGAGCGCTACAGTATGATTTGGAGGCTGTACCGTCGATACCGAGTTCCTTTAGAAGAGCAGTCAGTTCATTTTTGGCTGAACCAATGGACTTCAACGCGTCAGCTTCTTTCTTCATACAATCCTAGGGAATATTGTTGCGTAAGGAAACCATTGGTGCGTAGATAACACACAATACTTCCATATTTTGAAACGTAAAATTGTAACACAATTTGATCATATTTTGACTGCTTTTAAGGGTGTTTAGGTCACAAATATCAAACCAGTGGTGCGTAGATAACACACGATACTTCCATATTTTGAAACGAAAAATTGTGACACAATTTGATCATATTTTGACTGTTTTTAAGGGTGTTTAGGTCAAAAATATCAAAAAATTCACTATTCTAATTTTAAAATTTGCCCAAAATAAAAGTTCGCCACCTTATCATGATATAAAAAATATCCACATATTCTGCAAGGTAAAACAAAGATTTTAAGACCAAGAACGCTCAAATCCGTTCATTTACGTGGCCGGAAAAAATGAAATACAAAACACTAAAAATGCAAATATATCAGAAGTACTGTGCATTATCCAAATTTCGATTAAACAGGGTGTTAGGTCCTGCCGAGACAAACATTTCAGTCCAAGAAATTTGAAAAAAGGTTGAGAATTGTGGGAGTTATGGTCATTTTTGTAAATGACCACAGATGGACACACGAAATGACACAGACACTTGATCAGGAAGCGATTCTGAGTAGGTAAATGTGTACAAGAAAAAGTTTTTTCTGAAGCTCCGTTCCAATTCTCGATTTTAGGACGATTCCGATACTTCCATTTACTCTGTAAATATGGAATTGAAAAAGTAACAACGTTGCAAACCTATAAAGTAACTATAGAGTACAAATCGTCACCTACATTCACACACCGCCTATCTCCATTTTTCCAACTTTTTAGGAGGAACAAAAAACTGATTTGCGGCTTTGTTTCGCAACTATTCCAAGGTGTTATTTTTTAAATGTTTTTTGGGCCGTTCTGAAAGGTCATTCAATGAAAAATTTGGTTTTAAATGATAACATACATTAAATACCGTTATAAGGGTGATTCCACTAAAAGTGGCGAAATTGGGGTCAGCAAATTCAGTTTAACAAATGATAAAATTTTGCATGTTTTTCGACGAGAAATTGTTAATTTGCCTGCTATGAATGAAACGCTGCTAAGTAGATCAGTGGCATGTGCACATTAGTTTTCAGTGTACCCGAAGAATTCTGCAAATTCTGCACAGGGGTTCATTTTTCGATTGAAAAGACAAACCTTATGATATATAAGTACGGAATTTGGTTGCTGTTATTCTAGAACTTCAGCACCAATTTGTATTTTAGATGGGGATTTAGAAAAACGTTTTTTTTTCAACCTAGCAAAAAGGCCACATCATCCACTTTGCTCGGTAGAAACCTACCCATCTTGATAGGTATCTATCTACCAGTCTTATCAACTCAGCCCATCGTTTAATTTTTTTAAATTCACCATTAATTCTATTCTTATTTGCCCACATAATAAACAGAATAATAATTATCACTAAAATGCGTTATACGTTAAAAATGCCTCAAGAATGCTTTAGAACCGTTGGTAAAACTTGTCTCGATCTCACGTTGCCAAGCGCAACTGGTATAGTGTGAGTGCGTCACCTAGTTGGTGTAATAGGCTAGTGGTTGTAAGTAGAAGATCAATCAACCGTATCCAAGAACCAAAGCCGAATTCTCAACTTATTCCAATTTTAGTTTTGCTGATTTGTATAATACGACTAAATTCTTTAAATTTAAGATATTGATTGGATGGACAGAAGTTTTTGCAGGGATTCCAACGAGTGGAAAACGAATTTTGTGGCTCTGGTAGTTTCGGATTAATTAGGAATTGGGAAAATTTTGGAAAACTCAAAAATGTCTCACTAAAACTGCAATAACTCCTAAACGGTTGAAGCTACCGGCGTGGCGATGGTCCCATTCGTTTCAGTATCGAGAAATCTATAGAAAATGATACTTCACAAGGCAATGTTGCAAATTTCCTTAAAAACGCGAATTTTTTCCCAGTTCAACAGCTGTTTTACTGCCCTTAAATTTAAGGTAGGGTTTTGTCGAAACGTTAGGACCAACAAGATACAGAACCAGATTTTTGGTGAAAATTTCAAAAATTTACGATAAATCCTTCCCCCTGAAAACCCCCGGACAAAAAACTTCGCACGGCGGACGGCGTAAGGCGGACGGACAAAAAAATTTATTGCAGATTCGAATTCTACACTCCTTGAAACGCAAACCAACAAATTTTTAGGGGGTGTTAAAAAAATTTTTTTCCTGACCGATTACAAAGGTTCATTTCTTGAGAAAAATGAACCAAAACTATATACCAGCAGTGTAGTTTCATCACCCAGAGAGGGTTTACAGACATGATTAGGTAAAAATCAGTGGTCCAGGGGAATGACAAAATTGAAAGACTTAAACCAGTGGTGCGTAGATAACACACAATACTTCCATATTTTGAACGTAAAATTGTGACACAATTTGATCATATTTTGACTGCTTTTAAGGGTGTATAGGCCAAAAATATCGAAAAATTCACTATTAAAATTTTAAAATTCGCCCAAAATGAAAAAACGCCACATTTTCGGAATGTAAAAAATATCCACATATTCTGCAAGGTAAAACAAAGATTTTAAGACCAAGAACGCTCAAATCGGTTCATTTTTGCGGCCGGAAAAAAATAAAAATGAAAACACTAAAAATGCAAATATATCGGAAGTACTGTGCGTTATCCAAATTCCGATTAAACAGGGTGTTAGGTCTTGCCAAGACAAACATTTCAGTTCAAGAAATTTGAAAAAAGGTTGAGAAATGAGAGAGTTATGGCCATTTTTGTAAATGACCACAGACGGACAGACGGACAGACGGACAGACGGACGTAACGGACGTAACGGACGTAACGGACACACAGACACTTGTTCAGGAAGTGATTCTGAGTAAATGTGTATAAGAAAAAGTTTTTTCTGAAGCTCCGTTCCGATCCTCGATTTTAGGACGATCACAATACTTCCATTTACTCTGTAAATATGGAAGTAAACCAGTGGTGCGTAGATAACACACAATACTTCCATATTTTGGAACGTAAAATTTTGACACAATTTGATCATATTTTGACTGCTTTTGAAAGTGTTTAGGTCAAAAATATAAAAAAATTCAGTATTAAAATTTTAAAATTCGCCCAAAATGAAAAAACGCCACATTTTCGGAATGTAAAAAATATCCACATATTCTGCTAGGTAAAACAAAGATTTTAAGACCAAGAACGCTCAAATCGGTTCATTTTTGCGGCCGGAAAAAAATAAAATAGAAAACACTAAAAATGCAAATATCTCGGAAGTACTGTGCGTTATCCAAATTCCAATTAAACAGGGTGTTAGGTCTTGCCGAGACAAACATTTCAGTTCAAGAAATTTGAAAAAAGGTTGAAAAATGAGGGAGTTATGGCCATTTTTGTAAATGACCACAGACGGACAGACGGACAGACGGACTAACGGACTAACGGACTAACGGACACACGGACACACAGACACACGGACACACGGACACACGGACACACAGACACTTGTTCAGGAAGTGATTCTGAGTAAATGTGTATAAGAAAAAGTTTTTTCTGAAGCTCCGTTCCAATTCTCGATTTTAGGACGATCACAATACTTCCATTTACTCTGTAAATATGGAAGTAAAAATCTATTTAAACCTCAAATTAAACGCTGCTAAGTATATTAGTGACATGGGTACATTATTTGTCTGGGTATCTCGGAAAATAATGTTCAAATAATTTGAGTACGTCGGTTTATCATCATATCATTTGAGGAGTAATGGTCAATGGTGAATTCGATGATGCCAAAATGGTAAGTTCTCACACTGATGAATAAATAGGTGTAAAAAGAAAACCAGTGGTGAGTAGATAACACACAATACTTCCATATTTTGAAACGTAAAATTGAGACACAATTTGATCATATTTTGACTGTTTTTAGGGGTGTTTGGTCAAAAACTCAAAAAATTCACCCAACCAGCCCAAATTTTAAATTTCACCCAAAATGAAAATACGCCACAATATTGGAATATAAAAAATATCCACATATTCTGCTAGGTAAACCAAAGATTTTAAGACCAAGAACGCTCAAATCGGTACATTTTTGTGGCCGGGAAAAAATAAAATAGAAAACACTATAAATTCAAATACATCGCAAGTACTGTGCGTTATCCAAATTTCGATTAAACGCGGTGTTAGGTCTTGCCGAGAAAAACATTTCAGTTCAAGAAATTTGAAAAAAGGTTGAGAATTGAGGGAGCAGCGCCCTAGCTGACAAACCTCCATCCAGAACATGCAGGGGAATGACGGCCAGGGGAATGACAAATCGCGGTTTTTCCCATTTCTTCCCTCCTCCTTTCACTACCTAAATTTTGAAAAAAATACGCTGGAAGGTGCACCACCAGACCCAAAGGACAGTGGCAGAGGGAAAAATCTACTACTTCAATTTGATAAGATATTGAATACAGGGGAATGACACATAATAAAAAAATAAAAATACTTACCATAAATGAGGTTGTTTTGGTTCATTTTTCTTAAGAAATGAACCTTTGTAATCGGTCGGGAAAAAAAATTTTTTAACACCCCCTGAAAATTTGTTGGTTTACGTTTCAAGGGGTGTAGAATCCGAATCTGCAATAAAAATTTTTTGTCCGTCCGCCGTACGCCGTCCGCCGTCCGGGGTTTTTCAGGGGGAAGGAGTAATCGGAAAATTTTGAAATTTTTACCAAAAATCAAGTTCCGTATCTAGTTGGTCCTAACGTCTCGACAGAACCCTACCTTAATTTTAAGGCCAGTAAAACAGCTGTTGAAGTGGGAAAAAATTCGTGCTTTTCAGGAAAAAAGCAACATAGGCATGTGAGGCATCATTTTCTATAGATTTTTCTATGCCGAATCGAATGAGACCATCGCCACGCCGGTAGCTTTGACCGTTCAGGAGTTATTGCAGTTTTAGTGAGACGTTTTTGAGTTTTTTTAAATTTTTACAATTCTTAATAACTCGAAAACGACAAGAGCAACAAAAATCGTTTTCCACTCGTTGGAATCCCCACAAAAACTTCTGTCCTCCCGATATCTTCAATTTAAAGAATCTAGTCGCATTACACAAATCAGCAAAATAAAAATCGGAAAAATTTGAGAATTTGGCCTCCCCTCTTAGATATGGTTGATTGATCTACTTACGACCACTAGCCTATTACACCAACAAGGTGACGCACTCACACTACGACCAGTTGCGCTTGGCAACATGAGAGCGAGTCAGGCTTCAACATGGGTCCTGAAGCATTCTTGAGGCATTTTCAATTTCATTATTCAGACCCGGTTTATTGACAAAATTTATCGATCCGATATCTAAGGAAGCTTTAGATAAACATTTCCAATGAGATTTTTACATTGAAATTTGATGTAAAAACCACCGTGGTGAATTTTATCTGAAGCTTCCTTGGATATCGGTTGGATAAATTTTGTCAATAAACCGGGCATCAGAGAATTTAATTCTGATTATTCTGTTAATTATGTAGGTAGGCGAATAAGAATAGATTGAATGGTGAATTTAACAAATTTGAACTATGAGAGATTGGTAGACAGATACCTATCGGGATAGTAAAGTGAGCAGTGTAGCTTTTTTTCGCTGGGTTGAAAAAAAAGTTTTTCTAAATCCCATCTAAAATACAAATTTATGCCTAAATTCTTGAATAATAACAACTAAATACCGTGTTTAAGGAGTACCTATATAAGTATCCCTAGGTTTGTCTTTTTCCAATCGAAAAATGAACCCCTGTGCAAAATTTGCAGAGCTCTTCGGATACACAGAAAACTAATGTGCACATGCCACTGATCTACTTAGCAGCGTTTTTTCCTCTCAATGGCTTCTCAACTAACACTAGTGTTATCTTGCAGGTCAGGCACGTTCTAGAGTTCCAGAGCTACCGAATGCCGTTTTCAAAATTACCGAAACTGTAATAGTTTCCCATTTATGGGGGTGACCAGTTTTGACAGGGGAATGACGCAAAAAGGTGGGGACACGCTGTCATTTGCTCCTAACATTGAAGCCTATGCATCTAAAATTATGAGAACAGCGGAGCTAATACGGGACTACATACTGAGTGCATTCGTTTTAGCAGATTCTAGAAATCTCGATCCGAATAACCAGGGTTGGTTGAAGAAGTACGATACCTAGGGGTGGGGACATTGCAGGGGAATGACATTTCGGCGATATCTATATATTTTCTCCACTTGCTAATAATATTTTTGGACAGTTTACACGTGCGGAGCATGGAGACCAACGATCTATTCACAACGCTTTTTGTTCCATCGCAATACTACGAATAGTTTTCAAGATATGAAGAAAAGACACGATTTCGCCACTTTTAGTGGAATCACCCATAACATAGTTGATAGGTGGTGCGTCGTCAGCAAGAAAGGTAGATGAGCGCTTTTTGCTCAACGACTTCACATGTTGCAGTGAACAAAACAACACCTTTTAAACAAAACTTTTAATTATCTACTGTACGATTGGCAACTTGAAAAGTTTCGTAAGGCACTGAATCAGTCTTGGTGACTTCGTACAAATAAGTCAACCAGTCCCTAACTATTTTGTACAGCTATAATAGCAGCATAATCTTCTGCATCAATTGAGCATGACCAGACTTAACTTGTAGGTAATGGCCAGAATGTACAGACAAGATGTTTTAGAGACAAGATCCGCCAAAGGGAACAAGATGAATGGGAACGGTTTTTGAGATGTGACCGACTCCCGTACCCAGAAAGTGCTCCGAACATGAACACCCATCTATACCTGTGGCGGAATGTGGACAAATGCGCCAACATAAAAAGCGCGACGGACAGAGCCGAGACTATGCTGGCCATTCTTGGCATTTTGGACGATATGATCGAAGAGCCGTTGGATTTCAAGCTGCAAACATTGCAGAACTGGAAAGAGGTCAGGGAAAGTTATAGGTACGAGATGATGGACAAAATAGATTTGGCCACGTTTAATTTGATCCGTACAATTGAAGAATCTATGAATAGGATCGACTTTTGGACAATCGAATTCAAAAAAATCACGCTCAACATCACGATCGGAATGCAGGCCTGGCTAGATGAGCCTGTCAGCGAAACAGACAAACGAGCTCCTCCATGTGTGGACTTCAAAGAAAGTGGAGTATTGGTACGAAAGCAATAATATTAAGAAATGTCTGGAGACGCTGTACGATATCAGCATTCCAGACAAACCATTCAATGGCGGGGTCTTGTTACCTCCTCCGGAAAATCCAAACGAAGTCATCGAGGAGCGTATCAAGGCATGGTGGAATCAATTCATTATCAACATGGAAGTGAACGTGTCTTTCCTTGAGCTGAACTTGAGGAAATTCTCGGTATTGGGAGGCGTCTATTAAATTGATTTGATCAAGCACGTACCACAATCCGCAATTCTCAAAGATGTTTGGCAAATACAGATTCATTACGGTGACTACAATATCGACAAGGAGGAGTTCTTCTTCGTGTATGAGCCACCAAAAATCACAGAAACCAAGGAAGACGAAGAAGAGAAACCACCTCCGGACGATAATATTGACAGGCTGATATCAATCGAAATCACTCTGCCGCAGTATGTGCTCTGGTTTGAGGCCCCAACGGTCGTACAGTGGAACAAAGATGAGAAGTACTGGTCCAATGAACACATTTATGACGTCAGCTTCAACGAGGATAAGCAATTAATCAGCTGCCGGATCGGCAAAACAGACCCGATCGGCTTAGCTGCCGTTCGATACAATAATTTGCTTTCCAAACTTGGGAACTGAGGCTGCACTGGCAAGACAGGACATCGATATTTCTCTCCTTGACGGCATCCACGGTAATTCTAGAATTCCTCGTCCAAGGGAAAAAAGTGGCACTTCAATCACTCCAGAACGCTACTGGCACAGCTCTGGAACCAATTGTAGGCGAGTTCTTCTTCCCCAGAGTGCTGTTCCCACACCTTCTTGTATGTTGAATGCAACGCTGTCAAATCGCTGGTCATTGAAGAGCACGTCTATTTGTGCATGGCGATGTTCTGCAACGTTTACCAATTCACCTGGTCCAGATGGAACCTGCCAGCCGGCCGAGAGAAAGTTGTTTTCCAAACGAGAGAAGTTCTCAGCAAGCAAAATCTACCACCTTACATGATGATCATGTCCAACTTGTACCGAACAGTTGAGGCATTGAGTTTCAAAACTCGTTCTTTCCAATATTTGTCAAAATTGAGTTGGCAGTGGTTTCTGAAAGTTTTTTCCCCGCTCTTTCCATTGCTTCAGTCAGTTTGTAGCAAAACATGTTCTTTCCCGTCTAAAAATAGGTTTGAAAACCACGAATAGTTGCAAAAGTCGTTCTTTACTCCAACAGGTGAGTGACAAAACTCGTTCTTTACCCATGATGCTCCTATGCTTGCAAAACTGTTTCTTTACTCCTGTTGTAGATGTAATATAATGTCATACGGTACTTTGTACGACAGTGTAAGGTGAGGCCACTACACACTGTCTCCTCTCATTCTCTCGCTCTCTCTCTCCCTGTTCCTCTCAGCCGAGAGGTAATAAAATATTATGTCAAATCAAAAGCGTTAATTATTCTATCAACCCATCAACTCCTCATAACCTGCTCAAGTAAAGCTAATAAAGCTACACAAAATCAAACTGATCACGTATCAGAGGTTCTAGAACACAAATCTGCAATAAATTTTTTTTGTCCGTTCACCGTACGCCGTCAGCAGCCAGACGCAAAATTCGTATACAAATAGAAAAATGTACCAAAAAAATGTTAACGGAATCTTGCTATTAACATTTTGATCAATAGATGAAAAAAAAAAAACGATGCCAAGTAGATTAGTGACATGGGTACATTATTTGTCTGGGTATCTCAGAAAATAAAGTTCAAATAGTTGGAGTAGGTCGGTTTATCATATATCATTTGTGGAGTAATGGTCCATGGTGAGCTCAATGGTGCTTAAATGGTACGTTTTCACAATGATGAATAAATAGGAAATATTGTACCAAAAAGTAACTATGTTTTGGCTATGTTTTCCAAGGGACTGGAGCCGGAATAGTCCATCTATTACGAATTTCACCTCTCACCCAGTAAGTCTAATCACCTAGTAGTAAATCTGAATCGCTAATGCAAGGCAAGAAAGTCGTAGAAAAGGTTAGGATCTGAACTTTTCTACAGCTTTCTTGCTTTGTACGGCGGCGTAGGCCAATGGGCTTGGTGACTTGAGAAGAGAGAGCTTACGTTTTCCACCTGGTTGAGCTTGGCGATTTGTTTTTTGATGCTGGGAATCTCGTATTTGACTGTGTTTGTCAACAGTTCAGCTGCCTCAGCAAGGTAGACGTTGTTATTAGTATACATGGACACTATGGTTTGCCAATCTTTCATCCTTTGAGAGGTGTAACCACCAAAAATCGTTTTGGAGTCGCTTTCGGTCTCTTTGAGTATTTCGATGATTTTCAAGCAGTGGAAATAATGAATATCTGGAAGAATAACCAGTGGAGCGTAGATAACACACAATACTTCCATATTTTGAAACGTAAGAGTGAGACAAGATTTAATCATATTTTGACTGCTTTTAAGGGTGTTTAGGTCGAAAATATAAAAAAATACACTATTCAAATTTTAAAATTCGCCCAAAAAGAAAGTACGCCATATTATTGGCATATGAAAAATATCCACACATTTCGAAGGGTAAAAAGAAGATTTCAGGACCAAGAACGCTCAATTCAGGTCACTCTTTGAGTATTTCGATGATTTTCAAGCAGTGGAAATAATGAATATCTGGAAGGAGTGTAAAAAATATCCACATATTCCGCAAGCTAAAGCAAAGATTTTAAAACCAAGAATGCTCAATTCAGGTCCCTTTTGTGGCCGGTAAAAAAAAACCAGTGGGGCGTAGATAACACACAATACTTCCATACTTTGACACGTAAAATTGTGTCACAATTTAATCATATTTTTACTGCTTTTAGGGTGTTTAGGTCAAAAATATTAAAAAATTCACAATTCAAATTTTAAAATTCGCCCAAAATGAAAATACGCCACAATATCGGAATATAAAAAATATCCGTATATTCTGCAAGGTAAAACAAAGATTTTAAGACCAAAAACGCTCAAATCGGTTCATTTTTGTGGCCGGAAAAAAATGAAATAGAAAACACTAAAAATGCAAATAATATTTGCATTTTTAGTATTTAGTATTAGTGATTAGTTCAATATATTATATCGGAAGTACTGTGCGTTATCCAAATTTCGATTAAACAGGGTGTTAGGTTTTGCCGAGACGAACATTTCGGTTCAAGAAATTTGAAAAAAGGTTGAGAATTGAGGGAGCTATGTTCATTTTTACTTCCATATTTACAGAGTAAATGGAAGTATTGGAATCGTCCTAAAATCGAGGATCGAAACGGATCTTCAGAAAAGACTTTTTACTTCCATATTCACAGAGTAAATGGAAGTATTGTGATCGTCCTAAAATCGAGAATCGGAACGGAGCTTCAGAAAAAACTTTTTCTTATACACATTTACTCAGAATCACTTCCTGAAAAAGTGTCTGTGTGTCCGTGTGTCCGTCTGTGGTCATTTAAAACCAGTGGTGCGAAGATAACACACAATACTTCCATATTTTGAAACGTAAAATTGTGACACAATTTGATCATATTTTGACTGCTTTTGAAAGTGTTTAAGTCAAAAATATAAAAAAATTCAATATTAAAATTTTAAAATTCGCCCGAAATGAAAAAAACGCCACATTTTCGGAATTCTGCAAGGTAAAACAAAGATTTTAAGACCAAGAACCTACTATATGTGTCTACTAAAACTAGGCCAGCAACAATGTGTTGGAACATAAGAAATATCCCAGTATTCCGCAGGGTAAAACAAAGATTTAAAGACCAAGAACGTTCGATCAGTTCCTTCATTTTTGTACCCAGAGAAAACTAGTGGTGCGTAGATAACATACAATACTTCCATATTTTGAAACGTGAAATTGTGACACAATTTGATCATATTTTGACTGCTTTTAAGGGTGTTGAGGCCAAAAATATCGAAAAATTCACTATTAAAATTTTAAAATTCGCCCAAAATGAAAAAACGCCACATTTTCGGAATGTAAAAAATATCCACATATTCTGCAAGGTAAAACAAAGATTTTAAGACCAAGAACGCTCAAATCGGTTCATATTTGTGGCCGGAAAAAAATAGAATAGAAAACACTAAAAATGCAAATACATCGGAAGTACTGTGCGTTATCCAAATTCCGATTAAACAGGGTGTTGGGTCTTGCCGAGACAAACATTTCAGTTCAAGAAATTTGAAAAAAGGTTGAGAAATGAGGGAGTTATGGCCATTTTTTAAACACCCTTAAAAGCAGTCAAAATATGATCAAATTGTGTCACACTTTTACGTTTCAAAATATGGAAGTATTGTGATTTATCTACGCACCACTGGTTTGATATTTTTGACCTAAACACTTTCAAAAGCGGTCAAAATATGATCAAATTGTGTCACAATTTTCCAAATATGGAATATTCCAGGTATAAAATATGGAAGTATTGTGTGTTATCTACGCACCACTGGGGCTGGTTAGGGCTGGTTTTTTAATTGGATCACTCCTTTTTACTTCAATATTTACCGAGTAAATTGTGAAGTATTGTGATTGTCCTAAAATCGAGAATCGGAACGGAGCTTCAGAAAAAACTTTTTCTCATACACATTTACTCAGAATCACTTCCTGAACAAGTGTCTGTGTGTCCGTGTGTCCGTTAGTCCTTCTGTCCGTCTGTGGTCATTTACAAAAATGACCATAACTCCCTCAATTCTCAACCTTTTTTCAGATTTCTTGAACTGAAATGTGCGTCTCGGTAAGACCTAACACCCATTTCAATCGAAATTTGGATAACGCACAGTACTTCCGATATATTTGCATTTTTAGTATTTCCTATTTTATTTTTTTCTGGCTACAAAAATGAACCGATTTGAGCGTTCTTGGTCTTAAAATCTTTGTTCTTCCTTGCAGAATATGTGGATATTTTTTATGTTCCGAACAACTGGCGTTTTTTGATTTTGAGCGAATTTTGAAATTTGAATAGTGAATTTTTTGATATTTTTGACCTAAACACCCTTAAAAGCAGTCAAAATATGATCAAATTGCGTCACCATTTTACGTTCCAAAATATGGAAGTATTTTGTGTTATCTACGCACCACTGGTATGCGTTTTGCTGCTGACGGCGTATGGCGTAAGGCGGACGGGCAAAAAATGTTCAAGGCAGATTTGTGTTCTAGAACCTCTGAAATATGAAAGAAACATTTTTCAGGGGGGTTGTAAAAAATTTTGCTCCACCGATTACATAGGTACATTATTTCTGGAAATATTGGAAATTCCAATATGGAAGCATTGTATGTCATCTACACACCACTGGCTTTTAAAATAGGACCACTCCTTTCTAAATGGCTTTGGCGCCTCACGGCGTACAGCGGACAGAAAAATACCTTCATTACAAAAAAAAAAGAAAACATTTTGAGGGAGTTGCAAAAAGGTTTTTCTTAACTGATTACACAGTTACATTGTTTCTGGAAATATTTCTGGAAATAAAGTACCAAAATATGGAAGTATTGTGTGTTATCTACGCACTTTATATTTACTTTTCATTTACTTCTCAAGCTTCTTTTTAAATTCGGTTTTACTTTGGTTAGAAATTCTTTTCTTAACTTAAACTTACAAGTTCCTGATAGAAGAGTGACGATCTCCGAGTGCTCCGGCATGTCTTGAATCGCAGAATTGATTCTAGCTCGGATTTTCACGATGTCAGATTGCCAATCGCCAGTACAATGTCTTCGGCTTATCAACCATTCCAATAATTTGGGGACGTGAATGTCAATGCTGATGTGTTTGTCCTGTAAATTCATGAAAGGCTAGTAAGTGTCCACTATAACAGGCTGGAACAAGTATCCTCGAGTAAGCTATTGTACCTGATTGTAAATCACAATAACACAGAGTCAAACAACAAGAGTCAAATGGCCATAGCCCCCTCAATCCTTCTGCTTTATACTTCCATGTTTACAGAGTAAATGGAAGTATTGTAATCGTCGCGTAAAATATGGAAACATTGTGTGTTAAGAATAAATCGTGCAAACTCTAGATTCCTATTTTGAGGCAATTAACCCAAGCATTGCCAAGCGGAACCAACACTCTGACGCCTACTTACATCCAAAAACTCGCTTCAAATTAGGACATGGCCTTATTGAGTCAGATACGGCTGAATTGGGTGCTCATCAGATCATCAATGAGGTCACTCATTCCGATTCTGGGAAGGAATTTGTCAGCGATCAGGGGTAGGGTCCCAGATGAATTAGCAACCTTTTCCTTTGCCTAGCTTTCGGCCAACGTTTATTTAGGCCTTCATCAGGGCTCGAAAAATAGATTTAACCAAGTTTAAAAATTTAGCTCCTTCCCCCATCCAGGAAGGAGCTAAATTTTTAAACTTGGTTAAATCTATTTTTCGAGCCCTGATGAAGGCCTAAATAAACGTTGGCCGAAAGCTAGGCAAAGGAAAAGGTTGCTAATTCATCTGGGACCCTACCCCTGTTTGCTGACAAATTCCTACGCAGTATTACGGGTCGATCATCCACTTTATTTATTGATTCTGGGAAGGTAAGTACACAACACAATGGCTGAACTTTTAAGGGTGTTTCGGTCAAAAATATCAAAAAGTTCATTATTAAAACTCCTATTGAACAGGGTGTTAGGTCTTGCCAAGATAAACATTTCAGTTCAAGAAATTTGAATAAAGGTTGAGAATTGAGGGAGTTATAGCCATTTTTACTTCCATATTTACAGAGTAAATGGAAGTATTGTGATCGTCCTAAAATCGAGAATCGGAATGGAGCTTCAGAAAAAACTTTTTCTTATACACATTTACTCAGAATCACTTCCTGAACAATCTGTCCGTGTGTCCGTCTGTCCGTCTGTGGTCATTTACAAAAATGGCCATAACTCCCTCATTTCTCAACCTTTTTTCAAATTTCTTGAACTGAAATGTTTGTCTCGGCAAGACCTAACACCCTGTTTAATCGGAATTTGGATAACGCACAGTACTTCCGAGATATTTGCATTTTTAGTGTTTTCTATTTTATTTTTTTCCGGCCGCAAAAATGAACCGATTTGAGCGTTCTAGGCCTCAAAATCTTCGTTTTACCATGCAGAATATGTGGATATTTTTTACATTCCGAAAATGTGGCGTTTTTTCATTTTGGGCGAATTTTAAAATTTTAATACTGAATTTTTTGATATTTTTGACCTAAACACTTTCAAAAGCAGTCAAAATATGATCAAATTGTGTCACAATTTTACGTTTCAAAATATGGAAGTATTGTGTGTTATCTACGCACCACTGGTTGTAAATGACCCCAGCAGACACACGGACACTTGTTCACAAAGTGATACTGAGTAAATGTGTGCAAAAAAAAGTTTTTTCTGAAGCTCTGTTCCGATTCTCGATTCTAGGACGATTCCAATACGTCCATTATATAAATATGGAAAGTAAATATTAGGTATTGGAATCGTCCTAAAATCGAGAATCGGAAAGGAGCTTCAAAAAAAACTTTTTCTTATACACATTTACTCAGAATCACTTCCTGAACAAGTGTCTGTGTGTCCGTGTGTCCGTCCTTGCAGAATATTTGGATATTTTTTACATTCCGATAATGTGGCGTACTTTTTTTTGGGCGAATTTTAACATTTGAATAGTGAAGTTTTGCAAATTCTGACCTGAACACCCATTAAAGCAGTCAAAATATGATCAAATTGTGTCAAAAATGTACGTATCAAAATATGGAAGTATTGTGTGTTATCTACGCACCACTGGTTTTTCCTTGAAATCGGACCACTCCTTCTATAGGCCGTATCACACGTCGGACCGTTCGCCCGCACACACGGCAGCCCGGCACGAGGGTGGGGATGGAGTTGCCATGCGTTGAAACGTTAACCTGACACGAACAGTGGAGTGCTCGCGATACCCTCAGAATCGCGATATACCTAATGAAATCGATCGTGTCACCGGGAAATTCCCATGCGAATACAATCGATATATCGTTTGGGACAATGAAAACCCCGAGGCTCGATACGATACGTTTTAACCAGTGGAAGGCTACCGTTCCCAGACACGGCAAAGATATCTCGATTGAATGTTTTGCCATGCGGTTGCCGTCCTAGATAGAGGGGGTCGGAAGCGTCGCTGATTGGCTAATGCGTTCTCCCCTTCTCTTCACTGGTGACGTTACGTTGGTCTGGCCGTGGGCTGTGGAGGAGAACGGTCTGACGTGTGATACGGCCTTAATTGTTTTGCGCCTGACGGCGTACAGCGGACGGACAAAAAATTTTTATTGTAGATTTGTGTTCTAGAACCTCTGAAACGTGAAAAATAAATTTTCAGGGGTGTTACAAAAAAAAAAATTTCTCGCCAATTACATAGGTACGTTATTGGAAATAATATACCAAAAAAAAACTGAACGATTAGGTAAACAAGACAGTGAGTCATACCCGTTGACGAGGTCTCATAAGGACAATGCCCTATACCTGGGATTTCCGAGAAGCGAGGCCTGGTTACGCGGAAGGGCCCTGTCCGCCACCCCCTCATCCATATCCTAGCTCTTCAACTGTCCCTTTAAACTGTTTACCGTATAATATAGGCTGGCTAATCGGAAAACCTTCACTTTCTAATAGCGGAATCGCAGTTTTGCAGTTATAACCTATTAACGGACGTCCTCGTGTAAATAGTCGGTACCATGGGTGGGAATGCATCTGATGGGGAATTTAACACCCGACATTTTCTTCTGCATTACGTTTTTGCCTTAAAAACATTAGTACTTAGGCCATAAAACCAAGAAAACTGCAAAAAAAATGTGGCCTTATCACTCCCCCGAAATTGACTCTGTGGCTGGACGAAATTTTTGACCAAAATAGTAGTGAATTTTTCTATATTTTGACCTGAACGCTCTTGAGGGAGGGAGTCATGTGACAACATGGACAGTTGAGTTGGCAGAAAAACGAACACTGAGCCTATAATCCAAACCCTCCGGAAAATAATATTTCGACAGACGGTCGCCTGGCAGTCTGGTGGTTACACATCCGCTTGCGGTTCAAGGGGTCTCGGGATCGCACACTGTACCTACTAGGCGATTAAATTTGTTGCAAAATAATCGTTCAAGTACGGCCGAAAAAAGTTCTTCTTTCTTTCTTTCGGTACATATCTATGCACTGCTGGTTTGAACTAAACTCCCTCAAAAGTCGCCAAAATAGAATCAAACAATTGTGTCGTGTAGCTGCAAACCCGGCCAACTCCTTAATTTTTGGAAATGCGGTTTTTCTGCTTCCCGAGTCCTAATATACGTGATCCATGGATCGGAACTAAGAAACCATGTTAAAACCAGCCAAATCCCTGTTGGACAAGCGGTTGAAAGCCACGATGTGCTGCAGAAACGGCCAAATCCTCTTTTTCATCAGTTTCATAGCCGGCCATCTTCAAACCCGCGAGAGTTGCCGATTGTGTCGTGTAGTTGCAAACCCGGCCACCTCCAAAGTGCCAAATTTTTTCAGAAAAGGTGATTTTTTGTCACGCTGAACTAGATAGACTGTAAAACCATTCTTTTTGCCTTCAAGGTCGCATTAGGGCTGAGTGTTTGAAAACATATTCTTGAATGGCTTAGGCATGTGGAGGGGGGAGTTAGTCACAATCTTATCTTGGATTAGGCCGTTTTTGAAACTCATTCTGAAGTTGGCCGTTTTTGCAGCAAAATCGAACTGAGGTTTTTCTGAATTGGATGTAAATATAGGGTTGTTGGGACTACAAATTAACTGAACCCTTGTTTTGTGTTATACAATATTTATTTGCAATAAATTTAAATAAAAACTCAAAACCTTGTTCAAGATGCATTCAAAGCAAAGAGTGAGCAAATCCTCCCTCTTTTCCTTTAGAGAAAAGAAAGCTTTACCTTGCTCTTTATGAACTCTGTATTCTGTCAAAAGGTTCTGCTTTCCACGTTCAGTAATATTAAATATTAATGCAATTTTTGCAGCTTATAACCTCTCCTTCAGCTCTAAACATTTTGAACGTACACCAGTTCTCGGCGACCCGATGCCTATGTTAAATCTCGTGTTGAAAACCATGCGGAAGAACCCTATAATTACATCCAATTCAGCAAAACCTCAGTTCGATTTTGCTGCAAAAACGGCCAACTCCAGAATGAGTTTCAAAAACGGCAAAATCCGCATGCCCAACGGTCAACTGCGTGTTTCTTTTCTAACTAATTGCTCTCTAGGGACGTCTTCGAACACATTTCTGGCTGTACAAGAATTGTGCCAACAGTCACATTGTACGCCTGGTGACACAATTGTGTCGAAATTTTAAGTATCAAAGTACCTTATGGAATTATTTCGTGTTTGTGCGTTATCTACACACCACTGTTTGTAAATGATCACAGACTTTGAGGACGATAACAATAGTAATATGGTAAGAAAAGATCTCTCTCTAATTAATATATTAAACGTGAAGTTGAACAACTGAGTCGTACCATTTTTGTAGAAGCTCAGATCTCCAGCTCTGCATGTACTATCAAAAAATTCTAATACCCAATGAAATATCAATGTCCATGATCCAATGAAAACCAAAAAGTGCCAACGACATAGGGCTGGGAGTGATTTCACTTCACCGGTGAAAATCACCTATTACCGACATTTCACTGCTACCCCAATCACCTGTTACTGAAAAAACCCCGTTACTAATTTCACTGCAAAAAAATAAAGAAGGAATTTGCCCGCGGGAGATTTTTTCAGGAGAAATAGAAAAAATTGAAAAACAGCTATAATTATCACTGATGAACGCACCACAAGAGACTTGAACGCAAGCATTAAAAAGCTCATTACAAGTTTTGAGAAGAAAACAATAGTGGAGTTAATTTATAAATACCTAATTCAATTTCACTAGAAACTGGGTGAAAAAAGGATACCCAACTTGAGATTAGATGAGTTTGAAAATTGTTCAAGCAAAAGGAATCAATTTATCCAAAAACGAGACGAGGAGGTGATAGGATCACAGGGGAGTTACAAATAATACGAATCACAGGCGACTTACAAACGCGCCAGATCACGAATAACAGCCGATAACGACAGGCAACTAGTTGAGCACAACAACAAGGAGGTGACTGGATCACGCAGGTGACTGGATCACGCAGGTGACTGGATCACGTCAGTAACATGGCTGCTACCGATAACAGGGCACATGACGAATCACGGCATCTGCCAACTAGGTGAGCCAATCACCGATCACTGCAGAGTAACACCCCTGTGAAAATCACTGGGGGTGATTGAGTAACGGGGTATTACTCAATCACCCCCAGTGATTTTCATTCTCTGCAGCCCATAGGTGATCGAGAGAGTGATCCAGGGAGGTGGATCCGCTCTGATTTTAGGCAGGTTGTTGTTGTTGCTCATCTCCTTGTTGGCATTTACCCCTAAGGACGTAGTTTGTGTTGAAATCTATTTTTTTTGCAGCGTAGTTGTTAGTTGAATCTGATGATTTTGCTAACGTTAAAATATTTATGAAATTAGTTTTTTGAAACTGTAACATGACCTTAGTGTTAAGGCTTTTTTTGCCAGAAAGTGAAGCGATTTGTGCGTTCTTGGTCTTAAAATCTTTGTTTTACCTAGATACGTGGGTGTCCTTTATGTGTGGGAATTTTTTATATTCTGATAACTTGACGTGTTTTGATTTTAGGCTAGTTTGGTTAGTGAGTTTCTTGACATTATCGATCCAAACAGCCTCCAAAGTAGGCCAAAATTCAGTAAAGGTGTGTCTAAAATTTGCGTATTAAAATATGGAAGTATTGTGTGTTACCTAGTGTGGGTTACCCCGTGAAACTAACGTAAGAATGAGGTAGGTCCAATGTTCGTTAAAAATCGTTGAGCCGCCCTGACAGTGATTATTGTCACCGGTGATTTCACCCTGTTACTGGTGAGTAACAGGAACTTGGTAACAGGTGATTGGGAAATCACCGTTTTTCCCAGCTCTACAACGACATTGTCTTCTTCAGGGTTGCCGACCAGGCGGCCACGCACTACCGGACTGCTGAAGACAAAAATACCGTGTTTCACCGTACATGTCGACGTTAGAAGGAAATGCCAAATTTCACTCGTGAAATTCGAGATTAAAAAAAAGTCTTTCCCGCTGCTCGAAACTATTGAAAAGAAAGTTTTGAATAACATAATACTTCGCCGCTTAAGAACTAACAGATGCTATCGCACTTTTCCCAACTTTGTACAATGTACAAAGTTGGGAAAAGTGCGATAGCATCTGTTATGTACAAAGTAGTATGTACAAAGTAGTACGTCATACTACTTAGTACATACTTTATACATTTAATTTCCTCTCGCTCAATCACTTTTGGGTTGAAAAATATTAAAAAATATGGGTCATTCTCACAGAAAGGGGCAGTTTCGGGTTGGAGTTTTCAAAATAATAATTTTCCTCCAATTCTGCGCAAAAATTTTGGAAACCCTCTCTTGAATGTTCTAAGTGAAATTCAAAAACTATCCAAACAGTGGCTGCCTTATTTAGGCCGGAAAAAATAATTTAAAAAACCGCTCGACAGGGCCGTGACTCAAACGATCCTTTTCGCGAGAGTTGACGTTACACATCAGAGCTATTTTTGATTCTGTCCTATCATTATGCTCCTAAAATTATTCGCTCGTTTTGGAAGGTTTGGAATTTAAAAAAAAAGCTGAAGTAATTTTCACAATAATTGTTATTAAATGTAAATAATAACTCAGTTTTACAAAAATATTATTGAACCAGTGGTGCGCAGATAACACACAATACTTCCATATTGAAACGTAAAATTGTGACACAATTTGATCATATTTTGACTGCTTTTAAGAGTGTTTAGATCAAAAATTTCAAAAAATTCACTATCCAAATTTTAAAATTCGCCCAAAATGAAAATACGCCACAATATCGGAATATAAAAAATATCCACATATTCTGGTAAGTAAAACAGAAATTTTAAGACCAAGAACGCTCAAATCGGTTCATTTTTGAGGCCGGAAAAAAATAAAATAGAAAACTCTAAAAATGCAAATATGTCGGAAGTACCGTGAGTTATTCAAATTCCAATTAAAAATGGCGAAATCCTAGCTAAAAGAGGGAAGAATGGAACTATTATAATATAATATTATTAAATAATGATGAAATTTTGATGAAAATGATGAAATAATGATGAAAATAATGATGAAATAAGTGATGAAATTTTCATCACTCGGGCGAATGACGATGGGTCAAATGACGATGGGGCGAATGGTGTTCTCCCATCACTCGGCCCTCGATGTTACGCATAGTTGTAGTATGTCCATCACTGCACTGAACCACTGCTTGAAAGAAGAAGAAGAAGAAGTCACCTTTCTTCTGCTTCATTCTCTCTCCCTGTCACCGCGCGCCACACATCGCCCTCCGAATCCAGTTGTTCTTCAGAGTCCAGTGTTGCCAAGTTGGGGGTTTTCCCCCCAAATTTGGGGGTTTTTCATCGCCAGAGGGGGATTTTGGGGTTGACATTTTTTTGGGGGTTTTTGTTGGGGGTTTTGTGGAAGTAGGGGGACTAGGAAAAAGTTAATCAATTACGAAATAACAGCAAAGTACAGCAAAAAAATAACAGCTAAGACTGCCACTCCACACCTAATTGAATTGAAAGATAGGTAGGTACTCAAATAAAGGTCATTTGGGAATTGAGATGTACGTCTGCATACTTGCGGGTAGGTACGAGCACATAGGTACCTAATTTGAATTGATGTATTAGTATGTTTATTGACTGACTACTGATCAGAAAGGGTAGTCAGAAAGAATGAGTAATCAATAGTTGATAGTTTTAGGTACTATTTAAAATTGTAGTTGTATGATATGGAGTTAGGTATGTTTTATGAGAAAATAATATTTTTAATTTGTCCCTACCTTTTTGGTTTTTCGGGGATGGGATTTTTTCATATTTGGGGGGGATTTGGGGGTTTTTTGACGTTGTCTCAGGGGTTTTTGACGGCCGCACCTTGGCAACACTGTCAGAGTCTGAAGTCTTCAGACTGAAGACAGTGCACGAACCATTGTTGCCAAGTTGGGGGTTTTCCCCCCAAATTTGGGGGTTTTTCTTTGCCAGAGGGGGATTTTGGGGGTGACATTTTTTGGGGGTTTTTCTTGGGGGTTTTCGTGGAAGTTAGGGGGACTAGGAAAAAGTTTAAAAATGAAGAAATAACAGCTAAGACTGCCGTTCCATAGCTATTTGGTTTGAAAGATAGGTACCTACTCAAATAAAGTTGCGAGAATTTGGTTGCTACATACCCGATTTGTATTAATCTTTTAACTGTCTTTGCGAGCTACACTTGTCAGTGTAATTGTCAAGTTTGAAGGTTCGTATAAAAGTTCGATTGTACGTATAAATTGGATGATAGGAAGTAGGAGAGAATGAGCACTAAATAGTTTATAGTTTTAGGTGCAATTTAAAATTGTAGGTGTATAATATGGAGTTAGGTCCTGTTTTATGTGAAATAGTTTATTTTTAGTGCGTCCTTAACTTTTGGGGGATTTCCGGGGATTTTTTGCCCTGATTTGGGGGGATTTGGGGGTTTTTTGACGTTGTCTCAGGGGTTTTTGACGTCCGCACCTTGGCAACACTGGCACGAACCAAACTGCATTTCCATGATCGTGCATTTCTTCGAAGTGAACCGCATCCCAATTTCGGACGGCGTCCTCCATTTTGGACTTGGTTTGCGCCGACTCCAATTTTCTTGCAAAGTATACTCTACTGAGTCGTGGTAAGAAATGATTTTATTTATGATTAAAGTAGGTTCTCATCTATAGAATCGTTCCCATTCCCAATCACTAAACTAACTTCCATGCTATCTAGATGGGTCGCATGCAGCGTCGCCGAAGTCGAAGTTCGACGCGTTCCTCTTCCTCTACATCCTCCTCCTCCCGCTCTTCCCGACGGTCCAAATCCTATCGTGATCTTTACAAAGAATTCAAACAACTCAAAAAGAAATTTGATAAATTCCCCTGGGCCGAATCCAAATCTCGCAGAACCCGATCTCGAGCTTCGGGGAGGTTAACGCATGCGCAGGCTACCTCTTCATCCACGTCTCGAAGTCGTAGCCCTATAGAAGATGGTAAGAGTTGACTTGCGAGCGGTGCGTAGCGGTCACTGCCGGCATTTTCGTCCCACGGTTTGTTTACAATAAGGTACCAGTGTTGCCAAGGTGTGGCCGTCAAAACCCTCTGCGGCAACGTCAAAAAAACCCCAAATCCCCCCAAATATGAAAAAATCCCCGAAAACCCCAAAAGTTAAGGATGAATAATTCATTTTTAAGCATTAAAAATATAGGTACTATTTCTCATAAAACATACCTAACTCCATAATATACAACTAAAATTTTAAATATTACCTAAAACTATAAACTATTTATTACTAACTCTTTCTGAATACTTATCAGTAAAGTCAGTAAATTAACATGCTAAAACACCAATAAAAATTAGGTTTGTACCTACCCACAAGTTGGTAGACGTACATCCCAAACCCAAATGGCTTTTATTTGAGTACCTATCTCTCAATTCTTCAATTCAGTTAGCTGTGCAGTGGCAGCCTTAGCTGTAATTTATCTGCAGCACTTACCTGGTATTTCTTCATTTTTATACTTTTTTCTAGTCCCTCTGACTTCCACAAAAACCCTCAAATTTGAGGGGAAACCCCCACAACTTGGCAACACTGTAAGGTACCTACCTAGGCAAGTTTCACTTCAAGGTCAATCGATGCCGAGTTGAATCGAGAAAAATCAACAACAATACCGTTTCAATCCACCATAGCTTCTGAACTGATCAATCGATAATTTTCCGGCAGCCACCAATCGATTCAAAATTTAATCGAGAATAAATGAGATTATGTGAGAAAATGCCGATAACCCAACAGTTTTCGAGCCAAAAATAGTTTTTGTTGGACAAGCCAGGGGCCCCCATAAGGAACACACAGGAGACAACAAGATCTGTAGGACGAAAATGTTCCATCGCCCGCTAGGCGCGCCACCGTCGAGAATTACCATCTTCTATACGATCTCCTCGAAGGAGTCGTACTCGTACCGCAGCCTCTCGCGGAAAGAAAATGCGCAGCACTTGTGCACCAACAGTTCGTTCACCACACAACTTTGAAAGTCGTTGTGATGTGTCAGACTTGTCCTCGCACGATGACCTCGTAGGTCAGCCAAACTCAGTCAAAGAACCTGGAGATCTCGAAGATCCCCCAGGCAGATCTACCCCACCCATATCCTTGAACCCAGTAGGTTCAGAGGGTCATGAGCTGTCACGCTCAGATTGGAATCCGATCCGAGATCACGATTATTGCCCTAATCGTCCAGAGATGGAGGATTCGGATTTTGTGGCAGTTGACAATGAAGTCTCCTTAGACGATGACCTCATCGATATCATAGTGAAAAACCCTGAGTCTTCAACTGGCCCTTCCCCTCGCCCACTGAATGAGGCATTGGTGCCCAGATGGCGCTACACTTTGGGCCATGGTCTAGATAAAGCCGACTGGACCAAGTTAATGGAGAAAACGATGATTCCTGCAAATTTGCCGGAACTGATTCCACCAGCGATAAATGATGAAATTGTGAACATCATTCCAAAAACCTCCAAAGTGAAAGACACTAGTTTGATTTCATTGCAGGCCTCATTAGGTAAAGGGCTCAGTGCCTTAGCCGTGCCGTCCGACGTTCTGCTGTCAAAAAATAACAACATCCCTTCGGAAACAAACAAACTACTCCTCCAACATATTTCCGACTCGGCTAAACTGATAGCACATTCTTTCCATTACGTGTCAATAATGAGAAGGAACTTGTTGTACCCCCACCTGAACAGCTCAGTTAAGGAGCTTACCGACAAACTTTCCCCTTCCACGTTCCTGTTTGGGAATGATTTGACGGAAAAAATCAAGTCGGTCAAGTCCATTCAAAACGCCGCTATAGACTTGAAACCTCTCGAACCATATCGGAACGTAGCTGGTCCTTCAAATTTCCGTACAACGAAAGGAGGAGGGGGTGGAGGGGTTCCCATGACGTCATCTGGCCAGCGGCCGGGAAACTCCAATCGCCCTGCTCGTCGTACGAGGGAGACGGGCCAAAAGGGGCGTGCCTCGGGCCAGTACTCGAACAAGTACCGACCACTAAAACCAGATTACCGGCGCAGGTTCAGGAAGTGAATGAAGTGAGTCCCAATTTTCCCCTCGGGGGCCGACTAACCCATTTTTATGACAAATGGGCTTCTTTTACATCAAATTGGTTTATCTTGGAGGCGATCAAAGGCTACAAAATTCCGTTTGACAAAAAACCGAACCAACGTTTTGTGCCAACCAAAACGCAATTTTCTCAGAAGGAATTTGGGCTTATGCAGGGGGAAATTGAGAAGCTTCTAGAATTGGGAGCTATAAGATCGCGTTCTCCTCACCCTGAACAATTTTTATCCCCTGTGTTTCTAGCAGACAAGAGAACGGGCGAAAAACGCTTCATTCTAAATCTGAAATCTCTTAATAAATCAATCGTGATCCCACATTTTAAGATGGAAAATTATCTTACCGTTGCAGCACTACTTCGTAATGGGTATTTCGGAGCTACTATCGATCTAAAACAAGCTTATTATTTTATAAAAATAGATGACAACGATAGCAAATATTTACGTTTTGGTACATTATTTCCAGAAATAATGTACCTATGTAATTGATCAAGAAAAATTTTTTTACAACACCCCCTGAAAATTTGTTCTTTCACGTTTCAGAGGTTCTAGAACAAGAATCTGCAATAAAAATTTTTTGTCCGTCCGCCGTATGCCGTACGCCGTACGCCGTCAGCAGCAAAACGCATAGAAGGAGTGGTCCGATTTCAAAAAAAAAGAAAACGAGCGTTTAGCAAATTTTCCTGTGACGTGCACCTCCTATAAGGGAATCCTCTGAATCAACTCTAGACTACTCAAAAACGATCAAATGTAAAAAAAGTCATGATCTCAAAAACAGTTTTTTTGGGTTTTCGACCCCTTAAAATTTTTTGATCGGATTCCCCTGACAATATGCCTCAAGTTGGAGCAAAACACAACTTTTAGGACCAACCGCACCAAAATCGGATCAGCGGTTCGATACGAAGTGGACGGACGAAATTTTGGCCAACAATTTCGTCCAGCCACTTCGTATTGAAATACTGATCCGATTTTGACTAAATTAGTCTTGAAAGTTGTGGTTTGCTCCAACTTGAGGCATATTGTCCGGGCAATCCGATCGGAGAAGGTTAACGGGTCCAATTCGGCATAATTAGGGTATATTTTTGAAAAAACACAAAATCTCAATTTTGAAGGTGATGCCGTGGGTTTAGAATTTTTTGAGTATTTTTCCCGGGTTTCTCGCTTGATTTACCATAAGTTAGGGTGGTTTTTCCGAAAAAATTCGAAAATTTTGTTTTTGAATCGGTTTGGCTTGAATTTCTTAATGCGATTTCTGCGTTTTCGCGTTTTCGGCAATTTGAGGGAGTCCTACTGAACCGATTTTGAATTTTTTGAGCTCGTTGGATTCCTTGAAGGTTTTTACACATTTTTCACTCCCTATAAGTCAAAATTGATTGGGGTTTAGTAATCAAAAACTGGTTTAAATACTAATTTTTGACCTAAACAAAAAATATTTTTTTGACCCTTTAAAAAAAATGTTAAAATTCCAAAAAAAATATTTTTGAGTAGGTTTTGGGCTGGTACATGACACAAAAAATCTGCAATTTTCTACAACTCTCCAGGACTGAGAAAAATGAAAAAAACCGATTTCAGCTGGAAAATCCAAGGTCCTAGCCTAGGAAAAATTTCAAAAAAATGATGGATTTGACTTCGGGGTTTTTTGGCGGTGTTATGCTGTGGGGGTAGGATGGAATTATGTTGCAATAAAACACCAGCTACTTGCTCACAAGCATAAAGTGAAAATTTATTCCAAAATGTAAATGAGGTTAACGGCAGACTTTCTGGGGGAGAAAAAAGGGGAATTTCGTTCGGAATGTCTTTGCACCGAATCGCGGAAGGCCTAAGACCCGAGCGATCAGAATTAAGAATCGGTAGATTTCCAACCTGGTCAATCGAAGATGGCGATGAACAATCGATGAAGCAACGTGGACGTACCAACCGAGATGCGGCGTGAACGAGAGTCGGGTTCTCGTTCTGTTCCAATCGACAGTATCTTCCCACTGGCCGGAGCAGCACCACGTACGAAAAGCGGCGACAAGAGCAGTCAGCACGCTCGCGAAGAAACCAGATTTCCAGGGGTCTGCTGGACAGGCGGGCGGCCCGGTGATGCTGCTGGGAGAACGTCGATGGACCGACAAGAGACGTCGTCTCTACTCGACTCCTAATCTCAACAAGAGCACTGAGATCGTGAAGCGGGCTAGCCCTTAAAAGGGCTGTTGAAAAAGGCAATAAATCAATAAAAATTGAAATATTGAAGCCGGCTAAAAACACGCGGAGGAGCAAGAACTTAGGAAAAGCACAGACAGTAAGAGTACGGTAAGGCAGTTCATAAGCGAGAGTGAGGTAGATTCGTGGAAAGCTATGGATGGTACCACCAAGATTGGATGGCGTAGATATACATCAATCGGATTGGTGGATTTCTGATCAGGTGATGTCTTCTTGAGGATTGATTGGCAGGTGGATTGATGCTCTGGTGACTAGCTCGGATTCTTGGAAAAAGGGACTATTTTGGTACAAACAGTGCTGCCAATGGAATAAAATACAGATTGTTGTGGAAGAATATTTCAGGTACATAGGTATCATGGCATGTAGAACATGATTCATTTGTTCGTGATACTCGCGCAAATGAGCAACAAAGAGGGGAAAATTTATCGTATCAAATTTTGAATTAATTAAAAATTAAATGGAATGAATAAAATTGTAAAATAAAGAAATTTATAACTGAAGTGTAAACATACCGCCCACCAAAATTTATAAATAAATTTTCAAGCGGATTTATAAGATTTGGATAATATGCTTAGAATGATGGCATGTTGACGGGTAACAAGGGCACCAGCTTACGTACTGGTCGTCGGTATTCGGCAGAGGCCGTTTTGACCGTTGCCACTCGTACCTTGTCGTCATGTCCAGGGAAAACTTTTATAATGCGACCCATAGGCCATCGAGACTGGGGGCAGTGGTCGTCCTTCAACAGCACCACGTCACCTTCTCTTAGGCTGGGGTGGTCGGGTCTATACTTGTGCCATTTTACTCTATTTTGTAAAGTGGACAAGTACTGCCGACGCCAACTGGTCCAAAAAATTTCGGACAGTTTTTTGACGAGTTGCCAACGAGACAAAGTATTTTCCTTTAAATTTAAAACTGAAGGTTCAGGATTGGCGACCATTGGTCGTCCAATTAGAAAATGTCCTGGGGACAAATAATTTATTTCAGTGACGTCAGATGACAGAGACCCAAGAGGTCTAGAATTTAAAATTGCTGAAATTTTATAAAAAAATGTAAATGCTTCCTCGTATGAGAGGCAGGCATTACCAATTACTTTCTTGAGTAGAGTTTTTACAGATTTGACGCTAGCCTCAGCCAAGCCGGCAAAATTTGGAGAGTATGGAGGCATGAAATGCCAAGCTACTCCATTCTCGCCGGCATGTCTGATGATAGCGTCAACATTTTCTGAAAGCTGAAACCAGCGCCAAAATTCTTTTAATTGGTTTGCCGCGCCTACATAGGTTGTACCATTATCGGAATACATCGCGATAGGTAGACCGCGTTGAGAGACAAATCGGTCGAAAGCTGCTAAAAAGCATGGAGTGGTTAAATTTGTAATTAGCTCTAAATGGAGAGCCTTAGTGGCTAAACAACAGAATATGCATAAATATGCTTTGGATAAAGGTGCCTTTCGCCTCAACGTCTCGCGAAGTAGAAATGGCCCCGCGATATCGGTGGCGACGTGTAGGAAGGCATGGCCAGTGTAAAACCGATAAGAAGGGAGATCACCCATTTTGACTTCCTGCGTCTTGGATTGGGCTTTATAACATGTGATGCAATGAAACATTCTGGTATTAATTAATGATTTAAGACCAGGAATCCAATATTTTAACTGGATAATACCCTGTAGAAAATTCTTGCCAGGATGGAAGTACCTTTGATGGTACATGTCCACAATTAATTTAGATATATGACAGTGACGAGGCAGAAAGATGGGATGCTTTTGGTGGTACGGAAGTGAAGAGTGTTTCAGCCTTCCGCCCACCCTGAGAATACCTACCTCATCCAGGAAGAGATCCAATTTAGAATAATTTGCCAAAGCTGCATCGTAACTGTTGTCCTTCCAGAAATAATTCTTTTGAACAAGTTTGACAATGGCATTGTGTGCTTTGTCCAATTCAGCCAACGTCAGAGGACCAGACAGCGAATTGTTTGTATGCATGCGATTGTAAAATAGGCGCAGGATTCGAGCAACGACCCGTATGACAAACTGAAAAGAAGAAAAACGTTCAATCCATTCAAGATCAAAGGATTGATTGCTGATTGCTAGACAAGCAGAAGTCGGTTTGATGTCCGGCAGGACTTCCAGCACCGCAACATGAGATATTGGCCAATCGTGCTCTGGCCAAGCAAGCCATTGCGGGCCAGTCCACCACATAGAGCATGCGGCAAGTTGACTGGGCAGAATGCCCCGAGAAGCGACATCAGCGGGATTGTCCAAAGAAGACACATGCCGCCAGTTACAAGGTGACGTCAATTCAATTATTTTGGTGACCCTATTGGCTACAAAAACCTTTAGGTTACAAGGCAGCGTGTTGATCCACGCTAGCGTTACTGAAGAGTCAGTATGAAACTTGGGGTCTATAAGAGGCCTCCCAAGACGTGAACAAAAACTTCCTAGAGAGGAAAAAAGTCGTGTCAGCAAAAATGCAGCACAGAGTTCGAGACGAGGAATAGAAATAGTTTTTACCGGAGCCAGACGAGTTTTTGCTGTAAGTAGATGCACACGGATGTCATGCTCACCAATACTTCTCAAGTAAATGGCGGCTCCATAAGCTTTGCTACTAGCATCTGCGAAACCAACAATCTGATAAGCTTGAGCTTCAGGCATACAAATGAAACGAGGAATTTTGATTTGCGATAACATCGGCAACTCAGAAACGATGGTATCCCACAGACTTTCAATCTCTTTCGGTATGGGGTCATCCCAACCTATTCGAGATTTCCAAAGTAGCTGAATGAGATGTTTCATCAAAACCGTACAAGGAGCTAAAAATGACAATGGATCGTATATGCTGGCGACGTGCGAAAGAATTTTGCGCTTTGTTGGTGTAGTTTGGGAGAGTTGAATTCTATAGGAGAATTCATCCTCATTTGGAAACCAGATCAATCCCAAAATTTTCAGACCGACAGAATTTTCCAAATCAAGCGACATTGGTTCGTTGGAACTAGATGGGATATTATCCAAAACTGAACGATCATTGCTAGCCCATTTCTTTAATTCAAAACCTCCTTCCTTCATTAACCCGATGAGCTGATTTTGAAGAATAAGAGCATCTTCAAGATTATGACTCCCGGTGACAATATCGTCGACAAAAATGTCAGATGAAACGGCGCGGGCAGCTACAGGATACGATTCACCATGATCCAAGACAAGTTGCTTAATAACTCGCAGTGCTAACCAAGGCGAACACGACATCCCATACGTGACCGTTTTTAATTCAAATTTGGAAAGAGCTTCGGAACTATTTTTACGCCAAAGGATATGTTGAAAACAACGATCGTCCTCGTGTACCATGATAGCACGATACATTTTAACAATATCAGCGACTATTGCAATTTTATATGAGCGCCAGTTCAGTAAAATTTCACTAATATCGTTCTGAAGCTTAGGTCCAGCATAAGTATGCTGATTCAAGCTGCCTGCAGAAGTACTAGCCGAGCAATCAAACACAACTCTGATTTTCATCTCGTTTCTATCCTCTTTCATGATAGCGTGATGAGGAATTATGAATTTGGAAATTTTATTTGTAGGCTCCATATGGTTCAAATTCTCATACTCGGACATAAACTCAGAATATTGTAGAGACAAATCTGGATTGCGAACAAGTTTGGCCTCCAAAGTTAGAAACCGACGTTTGGCCATAAATTCAGTATTTTCAAAATTCGGCAAAGAGGACTTAAACGGTAATCTTACTGAATATTGACCGTTAGGAAGACGTTGATGCGTGTCTGCGAAATGTTGTTCACAATAAATATCATCAGGATGATCCTTTGGTTTTTCGGATACAATTTCCTCCAATTCCCAAAATCTGGATAATTTATCATTCAAGTCATCCGTCGTCGAATTCACTAGAAGAGAAACAGGCGTTCGATTAGTGTCGGAAACGTCAAATGAACCCATAATAATATGGCCCATGACAGATGGATATAGTTTCGGCCAACCTTCCTGGACAGTGATGAAATCACCATTGACCAGGCGGACAAAAAGGTCAACACCAATCAAAAAATTGATTGGGCCCGGCGTCCCAAAAGTGGGATCGGCCAGTTCAAATTGAGAGAAACTCGAAATACATTCCTGAGGAACTTGGAATGCAGGTTGATAACTTGTTATTGTATTAACGACAAGAGTGTCAAAGATAAAAACAGGACCAATTTTACCCTTAGGGCGCATAGTGCACGTAAGGTCGCCCTTTGCCCCATCGTACGGGGTGTCTCCAATAGTGGAGAGTTTTTTATTACATTTTTTATATGTCAGACCCAGTTTAGAAACCATTTTTGGTACATTATTTCCAGAAATAATGTACCTATGTAATTGTTCAAGAAAATTTTTTTTACAACACCCCCTGAAAATTTGTTCTTTCACGTTTCAGAGGTTCTAGAACAAGAATCTGCAATAAAAATTTTTTGTCCGTCCGCCGTACGCCGTACGCCGTACGCCGTACGCCGTCAGCAGCAAAACGCATAGAAGGAGTGGTCCGATTTCAAAAAAAAAAAAACGAGCGTTTAGCAAATTTTCCTGTGACGTGCACCTCCTATAAGGGAATCCTCTGAATCAACTCTAGACTACTCAAAAACGATCAAATGTAAAAAAAGTCATGATCTCAAAAACAGTTTTTTTGGGTTTTCGACCCCTTAAAATTTTTTGATCGGATTCCCCTGACAATATGCCTCAAGTTGGAGCAAAACACAACTTTTAGGACCAACCGCACCAAAATCGGATCAGGGGTTCGATACGAAGTGGACGGACGAAATTTTGGCCAAAAATTTCGTCCAGCCACTTCGTATTGAAATACTGATCCGATTTTGACTAAATTAGTCTTGAAAGTTGTGGTTTGCTCCAACTTGAGGCATATTGTCCGGGCAATCCGATCGGAGAAGGTTAACGGGTCCAATTCGGCATAATTAGGGTATATTTTTGAAAAAACACAAAATCTCAATTTTGAAGGTGATGCCGTGGGTTTAGAATTTTTTGAGTATTTTTCCCGTGTTTCTCGCTTGATTTACCATAAGATAGGGTGGTTTTTCCGAAAAAATTCGAAAATTTGGTTTTTGAATCGGTTTGGCTTGAATTTCTTAATGCGATTTCTGCGTTTTCGCGTTTTTGGCAATTTGAGGGGGTCCTACTGAACCGATTTTGAATTTTTTGAGCTCGTTGGATTCCTTGAAGGTTTTTACACATTTTTCACTCCCTATAAGTCAAAATCGATTGGGGTTTAGTAATCAAAAACTGGTTTAAAGACTAATTTTTGACCTAAACAAAAAATATTTTTTTGACCCTTTAAAAAAAATGTTAAAATTCCAAAAAAAATATTTTTGAGTAGGTTTTGGGCAGGTACATGACACAAAAAATTCGCAATTTTCTACAACTCTCCAGGACTAAGAAAAATGAAAACCAGTGGTGCGTAGATAACACACAATACTTCCATATTTTGGAACGTACAATTGTGACACAATTTGATCATATTTTGACTGCTTTCGAATGTGTTTAGGTCAAAAATATCAAAAAATTCGGTATTCAAATTTCAAAATTCGCCAAAAATGAAAAAACGCCACATTTTCGGAATGTAAAAAATATCCACATATTCTGCAAGGTAAAACAAAGATTTTAAGACCAAGAACGCTCAAATCGGTTCATTTTTGCGGCCGGAAAAAAATAAAATAGAAAACACTAAAAATGCAAATATCTCGGAAGTACTGTGCGTTATCCAAATTCCGATTAAACAGGGTGTTAGGTCTTGCCGAGACAAACATTTCAGTTCAAGAAATTTGAAAAAAGGTTGAGAAATGAGGGAGTTATGGCCATTTTTGTAAATGACCACAGACGGACAGACGGACAGACGGACAGACGGACAGACGGACAGACGGACAGACGGACACACGGACACACAGACACTTGTTCAGGAAGTGATTCTGAGTAAATGTGTATAAGAAAAAGTTTTTTCTGAAGCTCCGTTCCGATTCTCGATTTTAGGACGATCACAATACTTCCATTTACTCTGTAAATATGGAAGTAAAAACCGATTTCAGCTGGAAAATCCAAGGTCCTAGCCTAGGAAAAATTTCAAAAAAATGATGGATTTGACTTCGGGGTTTTTTGGCGGGAATCTTTAGATATTGACTATGAAACATGAAATTTGGCATTTTTTCGAGATTTTGGTCAACAGGGTCAATTTTGGGGGCAGTGACACTGCTGAAATTGCGGTTTTGCAGTTTTCATGGGTTCACGGCACATGTTCCAATCGGTTCAAGGCGTGAGGAATACGAAATGGCGGCTGTAACATTCCCACCCTTGATCTTGGTAGGGTGGGGAAGTAGGGGACTTCCCCTACCCCTACCGGCTCTTTCGTCGTCTATTGGCTCAGATTTATTAGAAACTGAAAGTGTGAAGCTGGGATTGGACAGCTTATGTTAATTGGGCGGATCTTGATAACAGTTGTCACCTGTTAACGCGGTTAACAAAATGGCTGCCTTCTTGCCGCCAGGCCTCAGGAAATATTTCTTTGAAAGCAGCCGCCAGGTATTTACTTTTTATACCTACCTATTTATTATCATTGTGAAAACGTACCTTTTCGGCATAATTGAATTCACGATTGACCATTACTCCACAAATGATATGATGATAAACCGACCTACTCCAACTATTTGAACTTTATTTTCTGAGGTACCCAGACAAATAATGTACCCATGTCACTAATCTACTTAGCAGCGTTTTCAGTTATAAAACTATAATGGGACCCATTATCCACAATACCGCGGAACGGGACGAATATGCCTCGAGCATCTTTGAATTCGGCCAAAATTGAACCTAAGATTTTTGACCCTTTCCCAATACAAACGGTATTTAAAGTTACACCGCGAGATGTGGACGGACCAGCGTTATTTTCGTTGCTAGTCGATGGAATAGGTAAAAGAAAATTATTTTTGTAATGAAGTAAAGTGTGATGCTTAGCCTTGCATTCTTGGCACCTCATTGTTGAAGTGCATTGATAAGTAGAATGATAAAAGGAGAGGCAATTTTTGCATATCTTTACATTAGCCAATGCTTCATGACGTGCAGTGACTGAAGCCGATCTAAATTTATCACAAGAATTTAGATTATGGGAGTTGGTTTCACAAAACGGGCATTTGGAAGGAGATGGAGAATTTGACGGAGTTTTTGGTGCATTTCCAGTAAAAAGAATTTTACCAGAGGAGTGACGATTACGGAATCTGGGAGCTGGTGCAGGGAGAGATAATTTGTGTCCAGATTCGGGTTTCTCCGACAATGGTTTTATTTTATGGCTCTCTGCTAGTTGTAATGCAAGTACCCTTTCCTTAACGAATTTGAGAAGTGTATCGAACGTGGGAATAGCCGCCGACGTTTGAGCGGATTCAAATTGTTCCCTAGTGATAGGATCGAGACATCTTGAGGCAAGGTAAAAGAGCAAATAGTCTCCCTCGTTAGCTATTTTCAGAAGTCGAAAAGTGGCAATGCTGTCCGCTACAGTAGCGATAAACTTTTGCAAAGAGTCCACAGTAGGCTTACCTATAGGAGGTTTAAAAGCTACGACTTGATCAAGGTACGCATTTGCTAATAGTCTCTTATGATCCAACGCGTCAACTAAACATTGATATGCTAGGGCGTAATTTGATTCTTGCAGAGGTAGATGACTAATCAAATTCAAGGCACTATCCGTTAAAGAAGTTTTGAGATAGACAAATTTACGAATGTCCGATAGCTCTTCGTTAGAATGGACTATGCTGTTAAAAGTGTCACGCCATTTCGGCCATTCCATAATATTACCATTAAATTTAGGTAGAGAGATTTTAGGAAGGTCATCAGTAATCGAAGAGTTACTAAGTTCTATTCCGGTAATAGAAGGCATGCGACGAGAAGATTGAGGCATCAAATTTCTATGAGTGGTTACACATTCGATATAGTATCGTCGTACATTACCTTTTAACGTTTCTTGATCCTTGGTAGGAAACGCATCGGGCATATTTGCTTGTTCGTGATATTCCACAAGTAAGTCCCAAACATCCTCGAACTTTTGGAAATAACGGTCAAGCTGTGTGTAGACGCTCAAAAAACGATTTACCTCAGGAGAATCCTTATCTTTATTAGGCGTTCGTCTACTTTCGTTAGCAATAATTTGTATCTCATTCGCCAGATTCAAAAGACGCTTGGCAGCGGCGGATATTTTCGCCTCCATACTGATTGAAAAGTCAATTAGTTTGATTGAAAAGAAAAATAGAGTTACGATTGTAAATACTGTAAAAAATACAGATCTGGTGAAACCGTCGCTTGTAAATAGGAACTGATACCAAGCGGCGGATGTCGTTAAAAGTAGATAAGTCAGCTGTTGGGCCTTCGTCCAACAAGTGGCTTCTCGATTATCGATTGGTATAGATGGATCGATAGAGATCGATTCAGATGATTTAACTCGAACGTGCAAAGTTACTTTATGTTCAAAATTGATACGATAAATTTGAGAAAGACTGCCGTTACTCAGAGGAAATTTATTTGTGAATCGATTTGAACGATAACTATTCAAAACCATGCTCTGCTACCATAAATGTTATGCTGTGGGGGTAGGATGGAATTATGTTGCAATAAAACACCAGCTACTTGCTCACAAGCATAAAGTGAAAATTTATTCCAAAATGTAAATGAGGTTAACGGCAGACTTTCTGGGGGAGAAAAAAGGGGAATTTCGTTCGGAATGTCTTTGCACCGAATCGCGGAAGGCCTAAGACCCGAGCGATCAGAATTAAGAATCGGTAGATTTCCAACCTGGTCAATCGAAGATGGCGATGAACAATCGATGAAGCAACGTGGACGTACCAACCGAGATGCGGCGTGAACGAGAGTCGGGTTCTCGTTCTGTTCCAATCGACAGTATCTTCCCACTGGCCGGAGCAGCACCACGTACGAAAAGCGGCGACAAGAGCAGTCAGCACGCTCGCGAAGAAACCAGATTTCCAGGGGTCTGCTGGACAGGCGGGCGGCCCGGTGATGCTGCTGGGAGAACGTCGATGGACCGACAAGAGACGTCGTCTCTACTCGACTCCTAATCTCAACAAGAGCACTGAGATCGTGAAGCGGGCTAGCCCTTAAAAGGGCTGTTGAAAAAGGCAATAAATCAATAAAAATTGAAATATTGAAGCCGGCTAAAAACACGCGGAGGAGCAAGAACTTAGGAAAAGCACAGACAGTAAGAGTACGGTAAGGCAGTTCATAAGCGAGAGTGAGGTAGATTCGTGGAAAGCTATGGATGGTACCACCAAGATTGGATGGCGTAGATATACATCAATCGGATTGGTGGATTTCTGATCAGGTGATGTCTTCTTGAGGATTGATTGGCAGGTGGATTGATGCTCTGGTGACTAGCTCGGATTCTTGGAAAAAGGGACTATTTTGGTACAAACAGTGCTGCCAATGGAATAAAATACAGATTGTTGTGGAAGAATATTTCAGGTACATAGGTATCATGGCATGTAGAACATGATTCATTTGTTCGTGATACTCGCGCAAATGAGCAACAAAGAGGGGAAAATTTATCGTATCAAATTTTGAATTAATTAAAAATTAAATGGAATGAATAAAATTGTAAAATAAAGAAATTTATAACTGAAGTGTAAACAGGCGGGAATCTTTAGATATTGACTATGAAACATGAAATTTGGCATTTTTTCGAGATTTTGGTCAACAGGGTCAATTTTGGGGGCAGTGACACTGCTGAAATTGCGGTTTTGCAGTTTTCTTGGGTTCACGGCCCATGTTCCAATCGGTTCAAGGCGTGAGGAATACGAAATGGCGGCTGTAACATTCCCACCCTTGATCTTGGTAGGGTGGGGAAGTAGGGGACTTCCCCTACCCCTACCGGTTCTTTCGTCGTTTATTGGCTCAGAACTGCAAAAATGTGATTCGGCTATTAGAAACTGAAAGTGTGAAGCTGGGATTGGACAGCTTATGTTAATGGGGCGGATCTTGATAACAGTTGCCACCTGTTAACGCGGTTAACAAAATGGCTGCCTTCTAGCCGCCAGGCCTCAGGAAATATTTCTTTGAAAGCAGCCGCCAGGTATTTTCTTTTTATACCTACCTATTTATTCATCATTGTGAAAACGTACCTTTTCGGCATAATTGAATTCACGATTGACCATTACTCCACAAATGATATGATGATAAACCGACCTACTCCAACTATTTGAACTTTATTTTCTGAGATACCCAGACAAATAATGTACCCATGTCACTAATCTACTTAGCAGCGTTTTTGTTTGATGGTTCCCTCTATGAGTTTGTTTGTCTGCCTTTCGGGATCGGTTCAGCTCCCTTCACCTTTTGTAAATTGATGAAAACAATTCTGAAAGAATTACGATCTCGTGGGGTAAAAATTGTCAACTACCTTGACGACTTTTGCATCGTTGCCCCAACAGAAGACCTCTGCAGGAAATCGGTTGACGAAAGAGTTAAACTCTTGGAGAGTCTAGGGTTGGTCATTAATGGTAAAAAGTCAGTTCTCACTCCCCGTCGACAATTTAGATTTCTAGGATTTATTTTCGATTCGGAAAATATGACCTTGAGTCTACCTGATGAAAAAAGAGAAAAAATTTCCAAACTTCTTGATCTTTTTTCCAACAGTTCCTCGTTCCCAATTCGACGCGTTGCCCAATTGCTTGGAACCTTAAGCTCCGCTTGCCCAGCAATTAAGTATGGCAGACTGTACACAAAGCTTTTAGAAAGAGCCAAATACGCAGCCCTCAAAGAGAATGAGGGAAATTACAACCGAAAGATGACTATACCTGATAGTTGCCAAGTAGACTTGAAATGGTGGCAGGAACAAATCAAAACAGCCGTGAATGAATTGAAGAACGATAGTTTTGATCTATGCATGAGCAGCCATGCCTCTAGAACGGGTTGGGGCTGCATTTGCCGGAACGAAAGGGCCTTTGGATGGTGGTCGGAAGACGACTTACTTAATCACATCAACTTTCTCGAGTTGAAGGCCATTTTCCTAGGTTTGCAGTCCTTTGCATCAAATTTGGCCAAAGGTGTTAGGTCTTGCCGAGACAAACATTTCAGTTCAAGAAATTTGAAAAAAGGTTGAGAATTGAGGGAGTTATGGTCATTTTTGTAAATGACCACAGACGGACAGACAGACGGACACACAGACACTTGTTCAGGAAGTGATTCTGAGTAAATGTGTATAAGAAAAAGTTTTTTTTCTAAAGCTCCGTTCTGATTCTCGATTTTAGGACGATTCCAATACTTCCATTTACTCTGTAAATATGGAAGTAAAAATGCATAGGTGGCTAAGGCCTTGTTAAAAACGCCTGATCAAATAGTCCGAAGAAGAAGCATTTTATTTTGTCAGTGGAGCCAAGTCCCAAAACTAGCAATTAATGGCCCTAAGGTGACTATTCGGAAATAAGATTCAGCAACCTGGCAGGCGCCGGGCACCGGAGTAAAAGCGTGATTGGACTGATTTGTTATAAAGTCGCTCGCAGCGTCGATCCTGATAAATTCGTGTAAACTATCATTCTTTGCGCATGAATGATCTCCCACCGCGATGCCCCATAAATAGTTGGCACAAATCAGACCAGCTCCTCTATCGTAATCGCACATTCGGGCTCCCGTATTCAGCATCAAAGCACAAGTGCTTGCATAGGCGGGAACACGAATAGCATTACCAGCGGTCACAAAATGTTCTATGCACTTGTCTTCAAGCAGAGGATGTGCTGGAACTATATGCACCACGTCGATTTGATAGTCTTTACCGACTATCTTGTCGTACCTGCAACACCATTATGCACATTAGTTCAACTCGACATACGCATCAGGCAAACGATGATTAGGTATTTTGGTGCACGCAATAATAATTATTTCAACGCAATGAAATTATTTCATAATTTGATATGTACCTACTTGAATTGTTGACCCAATTTGATTATATTTCGACTACTTTTGAGGGTTTTAACGTCCAAATTATAATGCTCACAAAGCAACTTTTAAAACTTGCCTACAATCAAAATACATAGAGACATGGTATTATAAAAAACGCTGATAAGTAGATTAGTTACATGGGTAGTAGGTACCTACATTATTTGTCTGTGCACCACAGAAAGTAAAGTTTACATTATCTAGCTACTATTGGTCTAAAATATATTGGGTTCAAAATTTCAGCCTTCTAGGTTCATCCGTTCCGTTTATATCGACAGTGGACCTGCAAAACCTCGTTTGTTCAAAATCCAAAATTTTAGAGAAGGTGAAAAAATTTCCCATTGCTGGCTGCGCGAATGGAGATGACCATGGGGACTTGGCATAGAAACGCCAATAAAATTTGATGGTTGTAACCTCGACCAATTAAATTAACCAATTGTCCCGACCCCCGACCAGCTTTTGGATAGTGAAAGAGCCCCAAAAAAGCAGCTTGAGGCTGGCTTTATCAATTGTCGGTTATCCAAAAACTAATAGCTAATCTCTTGGCTAGAAATTTCTCGGAGAAGAGGATCATCCCATCCAATCGATGCCTTCCATAGATTTTGGAAAAGGGCTTTCATTTTAAACATTATTGGAGCCAAATATCCATTGTAGTCATAACATGACTATTAGGCCTATGTCCACGCCTATGTCCGGGCGAAGCGTGATAAGCGACGCCTCGTTTTGTTGCAGGCTCAGATACCGAATTGAATTTGTATTCGAAACTGTCTGACTCTGGATTCCACCAAAGTCCTAAAACCTTGATTTCGGGGAAGTTTCAGGAGATGGCACCTCACACAAGGTGGAATGGAAGGGAGGGTTTTGCCAATGAACTCTGGATGAGAACTCGCCGATTTTGCAAGTTCAAACCCTCCAGATCTTAACAGAGAAACAAGCTGGCCCTTGAGTGGCTGCTCATGCTTGAGTTGTAAAACTCCTTCCAAGGTGTGAGCGGATCGTCCACAAACAATGAATCACGCAAGGATTGGGCAGCCAGTTCAAGAAACGGACATCAGGTGAGTTCTACTGAACCGATTTTGAATTTTTTGAGCTTGTTGGATTCCTTGAAGGTTTTTATACATTTTTCCCTGCCTATAAGCCATAACTAGTTGGATTCTGGTGACCGAAAACTACTGGTTTGACGACTAATCTTTGACCTAAAAAATATTTTTTGACCCTTGGGAGGGGGCTGGGCGGTGGTGAGGGTTGTATCCCGGGAGGGGTGGGGGGCACGCGTACTTTCTTTTTATACCTATTTATTCATCATTTGTGAAAACGTACCATTTAAGCATCATTGAGCTCACCATGGACCGTTACTTCACAAAAGATATGATGATAAACCGACTTACTCCAACTATTTGAACTTCATTTTCTGAGATACCCAGACAAATAATGTACCCGTGTCACTGATCTACTTAGCAGCGTTTTTACTGGGCGAATAGAGTAAAACGTACTTTCGAATCACTTTGCCAATACCCTTATAAGGCCAAGACACAATGTAACATTGAATGGTATGGGCATTTTTCACGATGTATCTATACGCTTGGTGAAGGGAGCCGTCACGCTTGTCCCAGATGGGTGCAATGTATTTCAGATCTGGCCTTTCTTCGAATGCGGGATCCACTCCCAGCAGTCCAACATGTTCCAACGATTTGTTCGCCTCACTTTCAGGGTGCAGCAGTGTAATAAGGGCCACACGAAGTACAATTGGATCGTCTGCTGGGGCTATGACAATTATTCGTTTTTCAACATTGCGAGTTTTCTCCATTTGTTTTACTAGACACATGCTAGACGTGAGGACCATACGCCTGAAAATACAGATGGACCGGTGTACCAGGGACATACCTAAGCTACTAAGATTTTTCTCTTAGCCATTGAATTACATTTCGCCGTCTGAGGCGCAGCATGGGCCATGCTGCATGGCACATCTACATTTTCCCAACTTTTCAGGAGAGCCTAAAAACTGTTTTGCGAGTAAGGTGATGGTGTTTTCTTCATTTTCTGTAGTCAAACTAGCTCAATTGGGAACGCTGGGCACGATGCCACGGTGAATTTGGTTGCCATTTAAATACTTTCAAAAGTAGGGCAGATGTGTTGTGCTGGTGAGATATTGTCTCTCAGATGTGCTATGCTGTTAATTCCTTCTAACATGCACACTGGCACAAATTGGTAGCAAATTAGCACATATTTTGTGCTATGCTGATAGGAGGCGAATTGTAGTTGTGCTATGCTGCTACAATAAAATCAAGTTCTTAAATGAATAGCATTATTTTTGGTTTCTTTAAATAAATCTACTGCTGTTCTTAAATGATAAAACTTGCGTGAAGCGTTTGTTAAAACTTTTCTTACCACCTTATTTTGTTCCAATGACTTGCTGTTCCCGTACTTTCAACAACCTAACAAGTACAAACAGGACTACAGACTATGACTAATTATGAGTTTGAATTTATGTTCGAGTTCGAATTTAATTTCAAGTTTGATTATGAGTTTGAGTTTATGTTCGAGTTTGAATTTGATTTCAAGTTTGATTATGAGTTTGAGCTTAAGTCTGAGTTTGAATTTCAGTTCAAGTTCGATTATGAGTTCGAGTTAAAGTTCGAGTTTAATTTCAGTTCAAGTTTGATTATGAGTTTGAGTATTAGTTCAAGTTTAAATTTCAGTTCAGGTTTGATTATGAGTTCGAGTTAGAGTTCGAGTTTAATTTCAGTTCAAGTTTGATTATGAGTTTAATTCTATGTTCGAGTTTGAATTTCAGGTCAAGTTTGAAAATGAGTTTGAGTTCAAGTTCGAGTTTGAATTTAAGTTCGAGTTTAAATTTCAGGTCAAGTTTGAAAATGAGTTTGAGTTCAAGTTCGAGTTTGAATTTAAGTTCGAGTTTAAATTTCAGGTCAAGTTTGAAAATGAGTTTGAGTTAAAGTTCGAGTTTGAATTTAATTCCAAGTTTGATTATGAGTTTGAGTTTAAGTTTGAGTTCGTATTTCAGTTCAAGTTTGATTATGAGTTTAAGTTCAAGTTCGATTTTGAATTTCAGTTCAAGTTTGAAAATGAGTTTGAGTTTACGTTCGAGTTTGAATTTCAGTTCAAGTTTGAAAATGAGTTTAAGTTTGATTTTGAATTTCACACATTTACTCAGAATCACTTCCTGAACAAGTGTCCGTCTGTCCGTCTGTGGTCATTTACAAAAATGGCCATAGCTCCCTCAATTCTCAACCTTTTTTCAAATTTCTTGAACTGAGATGCTTGTCTCGGCAAAACCTAACACCCTGTTTAATCGGAATTTGAATTACTCACAGTACTTCCGATTTATTTGCATTTTTAGTTTTTTCTATTTTATTTTTTTCCGGCCACAAAAATGGACCGATTTGAGCGTTCTTGGTCTCAAAATCCTCGTTTTACCTTGCAGAATATGTGGATATTTTGGTTCATTTTTCTTAAGAAATGAACCTTTGTAATCGGTCGGGAAAAAACAATTTTTAACACCCCCTGAAAATTTGTCGGTTTACGTTTCAAGGGGTGTATTAAAATTTTTTTGTCCGTCCGCCGTACGCCGTCCGCCGTCCGGGGGTTTTCAGGGGGAAGGAGTTATCGAAAAATTTTGAAATTTATACCAAAAATCAAGTTCCGTATCTAGTTGGTCCTAACGTCTCGGCAGAACCCTTAATTTTAAGGCCAGTAAAACAGCTGTTGAAGTGAGAAAAAATTCGTGCTTTTCAGGAAAAAAGCAACATAGGCATGTGAGGCATTATTTTCTATAAATTTTTCTATGCTGAATCGAATGAGACCATCGCCGCACCGGTAGCTTCAACCGTTTAGGAGTTATTGCAGTTTCAGTTAGACATCTTTGAATTTTCAAAATTTCTCCAATACTTGATAACTCAAATACCTACTACTCGAGCCACAAAATTCGTTTTCCACTCGTAGCGCGACTAGTTGCGCTTGGCAACATGAAAGCGAGTCAGGCTTCAACAATGGTTCTGAGCATTCTAGAGGCATTTTTAATTTCATTATTCAGAGAATTTAATGTTATTATTATTCTGTTAATTATGAAGGTGGTTAAGAATAGATTAAAATTTAATCCAGCATTTAATGGTGAATTTAACGGAATTAAACGATCTGCTGCGTTGAAAAGATGGATAGGTAAGTATTTATCAAGCGAAGAGGATGATTATTTTTTGCCTGGTTGAGAAAACGTTTTTCTGAATGCCTACCCATCTAAAATACAAATTTATATCTACTGAAATTATAGAATAATAACAACTAAATTCTGTGTTTAAGGAGTACCGATGTATCGTAAAGTTTGTCTTTGCAATCGAAAAATGAACCCCTGTGCAAATTTGCAGATTTCTTTGGACATACCGAAACTAATCTGCACATGCCACTGATCTACTTAGCAGCGTTTTTATATTCCAAAAAGTAGCGATTTTTTTTGGCGAATTTTAAATTTTGCATAGGTAGTGATTTTTTTGATATTTTTGAACTAAACACCTTTAAAACAGTCAAAATATGATCAAATTTTTTCAAATATGTACGTTTCAAAATATGGAAGTATTGTGTGTTATCTACGCACCACTGGTTTCAGTGCTTATAAACCGAATAATACCCCTTTTTACTTCCATATTTACAGAGTAAAACCTAACCACTGTTTTTAATAGCCACAACTCGCACAACGTAATTTAGACAGAAAATATAAGTCTAACATTTATCGGTATCTGTATCTAAATCAGATATTTTGCCAGTATCTCTATCTCTCGATTTCGGATCGTTTTTGTGGCCGAAAAAAAAAATAGAAAACATTAAAACTGCCAATACATCGGAAGTGCTGAGAGTTATTCAAATTCCGGTAAAACAATATATTAGGTCTTGCCGAGACAAACATTTCAGTCCAAGAAATTTGAAAAAGGTTGAGATTTGAGGGAGATATGGCCATATTTGTAAATGAACACAGACGGACACACAGACACTTGTTCGGGACGAGATTCTGTGCAAGAACCAGTGGTGCGTAGATAACACACAATACTTCCATATTTTGAAACGTAATATTGTGATACAATTTGATCATAATATGATCAAATATTATTTTGGCTGCTTTTAAGGGTGTTTAGGTCAAAAATCTCCAAAAATTCACTATTCAAATTTTTAAATTTTCTAAAAATAAAAGTAAGCCACATTATCGGAACATAAAAAATATCCACATACCTATTCTGCAAGGTAAAACAAAGATTTGAAGACCAAGAACGCTCAAATCGATTCATTTCTGTGGTCGGAAAAAAATAAAATGAAAAACACTAAAAATCCGAATGTATCGGTTGTTGTAAAAAAATTTTTCTTGATCAATTACATAGGTAGGTACATTATTTGGAAATAACGTACCAAAATATCCACATATTCTGCAAGGTAAAACGAAGATTTTGAGACCAAGAACGCTCAAATCGGTCCATTTTTGTAGCCGGAAAAAAAAAGAAAACACTAAAAAGGCGAATATATCGGAAGTACTGTGATTTATCAAAATTCGGATTAAACAGGGAGTTAGGTCGTGCCGAGACAAACATTTCAGTCAAAGAAATTTGAAGAAAGGTTGAGAATTGAGGGAGCTATGGCCATATTTGTAAATGCCCACGGACGGACAGACGGACACACAGGCACAAAGACACTTGTTAGGGAAGTGATTCTGAGTAAATGTGTATAAGAAAAAGTTTTTTCTAAAGCTCCGTTCCGATTCTCGATTTCAGTACGATTCCAATACTTCCATTTACTCTGTAAATATGGAAGGAAAAATGTGATCAAATTTTGTCAAACTTTCACGTTTCAAAATTATCGGGCTGGTTAGGTATTGTGGGTTATCTACTCACCGCTAGTTGTAATTGACATCAGACGAGCAAATGGACACTTGTTCAGAAAGCTATTCTGAGCAGTTTATGAGTGAAAATTTTTCCTTAAGCGGATTCAGATCAGTACCCCAAAACAAGGAGATTGATGGTTTTTCCGAGGCGCATGAAAACGACCGCTTTTCTTAATCCTGACACATGTATATGTATGTACATGAGCTAATGTCAAAACTTTTGGGGGTATGGATTCCCTCCCCCCTCATGTTTGGACTTGACCGATGTCGTAGATAAATTTCACCAACTTTGCTACTATGCAGCCGGAGCATTGAGTGATTCCTCTGTTATTCACAATTCCGGCAACCCATGGGAAAGAGCTAGCCGAAATATCTTCTGAATGAATCATGCAAGCGACCATTGTCCAAAATGCCTGTTGTACTGCCAACGACTTCGAATTCATCTGAAACACTGAACCTGGAGGGCCGGTGCTCACCCTACTGCCATTTTACCATGGACTTCAATGATAAACCGAATCCACATATTTCTTAACTTATAGACAGACCCAAATTTTGGGTCTGTTCGATGAGGCCAGCCCTGGGCTAGTTACTCACAACGCTAAGAAATTTAACCCAATCACATGGCTTGAATTTGTTTGGCGTCAGTAGTCTCGCCCAGGACTGGCCTAATCAAACTGTCCATTTGTGTATCCTATCTACCCGCGGCCGAAGATTGAGAATTTTTGAAAGAAGATTGAGATCACTGAAAATGATAACGCGCATAAAGTCGGTCATACACTATCCGATTGGCAGCGGAGGAGGTAAGAAACGCATTGCTCTGATTGGCCGAGGTGGCGTCGGCGTTCAATTCAATAATTATCATTGGCGGTTCCAAGCCACATTCCATTTTCCATTCCATTCCAAGGCACATATCCAAAATTAAAATGGCGGCCACTCCCTCATTTTTGGGTTCGAAACATTTGTATTCTAGGACATGATCTGTTATGCCAACAAGCTCAGCTCTGTATAAAAATAAAAAAAACGCTGCTTATTAGATTAGTGACATGGGTACATTATTTGTCTGGGTATCTCAGAAAATAAAGTTCAAATAGTTGGAGTAGGTCGGTTTATCATCATATCATTTGTGAAGTAATGGTCAATGGTGAGTTCAATGATGCTTAAATGGTACTTTTTCACAATGATGAATAAATAGGTATAAAAAGAAGACCACTCCTTCTATGCGTTTTGCTGCTGACGGCGTACGGCTTACGGCGGACGGACAAAAAAATTTTATTGCAGATTCGTGTTCTAGAACCTCTGAAACGTGAAAGAAAAAATTTTCAGGGGGTGTTGTAAAAAAATTTTTCTTGATCAATTACATAGGTACATTATTTCTGGAAGTAATGTACCAAAATGACCATAGCTCCCTCTATTCTCAACCTTTTTTCAAATTTCTTGAACTGAAATGTTTGTCTCGGCAAGACCTAACACCCTGTTTAATCGAAATTTGGATAACGCACAGTACTTCCGATATATTCGCCTTTTTAGTGTTTTCTATTTTTTTTTCCGGCTACAAAAATGGACCGATTTGAGCGTTCTTGGTCTCAAAATCATCTTTTTACTTTGCAGAATATGTGGATATTTTGGTACGTTATTTCCAAATAATGTACCTACCTATGTAATTGATCAAGAAAAATTTTTTTACAACACCTGAAAATTTTTTTTTCACGTTTCAGAGGTTCTAGAATACGAATCTGCAATAAAAACGCTGCTAAGTAGATCAGTGGAATGTGCACATTAGTTTTCGGTATATCTGAAGAACTCTGCAAATTTTGCACAGGGGTTCATTTTTCGATTGCAAAGACAAACCTCACGATGTATCGGTAATCCTTGAACACAGAACTAAATTTTAGTTTTTATTATCCTACAATTTCAGTATAAATTTGCATTTTAGATGGGAATTTAGAAAAACGTTTTTCAACCCGGCAAAAAATAATCATCCTCTTCGCTTGATAAATACTAAGTATAAGTAAGTCTTACCTATCTATCTTTTCAAAGCAGCAGATCGTTTAATTCCGTGAAATTCACCATTTAATCTATTCTTAATCACCTTCATAATTAACTGAATAATAATAATTAATAAATTCTCTGAATAAAGAAATTAGAAATGCCTCAAGAATGCCTCAGAACCATTGTTAAAGCCTGACTCGCTTTCATGTTGCCAAGCGCAACTGGTCGTAGTGTGAGTGCGTCACCTTGTTGGTGTAATAGGCTACTGGTCGTAAGTAGAAGATCAATCAACCGTATCTAAGAGCCGAGGCCAAATTCTCAAATTTTTCCAATTTTTGTTTTGCTGATTTGTGCAATGCGACGAAATTCTTTAAATTGAAGATATCGGGAGGACAGAAGTTTTTGTGGGGATTCCAACGAGTGGAAAACGATTTTTGTGGCTCAGTCGTTTTCGAGTTATTCAGAATTGAAGAAATTTTAAAAAACTCAAAAACGTCTCACTAAAACTGCAATAACTCCTAAACGGTTGAAGCTACCGGCGTGGCGATGGTCTCATTCGATTCGGCATAGAAAAATCTATAGAAAATGATACATCACATGCCTATGTTGCAAATTTCCTTAAAAAGACGATTTTTTTACCACTTCAACAGCTGTTTTACTGGCCTTAAAATTAAGGTAGGGTTCTGTCGAGACGTTAGGACCAACTAGATACGGAACTTAATTTTTGGTAAAAATTTCAAAATTTTTCGATAACTCCTTCCCCCTAAAAAACCCCGGACGGCGGACGGACAAAACTAATTATATTGCAGATTTGGATTCTACACCCCTTGAAACGTAAACCAACAAATTTTCAGGGGGTGTTAAAATTTTTTTTTCCTGACCGATTACAAAGGTTCATTTCTTAAGAAAAATGAACCAAAATGTTTGTCCGTCCGCCGTACGCCGTCAGCAGCAAAACGCATTGAGTGGTCCGATTTCGGAAAAAAAACGGGCGTTTAGCAAATTTTCCTGTGACGTGCACCTCCTATAAGGGAATCCTCTGAATCAACTCTAGAGTGGGTACTCGAAAACGTTCAAATGTAAAAAAAGTCATGATCTCAAAAACCGGTTATTTGGGTTTTCGACCCCTTAACATTTTTTGATCGGATTCCCCTGACAATATGCATCAAGTTGGAGCGCACCGCAATTTTTAGGACCAACCGCGCCAAAATCGGATCGGTGGTTCGATACGAAGTGGCTGGACGAAAGTTTGGCCAAAAATTTCGTCCAGCCACCTCGTATCGAACCACTGATCCGATTTTTACGAAACTAGTCCTAAAAGTTGTGGTTTGCTCCAACTTGATGCATATTGTCGGACAATCCGATCCGAAAAGGTTATGGGGTCCAAATCGGATATAGTATGGTCCATTTTCGAAAAAACACAAAAACTCAATTTCGAAGGTGATGCCGTGGGTTTAGAATTTTTGGAGTATTTTTCCCAGGTTTCTCGGTTGATTTGCCATAGAATAGGGTTTTTTTCCGAAAAAATTCGAAAATTCTGTTTTTGAATCGGTTTGGCTTGAATTTCTTCATGGGATTTCTCCTTTTTCGCGTTTGTGCCAATTGAGGCGTTGATAGCCAGAGTGGACCATTCCACAAACTGGCCGAAAATGAGTTATACAGTGCAATGGGTCTGTGGTTGCTCTATCTATCGAATTATTATTAAAATTTGACTCGTTCTCGAATGTGCCAAGAGAGAGCGCAACTTTTCAAATGGCCCGTCTGCAAATTGGCCGCCGATTTTGATGGCCAGAGTGGACCATGTGGCTTGTAGGAAAGTCCCTATGGTTCATGAGTCATCTGTTCACCCAAGAATGCTTGTATTTTTTTCTTCAAAACACCATAACAAGGCCCTTAATCAATCACATGAAATTAGTCGAAATTTTCAAATGCGATTTTCTCAGTTCGACACCTGAGTGGAATGGTCCACTCTGGCTATCAACGCCTCAATTCGAGGTAGTCCTACTGAACCGATTTTGAAATTTTTGAGCGTGTTGGATTCCTTGAAAGTTTTCACACATTTTTCACTCCCTATAAGTCAAAATTAGTTGGGTTTTAGTGATCGAAAACTAGTTTAAAGACTAATTTTTGACCTAAAACAAAAAAATTTTCTTGACCCTTTAAAAAAATTCAAAATTCAAGAAAAAATATTACCTATTGAGTAGATTTTGGGTAGGTAAATGACACAAAAAATTTTCAACGTCCCTCCAGGACTTAGAAAAGTGCAAAAAACCGATTCCACATGGAATATCTAAGGTCTTTCACCCCAAAACGGGGATTCCGGATCCCTGGAAACTGCGATTCGGTTCTTGGAATGAGAACGTTTCATCTAGCCGCCCACATAATGGCGTAGACAGAAATTACGAAGGGGGGCGTACGGTGCTGGTGCAGGTATGGGAAGGACGGATGCTGAAGGGAGGTTGGGAGGGGTAATGGTGCTGGGCGCTGGTGAGGGTTGTGGAGGGGTTGGGGCACGCGTATTTCGTCGCTTATGCGGCAACACCAGATAACTCGGTTTTTGGTCATTTTCGGGGCCAAATCGGCATTAGTATGGTCCATTTTCGAAAAACACAAAAACTCAATTGTGAAGGTGATGCCGTGGGTTTAGAATTGTTCAAGTATTTTCCCCGGACTTCTCTCTTAATTTACCATAGAATAGGGGTTTTTTCCGAAAATGTTTGAAAATTTTTGTTTTTTTATCGGTTTGGCTTGAAAGTTCTTGACGCGATTTCTCGTTTTTCACGTTTTTGCCAATTTGAGGGAGTCCTACTGAACCGATTTTGAATTTTTTGAGTTTGTTGGATTCCTTAAAGGTTTCTACACCGTTTTCACTCCCTGTAAGTAAAAAATGGTTGGATTTCAGTGTTAGAAAGCTGGTTTAAAGGCTAATTTTTTACATTAAAAAAAATATTTTTTTGACCCTTTAAAAAAAATGTTAAAATTCCAAACAAAAAAATATTTTTGAGTACCTAGGTTTTGGGCAGGTACATGACACAAAACATTGGCAATTTTCTACGACACTTCAGGACTGAGAAATATGCAAACAACCGATTCCAGCAGGAAAATCCAAGGTATCAGCCTAGGAAAAATTTCAAAAAAAAAGATGGATCGGGGTTTTTTGGCGCGAATCTTTAGATTTTGACTAAGAAACATGAAATTTGGCGATTTTTCAAGATTTCGGTCAACAGGGTCAATCTCGGGGGAGTGATCTGGCCAAAATCGCGTTTTTTGCAGTTTTCTTGGTTTTACGGCCTAAGTACTAATGTCTTTAAGGCAAAAACGTAATGCAGAAGAAAATATCGGGTGGTAAATTCCCTATCAGATGCATTCCCACCCTTGATACCGACTTTTTACACGAGAGCGTCCGTATACAGGTAGGCTCGGAACTGCAAAAAAATGCGATTCAGCTAATCAGTGAATGTCTTCCGATTAGCCAGCTTATATCAATACTGTTGACAGTTTAAGTAACGGGCAGGTCTGTTCTTCTGAGAAAGCGGAGTCCTGCTTTACGGAAATCTCAGGTAAAGACCTATTGTCCCTATGAGACCTCACTGTCTGTGGGTCAGTGGGTATCACTCACTGTCTTGATTGCCTAATCGTTCAGTGTTTTTTTCTTTTTATACCTCTTTAATCATCATTGTGAAAACGTACCATTTAAGCATCATTGAATTCACCATTGACCATTACTCCACAAATGATTTTGTATCGGCAAATAAAAGCATCAATCAATTTTTATCTATTGATCAAAATGTATGCAAGATTCCGATAAAATTTTTTTGGCACATTTTCCCATTTGCGTACAAGTTTTGACTCCTATGTTATGGTGATAAACCTACCTACTCCGACTATTTGAACTTTTTTTTCTTTGATAGGTACTCAGACAAACAATGTACTCATGTCACTAATCTACTTAGCAGCGTTTTTATATTCCAAAAATGTAGCGAATTTTTTTTGAGAATTTTAAAATTTGCACAGTGAATATTCTGATATTCTTGGCCTAAACACCCTTAAAAACAGTTAAAATATGATCAAATTTTGTCAGAAATGTACGTTTCAAAATATGGAAGTGTTGTGTGTTATCTACGCACCACTGGTTTTTTGATTGCAAAGACAAACCTTATGATATAAAATCCTGTGAGGCGGAATTTAGTTGTTATTACTCTAGAATCTAAGTTTAAATTTGTGCGCGAGATATGGATTCAGAAAAAAAAATTTTTTCTTCAACCCGGCAAAAAAGTTGCATCATCCAGTTTGCTTGATAGAAACCAGCCCATCTCCATAGGCAGGTATCAACCATTTTTTTCAACACAGCACATCGTTTAATTTTGTAAATTTGCCTTTTAATTTATTCTCATTTAAGTACCCACATAATTGATAGAATAATAATTATCATTAAATTCTATGATTAATGGAACTAAAAACGCCGTAAAAATGCTTCAGAACTATTGTTAAAGCTTGCCTCCCTCACATGTTGCTAAGCGCAGCTGGTATAGTGTGAGTGCGTCACCTTGTAGTAGGCTAGTGGTCGTGAGTAGAAGATCAATCAACTGTATCTAAGAACCATGGCCAGATTCTCAACTTTTTCCAATTTTAGTTTTGCTGATTTGTATTATACAAATAATACAAATACACAAATAATTATACAAATAATACAACCAAATTCTTAAAATTGAAGATATTAGGTCCAGAAGTTTTTGTAGGGATTCCAACGAGTGGAAAACGAATTTTGTGGCTCTCGATTTATTAAGAATTGGGGAAATTTTTACAAACTCAAAAATGTCTCACTAAAACTGCAATAAATCCTGAACGGTCGTGGCGATGGTCTCATTCGATTCTGGCATGCTTTTTGGTACCTACCATGGAAGAAGAAAAGGAAGGTTCACTAGATAGGGGATTTTGTGCAGCACGCTAGCGCTCCGATTTTACGCTGGAAGAAACGAGTACTATCAAATTCTTCTGGGTTTCGCCGGGGCCCGTTAGATAGCGTGCCGGAAGCGCAATGTTTACGTCGACCGCGTTGTCATCCGGATCTAGGAATTTTCAACGGAAGATTCCATCGCCATTTTTCTCTGGCGACGAGCCGACGACCGACGCGTCTAATTAATTTTTATTCGTTGTTTTGTGTTCGACGGGTTCGTTCGGTCTACCCATTTTTTTTGAATCGTGATTTTTGCGTTGAAGACTGCGCCAACGTTTTCATTGATCGGTTTCACAGCATTTCGTTCCATGATGTAGGTAGGTAATTTACTTCGCCACGCCAAGCGCTACAAATTCGCCAGCGCTTGCTCTATCAAATGGTGCAGGCGGATCTACAACTTCGCCTGTTGCAGGTAGGTAAATGAGCAATGTTTTTTGGCTAACTTAATTCAATTAAGAGTGAAACGTAAATGTGATATAGACCCAAAAATTTTGTCTGGTCTGCTATAATGCAAGTTACATCTTCTTTTACTACTGATTGTAGTTTGAGTTATTAGATACTGCATTCCATTTCATTCGGGTAATCGCACCATTTACAGCATGAAGTTAAGGCTAACCCTTTATAAAGCTGATACCCCCTTTTCTAGATTGGGAAGTGACTCCACTACGCAGCAAAAGCCCTATCACTTTTGTCCAGAGTTGTGAGAAGTCAGAACGTCATGACGAATCATCAAAAGTTGGTATGTACCTATACGCCTATTGGACGTTCACTGTTTTTGGTACCTACATTATTTCCAGAAATAGTGTACTTACCTATGTAATCGGTCGGGAAAATTTCTTTTCAACGCACCCAAATGTCAAAAAATTCATGATCTCAAAAACATTTTTTTTTTAGATTTTCGACCCCTTAACCTTTTTTGATCGGGTTCCCCAGGACAATATGCATCAAGTTGGAGCAAATCACACCTTTTAGGACCAACCGCGCCAACATCGGATCAGCGGTTCTGTACGAAGTTCTGTCCACAAATTTGGCCAAAGTTCTGTGGTTTTGGACTTCGTATCAAACCGCTGATCCGATTTTAATACAACCAGACCTAAAAGTTGTGGTTTGCTCTAGCTTTATGCATATTGTCCGGGGGATCCAATCGAAAAATGTTAAGGGTCCAAATCGGCATTAGTATGGTCCATTTTTGGAAATCATACTGAGCCTATTCCGATTATTTGAACTTTATTTTCTGTGATACCCAGAAAAAGAATGTAGGTACCCATGCCAGCAATAGTTTTTTATTTGAAATCTGACTAAATATTGCTTTTTGTAGGCGACGAGGGATGCTTATAGTTATAATATAACTATATATATTTATATAGTTAATCATTTCGATATGTTTCACTAGTTTATTTTTTTTTTTTGCGTAAGTTGTACTAATTTACCCAACTAAAAACTAAAAGCTGATTTCATGTTGACAGGTCCACGCCGTTCTCTGTCCGTATCGTCGACTTCTATCGCCGGTGAATTACGAGTCGTAGCATACTGCATTTAGCATATTTCTGTTTGAAGCAACAAGGTACCTACCAGTGGCGGCTCCTGGCAGGAGCAGAGGAGCATGTGCACCCCCTGGCCAAAATGAGAAAGAAAAAAACAGTGACCTACCTTAATAATATCATTATTACTGCCACACTACTCTCAACTGTTCACAATCCTCTGTGAAAAACAACAACAACTTCATTGGCAAAGCCTCAGGATCACCGACGGATAGGACTAGCGCTATACTGGCCTGGCGGCTCGTGCACGAACTAGTAATGCACTAGAAAGGTTGGCGCTTACGTAGATTACTGTATTAGTGGTAGTGTGATTTTTGAAGTATGAGTGTCCAGCCAATGCCTCACCGTACGGCCCAGGTGCAGAGCATCTCAATGCACCACCGGTCGAATGCGATCGAATCTGCGGTCGAATGCGGTCTAATCGAGGTCATCTTATCTTATCAGTTCGAAAACTGATATGATTTAGTAAAAATCGCGGTGTTTTTCTTCGGTGAAAATTTTTCTTCGGTAAAAATCGGTGTTATTCTCCTGTAAAAATGAATGACGTGAAGGTAGTTCGATTGAATTTTTCCAAGTTTACTTGGGAGGAGAAAATAGCAATCCGGGTGGCCGCTACTCAACTGCGCTGGAAGGACTTTTACAGAAAGGTAAAAGCTAAAAATCGCTCCACGACTCGGAAATACAACCGACAGTGCTGCCGTCCTAAGTTAAAACGTCCTATCTCAGTTTTTTGCGTTTTGAGAAAAACGCGGTTAAGTGAGATTGTTTGCACCGTCCACGTTTTTAACCCTAGCTATTTGGAATTTTCACGATAGCTCCTTGACATCACCCCCCAACTTTGTCAGTTGTCAACAAACCTCAATATTAAACCAGCAGGTAGAAATTATCAATTGAAGTGCAAGAAGTCGAAGATAGGACTTTTTAACCTAGTAGTAGTAGTTTTTGGAACTCAGTATTCGAAGATGAATTATTCTATTAAGATATTATATCGAGGGTGCAGGATCAACACTGCCCAATTCAATTTTTGGCGGTTTTGAGTTAAGAACGTCATCTTATGGGAAATTTCGCGCTCGATCCAACGGTGGGGTCAAATTTTAAATTCGGACGGTGCAAATACGAGAAAAAGCGCTTTAAGCAACACTGCCCAATTCCAAAGTGCAATCAACAGTGCCCAATCCTATGCTTTTGGCTTGGGAAGAGGAGACGCTCTCCCCCATCATCAGTTCAGGACTCGCCAGACACGTATGATTCACAGTATGCGTGAATCAGTTTTATTCGAAGCCTTGGCCAAGTACCAAACTCAAAACTTGGTAGGGTACATAACTCCACATTGGGAAAAACTAATTTCCTCCATAAATAAATTAATTTTGGTTTCAACACACCAACAAAATTTAGACGTAGGTACCTACCTAGTTATGTACCTAAAGTCGGCCATGCACTATCCGATTGCAGGTCGTGGGGCCAAGGCAATTCATTGTTTTAATTGTTCAATATGAATCAATAAACAACTCAACTAAATTTCATTGGGGTACAAAACCACGTTCCCATGGTCATCCTCAACACAGCATCCGCAGTCGGATAGTGAGTGGGCACCTTCAGAAAGTAAAAATCAAGGGCTATGTTCTTAGCAGTTCCTTTGCATAGGAGCCGTTTGATGCACCAAAATAAATTTAGCGCGATTTATTGGTCAATTTCAAAAAACCAACATGCTTACCGTTCTCATGCAACTCACATGGTATGGAGACGATCACAGCAACCGAGGCAGAGACAATCGCAACCATATTTTTGCCGTCCCAATTTCAAGATTTCTCGCTAGCTACCTTTTGAAATTGACCAACATAATGTACAAAATTTATTCTGGCGCATCGAAAGGCCTCTAGGAAAGTTAAGAAAGTTCTCATTTTGCTAGGAATACTCTCAATTTGACATGCATCCAGATAGGAAATTTTCCTATCGAATTGCCATAGAAATTTCTCAATTTGGTTTGGGAAATTTCTAATTTGACATGGAAAATCCTCAATTCGGCTTGGAAAACCTATGTATGTTGCTAATTCTAGCTCAATTTCTATTTTAACGAGGATTATTCATGACCAATAGTCTACATCAACACTCGATCAACAGTGCCCAAATTGGAGAATGTTGCATTAACACTGCATCAACACTGCCCAAATCGATGAATTTTATGATCCGAAGTGATCCAGCATAAAAAAACATAAAATTTTCATTTCAAACCAGTATAGAACCCCTATGGAGGAAAAAAGTTGAGGATAAGTTGCATATATACGCTAGGAATCAGTTTTATGGCTCTCCTGAAAAGTGGACGAAATTGAATTGGGCACTATTGCCGTTTCACCCTCGATATACTGATTTATACTGATTATACTGATTATACTGATACTATTAAGATATTATATCTTGCCCACATCCATGACAGACACAGCTTTGCTACTCACTAGGCCAGAAAGTCCTAACTCCTTTATTTGAGACCACTTAGGACGATTTATTCTAGCACAAGTTACTGAATTTTTTCAGTTATACAAGGTCAAAGTGTCCTAACTTTCTGCTACTTAGGACTTTTTAGCCTAGGACTACCAAGTTAGGACTTTTTGTTCTTGGATGGAGGCGGAAATTGACAAAAGTGAGATAGGACAAAGCCATTTTTCAGTCCTTTCCAATGAAGATAGGACTTTCTAACCTGGCCCATCAGACGCGTCATGTCAAAATCTATACAACCACGTCCTTAACTCAAAAAGCGAAAAAAGTGAGATAGGACGTTTTAACTTAGGACGGCAGAGTACTTAGGTACTTCAATTTCAACTTTTACAAAATAGGGTTTCTGAAAATTGATAGATGGTAATCATCTTAAAATTCCTCTGTTATCACTAGTGAACGTTTTTTGGTGTTCATTACTTCCATATTTACAGAGTAAATGGAAGTATTGTGATCGTCCTAAAATCGAGAATCGGAACGGAGCTTCAGAAAAAACTTTTTCTTATACACATTTACTCAGAATCACTTCCTGAACAAGTGTCTGTGTGTCCGTGTGTCCGTCTGTCCGTGTGTCCGTCTGTCCGTCTGTGGTCATTTACAACCAGTGGTGCGTAGATAACACACAATACTTCCATATTTTGGAACGTAAAATTGTGACACAATTTGATCGTATTTTGACTGCTTTTATGGGTGTTTAGGTCAAAAATATGCAAAAATTCATTATTCAAATTTCAAAATTCGCCCAAAATAAAAAAACGCCAGTTTTTCGGAACATAAAAAATATCCACATATTCTGCAACGTAAAACAAAGATTTTAAGACCAAGAACGCTCAAATCGGTTCATTTTTGTGGCCGGAAAAAAATACAATAGAAAAAACTAAAAATGCAAATATATCGGAAGTACTGTGCGTTATCCAAATTTCGATTGAACAGGGTGTTAGGTCTTACCGAGACGGACATTTCAGTTCAAGAAATTTGAAAAAAGGTTGAGAATTGAGGGAGTTATGGTCATTTTTGTAAATGACCACAGACGGACAGACGGACTAACGGACTAACGGACACACGGACACACAGACACTTGTTCAGGAAGTGATTCTGAGTAAATGTGTATAAGAAAAAGTTTTTTCTGAAGCTCCGTTCCGATTCTCGATTTTAGGACGATCACAATACTTCCATTTACTCTGTAAATATGGAAGTAAAAATGGCCATATCTCCCTCATTTCTCAACCTTTTTTCAAATTTCTTGAACTGAAATGTTTGTCTCGGCAAGACCTAACACCCTGTTTAATCGGAATTTGGATAACGCACAGTACTTCCGAGATATTTGCATTTTTAGTGTTTTCTATTTTATTTTTTTCCGGCCGCAAAAATGAACCGATTTGAGCGTTCTTGGTCTCAAAATCTTCGTTTTACCTTGCAGAATATGTGGATATTTTTTACATTCCGAAAATGTGGCGTTTTTTCATTTTGGGCGAATTTTAAAATTTTAATACTGAATGTTTTGATATTTTTGACCTAAACACTTTCAAAAGCAGTCAAAATATGATCAAATTGTGTCACAATTTTACGTTTCAAAATATGGAAGTATTGTGTGTTATCTACGCACCACTGGTTTTATAATAATGAGACATGAAAGTGTGCAAAACTTTCCTATTAATTTGCATTTACTTAGTTGAAATTGATATTTGGCTGGGACCAACTGACTGTTTATGATAACATATTCCCTTCGCGATTGTCCCATAATATATTATCTTATGGCCTAAGTGCACCCCCTGGGTTTAAGGGCAGGAGCCGCCACTGGTACCTACCGAATTTTTGTATTTGTGAACTTCTCTTATGAAAGCATTGTCAATGTATAGCTACAATTTTCCTGTACTTACCAACAATACAATTCTTGAAATATTACGAACCTCTGTGACAAAAACTTACAATATTGAAAGGGAGAACACCATTCGCCCCATCGTCATTTGACCCGAGGTCATTCGCCCCACTGTCAAACGCCCCAGCGTCATTTCCCCCAGTAATATTTTATATTAATTAAAAATAAGATGGGGCGAATGACACGTTTTGACACTTTTTGATCATTCGCCCCACTGTCATTCGCCCCAGTTAATATTAAATAAATAAGAAATTAAAAATGGCGTCATCCGTCCCCATGTCATTCGATCCAACAACAACTGATAAGGAATAGATGTTCAGTCGATCGGATCGTATTATCGTACTTTCAAAAAGTTTCCGTACACTAAATTATATACCGTACCATCATTATTTCCATTTAAAATTAATTCTAGTGCTATTGATATTTTCTTTTGAGTCTTAAACACCTAAAGTATTGAGTATTAAACACCTTGGTGTATCCAACACCTACTCGAATATGTGGGTAGGCTATAAAATATCTTGCTTGATTAGCGTTTGACTGATGAGTATGTCGAATTGGACTGATGAGGGATGTTTTTCTGTATTGGAGATGCGAGCGCAGCGAGCATCCAGGTCACCTGATCTGTAGGTAGTGGGGGTCTCTAGAAGAATTAAATTCTTACGCAAATTTTGCGAGTTTTGTGCACTTACCTAATGAGTGTACAAAAATACGATAATTTATACCACCCTCAAATTTCCGTACGCCACGAGAGCTGGGAGGTGGGTGCTCAGTAGCTTCTTCCGCTTCCGCTTACTTATCAGTTTTGGCTAATTGCCCGTGGGCGTTTGATCCTGGGGCGTTTGATGCTGGGGAAAATGACAGTGGCGCGAATGACACAGTATTTATTTTCAATATAATATTTACCATAATTATTTTGAAAAAATAAATTAAAATAAGAAAAAAATTGGGGGAAATGATCGCGGGTCAAATGACGCTGGGGCGAATGACAGTGGGGCGAATGATCTCGGGTCAAATGACGATGGGGCGAATGATAGTAACCCTATTGAAATACCTATGTTATGAAGACTCATTTATTAATTTTTTAAATTACCTACTGCAAGTTATGCCATCATTTTTACTCTTTGTTTTGGAGAATACATTATTTTTATTTGGATAAAACGTGTTTCCCTTCCTAATTTTCCTAATAATCCTAAAAATCAGTATTTGGGGTGCGATCGTGATGAAAACAAATATGTCTGCCGAAGCTTCGACTGAGACATAGAAAATGAAACAACTAACGAAGAAGAACAAGCGAATAATTACCACAATCACCCGCTGAGCATGGAAGAAGAAGTTCTTCCATGCCCGCTGAGTTGACAGCCTCGCTTTCTGTAGTTTTGGTGTTGTACTACAGTTTGGCAGTTTGGTTCTCATTTCTTCCAGCAAGATCGCTACTGTGCCCCTGCACGCCGGTTAACCTAGGAGGGGACCTTCCTTTTGTTCTTCCATGCCCGCTGAGTTGACAGCCTCGCTTTCTGTAGTTTTGGTGTTGTACTACAGTTTGGCAGTTTGGTTCTCATTTCTTCCAGCAAGATCGCCACTGTGCCCCTGCACGCCGGTTAACCTAGGAGGGGACCTTCCTTTTGTTCTTCCATGGGTACCTACATTATTTCCGGAAAATTTCATTATTAAATTTTAATAATGTACCTATGTAATTGGTCGGGAAATTTTTTTTTACAACACCCCCTCACAATTTTCCCCGTTATAATAAAGTAATTATTCGCTTTTTCTTTCCTACTCCTTTGACATTCAAATTAGCGCGCCTTTGGATAAGTACTACGTTAATCTAAACTTCCATTTCCTCCCAACAGTTTCAAGCAGCAGACGTGATTTTTATTTATTCTCGAATTTTACTAGAGAAATTTGACATCTAGCATTAAATGCTAGCAGACAAATTTTGCTTCAAACGCCACTTGTACGGTAAAATACGGTCATTTGTCTTCTGCAGTACGGTAATCCGAGCCACTTGGTCGGCAACGCTGAGTTCAACTCCGCAGGATCTCGCTCAGAATAATATTCCGTTAGTAAATTAGTTGTTGGCCTGAGGCAGTTTCCCTCTTCCGAACCTACCAACAAAAAGTCATAAACCCAAACTTTCCCAACGACTCGGCGCTCATACTCTACGGAACGAGATCATCAGATCGCCTCAATAATCAGCTGGTGAGCACTGCATCTGTTTTTCAGAAAATGGTATAAGTAGGTTCTTAGGTGCCTGCGTTTCGAACCGTAGCACTACTTATTCTTTGTTCTGGTTACTTCCTTATTTACAGAGTAAATAAAAGTATTGGAATCGTCCTAAAATCAAGATTAGGAACAGAGCTTCAGAAAAATTTTTTTTTATACACATTTACTCAGAATCACTTCCTGAACAAGTGTTTGTGTGTTTGTCAGTGGTAATTTACAAAAATTGCCATAGCTCCCTCAATTGTCATGCCATTGTGTGCCACAAACTCAAACTCATAATCAATCTCAAAGTCAAACTCACAATGAAACAGTAACTCAAACTCATAATCGAAATCGAAGTCAAACTCACAATGGAACAGAAACTCAAACTCATAATCGAACGCACAATGTAACCAAAACATAAACTCATAATCGATATCAAAGTCAATCTCACAATGAAACAATAACTCATTCTCATAAACGAAATCGAAGTCAATCTCGCAATGAAACTGAAACTCAAACTCATAATCGAAATCGAAGCCAAACTCACAATGGAACAGAAACTCAAACTCATAATCGAACTCACAATGAAACCGAACCTCAAACTCATAATCGATATCAGAGTCAATCTCACAATGAAACAAAAACTCATTATCGAAATCGAAGTCAATCTCGCTAGGAAATAGAAACTCAAACTCATAATCGAAATCAAAGTCAAACTCACAATGAAACAGAAACTAAACTCACAATCAAATTCGAAGTTGAACTCACAATGAAAAAGATACTCAAACTCATAATCGAAATCAAAGTCAAACTCACAATGAAACAGAAACTAAACTCACAATCAAATTCGAAGCTAAACTCACAATGAAACAGAAACTCAAACTCATAATCGAACTCACAATGAAACCGAAACTCAAACTCATAATCAATATCAAAGTCAATCTCACAATGAAAAAAAAACTCAAACTCATAATCGAAATCAAAGTCAAACTCACAACGAAACAGAAACTAAACTCACAATCAAATTCGAAGTTAAACTCACAATGAAACAGAAACTCAAACTCATAATCGAACTCACAATGAAACCGAAACTCAAACTCATAATCGATATCAAAGTCAATCTCACAATAAAACAAAAACTCAAACGCACAATCGAAATCGAAGTCAATCTTACAGTGAAATAAAAACTCAAACTCATAATCGAGATCGAACTCAATCTCACAATGGAACTGAAACTCAAACTCATAATCGAAATCGAAGTCAAACTCACAATGAAACTGAAACTCAAACTTCGATTTCGATTATGAGTTTGAGTTTCTGTTTCATAGTGAGTTTGACTTCGATTTCGATTATGAGTTTGAGATTCAGTTTCATTGTTAGATAGACTTTGATTTCCATTATGAGTTTGAGTTTCATTGTGAGATTGACTTTGATTTCGATTACGAGTTTGAGTTTCTGTTTCATCGTGAGATTGACTTCGATATTGATTATGAGTTTGAGTTTTAGTTTCATTGTGAGATTGACTTCGATTTCGATTATGAGTTTGAGTTCCTATTTCATTGTGAGATTGGCTTCGATTTCGATTATGTCATAATCAAACTCATTGAGTTTGAGTTTCCTAGCGAGATTGACTCCGATTTCGATAATGAGTTTGAGTTTTTGTTTCATTGTGAGATTGACTCTGATATCGATTATGAGTTTGAGGTTCGGTTTCATTGTGAGTTCGATTATGAGTTTGAGTTACTGTTTCATTGTGAATTTGACTTTGAGATTGATTATGAGTTTGAGTTTTTGTGTCAATGTGAGTTTGACTATGGGCAGGTTAGGATGCTCAATTGCTACCTTAAAATTGGAACCTCGAAAATCGTGGTTGCGATTGACAGTACCTAGGTTGTTGTGCTCGTCTCCATACAATGCGAGTTTTATGGAAACGGAATGTTTGTTTTTTTGAAATTGACCAATGAAATGTGCATAGGAAGTGCTGGCGCATCGAGCGGCCCTTATGCTTAGGAAGTGTTGTAAATACGGGCCTATGAGTTTGAGTTTCTATTTCATTGTTAGATTGACTTCGAGTTTGATCATGAAGTTTCTATTTATTGTGAGTTTGTCTTTGCGGCTCCATACCTTGTGTGCGGGGGGGGGGGGCTGACAACATGGGGAGCAAACAAGTTTTCAGTACTTCAACCATTTTCCGATGTGGTTTGACGGCTGCTCGGTGAAAATTAAATGATGGCCGGTTTTGTTCGTCATTGGCAAATAAATAATAACTTTGAGGTTTAACAACGGTCGAACGATCCCAAATCTAACCACATTCATATTAAACCAACCTCACTAGTCCAATTATGAATTTTCAAAAGGGACACTTCCGTCGAAAGCGCTCGAGTCGTACATGAGAAAATGCAAACATCAAGAACAACCCGTTGGGGATAACCATGGACTTCGGTTTGAATGAATTGGTTAACGTACGTTCCTTAATTATCATTCCAATCATTCAGCCAAGCATCAAATGGAAATTATGCTGGAAAGCAGCTCTAGGCTTTCGCCGAAATTTCTTCCATTATTTTTCATCACGATTATTTTTCATCATTCGTAAGGAGCCAGACCGACGTGAGCCAAAGTTATGGAGGAACCAGAAAGCTGAATGTTCGTCCACACTGTTCATCCGGGCCAGTTCCTTGGGTTGCATGCCCATATCAGTGGGAAGGGATCGTGAAATAAATTTGAACAATATGGTTATGTAACACCAAAAAGTTTATTTTTTATCCAATCGTAACAAAGGTCTCATCAGAGTCGTTTGTTACTGGAAACTTTATCCACCTCGTTAGTGGCGACAACTAAATAAAGCTTCTTTTTCGGCCATCCGATGGAAAAGGTAGACGAGACAACTCTACCCGATTCGCGTTGCGAACCGATTTTTGAATGAAACCAGTGTGGATCACGATCAACTATGAAAGCGGCAAATTTTCCAATCTATCGAGAATCGATGCTAAAAAATTGTAAAGAGATTTATTGTAAATTGTAAATACAATGCAATAATTCTACAAAGGTGTTCCGAAGATGAGAGGCAATTTTTTTTCCACCGGCGACAGTAGACAAATGTTTTCTTCTCAGAATATTTACAGAATCACTCCTCGAAGCCTTACAATCTATTCTGGTGTATATTTTGGTAGCTAACGTTTTCTTGTATTCAACCTACTAGACAACAATTTTATGAGCATATTCTATGAGTCCCTTAATGATTTCTCCTTTCTCCACAATATTTTTTCCTCTTTTTTCCCAAACGTATCACAAAGAAACCAGAATCGTGTTATCTTTTACAGACGTACCATCCATTTCAAAATAGCAGTGAGAAATAGGGTAGGTAACATAAGAGTACCTAACTACACATCTGCATTCGCCTCCTACCGATCAACTTGTACGAATCGATGATTAGAAAAATTCGTAGACAAGGAATCTAGGTTTACAATTTTTTTTTGGTTTAGTTACCATTACTTATGAAATTATAATTATAATTTCAATTATAATAAGTCGGGAAAAATGTTGTTACATGTAATCGGAAAAGTAATGGCCATTAACATTACATTGGAGTGATATTTATGGGTAATGGTCATCACATTTCTCATAGCGAAGTTGTAATTATTTCGTTTCTGTATAGTCGGCCATGAAGGTGGTTTTATCGATGGTATAGTCGGGGTTCGGCCACAAATTTCACCACCGCTTGGTACATTGGTATATTCCTTAACTCCAAATTGTCGGAGTTATTCACCCATACCAAAAACTCTCACACCCATTCATCGAGCCCAAACCGACTGGCCCTGACCAAAAGTGGACGAAAGTCGCAGGCGCCAGGTCCGCAACAACTGTTGGCAGACAAAGTCCGCTGAGGAAGACCTACAAGTTATTTCTGGAAATAATGTAGCAAAAATGTTAGCGCATTGTGGGGAAAATTATTTCATAGATTTTTTATGCTGATTCAAATGAGACCAACTTCATCTGTGTGAGCCTGTTTAGTTCTCTTAAGACCGATTTTTGTCTTATTATTCTTATCTTCGATATTTTGTCCTATTATTCTTATCTCATTATTCGTTCTGACTTTTGAATACATTGCTCACGGAAAAGATTAGTTCAGAATCTTGAAGGCAAATTGCTATCAAACAATGATGTCACGTGGCTTTCTTGCAATGACCCCTGCCCTATTTCTCATAACAGACTATCATACAAATCAGTACTAAACCCTCACAAACGTCAATCACGCGGTCTGGGCGACGTCATTTCTTTAACTGGTTTGTTTTGCCAATGTATCGTTTGAATGAAAAGCCATAACTATTATTACATAAGCCATTCTAGAAGGAATAACAATACGTACGTAGATGATGGCATTTTTACCAACAAGAATGATAGGTGGTTTGGTGGAGAAACCAGTGGTGCATAGATAACACACAATACTTCCAAATTTTGAAACGCAAAATTGTGAGACAATTGATCATATTATGACTGCTTTTAAGGGTGTTTAGGTCAAAAATATCAAAAAATTCACTATTCAAATTTTAAAATTTGCCCAAAATGAAATATCATAAATTATCGAAGTATAAAAAATATCCACATATTCTGCAAGATAAAACAATGATTTTAAGATCGAGAACGCTCAAATTGGTTCATTTTTGCGGCCAGGAAAAAATAAAATAGAAAACACTAAAAATGCAAATATATTAAAAGTACTGTGAGTTATTCAAATTCCGATTAAACAGGGAGTTAGGTATTGCCGAGACAAACATATCAGTTCAAGAAATCTGAAAAAGGTTGAGAATTGAGGGAGCTATGGTCATTTTACTTCCATATTTACAGAGTAAATGGAAGTATTGTAATCGTCCTAAAATCGAGAATCGGAACGGAGCTTCAGAAAAAACTTTTTCTTATACACATTTACTCAGAATCACTTCCCGAACAAGTGTCTGTGTGTCCGTTAGTCCGTCTGTGGTAATTTACAAAAATGGCCATAGCTCCCTCAATTCTCAACCTTTTTTCAAATTTCTTGAACTGAAAAATTCAGACAAACATTTAATGTTTGTCTCGGCAAGACCTAACACCCTGTTTAATCGGAATTCGAATTACTCACAGTACTCCCGATATATGCGCATTTTTAGTGTTTTCTATTTTATTTTTTTCTGGCCACAAAAATGGACCGATTTGAGCGTTCTTGGTCTCAAAATCTTCGTTCTACCTTGCAGAATATGTGGATATTTTTTATATTCCGATAATGTAATGTATTTTTATTTTGGGCAAATTTTAAAATTTGAATAGTGAATTTTTTGAAGTTTTTGACCTTAACACCCTTAAAAGCAGTCAAAATATGATTATATTGTGCCTCAATTTTACGTTTCAAAATATGGAAGTATTGTGTGTTATCTATGCACCACTGGTTTTTTTGGGTGCTCAATTCAATTTTTTGGTTTGCCACCTTTGCATCCTCAAAATCGTGCGGCGTCACAACAAAAGCTAGCTAAATTATAGGGCTTTTAAAATTGGCTTAGTGTTATTTTGTTGGTCATTGTAACTACCAAATTAGTCAAAATCAAATTACTTTTGTTCGAAAATTTGCGCATGAAAATATAGAAATATGGTGTGTTACCTACGCACCACTGGTTAAAAATTTAAATGGGAACTGTTTCAGCTCAAAATGAAAGCAGTAATAATATTGCTGGCTGTAATTGCCACTTCGGCTGCCGTCTCCTTCTTCGACCTCGTCAATGAAGAATGGACTCTTTACAAAGTAAACCATTAATTTATTAATATACATATTTGAGGATGTTAATTCCAAAAGGTACTACGTATATACATTCTGACAAGTTTCGAGAAAAACAAGGAAAACTGCTATTACCATTCAGAACACTTTACCGGTCTAAATTTTCTTGCCAAATGTTTGTGAATTATTTTCAGATTTGTTGAGAAAATTTTGGAAATTACGGACTGCAGAGAATAATTTTTACAGCACTTTGAAAATTAAACTTTTTGAATAGAGTACTTTTTGAAATGAAAACTGGTCCATAGTACTTTTTGAAATTAACATGCCGGGTAGGTTTATCATCATAATCTAGGAGTCAAAATTTGTATACAAATAGAAAGATTTCCAAAACAAATTTTATCAGAATCATGCTATTAACATTTTGATCAATAAATAAACCAGTGGTGCGTAGATAACACACAATACTTCCATATTTTGAAACGTAAAATTGTGACACAATTTGATCATATTTTGACTGCTTTTAAGGGTGTTTAGGCCAAAAATATCGAAAAACGCTGCTAAGTAGATTAGTGACATGGGTACATTATTTGTCTGGGTACCTCAGAAAATAAAGTTCAAATAGTTGGAGTAGGTCGGTTTATCATCATATCATTTGTGGAGTAATGGTCAATCGTGAATTCAATTATGCCGAAAAGGTACGTTTTCACAATGATAATAAATAGGTAGGTATAAAAAGAAAATACCTGGCGGCTGCTTTCAAAGAAATATTTCCTGAGGCCTGGCGGCAAGAAGGCAGCCATTTTGTTAACCGCGTTAACAGGTGACAACTGTTATCAAGATCCGCCCCATTAACATAAGCTGTCCAATCCCAGCTTCACACTTTCAGTTTCTAATAAATCTGAGCCAATAGACGACGAAAGAGCCGGTAGGGGTAGGGGAAGTCCCCTACTTCCCCACCCTACCAAGATCAAGGGTGGGAATGTTACAGCCGCCATTTCGTATTCCTCACGCCTTGAACCGATTGGAACATGTGCCGTGAACCCAAGAAAACTGCAAAACCGCAATTTCAGCAGTGTCACTGCCCCCAAAATTGACCCTGTTGACCAAAATCTCGAAAAAATGCCAAATTTCATGTTTCATAGTCAATATCTAAATATTCCCGCCAAAAAACCCCGAAGTCAAATCCATCATTTTTTTGAAATTTTTCCTAGGCTAGGACCTTGGATTTTCCAGCTGAAATCGGTTTTTTTCATTTTTCTTAGTCCTGGAGAGTTGTAGAAAATTGCAAATTTTTTGTGTCATGTACCTGCCCAAAACCTACTCAAAAATATTTTTTTTGGAATTTTAACATTTTTTTTAAAGGGTCAAAAAAATATTTTTTGTTTAGGTCAAAAATTAGTCTTTAAACCAGTTTTTGATTACTAAACCCCAATCGATTTTGACTTATAGGGAGTGAAAAATGTGTAAAAACCTTCAAGGAATCCAACGAGCTCAAAAAATTCAAAATCGGTTCAGTAGGACTCCCTCAAATTGCCAAAAACGCGAAAACGCAGAAATCGCATTAAGAAATTCAAGCCAAACCGATTCAAAAACCAAATTTTCGAATTTTTTCGGAAAAACCACCCTATCTTATGGTAAATCAAGCGAGAAACACGGGAAAAATACTCAAAAAATTCTAAACCCACGGCATCACCTTCAAAATTGAGATTTTGTGTTTTTTCAGAAATATACCCTAATTATGCCGAATTGGACCCGTTAACCTTCTCCGATCGGATTGCCCGGACAATATGCCTCAAGTTGGAGCAAACCACAACTTTCAAGACTAATTTAGTCAAAATCGGATCAGTATTTCAATACGAAGTGGCTGGACGAAATTTTTGGCCAAAATTTCGTCCGTCCACTTCGTATCGAACCGCTGATCCGATTTTGGTGCGGTTGGTCCTAAAAGTTGTGTTTTGCTCCAACTTGAGGCATATTGTCAGGGGAATCCGATCAAAAAATTTTAAGGGGTCGAAAACCCAAAAAAACTGTTTTTGAGATCATGACTTTTTTACATTTGATCGTTTTTGAGTAGTCTAGAGTTGATTCAGAGGATTCCCTTATAGGAGGTGCACGTCACAGGAAAATTTGCTAAACGCTCGTTTTTTTTTTTTTGAAATCGGACCACTCCTTCTATGCGTTTTGCTGCTGACGGCGTACAGCGTACGGCGTACGGCGTACGGCGGACGGACAAAAAATTTTTATTGCAGATTCTTGTTCTAGAACCTCTGAAACGTGAAAGAACAAATTTTCAGGGGGTGTTGTAAAAAAAATTTTCTTGAACAATTACATAGGTACATTATTTCTGGAAATAATGTACCAAAATTCACTATTAAAATTTTAAAATTCGCCCAAAATGAAAAAATGTCACATTTTCGGAATGTAAAAAATATCCACATATTCTGCAAGGTAAAACAAAGATTTTAAGACCAAGAACGCTCAAATCGGTTCATTTTTGTGGCCGGAAAAAAATAAAATAGAAAACACTAAAAATGCAAATATATCGGAAGTACTGTGCGTTATCCAAATTCCGATTAAACAGGGTGTTAGGTCTTGCCGAGACAAACATTTCAGTTCAAGAAAATTGAAAAAAGGTTGAGAAATGAGGGAGTTATGGCCATTTTTGTAAAAGACCACAGACGGACACACGGACAGACGGACACACAGACACTTGTTCAGGAAGTGATTCTGAGTAAATGTGTATAAGAAAAAGTTTTTTCTGAAGCTCCGTTCCGATTCTCGATTTTAGGACGATCACAATACTTCCATTTACTCTGTAAATATGGAAGTAAAAAAATGATCATAACTCCCTTAATTCTCAACCTTTTTTCAAATTTCTTGAACTGAAATGTCTGTCTCGCCAAGACCTAACACCCTGTTTAATCGAAATTTGGATAACGCACAGTACTTCCGATATAATTGAGTTTTTAGTGTTTTCTATTTAATTTTTTCTGGCCACAAAAATGGACCGATTTGAGCGTTCTTGGTCTTAAAATCATTGTTTTACCTTGCACAATATGTGGATATTTTTTATTTTCCAATAATGTGGCGTATTTTCATTTTTGGTGAATTTTAAAATTTGAATAGTGAATTTTTTGATATTTTTGACCTGAAAACCCTTAAAAGCAGTCAAAATATGATAAAAGTGTGTCTCAATTTCACGTTTCTAATTATGGAAGTATTGTGTGTTATCTACGCACCACTGGTTTGGATAATGGACCATACTAATGCCGATCTGGACCCCTTAACCTTTTCTGATCGGATTGCCCGGACAATCTGCCTCAAGTTGGAGCAAACCATAACTTTCGAAGCTCATTTCGTCAAAATCGGATCAGTAGTTCAATACAAAGTGGCTGGACGAAATTTTTGGCCAAAATTTCGTCTGTCCACTTTGTATTGAACCGCTGATCTGATTTTGGTGCGGTTGGTCCTAAAAGTAGTGGTTTGCTCCAACTTGAGGCATATTGTCAGGGGAATCCGATCAAAAAATGTTAAAGAATCAAAAACTCAAAAAACTGTTTTTGAAATTATGACTTTTTTACATTTGAACGTTTTTGAAAACGTCAGAGTCAATTCAGAGGATTCCCTTATAGAAGGTGCACGACACAGGAAAATTTGCTAAACGCTCGTTTTTACTTCCATATTTACAGAGTAAATGGAGGTATTGGAATCGTCCAAAAATCGAGAATCGGAACGGAGCTTCAGAAAAAACTTTTTACTTCCATATCTACGGAGTTAATGGAAGTATTGTGATCGTCCTAAAATCGAGAATCGGAACGGAGCTTCAGAAAAAACGTTTTCTTATACACATTTACTCGGAATCACTTCCCGAACAAGTGTCTGTGTGTCCGTTAGTCCGTCTGTCCGTTAGTTCGTCTGCGGTCATTTACAAAAATGGCCATAGCTCCCACAATTCTCAACCTTTTTTCAAATTTCTTGAACTGAAATGTTTGTCTCGGCAAGACCGAACACCCTGTTTAATCGGAATTTGAATTACTCACAGTACTTCCGATATATTTGCATTTTTAGTGTTTTCTATTTTATTTTTTTTTCGTGCACAAAAATGGACCGATTTGAGCGTTTTTGGTCTCAAAGTTTCGTTTTACCTTGCAGAATATGTGGATATTTTTTATATTCCAAAAATGTAGCGAATTTTTACTTCCATATTTACAGAGTAAATGGAAGTATTGTGATCGTCCTAAAATCGAGAATCGGAACGGAGCTTCAGAAAAAACTTTTTCTTATACACATTTACTCAGAATCACTTCCTGAACAAGTGTCTGTGTGTCCGTCTGTCCGTGTGTCCGTGTGTCCGTCTGTGGTCATTTACAAAAATGGCCATAACTCCCTCATTTCTCAACCTTTTTTCAAATTTCTTGAACTGAAATGTTTGTCTCGGCAAGACCTAACACCCTGTTTAATCGGAATTTGGATAATGCACAGTACTTCCGATATATTTGCATTTTTAGTGTTTTCTATTTTATTTTTTTCCGGCCGCAAAAATGAACCGATTTGAGCGTTCTTGGTCTCAAAATCTTCGTTTTACCTTGCAGAATATGTGGATATTTTTTACATTCCGAAAATGTGGCGTTTTTTCATTTTGGGCGAATTTTAAAATTTTAATACTGAATTTTTTGATATTTTTGACCTAAACACTTTCAAAAGCAGTCAAAATATGATCAAATTGTGTCACAATTTTACGTTTCAAAATATGGAAGTATTGTGTGTTATCTACGCACCATTGGTTTTTTTGCAAATTTCAAAATTTGCATAGTGAATTTTTTGATATTTTTGACCTAAACACCCTTAAAAACAGTCAAAATATGATCAAATTTTGTCAAATATGTACGTTTCGAAATATGGAAGTATTGTGTGTTATCTACGCACCACTGGTTCTTATACACAATTACTCAGAATCACTTCCCGAACAAGTGTGGGTGTGTCCGTCTGTGTTCATTTACAAAAATGGCCATAGCTCCCTCATTTCTCAACCTTTTTCAAATTTCTTGAACTGAAATGTTTTTTGATTGATTTCAAGGTTGAAACTTGCAAAATAATCATAACTTGTTCTTTGGTCCTGTGCAGATTGATCACAACAAAAACTACTCGTCCGAAATTGAGGAGAGGTTTAGAATGAAAATTTTCATGGAAAACAAAAGGAAAATTGCAAGGCATAATGTCCAGTACGAGAAAGGATTGACCAAATTCAAGATGGCCGTCAATCATCTCACTGATATGGTAAGCCTGATTAAAATTTGTGAGCTGTTTTTCGGGTTGGTACGTTCCTATACTTGATTGGAGATTTATGTGGTTGTTAAGATCTGATGTAAGTCGACCGTTCGATTTCCGCCGGAGCAAGGATTGTTTTTTAGGGTTCATCCCACATTTACCCCTCAAGTGCCTCTGCTTTTGTAGAGGATTTCAAGTTCCCGCATTTGCTGAGAGTAGCCGAACTGCCTTACTACATCGTTGTCAATACCTGAGTTCTTCTGTACTCAGATCTTTTGCGAATCCTTTTAAATGACTTGCAATTTACAAGTACAAGAATTACAGCGTCGCTTAATTTCTAACATGTGCTATCCAACTTTTCCCAACTTCATAGGAGAGCCAAAAAACGTGTTCCAGCCAAAAATATCAACGGATTTGAGCGTTCTTGGTCTTCAAATCTTTGTTTTACCTTGCTGAACATGTGGATATTTTTTATATTCCGATAACTTGGCGTATTGGTACATTATTTCCAAAAATAATGTAATCGGTCGAGCAAAATTTTTTACAACACAACCTGAATTTTTTTTTCGCGTTTCAGAGGTTCTAGAACACAAATATGCAATAAAAAATTTTTGTCCGTCCGCCGTACGCCAAAATTATTCATAACGATGTTGTGGCCACAAAATTTGGTCTAAATTTTGTAGACACGACATCATATCGAACCACTGATTCGATTTTGATGAAACTAGTTCCAAATGTTGTGGTTCGCTCCAACTTGGTGCATATTGTCCGGCCTATTCAATCGGAAAAGGTTAAAGGGTCCAATTTGGCATAGTTAGGCTGGTTTCACACTGCCTGCGATTTGGGGCGAAGCGGAGCGATGCGATGACCTGCGATTAGGCGCGGAAAAGACAACAGGCGGGCGAGTAGGGTTTTTGAAGGGGACGGAGCGTGGGGTGTTCACACTGCAAGCGAAGGGGAGAGGTAGCGTGCGTTTTCGAGCGGGTGGCTGATGCAATCGCAAGCAACCATGCGATTTGAAGCTATATTTCACGCGAACGAAATTTCTGGAGTTGTTCCGTGGCGTCAGCCATCAAATCAGAGACATTCCAGCCCGGTTGCTACACTAGCAACACAGGTGTGCGTTGCCGGAGACGCACAAGACGGTAACAATCTCTGCGGGACGCCAAACACTCGACTGGCCGACCCGTCTGTAATCGCTAGCAATGTGAACACATCATCGCTTCGCACCGCTTCGAAATTCCGCCTCCGATCGCTTCGCATAGCATCGCTTCGCTTTGCGTGCAGTGTGAATCCCGCCTTAGGGTATATTTGAGGCGTTGATAGCCAGAGTGGACCATTCCACACAGGTGTCGAACTGAGAAAATCGCATTTGAAAATTTCGACTAATTTCATGTGATTGATTAAGGGCCTTGTTATGGTGTTTTGAAGAAAAAAATACAAGCATTCTTGGGTGAACAGATGACTCATGAACCATAGGGACTTTTCTTCAAGCCAAAAGGTCCACTCTGGCCATCAAAATCGGCGGCCAATTTGCAGACGGGCCATTTGAAAAGTTGCTCTCTCTCTTGGCACATTCGAGAACGAGTCAAATTTTAATAATAATTCGATAGATAAAGCAACCACAGACCCATTGCACTGTATAACACATTTTCGGCCAGTTTGTGGAATGGTCCACTCTGGCTATCAACGCCTCATTTTTGAAAAAACGCAAATTGGTGATTGAAAACTGGTTTGACGACTAATAACATCAGGTGGTTCTAGGTAGATAGCAGGGGTGGTCGCAGATTTCAGATAGCACATGTGGCGTTTTTTAGGTTTTGAGCGACTTCTAGCGGATTTTTGGAAAAACTAAATAGTTCAGCGCTTGGAGCGCGAGATTTTGCATAAAAATATGTATTGAACTCATTTTCCCCAAAATTTTGGATAGCACATGTTAGTAATTGAGTGACGACATCTAACTCAAGTAAAGTTGAGTCAAAAATTCCGAATGCAAGTACCTACTTCAATTTCTTAGTACTTGTCAGCCTGATGTACAAGTGTAAATCCTTTTACTTAAATCTTGTGCCTTTTAGTTGTATTAAATACAAATTTTGTACTAACTTGTACCTGAATACGTGCAAGTGCAAAGTAAATTTTCTCTAGGACCATGAGTTCTTCAGTACAAGAGCTGTACGATGCACCACAATAAATTCTGCACATTTTATCCGCCGATTTCAAAAAACAAATGTGCCGTTGCTATAAACCCGAATCTATGGTTTGATAAGTATTCAACACTGGCGCCCTACGAGTACTTCTTGTATTTGCTAACTCCACGAACAAGTATTGAGTATTTTACTTGAACTCAAAATTGGAAAGTACTTGAACTTGGATTGGCTTCTCAGTCATTAAGGCCCGGTTTATTGACAAAAATTATCTGGCCAATATCCAAGGAAGCTTCAGATAAACTTCACCACGGAGGTATTTTCATCAAATTTCAATCTAAAAATCAAACTGGTAATGTGTATTGAGAGCTTCCTTGGATATCGGATGGATAAATTTTGTCAATAAACTGGGGCTTAGAAAAAGTTTTTTTCTGAAGCTCCGTTCCGATTCTCGATTTTAGGGCGATTCCAATACTCCCATTTACTCGGTAAATATGGAAGTAAAAATATCTCCATATTCTGCAAGGTAAAACAAAGATGTTGAGACCAAGAACGCTCAAATCGGTTATTACTTCCATATTTACAGAGTAAATGGAAGTATTGGAATCGTCCTAAAATCGAGAATCGGAACGGAGCTTCAGAAAAAACTTTTTCTTATACACATTTACTCAGAATCACTTCCTGAATGTCTGTGTGTCCGTGTGTCCGTTAGGCCGTCTGTGGTCATTTACAAAAATAGCCATAGCTCCCTCATTTTTAAAATTTCTTGTACTGAAATGTTTGTCTCAGCAAGACCTAACACCCTGTTTAATCGGAATTTGAATTGCTCACAGTACTTCCGATATATTCGCATTTTAGTGTTTTCTATTTTATTTTTTTCCTGCCACAAAAATGGACCGATTTGAGCGTTCTTGATCTCAAAATCTTCGTTTTACCTTGCAGAATATGTGGATATTTTTTATGTTCCGAAAAATTTTCGGACATTTAATGTAGCAAGTTTTTTTTTTGGCGAATTTTAAAATTTGCATTGTGAATTTTTTGATATTTTTGACTTAAACACCCTTAAAAACAGTCAAAATATGATCAAAATTTTTCGAATATGTACGTTTGAAAATATGGAAGTATTGTGTGTTATCTATGCACCACTGGTTTTTATTTGCAGTAGGCAATTCAGTTTGAGCAATAATTGCAGTAAAAAATTGTCCGTCTAAATGGGCCTTTAGAATTTCTAGATATGGTCTGGAAGAAATTTACTTGAACTTGTCAACAATGAACCAAAGGGTTTTTGAACACAATCATTACTACACTTTTTCAGCTACCTCACGAATTCGCAAAATACAACGGTTTCAAACGAACCAATGGTTCAAGGCTTGTTGTTGGATCAACGTACATCGAAGCAGCCCATGTAACCCTCCCGCAGGAAGTCGATTGGAGGAAGAAGGGTGCTGTGACTCCAGTCAAAAACCAAGGGCAGTGCGGCTCGTGCTGGGCTTTCTCAACTGTGAGTATCTGAATTTCTTGGGTTCCTTGAAGTTTTCTATACCGTTTTCACTCCCTGTAAGTGGAAATTGGTTGGATTTTACTGGTCAGAAACTAGTTTGACGACTAATTTTTGACTTAAAAAAATTTTTTTTACCCTTTAAAAAAAATTTAAAATTCCAAAAAAAAAATTTTTGAATAGGTTTTGGGTAGGTGCATGACACAAAAAAATTGCAATTTTGTACGACTCTCCGGGACTGAGAAAAATGCAAAAAACCGTTTCCAGCTGTAAAATCCAATGTATGAGCCTAGGAAAAATTTCCGAAAAATGATGGATTTGACTTCAGGGTTTTTTGGCGCGAATCTTTGGATTTTGACTGAGAAACATGAAATTTGGCAATTTTTCAAGATTTTGGTTAACAGGGTCAATTTCAGGGAGTGATGAGGAAAAAATCGCGTTTTTCTTTCACAGTTTTCCTGGTTTTACAGCCTATGTACTAATGTGTTTAAGGCAAAAACGTAATGAAGAGGAAACTGTCGATGTTAAATTCCCTATCAGATGCATTCCCACCCTTGACACCGACTTTTACAACGAGGGAGTCCGTTTATAGGCTCGGAACTGCAATTATGCGATTCGGCTATTGGAAAGTGAATGTTTACCGATTAGCCAGCTTATATTAATACGGTGGACAGTTTAATAAACGGGCAGGGTGGAGGTTAGAGGTCCACGTCTGTTCCCTTCTGAGAAACCCACAGCTAAGTCGATTAGTAAAGTCATTTCTCTTGGCATCTCAGACAGCCAAATTTTTACCCCATCGAAATTCTCTCTCAGTATTGTGGGAGGGTAGATGCGTCATTGTTCATTGTCAGCTGTTCATGAGCTCGCGTCAATAAAACAATTTCTCATGTCCTAAATTTTCTGTAAAATTTAATTTTTCCCAATTACGTTATTGTGTTACTGAAACGGCGATATGATGATATTATCATCATAAGATGGGCTCGAAGTTACGATTAAGCTGTACCGAATGCGTGCCTAATTCAACTCTACTCTGTTACGATGCTCGAAAACTTCGTACCTGCAACCAGATGGCCGGCATATGTGAGGTCATCTCTAATCTTTACGAAGGCTTCCGGCATAAGTTCATATCGAAAGATGCGCTGTGGTTCAGGAAAGTCCAAATTCCAAATGCGCGGCTGGCCGTATGCTGAGATTTGTGCCAAAACTACTGTTACAAATAGGCGGATTATTCTACCCATCGAATAGCAGTGCAGCTAGTATAGAAATGAAATCAAAATTCAACCATCGTTCATAGATGTTACAATTCGACGGCGAAGTGGTGAGATCTCGTATCTCCAATTTCGTACCTGCACGTGCTCATTAGAGATGCCATGGAAATTCAATGTGGTTACATAGGGTACCATAAGAATAGTGGCGGTCTTAACAAAATGGAGATACGAGATCTCACCACTTCGCCGTCGAATTTCTTGTTCTTTTCCACGGCTTTCAGCGTTATTTTAACGTATCTGTGATTAATAACTAAATGCTTTCCCTGACTACATGCAGGGACCAAAACCCAAACTTGTTATAAATTACCAATTTCCTCTACATTCTGTTCAATGGGATGAGTGAAAATTCCTTTAGGGGGTCTATTCTATGTTAGCTACTCGCCTGGAGGCGGGAGCAAAGTCGCCTGCAGGTAAATTTATTCTTCTTTATTCTATTCTTTATTTATTCTATTATTATTCGACTATCAAGTAGCCTGCGGGCGACTTTGGGGGCGTTTTGGAGCTCGATGAAATACCCGAATCGAGTGGGGTGGTTTTCAGATTTTGGTTCATTTTTCTTGAGAAATGAACCTTTGTAATCGGTCAGGAAAAACGCTGCTAAGTAGATAAGTGGCATTTGCACATTAGTTTTCTGTGTATCCGAAGAATTCTGCTAATTCTGCACAGGGGTTCATTTTGGTTCATTTTTCTATAGAAATGAACCTTTGTAATCGGTCAGGAAAAAAAATTTTTAACACCCCCTGAAAATTTGTTGGTTTACGTTTCAAGGGGTGTAGAATCCGAATCTGCAATAAAAATTTTTTGTCCGTCCGCCGTCCGCCGTACGCCGTCCGCCGTCCGGGGTTTTTCAGGGGGAAGGAGTTATCGAAAAATTTTGAAATTTTTACCAAAAATCAAGTTCCGTATCTAGTTGGTCCTAACGTCTCGGCAGAACCCTACCTTAATTTTAAGGCCAGTAAAACAGCTGTTGAAGTGGGAAAAAATTCGTGTTTTTTTGGAAATTTAAAACATAGGCATGTGACGCATCATTTTCTATAGATTTTTCTATGCTGAATCGAATGAGACCATCGCCACGCCGGTAGCTTCAACCGTTTAGGAGTTATTGCAGTTTTAGTGAGACATTTTTGAGTTTTTAAAAATTTCTACAATTCTTAATAACTCGAAAACGACTAGAGCCACAAAAATCGTTTTCCACTCGTTGGAATCCCCACAAAAACTTCTGTCCTCCCGATATCTTCAATTTAAAGAATTTGGTCGCATTATACAAATCAGCAAAACAAAAATTGGAAAAAGTTGAGAATTTGGCCTCGGCTTTTAGATACGGTTGATTGATCTACTTACGACCACTAGCCTATTACAACAACAAGGTGACGCACTCACACTACGACCAGTTGCGCTTGGCAACATAAGAACGAGACAGGCTTTAACAAAGGTTCTGAGGCATTCTCAGAGGCATTCTGAGGCAACGTTTTTCTAAATCCCCATCTAAAATATCTACCAATTTATACTGAAATTCTAGAATAATAACAACTAAATTCCGTGTTTAAGGAGAACCTATATATCGTAAGATTTGTCTTTGCAATCGAAAAATGAACCCCTGTGCAAAATTTGCAGAGTTCTTCGGATATACCGAAAACTGATGTGCACATGCCACTGATCTACATAGCAGCGTTTTTACTTCCATATTTACAGAGTAAATGGAAGTATTGTGATCGTCCTAAAATCGAGAATCGGAACGGAGCTTCAGAAAAAACTTTTTCTTATACACATTTACTCAGAATCACTTCCTGAACAAGTGTCTGTGTGTCCGTGTGTCCGTCTGTCCGTCTGTGGTCTTTTACAAAAATGGCCATAACTCCCTCATTTCTCAACCTTTTTTCAAATTTCTTGAACTGAAATGTTTGTCTCGGCAAGACCTAACACCCTGTTTAATTGGAATTTGGATAACGCACAGTACTTCCGATATATTTGCATTTTTAGTGTTTTCTATTTTATTTTTTTCCGGCCACAAAAATGAACCGATTTGAGCGTTCTTGGTCTTAAAATCTTTGTTTTACCTTGCAGAATATGTGGATATTTTTTACATTCCGAAATGTGGCATTTTTTCATTTTGGGCGAATTTTAAAATTTTAATAGTGAATTTTACTATATTTTTGGCCTAAACACCCTTAAAAGCAGTCAAAATATGATCAAATTGTGTCACAATTTTACGTTTCAAAATATGGAAGTATTGTGTGTTATCTACGCACCACTGGTTGATTGAAAAGACAAACCTTATGATTTATAGGTACTTCGGAAACACGGAATTATGTTGCTATTATTCTAGAACTTCAGTATATATTGGTATTTTAGATGGGGTTTTAGAAAAACGTTTTTTTTTCAACCTTGCAAAAAAGCCACATCATCTACTCTGCTCGATACAAACCTACCCATCTTGATAGGTATCTATCTACCAGTCTTGTCAACTCAGCACACCGTTTATTTTTGTAAATTCGCCGTTTAATTTATTCTTATTTGAGTACCCACATAATTAACAGAATAATAATTAGAGGAAAGTGCCCAAAAGTGGACCCCCATTTTGTTTGTTATCAATAAACCAGTGGTGCGTAGATAACACACAATACTTCCATATTTTGGAACGTAAAATTGTGACACAATTTGATCATATTTTGACTGGTTTTAAGGGTGTTTAGGTCAAAAATATCAAAAAATTCACTATTCAAATTTCAAAATTCGCCCAAAATCAAAAAACGCCAGTTTTTCGGAACATAAAAAATATCCACATATTCTGCAAGGTAAAACAAAGATTTTAAGACCAAGAACGCTCAAATCGGTTCATTTTTGTGACCGGAAAAAATAAAATAGAAAACACTAAAAATGCAAATATATCGGAAGTACTGTGCGTTATCCGAATTTCGATTGAACAGGGTGTAAGGTCTTGCCGAGACAAACATTTCAGTTCAAGAAATTTGACAAAGGGTTGAGAATTGAGGGAGTTATGGTCATTTTTGTAAATGACCACAGACGGACTAACGGACACACGGACACACACACACTTGTTCAGGAAGTGATTCTGAGTAAATGTGTATAAGAAAAAGTTTTTTCTGAAGCTCCGTTCCGATCCTCGATTTTAGGACGATTCCAATACTTCCATTTACTCTGTAAATATGGAAGTAAAACCAGTGGTGCGTAGATAACACACAATACTTCCATATTTTGAAACGTAAAATTGTGACACAATTTGATCATATTTTGACTGCTTTTGAAAGTTTTTAGGTCAAAAATATCAAAAAATTCAGTATTAAAATTTTAAAATTCGCCCAAAATGAAACCAGTGGTGCGTAGATAACACACAATACTTCCATATTTTGAAAAGTAAAATTGTGACACAATTTAATCATATTTTGACTGCTTTTAAGGGTGTTTAGGCTAAAAATATCGAAAAATTCACTATTAAAATTTTAAAATTCGCCCAAAATGAAAAAACGCTACATTTTCGGAATGTAAAAAATATCCACGTATTCTGCAAGGTAAAACAAAGATTTTAAGACCAAGAACGCTCAAATCGGTTCATTTTTGTGGCCGGGAAAAAATAAAATAGAAAACACTAAAAATGCAAATATATCGGAAGTACTGTGCGTTATCCAAATTCCGATTAAACAGGGTGTTAGGTCTTGCCGAGACAAACATTTCAGTTCAAGAAATTTGAAAAAAGGTTGAGAAATGAGGGAGTTATGGCCATTTTTGTAAATGACCACAGACGGACTAACGGACTAACGGACTAACGGACTAACGGAGTAACGGACTAACGGAGTAACGGACTAACGGACTAAAGGCCGTATCACACGTCAGACCGTTCGCCGCAGACACGGCAGCCCGGCACGAGGGTGGGGACGGAGTTGCCATGCGTTGAAACGTTAACCTGACACGAACAGCTGAGTGCTATCGATACACTCAGTATCGCGATATAATGAAATCGATCGTGTCACAGGGAAATTCCGATACGAATGCAATCGATATATCGTTTGGGACAACAAAAACCCCGAGTCTCGATACGATACGTTATAACCAGTGGAAGGCTACCGTTCGCAGACACGGCAAAGATCTCTCGATGGAAAGTTCTGCCGTGCCGTTGCCGTCGTATATAGTGGGGGTCGGAAGCGTCGCTGATTGGCCGATGCGTTCTCCCCTTCTCTTCACCGGTGACGTTACGTTGGTCTGCCCGTGGGCTGGGGAGGAGAACGGTCTGACGTGTGATACGAGCTTAACGGACACACGGACACACAGACACTTGTTCAGGAAGTGATTCTGAGTAAATGTGTATAAGAAAAAGTTTTTTCTGAAGCTCCGTTCCGATTCTCGATTTTAGGACGATCACAATACTTCCTTTTACTCTGTAAATATGGAAGTAAAAACGCCACATTTTCGGAATGTAAAAAATATCCACATATTCTGCAAGGTATAACGAAGATTTTGAGACCAAGAACGCTCAAATCGGTTCATTTTTGCGGCCGGAAAAAAATAAAATAGAATACACTAAAAATGCAAATATATCGGAAGTACTGTGCGTTATCCGAATTCCGATTAAACATGGTGTTAGGTCTTGCCGAGACAAACATTACAGTTAAAGAAATTTGAAAAAAGGTTGAGAAATGAGGGAGTTATGGCCATTTTTGTAAATGACCACAGACGGACAGACGGACACCGAAAAACTGGGGTTTTTACTTCCATATTTACAGAGTAAATGGAAGTATTGTGATCGTCCTAAAATCGAGAATCGGAACGGAGCTTCAGAAAAAACTTTTTCTTATACACATTTACTCAGAATCACTTCCTGAACAAGTGTCTGTGTGTCCGTGTGTCCGTTAGTCCGTTAGTCCGTTAGTCCGTTAGTCCGTTAGTCCGTTACTCCGTTAGTCCGTTAGTCCGTCTGTGGTCATTTACAAAAATGGCCATAACTCCCTCATTTCTCAACCTTTTTTCAAATTTCTTGAACTGAAATGTTTGTCTCGGCAAGACCTAACACCCTGTTTAATCGGAATTTGGATAGCGCACAGTACTTCCGATATATTTGCATTTTTAGTGTTTTCTATTTTATTTTTTCCCGGCCACAAAAATGAACCGATTTGAGCGTTCTTGATCTTAAAATCTTTGTTTTACCTTGCAGAATACGTGGATATTTTTTACATTCCGAAAATGTAGCGTTTTTTCATTTTGGGCGAATTTTAAAATTTTAATAGTGAATTTTTCGATATTTTTAGCCTAAACACCCTTAAATGCAGTCAAAATATGATCAAATTGTGTCACAATTTTACTTTTCAAAATATGGAAGTATTGTGTGTTATCTACGCACCACTGGTTTGATTTTGGGCGAATTTTGAAATTTGAATAGTGAATCTTTTGATATTTTTGACCTAAACACCCTTAAAAGCAGCCAAAATATGATCAAATTGCGTCATAATTTTATGTTCCAAAATATGGAAGTATCGTGTGTTATCTACGCACCACTGGTTAAATGCATGTAACGATAGCACGGTAATGTTTTGTATCATTTCAATTTCAATTTATAAAACTATACTAAGAAATAGTAATAAAAAATATATTTTTCAAAACCCTGCAATTTGGCAATTCCAAAACCAGTGGTGCGTAGATAACACACAATACTTCCATATTTTGAAACGTAAAATTGTGACACAATTTGATCATATTTTGACTGCTTTTGAGGGTGTTTAGGCCAAAAATATCGAAAAATTCACTATTAAAATTTTAAAATTCACCCAAAATGAAAAAATGCCACATTTTCGGAATTCAAAAAATATCCACATATTCTGCAAGGTAAAACAAAGATTTTAAGACCAAGAACGCTCAAATCGGTTCATTTTTGTGGCCGGAAAAAAATAAAATAGAAAACACTAAAAATGCAAATATATCGGAAGTACTGTGCGTTATTCAAATTCCGATTAAACAGGGTGTTAGGTCTTGCCAAGACAAACATTTCAGTTCAAGAAATTTGAAAAAAGGTTGAGAAATGAGGGAGTTATGGCCATTTTTGTAAAAGACCACAGACGGACAGACGGACACACGGACAGACGGACAGACGGACACACAGACACTTGTTCAGGAAGTGATTCTGAGTAAATGTGTATAAGAAAAAGTTTTTTCTGAAGCTCCGTTCCGATTCTCGATTTTAGGACGATCACAATACTTCCATTTACTCTGTAAATATGGAAGTAAAAGTTGCCTAAAGTGGACCCCTACTAAATATTACAAAAATGGATGGAAAATCAAATGGAGGAATGAGATCAATTCTCATAAAACAATGCTAAGTCAATAGTAAGTATATAATAACAATAAATTATCCTTTAATGCTAATAAATATATCGATTTCCGATTAGGCATCATCATTTTCTGAAGGCGTTACTCCAGGCAAAGTCTCCATCACGGACGACCCGGACGAAACGCTGTCTTCTTCACTGCTTGATTTCTCTTCGAAGTTGAGACGTTTTTCAGCAGGTGTTTGAACATGACAAATAACGGGTTCCGCATTAGGACACTAAGGGGGGTCCACTTTAGGCGACTATAGCCTAATTATTCTTTACTCTTTCAATGTTTATCTGACCGTTCAAGTGAGATAGCTTGATGATAAATATTACCCTTATTCCTTACTATTTCAGAATAATACATGTTGGAAGCCTTACCATCAAAAGTGTAGGAGAAATATCGAATAACGTATGACACTGTAATAATTTTACCATACAAGAAATCACATAATGGCGAACTGAAAGCCGGCAGATGAAGTAGACGACGTGAGCGCTCCAACTTGTTGTCACAGAAGTGGGAACTACTAGTTGGCTTGGTTTCGGTCAAGTTCAGCACCGTACAGAGCCTAAAAGGTCAGGGGTCCACTTTTGGGGAGGGGTCCACTTTTGGGTACTTTCCTCTATTATTAAATTCTCTGATTAATGGAACTAAAAACGCCGTAAAAATGCTTCAGAACTATTGTTAAAGCTTGCCTCGCTCACATGTTGCTAAGCGCAGCTGGTATAGCGTGAGTGCGTCACCTTGTTGGGGTGATAGGCTAGTGGTCCTAAGCAGAAGATCAGTCAATCGTACCCAAGAACCAAGGCTGAATTCTCAACTTTTTCCGATTTTAGTTTTGCTGATTTGTATAATGCGACCAAATTCTTTGAATTGAAGTTATTGGGTGGACAGAAGTTTTTGTGGGGATTCCAACGAGTGAAAAACGAATTTTGTGGCTCTGGTAGTTTTCAATTTATTAAACATTTTAGAAATGTTAGAAAACTCAAAAATGTCTCACTAAAACTGCAATAAATCCTAAACGGTTGGAGCTACCGCTTTGGCGTTGGTCTCATTCGTTTCAGCATCAAGAAATGAATAGAAAATGATACCTTACATGCCTATGTTGCAAATTTCCTTAAAAAAGTTGAATTTTTTCCCACTTCAACAGCTGTTTTACAGGCCTTAAAATTAAGGTAGGGTTTTGTCGAGACGTTAGGACCAACTAGATACGGAACTTGATTTTTGGTAAAAATTTCAAAATTTTGCGCCCCGGACGGTGGGCGGACAAAAATGTTTATTGCAGATTCGGATTCTACTCCCTTTGAAACGTAAACCAACAAATTTTCAGGGGGTGTTAAAAAATTTTTTTTCCTGACCGATTAGGTACAAAGGTTCATTTCTTAAGAAAAATGAACCAAAATATCCACATATTCTGCAAGGTAAAACAAAGATTTTAATGTTGAGGTGAGGGAGAGAGTGGTAGCCCATCGTACTCTCATAATCATATATTCTCTGAGCGCTTTCGCCCCACTGGGCCTCTTCAGGGAGCGACTTTTTTCAAATAAATTTGAGGGTATTCCCCCACAGGGGCACCTTTTCTTACAAGTATCACCCTGAGGGGGGTCGCCAACTGTCTCATGCAGTAAAACGAAAAATAGGAAAATATAATATATTATGTAACATATTATGTTATATAAAAAAAAACAATGTAAAAGGCAAACGTCGAGGCATTGCTATCGATTTTATTATTTCACTCCTAGGTCGTTCTAGTCAACTTTGAAATTTTTGATGACAGGATCATATTAGATCATTCTTCTGATGGAGGTACACCTACCAATTATCCAATTCATCCTCAACATAAAAATGTTTATTCATATTTATGGGAATATTGAGTTGCAACAAAAAGGTAACACCAAACAAACAGCTGAAAGCCGTTTATATTCAGCGTACTGAAGTACAATCAATGGTTCTGTCGAACCATTTATCCGATTTCCTCCATACTGGCTCAATATCTTTGGTTCTTGACCAGGATCCAGAACCAATATTTGTAGCTACTCTTTACTTTTCAGACGGGATCTTTGGAGGGCCAGCATTTCCGCAAAACTGGCAAATTGGTCTCGTTGAGTGAACAGAATCTCATTGACTGTTCAACCCCGTATGGAAATAATGGCTGCAACGGAGGTCTCATGGATAATGCTTTCAAATATATCAAGGAAAATCATGGCGTTGACTTGGAAAAATCATACCCTTATGAAGGCGAGGTTAGTACACAGGTGTGAGTTGTGAATGCCCATGTGGTTAGGGGGGAGGAGCAGTCACAATAATTGTGACTGGCCTGTGAATAATTGGCCTTTCTAATCGTTGAGGCGGTATATTTTTGACCATACTCACGTTTCCGTGTTTTCACCTATGATTTTTCTGCAGGACGACCAGTGCCGGTACAAGAAATCCGCCGTTGGCGCCACTGACAGTGGATTCGTTGACATCCCCGAGGGTGATGAAGAGAAATTGAAATCAGCTGTTGCAACTGTAGGTCCTGTATCAGTTGCTATCGACGCTAGCCACCCATCGTTCCAGTCCTACTCTGAAGGCAAGCATCAGACTGTAAATGGCACTTCCAGTCAAAAGTCGGCCACACACAATACAATTGCTGACTGAGTTGGGATGAACATGAGAATGTGGCTTGAGAACCACTATCAATTTTATTAGCTCAACGCTGACGCCTTTTTGACCGACCAAAGTAAAGCTGGGTTCACATGTGCGTAAAAGTCTGCGTAATCTCCGTACTGCGTACAGTGCGTAATGAGATCTGATTGGCTGCCAGGTAAATTTACCAGGTAAATTGCGCGCGCGTAAAATTGCGAGCCAATCAGATCTCGTTACGCACTTTACGCATACGCAGATTACGCAGACTTTTACGCACATGTGAACCCAGCTTAACACCTTTTCTTACCTCCTCCTCCAACCACTGGTGCGTTCACACAATACTTCCATATTTTGAAACGTAAAAGTGTGGCACAATTTGATCATATTTTGACTGCTTTTGAAGGTGTTTAGGTCAAAAATATCAAAAAACTCACTATGCAAATGTTTAAAGTCGCCCAAAATAAAAATACGCCACATTATCGGAATATAAAAAATATCCACATATTCTGCAAGGTAAAACAAAGATTTTAAGACCAAGAATGCTCAAATCGGTTCATTTTTGTGGCTGGAAAAAAATAAATTTGGAAAAACACTAAAAATTCAAATATATCGGAAGTACTGTGCGTTATCCAAATTCCGATTTGACAGGGTGTTAGGTCTTGCCGAGACAAACATTTCAGTTCAAGAAATTTGAAAAAAAGGTTGAGAATTGAGGGAGCTATGGTCATTTTTGTAAATGACCACAGACGTACATACGGACACACAGACACTTGTTCAGGAAGTGATTCTGAGTAAATGTGTTTTTTCTGAAGCTCCGTTCCGATTCTCGATTTTAGGACGATTGCAATACTTCCATTTACTTTGTAAATATGGAAGTGAAAAGGTTGAGAATTGAGGGAGTTATGGCCATTTTTACTTCCATATTTACAGAGTAAGGCCTGGCTTATTGACAAAATTTATCAATCCGATATCCAAGGAAGCTTTGGATAAAATTCACCACGGTGTTATCAGTATCAAATTTAAATGTAAAAACCTCGTTGGAAATGTTTATCGGGTGCTTCTTTGAATATCAGATGGATAAATTTTGTCAATAAACCGGGCCTAAATGGAAGTATTGGAATCGTCCTAAAATTGAGAATCGGAACAGAACTTCAGAAAAAACTTTTTCTTGTACACATTTACTCAGAATCACGTCCTGAACAAGTGTCTGTGTGTCCGTTAGTCCAACTGTCTGTCTGTCCGCCTGTGGCCATTTACAACCAGTGGTGCGTAGATAACACACAATACTTCCATATTTTGGAACGTAAAATTGTGACACAATTTGATCATATTTTGACTGCTTTTGAGTGCGTTTAGGTCAAAAATATCAAAAAATTCAGTACCTATTAAAATTTTAAAATTTGCCCAAAATGAAAAAACGCCACATTTTCGGAATGTAAAAAATATCCACATATTCTGCAAGGTAAAACAAAGATTTTAAGACCAAGAACGCTCAAATCGGTTCATTTTTGCGGCCGGAAAAAAATAATATAGAAAACACTAAAAATGCAAATATCTCGGAAGTACTGTGCGTTATCATAATTCCGATTAAACAGGGTGTTAGGTCTTGCCGAGACAAACATTTCAGTTCAAGAAATTTGAAAAAAGGTTGAGAAATGAGGGAGTTATGGCCATTTTTGTAAATTACCACAGACGGACACACGGACACACAGACACACGGACACACAGACACTTGTTCAGGAAGTGATTCTGAGTAAATGTGTATAAGAAAAAGTTTTTTCTGAAGCTCCGTTCCGATTCTCGATTTTAGGACGATCACAATACTTCCATTTACTCTGTTAATATGGAAGTGAAAATGACCATAACTCCCTCAGTTCTCAACCTTTTTTCAAATTTCTTGAACTGAAATGTTTGTCTCGACAAGACCTAACACCCTGTTTAATCGGAATTAGAATAACTCCAACTTCCGATGTATTTGCATTTTTAGTGTTTTCTATTTTGTTTCTTTCGGTCACAAAAATGAACCGATTTGAGCGTTCTTGGTCCTAAAATCTTTGTTTTACCTTGCAGAATACGTGGATATTTTTGTACATTATTTCCAGAAACAATGTAGGTACCTATGTACCTAATTGATCTAGAAAATTTTTTTTACAACACCCCCTGAATATTGTTCTTTTCTCGTTTAAGAGGTTCTAGGACACGAATCTACTTTTAAAATTTTTCGATCATTTCAGTTCAAGAAATTTGAAAAAAGGTTGAGAATTGAGGGAGCTATGGCCATTTTTGTAAATTAACACAGACGGACACACGGACAGACGGACAGACGGACACACAGACACACGGACACACAGACACTTGTTCAGGAAGTGATTCTGAGTAAATGTGTATAAGAAAAAGTTTTTTCTGAAGCTCCGTTCCGATTCTCGATTTTAGGACGATCACAATACTTCCATTTACTCTGTAAATATGGAAGTAAAAACCGATTCCAGCTGGAAAATCCAAGGTCCTAGCCTAGGAAAAATTTCAAAAAAATGATGGATTTGACTTTGGGGTTTTTTGGCGGGAATCTTTAGATATTGACTATGAAACATGAAATTTGGCATTTTTCGAGATTTTGGTCACCAGGGTCAATTTGTTCGCAATTTTCTTGATTTTACGGCCTAAGCACCTATGGGGTTAAGCAAAAACGTGATACAAGAGAAAACGTCGGGTGATAAATTCCCTATCAGATGCATTCCCACCCTTGATAACGACTGTTTTATCCGAGGGCGTCGGTTTATAGGCTTGGAACTGCAAAACTGCGATTCGGCTATTAGAAAGTGAACGTTATTGAGATTAGCCAGTCTTGCCTATTAATAGGGTGGACCGATTAATTAAGGGAATTTAACGAGCTGTGCGGTGAATAGATGCCGAGTCAGGCCTTTTCGGAAATCTCAGGTATCAATACCGTATATGAGGGACCCGCAGGGACCTGGTTTGCGTCCAGGTATAAGGGAAGGGATTGGGGATTGGCATTGTCCCCTCGTGATGAGACCTCGTCAACGGGTCTTGTTTTATCGCTCAGTGTTTTTTCTTCCTTTTATACCTATTTATTCATCATTGCGAAAAAGTACCATTTAAGCATCATTGAACTCACCATTGACCATTACTCCACAAATGATATGATGATAAACCTACCTACTCCAACTATTTGAACTTTATTTTCTGTGATACCCAGACAAATAATGTACCCATGTCACTAATCTACTTAGCAGCGTTTTCCAATAAACTCTCCTCCTTCACCCCTATAGGATATCAAAGTTCTCTGTCAACCTAACGTCCAGGGTTGATAAAAAAGGAATCCCATTACCCATTACAAATTTCCATTCCTTTGAAGAAATGTAATTGCAATTCCCATTCCAATTCCTTTAATGGTAATCGAAATTCCAATTACTTTTTTAATTACATGTAATGGGAATGGGTTTTTTGAATTCCCATTACAGGAATTGGAATGGAGTAATGGGAATTTAGTAATCCGATTACTCGCCTGTAATCCAATTACTCGCCTGTAATCCAATTACTCGCGAGTAATCCGATTACTCCCCTGTGATCCAATTACTCGCGAGTAATCCGATTACTCCCCTGTAATCCAATTACTTGTGAGTAATTAGAATACACTGCATAAACATTGATTTCTCTGGAGATGTCATGGAAATTCAATGTGGTTACAGTTGAAAGACTTTTTTCTTTCGCCACCATGACAAATGCCCCAAGGTCGAATCGGCTCTCGGACAAAAATTTTAATCCTCGTATCTCCATTTCGTCAAGACCGCCACTGTTCCTATGACACCCTATGTAACCACATTGAATTTCCATGACATCTCCAGAGGAATCAATGTTTATGCAGTGTATTCTAATTACTCGCGAGTAATTGGATTACAGGGAAGTAATCGGATTACTCGCGAGTAACCGGATTACTCCATTCCCATTACTCCATTCCAATTCCTGTAATGGGAATTCAAAAAACCCATTCCCATTACATGTAATTAAAAAAGTAAATTGGAATTTCGATTACCATTACAGGAATTGGAATGGGAATCGCAATTAATCTCAGCGTAATTCAAAAAGTAATTTAAACCAGTGGTGCGTAGATAACACACAATACTTCCATATTTTGAAACGTAAAATTGTGACACAATTTGATCATATTTTGACTGCTTTTGTAAGTGTTTAGGTCAAAAATATCAAAAAATTCAGTATTAAAATTTTAAAATTCGCCCAAAATGAAAAAACGCCACATTTTCGGAATGTAAAAAATATCCACATATTCTGCAAGGTAAAACAAAGATTTTAAGACCAAGAACGCTCAAATCGGTTCATTTTTGCGGCCGGAAAAAAATAAAATAGAAAACACTAAAAATGCAAATATCTCGGAAGTACTGTGCGTTATCCAACTTCCGATTAAACAGGGTGTTAGGTCTTGCCGAGACAAACATTTCAGTTCAAGAAATTTGAAAAAAGGTTGAGAAATGAGGGAGTTATGGCCATTTTTGTAAATGACCACAGACGGACAGACGGACACACGGACACACAGACACTTGTTCGGGAAGTGATTCTGAGTAAATGTGTATAAGAAAAAGTTTTTTCTGAAGCTCCGTTCCGATTCTCGATTTTAGGACGATCACAATACTTCCATTTACTCTGTAAATATGGAAGTAAAAGTAATCATTACTCAATGTAATCATTACTATCCAACTCTGCTAACGTCCCATAACAATTTCATTCAATAATCTTTCAATCCTGATTTATAATTAAGGAGCAAAGTTGAATTGTAACCCTCCATGCTGCAAAACCTGTAACCTCCACATCTTAGTTTATACCCATGGAGGGTTACAATTGACCACGGAGGGTTAAGCTAGGTCTACATGGAGAGAGCTAGAGTGACACTGATTGCGTAGAGCAGTGTCAGCCGCGTCTACACCACGAGCCCTGAGGGCGCAAGAGTGAGTTTCTGAGACCGCTCTCGCTCGAGAGCAGTTGCGTGTGTGTCTACACTACCCCCCTTTCTTCCGAATCCTTCCCCCACCGTCGACCCGAATTCGCCATTGCTCTCGCAACTTGTTTCCCGCAGGTGAAACTTCTCGAGACTGATTCCGAGATCGGTTGCAGTGCCGTCCGCACGTCGAGAGGAAAGGGGGAACGCGAGAGCCCGAGATCACCACGAGACTGCTCTCGCAACTACTCTACACTTCTCTCCACAGTGCCGTCCACACTTCTCTCGAGAGCTCTAGCTCTCGTTCTACTGCAATAAGTGTCCCCGTTACAGTTGACCATAAATCGACGATGGAACGTTAATAGCTTTGACCTGATTTTGATTCCTTTGACCTGAAATTTTGAGGCTAGACCCTTTTGAGGGTTAGGATTATTACATTTATTGCTTATTTAGCAATGCCAATAATTCTGTACACGCTAATGGTGTAACCCTCCATGGATTCTAAATTTTCAAATTCAATTAAAAACTCGAATATTGTGATTCCGATCTTTTTCATGATTTTTCTCAATCTTAGGAAGGTCCTGAGAGCATGCAGGAATTTTTTCAAAGAGGTGAAATTTTAATTTTTTTCCAAATTGAAAATTGACAGTTATTTGGGAATCAACCATAAGGGAATCCTCTGAATCGACTCTAGAGTACTCAATAACGCTCAAATGTAAAAAAGTCATGATTTCAAAAACAGTTTTTTTGGGTTTTCGACCCCTTAACATTTTTTGATTGGACTCCCCTGACATTATGCATCAAGTTGGAGCAATCCACAACTTATAGGAACAATCGCGCCAAAATCGGTTAATGGCTCAATACGAAGTGGCTGGACGAAATTTTGGCCAAAACTTTCGTCCAGCCACTTCGTATTGAACGACTGATCCGATTTTGACGAAACTAGTCCTAAAAGTTGTGGTTTGCTCCAACTTGATGCATATTGTCCAGGCAATCCGATCGGAAACGGGTAAGGGGTCCAATTCGGCATAATTAGGGTATATTTTTGAAAAAACACAAAATCTCAATTTTGAAGGTGATGCCGTGGGTTTAGAATTTTTTGAGTATTTTTCCCGGCTTTCGCGCTTGATTTACCATAGGATAGGGGGTTTTTCCGAAAATTTTTGAAAATTTCGTTTTTTATTGGTTTGGCTTGTATTTCTTGGAACAATTTCTCCTTCTTCGCGTTTTTGGCAATTTGAGGGAGTCCTACTGAACCGATTTTGGATTTTTTGAGCTCGTTGGATTTCTTGAAGGTTTTCACACCTTTTTCACTCCCTATAAGTCAAAATTGATTGGGTTATTTAGTGATCAAAAACTGGTTTAAAGACTAATTTTTGACCTAAAAAAAATTTTTTTTTCTCGACCTTTTTAAAATTCCAAAAAAAAAGTATTTTTGTGTAGCTTTTGGGTAGGTACATGATACAAAAAATTTGCGATTCTCTACGCCTCTCCAGGGAACTGGGAAAAATGCAAAAATCCGATTCCAGCTGAAAAATCCAAGGTCCTAGGAAACTTAGGAAAAATTAAAAAAAACCAGTGGTGCGTAGATAACACACAATACTTCCATATTTTGAAACGTACATATTTGAAAAAATTTGATCATATTTTGACTGTTTTTAAGGGTGTTAGGGTCAATAATGTCGAAGAATTCACTATGATAATTTTAAAATTCGCCCAAAATAAAAATACAATACATTTTTGGAATATAAAAAATATCCACATATTCTGCAAGGTAAAAAAAAGATTTTAAGACCAAGAACGCTCAAATCGGTTCATTTTTGGGGCCGGAAAAAAATAAAATAGAAAACACTAAAAATCCAAATATATCGGAAGTACTGTGCGTTATCCAAATTCCGATTAAACAGGGTGTTAGGTCTTGACGAGACAAACATTTCAGTTCAAGAAATTTGAAAAAAGGTTGAGAAATGAGGGAGTTATGCCCATTTTTGTAAATGACCACAGACGGACACACGGACACACAGACACTTGTTCAGGAAGTGATTCTGAGTAAATGTGTATAAGAAAAAGTTTTTTCTGAAGCTCCGTTCCGATTCTCGATTTTAGGACGATCACAATACTTCCATTTACTCTGTAAATATGGAAGTAAAAATGATCGATTTGACTTCGGGGTTATTTGGCAGGAATCCTTAAATATTGCCTATGAAACATGAAATTTGGCATTTTTCGAGATTTCAGTCACCAGGGTCAATTTCGGGGAATTGATAAGGCCAAAATCGGTTTTTTCTTCGCAATTTTCTTGGTTTTACGGCCATTGATGGGGTTAAGCAAAAACGTGATGCAGAAGAAAACGTCGGGTGATAAATTCCCTATCAGATGCATTCCCACCCTTGATAACGACTGTTTTATCCGAGGGCGTCGGTTTATAGGCTTGGAACTGCAAAACTGCGATTCGGCTATTAGAAAGTGAACGTTATTGGGATTAGCCAGTCTTGCATATTAATAGGGTGGACCGATTAATTAAGGGAATTTAACGAGCTGTGCGGTGAATAGATGCCGAGTCAGGCCTTTTCATCTCAGGTATCAATACTGTATATAAGGGACCTGCAGGGAACTGGTTTGCGTCCAGGTATAAGGGATTGTGGAATGGCATTGTCCCCTCGTGATGAGACCTCGTCAACGGGTCTTGTTTAATCGCTCAGTGTTTTTACTTCCATATTTACAGAGTAAATGGAAGTATTGTTATCGTCCTAAAATCGAGAATCGGAACGGAGCTTCAGAAAAGACTTTTTCTTATACACATTTACTCAGAATCACTTCCTGAACAAGTGTCTGTGTGTCCGTTACGTCCGTCTGTCCGTCTGTGTTAATTTACAAAAATGACCGTAGCTCCCTCAATTCTCAACCTTTTTTCAAATTTCTTGAACTGAAATGTTTGTCTCGGCAAGACCTAACACCCTGTTTAATCAAAATTTGGATAACGCACAGTACTTCCGATTTATTTGCATTTTTAGTGTTTTCTATTTAATTTTTTTCCGGCCACAAAAATGAACCGATTTGAGCGTTCTTGGTCTTCAAATCTTCGTTTTACCTTGCAGAATATGTGGATATTTTTTAAATGCCGAAAATGTGGCGGTTTTTTATTTTGGGCGAATTTTAAAATTTGAATAGTGAATTTTTTTATATTTTTGACCTAAACACCTTCAAAAGCAGTCAAAATATGATCAAATTGTGTCAAAATTGTACGTTTCAAAATATGGAAGTATTGTGTGTTATCTACGCACCACTGGTTTTTTCTTTTTATACCTATTTATTCATCATTGTGAACAAGTACCATTCAAGCACCATTGAACTCACCATTGACCATTACTCCACAAAATTTGTCATATCATTTAAAATATCGACGATGAAACTGCAATACTGCCCAATTCAAAGCATCGTGTCTTTTGGGGGCGTCTGGGTTGCCTACTTCTCAAAACTTGGATTGGTGGCAACTTGGCAAATCACGCGTCCATAGATTGCATGGCAAACGAATAGGGCAGTATTGATTCTACACCGTCGATATAATTTAATGATAATATAATATAATTTAAAATATCATTTTATGATATGATGATAAACCTACCTACTCCAACTATTTGAACTTTATTTTCTGTGATGCCCAGACAAATAATGTACCCATGTCACTAATCTACTTAGCAGCGTTTTTTATATTCCGATAATGTAGCGTAGGTACTTTTTTTTGGCGAATTGTAAAATTTGAATAGTGAATTTTTTGACCTAAACACCCCTAAAAGCAGTCAAAATATGATCAAATAGTGTCACAATTTCATGATTCAAAATATGGAAGTATTGTGTGTTATCTACGCACCACTGGTTTATATTCCAAATATGTGGCGAATTTTTTTTGGCGAATCTTGAAATTTGCATAGTGAATTTTTTAATATAATTTACCTAAACACCCTCAAAAGCAGTCAAAATATGATCAAATTTTGTCAAAATTGCACGTTTCAAAATATGGAAGTATTGTGTGTTACCTACGCACCACTGGTTGTGAATGACCACAGACGGACCGACGGAAAAAAATTTCCCGACTGATTACATAGGTGAATTATTTCTGGAAATAACGTACCAAGCTATTGTGGCATATGCAGCTGTTCACCGTCAACTGATGATGGTGAAGTGAACACCGAAAGCTCGGCAAGGAAGAGGAATCTCCACTTGGTGATTTCAGTTCGATATTTGACTACTAATCTGGTGGTGGGTCGATCATACACTTCAAAGCCCAAAATGTGAAGAAGTATTGTGTGTTATATACGCGCGACTGAATTTTCTTTGTGAATGCAAGAGCAGCAAGCATTCAATAGCCTTGATCTGCTCGAAGCAGATTTCTCCCCTGTTTGTGAATGTTTGACCCGATTGCAGTATTCATGTCCTTTTTCTGTGCTAGGGTCCATTGAAGAGTTAGGTATTAATTTGCCCTAATTATTTAGAATTGTTCTTCGAATGTGGCTATAATATAGCCGCTATATTGATGTGAACTGTAATTTCCCTTTTAAGGTGTTTACGACGAACCCGAATGCAGCTCGGAAAATCTGGATCACGGTGTTTTAGTCGTTGGTTATGGTACGACTGACGAAGGCTACGACTACTGGCTTGTTAAGAACTCCTGGGGCGAAAGATGGGGGGAAGATGGATTCATTAAAATGACGCGGAACAAGGACAACCAGTGCGGCATCGCGTCCTCTGCCTCTTACCCGCTTGTCTAGGAATGAAATTGAAAAGGATATTTTTGAACTCTCGCCATACGAGTAAATGTAAATATAAATTTTCTAGGTTTATGTGATATTATTTGGATACGTGTTTATGACCTATTTTACACCAGGTGCCTTCCTCTCAAGATCTTCTGCTCTACCTTTATACGTATAATTTGGATTTTCGATTTATTTTGTAAGTTCCAGTATAAAATGGATTCTTAATTCACTGACATTAAATTGATTTGAGTTCCCGCCTGCTGCCTAAATAAGTTCTTTTATAGCACGGGAGCCAAACCTGAAATTTGCAACTCATTTTAGATAAGGTTTGGCCACAAATAATGAAAATCAAGACGTATTAGGACTTAGGGCCGGTTTATTGACAAAATTAATCTCTCCGATATCCAAGGAAGCTTCAGATATACTTCACCATGGTTGTATTTACATCAGATTTCAATGTATAAGTCTCATTGGTGATGGGTATCGGGTGCTTCTTTGGATATCGGGAGGATAAATTTTGTCAATAAACCAGGCCTTAGTCGATTCAGGGGGTCGACTTGAAGCGATTCTATGATGACAAGTCGCCTCCGGGAGTGGGTAGGTCTCGTGGCGTATGGAAATTTGAGGGTGGTAGAAATTATCGTACACTCATGAAGTTTACAAAATACGCAATTTTTAGAGCCCCCCTATACTAACGTAAATTTTTAGAGACCCCCACTACTAATCAAATAAAAGGCGGCTATTCTGTTCTATTCTAAAAAAAAGTAACAGCGAAAACTATACAGCCGCGTTTACACTTGCAATGTTGGGCCCAACACCGAATATTCGCCCAAACTCGCCCGAACATTCGTCTCCACTCGGAATATCCCGAATATTGACGCGCAACCCGCACACACTTGCGGCGTTAGCGCTCGACCCCGAGCATCGACGAATATTGTCACGCGACGATGAAGTTTAGCAGTCAACGATTTTTATGATGTACGTCTGCTGCACACCAAATCATCCTTTCTTTTTCGAACAGTTCCAAACACTCTAGTAGGTACATCTTCATTGCTCCACTCCATGCTGACACCAAACAATCCAATGAAAACACTAAGCACAGACACCTTCCCACAGCTATCACACAATTCACCGGAGGGATAACTCGGGTGAGATAACGCTCCCTTCCTGTGATTCACGCTCCGGGGAACGAGAGCTCAGCGCCTTCAACTTGCAGCGGGAAGCAAACCCGCCAAACACTCGGCCGCATGTGTAGACGCTGCACGAATGCACAAGTTGGCCAATATTCGCCGCCTTTGACGCGGGACAAAAAACCGCCTTTTGACCGAGCATCCCCAAGCACCAACATTGGCGAACATTCGGGCGAATATCCCGCGGTTACACTTGCGGGAAGAGGCCGACAAATATGCGGTGTTGGGCCCAACACCGCAAGTAACGCGTATTATGTCCCAGCGTCTTCCTCCGTGAAATCGACAGCGACCGTGGAGCGGTTCTGCAGAATAGCCCATGGTGGTTACTGTGTCTTGCGGGGTTACCTTTCTCACACTGGCTCGTCAATCGTTTTGAATTTGAATCAGCCGACGTTTTGTCGATAATAGTTAATCTATCGTGTGTTTTAACGAAAAACAATAGTACTCAGGGGTGGCTTCTGGCAGGAGCAGAGGAGCATGTGCACCCCCTGGCCAAAATGGAAAGAAAAAAACAGCGACCTACCTTAATAATATCATTATCACTGCCACACTATTCTTAACTCTTTACAATCCTCTCTAAAAAACAACAACAACGTCATTGGTAAAGCCTCAGGATCACCGACGGATAGGACTAGCGCTATTCTGTATGGCGGCTCGTGCACGAACTAGTAATGCACTAGACAGGTCTTAGTGGTCGTGTATTTCTGGAAGTGTATGAGTGAGCCAGCCAATGCCTCACCGTACGGTCCAGGTGCACATTTTCTGTCTGCTCCGCCGGTCGAATGCGATCGAATCTGCGGTCGAATGCGATCTAATCGAGGTTATCTTATCTTATCAGTTCGAAAACTGATATGATTTAGTAAAAATCGCGGTGTTTTCTTCTGTGGTTCAATAAAAATGAGTGATGTGAAGGCAATTGAATTTTTCTAAGTTTACTTTGGAGGAGAAAATAGCAATCCGGGAACCTGGCCGCTACTCACCTGCACTGGAAGGACTTTAACTGAAGGTAAAAGCTAAAAATCGCTCCACGACTCGGAAATGCAACCGACAATACTTAGGTAGGTACTTCAATTTCAACTTTTACAAAATAGGGTTTCTGAAAATTGATAGATGGTAATCATCTTAAAATTCCTCTGTTATCACTAGTGAACGTTTTTTGGTGTTCATTTTATAATAATGAGACGTGAAAGTGTGCAAAACTTTCCTATTAATTTGCATTTACTTAGTTGAAATTGATATTTGGCTGAGACCAACTGACTGTTTATGATAACATATTCCCTTCGCGATTGTTCCATAATATAATATATTATTATCTATATTATAGATCTAGATAATATTATTATCTGTCGAAATCAGCCGTTTCAAATTAACCAATTTGTAAACTCTTTCAAATCGAAGCTTCTAATAATCCAAGATCAATCTAGCGCTAGCAGCTATTAAAGTTTTATATCATCCGAATCGCTTACGTGGTGGGGAGATGCACCCATGGAATCATCATTTGATCATCAATTCTCTATTAATCAATAATACATCGAACTAATGCTTAATATTCATTACGTACCTTCCTTTGAAGTAAATCAGGACATGATCATGTCATTACTAACTGTTTAAAACGAATTTATCTCAAACATAATTACGAGATCAAAAAGCACTTCTATACAGTTCAAGGGTTGGTAAGCGAGAGAGAAAAAGGAGGGAAACCGTAGACGCCAAAGAAGAAGTATCATGCCTAGGAGCATATAGCGTCGCGATCGATAATTACCTACACCTAGGAGTAGACAACATGATCATGATGGGATCATTATTCCGACACTCCCCCTGATCCCTTCATGGTCATAATCATGGATGAGATCGTCTCTTGAATATGACTGACAATACCATTAGTAGAAACAGAAATTCCAAGTCTACAAGAGAGAGATTACAAAACTGCAATGAAGTGTGCAGCAAATTGACTGTTTGAAACATAACACCGCAAGCACTGAGAGCGAACAGTTTGCTAATTCACTGCAATCGCTGAAGACGTAGAATCAGCCGAGGGGACATCCGATGGTCTGAAGAGTTGAACCAGACGCTTCGTTATCAAGATGCATGGACTGTTGAGATGAAGAGCTTCTCAATTTTGCTTGAATTTCAACAGTGAACATCTCGAAGGTGCTTCTGGAGCTTCTTCTGGAGCCATCGTGAGGGTTTGACCCTCTTCAAACATCGTGAGAACACTAAGGTTCTCAAACATCGTGAGGAACAAAGTCCTCGTCACAAATGACGGGACGAATCCATGCCACATTCTCTATATCAGGTCATCATCAAACGTCTAAACAAAAATAACATGATTAGAGAGCATGTTATAGTAAACAAATGAGTTACCTAATTAAATTTTAGAATACCTTACCTGATCCCTGAGCTTTTCAAATATTCGTTGAGGTAACGGTTTAGTGATTAAGTAACCGATTTGATCTGCATTTCCTATCCAATGTTACAATTGAACTTATTCATTCCTTACAAAGTGGTACAACAGATTCACAAAATGCGTCAGAGCGTTGGACTCTTCAGTCGTCGCAAGTTCCGCCCGATTGTCCTCAAACACAACATAATAGTGAGGACCATCAGGTTGAATATCAGGTCCTTTTGCGCACGTCTCCCAAGCTGGCTGCTTCCCTGCAAACCATGCTCACAGCAACGAATTCAGCTTCTGCTGAGGACTGAGCAACATTGGTTTGTTTTTTTTTTTTTTTTTTTTTTTTGAACTTTCACGCTATCAGAGCACCAAACAAAAGACGGCATATCCAAAGTAAATCGCCTGCGCTCATCACTGACACCAAGTGAAACACCAGATAGTCATAACGACATAACATTAGGTAGATGAGCGATCCTGTAGCCTGCCTGTAGGGAATTTGACAGAACGTTATTGCCCGCGGAATTTGAGGCACTACTGGTCAATTCTCTGACACTATCTTCAATTGCCATAGGAGTAGGTATCTGAAAACGTTGCAATCCGTCATCCTGAATCTCCTCAGGATAGGTTTCGTAAGGAAAAAGAAATCTTCGCTTCACTATTTCTATAACCAGGTATTTCCCTGGCTCCCCCATGTCATGAGGTATCAGATACTGTTAGATTCTGTTAGACATCCATTGAATTTGGCTTTCCAACATGCTCTCACTGTTGGATGCAAGAAGGATGTCGTCGATGTTAGGAAGACTAATTTATCGAAGAATTTATCCTTACTAGTTTTGATAAAGAGACAAAGTCGGAAAGGATAGCTTGAGAAGCCAAGCATTTCCATTAATTGCTCGAATTCGGTACCACCTTTTTGGCGACACCTTAAGGCCTTACAAGGCTTTCTTGAGCCCGCATATATTTACCCTTTGGTTTCCGTCCTAGTTTATCCTCAAGGCCTTCTGGGATATCCATGAAAAATGGATTTTCTCATACTCCGTGTAAGAAAGCAGTTTTCACGACTAGTTGAAAACACTCTAAGTCAAAATTTGTTTACCACCGCCTCAAGTATCTAATGTCTCCAAGCCTTGCCGCAGGAGAAAAATTTCTGACCTGTCGTACTGATTTTGTCAGCGAATCCCTTGGCGATAAGGGGACTCTTGAATTTGATACTGCCATTAATAACAGATTTATGGTTACGCACCCATCGAGCCTTGTTCAATGTCATACCCTTAAGTAATCATTTTTACTTCCATATTTACAGAGCAAATAACGTCCTAATTGAGAGTATTGGAATCGTCCTAAAATCGAGAATCTTCAGGAAAAACTTTTTCTGATACACATTTACTCAGAATATTTTCCTGAACAAGTGTCTGTGTGTCCGTCTGTGTTCATTTACAAAAATGACCATAACTCCCTCAGTTTTCAATTTTTTTTTTTTTTTTTTTTTTCAAATTTCTTGAACTGAAATGTTTGTTTTGGCAAGACCTAACACCCTGTTAAGTCGGAAATCGAATAACCCACAGCACATCCAACATATTTGCATTTTTAGTGTTAAAGTTTAAAATTTCCGTTTTTAGTTAAAAGCAGTCAAAATATGATCAAATTGTGTCACAATTTTACGTTTCAAAATATGGAGATATTGTGTGTTATCTACGCACCACTGGTTTTTTTTATCAGTTTCCAGGTTCCACATTCCTCATGTGAATCTAGTTTATCATTAAATAATGAATAAATGGATAAATGCTAAATTTTATGGATTTTTGCCAATCTTCCCAACCGGGAGAGTTCATGGCATCTAAATACTCCTCAAGCTCGTTTTTGTAGCATCAAGTATACAGAAGAGCCAACAAAGCTTCTTCACTTTCATTATTTATCTACAGACTCTTCAAAGAACCCGTAGTCTGAACTTTCTCTCAACCACTTGGTTGATGTAGATTAGGTATCCTGTTTCCTGACATTCAAGCAAATATCTGTATCTCAATCTAGGTTTTGAGTTTTGACTTGGCCTTGGGATCAAGTACATACGCCTCGCAGCCAAAACGCATGATATAGCTAATTTGAGGTCTTATTTCAGTAAACATTTTAAACGAGGTTTTGAGAATCTACTGTCCTTTTTTGGAGTTCGATTGTGAACACACATACATAGAGTAACAGAGAGCATGAGCTCAACAAAAAGGCTGGCATTCCTGCACTCAAAAGGTTCACACGGACTTTTTCTACAATTTCAAAAGTCATTCCTAAGTAAACTTCTCATCTTCTATATTCTGTACTCAAGTTCTCCGTCGGAAGGAAATCCGTTTAGTTTGATTGAACTGTTTCCAAGCAATCGTCATGCTTCCTTGAGGAACAGATCAAGACCTATATGGACTTGAGTCTTGTCAGCTGTAGGGAAAGCTACAGCAAATATTAAGTGATCGATATTAGATATGACGCTATAGTTCGCTCCTGATCTCTGTGAACATGGTGTTATCTTTCCCATCAAATCAGAATGAACTAAAATTAGTTGTTTGGTTGCCCTATTTCGCACATTTTTACTTCAGCAAGTTGGCATGATGCACATTCCAAACTTTGCTCAGTAAATTGTGCGCCTTTCAACTGAGGAAGAAATTTTGCCGCAATTTCCGAATATCCATTCGAGGCGTGGTTCAGTCTGAATTGCCACACCAGAGGTTTGCATTCTCAGAGTGATGCCTCCCAGGTTTTTCGGATCATGATCAGTTGAAAGCATATGGTCAATTGAAATCTCAATTGATTGGGGATTATTTTTCACTCTTTTGGTGGGATTTACTGAAAGAGATTCTTCAAAGAAACTAAATCTGTCTTCTGGAGTTAGTGGCTCCAAAGTCAAACAAACGTTCATGTCTGTTGATCCTCCACTCCCCCTTTCCTGATTTCTATAAAAATTTCTGAGAATCTTTGACACATTGTCACGTCTATCTCGTCATCTAGGAATACAACACGAACACCCTTCTCTCTGAGTTTCTGGAGAGAAAATAAATTTTCAGATAAGTTTGGAGCATACATAAAAATTTCCAAAGTCAAGATTAAATCTTGACGTAAATTTTATGCCAAGCATACTGAATTGTACCCTGACAATACATAACAATTTTCAAACAGTCAAGACTAAATTTTGGCAAAAACTTTATGCCATCACCACAGACAGCTATGTCACCCACAACTATGTGTGATCATTAAATTTTAGTTGCTGTTGGCACAACCTACTCTTTTTAGGATAATCAAGTTTTTGCAATTCTGTAAATGACTGTTTACCAGATATAGAATGGTCAGTAGCACCACTATCTACTACCATATTAGTCTCAGTCGAAAATTCAATAGACTCACTACTTGTTTTGAAGGCAGTCTTCATATTCTGAGTCTTCAAAGACAACTAGTGCAGACTGGTTTTTGATTACACGATTTCGGCCAAGCTTTCTTGTATGCAAGCCTACTGATTTTGCCTTTTGGGGTCATGAACTAGAGTTCTAGACCCTTTCAAAATCGGTTTCTTGCAATCGTGTTATGGTTGACTTAGTCATTAGGTATTCTGAGTCATTGTGAGCCCAGACGAACCCTTTTGTTTACAAGTTACATCAATGTGGGTCACTGTGAATTACAAAAAGTAAAGTAAACCGCCGTTCCGAGCGCTAGCCCCTCGCCCGACAACCGAAGCTGTCCCGGGCGCGCCCCGCCGCCCTTTAGGAGAGGGTCGGAGCGACCCTCACAGCTCTACACGTCGCTCTACACGTCGCTCTAGCCTCATAGCACTTATGTACTGTGAGACACGGCAAATCATAGCCTCACCCCCTTGAACCTATTCAGTTAGAAAAGGTCCTGGGCCCTTTGGACAAGCCCTCGTGACGAGGATTTTGGCCAGGAGAGCCGGACCGTGAATATTGAACCGAAGACGCACTGTCTGTGTCCTCCCAAACACAGAAAGTCACACGCCTCAGCCATCTTGACTTCGTCGACTCCTTCTTCGTGAACTGCTTACCTCTGGAACGGAGTCGCACAGTCTTGATATTACAACTCTGGTAAGATCACAAATAACCGTCTTTTCTCTAAGTGACCTTGCTCTGACTGTAGATAGTTTTCTCTATGTTAGTCAACACTCATTGTCCTAGGGAAAGAAATATTAGGTATGTATTTAAAGAAAAAGTTGTTCCCTGAAAAGCAAAGGTTAGAACATATTATTCATTTCTCTATAGCCCATAAAAGGGTTCAAACTCTAGAAGAGTTCAAGAAGAGCTGAAAAGTAATATATTATTAACCTTTTATGCACTTGAATTATAAATTTCAAAATCGTGTCTCTCCTTCCGATAAAATCTTCTCGACTTCTTTATTATCATACCATCATAATTAAAATCGTACATCGTGCACCCCTGTGCTCATCGATCAATTCGAAACACAACCAAGTGTTCATACTCAATGTATCCCATATTCCAATGATGGCGAAACAATCAGCCAATTCTGAATCACAAGTTGCATAACTTCAACATTTTATTCAAAGTCATGCTTTAAAGCTTCATGTTTCTTCAAATCTTCAATAGAGGTACACAATCTGCGTGATTGTTTCACAAAACCTTCATTCAAGAACTAATGATTCCAATCCTGCATCTCCACCACAGTTATAAATTAATATTATTATTCCTTATAGACTTCTATCTATAGGCTGAATAAGTCTGATTCCTGACACCCCACAGTTTCATCCAAGAGCCAAGAAACTATATTAGTCACAACGATTATGGTTGCAAGCTAATCGATTTTGGGAATTCATTCCCTAGCTCAAGTTAGTCAAACCCAAAATCTCAATTGAGCAACATCTTACATGTGACATGTCATTAGAATCAAACATGGTTTTACCCATTCCGTCTTTATTCAAAAGAAAGTTATCACATTTCTACAATCTTGTCTAACACTTCTAACTCAGTCGATAACAGAGCGAGGCTATATTCGTGCTCAAGGGTATGAGCATCAACTCGAAACTTAATTTCAACGTGCTTGGTTAAAGCTTGAGTAAATCAACATCGTGCTTGTCTGCCAAACAGCGCTTTATTTGGGCAGATAGTAGCCACATCATGCTTGAATAAGCTTCAGAGAATCAACATCGTGCTAGTCCAGTAACAGCCATACATCGTGCTTAAAAAGCTTCAACATCGTGCTTAAATAAGCTTCAACATCGTGCTAGTCCAATAGCTATACATCGTGCTAATTCATCAGCTATACATCGTGCTAATCCATTAGCTATACATCTTGCTAATCCATTAGCTATCCATCGTGCTAATTCATCAGCTATACATCGTGCTAATCCATTAGCTATACATCGTGCTTGACTGTAGGGTAGCGAGCCTTACATATTACAAGCTTCAAAATCGTGCCCCTTCGAACGAGCTCCTCAAACCATCGTGTGCCAGGCGGTATAAAAAATCAACAATCGAACATCATGCGCTTCATATCTTTCATTTGCGTACGACTTTGCTTATAGCTAGTTCATTTTTCAAGCGAGTTCGAATTTCTGAAAATAATTTTAGCTAGTTATCGAGGTAATCAAAAACATTAACACTAATCTTTTAATTTTTGGCCATTCATTAGACAGTAAAGAACATAAACCCAAAATTAAATTTTCAAGTACTCAGCTTTCAAGTTCTTTCTAATTTCTAAATTCGGTTAAAATTGTTACCTAACTACCTAGGTACTCACGCATTCTGGTTCCTACCAAATCTCAACTGAACAATCGGAATTCAACAGGTACATCATACCAATGTACCTCACCTCATGATACCAGGTACATCATGAGTATCATCATTCTTCATTCGTCACCCGCCATTCGAATTCTCACTTGAGACCTTCATACATCTCAAGCACCTATAGGATTTTCAAATCTTCTCGTGGCACAAAAAAATCGTGATCATTCTGATCAATCATTCAAGAGACATCATGACCATAACCAAGTCTAAAATATCCATCGTGACCAATAAGAGTCAAAAACCAATCTAACCACCATCGCGACCAGTTAAGGTCAAAAATAAATCTAAAAACCATCGTGACCAATAAAGGTCAAAAATAAATCTTGAAACAATCGTGACCAATACAGGTCAAAAACAAATCTAAAAACCATCGTGACCATTATAGATCGGAAATAAATCTAAAATAATCGTGACCAATAAACGCCAAAAATAAATCTCGAAACAATCGTGACCAATACAGGTCAAAAAAAAAAAAAAAAAATAAATCTAAATACTCGTGACCATCAGAGATCGAAAATAAATCTAAAGTACTCGTGACCAATGAAGGTCAAAAGTAAATCTTGAAACAATCGTGACCATTTCTGAGGTCAATAATCAAAATCGAAACTTGCCACAATCGATACATTCATCGTTAGAATCACTCAACCCTACATCCTTCCTACATCCAATCGGAAGGAAGAAAGAAGGGTAGGTGTAGTGAGTGGGCTTATTGCGTCTCAAAAGAAAATCAAGTCCAAGTCTTCAAATTCTACGATTTACCAGCTACCTCGCAATGTTATCGACATCTCTTACTTAAGCTACTTGAAAGTAGCAAGTATCTCAACAATTAGCCATTCTAACATGTCCACGGACCATCGACCCTGTTCAGTGGACAAAGTACACTCGTTTCCCAAGTACGGCGACAGGAGATTGGATCCATGTCGAAATCAGCCGTTTCAAATTAACCAATTTGTAAACTCTTTCAAATCGAAGCTTCTAATAATCCAAGATCAATCTAGCGCTAGCAGCTATTAAAGTTTTATATCATCCGAATCGCTTACGTGGTGGGGAGATGCACCCATGGAATCATCATTTGATCATCAATTCTCTATTAATCAATAATACATCGAACTAATGCTTAATATTCATTACGTACCTTCCTTTGAAGTAAATCAGGACATGATCATGTCATTACTAACTGTTTAAAACGAATTTATCTCAAACATAATTACGAGATCAAAAAGCACTTCTATTGGCGACTCAGATTAACGATGAGCGCTCTAGCGGCCGAGCGGCGGAACTAGTATTGGTTGGACAACCCCGGCTCCAGTCCCTTGGAAAGCATAGCGATTGACCAGTTTTTTGATGAATTTTCTTTGATAACTCCAGAATGTTCTAGCTCGAGTGATTTTATACTTTTCCGTATGGATATTGGTATTGTTAACGCGAAAGAAAAATGAAATAGGCCCACTGACTTATACTAAAACATTGTTATAATAAGTCTAAGTAGGATATCTGGGTCTCAATAGGTCTCAGATCATGTCATCACGCTGGTTTTGTTTATTTTGGTGACGAAAATTTCCAATTTTCTCGCACGTTGCCATTCATTAGACTAATCATACATGAGTATAAAACCAGTGATGCGTAGATAACACACAATACTTCCATATTTTGATACGTAGGTACCTACATTTCTGACGCAATTGAATTATGTTTTGACTGCTTTTGAGGCAAATAAAAGCATCTATCTATTGATCAAAATGTTAATCGCAGGTTTCCTACGAAATTTTTACTTCCATATTTACGGAGGAAATGGAAGTACCTATTGGAATCGTCCTAAAATCAAAAATCGGAACGAAGCTTCATAAAAAACTATCACTTATACACATTTACTCAGAATCACTTCCCGAACAAGTGTCTGTGTGCCCGTCTGTGGTCATTTACAACCAGTGGTGCTTAACACACAATGCTTCCATATTTTGAAACGTACATATTTGACAAAATTCGATCATATTTTGACTGTTTTCAAGGGTGTTTAGGTCAAAAATATCAAAAAGTTCACTATTAAATTTTAAAATTCGCAACAAAACAAATCGCTCCATTTTTGGAATATAAAAAATATCCACATATTCTGCAAGGTAAAACGAAGATTTTGAGACCAAGAACGGTCAAATCGGTCCATTTTTGTCGCCGGAAAAAAATAAAATAGAAAACACTAAAAATGCAAATATGTCGGAAGTACTGTGAGTTATTCAAATTCCGATTAAACAGGGTGTTAGGTCTTGCCGAGACAAACATTTCAGTTCAAGAAATTTGAAAAAAGGTTGAGAATTGAGGGAGTTACGGTCATATTAGTAAATGGATGAGAGACTGTCCAACCAATAGCCGCCATTGTAGAGGCGACCGCAGCGCACTCATCGGTAATCTGAGTCGCCAATACAGTTCAAGGGTTGGTAAGCGAGAGAGAAAAAGGAGGGAAACCGTAGACGCCAAAGAAGAAGTATCATGCCTAGGAGCATATAGCGTCGCGATCGATAATTACCTACACCTAGGAGTAGACAACATGATCATGATGGGATCATTATTCCGACATTATCTTATGGCCTAAGTGCACCCCCTGTGTTTGAGGGCAGGAGCCGCCACTGATAGTACCCATAATAATTTAGGATAAATGAGGATAAAAAGGTAACATATCCATTCCCCATAATTGTTCAGGAGGGGAGGAAAACCAATTGCGCTACCTCTCGTACAGTTTTATTCTTTTTGGTTCATTTTTCTTAAGAAATGAACCTTTGCAATCGGCCAGGAAAAAATTTTTTTTAACACCCCCTGAAAATTTGTTGGTTTCGTTTCGAAGGGTGCAGAATCCTAATCTGCAATAAAAATTTTTTGTCCGTCCGCCGTCCGGGTTTTTCAGGGGGAAGGAGTTAACGAAAAATTCTGAAATTTTTACCAAATGCCCGACCATAATAATCAGGTTCCGTATCTAGTTGGTCCTAACGTCTCGGCAGAACCCTACCTTAATTTTAAGGCCAGTAAAACAGCTGTTGAAGTGGGAAAAAATTCGTCTTTTTTAAGGAAATTTGCAACATAGGCATGTGACGTATCATTTTCTATAGATTTCTCGATGCTGAAACGAGCGAGACCATCGCCACGGCGGTAGCTCCAACCGTTTTGGTGAGACATTTTTGAGTTTTCCAAACTTTTTCTAATTCTTAATAAATCGAAAACTACTAGAGCTACAAAAATCGTTTTCCACGCGTTGGAATCCCCATAAAAACTTCTGTCCACTCAATATCTTCAATTTAGAGAATTCCTGACCGATTACAAAGGTTTATTCTTAAGAAAAATGAACCAAAATCCGAAAACCACCTCACTCGACTCGGGTATTTCATCGAGCTCCAAAACGCCCCGAAAGTCGCCCGCAGGCTACTTGATTGTCGAATAATAATAGAATAAATAAAGAAGAATATAGAATGAAGAATAGCCTCCAGGCGAGTAGCTAACATAGAATAGACCCCCTAAAGGAATTTTCACTCATCCCATTGAACAGAATGTAGAGGAAATTGGTAATTTATAACGAGTTTGGGTTTTGGCCCCTGCATGTAGTCAGGGAAAGCATTTAGGTACTCAGGTTATTAATCACAGATACGTTAAAATAACGCTGAAAGCCGTGGAAAAGAACAAGAAATTGTAACATCTATGAACGATGGTTGAATTTTGATTTCATTTCTATTCTAGCTGCACTGCTATTCGATGGGTAGAATAATCCGCCTATTTGTAACAGTAGTTTTGGCACAAATCTCAGCATACGGCCAGCCGCGCATTTGGAATTTGGACTTTCCTGAACCACAGCGCATCTTTCGATATGAACTTATGCCGGAAGCCTTCGTAAAGATTAGAGATGACCTCACATATGCCGGCCATCTGGTTGCAGGTACGAAGTTTTCGAGCATCGTAACAGAGTAGAGTTGAATTAGGCACGCATTCGGTACAGCTTAATCGTAACTTCGAGCCCATCTTCTCTGAGTAATCCGAATTCCAGTTAAACTCGATGATGATAATGTCATGATCATGATAATATCATCATATCGCCGCTTCAGTAAAACAATAACGTAAGTGGGAAAAATTAAATTTTACAGAAAATTTAGGACATGAGAAATTGTTTCATTGACGCGAGCTCATGAACAGCTGACAATTTTTTTTGTCTCATTATATTAAGTACATCCTCTAGCATGATAAGTCTGGAAAAAGTTACGAAAAATATTCATATTTTGTCCTAAAAAGCAAATTTAATGCATTTTGGCTGGTGAGGGTCTGAAAAAAAAGCCGTCTGGATGTTTATTGGACATATATACTTTGCAAAATATTTTTATATCTTACAGAAAAAAAGTTTTTACACCTTATCAAAGCTTTAGAAAAAAGTTTTACTTAAATACATTTACCTACTCAGAATAACTTCCCGAACACGTTTCTGTGTGTCCGTCTGTCCTTCTGTGGCCATTTACGAAAATTGCCATAGCTCCCTCAATTCTCAACCTTTTTTCAAATTTCTTGAACTGAAATGTTTGTCTCGGCAAGACGTAACACCCTGTTCAAGTGAAATTTGGATAACGCACAGTACTTCCGATATATTCGGATTTTTAGTGTGTTCTATTATATTTTTTTACGGCCGAAAAAGTGAACCGATTTGAGCGTTCTTGGTCTTGAAATATTTGTTTTATTTTGCAGAATATGTGGATTTTTACTTCCATATTTACAGAGTAAATGGAAGTATTGTGATCGTCCTAAAATCGAGAATCGGAACGGAGCCTCAGAAAAAACTTTTTCTTATACACATTTACTCAGAATCACTTCCTGAACAAGTGTCTGTGTGTCCGTCTGTCCGTGTGTCCGTCTGTCCGTCTGTCCGTGTGTCCGTCTGTGGTCATTTACAAAAATGGCCATATCTCCCTCATTTCTCAACCTTTTTTCAAATTTCTTGAACTGAAATGTTTGTCTCGGCAAGACCTAACACCCTGTTTAATCGGAATTTGGATAACGCACAGTAGTTCCGAGATATTTGCATTTTTAGTGTTTTCTATTTTATTTTTTTCCGGCCGCAAAAATGAACCGATTTGAGCGTTCTTGGTCTCAAAATCTTCGTTTTACCTTGCAGAATATGTGGATATTTTTTACATTCCGAAAATGTGGCGTTTTTTCATTTTGGGCGAATTTTAAAATTTTAATACTGAATTTTTTGATATTTTTGACCTAAACACTTTCAAAAGCAGTCAAAATATGATCAAATTGTGTCACAATTTTACGTTTCAAAATATGGAAGTATTGTGTGTTATCTACGCACCACTGGTTTATATTTTGAAAACGTAGTGTTTTTTACTTCCATATTTACAGAGTAAATGGAAGTATTGTGATCGTCCTAAAATCGAGAATCGGAACGGAGCTTCAGAAAAAACTTTTTCTTACACACATTTACTCAGAATCACTTCCTGAACAAGTGTCTGTGTGTCCGTTACGTCCGTCTGTCTGTCCGTCTGTGGTCATTTACAAAAATGACCATAACTCCCTCAATTCTCAACCTTTTTTCAAATTTCTTGAACTGAAATGTTTGTCTCGCCAAGACCTAACACCCTGTTTAATCGAAATTTGGATAACCCACAGTACTATATAATTGATCGATATAATTGAGTTTTTAGTGTTTTCTATTTTATTTTTTTCCGGCTACAAAAATTGACCGATTTGAGCGTTCTTGGTCTTAAAATCTTTGTTTTACCTTGCACAATACGTGGATATTTTTTATCTTCCAATAATGTGGCGTATTTTTATTTTTGGTGAATTTTAAAATTTAAATAGTGAATTTTTTGATATTTTTGACCTGAAAACCCTTAAAAGCAGTCAAAATATGATCAAATTGTGTCTCAATTTTCGTTTCAAAATATGGAAGTATTGTGTGTTATCTACGCACCTCTGGTTTCAATTTGGGCGACTTTTAATGTTTGCATAGTGAGCTTTTTGATATTTTTGACCTAAACACCTTCAAAAGCAGTCAAAATATGATCAAATTGTGTCACACTTTTACGTTTCAAAATATGGAAGTATTGTGGTATCTACTGGTTTTGCATTTTTCTCAGTCCTGAAGAGTCGTAGGAAATCGTTATTTTTCTGTGTCATGTACCTACCCGAAACCTACTCAAAAAATATTTCATTTCGGAATTTCAATTTTTTGAGGGTCAAAAAATTATGTTTTTACTTCCACATTTACAGAGTAAATGGAAGTATTGGAATCGTCCTAAAATCGTGAATCGGAACGGAGCTTCAGAAAAAACTTTTTCTTGTACACATTTACTCAAAATAACTTTTCTGAACATGTGTCTGTGTGTCCGTGAAGTCCGTCTGTGTTCATTTACAACCAGTGGTGCGTAGATAACACACAATACTTCCATATTTTGAAACGTAAAATTGTGACACAATTTGATCATATTTTGACTGCTTTCAAGGGTGTTTAGGTCAAAAATATCAAACCAGTGGTGCGTAGATAACACACAATACTTCCATATTTTGAAACGTAAAATTGTGACACAATTTGATCATATTTTGACTGCTTTTGAAAGTGTTTAGGTCAAAAATATCAAAAAATTCATTATTAAAATTTTAAAATTCGCCCAAAATGAAAAAACGCCACATTTTCGGAATGTAAAAAATATCCACATATCCTGCAAGGTAAAACGAAGATTTTGAGACCAAGAACGCTCAAATCGGTTCATTTTTGCGGCCGGAAAAAAATAAAATAGAAAACACTAAAAATGCAAATATCTCGGAAGTATTGTGCGTTATCCAAATTCCGATTAAACAGGGTGTTAGGTCTTGCCGAGACAAACATTTCAGTTCAAGAAATTTGAAAAAAGGTTGAGAAATGAGGGAGTTACGGCCATTTTTGTAAATGACCACAGACGGACAGACGGACACACGGACACACGGACAGACGGACACACGGACACACGGACACACAGACACTTGTTCAGGAAGTGATTCTGAGTAAATGTGTATAAGAAAAAGTTTTTTCTGAAGCTCCGTTCCGATTCTCGATTTTAGGACGATCACAATACTTCCATTTACTCTGTAAATATGGAAGTAAAAATTCAGTATTAAAATTTTAAAATTCGCCCAAAATGGAAAAACGCCACATTTTCGGAATGTAAAAAATATCCACATATTCTGCAAGGTAAAACAAAGATTTTGAGACCAAGAACGCTCAAATCGGTTCATTTTTGCGGCCGGAAAAAAATAAAATAGAAAACACTAAAAATGCAAATATCTCGGAAGTACTGTGCGTTATCCAAATTCCGATTAAACAGGGTGTTAGGTCTTGCCGAGACAAACATTTCAGTTCAAGAAATTTGAAAAAAGGTTGAGAAATGAGGGAGTTATAGCCATTTTACTTCCATATTTACAGAGTAAATGGAAGTATTGTGATCGTCCTAAAATCGAGAATCGGAACGGAGCTTCAGAAAAAACTTTTTCTTATACACTTTTACTCAGAATCACTTCCTGAACAAGTGTCTGTGTGTCCGTGTGTCCGTCTGTCCGTCTGTCCGTCTGTCCGTCTGTCCGTCTGTCCGTCTGTCCGTGTGTCCGTCTGTCCGTCTGTGGTCATTTACAAAAATGGCCATAACTCCCTCATTTCTCAACCTTTTTTCAAATTTCTTGAACTGAAATGTTTGTCTCGGCATGACCTAACACCCTGTTTAATCGGAATTTGGATAACGCACAGTACTTCCGAGATATTTGCATTTTTAGTGTTTTCTATTTTATTTTTTTCCGGCCGCAAAAATGAACCGATTTGAGCGTTCTTGGTCTCAAAATCTTCGTTTTACCTTGCAGAATATGTGGATATTTTTTACATTCCGAAAATGTGGCGTTTTTTCATTTTGGGCGAATTTTAAAATTTTAATACTGAATGTTTTGATATTTTTGACCTAAACACTTTCAAAAGCAGTCAAAATATGATCAAATTGTGTCACAATTTGACGTTTCAAAATATGGAAGTATTGTGTGTTATCTACGCACCACTGGTTTGTAAATGACCACAGACGGACACACGGACAGACGGACACACAGACACTTGTTCAGGAAGTGATTCTGAGTAAATGTGTATAAGAAAAAGTTTTTTCTGAAGCTCCGTTCCGATTCTCGATTTTAGGACGATCACAATAGGGTGGGTGGACCAGTGAATGAACACACCCCAGTGAATGAACACCGACACCGTTTTTTGAAGATACAGAGCCTGTGACAACCCTCTAGTGGTCGACTCGAATTTTCCTAGTTCCAGTAACTATCCATATGGGTCAGCAAAAGATTTGGTAACGCTGAAGTGAACTTATCAGCAGATAACAGCATTTAAGGTGTACGAAGTCCCAGTCGGTCCATAAACACTGTTTTGTCAACAACTCTGTTCATTGTACAGCTCGTCGGAAAGTCGCTTTTGGCGAGTATATTTTCAGTATTCCGCTTGCTTTTTGTTTTCACGGTGTACTAGGGTATAATTTGAAGGGAAAACCCGACCGATCGGCCCGAAAACTTCTATTTCTCTATTTTTTGGCGTAATGTTCATGTACTGGGTCTGCAAATCGGCCCTTACCCAGTGAATGAACACTGTTCATTTACTGGTAAAATAGCACTATTTACCATTTCAAGTAAACCCAAGCCTTAAAATGTTCAGAAATTATTCAGGAATCTTGTGATCATTGAGAAAACGTCGAAAAATAATCCGATCCAATAATTGAACAGGGTATTTGTTGCGAAGTCTGGGTGTTCATCCACTGGGTTTGGAGGTTTGTTGTCTAGACCCAGTGAATGAACACAACCTTGAAATATTATTTTTTTACTCATCCAGAAGAAAAAGCTCAAGGAAAAAGAAGAAAAAGAAAGGTAGATTAAAGAAAGAAAGGAAGCAAGGGAAAAAAAGAAGAAAGAAAAGGAGAATGCCCCTACCAAGTCAAAAAGACTTAAAAAGTCCTAATTAACTCCACTAGTCTCAATTTCACTACGTACTTCACTTTTTAGTTAAATAAATTTCAGTTAGTAACCATTCTTTTGTATTTACACTTCAAATTTGAACAATTAAAATTATTAAGATTTTTTCTCGTCACTAATTTAAGGGTTTTTGTTCCTGAAATGTAACTCGTGTTCCAGAAATTGGTGGAATATTTTCTTAAAAACTTGTATTTGCCCTACCCGTGATTAAAAATGTCTTATTCGCTATTAAAAACATTTAAAATGATTTATTGTGTTTTCTTGTTTTTGTGTTCATTCACTGGGTTTTGAGTGTTCACATTTAGGGTCTAACTGTTCATTCACTGGGGTTTTCAGCATTCCACCTGAATAATGTTACTTTCTGGGGTCGTAAATGTGAATAGCGGTGATAGAATTTTTTTCCCCACAAACTAGACACCCATAGGAACAACGTGGGGCAAAGAAATTAGAAATCCATCCGAATTTGAAGTCACACGACGTTATCAAAGTTGAAAACTCAGAGCACAATACACTAGGTGTTCATTCACTGGTCCACCCACCCTACTTCCTGTTGGAACTCAGCCTACAGTATCTCCAACGTTCAAAATTCCCAGTTAACCAACACCTGTTTCTCGTTTGGAAACAAATCCCCTAACAATTTATGAAATTAAAATTCATTGTATTTTCGACTGCCAACAGTAATCGAGTTCATTCCTGAAATTGAACAACTGGCGACCCTGCCAGGATGAATGAGGAGGTACCAACAGGTGTTCTCAGAGTGGATGGATGAAGGTATAATCGAAGTAGTTTCCCACGAAAGCGACACGCAAACAACCATCCACTATTTACCGCATCATGCGGTAATAAAAGAAAGCTCAACTACAAAAATCAGACCCGTATTTGACGCCTCGGCGAGAGAGGGCGGTTCACCTTCGTTGAATGACTGCCTATATACAGGTCCAAATTTGATCGAAAAAATTCCTGATTTATTACTCGCTTTTCGGATTGGTCAATTCGCTACGGTTTCAGACATTCGTAGAGCTTTCTTACAGATTGAGATAGCTGAGTGTGATAGGGATGCATTGCGTTTCTTATGGTGGAAGGACTATTCTACTAGAACCAAGATGATTTATCGGCATCGTCGAGTAGTTTTTGGAGTCGCCACTAGTCCGTTTTTGTTAGCTGCAACTATAAACTATCATTTGGATAGAGTTTCGCCAAAGTTCGTTAGCACAGCTCAACGTCTGAAATCTTCCTTCTACGTAGACAACTGCATCACCAGTTTTGAATTAGAGGACCAGCGAACCACATTCATCGAGGAGGCCAAGTCTATCATGATGGATGGACAATTTGATCTAAGAGGATGGGTCTCAAATATAAGAGGTCAAACAGACACTCCTCGAATTTCCGTGTTAGGCTTGCAGTGGGAGGTAGATCGAGACAAAATGAAGTGTGACGTCAAGATAGAGAAGAACATCGTCGATAAAGTAACAAAACGAAAACTTCTTTCTGTTGCTCAGAGTGTATTCGATCCAATAGGATTTACGGCTCCTCTCACGATTTTGCCAAAAACACTGCTCCAGCATGCATGGTCTCTGAAGTTATCATGGGATGATGAGTTACCGGCAGATATCTCAGAGAAATTTGTCCAATGGATAAATGAGTTATCGTGGCTTTGCGTCTGTGAAATTCCTCGTTGGGTATCGTATCATTCTCAATTATCGTCTGCGACCATTCACACATTCTGTGATGCGTCAAAATCTGCATACGCTGCATGCGTATTCATCCGTACTGTATCTAACGAGGGAAAAATTGACGTAACTTTACTTCTGTCAAAAGCAAGGATTAGCCCAAAGAAGGAGATAACGATTCCCAGACTGGAATTACTAGCCGCTCTAGTTGGTGTACGGTTGTACTCAACTGTCAAGAAAAATTCGATTTTGGGAGAGCTAGAGTCTTACTTTTGGACAGATTCGACTGTGGTTTTAACTTGGATCAGAAAAAATGAGAACTGGAACGTGTTCATTCATAACAGAGTCAAGGAGATTCGTTCTGGGTCTGACCCATCATCATGGTATCACGTTGAATCAAACAAAAATCCTGCTGATCTTCTCTCTCGTGGGTGTTCAGGAAAAGTCTTATTTGATTCAAAATGGTGGGAAGGTCCAAGATGGCTCTATTCTAATTCCTGGCTTCAATCCTTGGAGTTCCCTTTCGATGATGAAGCTTACGTAGAGCAGAAGAAATCCGAACAAGTTCTAACAGTAACCCATGAACCATCGTTACAGAACAAGTTATTTTCAAAATTTTCGAAATATCCGAAATTAGTACGTGTCGTGGCATGGATGCTCAGGTTCAAAACTCGTACTAAACTTGAGGGTCCGATCAGCGAAATTAAAACCACAACGGGTGTCATGAAAGTCCCTGAATTGTCGGGAGATGAGTTTCGACAAGCCGAATTAGTTATCGTCCGTTGGGTTCAAAAGGAAGCAATTGATAGATCTGCACTGGGAAAGAAGTTTCCATTGGTGATCGATGAGTCAGGAATACTTCGAATTAAAACAAAATTGATCCTCGGAGACGACTCACAGTCATTTAAATTCCCTATACTTCCACCTTCAAAGCATCCGGTAATTTCGTTGATAGTCATGCACAAACATTTGGAACACAACCATGCCAGTCCTCTCACATTGTTGAGTATCTTAAGAGAGGAATACTGGTTACTGAAAGGTCGACGAACCATAAATTCGATCTTGTCCAAATGTTTGGCGTGCAAACGACAATCAGTCAAACCAGCTCAACCAGAGCCAGCTCCTCTTCCTCGATATAGGATCACGAACACTGACGTTTTTGGTGTTACTGGTATCGACTTGACTGGACCACTTTTCTTGAGGGGCGGTACCAAGATTTGGATAGCCATATTTACGTGTGCCACATATCGAGCTGTACACTTGGAGCTCGTTGAGTCCTTGTCCACCACTGCGTTCATGTTCGCATTAAGAAGGTTTATAGCTCGCAAAGGTAGACCGACAACCATTTACAGTGACAATGGAACAAATTTTGTTGGCACTGCTAACGCTTTAGCGTCGTTGGACTGGAACGTAATTGTGGCCGAAAGTTCCGTTCAGAAAATCCGCTGGAATTTCAACCCACCAGCAGCTCCTTGGTGGGGAGGCTGGTGGGAAAGACTGATTGGAATTTTGAAGGGGTTGTTACGCAGAAACCTAGGGAATTCTGTACTCAGATTAGAAGAACTGTCAACGTTACTCTGCGAGTGTGAATCAGTAATGAATTCTAGGCCTCTGACGTACAGTTCTGATCGAGCAAATGAGTTGATCCCCATCACTCCAGCTCATTTTTTGAAAAATATTTGCACAGAAGAGACCACCGATTTGGATGAAGTTGATGCTAATCACCTTAATACACGACTACGTTTACTGAATTCGACTCGTCAAAATTTAAAATCGAGATTTCGAAAAGAATATCTGTCATTCCTAGTCCACCAAGGAAAGAGACAGTCACCAAAGGTTATCAAAGTCGGTGATATCGTACTCATCGGGGATGACAGCACAAAAAGAATCAATTGGCCCTTGGGAAGGGTCTCCGAAGTTTTTGTTGGTCAGGATGGGGTGGTTCGAGTCGCAAAAGTGAAAACGTTGAAAGGAGAATACACTCGGCCAATTCAAAATTTGTACATGTTGGAGATCAACAATGAGAGTCCCTCAGCTTTGAAAAGGGAGACGACAAAGACACCGATCATCCCGGAAGAAACGAAACAAGAAACAAGGACTAAATCAACCGTTCTTCGACGTAGTCAACGAAAGACGACTACACCCAAACGACTGGGATACTGAATCTCTTTGGCTCGGAGGATGTTGGAACTCAGCCTACAGTATCTCCAACGTTCAAAATTCCCAGTTAACCAACACCTGTTTCTCGTTTGGAAACAAATCCCCTAACAATTTATGAAATTAAAATTCATTGTATTTTCGACTGCCAACAGTAATCGAGTTTATTCCTGAAATTGAACACTTCCATTTACTCTGTAAATATGGAAGTAAAAACCAGTGGTGCGTAGATAACAAACAATACTTCCATATTTTGAAACGTAAAATTGTGACACAATTTGATCATATTTTGACCGCTTTTAAGGGTGTTTAGGCCAAAAATATCAAAAAATTCACTATTAAAATTTTAAAATTTGCTCAAAATAAAAATACAATACATTATTGGAATATAAAAAATATCCACATATTCTGCAAGGTAAAACAAAGATTTTAAGACCAAGAACGCTCAAATCGGTTCATTTTTGTGACCGGAAGAAAAGTAAAAAAATTTTGCCTCACCAATTACATAGGTACATTATTTCGAAATAATGTACTAAACTTTTCAGGGGATGTTGTAAAAAAAATTTGCTCGACCGATTACATAGGTACATTATTGGAAATAATGTAGCAATAATATACTTATTATAATATACGCATATGTTCTTATTATAAACTTTTACAATAGATGAAATATTTCTTTAATTTGCATCGATCACTACGCAGGTGCTGCCGAATTTCCATGGGTCGTCGATATCCGCGGTACCCACTACGACCAATTGTATTGGGCAACGGGAAACCTCGTGTCGTCGTTAGACGTTCTCTCAACGTGCAGGGCTGTGTACCAGCTATCGTTCTATTCGCGCGACTTCAGTGATCAAGCGTATTTTAGGTTCATGGAAAATAAAACGATCAAATTTGAGCCGCTCATTGGCCTCAAAGTGAGTTTTGCGCCGAATTACTTATGGGAAGAAGACAACACGCCGTGGGATCCAAAGCCGGTCGAGTGAGTAAGACGTGCCTACTCAGTGTAGGCGAATACAGTCAGGTACTTAAAACGCTGCTAAGCAGATTAGTGACACGGGTACATTATTTGTCTGGGTATCAAAGAAAAAAAGTTCAAATAGTTGGAGTAGGTAGGTTTATCATCATAATAAAGGAGTCAAAACTTGTATACAAATAGAAAAATGTGGCAAAAAAATTTTATCGGAATCTTGCATACATTTTGATCAATAAATAAAAATTGATTGATGCTTTTATTTGCCGATACAAATCATTTGTGGAGTAATGATCAATGGTGCCCGTTCTGATGCATTAGTTTTTCACTTAGGGCCCAAATCCGTATTTTACACATTGGATCTGGTGACAGGTTATTTATTCCAAGAGAAATCAGTGGTTACAATCGTGTCCCCTTTTTCTCACAGGACTACCAAACTGTGTGACGGTCTTGACCAAATTTTGCATTTTTTTCAGTTTTTCCGCGATTTCTAATTTTGGGCTTTGTAAAGTATCTCGCCATGTATATTTTCCAAAACTAGACCTTTTTTGGACCAGCTTCAAGTAGGGGTACATGGAAAATCAAAGGTTAGATTTTACTTCCATATTTACAGAGTAAATGGAAGTATTGGAATCGTCCTAAAATCGAGAATTGGAACGGAGCTTCAGAAAAATCCTTTTCTAAGACACATTTACTCAGAATCACTTCCTGAACAAGTGTCTGTGTGTCCGTCTGTCCGTCTGTGGTCATTTACAAAAATGGCCATAACTCCCTCATTCCTCAACCTTTTTTCAAATTTCTTGAACTGAAATGTTTGTCTCGGCAAGACCTAACACCCTGTTTAGTAGGAATTTGGATAACGCACAGTACTTCCGATATATTTGCATTTTAGTGTTTTCTATTTTATTTTTTTCCGGCCACAAAAATGAACTGATTTGAGCGTTCTTGGTCTTAAAATCTTTGTTTCACCTTCGCAGGATATGTGGATATTTTTTATATTTCAATAATGTATTGTATTTTTATTTTGGGCAAATGTTAAAATTTTAATAGTGAATTTTTTGATATTTTTGACCTAAACACCCTTAAAAGCAGTCAAAATATGATCAAATTGTGTCACAATTTTACGTTTTAAAATATGGAAGTATTGTGTGTTATCTACGCACCACTGGTTTTTCATGGCAAACCTCCAAATTGCAGTTTTTTCTAGAATCACCCACAAAATCATTTTTGGAGTAATGGTCAAAGGTGAATTCAATGATGCTTAAATGGTACGCTTTCACAATGATGATTAAAGAGGTATAAAAAGAAAAAAACACTGAACGATTAGGTAATCAAGACAGTGAGTGATACCCACTGACCCACAGACAGTGAGGTCTCATAGAGACAATAGGTCTCTACCTGAGATTTCCGTGAAGCAGGACCCGCTTTCTCAGAAGGGAACAGACCTGCCCGTTAATTAAACTGTCCACCTTATTAATAGGGATCGGATTTTTATGTATTCAAAAATGCCAAATATGTGACATACCTATATATGTATTAATTTTCATAAAATATGTGGAAAATATGTAAAAAGGTTGAAATATTTGCAAAAAACGCTGCTAAGTAGATCAGTGGCATGTGCAGATTAGTTTTCGCTATGTCCGAAGAACTCTGCAAATTTTGCACAGGGGTTCATTTTTCGATTGCTAAGACAAACTTCACGATATATCGGTACTCCTTAAACTCGGAATTTAGTTGTTATTATTCTATAATTTCAGTATAAATTTGTATTTTAGAGGGGGATTTAGAGAAACGTTTTTTCAACCCGGCAAAAAATAATCATCCTCTTTGCTTGATAATTACTTACCTATCTATCTTTTCAACGCAGCAGATCGTTTAATTCCGTTAAATTCACCATTTAATCTATTCTTAATCACCTTCATTATTAACTGAATAATAATAATTATTAAATTCTCTGAATAATGAATGAAATCAAAAATGCCTCAGAACCATTGTTAAAGCCTGACTCGCTTTCATGTTGCCAAGCGCAACTGGTCGTAGTGTGAGTGTTGGTGTAATAGGCTAGTGGTTGTAAGTAGATCAATCAACCGTATCTAAGAGCCGAGGCCAAATTCTCAAATTTTTTCGATTTTTGTTTTGCTGATTTGTATAATGCGACCAAATTCTTTAAATTGAAGATATCGGGAGGACAGAAGTTTTTGTGGGGATTCCAACGAGTGGAAAACGATTTTTGTGGCTCTAGTCGTTTTCGAGTTATTCAGAATTGTAGAAATTTTAAAAAACTCAAAAATGTCTCACTAAAACTGCAATAACTCCTAAACGGTTAGAGCTACCGCCGTGGCGATGGTCTCATTTGATTCGGCATAGAAAAATCTATAGAAAATGATGCGTCACATGCCTATGTTACAAATTTCCAGAAAAGCACGAATTTTTTACCTCTTCAACAGCTGTTTTACTGGCCTTAAAATTAAGGTAGGGTTCTGTCGAGACGTTAAGACCAACTAGATACGGAACTTGATTTTTGGTAAAAATTTCAAAATTTTTCGATAACTCCTTCCCCCTGAAAAACCCCAGACGGCGGACGGCGTACGGCGGACGGACAAAAATTTTTTATTGCAGATATGGATTTTACACCCCTTGAAACGTAAACCAACAAATTTTCAGGGGGTGTTAAAAATTTTTTTTTCCTGACCGATTACAAAGGTTCATTTCTTAAGAAAAATGAACCAAAATATGTGGAAATATGTAAAAAGGTTTAAATATTTTCAAAAAATATGAGGAAAATATGTAAAAAGGTTTAAATATTTTCAAAAAAATGTTTAAGCTCAAATGAACAACAAGATTTTGTTAAATTATTTCCAGGAATAATGTACCTATGTAATCGATCGGGTTTTTTTTTCATCGCCCCCTGAAAATTTTTCCTTTACGTTTCAGAGTGTCTAGATAAAAATCTGCAATAATTATTTCCCGTACGCCGTCTGAAGCAAAACGCATGAAAAGAGTTGTCCAATTTAAAAAAAAAACGAAAATTTAGCAAAATTTGCTAAATTTTTTCCTAATTTAATTCATTCTAGTTGTGAACCTCGGAAAACTACCCAAAATTAGCAAATATGTGTTTTTGTGGACCAAATATTTGAAAAATATGGATTTAGAGTGGAATATGTCAAAATATGTGAAATGAAAGTGGGCTTAAACGGTTCAGAAAATGTCAATATGAACACGCCTACTTGAAAAACATCAGTACATTGCCTAGAAAAAAATATGTGAACACATACGGATCCGATCCCTATTGATCATATTTTGACTGCTTTTAGGGGTGTTTAGGCCACAAATATCGAAAAATTTACAGGAATTTACAGGGATTTATAGGAATCGTCCTAAAATCGAGAATCGGAACGGAGCTTCAGAAAAAACTTTTTCTTATAGGTACACATTTACTCAGAATAACTTCCTGAGCAAGTGTCTGTATGTCCGTCTGTGTTCATTTACAGAAATGACCATAGCTCCCTCAATTCTCAACCTTTTTTCAAATTTTTTGAACTGAAATGTTTGTCACGGCAAGGCCTAACACCCTGATTAATAGGAATTTGGATAACTCGCAGTACTTCCGATATATTTTCATTTTTAGTGTTTTCTATTTTGGTTCATTTTTAAGAAATTAACCTTTGTAATCGGTCAGGAAAAAATTTTTTTAACACCCCCTGAAAATTTGTTGGTTTACGTTTCAAAGGGTGTAGAATCCGAATCTGCAATAAAATTTTTTGTCCGTCCGCCGTACGCCGTCTGGAGTTTTTCAGGGGGAAGGAGTTAACGAAAAATTTTGAAATTTTTACCGAAAATCAAGTTTCGTATCCTAACCGTCTCGAACCGTCCTAACGTCTCGACAGAACCCTACCTTAATTTTGAGGTCAGTAAAAAAAAAAAGCAACATAGGCATGTGAGGCATCATTTTCTATAGATTTTTCTATGCTGAATCGAATGAGACCATCGCCACGCCGGTAGCTTTAACCGTTGAGGTTTCATTGCAGTTTTAGTGAAACATTTTTGAGTTTTCCAAAATTTCCCCAATTCTCAATAAATCGAAAACTACTAGGGCCACAAAATTCGTTTTCCACTCGTTGGAATCCCCATAAAAACTTCCGTCCTCCCAATATCTTCAATTTAAAGAATTTGGTCGTATTACACAAATCAGCAGGACAGAAATTGGAAAAAGTTGAGGATTTAGCCTTGGTTCTTTGATACGGTTGATTGATCTACTTACGACCACTAGCCTATTACACCAACAAGGTGACGCACTCACACTATTATAGTCGCCCAAAACTCGCCAAAAAAAAATCGCCATATTTTTGAAATATAAAAACGCTGCTAAGTAGATCAGTGGCATGTGCACATCAGTTTTTGGTATATCCGAAGAACTCTGCAAATTTTGCACAGGGGTTCATTTTTCGATTGCAAAGACAAATCTTACGATATATAGGTTCTCCTTAAACACGGAATTTAGTTGTTATTGATGGTGAAGGATCGACCCTTGAATTTCTGTAGTCAGCAGATCAGGGATAGGGTCACACAGTGAAACGCAGTCTCCTTCGCCGAGCTTTCGATAAATATATTATCATCATCAGGGCTTGGAGACAGGTTTAAGCTGACCGCTTAGGTAAACGTTGAAGCGGTCAGCTTAAACCTGTCTCCAAGCCCTGATGATGATAATATATTTATCAAAAGCTCGGCGAAGGAGACTGCGTTTCACTGTGTGACCCTATCCCTTAGTTGTTATTATTCTAGAATTTCAGTATAAATTGGTAGATATTTTAGATGGGGATTTAGAAAAACGTTGCCTCAGAATGCCTCTGAGAATGCCTCAGAACCTTTGTTAAAGCCTGTCTCGTGCTTATGTTGCCAAGCGCAACTGGTCGTAGTGTGAGTGCGTCACCTTGTTGTTGTAATAGGCTAGTGGTCGTAAGTAGATCAATCAACCGTATCTAAGAGCCGAGGCGAAATTCTCAACTTTTTCCAATTTTTGTTTTGCTGATTTGTATAATGCGACCAAATTCTTTAAATTGAAGATATCGGGAGGACAGAAGTTTTTGTGGGGATTCCAACGAGTGGAAAACGATTTTTGTGGCTCTAGTCGTTTTCGAGTTATTAAGATTGTAGAAATTTTTAAAAACTCAAAAATGTCTCACTAAAACTGCAATAACTCCTAAACGGTTGAAGCTACCGGCGTGGCGATGGTCTCATTCGATTCAGCATAGAAAAATCTATAGAAAATGATGCGTCACATGCCTATGTTTTAAATTTCCAGAAAAACACGAATTTTTTCCCACTTCAACAGCTGTTTTACTGGCCTTAAAATTAAGGTAGGGTTCTGCCGAGACGTTAGGACGGCGGACGGCGGACGGACAAAAAATTTTTATTGCAGATTCGGATTCTACACCCCTTGAAACATAAACCAACAAATTTTCAGGGGGTGTTAAAAATTTTTTTTTCCCGACCGATTACAAAGGTTCATTTCTTAACCTTCATCCGGGCGCGTAGGCGGTAATCTACCGCCCTGTTCATAAAAGGGCTCAAAATTCCTAAACTGTCGCTCGGAGGAGAGCCGGAGGGGCAAGTATTCTCAAGTTACATTATGTGAAGCCAGAGCCCAGGGTCATCGAAGGGAAAACGCTGCTAAGTAGATTAGTGACATGGGTACATTATTTGTCTGGGTATCACAGAAAATAAAGTTCAAATAGTTGGAGTAGGTAGGTTTATCATCATATCATTTGTGGAGTAATGGTCAATGGTGAGTTCAATGATGCTTAAATGGTACTTTTTCACAATGATGAATAAATAGGTATAAAAAGAAGAAAAAACACTGAGCGATTAAACAAGACCCGTTGACGAGGTCTCATCACGAGGGGACAATGCTTCTCCCCAATCCCTTCCCTTATACCTGGACTCAAACCAGGTCCCTGCGGGTCCCTCATATACGGTATTGATACCTGAGATTTCCGAGAAGGCCTGACTCGGGATCGCATCTATTCACCGCATAGCGCTTTAAATTCCCTTAATTAATCTGTCCACCCTATTAATATGCGAGACTGACTAATCCCAATAACGTTCTCTTTCTAATAGCCGAATCGCAGTTTTGCAGTTCCAAGCCTATAAACCGACGCCCTCGGATAAAGCAGTCGTTATCAAGGGTGGGAATGCATCTGATAGGGAATTTATCACCCGACGTTTTCTCCTGTATCACGTTTTTTCTTAACCCCATAGGTGCTTAGGCCGTAAAACCAAGAAAATTGCGAAAAAATTGACCCTGGTGACCAAAATCTCGAAAAAATGCCAAATTTCATGTTTCTTAGTCAATATCTAAAGATTCCCGCCAAAAAACCCCGAAGTCCAATCCATCATTTTTTTGAAATTTTTCCTAGGCTAGGACCTTGGATTTTCCAGCTGGAATCGGTTTTTTGCAATTTTCTTAGTCCTGGAGAGTTGTAGAGAATTGCAAATTTTTTGTGTCATGTACCTGCCCAAAACCTACTCAAAAATATTTTTTTTTGAATTTTAACATTTTTTTTAAAGGGTCAAAAAAATATTTTTTGTTTAGGTCAAAAATTAGTTTTTAAACCAGTTTTTGATTACTAAACCCCAATCGATTTTGACTTATAGGGAGTGAAAAATGTGTAAAAACCTTCAAGGAATCCAACGAGCTCAAAAAATTCAAAATCGGTTCAGTAGGACTCCCTCAAATTGCCAAAAACGCGAAAACGCAGAAATCGCATTAAGAAATTCAAGCCAAACCGATTCAAAAACAAAATTTTCGACTTTTTTCGGAAAAACCACCCTATCTTATGGTAAATCAAGCGAGAAACCCGGGAAAAATACTCAAAAAATTCTAAACCCACAGCATCACCTTCAAAATTGAGATTTTGTGTCTTTTCAAAAATATACCCTAATTATGCCGAATTGGACCAGTTAGCCTTCTCCGATCGGATTGCCCGGACAATATGCCTCAAGTTGGAGCAAACCACAACTTTCAAGACTAATTTAGTCAAAATCGGATCAGTATTTCAATACGAAGTGGCTGGACGAAATTTTTGGCCAAAATTTCGTCCGTCCACTTCGTATCGAACCGCTGATCCGATTCTGGTGCGGTTGGTCCTAAAAGTTGTGTTTTGCTCCAACTTGAGGCATATTGTCTGGGGAATCCGATCAAAAAATTTTAAGGGGTCGAAAACCCAAAAAAACTGTTTTTGAGATCATGACTTTTTTTACATTTGATCGTTTTTGAGTAGTCTAGAGTTGATTCAGAGGATTCCCTTATAGGAGGTGCACGTCACAGGAAAATTTGCTAAACGCTCGTTTTTTTTTTTTTTGAAATCGGACCACTCCTTCTATGCGTTTTGCTGCTGACGGCGTACGGCGTACGGCGTACGGCGTACGGCGTACGGCGTACGGCGTACGGCGTACGGCGTACGGCGTACGGCGTACGGCGTACGGCGTACGGCGGACGGACAAAAAATTTTTATTGCAGATTCGTGTTCTAAAACCTCTGAAACGTGAAAGAAAAAATTTTCAGGGGGTGTTGTAAAAAAATTTTTCTTGAACAATTACATAGGTACATTATTTCTGGAAATAATGTACCAAAATTGTCAGTGGTGTCTATCAGTCGAGATCAAATTGCCAAAGTTCAAATTTTGACGGTAATTAACCGCCCCGCGCCCATTTGTGCTACGTTTCTGCGAGGGCAGTCCAGGCAAAATTGAGTATGGATTTCATTTATTTTTGCGTAATATCGAGTTCATTTCATCTAAATCATTACTCAAATGAATCCTATGATGAAACCATGGATGTTTTTGATATTTCTATAGCAAGACAAGCGCGATTCTTGCAATCGCAATTATTTTTTATGAAAATTTACCGTATATTGAAGTTTAATGATATTTATTAATTTAATAATAACTTATTAATTTAATGATGATTAATTTAATGTAATAAAATTTAATTAATTTAATTAAAAATTTAATTACCTAATTAATTTAATAAAATTTATAACATTTAATGTTTTTATTACTTAAACGTGAGTGTTACATGTTTATCGTCAAGTTGAACACGATTCCTGACATTTTTAATGATGTATTGGGGTCTAAAAGACCTGAAAATAGGAGGGCGGTAGAGTACCGCCCCGCGCCCTTTGGCGTTGCGGCGAGGGACGCGCCCGGATGAAGGTTAAGAAAAATGAACCAAAATATAACCTTTTTTCAAATTTCTTGAACTGAAATGTTTGTCTCGGCAAGACCTAACACCATGTTTAATCGGAATTCGGATAACGCACAGTACTTCCGATATATTTGCATTTTTAGTGTTTTCTATTTTATTTTTTTCCGGCCGCAAAAATGGACCGATTTGAGCGTTCTTGGTCGCAAAATCTTCGTTTTACCTGGCAGAATATGTGGATATTTTTTATATTTCAAAAATATGGAGATTTTTTTTTGGGCAAGTTTTAAAATTTGCATAGTAAATTTTTTGATATTTTTGACCTAAACACCCTTAAAAGCAGTCAAAATATGATCAAATTTTGTAAATATGTACGTTTTAAAATATGGATGTATTCTGGGTCATCTACGCACCACTGGTTTTAAATCGGACAACTCCTTCCGTGCGTTTCGCTGCAGACGGCGCACGGACATAAAATTTTTATTGTATATTCGTGTTCTGGAACCTCTGGAACGTGAAAGAAAACATTTTCAGGGGGTGCTGTAAAAAAATTTCCCGACCGATTACATAGGTACATTATTGGAAATAATGTACCAAAAGTTTATTGGGTTTTCGACCCCTTAACATTGTTTGATCGGATTCCCCTGACAATATGCCTCAAGTTGGAGCAAACCACTACTTTTAGGACCAACTGTAATACATTGCACCACTCTCTTTACGAGCAGATAATTGATGTTTCAGCGTCGATGCCGATCCGTTCGAGAGGCAAAGGTACAACTCAGGAAGCCGACTGGTGGAACGATTATTCGTGCACTCGGACTGCGATTTGATTAGCGGCAAGGGAAACCTGCTCCGTTACGACCATGGCGGATTTCGCCTTCGGCATCCAATTTACGCCTTGCCTCCTCAACTTTCCTACATGCCGATTCCGTGGAGATACGATGCCTACAGAATGGCGTTATACTGGAACCCCAGTTACAACAATCCAGAAGAACACGTAAAATATCGAGTCATATGTTACGTCGCTTCGATTGGACGTAGTTTTGGAGAATGGGGACGGAACATGCTGGTCGACTATAAGGTCAAGTATCGAGTTTACGCAGAAAAGTTTCAAAGATGTGTGGAAATCGACTCTTACTATGAATTCGATTATCATCACTGCAGAGTCGGTGCCTCTTCAAAGGAATGCAATCTCTTTCTCTCCGGCCCTGAACTGACGTGCTACACTACCAGGGGTAAAGTCGGTGCCGTATGCGGGCATGACCGAGGAGCGCCTGTCGTCTGCGACGGGCGCGTATTTGGGTTCGTGACGTCGGGCGTTCACGGTAAATTCTGCAACAGCAAGATCCCCCTTCCATTCCTGGTGATCAAATTGTCAGTGATGAAGCACCTCGACGTGAAAGATCTCGTTATCAACATTGACTCCCGATACACCAAATCGATTCAAAAACTCAAGAGACAGCATTCGGTCGGGACCTACTTATCTCACTCGAAATACCCATTTTTCTTTATTATATCAATCCTAAAATGGGTGGTATAATAAAATTTGTGCTGTTGTTCAGTTTTGTTTTGGTTTTTATTTTTTAAGAAATAAACCTTTGTAATCGGTCAGGAAAATTTTTTTAACACCCCCTGAAAATTTGTTGGTTTACGTTCCAAGGGGTGTTGAATTCGAATCTGCAGTAAAAATTTTTTGTCCGTCCGCCGTCCGGGGTTTTTCAGGGGGAAGGAGTTATCGAAAAATTTTGAAATTTTCACCAAAAATCAAGTTCCGTTTCTAGTTGGTCCTAACGTCTCGACAGAACCCTACCTTAATTTTAAGGCCAGTAAAACAGCTGTTGAAATGGGAAACAATTCGTGCTTTTCAGGAAAAAATCAACAAGGGCATGTGAGGCATCATTTTCTATAGATTCTTCTATGCTGAATCGAATTGGACCATCGCCACGCCGGTAGCTTCAACCGTTTAGGATTTATTGCAGTTTCAGTTAGACATCTTTGAATTTTCAAAATTTCTCCATTACTTGATAACTCAAATACTACTCGAGCCACAAAATTCGTTTTCCACTCGTTGGAACCCCCACAAAAACTTCAGTACTCCCAATATCTTCAATTTAAAGAATTTGGCCGTATTACACAAATCAGCGAAACAAAAATTGGAAAACATTGAGAATTTGGCCTCGGCAGCCGAGGCTCGGCTCTAAGATACGGTTGATTGATCTACTTGCGACCACTAGCCTATGACACCAACAAGGTGACGCACTCACACTAGACCAGTGGCGCTAGGCAACAAGAGAGCGAGTTAAGTAAGCTTCAACAATGGTTCTGAGGCATTCTTGACGCATTTTTAATTTCATTATTCAGAGAATTTATTAATAATTAATTCATAATTAATCTGTTAATTATGAAGGTGATTAAGAGTAGATTAAAGGGTGAATTTTACAAAATTGAACGATGAGCTGCGTTGAAGAGACTGGTAGACAGATAGGTACCTATCGGCAGTGTCGACGAAGATACCAGTTTTTTTTATCTAGATATAGATAGGATATTTTGCTATAAAAATATCTAGATCGGAAACAGATACCTACAAAGTATCTGTATCTGAGATGCAGATACTGGCATTATATCTAATTTAGATACAGATACCGATAAAATTTGGACGTATATTTTCTATCTAAATTACGTTGTGCGAGTTGTGGCTATTAAAGAATGAGTACCTATTATTCGGTTTATAAGCACTGAAACCAGTGGTGCGTAGAAAACACACAATACCTACTCCCATATTTTGAAACGTACATATTTGAAAAAATTTGATCATATTTTGACTGTTTTTAAGGGTGTTTAGGTCAAAAATATCAAAAAATTCACTATGCAAATTTTAAAACTCGCTGCATTTTTGGAATATAAAAAATATCCACATATTCTGCAAGGTAAAACGAAGATTTTGAGACCAAGAACGCTTAAATCGGTCCATTTTTGTGGCCGGGAAAAATTAAATAGAAAACACTAAAAATGCAAATAAATCGGAAGTACTGTGCGTTATCCAAATTCCGATTGAACAATGTGTTAGGTCCTGTCGAGACAAACATTTCAGTTCAAGAAATTTGAAAAAAAGTTGAAAATTGAGGGAGCTATGGCCATTTTTGTAAATGACCACAGACGGACAGATGGGTAACGGACACACAGACACTTGTTCGGGAAGTGATTCTGAGTAAATGTGTATAAGAAAAAGTTTTTTCTGAAGCTCCGTTCATATTCTCGATTTTAGGACGATCACAATACTTCCAATTACTCTGTAAATATAGAAGTAAAAATGAGTTTTGACTTAATTGCTTAATTTTTACTTCCATATTTACAGAGTAAGGCCGAGCGCACACGGTGTAACTGTTTGGTGGCTAAGATTGCAAACTAAACTAGACTATGTTTGAAACCGGTCGCGTCGTGTGCGGATCTCCATTTAAATACAAAGCCGGGGTCAAGGAACAGTCGTAATGGCCTAAATGGAAGTATTGGAAAATAAATAATATCCACGCATTTTGCAAGGTAAAACAAAGATTTTAAGACCAAATCTAACGGACTAACGGACACACAGACACTTGTTCGGGAAGTGAGTTTGAGTAAATGTGTATGTGAAAAAGTTTTTTCTGAAGTTCTGTTCCGATTCTTGATTTTAGGACGAGTCCAATACTTCCATTTTCTCTGTACATATGGAAGTAAAACACGTTGTTGTCGTTTGACAGATTTCAAAAACGGGCCGAATTACGGGTTGAGGATGATGCAAGGGAAAACCCAGCATGTAAAGACTAGTGAAATAAAAATTTAATTTTAATAAATTCCTTATAAAATAACTTGACTTTGACAGAATTTAGTTGAGAATGTTTTTGGCACAGACGCATTAAAGCTAAGGTTACATAATTAAAACTATGACAAGATGCCAGAGAATACAATCAAATACATAATACAGGGAAACAGCAACTGCCTCAAATAAAACAGCCAACCCGTTAAGTACAGGTTAGCTGATTGAAATCTTACTAGACTAACTAACTTGCTCATGAACCTTCACTTAAAGCAGTTTTGACACCAAATTTTATAATATACGCTTAATGAAAATGACTAATTTATGATACAGGTAACGGCCCGTTCAGTGACAAAATTTACCAAACCAATACCCAAGGAATCTTCAGATTAACATTGCCAATGAATTCACATTTAAATTTGGTGTAAATACCACCATGGTGAATTTTATCTGAAGCTTACTTGGTTATCGGATAGATCCATTTTGTCAATAAATTGGGCCTGAAGTAAAATGCGCGCGCGTAAAATTGCCAGCCAATCAGATCTCATTACGCACTGTGCGCATACGCAGATTACGCAGACAAAAACGCACATGTGAACCCAGCTTAACACCAGAGGGTCTATTCTATGTTTGCAGCTTGCCGAGGGTTACATTTCTTGCCCCGCCGTTCACAAGCAGGGGACAGTGCTCTTGGTGAGGCATGGAGTCCAGAAATTTACCACACGGCGAGTTGCAAACGTAGAAATTAGGCCCCTTGACTTGCGTCATACATGAATCTGGTGCAGATGAAAGAAGAATCGATAGGCAAATCCCGCACAAACTATGGTGGTAATACTGAGATGTAATCGTGACCGTGCAGGAAAGTACGCAATGCTCAATACAGCAGAGACACGTTAGCAATAAAAACCAAAAATGATTCTAAATTTCAAAAATTGTTTTACAAAGCACAACCTGTATCACATGTACGACAACTCGGTCACAACTGTTGGAATTATCTGAGGACTGGGGGTCTATTCTATGTTTGCAACTCGCTGGGTGTTAAATTTTTCGCCTGCATACCACACCAACAGCATTGCTCCATGAATGGAGATTCCAGGCGAGTTGCAAACATAGAACCAGTGGTGCGTAGATAACACACAATACTTCCATATTTTGAAACGTAAAATTGTGACACAATTTGATCAATGATCATATTTTGACTGCTTTTAGGGGTGTTTAGGCCACAAATATCGAAAAATTTACTATTAAAATGTTAAAATTCGCCCAAAATAAAAAAACGCCACATTTTCGGAATGTAAAAAATATCCACATATTCTGCAAGGTAAAACAAAGATTTTAAGACCAAGAATGCTCAAATCGGTTCATTTTTGTGGCAGGGAAAAAATAAAATAGAAAACTCTAAAAATGCAAATATAACGGAAGTACTGGGCGTTATCCAAATTCCGATTAAACAGGGTGTTAGGTCTTGCCGAGACAAACATTTCAGTTCTTGAAATTTGAAAAAAGGTTGAGAATTGAGGGAGTTATGGTCATTTTTGTAAGTGACCACAGACGGAAAGACGGACAAACGGACACACAGACACTTGTTCAGGAAGTGATTCTGAGTAAATGTGTATAAGAAAAAGTTTTTTTCAGAAGCTTTTAGGACGATTCCAATACTTCCACTTACCCACTCTGTAAATATGGAAGTAGAAAAATTTTTTGTAAGCAAATCTTGTGTAGAGCCATCTCGAGTCGATTATGAGCACGGAAAAATGTTTTTTGGATTGTTCGTCAGCGCAACAGACATTTTTTTGTTTCTCCTGTAAAATTTTACCGGATGGCACTTAGGCCCTTTTGCAGGTTTCATGCTTCAATTGTTGTCAACATACCACAGCCTCAACAGCAAAGTAAAATTTCAACAAAAAGATGCGGCAACATTACTCATCATTTTGATGCCAGTTTTTTTTTCAGCTTTTCTAACGCATCGCTATTATGTTGGCTTTGTTTAGCCAAAGTTGAATCAAATAATCCATGGATTGAACATGGGTTCACGGATTAGAACAATCTCACTAACGCTATCAGAAAGCATGAGCGTTCTGAAACTCACATTCAGGCTATTCCGAAATGTTTTTGTTATGATATTAAAGTTTGTTCATTAAAATTTGTAAGTATAGCTCCCCAAGTTGAGGAAGTGGTGGAGGGAAAGATTTGTCATACAGCAGACTGCTTGCTCAGCTCCTATCCTCAGTATTCTCTACTGCTTCCAATATCCGTTTTCTCAATCAATTCTGTCAATCTCCTCTTCATCATTATCCATGTAATCGAGCTCAAAATATAATTAGATTGAGACAGCTAGACGGTCATCCAACCAGATAGAGTACTGATGTTTAGAAAACCAACTCAGTCAAGTAATACATGGCAGGAAGCGAACTCTGAAAGTTTGATATTCCCAATACTACTTCTGCACCAGCCGAATACTAATTGGAAGAGAGATTTTGCAGGAGTACATTTTCGTACAAAATTACAATTTTGAATCGATATTTGTGTGGAACTCCTGATGCTATCCTTTGCGACTAGGCCAGAAAAGAGGTAAACTCAGGGCGACATATGGACGCGCATGAACAAAGTCTAGAAGAACTTATTCAGAGCAGGTTTTTTGAATCCGCCTCAAAACTGATTTCTTGCTGGCGGGCCGCAAGATGTGCAAAGAGGATCAGTTGATCACCTAGAAGGCCGTGGAAAATGCAAACGAAAGTGCCAGAACATGCCGCCCTCTTAACCGCCACAGCTGGCCGCCAGATGTGATTGAAAGACCAGCCCTTAGCCTATCAATATCGTATTTCCAATTTAAAACTTTCCCTTGGATAACGATTTACAACGTATAAAATTCCTTAAGCCAATTTTACCAACAGGTCCGAAGTTTCAGCAATCAATTATCTAGCAAAAAATCAAACCCTAGACAAAATGCAGTGAATAGGGACTGATCAAGTTTATTCAGGTGAAGCACGTCTAATTTTGTAGGAAGCCAGCGTTTTAACCTGCAAAATCTCTCGACAAATAATGGCGAGAAATAACGAACCTTTCAGCAACAGTCGGTCAGGTTTAATCTTTTTTCTTTGGTTTTTTTGGGTTACGGCTGCGAGATTTGGCTTTACAGAGTGGACAGATCGGAGCATTACGATGGATCTGCTGATGGCAGGACAAGCAAGACTTCATTGGAGGCGGCTGCTGCCTGAAAATTGAGGAAAACAAGGCGTTAAATGAGGATGGTACAACAGAAAAAACCCTGCTAAGTAAATTAGTGACATGGGTACATTATTTGTCTGGGTATCACAGAAGATTAAGTTCAAATAGTTGGAGTAGGTAGGTTCATTATCATATTGTACGAGTCAAAATTTGTATACAAATATAAAAACGCTGAACGATTAAACAAGACAGTGGTGATACCCGTTGACAAGGTCTCATAAGGACAATGCCTTTCTACCTGAGATTTTCTCGGAAGTCCCAACGCGGGAGCCCTTCCCACCTCACACCTCTTTATACCGCTCCAAGTAAACTGTCCACTCTATGAATAAAAGCTGGCTAATCCGAAAACATTCACTTTCTAATCGCCGAATCACAGTTTTGCTGATCCGAGCCTATGAACGGACGCCGTTGTGTAAAAAGTCGGTATCAAGGGTGGGAATGCATCTGATAGGGAATTTAACACCCGACATTTTCTTCTGCATCACGTTTTTGCCTTAAACCCATAGGTACTTTGGCCGTAAATCCAAGAAAACTGCGAAAAAAATACCAAAAATACTGTAAATGAAAAATAGCGTAAATACGATCAGCGGCCAGTAAAACAGCTGTTGAAGTGGGAAAAATTCGTCTTTTTAAGGAAATTTGCAACACAGGCATATGAGGTATTATTTTCTATAGATTTTTCGATGCTGAAACGAATGAGACCATCGCCGCGGCAGTAGCTCCAACCGTTTTGGATTTATTGCAGTTTTAGTGAGACATTTTGAGTTTTCCAACATTTTCCCAATTCCTAATAAATCGAAAACTACCACAGCCACAAAATTCGTTTCCCACTCGTCCTATCCTCTATGGGTGATTTACCCTCATTTCGGCTTGAGGGTGGCAGGGCATTTATTCGAGTTGGAGTCGATTTTGCCAGCCCATTCGTCGTTTGAGACTCTCTTCGTCGCAAGGCAGCACAATGGCGTACCTTTGCATATTTGTATGCAAGTCAAGTAAGGCTGTACATCTCAAAGCTGTCAAGCCTCTCTACCGATGCTTTTCTAGCCTTATTGTCACGCTTTCAATCCAGACGAGGCTTTCCCATTAAAATCTTTTCAGACTGCGGTCTCAATTTTGTTGGGGCAGCTAACCGATTAAAGGAGATTCTTCAATGGTATACCCAGGCAAGTACCCAAAACGCAATAAATGAGCACTGTACAAAGTATGAGTTCAAATGTACTTTCAATCCACCTCATAGCCCCAACTTTGGTGGCTTGCGGGAGGCCGGTGTAAAATCCACCAAATCGTTGCTTACCAAAGTTGCAGGCGATTCTCTGTTGACTTTTGAAGAAATGTCTACACTTTTCGCAAAGGTTGAGGCCATCCTCAACTCAAGACCATTATGTCCCACATCATCCAGCCCAGAAGAAGCGGAATTTCTCAGTCCCGGACACTTCCCCATTGGGAGACCTCTTATCGCACATCCTCAACCATTGCTGCACGACACCCGAGACAACTTGCTCACTAGATGGCAGCTCGTTCAGAAGATGTCCGACCAATTATGGATGCGTTGGCGTCTTGAATATTTATCAACTTTACAAGGAAGAGTGAAATGGACACGCAAAACGCCAAACCTTGCTGAAGGAGATTTGGTCCTCCTCAAGGATGATGCACTGCCGTTGAAATGGCCGATGGCCAGAGTCGTCACTGTCCATTCGGGCAAAGACGGCATCGTCCGTGCCGCCACTGTTCGGACTCCAACTTCCACCTTCAAACGTCTAGCATCCAAGCTCATGCCTCTTCTTCCTCTCAAACAAGATCCTTTTGACTCCTCATTGTAAATTTATCCAAATTTAGGAGGCCGATATGTTGGCGCCTGTTCATTTTTATAATGTAGGGCAAGCAGTTTTGTACATTCCTGACAGTTCATTAAGACCGGCTAATAGGCCCAAACAGTGTCACGTGACCATGTAGATAAGGTTTTCATCAGCGCTTCGAGAGACCTCCCAGTTTCTGCTCCACCTCTGACTCAGAGCCTCGTCATCCGATTTTTTCTTCTTGTTGCTTCTGCACTGGAACGCCGATTCCCTATCCACCATTTTGGATTAAATTTTCTACCGCCGAACTTCCTTTGGATTATATCTCTCGTAAGTGATATACCTACCACAAGAACCGAACCATCGATAAGCCTATGTAATTTGTCGTATTATCAATCAACGTATTTGTTCATAGCTGATCTTGCCATCAAATAGCTTCGTCAGCCTACACTTTCGTTGATCGTGCCTCCTCGACATCTTACCGACCACGTCCTCTCACTCCCTAGTTCCTCCAGCGTTTGACTTCGTTCGCCCGTCAGACCCGTTACATCTCAGGCGCTTGAATTTCGAAAGGTTGAGTTGAGAGGAACCCAGGAGCACGGATCATCCAATCAGGTGGAATCTTTCCATGAAAATTTCAACCGCGTTCGCGTACAGACTTTTCCGAAAATTCAGACTTTTCAGTAGTTTTATTCATAAAATTGTAGCTAAGGAGCTCTTTTATTTTATTAATTTACCTGTAATTTGCCAAGGCCACCAATACACGAATAATCGTCTCATTATTTCGATTTTGCCTAACCCCTACCGTGTAGTACACAGCGTGTACAATCTGTAAAATTATTTTCAACGATCCTCATAATTCAAAATTTATATTTTGAATTGATTTCAGTATCATTTAAGCATCATTGAATTCACCATTGACCATTACTCCACAAATGATTTTTTATCGGCAAATAAAAGCGTCAATCAATTTTTATCTATCGATAAAAATGTTGAAAATTTGCCAAGGCCACCAATACACGAATAATCGTATCATTATTTCGATTTTTGCCTAGCCCCTACCGAGTACAATCTGTAAAATTATTTTCAACGATCCTCATAATTCAAAATTTATATTTTGAATTGATTTCAGTATCATTTAAGCATCATTGAATTCACCATTGACCATTACTCCACAAATGATTTTTTATCGGCAAATAAAAGCATCAATCAATTTTTATCTATTGATCAAAATGTTGAAAAGAAATTTGAAAAAATGTTGACATTTGAGGAAGCTATGACCATTTTTGTAAATGACCACAGACGGACTCCAGCACGCAGACACTTGTTCAGGAAGTGATTCTGAGTAAATCTGTGTAAGAAAAAATTTTTTCTGAAGCCCAATTCCGATTTTCGATTTTAGGAAAATTCCAATACTTCCATTTACTCGGTAAATATGGAAGTGAAAAGAATGCTTTAGTATAACTGTTTATAACCTGAACGTAGGCGGCGGCCCGGGTATTGGTGGTAACGGCGGATCTGGAGCCTTGCTGGTGCTAGGCAATTGCAGCGGAAGCGGTGGTGGGTGAAGTGCCGACATAAATGCAGAAGTCGAAGGAAGCGGATGCAAGAAACCACTCATAACAGAAACGTCTGGCCTCCACGTTTCTTTGAATGATTTTTCTGAATAGGACTTGGCGAAGAGGCTGCAACAAAGCAGTACGTTAACCAGTGGTGCGTAGATAACACACAATACTTTCATATTTTGGAACGTAAAATTGTGACACAATTTGATCATATTTTGCCTGCTTTTACGGGTGTTTAGGTCAAAAATATTAAAAAATTCACTATTCAAATTTTAAAATTCGCCCAAACTGAAAGAACGCCGCATTGTCGGAATATAAAAAATATCCTCATATGCTGCAAGGTAAAACGAAGATATTGAGATCAAGAAGGCTCAAATCGGTTCATTTTTGTGGCCAAGAAACCAGTGGTGCGTAGATACACAATGCTTCCATATTTTGAAACGTACATTTTTTACAAAATTTGATCATATTTTGACTGCTTTTAAGGGTATTTAGGTCAAAAATATCAAAAAATTCACTATGCAAATTTTAAAATTCGCCCTAAAAAAATTCGACACATTTTTGGAATAAAAAAATATCCACATATTTTGCGAGGTAAAACGAAGATTTTAAGACCATGAACGCTCAAATCGGTTCATTTTTGTGGCCGGAAAAAAAATAAAATAAAAAACACTAGAAATGCAAATATATTGGAAGTACTGTGAGTAATTCAAAGGTATCATTTTCTATAGATTTTTCTATGCTGAATCGAATGAGACCATCGCTACGCCAGTAGCTTCAACCGTTTAGGATTTATTGCAGTTTCAGTTAGGCATGTTTGAGTTTTTTAAAATTTCTCCAATACTTGATAACTCAACAGCTACTCGAGCCACAAAATTCGTTTTCCACTCGTTGGAACCCCCACACAAATGAGCAAAACGAAAATTGGAAAAAATTGAGAATTTGGACTCGGCTCTAAGATGCGGTTGATTGATCTACTTACGGCCACTAGCCTATCACACCAACAAGATGACGCTCTCACACTAGACCAGTTGCGCTTGGCAACAAGAGAGGGAGTTGAGCTTTAACAATGGTTCTGAGGCATTCTTGACGCATTTTTAATTATTCTGTTGATTATGAAGGTGATTAAGAATTGATTAAATGGTGAGTTTAACAAAATTGAACGATGAGTGGCGTTGAAGAGATTGGTAGACAGATAGATACTTATCGGGATAGTAAAGTTGACAGTGTAGCTTTTTTTGCTGGGTTGAAAAACGCCCATTTATCACCTATTCTCCACGCTCTAAGAGAGGCTACGGATCTCAAAGCGTTGGGATATTCGGGGAATGAAAAGGATTATAGTCTGTCCTGCGATTGCCTCATGTACGGGCATCGAGTCGTCATTCCTCATGAACTTCGTCGTCAGCTGCTCAATGAACAACACCTTGTCCACATTGGAATAGTTAAAATGAAGGGCCTTGCGTGTTCTCTAATTTTTTGGCCCAAGATCGACAAAGAGATAGAGAAGATTGCCAAATCATGCCCGGAATGCCTGGCTCATTCCAAATCTCCTCACTCATCACGCGATCTCATCACTGGGAGTACCCTCATATACCGTGGGACCTTGTTCATCTTGATTATGCCTGGCCAGTGTGCGGCAAATGCCTACTCATAATTGTTGACGCCCATTCTACATGGCTCCAGGTAAAACCGACACTGTCTACAACCACGGAAGCTACATATCGGATTCTTGATGAGATTTTTGGTACGTATGGGTGCCCCATCACCATCGTCTCCGACAATGGGCCCCAGTTTTCATCGGCGGAATTCCGAAACTTCCTACAACTTGCTGGAGCTCGATTTCACAAGCGTACAGCACCATATCATCCAAGCACAAATGGGCAAGCCCAACCATCAAGCGAGCTCTGATTACATGCGGTGCAACTCCAGGTACGCTCCAGAAGTTCATCAATCAGTTCCTGCAGCAGTACCATAAGGTACCACATCAATCTACCGGAGAACCGCCTTCTCTCCTTTTCCTCGGACGCACAATCAGGACAATGCTAGATTGTGTGAAGCCCAATCTCCAAGAAAAGATGGAGCAACGGTTGTCGAAGGAACCAAAGCGTCTTCCTCCAGCCTATGCTCCAGGTGAGACCAGTACGTTCCGAGCATACTCAGGTCCTACTCCATGGCTGAAAGGGAAAATCAGCGAGCGGCTCCACTACGGGGTCACCAAACACAAGAGGCATGTGGATCAGTTTAAGCCATGCGTGGAACCAGCGAACACCCCGATCGTCAAGCAGCAGGTCCGCTTCGCCCCAGTGTTGGCTAGAGAGGAACCTGTTCTCATATCTCACGTAACCACCGTCCACTGATCAAGATTGTCTCTCTGTGATAAGATAATTAATACCTAATCTGTAATAACCTTTTCCATTTGAAGGGTACAGGGGAAGAAGGCGCAATGTCAAGCTCAGCAGGCAAAAATGAGATAGTAATGCCATCTAGTGGAGGATGATCAAATCTACAACCCTGTATCATCGTATTGGGGAAGAGAGCGCTAGGTTCGGAGAAAGAGGGGTTAAAAGTTTTGGGGCACTGGGGAAGAAGGCGCTAACTTTGAACGAAAAAGCTAATTTCCCATAATTTTCCTCTGACTGACAATGCGCCTTCCTCCCCTGTACCCTTCATTCGTAACTATCCAATTAATCTTGTAAAAATATATCTGATTCTAATTCCTAATTCACTACTAATTATTAATACATAAAAAAGAAGCACCATGTCATGGTGCTAATTTCAATACCGTTGGTCGCGCGATGCTGAACCAATATTACTGAATGATGAACCAAAATAACAAAACAAATTCTCACTCTGGAGTGATAAGATCGCCTTCTTGTTCGTGTAGTTCAGGAAGTCGTTCGAGGCCAAGATAATCCCTTCGCATACGGTCTATGTCGTCCTTAAGAGGCCGATATTCCTCGTGGATACGTTTAGCACGATCTAGCGATCTCGATTTGGCATCTTCAGCTTTCTTTATTACATTTTCCATCTAAACGAACCAAATTTTAAAGTTATTAAATCTTCATTTACAGGGAGTCATTACGGGGGTGTGTTCTGAACACACCCCACCCATTCAAAATTAAGTTTTTGGGTTTTTGCAAAAATGGATCATACTTGAGGACCGCTTAGCCTTTACCGATCGGATTCCCCAAACAATATGTCTCAAGTCGGAGCAAACCACAACTTTTAAGACTAGTTTTGTCCAAATCGGATCAGAGGTTCAATACGAACTGGCCGTGCGATTTTCAGCAAAATTTCGTAGTCACTTCATATTGAACCGATTTTGGCGCAGATGGTCCTGAGAGATGTGGTTTGCTCCAACAAGAGGCATATTGTCAAGGGATTCAAATAAAACCAATGGTGCGTAGATAACACACAATACTTCCATATTTTGAAACGTACATATTTGAAACCAGTGGTGCGTAGATGACACACAATACTTCCATATTTTGGAACGTAAAATTGTGACACAATTTGATCATATTTTGACTGCTTTTAAGGGTGTTTAGGTCAAAAATATCAAAAAACTCACTATGCAAATTTTAAAATTCGCCCAAAATGAAAAAACGCCACATTTTTGGAACATAAAAAATATCCACGTATTCTGCAAGGTAAAACAAAGATTTTGAGACCAAGAACGCTCATATCGGTTTATTTTTGTGGCCGGAAAAAAATAAAATAGAAAACACTAAAAATGCAAATTACTCGGAAGTATTGTGCGTTATCCAAATTCCGATTAAACAGGGTGTTAGGTCTTGCCGAGTCAAACATTTCAGTTCAAGAAATTTGAAAAAAGGTTGAGAAATGAGGGAGTTATGGCCATTTTTGTAAATGACCACAGACGGACAGACGGACAGACGGACACACAGACACTTGTTCAGGAAGTGATTCTGAGTAAATGTGTATAAGAAAAAGTTTTTTCTGAAGCTCCGTTCCGATTCTCGATTTTAGGACGATCACAACACTTCCATTTACTCTGTAAATATGGAAGTAAAAATTTGATCATATTTTGACTGTTTTTAAGGGTGTTTAGGTCAAAAATATCAAAAAAATCCCTATGCAAATTTTACAATTTGCCAAAAAAAAATTCGCTACATTTTTGGAATATAAAAGATATCCACATATTCTGCAAGGTAAAATGAAGATTTTGAGACCAAGAACGCTCATATCGGTTTATTTTTGTGGCCGGAAAAAAATAGAATAGAAAACACTAAAAATACAAATATATCGGAAGTACTGTGCGTTATCCAAATTCCGATCAAGCAGGGTGTTAGGTCTTGCCGAGACAAACATTTCAGTTCAAGAAATTTGAAAATAGGTTGAGAATTGAGGGAGCTATGGCCATTTTTGTAAATGACCACAGACGGACAGACGGACGTAACGGACACAAAGACACTTGTTCAAGAAGTGATTCTGAGTAAATGTGTATGAGAAAAAGTTTTTTCTGAAGCTCCGTTCCGATCCTCGATTTTAGGATGATTGCAATAGGTACTTCCATTTACTCTGTAAATATGGAAGTACAAACGCTGCTAAGTAGATTAGTGAGATGGGTACATTATTTGTCTGGGCATCACAGAAAAACGCTGCTAAGTAGATCAGTGGCATGTGCAGATTAGTTTTTGCTATGTCCGAAGAACTCTGCAAATTTTGCACAGGGGTTCATTTTTCGATTGCAAAGACAAACCTTACGATATATCGGTACTCCTTAAACACAGAATTTAGCTGTTATTATTCTATAATTTCAGTATCAATTTGTATTTTAGATGGGTTATTTAGAAAAACGTTTTTTCAACCAGGCAAAAAATAATCATCCTCTTCGCTTGATAAATACTCACTTACCTATCCATTTTTTCAACGCAGCTGATCGTTCAATTCCGTTAAATTTACCATTTAATCTATTCTTAATCACATTCATAATTAACTGAATAATAATAATTATTAAATTCTCTGAATAATGAATGAAATTAAAAATGCCTCAGAACCGTTGTTAAAGCCTGACTCGCTCTCATGTTGCCAAGCGCAACTGGTCGAAGTGTGAGTGCGTCACCTTGTTGGTGTAATAGGCTAGTAGTCGTAAGTAGATCAATCAACCGTATCTAAGAGCCGAGGCCAAATTCTCAACTTTTTCCAATTTTTGTTTTGCTGATTTGTATAATGCGACCAAATTCTTTAAATTGAAGATATCGGTAGGACAGAAGTTTTTGTGGGGATTCCAACGAGTGGAAAACGAATTTTGTGGCTCGAGTAGTTTTCGAGTTATTAAGAATTGGGGAAATTTTAAAAAACTCAAAACTGCTTCACTAAAACTGCAATAACTCCTAAACGGTTGAAGCTACTGGCGTGGCGATGGTCTCATTCGATTCAGCATAGAAAAATCTATTGAAAATGATACCTCACATGCCTATGTTGCAAATTTCCTTAAAAAGACGAATTTTTTACCACTTCAACAGCTGTTTTACTGGCCTTAAAATTAAGGTAGGGTTCTGCCGAGACGTTAGGACCAACTAGATACGGAACTTGATTTTTGGTAAAAATTTCAAAATTTTTCGATAACTCCTTCCCCCTTAAAAACCCCGGACGGCGGACGGCGTACGGCGTACGGCGTACGGCGGACGGACAAAAAATTTTTATTGCAGATTCGGATTCTACACCCCTTGAAACGTAAACCAACAAATTTTCAGGGGGTGTTAAAAATTTTTTTTTCCTGACCGATTACAAAGGTTCATTTCTTTAGAAAAATGAACCAATAAAGTTCAAATAGTTAGGGCCGCTTTATCAATAGTCGATTATCCAAAAAATCATAGCTAATCACCAGGCCACTAATTTCAGGGTGATTTTTGGGTGGATGCGCATAGGCTGTGTCTCCGAGAAATTTGTAGCCAAGAGATTAGCTATGATTTTGGTTCATTTTTCTTAAGAAATGAACCTTTGTAATCGGTCGGGAAAAAAAATTTTTTAACACCCCCTGAAAATTTGTTGGTTTACGTTTCAAGGGGTGTAGAATCCGAATCTGCAATAAAAATTTTTTGTCCGTCCGCCGTACGCCGTCCGCCGTCCGGGGTTTTTCAGGGGGAAGGAGTAATCGAAAAATTTTGAAATTTTCACCAAAAATCAAGTTCCGTATCTAGTTGGTCCTAACGTCTCGACAGAACCCTACCTTAATTTTAAGGACAGTAAAACAGCTGTTGAAGTCGGAAAAAATTCGTGCTTTTCAGGAAAAAAGCAACATAGGCATGTGAGGCATCATTTTCTATAGATTTTTCTATGCCAAATCGAATGAGACCATCGCCACGCCGATAGCTTCAGCCGTTTAGGAGGTATTGCAGTTTTTGTAAAACATTTTTGAGTTTTTTAAAATTTTCACAATTCCTAATAACTCGAAAACGACTAGAGCCACAAAAATCGTTTTCCACTCGTTGGAATGCCCACAAAAACTTCTGTCCTCCCGATATCTTCAATTTAAAGAATTTGGTCGCATTACACAAATCAGCAAAATAAAAATCGGAAAAATTTGAGAATTTGGCCTCGGCTCTTAGATACGGTTGATTGATCTACTTACGACCACTAGCCTATTACAACAACAAGGTGACGCACTCACACTATACCAGTTGCGCTTGGCAACATGAGAGCAAGACAAGCTTCAACAATGGTTCTGAGGCATTTTTAATTTCATTATTCAGAGAATTCAATTGTTATTATTCTATTAATTATGTAGGCGAATAAGAATAGATTGAATGGTGAATTTAACAAAATTGAACTACCTATGCATGCTCATGAGCTGCGTTGAAGAGATTGGTAGACAGATACCTATCGGGATAGTAAAGTGAGCAATGTAGCTTTTTTTCGCCGGGTTGAAAAAAAAGTTTTTCTAAATCCCATCTAAAATAGAAATTTATGCTTAAATTCTTGAATAATAACAACTAAATAGGTACCGTGTTTATGGAGTACCTATATAAGTATCCCTAGGTTTGTCTTAGCAATCGAAAAATGAACCCCAGTGCAAAATTTGCAGAGCTCTTCGGATACACAGAAAACTAATGTGCACATGCCACTGATCTACTTAGCAGCGTTTTTTGGATAATCGACTATTGATAAAGCGGCCCTTAGAGTAGGAGTCAAAATTTGTATACAAAAAGAAAACCAGTGGTGCGTAGATAACACACAATACTTCCATATTTTGAAACGTAAAATTGGGACACGATTTGATCATATTTTGACTGCTTTTAAGGGTGTTTAGGCCAAAAATATCAAAAAATTCAGTATTAAAATTTTAAAATTCGCCCAAAATGAAAAAACGCCACATTTTCGGAATGTAAAAAATATCCACATATTCTGCAAGGTAAAACGAAGATTTTGAGACCAAGAGCGCTCAAATCGGTTCATTTTTGCGGCCGGAAAAAAATAAAATAGAAAACACTAAAAATGCAAATATCTCGGAAGTATTGTGCGTTATCCAAATTCTGATTAAACAGGGTGTTAGGTCTTGCCGAGACAAACATTTCAGTTCAAGAAATTTGAAAAAAGGTTGAGAAATGAGGGAGTTACGGCCATTTTTGTAAATGACCACAGACGGACAGACGGACACACAGACACTTGTTCAGGAAGTGATTCTGAGTAAATGTGTATAAGAAAAAGTTTTTTCTGAAGCTCCGTTCCGATTCTCGATTTTAGGACGATCACAATACTTCCATTTACTCTGTAAATATGGAAGTAAAAACGCTGCTAAGTAGATCAGTGGCATGTGCACATTAGTTTTCTGTTTATCCAAAGAATTCTGAAAATTCTGCACAGGGGTTCATCTTTCGATTGAAAAGACAAATCTTATGATATAGGTACAGGTGCTTCTGAAACACGGACTTTAGTTGTTACTATTCTAAAACTTCATGATATATTTCCTGACCGATTACAAAGGTTTATTTCTTAAGAAAAATGAACCAAAACCAGCACGAATATATTCTTGGACGAATAGATACTGATGGAATCGAACCCAACAGCGGTTGAAGCCAATAACTTACCGCATTTATGTCAGCGTGGATTTGTCGCAGCTCTTCGACGTGTGACATTTTTTCCTGCATCAGGAGATCCATCTCTTGTTTGTACTCGGTTAGACATTTTTCCTCTTTTTCTTTGGCTTCGATTTCCTCGATTATTTTGGCTTTGAGCTTCTCTAATTCCATTGTTTTGGCACTGGAATGGTAAGATATACAGTTCAAGAGTCTGCGGGTTTTCAGGATTGAACTCCTGGATTGTAATTTTTTACATAATTTGGATACCTACATTTTGCCTACTTTTGAGGCTATTTGGTGTCAAGAAATTTTAAAACTAGCATAAGATAAAAACCAGTGGTGCGTACATAACACACAATACTTCCATATTTGAAAACATAAAAGTGTGACACAACTTGATCATATTTTGACTATTTTTTCAGGGTGTTCAGGTCAAAAATATCGAAAAATTAACTATTCAAATTTTAAAATTTGCCTACAATAAAAGTACGCCAAGTTGTGGGAATATAAACCAGTGGTGCGTAGATAACACACAATACTTCCATATTTTGAAACGTAAAATTGTGACACAATTTGATCATATTTTGACTGCTATTAAGGGTGTTTAGGCCAAAAATATCAAAAAATTCACTATTAACATTTTAAAATTCGCCCAAAATGGAAAGACGCCACATTTTCGGAATGTAAAAAATATCCACATATTCTGCAAGGTAAAACAAAGATTTTAAGACCAAGAACGCTCAAATCGGTTCATTTTTGTGACCGGAAGAAAAAAAAAATAAAAAACACTAAAAATGCAAATGTATCGAAAGTACTGTGCGTTATCCAAATTCCGATTAAACAGGGAGTTAGGTCTTGCTGAGACAAACATTTCAGTCCAAGAAATTTGAAAAAAGGTTGAAAATTGAGGGAGCTATGGCCATTTCTGATTTCCAAATTCAAAATATTTACTTTTCATTCTAGAAATAAATTCCACCGAATTTTTCAACTACTCGAACTATATTTTCTATAGGTTATGTGCGCCAGCACTTGAACACTTTCTGGATAGGTAAAACCTTACAGGAAAGTAGAAGATGAGTCAAACCAGTCATCGGATAGAACGCTTGCGTTCTGACAACTACGATACCTGGAAAATTCACGCACAGGCATTGCTTCGGCGAGCAGGGTATCTAGATTTTGTGAATGGTAAAAAAACCAAAACCACCTATGGACAATGCAGAATATAAGCAGTGGATTGAAGACGATTTGGACGCTAAATCCGAACTGTTGTTAATAATATCGCCATCTGAACTTAAACAAATAAAAAACTGTGAACACGCCAAAGATGTTTGGGACACTCTGATGAACATTTACCAGAGCAAAGGTCCAGCTAGGAAGGCGACATTATTGAAAATACTTGTTGTTCACAAAATGAAAGAAGGCGATAACATTCGTGAACACCTAAACAAAATCACCGACACCGCCGACAAACTGTCAGAAATGGACATCCACATCAACGGCGATCTGCTGAGCATCATGATGTTGTACTCACTACCGCCATCATTCGAAAATTTCCGCATCGCGATCGAGAGACGAGACGATTTACCTACACCAAGTGACCTGAAAATCAAAATCCTGGAGGAAAGTCAGGCACGGAACCAAGAAGAGCCATCATCAAAATTTGATGATTTAATTAATGAGGATGCATTTTTTGGAAAAAATCGGAAATTCCGTCCAACATCTCAAAATCAACCTCAAAAATTCAACAAAAAACAATGTCCCATTTACCTCGTGATTGCTGGAAAAAGAATAAAAAGAGCGACGCTACCTTCATGGCAGATTCATTCTCATTTTCGACTAACTCATCCGTCGTCGAAAATTCTCAAAACTCTCAAGCATGGTGCTTAGATAGCGGATGGACATCCCATCTTTGCGGATCAAAATCGAAATTCGTATCTCTCAACGAAAACAAAAAGGAACAACTAAGATTAGCAGCGAAAAACAGTTCAACATCCATTGAAGGACAGGGAACTGTAAAAGTCGAGTTGGATCAATCAAATGTGAACTTAGTCGACATGCTGTACGTTCCAGAATTGACTACGAATTTGATTTCAGTGAGCAAAATAACGGAACATGGCTACAACGTCATTTTCAAGAAAAACCTCGCAAAAGTCGTAAGCAAAGAAGGCAAAACAATATTAGAGGCAAAGAAAAATTTGAATGGACTCTACTACACCACTCCAACCGATCAGAAGCCAAACTGCTTCATCGCATCAGACATCGACTTGTGGCATCGAAAATTAGGCCATATCAACGAAGCTGATCTGCGAAGTGCTCGGAAAAACGAGTCAATGATTGGATTAGAGTTCCAGCAAAACGACACTCTAAAAGAATGCGAAACATGCATCAAAGGAAAATTGACGAGAATGCCGTTCCCCAAAGAATCCAACAAAAAGGTTGATTCTCTAGAAATTATACACTCCGATGTGTGCGGACCATTCCCCGGACCGTCACCAGGAGGAGCACGTTACTTTGTGACATTCACGGATGAACAATCAAGGTATTGCAAATTGTATTTCCTAAAAAATAAAAATGAAGTAATAAATGTATTCAAGCCATACAAGCAAGAAGTTGAAAATTTCAAAAACGGGAATATCAAGTACCTACAAACCGACAATGGGACAGAATACTGCAATCAAGAATTCGAAGAATTTTTGAAGAAAAGCGGCATCCAGAGAAGATTATCAGCTCCGAACACTCCCCAACAAAACGGATTGGCCGAGCGAAAAAATCGATCTTTGCAGGATAAAGCAAGATGCCTACTGATAGAAGCCAAGTTACCAATGGGATTTTGGGCTGAAGCCATCAATACGGCGAACTATCTCCTCAACAGATGTCCATTCAGTTCCATAGATGGAAAAACTCCATTTGAATTATGGGTCGGACGTTCTCCATCCGTTCGCCACTTACAATTGTTCGGAGCAAAGACATTTTTTCTGAACAAAACTTCAAAAAACGCTGCTAAGTACATCAGTGGCATGTGCACATTAATTTCTGTGTATCCGAAGAACTCTGCAAATTCTGCACAGGGGTTCATTTTTCGATTGAAAAGACAAACCTGATGATGTATAGGCGCTTCTGAAACGAGGGATTTAGAAAAACGTTTTTTTTTCTACCCGGCAAAAAAGCTACCTACATAATTCACTTTGATCGATAGAAACCTACCTATCTTGATAGGTATCTATCTACCAATCTTATCAACTCAGCACATCGTTTAATTTTTTTTTAATTAACCATTTAATCTATCCTTATTTGCCTACATAATTAATGGAATAATAATAATCACTAAATTCTCCGATTAATTACATTAAAAATGCATCAAGAATGCCTCAGAACCGTTGGTGAAGCGTCTCGATCTCACGTTGCCAAGCGCAACTGGTCTCGTGTGAGTGCGTCACCTTGTTGGTGTAATAGGCTAGTAGTCGTAAGTAGATCAATCAACCGTATCTGAGAGCCAAGTAGGGACGTTACGATACCACCAAAGTATCGATACTCATTCCGATAAGATATTTTTCGTAGAGTATCGATACCCGATATTATCGGCAAAAAAGTATCGATATTGCGATTATATCGGATCAAGAATATCGATACTGCCGATATTATCGATACTTTTACACTTGGGGAAAAAATTCGTTAGGTATTGTTAGGGAAATGAAGTATCAACATATTATTGCATGGAAGAAGATTTGTTCTTCCATGATATTATTGATAGGGAACACACTGATAGGGAATCAAGATACACCTATACACTCGTAACTCGATTACTTACGTCCTTTTGAAAATAGCTGAGCGCGGAACAAGCAGCTGAATAGAACGATCGAAATGATTTCGCAAAAGAGAAAGCAACGAGGCTCAGAGATCACTAATAAATATCAACACTAAGGGCAGCCGCACCACGGGCTCAGTGCAGCCAGTACGTGGGGGAGTTTTCCTTTCACCACGGGATTTTCCCCCTCAAAATTCCGACTCACCGTCTTGAGTTAAGGGCAATTAGAGCTCTACGAACTTTCCCACTTCTTCTTATTCTCTTATTCTGCATCACCATGTGCCGCAAAACGGTCGGAACCGGCTGGTTTTATGGTGGATACAAAATTGTTAATTTTTCGAATTTCGCAGAGAATATCGGTGGGATAGGTCACAAAATATCGATACTTTCGATATTATCGTGAAAAAGTATCGATACCACGATAATATCGTTTGTAAAATATCGATACAAATATCGGTGGTATCGGAAGAAAAGTATCGATACTCCGATATATCGGAGGTATCGTAACGTCCCTAGAGCCAAGGCCGAATTCTCGGGAGAACACCATTCGCCCCATCGTCATTTGACCCGAGATCATTCGCCCCACTGTCAAACGCCCCATCGTCATTTCCCCCAGTAATATTTTATATTAATTAAAAATAAGATGGGGCGAATGACACGTTTCGACACTTTTTGATCATTCGCCCCATCGTCATTCGCCCCAGTTAATATTAAATAAATAAGAAATTAAAAATGGCGTCATCCGTCCCCATGTCATTCGCGCCAACAACAACTGATAAGGAGATGCTGTTCAGTCGCTGGGATCGTATTATCGTACTTTCAAGAAGTTTCCGTACACTAAATTATATACCGTACCGTCATTATTTCCATTTAAAATTCATTCTAGTGCTATTAATATTTTCTTTTAAGTATTAAACACCTAAAGTATTGAGTATACACCTACTCGGATAAGTGGGTAGGCTATAAAATATCTTGCTTGATTAGCGTTTGGCTGATGAGCATGTCGAATTGGACTGATGAGGGATGTTTTTCTGTCTTGGAGGTGCGAGCGCAGCGAGCATCCAGGTCACCTGATCTGTAGGTAGTGGGGGTCTCTAGAAGAATTAAATTCTTATGCAAATTTTGCGTGTTTTGTGCACGAAAATACGATAATTTCTACCACCCTCAAATTTCCGTACGCCACGAGAGCTGGGAGGTGGGTGCTCAGTAGCTTCTTCCGGTTCAGCTTACTTATCAGGTTTGGCTAATTGCCCGTGGGCGTTTGATCCTGGGGCGTTTGATGCTGGGGGAAATGACAGTTGGGCGAATGACACAGTATTTGAAGGGTAAGGGGAAAGAACAGGAAATGTCCATTTTCCCCAAAAACAAGCTTAATAGCGCATTTTGTAGGAATTCAAAGGTACTAACCGTATAGTGAAACTCCAAGGGGAAAAAAGTATAAATGTCGCACTGAGAAGCAACAAAAGATTTGGTGTAAGGGGAAAAAACATATAGTTTAAAATACAAAACCTGCTTTTTCTCTAAAAGTACTTTTTGTGACATTCCTCGTTCCTTCCCCTTACCCTTCATTTATTTTCAATACAATATTTATCATAATTAATTTGAAAAAATAAATTAAAATAAGAAAAAAATTGGGGGAAATGATCGCGGGTCAAATGACGGTGGGGCGTTTGTACTTGGGGCGAATGATCTCGGGTCAAATGACGCTGGGGCGAATGACAGTGGGGCGAATGATCTCGGGTCAAATGACGATGGGGCGAATGATAGTAACCCGAATTCTCAAATTTTTCCAATTTTTGTTTTGCTGATTTGTATAACACGACCACATTCTTCAAATTGAAGATGTTGGGTGGACAGAAGTTTTTGAGGGGATTCCAACGAGTGGAAAACGAATTTTGTGGCTCAAATAGTTTTTGATTTATTAAGAATAGGGGAAATTTTTTAAAACTCAAAAATGTCTTAGGAAAACTGCAATAAAACCTAAACGGTTGAAGCTACCGCCGTGGTGATGGTCTCATTCGATTCAGCATAGAAAAATCTATAGAAAATGATGCCTCACATGCCTATGTTGCTTTTTTCCTGAAAAGCACGAATTTTTTCCCACTTCAACAGCTGTTTTACTGGCCTTAAAATTAAGGTAGGGTTCTGTCGAGACGTTAGGACCAACTAGATACGGAACTTGATTTTTGGTAAAAATTTCAAAAATTTTCGACAACTCCTTTCCCCTGAAAAACCCCGGACGGCGGACGAACAAAAAATTTTTATTGCAGATTTGGATTCTACACCCCTTGAAACGTGAACCAACAAATTTTCAGGGGGTGTTAAAATTTTTTTTTTTCCTGACCGATTACAAAGGTTCATTTTTTAAGAAAAATGAACCAAAATTGGAAGTTGGGTCCTCGAGCAAACGAAGGAATCTTCGTGGGATATTCAGATACGTCAAAGGCATACCGAATCTGGAGTCCAAAATTGAGAAAAATAATAATATATTGAGATGTGAAGATAATGAACAGCATGGGCAAAGATCATGGTGAAATCGAGTCAAATCATCCGGAGATACTGGACACAAATACCAGAGAAGCAGACATACTGGTCCAAAACCAACCCATATATGGTCTGAGGAAGAGATATCGAGAACCAACTCAACAGCCCGATGTTCCTATCGAAACAGAACCGCAAGTGGAAACGACACTTCAGGACGAACTTGGAAGAAGGAGAAACGCCAAATCATCAAGAACCAGAAGAACCGCCAGCAGAAAATTTGCAAGAACAAGAAATTCAACTACTAACAAATTCAGAACAAGAAACTGAAGTAATAAAAACCAGTAAATCTGCAACCGATATCGACACATCACAAAATTGTGATGAACTGTCATTCGAGGCCATCACAAATCCTCAGATTTGGGAAGAAGCCATATTAGCAGAAATCAAGGCCCACATAAAGAATGGGACATGGGAAATTGTAAAACGACCAACAGAAAGAAATATCGTCGGATACCGAATGATTTTAAAGGAAAACTCAACGCTGATGGAAACTTAGAACTGAGAAAAGCCCGTCTAGTCGCCCAGGGATTTTCTCAGCAACCAGGAGTAGATTTCTCTGAAACATACTCACCCGTCGCGAGGATGAAATCACTTCGATTACTCATGGGCATAGCTGCTGAAGAAAATTTGACATTGGGTCAATTAGATGTGACCACAGCATATTTAAATGGAACTATCGACGAAACAATATTTATGGAGAAACCGGCGGGACTGGAAAAGTATCTCCTCAAAATCTTGGTCGAGGAGAGCGAAAATCAAGACAAAACGATATTCGAAAAAACATCAAAAATGTTGAAAGACCTTAAGGATGATGGAAACAAAGACAAAGTATGTTTACTAAGGCCCGGTTTATTGACAAAATTTATCAATGCGATAGTCAAGGAAGCTTTAGATAAAATTCTCCACGGTGGTATTTATATCAAATTTGAATGTAAAAATCTCGTTGGAAATGTTTATCTAAAGCTTCCTTGGATATCGGATTGATAAATTTCGTCAATAAACCGGCCATAAAGAAAGCATTATATGGTCTCAAACAGGCCGGAAGACAATGGTTCAAGCGACTTGATGCCAGATTAAGAGAACTTCAGTTTGTACCATCATTCGCAGACCCCTGTTTCTACAGCCGAGGAAAAGGTACCGTATCTTACTAGCAGTCTACGTTGACGACATCATCATCGCATCGACAAATGAAAATTTTATCGTAGAAATCAAAGACGACCTGACCAAGACATTCGAAATGCACGATATAGGCCAACTGAAATACTGCCTCGGAATTGAATTCACCAAATCAGAAGAATCAGTACAAATGAGCCAAGAAAAATATATCGAGAAATTACTTTAAAATTTTCGAATGGAGAACTGTAAATCGATCAGATCACCGATGGAAATTAATCTTCGATTAGAAAAACCCTCGGATGGAAATCTTCCAGACGTTCCATACCAGAGCCTGATCGGATCGCTTATGTACTTGGCTACATCAACAAGACCAGATATCGCATTCTCAGTTAGCTATTTGTCTCAATTTAAAGCATGCTACCGAAATGAACATTGGAACGCAGCAAAACGCGTTCTACGCTATCTTAGCGGGACGAAGAAATTACCCCTAACGTTCACAAAAAGGGGTGAACAAATCTCAGGCCAATTGGGGTAATTGCATAGACGGAAGATCGTACACTGGATTCAGCTTCTGTTACGCCGGTGCTGCCATTTCCTGGGAATCCCGAAAACGACGCACCGTCGCACAGTCCACCGCGGAAAGTGAATACATGGCACTTTCCGACGCTGCCAAAGAATCTGTACATCTGAAGAATTTGGCAAATCACGTTGGAATTCAACATCAGCTTATAACCATACGGACTGACAACCAGGCCGCTCAGACGTGGGCTACGAACCCAATCGTGAATACCAAGTCCTAACACATCGCCATAAAGGATCACTATATTCGAGAGGTCATCGAGAAAGGAGACGTCAAGCTCGAATATTGTCCGACGAACGAAATGACGGCCGATATATTTACAAAGGCTCTACCAATACCGAAGTTCGCGGAATTCGTAAGAACCGTGGACTTCGTGAAAGCTGCTCGTGAGGGGGAGTATTGGAAGTCACCTCGCATCGTGGTCAACTCCGTATTACCAAGTTATGTTTCCCAAGATTTCCAAATTCAAAATATTTACTTTTCATTCTAGAAATAAATTCCACAGAATTTTTCAACTGCTCGAACTATATTTTCTATAGAGACAGTAAGTAGGTAGGTAGGACAACAAAGTTATGCCTCAAGTTACACATTGCCGTAGTGTAATACATACCGAGCAGCTTTATTACATTTTACTCACCGGATTTCTTTCAGCGCGTGCAATTTAGCCATGATGTTGCGCTGATGTTCTTCCATGTTCAGCATCTTGAGCGATGAAGGTACTCTCACCCACTCTCCGATTTTCACACTCAGAAAACAGTATTTACTAACAGTAACTTGTCACGGTACAGCGGGGCAAATAAGTTTAATATCAAACTAGACCTCATATCGCCATCTTTAGAGTGCCAATACAGGGAGAAATTTTGCAGCTGACTAACTAATGAGTTAATTTCCGTAATCCGACTTGTTATGGTATCTACTATGGACAATGTGAGTGAAGTTGGGAGCGCAGCACAGCCCTAGACCGTATGTGTGTGAACGAGCCCACGGTAGGTAGTGGGGATCACTGAAGCTTGGTAACCGATAGGTTGTTCCAATTAATCGATGGACCTAGCAATCGATATGAACATTACGATCAATCGATATTTAACGTAAAACCTACCTGAATCTGAAACCCCCCTAACCAGCCCTAAAAAATAACCACATATTGTGCTAGGTAGAACAAAGATTTCAAGACAAATAACGCTCAAATCGGTTCATTTTTATGGCCAGAAAGAATAGAATAGAAAACAATAAAAATTATAAAACCAGTGGTGCGTAGATAACACACAATACTTCCATATTTTGAAACGTAAAATTGGGACACGATTTGATCATATTTTGACTGCTTTTAAGGGTGTTTAGGCCAAAAATATCGAAAAATTCACTATTAAAATTTTAAAATTCGCTCAAAATGAAAAACCGCCACATTTTTGGAATGTAAAAAATATCCACATATTTTGCAAGGTAAAACAAAGATTTTAAGACCAAGAACGCTCAAATCGGTTCATTTTTGTGGCCGGAAAAAAATAAAATAGAAAACACTAAAAATGCAAATATATCGGAAGTACTGTGCGTTATCCAAATTTCGATTAAACAGGGTGTTAGGTCTTGCCGATACAAACATTTCAGTTCAAGAAATTTGAAAAAAGGTTGAGAATTGAGGGAGTTATGGTCATTTTTGTAAATGACCACAGACGGACAGACGGACTAACGGACACACGGACTAACGGACTAACGGACACACAGACACTTGTTCAGGAAGTGATTCTGAGTAAATGTGTATAAGAAAAAGTTTTTTCTGAAGCTCCGTTCCGATTCTCGATTTTAGGACGATCACAATACTTCCATTTACTCTGTAAATATGGAAGTAAAAATACCTGAAGTACCTAAGTATATTATATACCTAAGTATATTAAAAATACCGGAAGTAGTGTGAGTACGCTTCGTGCATGGGGGAAGAGGCGCGGCAGAATACTAACGCTGGTGGAATGCCCCTCAGCGTAAGCTACGTGCATGGCGCCGCTCGGCAACGACGGGCAAGAGGCGCCACAAATACTAACGCTAGCGGAATGCGCCTCTGCGCACGCTACGTTCGTGGCGCCATTTGGCAACGGCGGGCAAGAGGCGCCACAAATACTAACGCTGGCGGAATGCGCCTCTGCGCTCGCTACGTTAAAGGCGCCATTCAACCGCGGTGGGGAGGAGGCGCCACAAATACTAACGCTGGCGGAATGCGCCTCTGCGCTCGCTACGTTCATGGCGCCATTTGACCACAGCGGGGAGGAGGCGCCACAAATACTAACGCTGGTGGAATGCCTTTCAGCGCACGCTACGTGCATGGCGCCATTTGGCAACGGCGGGGAGGAGGCGCCACACAATACTAACGCTGGCGGAATGCCCCTCAATGTAAGCTACGTGCATGGCGCCGCTCCAGCAACGGCGGGGAGGAGCTGAATTTCCTGTAGGGTTAAGGTAGTGGAATGGCGCCCAAAGAAACTGGCGGGGAGGAGGTACCACACTTGCGGGCTGGTCTGGTGGAATGCCGTTCGGAGTATGCTGCGTGCATGGCGCCACTCGGCAACGGCGGGGAGGAGCTGAAGGCGCTCTACTGAAGCTAGTGGAATGGCGCCCGTGCGCAATGACAAGGAGAAGGCGCCGTCGCATTACTGAAGCTAGTGGAATTCGGCCGGTGGAATGTTAGTGAAGAGCGGAGGGCGATGATGGAGCGTGGAGGACAATGATTGAGGGTGGAGGACGATGACGAAGGGTGGAGGATGTAACTGAAGGGTGGAGGAAGGATGGAGGACGGTAATGGAGAGTGGAAAAGGCTGAAAATTAATTACATTGAATTAAATTTAGTACAATTCATTCATATGAAAATAAATTGACATGAATCAAATCAAATTAATGCAAATTGAGTTAAAACGAATTACTATTGATTAAAACGAATTTACCACAGTAAAAAAAGCCCTTAACCCCTAACCAGCCCTATATGAAATTAATTCAAAATAAGTGAAATCAAAATATAATAAAATTAATTTAAGTGTAATAATAAAAATTAAATAAAAACCAAATCAAATCAACTAAAATAAAATTTATTAAATGAAACTAAAAAAAAAAAAACAAATGAATCAAAATCGAATAGGTCACATCAAATAAAATTAAATGGATGATAAGTCAAATCAAATGTATCATATCAAATTGATGAGTCAAAAAAAAAATACAAATCAAATCAAAATTAAATGAAATCGAAACAAATTCAAATTAAATAAAAATCAATTCAAACCAAAATTAAATACAAATCTAATAATCAAATACAATAAATATCAAATCAAATCAAAATTAAATAAAAATCAAATCAAATAAAAATTAGAATCAAATCAAATTCACTTAAATCAAATTGATTAAATCAAATTGAAAAAAAAAAACCAAACAGAACAAATCAAATCAAAATTGAATAGAAATCAAATTTATAACAATTAAAATCAAATCAAATTAACTAAAATCGTATTGTTTTATTCTAATTAAAATAAAAATCAAATAAGAATCATATCAAATCCGAATCCGAATCCCAATCCGAATCCGTATCCGAATCCGAATCCAAATCCAAATCCGAATCCGAATCCCAATCCCAATCCGAATCCGAATCCGAATCCGAATCCCAATCCGAATCCGTATCCCTATCCGAATCCGTATCCGAATCCGAATCCGAATCCCAATCCCAATCCGAATCCGAATCCGAATCCCAATCCGAATCCGAATCCCAATCCGAATCCTAATCCGGATCCAAATCCCAATCCGGATCTAAATCCGAATCTGAATCCGAATCCCAATCCGGATCCAAATCCGAATCCGAATCCCAATCAGAATATAAATCATATCCAAATCCGAATCCAAATCATATCCAGATCAAATCCAAATCAAATCAAATCAAATAAAATCGGTTAAAATAGAAAAAAATTCAAATCAAATCCAATCCAATCCAATCCAATCCAATCCAATCCAATCCAATCCAATCCAATCCAATCCAATCCAATCCAATCCAATCCAATCCAATCCAATCCAATCCAATCCAATCCAATCCAATCCAATCCAATCCAATCCAATCCAATCCAATCCAATCCAATCCAATCCAATCCAATCCAATCCAATCCAATCCAATCCAATCCAATCCAATCCAATCCAATCCAATCCAATCCAATCCAATCCAATCCAATCCAATCCAATCCAATCCAATCCAATCCAATCCAATCCAATCCAATCCAATCCAATCCAATCCAATCCAATCCAATCCAATCCAATCCAATCCAATCCAATCCAATCCAATCCAATCCAATCCAATCCAATCCAATCCAATCCAATCCAATCCAATCCAATCAAATCAAATCAAATCAAATCAAATCAAATCAAATCAAATCAAATCAAATCAAATCAACTAAACTCAAATCAAATCAAATCAAATCAAATCAAATCAAATCAAATCAAATCAAATCAAATCAAATCAAATCAAATCAAATCAAATCAAATCAAATCAAATCAAATCAAATCAAATCAAATCAAATCAAATCAAATCAAATCAAATCAAATCAAATCAAATCAAATCAAATCAAATCAAATCAAATCAAATCAAATCAAATCAAATCAAATCAACTAAACTCAAATTAAATCAACTCAACTCGAATCAACTCTACTCAAATAAACTCAACTCAAATCAAATCAAATCAAATCAAATCAAATCAAATCAAATCAAATCAAATCAAATCAAATCAAATCAAATCAAATCAAATCAAATCAAATCAAATCAAATCAAATCAAATCAAATCAAATCAAATCAAATCAAATCAAATCAAATCAAATCAAATCAAATCAACTAAACTCAAATTAAATCAACTCAACTCGAATCAACTCTACTCAAATAAACTCAACTCAACTCAACTCGAATCAACTCTAAATCAAATCAAATCAAATCAAATCAAATCAACTCAAATCAAATCAAATCAAATCAAATCAAATCTAATCAAATGAACTCAAATCAACTCAACTCAAATCAACTAAACTCAAATGAACTCAAATCAACTCAACTCGAATCAACTCTACTCAAATAAACTCAACTCAACTCAACTCGAATCAACTCTAAATCAAATCAAATCAAATAAAATTCAAATTAAAGGTTAGGGCTGGTTAGGGCTGGTTAGGGCTGGTTAGGGCTGGTTAGGGCTGGTTAGGGCTGGTTAGGGCTGGTTAGGGCTGGTTAGGCTGGTTAGGGCTGGTTAGGGCTGGTTAGGGCTGGTTAGGGCTGGTTAGGGCTGGTTAGGGCTGGTTCACGGCGTCCCTGCAGAGCTGACACCAGAGGAGTTGCTTGAGGAATTCGTGTCGTCGAATCTACCTGGGGTGAGCGCCCAGGAAAAGAAGGAGGGGTTCCTACCCGTGTACAAGACTGGCCCCAGGAACCTGGCGACAACGAAATGGGTCGCGGAAGTAACTCCGGCAATACGTCATGCTGTTATGACCGAAGGAAGGATTCGTATAGGGTGGTACGCCTGCCAGGTTGCTGATGAGGTCTCTGTAACAAGGTGTTGGAAATGTCACAGGTTTGGACACGTCGCAAAGGGCTGCCAAAGAGAACCCGTATGCGGCCATTGCGCGGAAAAGGGGCACGTCTTTAAGGAATGCACGAAGAAAAGCGAGCCACCAAGATGCATTAATTGTGCGTCGGCTGGATGGGATGCAGCGCATGATGCAGCCAACCCGTCGTGCCCAGCTCACAGGAGAGCAGCGGAGATCCTTATAAAACAAACCGACTATGGGAAGTCAAGCTAACCATAGCGGAGGGCTGGTGGTCCTACAGCACAACGCTAGACGCGGACCGTTGGTGATGGACGAGTTGGTGCAAATCGCAGCTGAACGTCGAGCAGCGATTGTGATGATACAGGAGCCGGCTGTTAGGGCAGGCAAAGTCCAGGGCTATGGTCCCTCAGCCCGCTGCTACTACATCGAAGGAAGCCCAAGGACTGCAATTGTGGTGAACGATCCAAGATACGATGCATTCATGCTGAGAGAACTCTCAACAAGAGACTTGGTGGTTGTAAGGGCCAGAGGTCCCTGTTTCCAGGGTGCCTTGATCTCCGCCTATATCCCCCCGAACGAGCATCATGAGGAGTTTCTTCGAAGACTTGATTACGCGGCCGCAACATTGGAGAATCTCGCGATTCTCTTAGTGGGCGATCTGAACGCATGGGCAATAATCTGGGGGTCATCAAGGAACAACCTACGAGGAAACGAAGTAGCGCAATGGACCGCCGGACGTGGATTACGAATACTCAACCGCCCAGAAAGGGGCCCAACGTTTGTTGGGAACGGTGGCTCGTCGTCGGTGGATGTTTCTCTGGCGACTCCAGAGCTGGCTGACAGATGCGTGTCTTGGGATGTGGCGTTCGAGACTGGGAGTGACCACGGGCTTGTTACGATGAGGTTTGTGGGTCGAGCCCCCAACGAGATCAACCAGCCCACAGCTAGCCGATACAACACCCGGAAGGCTAATTGGAGGGTGTTTCGCTCGGAAGCTGATGCCCTGATGGTGGATTATGTTCTGTCGGCTCCAGAGGATCGCCAGGGCCTGAAGGAGACGGTTGAAGACTTGGAGCAGGTGCTTCTCAGCGCTGCCGAATTGACGATGAAGCGCAAAACGATAGTCAGCCGGGACAGGGTCCCGTGGTGGTCTGCGGATCTTGGCGATAAGCGGGCAAGCATGAGAAGAGCCCTGAGAGTAAAGCAGCGCTGCACCGATCCAGCTCGTCGTCGTGAACTCGAGGCACAATACGCGCGGGAGAGAAGGGGGTTTAAGACTGCCGTCAGACGTGCCAAGCGACAGTCGTGGCGCAATTTCGTCGAAGGTGAACTGGCAAAGAATCCATGGGGCTTGCCGTATAGAGTCCTCCGCAAGAAGATAGGGCCAGAAGCAACGCTCGGGGCCATCACAGTCAACGGCGTTGCTGCGCTTGACTGGGAACAGGCGGGAAACGCCTTCTTGGGCGCGGTATTTCCACAGGACAGCACGCTTGAGGATTCGCCCGCTGATCGGGAGACTCGACTGGCAATAAACGACCCACCACAGACTCAAGTTGCACCCCCATGGACAATGAAGCAGTTGAAGGATGCCATGGACTGTTTTGGCAGATACAAAGCTCCAGGCCTGGAGGGGATTGACATGGCTATGGTTAAGGAAGCGCCACCGAGATACCATGAGGAATTGTTGGCTGTGTTCAACCGCGCTCGCGAGACCAGTGAATTTCCCGAACAATGGAAAGTGGCCTCCATAAAGGCCCTACTGAAGTCGCCGGAGAGAGATCCTACAAAAGCAGGTAGCTACCGGCCGATTAGCCTTTTGTCAGTCCAGGGGAAACTCCTGGAGAGGCTGGTACTGAATAGCTTGGAGCCGCACCTAACGCCAGCATTACACCCCAACCAGTTTGGCTGCGTGAAGGGAAAGTCGACGGAGGACGCAATCGCAAAGCTCATGGGACTGGTTGACAGAAAGCGTGGGAAGCTAGCCATGACGATCTTCTACGATGTGGAGGGAGCGTTCAACGCAGTATGGTGGCCACTGGTGCTGACTCGTCTGCGGGATCTGGGGGTGCCTTCCGATCTCTACAAGCTGCTGGTGAGCTACTTTTCGCGGCGGCGGGCTGAACTGTTTTTCAGGAACGGTAAGGTGTCCAGGGATGTCTCGCGAGGATGCCCCCAAGGATCCGTCCTGGGGGCGGCAATCTGGAACTTGGCGTTCAGCGGATTGCTGTACGAGTTGGAAGACGAGGGATATCCAGCAATTGCCTACGTTGACGATCTTGCAGTGGTGGTAGAAGCCGGAGCGCAGGATGACCTGAGCATGAGGGCAACACGCTGCAGCCAGATAGTCCAGGAATGGTGCGCTAAAGCAAGGTTGTCTACCGCTGCATCGAAGACACAGGCGCTCGTCATGCGCGGAACCAAGACCGCCCGTGAAACGACGACGTTTATGGTGGCCGGAGAGTCGGTTGCGGCGGGACTCTCGGCAAAGTATTTGGGCGTGATGATCCACCGAAACCACATGTTGGACCCGCACCTTTCCCTGTTGCAGGATAAGGTCTGCAGCGTCGTCGGCCTGCTGCGAGGCGTTAGAGGGGCAAGCTGGGGAATAGAGTTTGCGGACGCCCTACGATACTACAACACTGTGTTCCTGCCCACAGTGTTGTACGCGGCATCGGCCTGGTGGTCCAACCCGTCAAAACGGGTAAGAATGAAGATGGAATCCATACAGAGAATGGCGTTGGTCCCCCTCACCAAGGGATACCGGACGGCTGCAACCGCAGCGCTCCAAGTAATAGCAGGGATGCCCCCGTTGGATTTGGTCCTCGATGCGCGCGTGGCCATAACAAAAGTGAAGCACCCTCAAAGGACATGCGTTAAGGTTAGACCGGACCTTGAGGCCCACATCAGGGCGCACCGCAACATGAATGACCGAATCAAGGCGATTGATGCGTGGCTGTGGGCCGAATGGCAGGCAAGGTGGGATGAGGGCACGACTGGGAGACTCACCCACCAGTTCTTCCCGAACGTGCTGCTGCGAAGAAGCGCTGCATGGGTGCAGCCAGGCTATACGATGACGCAACTACTCTCGGGACACGGGAACTTCAACGCTAAGCTGTTCTACTTCAGAAAAAGGGACGTTGAATTATGCAGCTGCGGAGGAGGAGATGAGACGGCGGAGCATGTGGTCCGACGGTGTCCAAAGTACGACGACGTAAGGATGAGATGCTTTGGCGGCCGACGCTTCAGCGGGGAGCTGAGCGAGTTCGTCGAATCAGCAGAAAAATACGCGCAATTTAAGATTTTTGCCAACGAGTGGCACGCGCGGAGAGGCGAGGGGCTGAACCCCGAGCTGAGGAACCCGAGCCCGTAGCCAATAGCGGGATTCCTGCCCCAATTTAGCCCTTAAAAGACGGTCGCCTCCACGTGGCCCAGCCCGGACACGACGAGATTCGTGACGAAGAACCGTGGGGCAGGAAGGGTGGCCTGTTGAGCAGAAGAGGCCGTTGGGAAAAAAAGAAAAAATGATGAGGCGCAATATGATAAATTGGAGCCAATGAGCGAAGAACGGCAAGTAGAATGGCAAATGTCGTGATGGGCCATGCTGGCCTAAAAACAACATTGACGGAAAACGGCGCTCAACAGGTTAGGGCTGGTTAGGGCTGGTTAGGGCTGGTTAGGGCTGGTTAGGGCTGGTTAGGGCTGGTTAGGGCTGGTTAGGGCTGGTTAGGGCTGGTTAGGGCTGGTTAGGGCTGGTTAGGGCTGGTTAGGGCTGGTTAGGGCTGGTTAGGGCTGGTTAGGGCTGGTTAGGGCTGGTTGGGGCTGGTTAGGGCTGGTTAGGGCTGGTTAGGGCTGGTTAGGGCTGGTTAGGGCTGGTTAGGGCTGGTTAGGGCTGGTTAGGGCTGGTTAGGGCTGGTTAGGGCTGGTTAGGGCTGGTTAGGGCTGGTTAGGGCTGGTTAGGGCTGGTTAGGGCTGGTTAGGGCTTTATTTTTTTGTTTATTTTTGTTTTTGTTTTTTGTATTTTTTGTTTTTGTTGTTTTTGTTTTTTTTGTTTTTTGTATTTTTTGTTTTTTGTATTTTTTGCTTCGTTGTTTTTGTTTTTTGTATTTTTTGTTTTTTGTATTTTTTGTTTTTTGTTGTTTTTGTTTATTTGTTGTTTTTGTTTTTTGTATTTTTTGTTTTTGTTGTTTGTGTTTTTTGTATTTTTGTTTTTGTTATTTGTATTTTTTGTTTTTGTTTTTGTTTTTTGTATTTTTTGTTTTTGTTTTTTGTATTTTGTGTTTTTGCTGTTTTTGTTTTTTGTATTTTTTTGTTTTTGTTTTTTGTATTTTTTGTTTTTGTTGTTTTTGTGTTTTGTATTTTTTGTTTTTGTGTTTTGTATTTTTTGTTTTTGTTGTTTTAGTGTTTTGTATTTTTTGTTTTTGTTGTTTTTGTGTTTTGTATTTTTTGTTTTTGTTGTTTTAGTGTTTTGTATTTTTTGTTTTTGTTGTTTTTGTGTTTTGTATTTTTTGTTTTTGTTGTTTTTGTTTTTTGTATTTTTTGTTTTTGTTGTTGTTGTTTTTGTTTGTTGTATTTGTTGTTGTTGTTTTTGTTTGTTGTGTTTGTTGTTGTTGTTGTTGTTATTTTTGTTTGTTGTATTTGTTGTTGTTGTTGTTTTTGTTTGTTGTATTAGTTGTTGTTGTTGTTGTATTTGTTGTTGTTTTTGTTCTTGTTTGTTGTATTTGTTGTTGTTGTTGTTTTTGTTTGTTGTATTTGTTGTTGTTGTTTTTGTTTGTTTTATTTGTTGTTGTTGTTTGTTGTATTTGTTGTTGTTTTTGTTTTTGTTTGTTGTATTGGTTGTAGTTGTTGTTGTTGTTGATAATTATGTTATTTTTGTTTGTTGTACTCATTGTTGTTGTTTGTGTTTTTGTTGTTGTTGTTGTTTTTTGTGTTTGTTGTTGTTTGTTGTTGTTGTTTGTGTTTGTTGTTGTTTGTTGTTGTTGTTTGTGTTTTTGTTGTTTGTTGTTGTTGTTGTTGTTGTTGTTTGTGTTTTTGTTTTTGTTGTTGTTGTTGTTGTTGTTGTTCGGTTTTTTGTTGTTTGTTGATGTTGTTGTTGTTCGGTTTTTTGTTGTTTGTTGTTGTTGTTGTTTGGTTTTTTTTGTTTGTTGTTGTTTGTGTTTTTGTTGTTTGTGTTTTGGTTGTTTGTTGTTGTTGTTGTTTGTGTTTTTGTTGTTTGTTGTTGTTGTTTGTGTTTTTGTGGTTGTTGTTGTTTGTGTTTTTGTTGTTTGTTGTTGTTGTTTGTTTTTTTGTTGTTTGTTGTTGTTGTTGTTTGTGTTTTTGTTGTTTGTTGTTGTTGTTGTTGTTGTTGTTTGTGTTTTTTGTTTGTTGTTGTTGTTGTTTGAGTTTTTGTTGTTATTAGTTGTAGTATTTGTTGTTGTAGTTTTTGTTGTTAGTTGTTGTAGTATATTTTGTTGTTGTGATCATTTTTGTTGTTAGTTTTCGTTGTTGTTGTACTTGTTGTTGTAATTTTTGTTGTAATTTGTTGTACGTTTTGTTGTTGTTGTTGTTGTTGTCATTTTTGTTGTTAGTTGTTGCATCTATTTTCGTTGTTATATGTTGTTGTTGATTGTCATTTTTGTTGTCATATGTTGTGTTTGTTGTTGTTGTCATTTTTGTTAGTTGTTGTGTTTGTTTTTGTTGTTGTCATTTTTATTGTTGGTAGTTGTATGTGTGGTTGTTGTTGTTGTTAGTTTTGTTGTTTGTTGTTTTATGTGTTGTTGTCGTCATTTTTTTTGTTACTAGTTGTGCGTTTCATTGTCGTTGTTGTTGTTGTTTTTGTCATGTTTGTTGTTAGTTGTTGTAATTATTGTCAATTTTGTTGTCAGTTGTTGTTGTTGTCATTTTTGTGGTTATTTGTTGTTGTTGTCGTCAATATTTTTGTTAGTTGTCTCTTTTTATTGTTGTTTTTTGCTTTTGTTGTTGTCGTTATTGTTGTTGGTTGTTGTTGTTGTCAATATTTTTGTTAATTGTTGCAGTTTGTTTTGTTTTTTATTACTGTCGTTGTTGTCGTCTTCGTTGTTGGTTTTTGTATGTTTTGTTGTTGTTGTCAATATTTTTGTTTGTTATTGCTGTTTTTTTGTTTTTGTTGGTTGTATTTGTCATTTTTGTTTGTTGTTGTTGTATTATTGGTTGTTGTTGTTGTCATTTTCTGATAGTTTTTTTTTATTTTTTAATTTTTTAATCATCAGTTTAGTTTTCACAATTTCATGACTTTTTATTTATTTTTTATCATTTTTTATCAGTTTTCATCAATTTTTTTGTCGTTGGTCAAGTTTGAGGTTAATTTTCTTTGTTAATCGTCAATTTGGTAATTTATCGTGTCAAAAGTTATGTTTGAGTGAGTTTTCTTCGAATTCCAAAAATGAATTGATTAATTTTTCTCCGCAAATTGTTATTCGCCAATCTTTTTCAATTATCAATTGATTATGTCGTTTTGAAGTACCAATGGAAAAGTGAGTTGGCTGAATTGTTGCCTATTGAGTGATTTTGACAATTGCAGCAATGCATTTTTTGACAAAAATGCATTGCTGCAATTTTGTCAAAATCACTCAATAGGGATTCTTTCAAAAATTTGTTGATTTTTTTATAATTTTTAAAATAAAATTGTTGAAATTTTTTAAAAATGAATGGAAAAAGTTGAAATGATGAAAACTATGCGATAAATGCTGATTTTTTAAATATTTTTACTATTTTTTTAATCAAAATTGTTTAAAATTTTACAAAAATTGGTGAAAATATAATGAATTAATGAAAAAGAGTTGAAATAATAGAAATCGATAGAGAGCCGACAGGCGAGACGGCTAGAGTCGAAAATTTGGAAGAGAAAAGAAGAGGAGTATGGGAAGCGGCGCGCGCGATAGCTAGTGAGTGTAGGGAGGCGCTGAGCGCGAATCCGAAAATGAGGGGAAGGCGCGCGGATCCGACGTAAGCGGCGGAATACGTGCTGCGCTTAGCAGGATAGGAAAAACACGCAGCTCTATTATATATGATTATAATCGAGTTACATAGAGGAGGAGAATGACAGAAAAGTTTTTGAGAACGGATGGGGTTATTTGGGATCCGGTTTCGGGGAAATGTTGGTTTTGAAGAGGTAGTGACCAGAAAAATTTCAAATTTCCAAATTTCAAACTCGAAATATGGTTTTTTCGGGGAAAAGTGGCAAAAACGGGGTTTTTTGGGAAAAGTGGTTTCGGTTTTGGGGGATTTTCGACTAGAAGCGTTTAATTTTTGTTCAGACCAGGGATAGGATTTTTTGTAGCCGGTTGAATTTCCAACAACGTGGTACGGTCGAAAGTTGGTTTCGAAATTTCGTTGGCTGAGAAATTTGGACTTTTTTGAAAAATTTTCCGAAATTTTGTTGTTTTTCGCTCGTATCTCGAGAACGGTTGAAAATCGAAAGTTGGGAGACGACGGATTCCGATAGCTGAGGAAATTTCCAACATTTTTGAACTGGTGGAAATTTTTCGTCGGGCGACTCCTTCGGGTCGAAAATGCGCCTCGAAAATAACTCGGCGCGATCGGGGGCGGCATGGCCCCAAAAGTTGGGCTGTCCTCGGTTTTTTCTCCGAAACGGCTCGACCGATTTTGATGCGGCGCACGTTGATTTGTTGGTTTTGAGTTGACGAACCGAGGAAAACCTAAGCCGACCGATTCACGGTTCATGGTCGAACCATATGGGCCGTTTGAAATTTGGTTTTCGACGCCACGGCCGAGCGGTTGGAAAATTTCAACTTTCGACTGCACGAGGGTGTTGTTGGGGTGTAGACGAACATTTTCGTTTTGGAAAAACCCCGTCAAAATGAACCGTACGGCCAGGGGGTCGAATTTTCGAAAAAATTTCCGTTTTTCTCGATCGAAGAGTCGTTTGACGGCGTTGAAACTTCGATATTCGGATTCTGCGATGAAAATCACGTCGATTTTGGCCAATTTCGAACAATTTCCCACGTTATACGGTATTCGAAAACGGCCAAAAACCACGGGTTGATCGTCCGGCGGACCGCCCGAGGGGCGCCACCGGCGGCAGCCCGAGGGGCGCCACCGTTTGCGCACCCGCGAAATGCCGCCGCTCCGGCGAAACGCAGCCGGGCCGGCGCCGCGGAACCGCCGTAGCGGCACAATCCACGATCCCGCTCGCGTGAAACTACGAGTAGGACATTTCCGAAATTATTTACCATCAGCCGCCGTGGCTCAGGCGGTAGCGCGCTTGGCTCGTGCACCGAAGGTTGTACGTTCGATTCCGGGCCGCTCGGCAATCCGTTTTTTTGGCCTTCCAAGATAAAATTTACGTTAAATATTGAAATTGTATTTTTCCGCCGGGCCGCACGGCGGCTACGAGTGGCGCCACCGAGGATCCAGAGATGTAGGTGTAGGTAGAGCCGCTTCAGCGATCCTGCCTACCCTACTTAACCCTTATCTTGGCAAGGAAAATTGAGGCGTTGATAGCCAGAGTGGACCATTCCACACAGGTGTTGAACTGAGAAAATCGCATATGAAAATTTCGACTAATTTCATGTAATTGATTAAGGGCCTTGTTATGGTGTTTTGAAGAAAAAAATACAAGCATTCTTGGGTGAACAGATGACTCATGAACCATAGGGACATTTCTACAAGCCACAAGGTCCACTCTGGCCATCAAAATCGGCGGCCAATTTGCAGACGGACCATTTGAAAAGTTGTTGCGCTCTCTCTTAGCACATTCGAGAACGAGTCAAATTTTAATAATAATTCGATAGATAGAGCAACCACAGACCCATTGCACTGTATAACTCATTTTTGGACAGTTTGTGGAATGGTCCACTCTGGCTATCAACGCCTCAATTAAGGTTGTGCCAAACTTTTTTTTCCATGTGGCAAATATATTCCAAAGGACGGGAAACATAGTTAACAAAATCATTATGGCCAATTTTATGGATGCATCTTTGAATATAGGTACATTTCCAAGATCCGTGTACTCTGGCCCATTTTTCAGATTGTAGGTAGGTATCTTCAAAGACACTGATCTTCAAAGTTACTGATGCTCTTTCTGCACATAAATTTTCGTCTAAATTGTTGGAATCGGGTCTGAAAATAAGACAAAAAAAAAAAAAACGCTTGTAATACGAAATATTTACTGTAAACATAAATAAACTTCCAATGTTTCAAATCTTGAACATTGACATTTTCCATCACACCTTATCCTAATGTCAGTCTTGTTCTTTTCAAAAGTCCCGATTTTTAAAATGCTATGAAGAAGACAAAACGTTAACTTTAGATTGAAATGACAGCTGGTGAAATACAATGTTTCATAGGTAATTATTTTAACGTTTTTATCGCAGCTCAGTTTCGACCGGAAATGGTATAGGTATATGAAGAAATGATAATGAAACGATAATGAAGAAAATTAAATATTATTAAAAATAATTGCGGTATTACGCTGAGAAAAGTTAAAATCCACAACTTGAGCTCACATTTTGAAGAATCGCCAGCTTTTTGGACTATTATCTTGGCAGTGTGTGGCAGAAGGGCTGTGTGTATCTTGGACAGTATTGCAGTTTCATCGTCGATTTATCGGATCTTGTTGTTGTTGCATTTTCTGTCGTTGCGCTTAGTGTTGTATTTATGTTGCATATCGTCGCGGAATCGACAACAGGCGCTATCTCATTTTTTCACTAAAATGAGTTAGGTACGATAATATACGGAAAATCAACCGCCGGATTGAATGGTGAGGTTGTTTTTAAGCTCAGGGCAACACTGGGCCCTCGAAACGAGTTTTTGATAGGGCGCCATGGGGTAATAGAGCGTAGAATAAAACCCAGAAAAGGTTTTTTGTCCCTTCCTGAAAATTTGGCAAATATGAGATAGCGCCTGTTGTCAATTCCGCGACGATATCGAGGGTGCAGGATCAACACTGCCCAATTCAATTTTTGGCGGTTTTGAGTTAAGAACGTCATCTTATGGGAAATTTCGCGCTCGATCCAACGGTGGGGTCAAATTTTAAATTCGGACGGTGCAAATACGAGAAAAAGCGCTTTAAGCAATACTGCCCAATTCCAAAGTGCAATCAACAGTGCCCAATCCTATGCTTTTGGCTTGGGAAGAGGAGACGCTCTCCCCCATCATCAGTTCAGGACTCGCCAGACACGTATGATTCACAGTATGCGTGAATCAGTTTTATTCGAAGTCTTGGCCAAGTACCAAACTCAAAACTTGGTAGGGTACATAACTCCACATTGGGAAAAACTAATTTCCTCCATAAATAAATTAATTTGGGTTTCAACACACCAACAAAATTTAGACGTACCTACCTAGGTGTGTACCTTAAGTCGGCCATGCACTATCCGATTGCAGGTCGTGGGGCCAATACAATTCATTGTTTTAATTGTTCAATATGAATCAATAAACAACTTGTCGGCTGAAAGCTTCAAACGAGATGCGTCTAACAATTTTGTTACCAGGCGCTTCGAGTTAGTCGTATTAAAATACCTTTACACAAGTTATTCTAAATTAGGCAATTATTAACTCATAAATAACTCACCGTCAATCGGGGCCTAATTATTCGATTATGAGACGTAAAAGACACTGAAATAAACATGTATTATGCGAAAATACATGGAATGTAATGCAATGCACGGAAGCTGAGAAACGCAGGAGGAGCAGCAGCCAGGTTCATGGAAATCTAGACGAGGGCCGGCGAACGAGTGAGGGCAGAGCAGGGTTGCTGACCAGGCGGCTACGTATTGCCGTACAAGGTACAGGTCAGTAGCTATTGTGACGAGTCGAAATAGTAGACCGGAGACCGCATGATGAGTCGTCACGCGTACACGGGATGATCTTCAAACACATGAGTGAAGCCTTCGTCTTCATCATGAGTAGGTGACCGGAGTTAAGGCGCCTACTGAAGCACGTAGGTGACTAGGTAGGTGGCCTACCTAGGATGGGGGCCCTGTGAATGCTAAAATGAAGTTGTAGCCCATGGGGGGGCATCATACTTTGAAGACCATTTTCCAGCACTCCCTCCTCTTCAAAGTAATAGACCACCAGGAGCAACAACTTCAGGACAACATTGTATTATTTACGGAAATTCAAGCACAATAGATAAATAATGAAATCAAGTAGGTACTTATTTGCCTAGCGTTATAGTTTTTCTGTTATCCTTGATTTTTTCCATATTATCCAATTGTCAATCATGAATATGGAACAATGTCAGAATCAATTAACAGTGTCTAGTCTCAGGACTGTAGATGCAAGGTTCAGGGCAATTAATTCAGTAAATCATCGACCAATCATCGGACCTTACTGAAATGATCAAAAGTTAGGAATTAACTCGCCAACAGATGAATGAATACTTATTATACGTCAGGGGTGATAGTAAGATAGGACAACAAACTTATGGGTAACGATTGGTGTTGACTTTCTTCTGCTTTGCCGCTTCCTCTTCTCTTAACTTCAGATTCGATTCTCCTTCCCAACCTGTGAACATTTTCTAATAACCAAGTTCCAAGAACCAGACTTGAAAATTGAGGAATGAGGAGTGTCTCATGGCTGAAGCACAAATAGCTTGGGCACCTTAGTCACATGAGCCGTACCAGCTATGCCAAGCAACCTTCATAACTCCAGGGATTTTCCCTGTCTGTAATTGATCAAAATAGAGAATTAGATCTCATGCTTTCGTTAGGCAATCAGCAATCGGTTTGCCTATTGATGTCTACACCTGTATAAGCATTTTTATCCTCATCAAATCTCAAGTGGGATGTAATGCACTCATGGCTTAGCCGCAAAGCTTAAGGGTTCCAGAGACATTAGTCATGTCGACGGCAGTTGCTGGAGTCACGTTTCAAAGTAGGAAGCTGGTCGACACCAAAAATAAGCATTAATACTAAGTTTGGTTATCCGTAAAGTCACCCTACATGCTTCCAACATAGCAATGAATTCTGCCTCGCATAGAAAGTGTAACGTGGGTATTCTTATTTAGTCACAATCGGGGGTAAATTTCTTTTAGTTCCCCAGTTCAAGGTTCCCAAATACTTTCACATGACGACTGTTCTGTCATAAATCAAAATTAGTCGAAATTGATCGTTTCACTGGTTGATCGACGACTTTAGGAGCGATTACCAATCGTAAAAGTCGGAATATGCAACCATGTCTCCAATCCCAACTGAAGATAATAATATTATCTGATAATGAATATTATTCAGTAATTACTAAGCACTTGAGCCGAATATGTCGATATTTTGCGGATAGTGACGAATTCTCAGGCACAAAGAGTGCGAGCAGCACCAAAGAAATTCGCAACTCAAGAACCATAGACATGAGGACCATAGGACATGAGATAGACATAGAGGAGTTATGGTATGCCGGCTTCCGAGCAACGATCAGCAAGGCACCGCCTGACCAGGGTCGCCCTATGAGACCATGCCACTATTTGCGAGAATTTTCAATCAGACTATAAATCCGACCTAACTATGTATTTTTAATACTCAAGTTGGAATCAAATAACTAGTTCGTTATTCGGAACGATTCTTGTTCCTTTCCAAATAATTTAAATAGGCTAATCCAGATGCAAGTAGCCAATATGTGGCACTCATTTGTGATAGCCTCAAAACCAAGATTCTTATTGTTATTATTTTGGTTCATTTTTCTATAGAAATGAACCTTTGTAATCGGTCAGGAAAAAAAAAATTTTAACACCCCCTGAAAATTTGTTGGTTTACGTTTCAAGGGGTGTAGAATCCGAATCTGCAATAAAAATTTTTTGTCCGTCCGCCGTCCGCCGTACGCCGTCCGCCGTACGCCGTCCGCCGTACGCCGTCCGCCGTACGCCGTCCGCCGTCCGGGGTTTTTAAGGGGGAAGGAGTTATCGAAAAATTTTGAAATTTTTACCAAAAATCAAGTTCCGTATCTAGTTGGTCCTAACGTCTCGGCAGAACCCTACCTTAATTTTAAGGCCAGTAAAACAGCTGTTGAAGTGGTAAAAAATTCGTCTTTTTAAGGAAATTTGCAACATAGGCATGTGAGGTATCATTTTCTATAGATTTTTCTATGCTGAATCGAATGAGACCATCGCCACGCCAGTAGCTTCAACCGTTTAGGAGTTATTGCAGTTTTAGTGAAGCAGTTTTGAGTTTTTTAAAATTTCCCCAATTCTTAATAACTCGAAAACTACTCGAGCCACAAAATTCGTTTTCCACTCGTTGGAATCCCCACAAAAACTTCTGTCCTCCCGATATCTTCAATTTAAAGAATTTGGTCGCATTATACAAATCAGTAAAACAAAAATTGGAAAAAGTTGAGAATTTGGCCTCGGCTCTTAGATACGGTTGATTGATCTACTTACGACCACTAGCCTATTACACCAACAAGGTGACGCACTCACACTACGAACAGTTGCGCTTGGCAACATAAGAACGAGACGGGCTTTAACAAAGGTTCTGAGGCATTCTGAGGCAACGTTTTTCTAAATCCCCATCTAAAATATCTACCAATTTATACTGAAATTCTAGAATAATAACAACTAAATTCCGTGTTTAAGGAGAACATATATATCGTAAGATTTGTCTTTGCAATCGAAAAATGAACCCCTGTGCAAAATTTGCAGAGATCTTCGGATATACCGAAAACTGATGTGCACATGCCACTGATCTACTTAGCAGCGTTTTTTTCTTTGAGGCTAATCAATTTATAATGGTCTTGCCATCGTCATTAGATGCCAAACGGCATTCGTGAGATGAGTAGGATCAGCAGGACATGCCCACTACCTTGATGCCATTCAATGACGTATGTTCAGACCAAAGGCTTGTTCTAACTTCACGCTTCAAAACCGAATGAACTTTTGCGTTACAAGTTGGATGAGACTTTAGATTCGGAAAGGACACACATATGCACACACGTCTGTCCAAAGTCCTATCGAGTAAGCATTAATTACATCGAACTTATAAAGATGTAAGCCGGAATCTGGCAGAGAAAGTTTTACATCACCCAGGGAACTGGGGCAACATTTTTAGAGATCAATAATGGATTGAGTTGGATTCTGATAAACCATAATTAAAGGTGGTAATTCGGTGCTTAAATTAACCAACCATTTTATTCGACCATTCCATTAGGTATGAGTGGCTCGATCTAAGCAAGAGCTCCCAAACAACAATTTACTGAAATGATCCAAGTCAAATATGAAACGCTCCCTCCCACAATTCAAAATCAGGAGACGGCATTGTCTCCTGGTAGGATGAAAGCTTGCCACAATTTTCTGTTGAAAAACGCAACAGCTTCACTTGAGTTCTCACTAGGAGCTTATGATCATGATTGTGTTCGGAGCAAATTAATTCAGATTTATTACTGGTAAAAAATGTAAATGATGGTTTAATTGTTTTGACCCATATGGCATCACAAGGAGTGGGTTTAGTTCTCCAATATCATTTAATTCCAAAAACCCCGAATGCCAAGGATGACATGAATCATAAGGCTATGGACCAAATTTTTCATGCCACCTGTGGGACTCGAACCCACAACTCTCAGGTATAGCCTGCAGCTAGGCAGACGCGCTAGCCACTAGACCAACCCGTGAGCCCTAGGAGCTTATGATCATGATTGTGTTCGGAGCAAATTAATTCAGATTTATTACTGGTATCCACATGGTGTATTAAGCAAAGAAGATGTTTGAATCCGTGGGCAGCCTTGAACCTTTTTGATGGACACCAGAGCGAATAGGGTGTTTTGAAGAACTTAAGTTTTCCATAATCTTAGGTAGGTATAATATACTCAATTTTTTAATTCCACTCAGTCAGTTTACATAGAAGCCTTCGTGAGGCTGACCTGACTCCCGAGTAGTACCTTATCTAACGCTTTCTTTTTGTGTTTTTCGAAGTTTAAAAATTAAGTCCAAGAATTGATTCGAGTTTTTAGGCAAATATTTTGTTTACATTATATTTTTATATTCATATTTGATTTATTTTTAAATTTATATATTTTTTAAATCTTTTTCCGGTAGGGGGAGTTTATACACATTATTTCTCAAAGGGATAGATTCTATCTCTTGAAGACATCAGCACCACATAAACCTCTCTTCCATTTTTCCTAATGCATATCATCATCATATCATATTTTTCCTAATACATATCATCAGGAATCACAAGTAACTCAGAACTACAGGTCTAATTTAGGAATTTCAAGGTTGAGGCTGTCCACCATGTTCAAACTATCCACAATTTTCTCTAACTTCTCAGACTCCCTCCCTCCCAGGCTTGTAGTGGCCACATCTAACGATCTCTGGTGGAAGACCCCATCTCCCTCCCAAATCCATGGAACTACAAGACTGACTCTGAGAAGTTGGGAGCACCGAGCCAAATTTAGGTCTCCCTAGATCAGAAGTAGTACCTATTCGAAATTCCTTTAAATTTTGAATGAAGTGGGAGTGATTTTCTGGTCAATCCACCAAAGGTCAACACAAAAGAGACACGCTTTTTACAATGTCTCTAGAGGATTATCACAATATCAACCCTGTCTAGTGAAAATACATCGATGTGCCAAACCTGGTTGATTTTTTCTTGCAAAAAAAGAAAGAGGGTTTGAGGAAACACATGACGGGTGCATAACATCTCACAGTGTGGAGCGCCTACAGGCAATAAGAAACTTAATTTTGCCACGTTGACAAACTGAGAATGCTTTTGCCTACCCTAGAGTTTGGCAAGCATATAAATTGATCTAAGATGTTTATGATGCTGTAAAATATTTAGCACCCACCATGTCTACAATTACAGCGTGACAGCTTTTACTCTCAGATTAACAAAAAAAGCTTGTCCTAATCCAATTTATCCAGTATCATGAGTCATTTGAACAATCTTGGCTTTCAAGGTACGCACAAAAGCTCTTCTCTGTATTGTTCGAATGGACCAAAATTTTCTACTCGCAGATTGATCTGCCTCCCAGGAATGTCACCCTTACTCCCTCCTTTCCTTCCACCTTGACCCAAAAAGATGCAATCCTGCTACGAATTACTCAATGGGAAATACCAGTCCAAAAACGTCAAGTATTACTTCCATTTTTATCCCCATGAGAATGCCACGCATCTCTGATAGGCAGAATTCAATTAGTGATTTTATTTCAAATTAATTATTATCACTTGGAATACATGACACTCCCATCAAAAATAAATTAAGAATCACCGTAAGTAATTGGGTGTCTCCATGTTAGGAACCTAAACCCTTACCCTGACGTCCCAACGCAGGGCCTTGCCGGTTTACTGCCATCAGGAAACCAAAATTACAAAAGAAACCGGCGGACACTAGTCCAATTTCATCATTTAGTTCCATGTTAGGATGCAACATTGTCAAGATCACTAGTTTTTTTAATACCCCTTTTTTTAAATATTTATTTATTTATACATGGTTGAAGCGGATGATTCGAAATCACTAACCAACTATTTTGAGTTTGAGTAGAGGAAAGGCCACAAGTTCCTAGTAACGTATTTATAAAAACGCTGAGGTAGTAGCACTTCCGCGACCTCTCTCGGACTTGACAGATTTCAAACAAGATCCCGGAAGTACTCGGAGTCGAAAAATTCTAAAATTGCCACCCCCAATTTATTTTGTAGGAAGGCAGGAGGAATACGTGCAAACGGGTCAAGCGAAAATGTGCATTCCTGGGTTTTGTCTCAAATCACTATGCTCCTCCTCCAGTTCCCAAACTGCTCCCCGCTTTCCGATTTCTTGTCAGGTGGAAAGAATTTAACTACATCCATTTTTCGAACCAGGAAAGGCTCATCCCTGATGTTCAAAATTCGAGAATGATCATAAGGATGTGAAAATAAATGAAACTAGCTAAGCCGAGCAGTTGAAGGACCAGGTGGAAAAGCATTAGCCAAATCATGGGCCTAGTTTTGATTTTAACGATCAACGACAAACTTATTTGGAGTGAAGATTCGAACTGAATTCTGAACAGCCAGACCGAAATTCGTTTGACCTGCGTAACATACTTGCGGTCCTGGTCCCAAATCTTACAGCTGAATTTGAATAGACTCACTTCCTTCTGATGCTCAAAAATCTTGATGCACCTGGAGAATGCCTTGCTCATGGGTTTGGTGATAAGTGAACGGCGAGTCTAATTATCAGATTCTGTCGGTTCGAGTCACCAAAAATTCTCCACTCAGTGGTAAATCGTCCATGTACGAGAGACTTATCAGAATTGGAATACTCCAATTCGACTGTTCAAAACCTGAAAGCAAATCTCTGTCAAAAACTTGCCAAAAAGAAAATATTCTATGAAATCATAGAATCTATGATTTCTATCATGATGATAGAGTATCTGATACTCTATTAGATTCTACAAGTGTCTACTTGATCCAAAATAACAAGTTGACTATAATTTAGGAAGGACATTCAAATACAAGATAACCGTCTCTTGCAAAGCGTTTAAGCTGAAATCGATGTACAAAGATATTGTTATAGGCTGCCGGCCGGCGAAGTCTGGTTTCAGGATCAGTCTGTGAACTCAGAAGTTCTTTTAAGCAAGCAATACATGAAAATGCTACATGTCCTGTGCGCTTATTCAATCGTGCATTTCAAAAAGTGCTCAAAAACGCCTTCGTAATTTCTGGTAACAGCAACTGTTCGAACATATTTAATCGATTCAAGTTTAAATCGATTCAATGAAAAGGGTGTGCACTGTAGAGGCCGACATCCGATTTACGTTCGTCCCGACTAACAAACAACGATCTCTGAGCCCAGTCGGCTATAAGTATTCATCAAAACATGAAAATGATAATGACTTCAGTTCATTTTATTTTTTTTGTATTTTTTTTTTTAAACTTTATTTTTATGGGTAGAAAGGTACCCATAACCATGCAATTCCATTAAACAAAAAATTGCCTTGCATTGAGTATTTTCATCTTCACTGTATGAATATTTCAAATTCATTCTCCATTTTTTAATTTTATGGGTACCCATCTCCATGCAATTTCATTGAACAAAGACAGTCTTGCATTTAGTATTTTCATCTTCATTTTATGAATATTTCTAATTCATTCTCCACTTTTTGCAAACTGTGAGTCAGGGATTAGACCTAAGACATGAGTTATCCCAATACGCCCTGCATCGACGGCAGGTATGTAATGGGCATGCCTGGATGTCTTTGTCCCACTAACAGAAGAGGAGATGAACTCGACTTGGGGCCAGTCCCAAAATTCAAGCGATTAATTCACATATCTTAGCCTCTTGACTTGTTTCTCTCTCGGTGGCTTCTTATGTAAAAATTTGTCGTTTCTCTGCGCCGGATACGTGATTCGGACGATACAAAAACCATTTTTTAAATAAAACGGTCGATACAAAGACTATCGGTCTTTAACTCCGAGGAACTAGGCCCGATTCTGACTTCCCCAGTTAGGTACGGCCCATTTTGGTCCTGGTAGAGTCTAATCCGCGATAATTCGAAACGGTACACAGGCCGGGTACCCTATATGTCGCCGAACAGAAGATTCAAAATGTGCACCATCGATCGAGGTCTATTTTTATCGAAAATAATTTGTGCACACCGAGATCGATCTTTGCTCGACTCGGGCTAGCGTAAACCAAACTCGCTATCTCGTACCTAGTCGCTCGAAACGTTCTGTTGGGATCAGAACGAACGAACTTCGCGAAACTTACATTGCGCAGGAGACAGAGAAACTTGGATACCGATCCATGTTTATAGGTATTTCTAAAGACAAATTGATCCGATCAAATAAAGCCACCACACAAACTAATACAGCGAACATGGAAACTAACTTCCCAGTATTAAATCGGACCAATTCTAGACTAAACGACGACGATCTACGATGATTTAGGATCGACACCTATTGACCAAGGGAGGAATACCTAATACGATGCAAGAATGGAACGACACCAGCAATCCGCACAACGCCGAAAAAGGAAAAAGGAGGGGTACATGAGAACAAACCATTAGGATGGTGAGAGAGAAACTCGTCAAGGCTTAGACAATCGAAGCGATCGTGTTTTGATTGGGCTTTCGAATGGGATTTCGGATTTTCAATCTTATTTTATTCAAGCTCGTTTAAAAAGCGTAGTATAGCCAGGATCCTACGATATCGTGTCGGCTGAAAGCTTCAAACGAGATGCGTCTAACAATTTTGTTACCAGGCGCTTCGAGTTAGTCGTATTAAAATACCTTTACACAAGTTATTCTAAATTAGGCAATTATTAACTCATAAATAACTCACCGTCAATCGGGGCCTAATTATTCGATTATGAGACGTAAAAGACACTGAAATAAACATGTATTATGCGAAAATACATGGAATGTAATGCAATGCACGGAAGCTGAGAAACGCAGGAGGAGCAGCAGCCAGGTTCATGGAAATCTAGACGAGGGCCGGCGAACGAGTGAGGGCAGAGCAGGGTTGCTGACCAGGCGGCTACGTATTGCCGTACAAGGTACAGGTCAGTAGCTATTGTGACGAGTCGAAATAGTAGACCGGAGACCGCATGATGAGTCGTCACGCGTACACGGGATGATCTTCAAACACATGAGTGAAGCCTTCGTCTTCATCATGAGTAGGTGACCGGAGTTAAGGCGCCTACTGAAGCACGTAGGTGACTAGGTAGGTGGCCTACCTAGGATGGGGGCCCTGTGAATGCTAAAATGAAGTTGTAGCCCATGGGGGGGCATCATACTTTGAAGACCATTTTCCAGCACAACTCAACTAAATTTCATTGGGGTACAAAACCACGTTCCCATGATCATCCTCAACACAGCATCCGCAGTCGGATAGTGAGTGGGCACCTTCAGAAAGTAAAAAACGCTGCTAAGTAGATCAGTGGCATGTGCACATCAGTTTTTGGTGTAGCCGAAGAACTCTGCAAATTTTGCACAGGGGTTCATTTTTCGATTGCAAAGACAAATCTTACGATATATAGGTTCTCCTCAAACACGGAATTTAGTTGTTATTATTCTAGAATTTCAGTATAAATTGGTGTTCTAGATGGGGATTTGAAAAAACGTTTTTTCAACCCGGCAAAAAATAATCATCCTCTTTGCTTGGTCCTCCTTGCTTGACCTACCTATCTATCTTTTCAACGCAGCGCGTCGTTAATTTTTGTTGAAATCATCATTTAATCTATTCTTATTTACCTACATAACTAACAGAATAATAATAATTATTAAATTAGCTGAATAATTAAATAAATTTATTTATTATTATTATTATTTATATATTATTTTATAATTAAATAAAATTTATAATAATTAACTCAAAAATGCGTCAAGAATGCCTCAGAACCATTGTTGAAGCTTGACTCGCTCTCACGTTGCCAAGCGCAACTGGCCTAGTGTGAGTGCGTCACTTTGTTGATGTCAAAGGCTAGTGGTCGTAAGTAGATCAATCAACTGTATCTAAGAACCAATGCCGAGTTCCCAACTTTTTCCAATTTTTGTTTTGCTGATTTGTGTAATTCGACCAAATTCTTTAAATTGAAGATATTGGGAGGACAGAAGTTTTTGTGGGGATTCCAACGAGTGGAAAACGAATTTTATGGCTCGAGTAGTTTTCGAGTTATTAAGAATTGTAGAAATTTTGAAAAACTCAAAAATGTCTCACTAAAACTGCAATAAATCCTGAACGGTTGGAGCTACCGGCGTGGCGATGGTCTCATTCGATTCAGCATAGGAAAATCTATAGAAAATGATGCGTCACATGCCTATGTTTCAAATTTCCAGAAAAACACGAATTTTTTCCCACTTCAACAGCTGTTTTACTGGCCTTAAAATTAAGGTAGGGTTCTGTCGAGATGTTAGGACCAACTAGATACGGAACTTGATTTTTGGTAAAAATTTCAAAATTTTTCGATAACTCCTTCCCCCTGAAAAACCCCGGACGGCGGACGGCGGACGGCGGACGGTGGACGGCGGACGGCGGACGGCGGACGGACAAAAAATTTTATTGCAGATTCGGATTCTACACCCCTTGAAACGTAAACCAACAAATTTTCAGGGGGTGTTAAAAATTTTTTTTTCCTGACCGATTACAAAGGTTCATTTCTATAGAAAAATGAACCAAAATCAAGGGCTATGTTCTTAGCAGTTCCTTTGCATAGGAGCCGTTCGATGCACCAAAATAAATTTAGCGCGATTTATTGGTCAATTTCAACGAACTTACCGTTCTCATGCAACTCACATGGTATGGAGACGATCACAGCAACCAAGGCAGAGACAATCGCAACCATATTTTTGCCGTCCCAATTTCAAGATTTCTCGCTAGCTACCTTTTGAAATTGACCAATATAATGTACAAAATTTATTCTGGCGCATCGAAAGGCCTCTAGGAAAGTTTAGAAAGATCTCATTTTGCTAGGAATACTCTCAATTTGACATGCATCCAGGAGGGAAATTTTCCTATCGAATTGCCATAGAAATTTCTCAATTAGGTTTGGGAAATTTCTAATTTGACATGGAAAATCCTCAATTCGGCTTGGAAAACCTATGTATGTTGCTAATTCTAGTTCAATTTCTTTTTTAACGAGGATTATTCATGACCAATAGTCTACAACAACACTCGATCAACAGTGCCCAAATTGGAGAATGTTGCATCAACACTGCCCAAATCGATGAATTTTATTATCCGAAGTGATCCAGCATAAAAAAACATAAAATTTTCATTTCAAACCAGTATAGAACCCCTATGGAGGAAAAAAGTTGAGGATAAGTTGCATATATACGCTAGGAATCAGTTTTATGGCTCTCCTGAAAAGTGGACGAAATTGAATTGGGCACTATTGCCGTTTCACCCTCGATATACCGTTGTATTTTTCGTTGTTGTTGCGTTTGTGGCCCGGTTGCGGTGCGTTTGCATTTTCTGCCCTAACCGGGTACCTATTCCTAGTTTTATTTTGTGACTTGTGTTTTGGTTCATTTTTCTATAGAAATGAACCTTTGTAATCGGTCAGGAAAAAAAAATTTTTAACACCCCCTGAAAATTTGTTGGTTTACGTTTCAAGGGGTGTAGAATCCGAATCTGCAATAAAAATTTTTTGTCCGTCCGCCGTCCGCCGTCCGCCGTCCGCCGTCCGCCGTCCGGGGTTTTTAAGGGGGAAGGAGTTATCGAAAAATTTTGAAATTTTTACCAAAAATCAAGTTCCGTATCTAGTTGGTCCTAACATCTCGACAGAACCCTACCTTTATTTTAAGGCCAGTAAAACAGCTGTTGAAGTGGGAAAAAATTCGTGTTTTTCTGGAAATATGAAACATAGGCATGTGACGCATCATTTTCTATAGATTTTTCTATGCTGAATCGAATGAGACCATCGCCACGCCGGTAGCTCCAAGCGTTTAGGATTTATTGCAGTTTTAGTGAGACATTTTTGAGTTTTTCAAAATTTTCCCAATTCTTAATAACTCGAAAACTACTCGAGCCACAAAATTCGTTTTCCACTCGTTGGAATCCCCACAAAAACTTCTGTCCTCCCAATATCTTCAATTAAAGAATTTGGTCGAATTACACAAATCAGCAAAACGAAAATTGGAAAAAGTTGGGAATTCGGCATCGGTTCTTAGATACAGTTGATTGATCTACTTACGACCACTAGCCTATGACACCAACAAAGTGACGCACTCACACTAGGCCAGTTGCGCTTGGCAACGTGAGAGCGAGTCAAGCTTCAACAATGGTTCTGAGGCATTCTTGACGCATTTTTAATTTAATTATTATAAATTTTATTTATTTATAAAATAATATATGAATAATAATAATAAATAAATTTATTTAATTATTCAGATAATTTAATAATTATTATTATTCTGTTAGTTATGTAGGTAAATAAGAATAGATTAAATGATGATTTCAACAAAAATTAACGACGCGCTGCGTTGAAAAGATAGATAGGTAGGTCAAGCAAGGAGGACCAAGCAAAGAGGATGATTATATTTGTAAGATTTGTCTTTGCAATCGAAAAATGAACCCCTGTGCAAAATTTGCAGAGTTCTTCGGCTATACCAAAAACTGATGTGCACATGCCACTGATCTACTTAGCAGCGTTTTTTTTTATAGTTGCCGATTCTGTCGTATTTCTTGCGTTTAGTAATTGGGTTGTCGTTGTTGTTGTTGTTGTTGCCGTATCTCCAGTTGATGTTGTTGTTTTATCGTGTATTCGTCGTTGCATTTGTAATAACCCTTGTTGTTGTTTGTCGTCGTTGTTGTTGTTGTTGTTGTTGTTGTTGCCGTAATTTCATGTTAAATTGCATTTGTTGTTGTTTCTATGTTGCTGTTTGTTTGGTGTTGTTTATTATTGTTGTTGTCATTTGTTTTGTCGCATTTATTGATATTTGTTGTTACGTTATTTGTTGTTGTTGCATTTGTTGTAATTTGTTGTTATTGCATTTATTGTTATGTTATACGTAGGTAGTTGTTTCATCTATTGATGGTTTTAACTGTCGCGTTATGGTTCATTTTTACTTCCATATTTACAGAGTAAATGGAAGTATTGGAATCGTCCTAAAAATCGAGGATCGGAACAGAGCTTCAGAAAAAACTTTTTCTTATACAAATTTACTCAGAATCACATGATGAACAAGTGTCCGTTACGTCCGTCTGTCCGTCTGAGGTCATTTACTACCAAAATGACCATAACTCCCTCAATTCTCAACCTTTTTTCAAATTTCTTGAACTGAAATGTTTGTCTCGGCAAGACCTAACGCCCTGTTTAATCGAAATTTAGATAGCGCACAGTACTTTCAATATATTTGCATTTTTACTGTTATCTATTTCATTTTTTTTTTTTGCTACAAAAATGAACCGATTTGAGCGTTCTTGGTCTTAAAATCTTTGTTTTACCTTGCAAATAGGTGAATTTTTTTTGTATTCCGATAGAAAGGCGTATTAAATCGAAAAATCCGTTAAATCAAGAAATCGATAAAATCGAAAATTCGATTAAATCAAAAAATCGATTAAATAAAAAAATCGATTAAATCGAAAAAATCGATGAGATCGAAAAATCGATTAAATCGAAAAATCGATAGAATCGAAAATTCGATTAAATCGAAAATTCGATTAAATCGAAAAATCGATTAATTCGAAAAATCGATTAAATCGAAATATTGATTAAATCGAAAATTCGATATAATCGAAAAATCGATTAAATCGAAAATTCGATTAAATCGAAAAATCGATTAATTCGAAAAATTGATTAAATCAAAAATCGATTAAATTGATTAAGTCGAAAAATCGATTAAATCGAAAATTCGATAAAATAAAAAATCGATTAAATCTAAAAAATCGATTAAATCGATTGAATCGATTAAATCGATTGAATCGATTAAATCGATTGAATCGATTAAATCGATTGAATCAGAAAATCGATTCAATCGGAAATTTGATTAAATCGAAAATTCGATTAAATCGAAAAATCGATTAAATCGAAAAATTGATTAAATCAAAAATTCGATTTAATCGAATTTTCGATTATATCGAAAAATCGATAAAATCGAAAAATCGTTTAAATCGAAAAATCGATTAAATCGAAAAATCGATTAAATCGAAAAATCGAAAAATCGATTAAATCGATAAAATCGATTAAATTGATAAAATCGATTAAATCGAAAAATCGATTAAATCGAAAATTCGATTAAATCAAAAATTCAATTAAATCGAAAATTCGATTAAATAAAAAAATCGATTAAATCGAAAAATCAATTAAATCGAAAATTCGATATAATCGAAAAATCAAAAATCAAAAATCAAAAATTTTATTAAATCGAAAATTCGATTAAATCGGAAATTCGATTAAATCAAAAATTCGATTAAATCGAAAATTTGATTATATCGAAAAATCGATATAATCGAAAAATCGTTTAAATAAAAAAATTGATTAAATCGAAAAATCGATTAAATCGAAAAATCGATTAAATTGAAAAATCGATTAATTCGAAAAATCGATTAAATCGAAAATTCGATTAAATCGTAAATTCGATATAATCGAAAAATTGATTAAATCAAATATTCGATTAAATCGAAAATTCGATTAAATCGAAAATTCGACTAAATCGAAAATTCGATTAAATCGAAAATTCGATTAAATCGAAAAATCGATTAAATCAAAAAATCGATTAAATCGAAAAATCGATTAAATCAAAAATTTGATTAAATTGAAAAATCGATTAAATCGAAAATTCGATATAATCGAAAAATCGATTGAATCGAAAATTCGATTAAATCGATTAGGTCGATTAAATCGAAAAATCGATTTAATCAAAAATTCGATTAAATCGAAAATTCGATTAAATCGAAAAATCGATTAATTCGAAAAATCGATTAAATCGAAATATCGATTAAATCGAAAATTCGATGTAATCGAAAAATCGATTAAATCGAAAATTCGATTAAATCGAAAATTCGATTAAATCGAAAATTCGATTAAATCGAAAATTCGATTAAATCGAAAAATCGATTAAATCGAAAAATCGATTAAATCGAAAAATCGATTAGATCGAAAAATCGATAAAATCAAAAAATTGATTAAATCGAAAAATCGATTAAATCGGAAAATCGATTAAATCGAAAAATCGATTAAATCGAAAAATCGACTAAATCGAAAATTTGATTAAATCGAAAATTTGATTATATCAAAAAATCGATTAAATCGAAAATTCGATTAAATCGAAAAATCGATTAAATCGAAAAATCGATTAAATCGAAAAATCGATTAAATCGAAAAATCGATTAAATCGAAAAATCGATTAAATCGAAAAATCGATTAAATCAAAAAATCGATTAAATCAAACAATCGATTAAATCGAAAAATCGATTAGATCGAGAAATCGATTAGATCGAGAAATCGATAAAATCAAAAATCGATTAAATCGAAAAATCGATAAAATCAAAAATCGATTAAATCAAAAAATCGATTGAATCGAAAAATCGATTAAATCGAAAAATCGATTGAATCGAAAAATCGATTAAATCGAAAAATCGATTAAATCGAAAAATCGATTAAATCGAAAAATCGATTAAATCGAAAAATCGATTAAATCAAAAAATAAATTAAATCGAAAAATCGATTAGATCAAAAAATTGATAAAATCGAAAAATCAATTAAATCGAAAAATCGATTAAATCGATTAAGTCGATTAAATCGAAAAATCGATTTAATCAAAAATTCGATTAAATCGAAAATTCGATTAAATCAAAAAATCGATTAAATCAAAATATCGATTAAATCAAAAATTCGATATAATCGAAAAATCGATTAAATCGAAAATTCGATTAAATTGAAAATTCGATTGAATCGAAAATTCGATTAAATCGAAAATTCGATTAAATCGGAAATCAATTAGATCGAAAAATCGATAAAATCGAAAAATCGATTAAATCGAAAAATCGATTAAATCGAAAAATCGATTAAATCGAAAATTCGATTAAATCGAAAATTCGATTAAATCGAAAAATCGATTAAATCGAAAAATCGATTAAATCGAAAAATCGATTAAATCGAAAAATCGATTAAATCGAAATTTTATTAAATCGAAAATTCGATTATATCGAAAAATTGATTAAATCGAAAATTCGATTAAATCGAAAAATCGTTTAAATCGAAAATTTGATATAATCGAAAAATCGATTAAATCGAAAAATTGATTAAATCGATTAGGTCGATCAAATTGATTAAATCGATTAGGTCGATTAAATCGAAAAATCGATTTAATCAAAAATTCGATTAAATCGAAAATTCGATTAAATCAAAAAATCGATTAATTCGAAAAATTGATTAAATCAAAAGATCGATTAAATCAAAAATTCGATATAATCGAAAAATCGATTAAATCGAAAATTCGATTGAATCAAAAATTCGATTAAATCGAAAATTCGATTAAATCGGAAATCGATTAGATCAAAAAATCGATAAAATCGAAAAATCGATTAAATCGAAAAATCGATTAAATCGAAAAATCGATTAAATCGAAAAATCGATTAAATCGAAAATTTGATTAAATCGAAAATTCGATTAAATCGAAAATTTGATTAAATCGAAAATTCGATTATATCGAAAAATCGATTAAATCGAAAATTAGATTAGATCAAAAAATTGATAAAATCGAAAAATCGATTAAATCGAAAAATCGATTAAATCGAAAAATCGATTAAATCGATTAAGTCGATTAAATCGAAAAATCGATTTAATCAAAAATTCGATTAAATCGAAAATTCGATTAAATCAAAAAATCGATTAATTCGAAAAATTGATTAAATCAAAATATCGATTAAATCAAAAATTCGATATAATCGAAAAATCGATTAAATCGAAAATTCGATTGAATCGAAAATTCGATTAAATCGAAAATTCGATTAAATCGGAAATCGATTAGATCGAAAAATCGATAAAATCGAAAAATCGATTAAATCGAAAAATCGATTAAATCGAAAAATCGATTAAATCGAAAAATCGATTAAATCGAAATTTTATTAAATCGAAAAATCGATTTAATCAAAAATTCGATTAAATCGAAAATTCGATTAAATCAAAAAATCGATTAATTCGAAAAATTGATTAAATCAAAATATCGATTAAATCAAAAATTCGATATAATCGAAAAATCGATTAAATCGAAAATTCGATTAAATCGGAAATCGATTAGATCAAAAAATCGATAAAATCGAAAAATCGATTAAATCAAAAAATCGATTAAATCGAAAAATCGATTAAATCGAAAAATCGATTAAATCGAAAATTTGATTAAATCAAAAATTCGATTAAATCGAAAATTTGATTAAATCGAAAATTCGATTATATCGAAAAATCGATTAAATCGAAAATTCGATTAAATCGAAAATCGTTTAAATCGAAAATTCGATATAATCAAAAAATTCGATTAAATCGAAAATTCGATTAAATTGAAAATTCGATTATATCAAAAAATCCTTTAAATCGAAAATTCGATTAAATCGAAAAATCGATTAAATCGAAAAATCGATTCAATCGAAAATTCGATATAATCGAAAATTCGATTAAATCGAAAAATTGATTGAATCGATTAAATCGATTGAATCGAAAAATCGATTCAATCGAAAATTCGATATAATCGAAAAATCGATTAAATCGAAAACTCGATTAAATCGGGAAATCGATTAAATCGAAAAATCGATTAAATCGAAAATTCGATTAAATCGAAAAATTGATTAAATCGGAAAATTCGATTTTATCAAAAAATCGATTAAATCGAAAAATCGATTAAATCGGAAAATCGATTGAATCGAAAAATCGATTTAATCAAAAAATCGATTAAATCGAAAAATCGATTAAATCAAAAAATTGATTTAATCGGAAAAATCGATTAAATCGGAAAATCGATTAAATCGGAAAATCGATTAAGTCAAAAAATCGATTTAATAGGAAAATCGATTAAATCGAAAAATCGATTAAATCGAAAATTTGATTAATTCGAAAAATCGTTTAAATCGGAAAATCGATTAATTCGGAAAATCGATTAAATCGCAAAATCGATTAAATCGAAAAATCGATTAAATCGAAAAATCGATTAAGTCGAAAAATCGATTAAATCGAAAAATTGTTTAAATCGAAAAATCGATTTATTCGGAAGAATCGATTAAATCGGAAAATCGATTAAATCAAAAAATCGATTATATCGAAAAATCGATTAAATCGAGAAATCGATTATATCGAAAAATCGATTAAATCGAGAAATCGATTAAATCGAGAAATCGATTAAATCGAGAAATCGATTAAATTGTATATACTGGTTAATGGATAATTGATTTAATTAATTAATGACTAATTCTATTATTAATTAATAATATAAATAATTATTAATTAAATTATAGAATACATAAATTAATTTATGAACAAATTAATTGATAATTGGATTAATTATTGTTTAAATTAATAGATTGTGTATTAAGTTATTTAATTGATAGAAAATGTTTATGTAACATGAATGAATAATCAATAAATATTAATTGTTAGCAATTTTATAATTGAATGAACAATTGCAAACTCAATTGATTAAAAATTGAATTAATTATTCAAATTAATAAATAAATAGTTAAATCAGTTGATTTGTGATTAAATTAATCAATTACTGTATGATGAAACTAATAAGATGAGTTGATTGTTTAACAATTAAATTATTTAATAATTTATTATAATTTAATCAATTATGAATAAAATTTGTTAATTATTAATCAAACCAGTGGTGCGTGGAGAACACACAATTCTTCCATATTTGTAAACGTAAAAGTGTCACGCAATTCGATCATAATACGATTGAATATATTATTTTGACCGCTCTTGACGGTGTCGGAGCGAAAAATGTTGAAAAACTCACTATGCAAACTTTAAAACTCGCCTAAAATAAAAAAGTACGCCTAGTGGTCGGAATTTAAATATTACCCACATAATCTGTAAGGTAAAACATAGATTTTAAGGCCAGGAACGCTTAAATCGGTTTATTTTTGTGGCCGGAAAAAATTAAGTAGAAAACACTAAAAAGCAAATATTTCGGAAGTGCTGTGTGTTATTCAAATTCCGATTAAACACGTTTTAACCATTATTTACTTACTTATCAATAAGTAACGACGCTACCGCGACCAATTACCAACGTATTCCCTACCTACCTACCTACCTACCTACCTTACCTTGTATGAAGGCGCAACGGCAGCGTGTCGCCCCTAGCGTCCAATGCGGAACTACCGCACTTGTGATTGGTTACGTACGGTACTGCTGCTGCCCGCCGCTGTCCCTGCACGATCTTCGCCTTTCCCGGTACTTGCAACACTGGTTTTCTCGTCCCGCCTTGCGATCCCTTCTCTCGTCCTCATCGCACACCGTCAGGTTAGGGCTGGTTAGGGCTGGTTAGGGCTGGTTAGGGCTGGTTAGGGCTGGTTAGGGCTGGTTAGGGCTGGTTAGGGCTGGTTAGGGCTGGTTAGGGCTGGTTAGGGCTGGTTAGGGCTGGTTAGGGCTGGTTAGGGCTGGTTAGGGCTGGTTAGGGCTGGTTAGGGCTGGTTAGGGCTGGTTAGGGCTGGTTAGGGCTGGTTAGGGCTGGTTAGGGCTGGTTAGGGCTGGTTAGGGCTGGTTAGGGCTGGTTAGGGCTGGTTAGGGCTGGTTAGGGCTGGTTAGGGCTGGTTAGGGCTGGTTAGGGCTGGTTAGGGCTGGTTAGGGCTGGTTAGGGCTGGTTAGGGCTGGTTAGGGCTGGTTAGGGCTGGTTAGGGCTGGTTAGGGCTGGTTAGGGCTGGTTAGGGCTGGTTAGGGCTGGTTAGGGCTGGTTAGGGCTGGTTAGGGCTGGTTAGGGCTGGTTAGGGCTGGTTAGGGCTGGTTAGGGCTGGTTAGGGCTTTATTTTTTTGTTTATTTTTGTTTTTGTTTTTTGTATTTTTTGTTTTTGTTTTTTGTATTTTTTGTTTTTGTTGTTTTTGTTTATGTATTTTTTTGTTTTTTTTTGTTTCTGTTTTTTGTATTTTTTGTTTTTGTTTTTTGTATTTTTTCTTGTAGGTTTTTTCTTGTTTTTTTTTTGTATTTATTGTTGTTGTTTTTTGTATTTGTTGTTGTTGTTTTTTTTGTTTTTTGTATTTTTTGTTTTTGTTGTTTTTGTTTTTTGTATTTTTTGTTCTTGTTGTTTTTGTTTTTTGTATTTTTTGTTTTTGTTGTTTTTGTTTTTTGTATCTTTTGTTTTTGTTTTTTGTATTTTTTGTATTTTTTGTTTTTGTTTTTTGTATTTTTTGTTGTTGTTTTTTTTTGTTTTTTGTATTTTTTGTTGTTGTTTTTTTTGTTTTTTTTGAATTTTTTGTTGTTGTTTATTTTGTATTTTTTGTTTTTGTTTTTTGTATTTGTTGTTGTTGTTTGTTGTATTTGTTGTTGTTGTTGTTGTTGTTGTTGGTTGTATTTGTTGTTGTTGTTGTTTTTGTTTGTTGTATTTGTTGTTTATGTTTGTTTTTATTGTTGTTGTTGTTGTTGTTGTTGTAAGTTGTTGTTGTTGTTGTTCGTGTATTTGTTTGTTGCTGTTGTTGTTGTTGTTGTTGTTTGTGTTTTTGTTATTATTTGTTGTTGTTCATGTTTTTGTTATTTGTTGTTGTTGTTGTTGTTTTTGTTTTGTTGTTTGTTGTTTGTTGTTGTTGTTTTTGTTTGTTGTTTTTTGTTGTTATTGTTGTTGGTTTTTTTGTTATTTGTTGTTGTTGTTTCT